>CM048747.1:395284202-396561285 GCA_026315105.1 Locusta migratoria | reverse complement strand
TCTGTAGCTCGTGAAAAATATTAACGCAATTCTACACTTCACTGTTCATCTGTTGACGACATAAGCACTGGAGCCCGGCGAGAAGCGTCGTAAAATTTTACCTTTGTCAAGCAATAAATTGCACGTAGGCGAAAGTGAACTGTTTCTGTAGATCGGAGGAAGAAATCACATTTTAGGCCTTACACTAGATGCAACAAGCATAAGTAAATACTGAATTAATAAGTTTGCACACATAGATAATGTATTCTGGTGGTTTTTTTTTTTTTTTTTTTTTTTGTTTTTTACCACAGGTAACTTACAAAATTCATAACTATATGTTGGTCTCTTCAGATGGTCGTGTAGTTTTTAATGCAGCATTTCCAAAGTGGCTTTTCGAAGATGAAATAGCGTAACAAATTCTGCATCATCCCAGCATCCAAAATGATTTGGACGAACATAGAAACGTCTAGGACGCCTTGTAGGGGCAATGTCCTCTAGATCATCCAAAATATCGTTAACGAAATCTTATTCCAGCCATTTTCATCATACCGATTCTCACTTAACTAGTCGTTACCCGTAAGTTTGTATTTTGATATCGCAACATAATTTTTAAGGTTATGTTGGGTATCTGACATGGATAGGGCAAGAAATATGACGATACAATTTACCAATAAAGCTGCTTTCCACACTAGGTTTTCATACATGTAGTGCTTCTGTTATTTTGCTCGATAAATCGGTCTTTTTCACGTGAATATATTGATGTATTTTAGCGCTTTGGAATCCTGCCATTTTGATACAGATTCTCACTTAACTGGTCGTTAGCCGTGTAAGGAGCAGAATTTTACTCGTTAACTTAACGGCCAGTTTGAGGTCCTTTAACCTCAGGTTAACTCATAACGAAACATTGACAAACGCAATTCTCCACTAACGATAAGTTAAAATCTTAACTGGAACTTAACGAGACATTGACAAACCGGCCCTTAATGATTGGAATATGAAGGCATTTCCTTTTGATACAACTGCAATTAAAACGAAAATATTTTTTTTTCTGATCGGACAAGGGTACATACAAGAACCTGTCGACCATAGAGCAGGTACAGTATGAGATATGGTGGGTGTTTTAGCAGTAGACAGCGGTGTAGAGCGTGTGTGGTGGTGGCAGGTGAAGCGGTCGGAGGGCGGGCACGTGCTGATGCAGCTGCTGGGCCGTCAGCTGTTCCTCGCCCTCAGCCTGGCCGAGCTGCCCGCTTCGGTGAGGAGCTTCTTCAGCACCGTCGGGCAGGCCAGCTTCTCCTACCGGCAGCACAACAAAGTCTCTGCCCACGACTTCATCAAGTCGCTCATGAAGAAAATGCAGCAGGAGCACAAAACAGACGACGAAATTCGTGAGGAAGGTGAGTTCCTGGTTAGATTACATTACTTGTTCGTTCCATAGATCCATATTGAGGAAGACCTCATGGATGTGTAACATGTCGAAATACAATTTTTATTTTCTTAGAAGCTGATATGATAGTACTAATAGTACAAATAGTAGTGGTTCTAATCAAAAATACGTAAGTGGAGTAGAATGAGTTGCTCACTAGTAATTCCAAGTTTTCAGGCGCCTCTCAAACTGATCTTTATTTAATGATAAATATGAAGCATTGAATTAAAATTTATGATGCGACTGGGAATCGAACCCGGACCTCCGTGCTTACTAGGCAGACGTCTTACCGCTAGACCACCGACATTATATATGTGTTCTTTCCAGTATGAAGTAATACTAATTCCTAGGTATTTTGTGGAGTTTACGGCCTTCATTTTTGATTGATTTATCTTGTAAACAAAGTTTAACGGATTTCTTTTCGTACTCATGTGGACGACATCATACTTATTATTTAGAGTCAATTGCCAATTTTTACCCCGTAGTGATATCTTATTCAGATCGTTCTGCAGTTGGTTTTGATCTTCGGATGACTTTACTAGACGGTGAATGACGGCCTAAGATAGCTCCAAAAAATGTTCTTACAAACTACTTATGAACTAACTAATACTAAGGACGACACAAATATCCATGCCCGAGGGGGGATTCGAACCCCCGACCGTAGTGGCCGTGCAGACCGTGACTGGAGCGCCTCACTCCCCTCGGCCACAGCGGCCGGCTTAAGAGAGCTACTTAGATTTTCCCCTAAATCGTTTATGTAAATAAGGAACAGCGGAGGACCAATAGCACTACCCTGTGGAACGCCCGATATGACATCTGTTTTAGTCGATGCCTTACCGTCGATTACTACGAATGTCTCCTCTCTGATAGCAAATCCCCTATCCAATCGCAAATTTCGGGCGATATACCATCATCACGCAATTTGATTAAAAGCCGTTTGTGAGGTACGGTGTCAAAAGCCTTCTGGAAATCAAGAAATACGGAATCGGAACTTCCTGGCAGATTAAAATTGTGTGTCGGAACCGGGACTCGAGCCTGGGACCTTTGCCTGACAAGGAAAGTACTGGGTCTCGAACAATCACATATACATCAAAATCGTACGAGAGATAATGTAAAGATCCCTTATTGCACTAGTGATACTCCCGCATCTGCAAAACTCTGCAGTCGTCCGTTAGAGGCATCTGCGTGTGCCTTGCCACATTGCACTTTGATCTGTCGGTTCGCCAGTAGGGACGGTGCAGTGTGCCTCCGAAGTTGCGTTTTGTGACATTTGTGTGGTGAAGTGTCAGATGGAGCGGTGATTGATAATCAATCCTGCTAAAGTATTGCGATTGGTTGAGATGAAGTGACGAAGAACCATTCTTCGTGAAGATGGTATTAGTGTAGAAGATGAATCATTCGCATGCTTTCTTGTATCTGTTATGGTACAGAAATATGAGCATAAGTTAGATACTGTTGTAACACTAACACATAATGATGATAATAGGGATGATAATGACAAAGAACTCATTGCTAGCGGTAGTGCTACGGTAAGTGCGGGAAGAGGCGGTAGAAGCAGTGGCAGTGAATACCAACAGTCTTCCGAGAAGAAGGTTAAAGTTGCAACTATCATCACGGCTTTTGATGACAATACGCTAGAGAACATGTACGACGATTATTATATAAGTTATAGTTCAGATATCTGCATTACGTATGGCGTCTACAATTACATCTACAGTGCTATCTAGAGCATGATTGCAAAATTTTGCCTAAAAACGACACCCACCAGCACATTCAGGTGTACGTAGAGATACTGTAACCAAACGTTCATACAGATATGTTTGTTCGAGCCCAAGTACTTTCCTTGTGAGCTATCCCGACACGACTCACGGCTCCCCCACACAACTCCAATTCTACCAGTACCTCGCTTCCTACTTTCCAAACTTCACAGGAGTTCTCCTGCAAAACTTGCAAGACTAGCACTCATGGAAGAAAGGATATGGTGAAAACATGGCTTAGCCACAGCCTAAGGGATGTTTCCAGAATGAAACTCACTCTGCAGCGGAGTGTGCGCTGATATGAAAGTTCTGTCAGATTAAAATTGTGTGCCGGAACCGGGACTCGAACCTGGGACCTTTGCCTTTCGCGGGCAAGCGCTCTACCACTGAGCTACCCCGACACGACTCACGGCTCCACCACACAACTTCAATTCTACCTGTACCTCGCCTCCTACTTTCCAAACTTCACAGAAGTGAGACATGTCGGGGTAGCTCAGGGGTAGAGCGCTCACCCACGAAAGGCTCAGGTCCCAGGTTCGAGTCCCGGTTCCGGTACACAATTTTAATCTGCCAGAAAGTTTCATATCAGCGCACACTCCGCTGCAGAGTGAAAGTTTCATTCTGAATACGGATATGATTTGCGAACCTTTGTCGATAGCACTCATCATGAACGATATTTTCGAAATCCGTGTTGACCTTGGGTCAATAGATCATTCTGTTCGAGATAATTCATACTATTTGAATACAGGATATGTTCCAAAACCGTGCTGCAAATTGACGTCAATGAAATAGGCCTGTAGTCTAGTGTTTCGGCCCGACTATAGGGACCGATGCCCACAGTAGTTTGGCACTATAGACGTAGAAGCATTGTAACGTTGGTGGTGGTGTGCAGTGTCGGAGCAGACGGTGGCGGTGCTGTCTGCGGGGTCGAGCGACACCAGCCACGTGCTGTTCCACTGCCTGAAGGAGCTGGCCGCTCAGCGCGACATCCAGGCGCAGCTGCGCGCGCAACTCAGCCCAGGGACCGACACTCCGTCGCTACTGGACGATTTCATCGCCGGTAAGGCACGCTCACTTTACGTCACGACTTAAAACAGTTTTATTGCTAGTCCCTCTGTCACTGTTGTCAGAAATAAATATTGCTGCATTACATCGCCGTAGCTTACAATTATTTATTATTTTACGAGTCCAGGACTAAGACATATCTTTCTATCAATAAATATACAATTACAATACAATTATAATAAACAATTTACAATCTAGGGACACCAAGTTCACTAAATATATGTTTACAGTACACAATTACATTGAGCGAGCTACAACCCAAGTATGCAAAATTCAGTAAATATACAATTAAAATACACAAATTACAAACTAGAAACATAAAATATGGAAAGAGGTGACTAATTCTGTAAGACGCTGCTAGTTTCTGCTAGATGGACAGCAAGCTCCAAAATTCTGCTGTCTTGATGGCCTTATCATTTGCTGCATGTAGGTCCTCTATGGCAGGCAGTGGCGGCGCTAGGCGTCGGCGATGTCGGCAACCGCCGACGGCCTCGCGCCTGTGGGGGCCTCGCAAAACATTGTTAAAATTTTAACTTTTTTGTTTCTTCTTTTTTTTTTAATTTGATGTTTAACGGCGCTTTCCAACTTCTAGGTTATATAGCGACAACCTACATCTAATTTACACTAGCTTAACCAATGGACGAACACAACATTCGTACCCAAGGGTGGGATTCGACCCCCGGCGAGAGCGATCTCGCTCACCGTGGTATGATGCCTTAGTGCGCTCGGCCATTTCCGTATGAGTGCAGTAGTGATGCAATTTTTAGTTAAAAACTTACATAACAATTTCTTCAGTACATTTTAGAAAACGATTTGGAAGAAGTATATCCAAAAGTTTATATAACAATCACAATCATCCCCCCTTCCAGTCGGTACAGCTTCGGCCGAGAAAAGCTTCACAAAGTTAAAATTGATTAAGACTAACTTGAAAAGCACCATGATCCAAGAAAGACTATCTGCGTTGTCAGTACTATCAACTGAAGCCGAAATAGCGGCTAGTATTAAGAGGTGGTCTTAAAAAATTCAGTGAGACGAAAAGGTGAAAAGTTCCTCTAATTTGTGTTTGTTTATTGTAATTTTTGTCGTTGCAATAATACTCGTATAATATACTAATAGAATTTTAGTATAATGATTATTGATGTATAATTCAGCTCATTTAACATTATCTTCATTTATGGAAAAAAATGAAAGGGGCCTCGCAAAGACGAGTTCGCCGACGCCCAATTTTCGTCTAGCGCCGCCACTGTGAGCAGGTTTCTTTAGACCAGGAGGTGTTGTGGGTCCTGCACCTCGCCACACTCAAAGAGCTCATCTTCGTTTGTGAAGCCCCACTTTCTGAGATTCGTCTTGCAGCGTGGCACTCCTGTCCTCAGTCTGTTTAGTGCCTTCCGTGTTGCATACGGCAGATGAAATCCTTCGGCAGGTTCTTCTCTGATGTTCTCTCTGGCCCTTTCGTTTGACGAATTCTGCCATAACTCTGTTCTCCGAGTTCCGGGCCTCAATGCAGTTGATGTTGTTGTACTCATAAAGCTCCTCCTTGACTTAAGCCTAGGTTTTCTTGCCTAATATGCGAAGAGGGGGGGGGGGGGTCTGGGGTCGGTTTCCTGTTTCTTTTTCTCTATTTCTGCAGCTGTTCTTCTGCGTATGTCTGGAGGCAGCCAGTCACTATGCGTCCAGTCTCATTTAGTGCCGTATCCACCTCTCTGGCATGTGCTGAGTTTCTCCAGACTGGTGCTGCATACCCAGCTGCAGAGAAGCACAGTACCAGGGCAGATGTGCAGAGCACACTTGGCTCTGCTCCCCAGGTGCAGCCAGTGAATTTATGTATGATGCTGTTCCGGGCAGATACCTTCATCTTGGTTTCCTGGCAATGATCCTTGAATGTGAGGCTTCGGTCTAACTTTACTCCCAAGTATTTTGGAGTATCATAGTGAAGCAGTTGTTCCCCTCTCCAGTTAATTTGTAACTTCTTTCTGGCTTCCTTGTTTCTCAGGTGAGAGGCACAAACCTGGAGTCTTTTCAGGATTTGGCTTTAGGTTATTATCATCATAATACTTGCCGAGGTCCTCGAGGGCTGCTGTCAGCTTCATCTCCACTTCCTCAAAGGTTTTGCCTTGAGCTGCAGTTACTGTGTCACCTGCATATCTCGATCGATTGGGTGTACCCTGGGCGTTAGGAGAAATCCTAACGGCAGATCCTTCCATCACCAGAACCAAAATCAAGACGTAGCTTAGAATTAAAATAGTACATACTTACTTATATTGGCCACACAAACCGTAAATTAATAAATAAAATTTTATTGTCTTTTAGCTGTTACAGCAATTGACAAAGTCAAGTTACAAATGTATCGAAATATACAGCATATATACAGAATTACTTTCCTTAGGGCAAAGCATATATACAGAATTACTTTACATAGGGCAAAAAACAATAGGTCACCATAGGTTTTTCATAAAATTAAACATTTAAAATAGTATAATTTGAAACACTGTATCATAAATTACTCCATTAAAGAAATTATTGTACACTCTCGTAACAGGTACTACTCCGATATTTTACATTCATAAAATTCATTAAGTGAGTAGCAAGGTCATAATGATAGAAACCGCTTCTACTGTATGGTGTTCTTTTATTAACCAACTAGTTTCGTGGCATTAGAGCCACATCATCAGGGTCATCTGTATACAAAGAAGAGCAAATGCCAGTAACAATTGTGTTATGCTATTTTACATTTGGGCTATAGATAAGAAAACTGTAGATGAAAGAGAGAGAAAAATATGAAATAACTTGTGAGTACTTTCACCTACAGTTTTCAAATAAAATGCAAAGTTTTCTTTGATGTTAAGGGCCTACAGATTTAACAAGTTAGATAAGTCCTTCACTGCACATATCACATACAAAATATTTAGCAGAATCATTTATGGCATCTTCCGCACAAAGTACCTCTGTACCACAGTTCCCTGTCTCTACCATGGACTCCACGAAGTCTGCAAATCTTGTCATCGGCTCCTTGAAGTGCGACAGCTCCACGTCGATATCATCGGACTCATCGTCATTACACAGTAGAAATTTGTCAACATCTGAATCGTCTGATTCTTCTTTTTGTTTGCCTACTTTTTGCCAAAAGTTTGATTATCCTTTTTCTTCTTTTGAAGTCTCTTCTCATCCATACTTTCTTATGCATTAGGCTTAGGCCTATTGCCGAGATTAAGCTTTCTAGCAACTTTTATGTTTTGGCATTTAACTACATGATGGGGAAACGTGCGCATTGCTGCGCACCTTTGCCCCATAGTGTCTTGGAAATAAATTTTGGCGAAAATTTTCTTAAAACTAATTAAAACCAAACAGGACTCACGTCAAAACATACCCATAACATACAGGCTTTAACTACATCACAAGTAAATTTAATCAACGTAATAAATAGAGACTCACCATCTTAAATCCCGAGGACTGCAAATTAGATCACAATGTCACGTTTCATCATTTACAAACTCACTGAACGTGCAAATTTAATGGTGGTCCAGCGACCAAACGAAAGTAGTTCGCTAACCTGCCACTAGGTGTAGCACTGGTTACAAAGTTCAACAAAGCTTTTAACTCAGAGAAACAGCGATGCGCATATTTACCCGCTGTGCACGTTTCCCATACTTTCCCCTACTGTATCACACACACATTACATTTGTAACCAATATTTGAATAAAATACGTTGGCATATGTATATCGTGCATGATATCTCACATGATCCCATAACTGTTTTGAGCAGTGTAGACAAATGTTGAGCGCTTTAAGAACGTAAAGGCTACTTTACACGACGACACTACGTTTCATGAAACTGCACTACTGGCCAGTGCACATGCGCGGCAGGCGTTCGCGCAACTCGTTGGCGAAACTAAACAGTTTCGGCACCTTCCAACTTTGCCGAAACTGATTGCGCGTGTTTTTAGGTTAGGTTATAACGAATACAGAACAAACCACAATATAAAGGGAGGAACGGAAGAAGTAATTCGGTTTTTGAACATATATGCAATGCATAGGTGTTTGTACGATTTTAATGTTGAAAATTATTCGTGAATTAAATATCGATCCGTTGACGATTAGTAAATTGCAGACTAAAATACATTCAATTCCAAAAACCTATACGAATGAACTATGGAAATTGTGGATTTGGAAACACGGTACCGGTTATGTAGAGACCTAATATCTACTTGACAAGAAACGTAATGCAATTTGTAATTTCAATTCTGTATCTTGTTTCTTTATTGCATTACTAACGCTGTTTAAAAGGAACGTAAACTGCTCTGGTGACATTCTAAGTTGATTAAAATAGCTTCTAGGGTCTTCAATTACAATATCTTTCAGCAAGGTCGCTAAGCAACGGAGCTGACGTCTCTTTTTAATCCAGTCACAAACCCAAACACGTTTTTATTCTTTTTATGCTTAGTCTTCAAAATGTTGAAATGTTTGTTAAGCTTACGGGACGTAACTACTGGGTCATCAGTCCCTAAACTTACAAACTACTTATGAACTAAGTAAGACTAGGGACGGCACAAATATCCATGCCCGAGGGGGGATTCGAACCCCCGACCGTAGTGGCCGTGCAGACCGTGACTGGAGTGCCTCAGTCCCCTCGGCCACCGCGGCCAGCTATGCTTAGTCTTATGCAGTGACATTACACAGAGAAGCAATAGCTCCGCCACAACTCTTACAGGTACCAAAACTTTCATTCTATTGCGACTACGGCACTCACAAAACAACGAAACTGAAGTGTATAGTATTCGCGTCATGTCTACAGAAACAAACGAAACCAGTTGCACGCAATTCATTTCATGAAACGAGTGTCGCAACCTAGTGTCGTCGTGTAGACTAGCCTTAACTGGTGCGTTTGTCCCGCAGAGGTGCTGCGCCTGCACCCCGCAGAGCCGGTGCTGATTCGCGAGTGCCAGTCGGCGTGCCAGGTGGGCGGGGAGCAACTGCAGCCGGGAGACAGCGTCATCGTGCCCGTGTGGTCGCTGCACCGCGACCTCCGGCCCTCGCTGGACGACAACACCGATCTCGAGGAAGGCCACCACTTCCAGCTGGGTAGGAAGCAGCCGGTGCAGCTGCAGTTCAGCGCTGGCCCGCGAATGTGTGTTGGTGAGTTCCGCCGTTGAGCTGCACTGTCTCAAGTGTGCACACCAGAGGCCTATCCAGGGGGGAGGCTGCCGGGCTGTAGCCCCTCCCCCCCAGACCCTCTTTGAACGCCGCCAGACCCTGCTGTAGCCCCCTCCAGACCCTCCTCGAACCCTCCCCAGACCATACTGTAGCCTCCCCCCCCCAGACCCTCCTTGAAGCCACCCATACCATGCTTAGGCAAATAGAAAAGCGCAATACTGCACGGGGACCGGCAATTTTTTTTTTTTCTTTTTCCCTTAGAAATCAAGTCGGTTCGGATTGACCTCAGCTTCCAACAGACCATGATCCTGGATACGCCACTGGTAGATACCAATTACTATCTGTGCCCAACAAGAGAAACTGATTCCAAAGTGGGAGGGATCCGGTTGAGAACAGCGGACGAATGAACAGACGAGTCACGTGCAGGGAGATCAAGCCAAAACAAGGAACATCAGTATGTAAGGCCCGTGTTAAGACACGAAAATAGAGAAGGACAGCAGTGCTCCAAGTAAGGGGGAGCGCAAAATTCCGTATTTTGAATTCGAAACAGGCAATTTGGATGCCAATACATTTCACTTATACTTTATAGGCTGAGAGCCGTGGGCTCATCTTGTTTGAAACCGGTGTGCCGATCTTCCTAGTTTGCCCTCCTTGCTGTGGCGGCGCTAGTTAGTGAACGCTAAATACCAACACCGCTTAGAAGACAAGGCCTCACAACTAGCCATGCCTATGTCCACCAAGAGGCTGTGGCTGCCAGTTGATTGGCTGGGGTACACCAGCACCACCTAGAGAGAAGGCCACGGCGCTCTTGTGTGACATCAGGCAGAGTAGGTTGCGCGCGCATAGCTGACTTGCTCGCTGCTTCGGCATAGTGGGCCACGCCCCAGCGTCTACCCAGTCAGCTATGCGCGCGCAACCTACTCTGCCTGACGTCACATGAGAGCGCCGCTGCTTTCTCTCTAGGTAGTGTTGGGCATGCCCACCGCCGCATAGAAGCTGGCCAGTCTTGCGTCCGCTGCCTCTCGCTGTGACGTAGGCACGGCTAGTTGTCAGGCCTTGTCTTCTAGGCGGTGTTGTAAATACCGAGATTGCAGGAAGTAGTTACACACACACACACACACACACACACACACACACACACACACACACACACACACACAATGTAGCTCATTAAGTTGACTGCAACACATGACTTACACCTCTTTTATTTATTTCCCTTACAATCACAAAATACTTAAATACTTTTGGGTTTTATTGCCCATCCATCACACAGAAAAACAAATGCACAAAACAAACAAATGCGGATTTGCAATGATCACTCAACGCCCATTCAGTTTATAAACGCGTACGCAATATAGGATGCGCGCCTCGAACTGAGCACGTCTTTGGACAGGGAGTTAGTGTAACAAACCCAAGTTTGGAGACAGTGTTGCCTCGTATTCAGCACGGAAATACATGTCCAGGGCAGTCGATGGTGACACTTTGGCCGGTGCTCAAAGCACACTCTCTGCTGGGCGGTACCTATCGGGTCTCTGGCTGAACTAGTCTAATAGTAGTGTGTGCAAGTTCTTTTCGATCTTGCAAAGTAATACTGCCGAGAAATCTCAATTGAAACTTTACATTAACTTCTTGTGGCTTTAGATTATTATTATTATTATTATTATTATTATTATTATTATTATTTAATTTGTGAGAGCAAATCTTCCAATGTCCATTATTAAAAATATATGAAACAGCTTTGGTCACATGAAATCTTTATTTAACTACTGCAAATTGATTTCAGTCAATGAGCGGCCATCTTCAGTGCTGTAATAGAATAAAAAAACTCAAAATTAACTCAAATGGATGTACTTGCCTTTAAAATATGAAGACCAAAATTAAGTAGGTGTACATGCCTTTACATTATAGAGTACGAGAAACAGAAACTGAACAACAAAGTCCTACCTAGAATCAAAACCCTGTGGGGCCCACACAAACTAAAATTTTGCATATTCTAGGTAGGACTTTGTTGTCCAGTTATTTTTTTTTTTTTTCCATCTATACTGTTAAGGCATGTACCCCTACTTAATTTTGTTCTTCATGCTGTAAAGACATGTACATCCATTTAAGTTAATTTTAAGATATTTGGTTCTATTACAGCATTGTAGGTGGCCACTGAGTGACTAAAATCAATTTGCAGAAGACAAATAAATATTTCATGGGAACAAAGCTGTTTCAGATGTACTTAATATTATTAATGTGGTTGCTCTGCCCAATGCCGTGTACCAAGCTTATTTGTAGATGTAGTTGTGTAAGAGTGATGTAATGTGTACGCCCTTTCTCACTTACTTGTTTGGAGAATTTATTCTTGTTGTTTTTAAAAGAGGGATCCTGCTACTCAGTGCCCCTCATCCATGCACCTTCAGAAAGAATCAATCTTCTTTGCAGGTTTCAAGTGGAGATAAGTGGTTGCAATTCTAAGTCTATATTTGTAATTTCAAATCAAAAGCACCTCTTCTATTAAGACGTATATTTTGTAATAAAATCTTCTTAACATAAACACAACTTTCCATTTCTTAGTACTCTGCAAGTTTAACTATTACTTTCAATAGTTTTTAATATTACATGCTTCAAGCATGACCATATCAGAATGAATGAATTTCTCTTAATAAGAACAAAATAATGTCTCTTTAATACTAATCAAAGAATAAATATTTTACATAGCACTTTTAACATCACAGACTTACTTGTTTACCCGCTATATGTATCTGCCGTCGCATCTCCCCGAACAGGCAGCATGACGCCGACTTTCCACTCGTGTATGCAGCCAGTCACCTGAACATATCGAAATAGCTCGTGGCAGAACTCCACTCTCTTTCAACTTAACATAGTTGTAATGATATCTTCTCGTTGGTACTACTTGCACCCTTGCTTTTGTAGTGTAAATTCGTTACCCTGCAACATGGCTCCAGATGGAGTCATCTGTATCTAATTTCCATTATGTTTTGCTCTGCATTTGCAGCAAGTAATTTGAATACAATTCTAGTCTAGTGCTCCCAGTTCCTTTAAGAAGATTATTCTTAGAAAGAGGAAGGAAAAATTTAAAACACCCAGTTTTACCTGTTACAAAAGTTATTTAATGACAAGATGTTGCCTACAACTGACTCACTTTTTAGCCAGATCACTACAAATATTCAAGTTCACTAAGTCATATGCCACACGCATCTGCAGCATTCCTATTAATGTTTTGACATATTTTAATGTAACGTTTAACATCCAAGTCCTTACATTCAAGCTTAGAGGGAATACGTAAGCTAACTTCATAAACATAGGAATACTACAACTAGGCCTACAACTATGTCTATTATAAACGCACGTAATCTTAGACACAGAAAGTTGCATAAATTGGTGGTAACTCACTCATTCATCTGATTAATGTTTTTGTAACAGTTGAAAGCTACAAGAAGTTACCCAGTCTAGAAAGTCATTTGTTCCTAAAAATTCTACCATTAAATTTGTAGATATGGTAACAATAACTTACTAATCATTATCTCATTAGTAATAAGCACACTTACTACAACATGTAACAGAGGGCAACATCATCTGTTTTTCCTTTCTGGCACGGAATGTAAATATGAGTTCAAAATAAACTGTTGTAGACCACTTAAAATTTGTTGTAATACAGTGGTAAATTCATTTTAATGAAGTTGGTGAACCCAATTTTCATCTCTCTCTGTTAGTACAAATTTGTATGTAACTTACTTTAATTCTGTGTTGCTTGTTCACAATACTGATATAACTGTCTATTACAGGTTACCGCTTGGGACTTCTTCAAGTGAAGACAGCTCTAACCGAAATTCTTTCACACTTTGAGCTTCTGGACAGTGATGACGATACCATTCACCTACGGAAACTAACATGAAACAGAAATGTGAATCAATAACACAGAATTTATCTTCTAAAATATGTATATGAAAGGTTCCACAGTTCTGCTTTAACGATCTTATGAATATGAGATTATTACTATAGTTATTAAAAATTACTCATAATCTGTAATACAAATAGATCATAAGTCATTATACAAATACAATGAATTTTTGATGTACTTTCAACAATTAATTAATAATTGGAGCCTTTACTAATAAGTAAGTAAGAAGCTGCTGATAATTTATTGACTTAAATATCGCAGAAAGTATAACTCTGAATAAGATATTACTAATTTATTTTGAATTATGAAGGAAATAAAGTATAACCATAGTTCTCAACTCTCTGAGAAAATCTTCAGTTGATATACATGTTGTAAAATGCATAAAATAATGTTGAGCCTGGCGGAATATGCCCAAAACTGAGAAGACATGTTACACATACTGTACTAAAATAAATGTTCAAAAAAAGAAATTATGTAGTGAAAACGATATACCTGAAAAGGAAAAAGTTTTGACACTAATGCTAACAGAAACCTACAGTATACAAAAATTTGCCAACAAAAGTGTTCAACTAATGGTCTTAATTACACCAATGTACAGTTCACAAAATACAATACAATTAATTAGATTATATGGAAAACAGATTACATGATGTGGGCTCTGGTAAACTAGCTGTGATATTTTACTATATTTTTGTATCATTAATGTTAAATCAGAAAACAAAAGATGTTCCTAAGAAGAGTTACTCCAATGTAATAAGAAGACACACAGAATTTCGAAAACGCAATGGAACAATGGCCAATTATTTCTTTCGAAGTTGTTCTATTATAGCAAAGAAGTAAAATTAAAGAGGAAAGATAAAAGAGAAATGGATGAAGTTGACACTATCTGTACACATATCTCCTCTACCGATTATTTTAAATTTGAGATCCACTTATTGATGGTTTGAAGAAAAGATAAGTCAGTCTGGAGACAAAGATCTTTCTCATTTATGAAACAACTTGTTAGTAGATATAAGATGTGCCAAGTTTTGGAAGGGAAGTAAGTGTGAAGGGTACAGGCAGGCAAGCATGATTTCATTCAGGAGGAAGTAAGTTTAGGACCATACGTCACATCGACAGCGTGGTTATTAGAGATGGAGCACAAGATGGGATTAAGGATTTGGAAGAACATTGGCCTTGCCCTTTCAAAGGAACCATCCTGGTATTTGTTGGAGCGATTTAGGAAAATCATGGAATACCTAGATCTGGATGCTGAGAGTCGAATTTGAATCCCCATCCTGCTGAATGCGAGTCCTGTGTGTTAGCACCCCGCCATCTCACACAGAATGACTTCATTCAGAGGCTGTGTAGCATGCTGCCTAATACAGTGTGGTAAAATGCTTCTTTCTTGACACTTGAAGTAATGTTCTGTATTCCAAACAATAATTCTGGCACACACAAAAAAAAAAAAAAAAAAAAAAAAGAAAAAAAAAATTGTACAAATTAAGTTGAATCAAATGGTAACTGTAAAATGTTAAGTGCTCTATCTGATATTTTTTCATAATGATTTTCATGTGAGCAAGTAATATTATTTGAAACTTACAACATACATGTTTTTAATGTATTCATTCTTGTACTTCAGTAAATTTAAATGATGGCACTTTCTCAGTGCACGAAATTGACATTTTCAAAGAAAACTCTGTGTGATACTCCACCTGTTGGAAGTTCCTAATTGTGATTATATTTGTTATTACAATATAGTGCAGTGAAATAAAATTATTTTTATATAACTTTCTGTTTCTTACATTTCTTATAACATTTGACATTAAGAATAAAAAGAGTTTTGTTTGAGCTTGTATCAAATTTGTCCAACACCACATACCTACTACTCTTGTTCCATCATATCACTAATCTAAAAGAAAACTAAATACATAAGAATCTGAGATCAAGAACACAGTTGTACATATTCCCATCAAGCTTAGTAAACCACTACTTCTACCTTTTCATAGTAAAAGAGTTTAAAATAGGCTTTGTAATAAGATTGTGAGATGCTGAGTAAGTAATCAGATCACTAAATTTAATTACTACTTTTGAGATGCTTTCACTTTCATCCCAATCAATCGACAAACATTATGTTGAGCACTAAAAACACAAGTGTAGGTAAAGTACACCACTTCGTAATATTCAAAACAATAATTGAACAGATACCGTGACCAATGCAATTAGGCAATGAGTTCATCACAGCAAAGTGGCATGAAGTGCTGACATGTTATCTCATGGGCATTAGAGGTTGTCATATTATCACAAAATTAGTCAATATTGATTTCTTCATTTTTTGCTATTAAAATGCACATGGTTGATGTGGAAAAGTGCCATCAAGGGGCTTTTTATTTCGAGTGAACTAGATATACTACTATAAGTATGAATTGCGCTTCAAAGAAAGGGACATGTGATTACAATGAAATTTATTATTCAGAATAGGCACATGAGTGCACACAGTGGATTACAATTATAGAACAGCTGTTGCATTGTGATTGGGAGAATTCAAGATTAAGTGAAGCTGCCAGGTGCACAGTGAAGTCCCTATACATCATGGCATGTAATTAATAAGTGAATGGACATGCCTCCGGGAACACACTGCTACAAGATTTGTTAGGCACATCCATGAAGCAGTGACTGGTCTCAGGAAGACCAGAATGAACAATCTTTTATAGGCCAGATCCAAGACATATTCAATATGTGACTTGGCAGGACAGCATTAAATCCAGGGAAGTAATGGTATCCTTCGATCTATGAAGAAGGCTTGAAAATTTCTTGCCAGGTATGGCCGGGCATTGTCCTGTTGAAATTTAACATATGGAGCTGTATGCATGAAGGGCTCTGAAACCTCCAATGTTTCGGTTACTGTTCAGATTGACTTCAAAAGTCAGAATGCGAGATCACAGCTTACAGACAATGAAATCTTGGCTTTTGTCCACTATCAAACTCAAACACTCAATTCAAGCATTTGAATGCTTGAGCATGTGTGCCAAGAATATGGTAATTCTTGATTTATATGGTTTTTATTTGGTACTGTTAATTTAATTTCTAGATAAATATTGGCTGTCATGCAGAGCAAGTCAAAGAATTAATATGACATGGGAAAAAAAGAATAAATATAACTATTTCAGTCGTCAAAATCAAAGGTTTTGGAAAGCCAATAAATGTGTGATTTAAATATGAAACACTGCCTCAGAAACATACTTTACTGTATTTAGCAGGATGCCTTGTGATAATTTATTGTGATCTACAGAAGTAATTTGTAAAACAGTTCCGTCTTTCTTCCATTGTTGTTGTTGTTCCCCCTTGGGTTATACAAAAACTAGCAAATCGGTCAGACTAAATCATCAGACTTTTTTTAGATGCTAATATCAGAAACACTATTTTTTTCTGTCCACATACAAGTGTTGGCATTGTGCATCCTTCCTTACAAAGGTAACAAAATAAGATTTATTGTGTGTGATTTTTTGAATGCATTCATTGTAAGCTGAAGAAGAAGAAGAAGACTGCAAGTGCAAGAGAGACAGAACAACAAATTTGACATGTTAAGCAAGAGGAAATACGTAACTGGAGCATTGTTTCACAATTTAAATCATGAAAAACAGCAACATTTCAGAATATTATTTCTGGATCTTCAAACACTGTAAAATGATCAGGTTTCCTCTTTTGTTGTATATTTTATTTTCATTTTTCCATAACATAAACAAAGGGCTCCCTAAACCACCTCATTAATGTTTGAGCTCATTTGCTGGTAAACAAACTGATGCTTGTACAAGCTCATGGGACTCATTCCAAATCATTACATTTTTCACTTAGTATGACAGTGATGGTGTTCACATGTCTAGAGGTCTGCACGGATAAGAAAAATGGTATCAGCATCCGCATCACATTCACAAGGCCCATATCTGCATCCGTGGCACTTTATCCGCAAAGTCATTATCCACATTTGCCAATATTAGTTTTTAATGGGTAATAGTAATAGATAACAGTATTTAAAACCATGGCATGTAATGATATAATTATTGTTAGTGTGTCATTTCTGCGACAACATAACTACTTTTGACTTCTCGTTCACAGTAACTGTTCTATACATACTCCAAAACAGGCTATTCCAAACAGGAAAAGATTGGCAAGCTGGACACACATTAGCGCTTCGCAGCCCTGTGGTCGGAGCACTACGTGAGCCATTTAATACAGCCATCTTCTCAAATTTCAGTGGTTAAACTGATCGGCAGAGAGGAGATTTTACTGTATTTACATTAAGGAAAAAAAAAAAAAAAGAAAAGAAAAGAAACGGTTCTTTCGGAGTTTTACAAAAGGGACATTTTATTTTCCCCATATTAACGCACAACAGGTTATGTGACACAAAGCAAAGCATGTCATTTCAAGTGTTAAAACTGCCGTCTACTTCTAATTGGTAACTGTCAGCAAAAAAGAGACAATAGCTACGACCAGCCTATAAAATTTAACATCGTGTACCTTCCAAAATACGTTCCTTTCACTGTATACTTGATGGTTTCCTTCAAATTTCTGAATATGGTGGTTGGATGAGGTAGCAGTTCTTTAGCACTCACTGCACCGTACTTTGCTCCCTCATCAATAAGAACCTGTGCCATCTCCAGAAACCCAGATCCACACGCAAATTTGAATGGTAAAAGGTCTTTGCTGACAAGATTGATAAGTTTTTTGGTTGCTGTTGCCTTCAAAATGGCAGATATTCAGGAACTTTTGCATCTGGAATGGTTTTTAAATAAGTAATTAAGCTACTTTGTCCTGTCTAACACAAATGTTTCAGCAAATTAGAAGTTCCACTTTTGTGTTCAATGTAAGAATATACTTTTCTACACGCAAAACAGGCCTTGCCATGAAATATGTATCCAAATTTTTTCCATATTGACAATCTCAATTTGTTTTCCTTCACTAATGTCAAATTACATCTTTTCACTTTACACGATATAGTATCCATTGATGTCATGTTCATTTTGAGAAAGAACTGTCGATGTATTCACTATGATATATGTTGTCACACCGTCACTACAAAGCGCTAAATGAAGGCAGCAGAAATTTGGCATGGCACCTCTGGTGGGCAGTGGGCCAATTTGCCACCCAGAAAGCACTTGATAGACCATTAATAAGACAAGGTCACATAAATGGCTTAGGCTCAGGTCCCTAGGGTACAGCTACGTTAGCTGTGGCCAGAGGATGAGGACAACAGACTTCTGCTCTACCTGGGCCCTGCAAGGATTCCAAGAATGTCCACAGGCTTGAAGTTTTTCTGCTAAATTTCGACAGATGTACTAGGTGGATACCTTGCTCTTTATCCGCACTTAACACGCGGATATCCAAATCGCCCACAATTTTATTCACTAAGTAAGAAATACTCCGGATATCCACATCCGCGCAGACCTATACACATGTCTGTTGCAATTTGAAGTGTTGGCAATTTCTGTCGAAGCTGTCAGTCCAGCCCTGAACAGATGACGTCAAATCACTGATGCAACACTAACGGTGGTTCTCTGCATCTATGCCCATACATGAGAAGGCACCTCATAATGTATGGTGCAGGGGACTTTGCATACCACAGTCACTTCCTCCTTTTCCAGTCAAGTATGGTTCACATGGAAATGATTGCCTGTACACTTCCATGTAGATCCTAATGTTACTGATCTTCTCATCATGGTTGCTTCGCAAGATATACATAGGAAACCTACAGTACATCTACAACCATACTCTGCAAGCCACCCAACGGTGTGTGGCGGAGGGTACCTTGAGTACCACTGTCGATTTTCCCTCCTATTCCAGTCATGTATTGTTCACGGAAAGAAGGATTGTCGGTATGCCTCTGTGTGGGCTCTAATCTCTCTGATTTTATCCTCACGATCTCTTCGTGAGATGTACATAGGAGGGAGCAATATACTGCTAGACTCCTCAGTAAAGGTATGTTCTCGAAACTTCAACAAAAGCTCGTACTGAGCGACAGAGCGTCTCTCCTGCAGAGTCTTCCACTGGAGTTAAGCAATCATCTCCGTAACGCTTTCACAATTACCAAATGAGCCTGTAACGAAGCACGCTGCTCTCTGTTGGATCTTCTTCACTTCCTCTATCAATCCCACCTGGTACGGATCTCACACCAGTGAGCAGTATTCAAGCTGTGGGCGAACAAGTGTACTGTAAACTACTTCCTTTGTTTTCGGACTGCATTTACTTAGAATTCTCCCAATGAATCTATGTCTGGCATCTGCTTTACCAACGATTGATTTTATGTGGTTGTTCCATTTTCAATCCCTCCTAATGACTACTCCCAGATAATTTATGGAATTAACTGTTTCCAGTTGCTGACCTGCCATAGTGTAGCTAAATGATAAAGGATCTTTCTTTCTGAGTATTCACAGCACATTAGACTTGTCTACATTGAGCTTTAATTGCCATTCCCTGCACCATGCATCAATTCGATGCAGATCCTCCTGCATCTCAATACAATTTTCCATTGTTACAAACTCTCTATATACTACAGCATCATCTGCAAAAAGCCTCAGTGAACTTCCGATGTTATCCGCAAGGTCATTTATATATTTCGTGAACAGCAACGGACCCACGACACTCCCCCTGACATAACTCCTACTTCGGAAGACTTCTCTCCATTGAGAATGAGCTACTGCTTTCTGTTATCTAGGAATTCCTCAATCCAATCACACAATTGGTCTGATAGACCATATGCTCTTACTTTGTTCATTAAATGTTTGTGGGGAACTGTATCAAATGCCTTGCGGAAGTCGAGAAACACAGCATCTACCTGAGAACCTGTGTCTATGGCCCTCTGAGTCTCGTGGACTACTAGCGCGAGCTGGGTTTCACACGAACGCCTTTTTCGAAACCCATGCTGATTCCTACATAGCAGATACCTAGTCTCGAGAAATGTCGTTATATTCGAACATAATACATGTTCCTAAACTCTACAACTGACCGACGTTAGAGATATAGGCCTATAGTTCTGCACTTCTGTTCGAGGACCCTTCTTGAAAATGGGGATGAGCTGCGCCATTTTCCAATCTTTCGGAATGCTATGCATTTCTAGAGACCTACGATACAGCACTGCGAGAAAGGGGGGGGGGGGGGGGAAGTTCCTTTATATACTCTGTGTAAAAACAAACTGGCATCCCATCAGGTCCTGCGGCCTTTACTCTTTTGAACGATTTTGATTGGTTTTCTATCCCCCAGTCAATTATTTCGATATCTGCCATTTTGTAATCTGTGCGGCAATCTAGGGAAGGAACTACAGTGCAATCTTCCTCTGTGAAAAAAGACATTTAGTAATTCCGCCTTTAGAGTGTCATCCTCTGTTTCAATGCCATTTACGCAACAGAGTGTCTGGTCACTTCGTTTTGATCCACCTACCGCTTTGACATAAGACCAAAATTTCTTAGGATTCTCAGCCAAGTCAGTACAAAGAACTCTACTTTCGAATTCGTTGAACGCCTCTCGCATAGCCTTCCTCACACTACATTTCGCTTTGTGTAATTTTTGTTTGTCTACAAGGCTTTGGCTACGTTTATGTTTGCAGTGAAGTTCCCTTTGCTTCCATAGCAGCTTTCTAATTCGGTTGTTGTACCACGGTGGCTCCTTTCCATCTCTTACGACCTTGCAAGGTACATACTCATCTAATGCATATTGTACGATGGTTTTAAACTTAGACCACTGTTCCTCAACACCATCTGTACTTAAAATAAAACTTATGGGCTGAGCCATCAAGTACTCTGAAATCCCCTTTTTGTCACGTTTTTCCAAACAGAAAAATCTTCCCAGATTTTTTAATGTTTCTATTTACGGTTGAAATTACCAATGCTGTAACTGCTTTATGATTGCTGATTTCCTGTTCCGAATAGTTCGGGTCTGTTTGTCACCAGATGTTCTAATATGTTGTCACCACGAGTTGGTTCTCTGTTTAACTGCTCAAGGTAGTTTTTCAGATAATGCACCCAAAACAATTTCACTGGATTCTTTGTCCCTGCCAGCTGTAATAAATGTTTGAGTCTCCCAATCTATATCTGGTAAATTAAAATCTCCTCCCAAAACTATAACATGATTGAGAAATCTACTCGAAACAGTCTGAGTTTAGAATCTCATTACTGTTTACATCTGGTTTCAGCCAACTTTCCGTCCCTAGTACTATGTGGGCATTGTGCTCGTTTATTATTGAGAGCAATTCTAGGACCTTCTCCCAATCTATATCTGGTAAATTAAAATCTCCTCCCAAAACTATAACATGATTGGGAAATCTACTCGAAACAGTCTGAGTTTAGAATCTCATTACTGTTTACATCTGGTTTCAGCCAACTTTCCGTCCCTAGTACTATGTGGGCATTGTGATCGTTTATTATTGAGAGCAATTCTAGGACCTTTCTATAGACGCTCTGCAGTTAACTACTACTAAATTGATCATTTCCTTCCCTGTTATGCTCTGCCTACTGCTACCTTGTCGCATCTCAGGAGACATCTTGTCGGGCCTAGGGAAGAAATTCTCTAACCTAAAAAACCCCCATGTGCACTCCACACGTACTATCTGAACTTTAACAGAAGCCTTTACAGCATTCAGAATGTCTCTCTTTTGGAGTTTACCCAATCATCTCTGTGACGATTGCCCCACTTACTAAATGAGCCTGCAACGGAGTGTGCTGCTCTCAGTTGGGTCTATTAACTGTTATGTTGTAGGGAACCCACAACAATACTCAAGTGCTGGCGGAACATGAGTTTTGTAACCTACTTCTTTTGTTGACGAACTACACTTCCTGAAAAGTCTTCCAACGAATCTCAGTCTGGCACCTGCCTTACCCACGATTGATTTTATATGGCCGTTCCATTTCATATCATCCCTTACGTCTACTCAAAGATATTTTATGCAAGCAACTGCTTCCAGTGTTTGTCCTGCTATTGCATGGTTATATAATAAAGGATCTTTCTTGTAGAGTAGATATGGAGGGAGGAGGAGTTGCCACAATCATTAAAAACTGATATAAATTTAAGAATATTGATATAAATAAATTCTGTGTAGAGCAGCATTTAGAAGCTTGTGCAACAGAAGTAGAGTTCCATAACAGATGCTATATAATAGTAACTATTTATCGAGCACCTGCAGGACATAATCTATTCCTAAATCATCTAAAAACTCTATTGGGTTATTTAAGTAAAAATTTATTGCAGTCAGTAACTTTGTCTTTCAACCTAACTTATACTGTAAACTTTCCAACTAGGATAACTAAAACCTCTAGGACAGCAATTTATAATATTTTTATAGACAAATCAAAGGTACAAAATCATATCATAAAACCAATAATAAATGGCCTATCAGATTATGATATGCAGCTTCTTGTTTTAGGTATAGATTCTAAAAAGATTATAAAGACTGCAAAATCTGTATACAAGAGAGTAGTCAACCAACCTAAAATTGAAATAAGACTTGTCTCCATTGAGAATGACATGCTGCGCTTCGTTAGCTAGGAATACCTCAGTGCAGTCACACAAGTGGTCTGTATTCCATATGCTAGCATGACGGTATCTAATGCCCTGCGGAAGTCAAGAAACAGGCATCTACCTCAGATACTGTATGTACTGATTCTTGCGCATGAATAGCACAAGTTGTTTCACATGATCAATGCTTTGAGAAACTACGTAGATTCTCACAAATAAGATATCTGGTCTCCTTAAATGACAAATACTCCAACATAATGTGTGTTCCTAAATTCTGTAGCTGACTGATATCAGTTCCCAGGCAGGTAAGATGGCCCAGGACCCATTCGTCACTGTGGTCAAATCCCTTCTTACCCACCGGTCGATACTCATGTCATCATATCACAACACAGCAGTGACACACAACAAGAAACCCTTTTCCCACAATCCAATCCTTCTGCCCCGCTTATCTTCATCCACATACTGGTAATAAACCACTTGCTGTTGACGAGGGAAACCAGCACTTAGGCCTACTTGCACGTTATCACTTCGTTTGACGGCTCTGCACCAAGTGAGCCTCGCATGACACTTGCAAACTTGCCTTTGAAGTGATTACTTAAGCTTTCCCCTCTTTTTTTGTATAAGCTCCTCCGCCAAAACTGAATAATAAAACTCTTTTCATTAACACAAGTTCACACGAAAAAATACGACACAAGGATAGTTAACAATAGGGGTCACTGTCCTGGACCTTGACTTACAATTGTGCCAAATACTTGTTTACCAAATGAACAAAGTTCAGGTGAATACCTTTGTAATAATTGGAAAACTTTCGCATTTACAATCTCACTTTTATTATGTAAGTTAATTTAATAGGGAACTGATTTTTATTTTTATACCTTCTGGCTTCTTGTCTGTTTTATTTATTGTAAGTAACCAAATACATGAAATAGCTGGTGAGAGTTTCCTGATAACTACTCCACCTTAACTATCTTTTTAATAGTTATAATAAAATAAATAAAAAATTAAGACAAAGTTGATTTCAATTGGTCTCTTTCTTCTTCTTCTTCTTCTTCTGTAGCAGTACAGCCCTCGATGGGACTTGGCTTCCTCAACAATTTTCCTCCATATCTCAATGTCCTCAGCTTTTCTCTTCCATCTTTGGATCGCCATCTTGATAAGGTCAGCTAGCACGTTGTCAGTCCTTTGTCTTTCACTTCACTAGTCTCTTGCAGATAGTTTCTATTAACTTGACTGGCTATCCTTCAAAGTCATTGGAAGACAATCCATCTCATCGTCACTGACCCTGCCAATGTCTTGAAGTCTTTAGAATTTTCTTGGAACTACAAAGAGCTATGCGATGCTGATTGATTAGACTGTGTAGCTGGAGAAAATCATGTTTCTTACCCCTTGGCAGAGCCATGAATGACAAGCTTCATTGGCAAAGTGTGTAGTGTAACAAGTTGTACTACAACCCAATGAACTGACATAAGAATGTCAAATAGTTTTTAGTTAAATACCATTTATGGAGAAATATTTTCTTCAAATTTTTTTTTCCTGTCTCTATTTTTTCAGATTAGTTATAAATTATTTTTAATGAAAAGTATTATGTAAAGTGAATTTGAATGTAAATGAACTTAAAGGTCAAGGAATACGTATGTGATTTGCATGCTCTGTGAACCTTGTTTATTTTAGATTAGATTAGATTATTTATTTGTTCCGTAGATCCATATTGAGGGGATCCTCGTGGATGTGGAACATGTCAAGAAACAAAATTTACAAGTTGAATAACAGATAATACTGATAATATAAATACAAATACATACACTTATAAATACAGATACATAATTTTTAAGGTTGGTTTTTTTTTTTTTTTTTTTTTTTTTTTTTTTTTTTTTTTTTTTTTTTTTTTTTTTTTTTTTTTTTGCTGATAATATAATAATACTAATACAGTATGAGTGCATGCATCATTTGGTACAATTTATAAATTCACTAATGGAGTAGGAGTTGGCCACTAGAAAGTTTTTTAGGTTCCTCTTAAACTGATCTTTATTTGTAGCTAAATTTTTTATACTTGATGGTAAATTATTGAAAATGTGTGTTCCTGAGTAGTGGACCCCTTTTTGAACTAAAGTAAGTGCTTTTAAATCCTTGTGTAGATCATTTTTATTTCTAGTATTGTATGCATGAACTGAGCTGTTTGTTGGGAAAAGGGATATATTATTTATGACAAATTTCATTAAGGAATAAATATACTGAGAGGCAGTAGTTAATATACCCAGTTCTTTGAAGAGGCTTCTACAAGACGTCCGTGAATTTACTCCACAAATAATACGTATTATCGTTTTTGGACTCTGAAGACTTTTGACTGACTTGAAGAGTTACCCCAAAATATTATACCATATGACATTAAGGAATGAAAGTAAGCAAAATATGCAAGCTTTGTTATTTTTATGTCTCCTATGTCTGATAACACTCGTATTGAAAATACAGATTTGTTGAGTTGTTTCTGCAGTTCTGTGGTGTGCTCCTCCCAACTAAATTTATTATCAAGCTGTAATCCCAGGAATTTAATACTGTCAACCTCTTCTATCTGCTCTTCTTCATACTTAATGCATATGCTGTCAGGAAATCTCTTACATGTTCTGAACTGCAAGTAGTGCGTCTTTTCAAAGTTTAATGACAATGAGTTGGCTTTAAACCATTTATTAATGTTCATGAAAATATCATTAGCAGACTTTTCTATCACTATACTTGATGTACTCTTTATTGCAATACTTGTATCATCTGCAAACAAAACGAACTCTGCTTCTGGTAGTGTAACTGATGAGAGATCATTAATGTACACAAGAAAAAGCAATGGCCCTAAGATGGATCCTTGTGGGACACCACATGTAATTTCTTCCCAATCCGATGATGACTGTTGGCCTAATTCACTAGTCACTTGCACTGACACCCTTGTTTCCTGTTAGTGAGGTACGACTTGAACCATTTTGCAGCATTTCCCGTGACCCCATAGAATTCTAATTTACTTAAAAGGATGTTATGGTTCACACAATCAAATGCCTTTGACAAATCACAGAAAATACCTGCTGCTTGCAATTTATTATCTAATGAATTAAGTACATTCTCACTGAAAGTTGTTTTATGAGTTGAGGAGTTTTTGTTGGAGACTGATGTAAGACGTAAGTGTTGGTCTCAAGTTCGAGTCAATAATGTATTTTTTAGAAGAATAAATGAGTGCATTCTACCATAAAACTCCTATAAAGTTACTGGGCAGTAAATGCTCATTATAATTATTCTCTCTGATTTGTCCAAAAAGTAATTTCCGGAATTATTACGAGTCCGAGTATACTTATACAAAGAAGAAAACGCACGAGGAACAGAGTAACTGGGACTCACATTGTGTCATCTTAATTGTAGGGAAGATTCAAGCCAGAAGACTAAATTTTACTTAAATTACAACAAAATAAAGAGTTCTTGTAGTGACGGTAGTATACCAATTTACCATAAACGATCCTGTAGAATTTCAAGTTCTGTAGAGGTAACACTACAAGTGGTATAGCTGAGTATTTTCACAACAAAGATTTGTGAATGTTAACTGCAGTGGCTCTATGATAAGTGTAGCAATTCTGTATTACAGTTTGTTACAATGAACAAATACTGTATGGATTTCCAAGGAAATGTGCTACCAACTCAGATAATTTATATCTATGAAGTGTGGTCACTCTGTCTCGATCATACAAGCTGCACAACAGCCGGAAATCAACCGAGAGACACTTTGAAGACCTGCATCTCTTACCATGCAAAATTCAAACCTGTCAACCATTAAGCCCCACAAACCTTGGAAATGGTTGTGTTTCAAGACCACTATTGTCCACAGAATTGAAAAACACGACTTTGATGTGAATGCGGTTTGGTTTAGCGGCAAAGCCCAGTTCACTTGGATGAATTTGTCAATAAGCAAAGGTAGTAACTTTGGGGGATGGAGAAACCACATCTTTCAATCAAGAAGTCTCTTAAGACTCAATGAGTAACTGTGTGGTGTACAATGAACAGCGATGGTATAAGTGGTGTGTTATTTCTCAATCGCCTTGTGACTACCACACGGTTCGTGAGATTGACAAAAGATTATTTCATCCAAAGTGATCCTTATTTCGACAACATGTGGCTCATTGAACATGAATCTCGAGCCCTTTGAAGCAGGGTAGTGTTGATGTCCTAGAGGAGCACTTTTGGAACCGCATTCTGGTACTCCGGTACACAGATGCTACTGGCATGGGCCATAAATCTCCAGATCTGAGCACATGTAATAGTCCAGTCAATGAATGCATTGTAGAGTGCATGGAATATGCGAGAATTTTTGACTTCAGGACTTTGTTAGGGATAGTTAGGAGGTGAACATACTAAAAGTCCCTGCCCCTGGGGGTTGAGCTAAAGCGGGGATGGGGGTGGAAAGGTACAATTTTTTGGTTTTTCGCTTATATCTCGAAAGCGGTCCATTTTAGGAAGAAAATGTTCCAAATAAAAATGAAAGATAATTTAATTTGCTATAAAATTGTTTCTATACATATTAGTCGAATTCCCAATGGTTTTCGAGATATATGTTACTGAAAATCAACAATTTCGTAAAAAATCATTTTTACCTAACTAATTTTCTCAAACATTTACTTCTAGTGACTCACTCAATCGTTTCTCAGAAATTTTGTCGGAAGGAAAGTTGTAGATCATTAAATTTCCTTGAATTTGATATGCACCTTTATTACTTTATCTTCAGCCAATCAGAAGTTATATCACTTATAAGATGTGCACTCAGTTTCGAGGTCCTTCTAGAAATGAGTGTTTCGAAAGGCTGTGACATTTTTATCTTATGAAACGTGCTAGCATAGTAAATAACAACACCTTAACAATGACAAGAATGTAATTTCAATTGAAAGAGAACACCTTTTTACAATTATAACTTGTATTACAATGTTGTGAATCATACAATGCAAGTATTTACAAGCACTGATAGTGATTCAAAATGAAAAATAAGTGCATTGAATGCAACATTTTCATTTTATGAGGAATGGTCGAGTGTCATTCACCTTAGTCAGTAGTGGAGACGTCGTCCAACAAGATTGGTAGAAGTCTCGATGTCACTGAATTTAATCTTCATTCTTAATTAATATTCAGACTCCGTTGTTGCAGTCGCCCTTGCAGTTTGGGCATGTAACAGAGCACTGTAACAACGATTTTCTGGAACCACACCTCCACTGTCACAATCTTACGTGTATCGACAATAATTATCTTCAAGAATTCGTCAGGAGCAGCATCTAACTCAGAGTTTTGGAACTAGTTGGTCATTTCTTCTTTCCCAACCCCAATTCGGCGCTCCACATTTCGGTTCCTCTCTTAACCAAAGTCGTACTTGGTGCTACATTCGGAATGGATGCTGCTTAACAGCTCCTTCAGTTGAAGGGAGTTCAGAGATTAGGCTTCATGTGCCCAGCTGCTTTTATAAATGATTTGTAGCGGAACTCGTTGAGGGATGTCTTGGTGGCTGGAGCTCCATACCATGAGAGAGTACTCATGATTCCCGCTGTCTGAATGGAGTCGGGAAAAGAAGAATTATTGGAAAAATATCTCAGCAGCATGTTGTATGATTTTGGACTTCTGATGCATTTTGACAAACCCCACTTTACTCTTGCAATACGCTGTGGATGTTGTCACAGCCTGTAAATACATGTAGGAAAAACAAATGGATGTTGTCCTTCATTTTCAATTCCTGCTCCTCTTGTTATACATCGCTTGTGTCCCTTCCACTCTGGAACTACAATACCTTGTTTTATGGCAACAAACCACAGAATGTCATTTGGTGCAGGATGTGGCGGCTCCTCTGGTATATCAATGTGTGCCACGGTCAAATTTCGTAGACCTCCTTTCATCGTAATGTATGCTTCTAGTCGAATAGTTCAGTTTTCCAGTTACAGCTGATGTACAATGATCTCACAAATGCCAACTGACATTCATCATGATACACAGCCTCGTCCGCTACTAAATAATTTGAGGTGGAAAGATGCCTCATCGCTTCCTCTCTCCACTGATCATATCCATCTCGAGAAGCGTCCATACTCGTCACTTGTATGTCAGTTCTGTTGCGTTCTTTTGTGAGAAAATAACTAAAAATATCTTCCTTGGGCTTCTTTTGCTCACCATCAACACTTTCGGCACGAAAGAAACATTTTGTTTTGAAATCGAATTTCGCTTCTTTGGATCTCAAAGTTGAAGGCTGAAATACTTCAGAGGACATGAGAGAGCCTGTCTCTTTAAATGAGCGTTGATGGATTGCGGCCGGATGTAATTTTTTCGACATTCATTATGAATCAGAAGGATGCCCAAACCTTCTAAAGATGAGCCATTGCTATGTCCCCTTTCTCTAATTGCTTTGATGAGTGATAGTATTCTTTTTTTGTCACTGTGAAAACACCAACATCTGGTCCATCTATTGTTTCATCACATCAAAACACCGAGTAGCCATTACGCTGACTACATAGTCAACATTTTCATAAGTAAATGAAAAATATCACGAAAAGCCGACATACAAAGTTTTCTATGCTTGGAGAACTTTTGAAGTGAACTGAAGTAAGAAGTGAGTGAGAACACTCCATTCCAACCCCTGTCCAGTCTCTTGGAAGGAGCTAGTGACAGGCCTTTGATGTTCGTCATGGGGCTTCCCCATCGTTAACCCTCTCCCGGGCGTTAGGTACCGGCGACCTTGAAGGCGTGTCCACTGCAGGTGACAATAAATGTACATCGACCATTCCTCCTCATAAAAATGAAAATGTTGCTTTGAAATGATTCATTTTGAATCACTATCCGTACTTGTAAATTCTTTCATTGTATGATTCATAATATTATAATAAAAGCTACAATTCTAAAAAGGTGTTCTCTTACAATTCCAGTTACCTTATTATTGTTAAAGTGTTGTTATTTATCATGCTAGCACGTTTCATAAGACATAAATGTCACAGCCTCTCAAAACACTCATTTCTAGAAGGACCTCGAAACTGAGCGCACATCTTACAAATGATGTAACTTCTGATTGGCTGACGATAAAGTAATAAATGCGCATATCAAATTGAAGGAAATTTAATGCTCTACAACTTTCTTTGTGACAAATTTTCTGAAAAATGATCGAGTAAGTCACTAGAAGTAAATTTTTGACAAGATTAGTGAGGTAAAAATGATTTTTTCCGAAATTGTCGATTTTCAGTAACGTATATCTTGAAAACCGTTGGTAATTCGACTAATATGTATAGAAACAATTTTATAGCAAATTCAATTACCTTTCATTTTTATTTGGAACATTTTCTTCCTAAAGCGACCGCTTTCGAGATATAAGCGAAAAACCAAAAAATGGTACCTTTCCACCCCCACCCCCACTTTAGCTCACCCCCCAGGGGCGGGGACTTTTAGTATGTTCACCTCCTAACTATCCCTAACAAAGTCCTGAAGTCAAAAATTATCGCATATTCCATGCACTCTACACCCCTCTTTTGAGCACTCATTGACTGGACTATAACTACATTCACAAGGTCATTGACAGCACTGATGTTATGCCCTTAAGAGGTTAATGCAGAATTTTGCTATCCATCTGCACCACACGATCACCATGGAAGGCAGACATATCAGACATGTCATAACCTAAATCTGAATATTGTTAGAGACATGTACTTGTTGAATGAAGAGGGTAGGTAACATTCTATCCCCACTCGTACCCTGCATTCTTCCCCTTCTTCCTTCACTCCTCTCCTTTCCCTTCATTCACTATTAAAGATGAGAGTTATGCTGTAGTGAGCAGAGATGACAGTTGTGTGGTTGAATTATGCCAGAGTGATTGTATGTATGTATGCTCTTTTTCCGATAAAGGTTGTGGCCAATAATTTATATTGTGTGAATGTGATTTCCTTTTTTTGTGTGTGTGTGTGTGTAATATGTAATGTTTGGAAAAATAATATGTACACCAAGCAGTATATTACACCTAGTGGCAAGCTGGCAAACAGGGTGTACATAATAATACTGAAACACGACTGCAGTGCACAAGTGATATATAAAGTATGGGACTTACCTTGCACTATATTATATGTTTTGTCCTGCAATGGTCAATACAAACCACCAGTGAAATCCATGAGCTCCAAGATTTTCAAATACGCCAATTCAACAATACGCAATTATAGTTGGCGACACGTATGAATGTGACCCAGTTTTCAGCCATTGTGCACATCCCCCACCATTACCGCAATAGCAGCCAATAACATTCATTGTCTAGGCGCATGGCTGGCCCCGAGTTATGCAATATTTTTCCAACAGGCTCCACTGTTGGCGCTCGGCCATAGCGTCTCCCTTCCACACTTTCCTTATTGCTCTAACTTCTCGCAACATCTGCACTGTTTCACTACCGACAGTATCCTTGGTAACGACAGTGTACACAAAGTAAGGTAAAGCATCTTTGACAAACAGGAGTAGTGGGCAAAACAACCCCAAAGTTAAATGATAATAACCAAAAAGCAATAAGAATTACTGTGGCCAAACAACATAAAAGTACCATGGCAAAAGGGACAGCAAAACAAAACACTTGCTCATGTAATAGTGTTTCAATAAAAACCATTCATGGAAAGGCTGCAGTTGTTAAACCTCTAATAATGGGAGCCAATGCAGAGCTGCAAGAGAAGTGGTGACAGAGAGTGATGGTCCAATGAATCATTGTTTACAATGATCCCTACAAACAACATTTTCTCTCTCATAAACCCCAAAATAGGCTTGTGATACAGCATTCCTTCTTCCTGCAGCCAAGCACAGAGAAGGTTCTTTCACAATTTGGCACATAATCATGGTATTCACCTGTTTTTATCATTAACCTCATTAATCTGATAATTGAGAATGGGTATCCCACCATCCTCAACAACAAATAGCTTTCTATGAGAAACATATTGCTAACTAACACTGTCATATTCCAAGATACTAATGCACCCACTAACACAGCCAAAAAGGTTCAGGCCTGCATTGTATAGCATAAGAAAATTATATTTTTTTTCCCCCTGGACAGTTAAACTGCCACATCTCAAAATAATCAAACTGTTATAGGGAGTTTTAGAGCAGAGAGTGAGTTACAAATTTACAGCTCCAAATTATTAATTGTAAGTAATTAGTGGATGTTTTGTATGAGAATGGATTACATTTTGTTGGAAGCTATAGAGAAACTTTACAAATCTGTACATCAAAAAGTTGCAGCTACTTTCATAGCCAATGATGGGCCCTTACTAAAAAATAAATATTTTGTCTATATTATATATTCATATTATTTTGTCCAATATATATGGATATTACTTGCATGTCACACCATTTTATCCACAGCTTCCATTTCAGCAAAGTACATACATATATGAAAAAGAATAATTTTATTTTGTTGTATAATTTATAAATGTCTTAATACATCTCAGTTTATATTACATACAAAAGATACTATATACATATAGTATAACATAACAACATTGTATCATCAACACATGCACACAGAATTTAGCTACAGCAATGTTGTTCTGTATATGGAGGAAAAGATTCCACCCATGCAGTACAAACATTATTTGAGCAATTATCCAGAGGTAGCAGGACATAAGCAACCAACAATTTGAGAAACAGGCATAAGTTGGTGGATTAAAACAAAGGAAAATAATATAATCATGTGAACTATAAACATGGAGATGCACATGTAACAATATTTTCCCTACTCTCCAAATTACAATTGTGATCAGCAGGCCCCAGATAAAAAATAAATTTGTCAGTTCACTGTTCTTCATTTAGATTCCAACACAGTCAAAATTCTATATTTTCCCTTAAAAAATTATTTGAAAATGATATTACTTCTGGTACAACAATATGATTGAGGGTCTGTTTTCTTGGTAAATTTCACAAGACATCCATTACAAATATGGCTGTACCTTGGAAATACATGTAAACATTACACTACAAATATAATGGATTTTGTGTCAAACCAGTATGAGTTGGGGAGGGAGCGGAGAGGTGGGGAGGGGGAGGGAGAAAGGGCAGGGGGAGAGAGAGAGAGAGAGAGAGAGAGAGAGAGAGAGAGAGAGAGAGAGAGAGAGAGAGAGAGAGAGAGAGAGAAACTTTCAGCATTGATTTGCACACATGGTGTAAAGTGTGCTGCAAGTTACACATTTTCCTTCCTGTTTGTGCAAATAAGTGTGCTTCTCTGCTGTAGCTATAATTTTGATTCTACTGCATAAAAATACCTCAAGGGACAAGGTATCACACATCACAACACATTACATCCACAATGTTCAGTCCAACACCACCAGATGGATAAATGAAGGGGCTTCATGCATAGTAGGAGGGAGGGACAGTCAAATCACCCAAAACTTCCAGCTGCTCCTCTGTAAATTTGAGACTATGTTGCTGCCAGTTATCATGATGAGTTCTCTTGAAATCTCCCAGTGTTTTCCTTATTGTTGCCTGGAACAAAACATTTTAATTACTAGTTAACAAAATCAATACAGACTGTGGTATTTGTTGTAAGATAGCAATGATACAATGACTTTCAGGTTCCTTAAAACGCCACCCTTTCCCCTTCAGTGTTGACCTGGGTTCAGACTCATCCAGGCAGTGTTTAGTTATATTTATAAATATATTCATTTATACTATATTCTTCTGGAACACACATTGTAGAGAATTTATTTATCATAGGAACCAGGATAGCCAGGATACACATATTTACTACAGACAGAATAGAATGAAATATATTCAATTAGCTCAGATATTAAGGAGAATTTAAACCTCATTTTTATACTTTGTTTCATTAGTTTTCACCAAGTGTTGCCTTAATAGTAAAGTATTTTCAAAAAACCGTTCATCCCCTATTTCCTACCTCAGGAATGGGAATACCAAAAAATTGCTGATGCCTACAGTGTAATATAAATAATGTCTACAAATTTCAAGTTTCTATCATCTGTAGATTCACTTTTCAATGCCGCTTTCTGTCTTTTAGAAACGGATCGAGAACACGAAATTTCTTTGACACTTTGGCATATTTCTTAGTAGTTTTACTTTTCAACCTGCATATGTACTTATTTTTCTTTATTTGTACACTTGTTAAAGAAAAACAACTAAAGAATGTGCATGTTTCGCTGTATATACCCTCGTTGCTATTTTAGTGTCAAATGACGTAACTGGTCTTAAGTCCAAATTTTATATAAGCTAACAACTTTCAACCACTATATCTTCCACCCTCTTATAACTATCAACACGGAACTGCTATGGTGTACAATGGAAGACTTTGTACAACAACACACACAGATTGTTCACCTCCATTGCGTACTTTTTGCTGAAGAGCAAAATATTGACACCCACACATAGAATTTTATATAAGGCAGTAAGTTTCAACTCCCATATCTGCCATCCCCCCATCATTATAAACCCTCTACCACCATAGTGCACAATGGGAGACTGATACTTACTACCACACACAAACACTATTTGTGATGTGTAGTTTTGGCTGCAGAGTGAAATGGGCACAAATACCTCAATTTTTAGATTAATGTAAAACGTACTGTAAACTGAGTATGAAAAACTAACCCCCAATTTTACCGAATCGAATCCAAACAACAAATTTTAAATAAAATAAGTGCCACATTCCGTACCCGAATCGAGTCTTCCGAATCTCTAGCCCAAATAATCTGGCAACTCAAATACATGTATTTAAGAAGAATTACAGTACTACTCTATAACAACCAGTGATGAAGATAAAGCCTTCTGGGATGGATCCCAAATGACAATATTACAGTAAAATTTATGAAATTTAAATTTCATTTAGATTTTTATTTTAAATCTTAAGGATTTTTAATACCCCCTCTCTCCCTTAAAAGAAATTCATATGAAACATTTTAAGATGTGTATTGTTTAGATGCTCTAAAAGATAATAAGAAACTTTCTTCACTCTATTAAAAACTGTTTTATTTTGATGAAATCAAAAATAATTGCACAATGAAGTCCTAGCAAAGGAAAGGATTACATACTTTTTTTTCCTTTTTCAAAGGGGAACAATCAAACATAAAACCTAAGATGAGTATATATTTTGGAAGTTGGAAAAATAGAATCTTAAAAAATAGGATGTGTAAATGTTAAATAATTTTATAGTGACTTAACAGGCATTCCATAAGTGACAGACAGGACATTAAGACACAGAGAAATCTGCATTTATTCAATGTGTGTGTACTTGTTATTGCCATGAAGACATTTCAGAATAAATACAGTAATAGATACAGTGTGGGTTAGATAACATAACAACCAATTAATCAACAGAAATAGGAGTATCAAATAAAGGTTATAAATAAGAGTACAAAGTTAAATCACATATTACAAGAATAATTACAGGCACAGCCAATCTGTTTTTACACAAAGTGTGATAATGCTTAAAAAGATCAATGAACTAGTTCAAGACGCAATAAGTTTAGTTATGGTATGCATTTCCTTTCAAATATTCATCCACAGTATAAAAAGATTTCTCTGTCGGGTAATCTTTGAGAACTTGTTTGAATTTCGGCAGTTCAGTATGAACACATTTAATATGTAAAGGGAGAGCATTGAACAGCTTAATGTTGGAGTAGTAGACTCCTTTTTGTACCAGGGACAGTCGTTTCAATTTGACATGTAGATTGTTTTTGTTTCTTGTGTTATAGTCGTGGAATTTACTGTTGTCTTGGTAGATAGAATAATTTTTGCACACAAAGGTAAGCAAGGAAAAAATATACTGAGAGGCACTTGTTAGGATACCCACCTTTCTATACAATTTCCTGCATGAGTGTCTTTGATTAACCCAACACATTATTCTGATTGCCCCCCCCCCCTTTTTTTCTGGTTCCCCCAGAATATAATAGCATATGACATCAATGAGTGGAAGTAGCCAAAGTAAGTAATGGTGTCAACTTCAGCCACTGAAGAAATTACCCATAATGCAAATGTTGCCGAGCTACGTTTTTTACATAGTCGAAGAATGTGAACTGACCAATTACATTTGTTATCTATATAAGCACCTAGGAATTTTGTATCTTCAACTTTCTGTATTGATTGATCTCTATTTTATGTTAATTTCTTCAAGATTACTTTGGCGCATATATTGAGTTTTGTCTGCATTGAGTAAGAGACCATTTGAGGAGAACCAATTTAAGATATCATTAAAAACTTTATTTGTAGTGTGTTCAAGATTGTGATCTATGAAATCATCAATTAGAATTGTGGTGTCATCAGCGGATAGGATAAATTTGCTGTTTGACTCAGTACAAAGAGGAAGATCATTAATGAAGATGAGGAATACCAGTGGGCCCAAAACGGAGCCTTGAGGCACACCACATGTTAATGTACCCCACTCAGACGAGGCAGGTTCTCCAGACGAGCTATTTAGCATTACAGTCTGCTTCCGGTACTTTAGATATGACTGGAACCACAAGCCAACTGTACCACCTAAACCATAGTATTCTGCCTTTTTCAAAGGAATTTGGAGGTTTAGACAGTCAAAGCTTTTGTAAGATCACAAAAAATACCCACTGGAGACATTTTTTGTTAATGGCTTCCAAAACTTGGTTGCTGAAAGAGAATATTGCCTGTTCAGTACAAAGACCAGCACAAAAACCAAACTTATTTTTGCTTAAGATGCTGTGGACGTTGAGATGATCTACAATCCTTCTGTGCATGAGCTTTTTAAGAATTTCGAGAAGGTAGTTCATAGGGATCTTGGGCGATAGTTTGTAACTTTGTTTTTATCGTCTTTTTTGAAAAGAGGAATCACTACAGCCAATTTTAGTCTGTCAGGGACAATCCCTTTTTGTAGGGATGTATTGTATATGCAGCATAAAACAGGACTAACATATTTATAACAGTGTTTCAGAATTTTACTAGAAATATTGTCCACACCAGCAGAATTTTTATTTTTCAATGATCTAATTACGCTTATGACTTCGCTTACTGTTACTGGTGGTAAAGATAACAGTGGGATTCTGTTACTAATAGCTTTCTGTAGGAGGGACAATGATTCATCCATATAACCATTACAGCCTGTCTTTTCTGCGGCTCTCAAAAAGTGCTTATTAAAAATTTCTGAAACCAACTCAGGTTTCTTTATGATATTGCCCCCTGTTTTAATCTCAACCTGAGATATGTTCCCCGTTTTCCTGTCAGTTTCCCCTCTTTATTACATTCCATATAGTTTTAATTTTATGTTCTGAGTTTTTAATTTCTGATTTGTAGATTTATTTATTACCTTCCTGAGAATGCTACAGTAAAGTTTGTAATGTTGCTTTTCCTTTGGGTCATTACAAGTCCTGAGAGAACTGAATAACATCCTTTTTGTTCTACAACATGTCATTATCCCTGTAGTGATCCAAGCCTTCTTGGCATTGCCTATGTGACTACTTCACACCACTTTTTTTTGGAAAAGATGGAGTTAAAGATAGATATGAATTCATTTAAAAACAAATTGTCCTTTTTTTTACATCTGTCTCCCTATAAACGGGGCTCCAATCTAATTCTTTTAGGCTGTCACTGACTTTTTTAAGGGCCTCTTCATTTATTATTCTAAAAGATTTCCAAGAATGCTCAGGACTGTTACACACACTGATGTAATTGAGTCTAGGCAATTGACCACCATGATCAGAAAGGCCAATAATTGGATGTACAGTGATCTCATTGTATATAGAATAATCTACAAATATATTATCTATTAGACTTGCAATGTTAACAGTAACACTAGTTGGGAAATCTACAACTGCCATCAGATTATAAGACTCTATTAAATGTACTAAATCAGCTTTACTATTGTTCTCATTTAGGAAATCAACATTAAAATCACCAGTAATTATCAAGTTCTTGGACTTTCAGTACAGTTTGGATAATAAAGAATCCAAGTGCTTCAGAAATACAATCAAATTCCTTGAGGGAGATCTATACACTGCTAACACTAGAACTGTGAAGTCATTTACAGTAATCTCAATGCCACATATTTCAATTTGTTGCTCTATACAGTTGCTCTTTAAATCTAATGTGTTGCAAGATATGTTGTTTTTTTTTATATACATTTCCTTGATAGTTCTAGAGTAATGTGCTGCCTGACAGTAACCACTCAGTTGCAACCTTTCAATATCTCTCATGTGATGTCATTGACTTTATTTCCAAGTCCTCCCACATTTTGGTGAAAAAATGTCATTGCATTGGGATTGGATGCAGACGTATACTTTTGGCTAAACAATTATCTGAAGCTACAGAAGCAATTCATTCATTACAAACTGTTTCCTGAAAAATTTGAGTTCGAAACCGAGTCTGACAGGATTGCTGGGACAAATTAAGGGCAATTGGTTCCAACTTTGGGGTACATTTGTGGACTTCTACCAATATTTTCGTTTTTAAAAGGGTACCTACTGCTTTTCTTCTTGATCTGTTCAGGTACATACTAACACAACACAGGCTTGCCAGTCAGCTTTACATAGTAGCTTTTAGATAAAACTTCAAATGTACACCTATTGTAGCAACACTAAACACTTACTAATAAGAATGGAAATAACTTTGAAACTAAACGTGGAAATATCAAACATTTTTAAATGCCTGTTATACAATCTGATTTGGAACCCACTTCCATGTATCATGATTCCATTGGCACATTTGCGCATTTTACATGGCCCATTGGTGTCAGTTGTCTGTCACTTTTCAAAAGGCAGTCGATGTACACGTGTTTAATCATGAGCTTAAACGATTTATTGAAACAGACATCAAGTGGTTACTGAATTGACGTTATCCTGCCTGGATGTCAAACGATTAGAACTTTTTTTCCACATAATAAATAACTTTCTTCTTGAAATCTCAGTTCTTCATTATGGTTAACATACCCCAGCACTTCACAAAATTTGACGCAATATGTGAAATCAGAATGAGGCAACTCGTGCAAGAATCCTAAAGCCTTAAGTATTGTTCGTATTTATGTAAAGAAATTTAATTTTGTTGCTACTAATATTTGAAAGACTGCTACATTTGAAGTTGAGCAATACTAAAGTTCTATTTCCTTCTACTATAGTTCTATTTCCTTCATTAAATGGTGTATTAAAATTCAATAGTCGAAAATAAAAAGGAAATTACTTAGACTCAACTTCCTTTTTATTTTTACAAGAGCAAAAATTTTTGTGCCAGTATTTATATTTGCACCTGGAAAGTAAGTCTGTTTAGCTCTGCTTATATTAGATTGGAAAAGTTATTTGTGGCGGGTCCTAGCACCATTTTTCAGAACTCTGTACTGCATTTAATTTTAACTGCAGGAGCGTTTTTGGACCCCAAAAACCAGAAAAAAAGTGCAGCTTAGATTCGAGTAAATACGGCAGATTGTTTTCATATTAGCCACACAACTGCGTAAGTTTCGTAATGGTTTCATTTGAATAAATCCAAAGTGAGATCGTTTTGTTTTATAACGTCAAGTCTTTAAGCGAACCTATGAAAAATAAAGTAAATAACGCAAACAAAAGTGCACTGTTATGCAAAGTAAACTACAACATTTGTAACTGAAGGTTTCCATATAACACTTTGGATTCAGGATTCAACAGTATTCAGCCATTATGCATCAAATCTTGAATCCGAAGCCACTTTGCTAGCTTCGGTAAATAATGGATTCAGCCAAACCATTCGGACGCAACCCTATTATTTATTAATTAAAGCACTGGAGTAATGATTACAGAGAATAATTGTAACTGAAATAACTGACAAAATTCACAGAGGATCACTGCTATCATCAACATCATCACCACCACTGGAGGGCACACTATTATTTACCCCTTCATACAATGCTGTAAGTCCTTTGTCGTGCAAATACCAATGTGATGACTGTCAGTTTTATCAACTTTCAGGAGTAGTCTCCTCGCGTTAGTGGAAACAATTTTTTACATGAAACTTCTTGGTAGATTAAAATTTGATTCAGATTAGGTTCCCATGACTGAGTTCCTACAGCCCTGGCCAAGGAAGAGCGAAATTAGTTTGCCAATTTATCTGTTTCAGCAGAATGGAGACTGGTACGGCAGTACCGTAAACAGTTTTGGAATACTGTTATCAATTACTTGATTGTACAATTGACAATCAATAACTGTACAATGGACTAGAGATGTTCAGAATGTGCACACGACATCCTGATTTTTTATATCTCTGTAAGGCATTCAAGGTGTTCCAAATTATGACCGCAGACTATGATGCAGGCCTCACACCTCCAGTGCATGGAAGATCTGACGTGCTGAAGATACAATTCAAAGTCATAATTTCTAACACATTCTTTGATGCAGATAATTTTGTTATTTATTGATTCCTACTGTATAAAACAGAATATTTTTTTTCTTATTTCATTGATGTGTTCTTGTCATGTGTTTTTCATTTTCACTACTGCACCAAGGAAGCATTTCCGACTACACATTGCAGTATGATTTGCTACTATAGAGGCATAACCACTGTGCTAAACACCCTGTAGAATTTTGTGTGTTGTACACAGCCTGACAAGAAGCTGAAGCCAATTTTCTAAAAGCATCCTTTCAAACTACTTTTCTGATGACTAGCTGAGTGAAAAAATATAACTGTGTCTAATGGGATTTTACAAATATGTACTTAGCAAAGGAAATAAGTTAAATTCTCCTGACATAAGGGTATGAGCAGGGATTTTCATTGTTGTGCTTAATGGTAGTCATTTTTTAAGTTACCTAGATATGCTTAATGAAGTGCTCTTGGAACTGGAAAATAGTCCACTACTTGAATATTTGGAGCCAGTTAAGGAATACAAAGGCAACAAGACAGAATAATTCTACATTATGACGTTACTGTGAGAAATATTCTAAATGAAGAGATCTATATGTCAGTTGGTAAAAAGGTGACTATGGAATGGCCTCAATGATTCCCAGAAATTAACAATACATTTTTCAGTCTGTATGGCACATTATGTTTACCATTTGATGGAATGAATTTGATCAGAAGTTTGAACCCTAGTATACAGGAAGAATTATAACAAAATTGGTACATCAACAATAAAATAAGGATCACTTGCAACGCACCAGAAAGACAATAGTTGAGCCACAGACAGGCATCTCCCCCCCCCCCCCCTTCCTCTCTCTCTCTCAACACACGACTTAAGAGCATTTGGTCAAAGCCTTCAATGGTATAGGACACACACTCATTGACAGGCACAACTCATTAACACACAATTGTCATCTCTGGCTATGCTTGGCAGTAAATGCATCACTCAGTGTTGATGGGGGGATAGCATAATGGAAATGTTGCAAGGTGAGGGCGAAGATAAATATCTTTGCAGAGAATGCGGGTACTGACGAGTGGAGAGAGATGCAGCTTAGGAATCTAAGGGGGGAGGGGGGGGGACTAGTCAAGACTTTTATTTAATACAGAATGTATGAAATCGCAGAAAAAAAATTGAACAATAAAATCCTCAAATAAAAGGAAGTACTAGAACTTGTACAACAATATTCATTTACATTCAATCCACTGTATTGTCTAAAACCATGCACAATTGCAAAATAATTATTTATCTTTACAGATATGTGTGTATAAATATCATTCATAAGTTAAGAAGTGCATATTGTTTTACACTTTAGCAGTAAAGACAACAATGCAGCACCTGAAATGTGGAAAATAACATGAATAAGTCGCATGCCACGATAATACACTTTTCAAACTGGGAACCAATTTTCTCAAAATGTATCATGTAAAATATAAATAATACCAAATCTTGACTGGTTACAGAGAAATTATTTCATAACAAAACCTGTTGAACTCTGTCATTTTAAACAGCAAGTCTGTAATACTTTTATTCATGATCTTTTAGGAATAAAAGTACAGAAGTGTGGATGAGTGTGAATGATTTATTTCAAATATGTGAAAAAATAAGGAAGGAGAATTGACGGGAGTATCATTCAGGAGACCATGTGTATTTCATGAGCAGGAGTCTTTCCTTGAAATAGTGGAACAGTAAAGGGCATTCCTTACAAACATGCATGAGAAGAACACTGCTATATTCATAGTCGAACGGATTGGCCTCACACAGCATGAGAGAGTTGCCTGTGTGGCCAACACTGTTGCTGCCATGCATGTTGCATTCAAATTACAACAGAAACAAGCATGTAGAAAACAGTCAAGTATTCTTAGAAAAACAATTGAGAAGGTTTGTGTGTTACTATGTGGAATTTGCATAACTGCAATAAACATTATTCTATAGGATTTAGCCATATTTTGTATGTGTAACTTGTTTTGCTTAATTTAAACCAGTTATCTCACAGTTTTACACTGTTTCTTGTGGAAAAAAAGTTACGTGAGTTTTGCCAAGACCCTCTCTTCCACAAGTGAGATTTGTGAGATTCGGGTCAACCACCACCTCCCCTCCTCCTCCCAAGCACCACCTCACTTAATTTCTTGGTGCCCCTAGTCTACCTTCCTTTTGGCTACAGTTTGGTGGTGGTCATTCATCCTGATATACAACTGTTGGTAGTCACATCAATATAAAAAGCTGTGCAGTGATGGTAGAATAGTTGGAATCACATAGCTGTTTTCAACAGATGGCTCAGCCTTGTGATAAGATAAGACTGGGACAGGTCTCGATTAGAAAGTGCTTGGTGGGTGCATTGGACAGTTTTGCACTGGAGTCTTCCACACGAATGTGATCCCTGTGGTAGGAGCTGCATGGATGTGGAATTGGAAGCTGTGGAGGTTGGGTGAGCAACATAACACCACCTTACAAGAGGTAAAAAGTATGTTGGAGAGCATGTCTCATTTCAGGTCATGATGGAAGAAACTTCACAAAGGCTGTGGTTTAATTGTTCCAGTCCAGAGTGGGACTGCGTGACAAGGAGGGGGGGGGGGGGGGCTGTCTTTTGTAGCTGGTTATTAGTCATTGAGGGAGGATTTTAGGTGTGTGGGGATAGCACACAAAATATGTTTGTGGATTCAGTCTGTGGAATAGTACCAGTCACTGAAGTCCTTTGTGAGACTTTTGTAGATGTGTCGAAAAGATGCAATGTTTGCATACAACAGCACAGAAACCACTTTGAGCATCTTTTATAGGATGAAAACTCTACATGAATTTATGTGTTGATAGTAAATTTACTTTTATGTTTGATTATTATTATACTGCACCAAATCCATTATTAACTATTGACTTATGGCCCACGCTGCATTTGTGTATTGTTCACAGCAGCAATTGCTTTATGCGGATTTGTTGGCCTAGTATATTTTCATATATTGTTGATGGCCAGACACTCTCTCCTTTATCTTTTGTCTCCTCTTGTTCACCCCATAGTTGGAGTCTCTCTGATGCAATGGTGTTTACAATAAGTCCTCACTTTTTGCCAAATGTAACCATTTGTTCCCAATTAGTTTCAAAAGCTAGGAAGAGTATCACTTTTATATTGCAAATGTATGTATATCATTTACTAAAGGCAAGTACTCAGAAACAATATTTCTCTATCTCTCTCTCTCTCTCTCTCTCTCTCTCTCTCTCTCTAACATTTACAACTCACTGCATAATATATGTAGCAACTAAATTGTATATAATTGAAAATTTAAAATAAACTTACTGGGATTGGTTGTGGATCATTAAGGTGTTCTCCGAGGATTAGGAAAACATCTGGAACAAACTCAGGAACGTCATATGGATAAGCACTGACAAATGCACACAGACCAAGAATTCCCGAATGTCGTAATCTCAGTGCCTCTTGAGATTTGCTGTCTGGTGCAGTGTTCTTCTTCTTCCTTGGCAAGGTTGTTTTTGCCTTCAATTTGAACATGTCCTGCAGACATTACATAACAATATCTTATGAGTGTTTCCAAACAGTTTCTTGGGCATTGTTTATTAATTATACCATAGGCTACTTACCATTAGTTCCATTGTAGAGTCTATAAAATCACAATGAAGTAGGCCACTTAATACTTGAGATGCTTTTACTCTTACATCTAACCATTCATCTTCCAGCAGTCGTAATACAATTTCTTTAACCTTTAGAACAATAAAATGAAAATTCCTTTCAATATATTAAATTACCAATTATTAATATTGTCAAGAATTATTTAAAAATACATACATTATCTGCCCAGAATGTGTTTCCCAGTATAGTTGGCATATTGTGAAAAACAAAGACTTGCATGAATTCCACACATGTTGATCTCACTTGCCAAGAATTACTCTGTGAAGCCTAGAACAAATTTTTAAAATTTAGTTCCATTTGAGCAAAGAAGAATAAAGAAGTCAGATTAGACAAAACAGACTACCCCTACATGGCAGCACATAATATTAAATCGGACCAATACTGTATTGTCAGATTAAAATAATAGCAACAACGTACTTAAAATCACATGGAAAGATTTAATGAATCAAAAATAAGGACAGAGTATAGGCAACCCCTTTCTTTTCAGAGGCTTGTTGAGAAATTTTTATGTTCAAAATTATTGTTTTATTGATATAAAAATTTACCATTACAGTTATTTACAGAACAAAATCTTCTAAATCTCCTCTATCTGCACTTCAAATATTTAAAAGATGCAGAGCTCCAAGTATTCAAAATTATACCAATTAAAACTTATTCATTGTAAACATTCCCACAATTCAAACCCGTTGTCCAAGTCGTGGGAGACAGGCAACAGTATGAAGTAGGGGATTGCCTGTAGGAGTGAGGTGCAGTGGGGATGTCATGCCCCGAGGCCACTACGGTAGATGTGAAGGTCCTACAGAAACCCTGAAAAGTGACAGCTAACGGGGCTCTGGTGAAGCTACGATAGGCCCAGCAAGCCAGTAGTGGATTATGGTATTTGTTTCCAAAAATAGGAGGAGCCTCGGAAAGGACAGATCTAATGAACGACGAACTGGCTAAAAACAAGGACTAATATTTGGAACATTAAATATACAAACATTGACTGGAAAGGTGGAGGAGGTGGTAGATATGATGGAAAGAAGGAAGTTAGACCTATTGGGGCTAGCTGAAACGAGATGGAAAGGAGAAGGAAGGAGAGAACCGAGGAAAGGCTACCGACATTATTGGACTGGAAATGAGGAGAGAAGGAGAAATGGAGTGGGAATAGTAGTAAGAGATGGTCTAAAAGAGGAAGTGAAGGCAATAAGTGATAGAATTATAAAGATCAAAATATCACTCAAAGGGACAACCATAGAGGCAATACAAGTATATGCACCGCAGGTGGGTTGCACTTCTGACGAGAAGCAAGAGTTTGAAGAGGAATTGCAGAAGCAGATGGGAATGAAGAATGTCATAGTAATTGGGGATTTAAATGGACATATTGGAAGAGAAAGAAAAGGCTACGAAAGCATGCTTGGACCAGAGGGTTGGGGCTGCCAAAATGAGGAAGGTGAAAGACTATTGGAGTTCTGTAAAAGGAATGGCTTGCTGGTTGGGAACTCTTGGTTCAAGAAAAGAGAGAGCCACAAGATTACCTGCTACAGTAAAGACTTAAAGAGAAAGTCAACAGTTGACTACTTGTATGATAGTGAGATAAACATCACTGACATTAACGTAATACCATCAGAGACCTTGGATAGCGATTAACGATTGCTGGTAATGAACCTGAGAGGGACAAAAGATAACAAAGGGGCAGAAAATCAAGTAAGACGTATAAGGGTATGGAAGTTGAAGTATAAGTAGTAAAGGAAAACATCCCATAGGATGAAGCAAAAACGACAGAAGAGGAATGGGGTAGTTTCATGAGAACATTAGTAAGTGCAGCAGAAGGGTCATTCCATGTCAAATCGCATAATTTCGGAACATTTTCCTGCTCGGCCATCACGGATTTTGATGAAATATTATGTGAACATTCGCACATGTCCCCAATGAACATTGGTAAATTTTAAGACTCATCGAAGCAATAATGGCTGAGATATAGTCAGTTGTTTGAAGCCATGTGTGACTTTGCACAGAGCGAACGTGGATTTCTGACGACTGTGAGCTGTTATAAATCGGGCAATATTACGTTGAAAGAAATGAATTTTTTTTCATCTTGTACCACTGTATGCATTCTTTTAGGACTAATAATTAAAATAATTTTACATGCCATATACAGAAAGGAATATTCTGGCGAAGTTTCTCAAAAAACTCGGCGCGCAAAATAAATTCAAAGTTTGGCGCTCTATATACCTTTATACCTTTGTTTTATCTTCCAAAGAAAGTGTATTTGATCATCCAACGCGGGCTAACAATGATAGATAATTTGCATGAAAGTTGAACGCATAAATCACGGTATGAAAAAAAGTGTATACTTTGGATTCTTATATCTCCTAAAGTAAATGCATGGTGAGCATGAAACTTAATAAGCCTGCAATACAGGGATGTGGCATAAAATTTCAGCCTCCTACTATTCTCCAATAGTCTACAAAATTGTTGTAAACATGACGATTTTTGTGAGAAGGTGAAAACAGGGTATATTCCACACTTCTTTTCTTTTACAGATACCAATTTCTTGCAAACCTTCAAATCCAGTCTCATATGAAACAACATGTTTTACGGAACCACAGGCACATGGGTTTAATGCCCAACATTGAGGAACATTGCTATATAAATTGAAGCAAATTAGGCGGGAAAATAGCAGTGCAAAAAATGTTTTACCTTTGGGTTTTTATATCTATTTAATGAAAGCCGTGATAAATGTGAAACTTTGCAGGCAACAATTTAGTTACGTAAGGTTTACCAAAATAAGTTACGGTATCATTTATGTACTGCTTTCCTAACTTCTATAAAGAGAAGTGCTAATTTACGATATTTGTAAAAATTACAGAATTCTATCACATTCAACTTGTATTACGAAATCTGTTTCTGTAATTGATTTCATACGACACACAGTTGGAAAGAGCATCTTTCCAAGCAATCTGAAAATCGAATTCTGTTTTACAATCTCCTGTAACAATATCTTAAACTTTAAGAAATATACCAATCCAGTAGCCTCTTGTCCTTGTTTTACTGTATGTATTTCTTATTTGTGTATTGACAAGTAACGTCACACTTTATTGTGATGAACCTAAACTCAACCACAGAACTGAGGTCTTGTGACCATGCTCACCTGCTACCTTATGCTGACTTTGCGTTTTTCGAGGCCTCCCACAGCTGAATGAACGTTTTACAACCCTGTCCTGTGACGCTCGGATGAAAAAACAGCTCCAGTTTACAACCTTATCCCATGACGGTGGCCCGAAAAAACAGCCCCTGCGCACTGTGAAAATTCTGACCATTCGCCAGTGTGCCGCCTATTGCTCTCAAGCCTCAGCTTCAGTGTGTTTCATGTTTGAATGCAGAGAATAGTAGACACAGTGTTGGTCTTCGAGTTTAGCTCCCTGCACAGCCTACAGTGACGCGCTGGTTACCTAGACCTTGTCATCTTAAAAGTGGTCCCTACAAAGTATTGTAAAACATAGTTGAACTACTTTCCAGTTTCATATATTGTTTGATATGTACACTAGTTTATTGATGAGGGATGATCCAGTACCTGAATGTGTGATTGGAAAGAAATTATCCTCAAAATGCCACAAGGGCAATTTCTATTCAAAGAAAATCGGACTCGAATCTGCAGATAATTGGTCAGCAGAGCAAAAATTACTTGTTTCTCTATGATCAGAGGTCAGGCTTATGGATAATGACCAAGTATGCCTACACCACAAAGGGAAATACCTTGATAAGTATGAGATAGTGCAAAAATTGTGTTGCAATCCGTTTGGGAAGAAAAATCATATAGTGATAAGTTATTTGTGTAAAGTAGATCTTACCATGTCTAGCAGTTTGAAAAAAGCTACAAAAAGGAACATACAGCCTGGCCAGAAAATTTGTACTAGTTGTAAAACACAGTACATGCAAACTACTTTTCAGCAGTCAGATTCTCCATCTTCAGATGAATTGCTAATTGATACTTTGGAAACATTAAATCAAAGTTTGATTTCTTTTGGCACTTCCCCACTGAAAATTTTGAGGTTAGTCGCTAGAGATAAACCTAGCTATGTAAAAAACAAAATTGAACGTGTGCAAGGTCTGATTGCAGACAAGATCACATCTGTAGCCGAAATGTCTGCAGGAGAAAGACAATCAAGACAATCCGAAAAAGAAAGTTGTCACTTATGTAAAGACTAAGTTGATCTTATTGAGGATCTAATTAGAAAGGAAATTGATACATCTAATAGGGCAAGAAAACTGCAACTACTGACTATGGCACCAAAAACTTGGTCAACACAGGAAACAGTAGCAAAGTTTGGTGTTGCAGAGCACACTGTCAAGTCAACACAAAAGTTAAAGAAGGAGAAAGGCAACCAGATGTTAAAGTCAGCAAAACCCTGGCAAAATCAATCATTGACAGAGTTAGAAACTTTTATGAAGATGACGAATACAGTAGGATATGTCCAGGAAAAAATGATGGTGTGTCCGTTCGGCTAAATGGTTCGAAAACACAGATACAAAAGCAATTGCTGTTGTGTAATCTGAAGGAGCTGTTTTTAGCCTACCATAATAAATATTAGGGTTGTGTCCGAGTGGTTCGGCCGAATCCAGATTCGCCGAATCTAGCACACTGGGTTCGGATTCGAGATTCGATGTATAATGGCCGAATACTACCGAATCCCGAATCCAAAGTTTATATGGAAACCTTCAGTTACGAATGTTGTAGTTAACTTTGCCTAACAGTGCGCTTTCATTTGCGTTATTTACATTATTGTTTCATAGATCTGCTGAAAGACGTGACGTCATAAAATGGGGTTAAATCGAGTACAAAACGAACAAAGTTCTGAATGGCACTAGGAGCCGCCACAAGTTAGTTTTCAGTCTCGTCGAAGCAGTGCTGCACACACCCCGTTTACATGGGCTCCCAAAACCGGATTTCGTAAACAGATTTCCCAATTCCGCTTTTGGTTGGTCATGTAAACACTCCAAAAGCGAAAAACGGTTCACGAAAATCGGTTTTCGTCTTCCGGAAGATGTGTTACATGTAAACGTAGTGAGTAGCTTGCTTCGTAGGCGCAAATGTAAATACTGGCGCTAAAACTTTTGCACTCATAAAAATAAAAAGAAGGAAGTCGAGTCTAATTTCCACTTTATTTTCGACTATTGAGTTTTAACACACCATTCAACGAAGACTTTAGTATTGCTCAACATCAAATGTAGCAGGTCACGTTGGTAACAGGTAATTTCCTAGGAACCGTATACATCGAATGAAACGGCAATACAATCGATGTGTATCATACATTCAACTCTCGCTCCACTGGCAGTAGCAAGGAACTTTATATTTTTCGCTTTAAAATAGATGTCGATGTTTTGACATGTTTCAGTTCCCAGCACTTCACCACATTAAGTTAGCCCAAAACATACATTGTAAAGTTGATTTTGGCAATCAATAACATTTAGCGTTGTTGTTTCTTCAATTACAGTATTATAAAATGACTTTCTACATAACACGTCGCCACTCATAACCTCACTTTCAACATGGAGTACTAAGAAAAAGCGAATTGACGTGACGGACAGTGTGAATCGGCCTTAATTCGTTGTCAATGGACTTTTCAGTCAAAGCTATGGTCGTTAGACTATAGGTACCAGTATTCGAACAAGCGAATGTTATGATTTTTACGAATATGTCATAATTTTAAAGGATGTGGCTTGGCAGGAACCTAAGAGTACAACTTGTTCACTCACAAGTTATGTTGTACTCTTAGGTTCCTGACTAAACACATTCTTTAAAATCATGACATATTCATAAAAATCATAACATTAGCTTCTTCGATACCTATCGCACAGACCTATCGTTTCTATATGAAACACTATCCGATACATATCGATCGTACTGCCGCTTCATTCGGTGTACACGGCTCCTTGGACATCACCTACGATTCTTGCATGAGTTGTCTCATTCTAATTTCGCGTATTCTTTCGTCGAATTTTGTGAAGTGCTGGGGTATGTAAAGCTTAGAGAAGCACTAGGATTTCAAGAAGAAAGTTATTTACTACCGTATGTGGAAAAAAGTTCTAATCGTGCGCCATTCAGGTGAGATAACATCATTTCAACAAAAATCTGATGTCTGTTTCAATAAATCTGGTTAAATTGTATGACGCTTCTCGCCGGGCTGCAGTGGTTATGTTGGCACCAGTGGTAATGACGACAACTCAGATGACCAATAAATGTTTCTTCGTGACAAAACAAAAATTATTTTTTTCTGAATGGACAAGGGTACATACAAGAACATGTCAACCATAGAGCAGGTACAGTATTAATTTAACTGCGAGTGAAACGAGCAGCAATAACACTCTGTACATCGTGAAAAATATTAACGCAATTCTACACTTCATTCGGTAAAATTTTACGACGCTTCTCGCCAGGCTCCAGTTCTTATGTTGGCAACAGATGAACAGTGAAGTGTAGAATTGAGTTAATATTTTTCACGAGGTACAGAATAAGTGTTATTGCTGCTCGTTTCACTTGCAGCTAAATTAATACTGTACCTGCTCTATGGTTGGCAGGTTCTTGTATGTACCCTTGCCCGTTCAGAAAAAAATAATTTTTGTTTTAATTGAAGTTGCCACGAAAAAACTTTTATTGGTCATCTGAGTTGCCAGCATTACCATTGGTGCCAACATAACCACTGCAGCCCGACGAGGAGCATCATACAATTTAACCAACAAAATAAATTAGCTTTGGATGTACAATAAATTTTATAATGGCTTATATAAGTGACTATAAAATCATTAAACATTTACACATCCTATTTTTTTAAGAACTTATTTTTCTAGCTTCCAAAATATCTAGTCACATTTTCAGGTTTTATTTTTGATTCTTCACCTTTGTAAGACTTCATTATGCAATTATTTTTTATATCATCAAAATGAAATAGTTGGTAATAGAGTGAAGAAAGTTTCTTATTATCTGTTAGAACATCTAAACAACATATATCTCAAAATGTTTCATAAAAATTTCTTTTAAGAAGATAAGGGTGTATTAAAAAATTCTTAAAATTTAAAATAAAAACCCAAATGAATTTTTTTTTTTTATTTTTACTGTAATATTGTCATTTGAGATCCATCACAGAAGGCTTTATCTTCATCACTGGCTGTGATAGGGTAGTAATTTTTTTTTAAATACATGTACTTGAGTTGACAGATTATTTGGGTTCGAGATTCGATTCGGGTTCGGGATTCGGCGCATGTTATATTTAAGATTCGGTATTCGTATTCAATTCGGTAAAATTGGGATTCGACCCATCCCTAATAAATATGGAGCTGAAATAGACTTTTCAAAATTTTGTGGCCTCAGACTAAAGTGGTGCATCACGGTTGGTGGTTCTGGTACACATTCTGTTTGCGGCTGCACTATGCACCAGAATGTGAATCTCATGCTCCAAGCTGCAAATATCAAAGAGGACTACAAACAATTGATAGGAAAGACTGTGTACAATTCGAATTCGAGGGACTGTATGTTACAAAGATGTCAAAGTTGCCATGGTGAGAAAGCACTGAATGCACACTTGGAAAAATTATTTAATGACTGGGATCCGAAAGAATAAATTGACTTTAAATAGTGGGTACACACTGACCATAACACATTGGAAAATAGTGTGTTAATGGTGTGTTAATGGTTGACAACTTCATTGAAAAACTTGCCATCAAAATTTGGAAGCTGACTAGCCACCATTTCATATCAGAACACCAGAGTCAGTATTTGAAGCTGTTGAAGAGTGACTAAGAGAATCTGAAGTGATTGTTCTGATGGACTTAGCTGAAATATTATTCGTTTGTAGTTCAAGACACTTCTTAAGGATTTCATTACGAAAATTCGCAAGCTACATTACATCCTTTTGTAGCTTATTATTTCAAAGAGGGCATGTTGCAAACTGTTAGTTGCTGCATTATTTCAGACCACTTGCAACTCGATACAGTATCTGTACATGTATTCATGCGGAAATTAGTCAATTATTTGTCATCTCAAACCAAGATCACCAAAATATATTATTTCAGTGATGGCAAAGCTGCACAATACAAAAATTATAAGAATTTTGCTAATCTGTGTAGCCACAAAAACAATTTCAACATTGATGCAGAATGGAACTTTTTTGGCATAAGCCACAGAAAATCTCCATGTGATGGGATTGGTGGCACAACCAAATGATTGGCTACTCGTGTAAGTCTACAAAGACCATTGAAAAATCAAACACTGACACCACAAGATCTATTCTACTTTTGTGACCAAAATATAAGTGGTATCAAATATATATATGTTCCACAACCAGAAATCCGAGACAGCAAAAACTTCCAAGAAGAAAGATGGTGAGAAAGCAGCACAGTTGCTGGTACGAGAGATCATCATCAATTTTTACCACTTGATTTAAACTCCGTTTGTGTCTGCAAAGTTTCTAACACAATATATTTTGTTGCCAGAGTATGTAATGTGGTCATGCCAAGTCTGAAATTGACAGAGTTGTTACCTGGCCGTTACGTTGCCTGTATGTTTGATAGTGAAAGGTGGATCGGCAACATTATTGACGTACCAATGGAACAAAATGATGCACAGATCAAATTTATGCATCTTCAAGGCCCAGCTCATTAATTTTTTTGGCCCGAAATACCGGATACTTGTTGGGTACCAGAACAACACCTTATTTTGACACTCTCTGTTCCTTCAGAATCATCATCTGGCTGACAGTATCAATTTCCAGAAACTAAACTATAGAAAGTAGCTCAAATATTTCTGAAAATGTAAACTGCAATGTTGACAAGATGAAATTGAAATTACTTTTTGGTTGCCAACTATATGAGATATTCCCACAATTTAGGAATTGGAGATAGCAAATGGCTCCTTAAGCAGACAGGTACTACCACAAGGCTTTGGAACCTCAATTAAGAAACCAAATTACAGGCTTGGGAACCTGGATGAAGAAACCCACCCATGGCTGGTATTGCACAGCTATCGGGCGTGACCCCCATGGTGACAGGTTTGATTTTGAAAAGGACTAAATAACAGAGGTTATCAATCCCTTGTTCCAAGTGTAAAGAGTACAGGAATGATCGCTAAAAATGCGTATAAGACTATGTGATAAAAAGCACCAAGCAAAGGTGTTAACACATCAAGGAATAAAAGCAGCAAGGAAAGAACACCAAGAAAGGAGAGACAGAATGAAAAATGATACCTGAGGATCTGGACCAGGTGATAACAGTAATAAAAGTAGAATATCCAGCCACTCTGTGACACAGTAAAACCACCTACCTAAAAGCGCTAGGCAAGTGGAGGATAGATATATACTGTAAACTCAATAAAATTCAGATGGAATTAAATAATCCACTAGCACGTATAAAATTTAAAACTCTATCAATCATAGAGGCATCATCTGCTAAAACCGAGCTCAGGGCATCAGGGAGGTGAGGTGAGTGCATTCCAGTAAAATGTGAGCAACTGATAAATCGGCGCCACAGCGGCACTGAGGTGGGCCCTCGCGACGGAGCCAAGTATGGCCAATACGGAGCTGACAGAGGATGACAGCGGCCCTGCGAGGGGCCCATAGAGAGGACGTCCAGACATTCATTGTCTCCTTTATAACCCATAACTTGTTGGAGATCTGGAGGGTACACCATTCTGCATCCCAAAAACCGCAGGCGCAACCCTGCAGCATTGAACGTAGGTCAGGAGAGGGTATACCGACCTTCAGAGGAGGTTTGGTGGTAGCCTGTTTGGCTAACCTCTCTGCCAGTTCATTTCCCGCAATCCCAATGTGCCCCGGAGTCCAGATAAAGACTACTGACCGCCCGCATTGTTCGACGGCATGGAGGGACTCTTGGATGGCTATGACCAAGGGATGGCATAGGAAAGCATTGAGCAAGAGCTCTAAGTCCACTGAGGGAGTCGCTACAGATGATGTAGGACTCCCCAGCAGTGCAGGTATGATGGATTTGGTCAAGTGCATGGAAGATGGCTACTAACTCCGCAGTGAAGACACCGCAGCCAGCCGGCAAGGAGCACAATTCGTTATGCCCTGCATGCGCATAAGCATAGCCAACACAACCACCCACCATAAAGCCATCAGTGTAAATCACTTGTGAGCCCCGTGACACGTCAAGGAGGAACAGGAATTGACGACGAATGATCTCTGGGTGAACTGAGAGTTTCGGGGACTGTGGGGTGGGGGGGGGGGGGGGTGGGGGGACCACCGCAATTCCACTGGAGAACGATATTGTTATTAGCATAAAACGCCATGATTGAAAAGATAAAAGAAAAAGGTTATTCCATTTCACCTGCTGCCGCCGATTGCAAACCTACAGAATCCAAGAGCATCGACTCCGGGGAGTCGGTGAGGGTGAGATCCTCAGGTGAGGTGAGGATCTCTAACTCATCTTCTGAGGCAGAAGATGAGGGTAGATGTGGCTTTTGAGCCACTAAAGAGTCCTTTTTCTTTTTCTTAGGTGTTCACCAGGAACACAGGCTGGACCTTTTGATATTTTCGCTTTGCCTCTAAGTCAGTCGGTCGCGGGTCTTGTATTCCACGATTTTCCTTTCTTGGTGCAGAACCGTGCAGACAGGGGAACAAGGGTGTGATTTAGGCCACAGTTAACACATACTGGAGGAGGGGTGCAAGGGACGTTCCGATGAACAGCACGTCCTGACTCCCGACATGTAGAGTTGGCATCACATCACGAGGACATATGCCCAAACCCCCAGCACTTAAAACAACACATAGGGGGAGGAACATAGGGCTTTACGTTGCACCAGTAGATCATTACCTTGACCTTCTCGGGCAATGAATCACCCTTGAAAGCCAAGATGAAGGCACTGGTGGCAACCCTGTTGTCCTTCAGACCCCTATGGGCACGTCGAATAAAATTAACTCCCCGATGTTCTAGGTTTGCATGCAATTCATGGTCCGACTGCAACAAAAAGTGTCTGTGGAATATTATTCCTTGCACCATGTTTAAGGTCTTGTGTGGTGTTATACTAACGGGAACATCACCCAGCTTGTCACAGGCAAGCAATGCCCATGACTGGGCTGCAGAGGACATCGTTATTAATACTGGCCCAGAGCACATTTTTCACATTCTTCCACCTCACCATACTTGTCCTCCAAGTTTACTATAAAGAACAAGGGCTTAGTCGTCTTAAAGCAGCCCCATCAGTGCGGCTACAGACAAGATATTTAGGGGCATAAGCCGCACCCTGATGTCTTACCCGATGTTCCGTCCATGGTGTAGCCAGGGAAGGAAACGTTTGGGGATCATACTGTGCAGCATTGTAGTTTCCTCTTCCTCGCTTAGAGACAGCGGTTGTACGTCCACCAATGTTCTGTAGTCTTTTCATGGTTTTCCCACGAGCAGCTGGGAAAATAAAAGTCCACCCAGGCAGAGCCCTTCTTGCCTGGGTAAGCTTTATACAACTGATGTGCGGCAGGTACCTCAGATGTCGCTCGGTAACGACTATTCAACTTCAACAACCATGCATCTCCTCGGCACATAGCACATGTTGAGATTGAGTTTTTTTTATATATTTTTTTATAGAGGTTTGTACTGTCCTCGCGACCCGGGCGATTAAGCCAAGATCCCCAGGCTCTGAAATGTACAACGTTCCACCGTCGCGTCGAATGATGGTCGTTGACGCGCGCACAGAGCTTACGGTGTAGCGGACTGTTGGCGCAACACAGCCCATGCCTCAGGACCCCACTTTCACCAAGCCCGTACCCAGCCAATTAATACTGCGCCCCTGAGGGGTATGGCGATGGGGTTACTGGTTCATTTTCTTGAACCAGTAGTGACAATGTCACCATGGACCAACGTAATACTGTGAGTTATTACTTATCAATTTAAAAATAAAAACCACATGTAACATAACATCGTCACAGGTTGCTCCATGGCAGCATCTTGCTGTGGTAGATTCTCTCAATTTGTTCATCATTTACAAGTTTTGTTAGCGCACATTGGAGAACTGAAAATGAGTTTATGGATGCTTAATAACATACTCAATCGAACTGAATAGATTCAATCGAATTACAGAAAAGAAATTATCAAAAAGCAAGTTGAATGTGATAGATTTTTGTAATTTTTACAAATATCGTAAGTTAGCACTGCTTTTTGTGAAAGTTACGAAAACAGTACGTAAATGATAATTTATTTTGGAAAACCTTACGTAACTAAATTGTTCTCTGCAAAGTTTCACATTTATCACGGCTTTCATTAAAAAGATATAAAAACCCAAAGGTAAAACTTTTTTTCACACGGCTTTTTTCACGCCTAGTTTGCTTCAATTTATGTAGTATTGTTCCTCAATGTTGGGCATTAAACCCGTGTGTCCGTGGTTGCGTAAAACATGTTGTTTCATATGAGACTGGCTTTGAAGGCTTGCAAGAAATTGGTATCTGTAAAAGAAAAGAAGTGTGGAATATACCCTGTTTTCACCTTCTCACAAAAATGTCATGTTTACAACAATTTTGTAGTCTATTGGAAAATAGTAGGAGGCTGAAATTTTTATGCCACATCCCTGTACTGCAGGCTTATCAAGTATTATGTTTCATGCTCACCATGCATTTCCTTTAGGAGATACAAGAATCCAAAGTATACACTTTTTTTTCATACCGTTCATGCGTTCAACTTTCATGCAAATTATCTATCATTGTTAGCCCACGTTGGATAATCAAATACACTTTTTTTGGAAGATAAAACAAAGGTCTTTCTAATTAACCCAGTTTGCAAAGTTTAAAAGAAGATAGTTTTTTGCAAAGTTTTAAAGAAGATCAAAAATGACACATTTTTGGTCTTTTTCTAAAATCCTCAAATTTGCAATTAATTAATCCAGTATTGGAAAGGAGTACACAAACGAAACTTTATGTTTGAGAACCTTTGCACTAGGACCCGCAATAACTAACTTTTGCCATTGAATATAAGCAGTGCTAGGCATTCTTTGCAGACTCAAAGATAAATAGAACTACTGGCACCAAAAATCTGCACTAGTGAAAATACAAATACAAAACAATATGGTAGTAGATGAGTCTACTTTTTCCCAAGTTTTGGCCACTAAATCAATGCAACAAAGGAAAGAGAAATTGAGTATTGTTCTCTTCAAATGTAGCAATGTTTCAAATATTCATACCGGCAACAAAAAATAAATTTCTTTACGTCAGTACCAACAATGCTTTAAGATTTTTGTACAAGTTGCTAGTTACGAATAAATTATTATCTTCAAATACATTGCTAAGCAGGATCCAAGTAGCAGAGCTTTCAAGTACCAAGTTTTGTAACTCAGAAATATTTACATCTCTTTCTACATATTTCACATAACTAATGAGGTTGGCAAGAAAGTATGGAGTGAATTTTCAGTCAAAATTGAAGCAATTGTTTGATTTGGTGTTTTCGGCAATGCATATTAGCAGTTGTGATAATTTCTTGAGATTATGGAGACAATAGAAACAGATGCAATAATGGTCTACCTGGCCCCATGATTTAATTACAACCAACTAATCATTTGAAATGTCACTTATTAGACATTCAGATTGCAGTGCTGAGTATTGTATCGAAGCAAAGTTTTCTTCTTGTATAATCAAAATCTCATATTTAATCTCATTTTTCTGCAGAACACCGCATATATCTCCTGCTTCATTCCAAGCATAAGACAGCTCACACATTCACACACTTGCTTGTGAGAACTATATTGATTTCTTTCTACAAATATTTCATGATATTCAAGATTTTAATTAGGTTGAACAAAGTATTAGAGCCAAAGTAAGACAGAAAAGCAGATTTGTTTAAATTCGGACAGACTCAATGGCTGTCTGCAAAGGCACATGATTGGCCATGCATAAGGCCGTATTTAGGCAGGTGCAACATGTGCAGCTGCACAGGGTGAGAAAATTTTGCAGACGCAAAATTTTGCCATTGAAAATAAATTTTTCAATATTATTTTAATGTTAATTGAATCATCATTGTTCAGAGTTTTGATTACAGCAGTGGCTCAAGTCGGTACCAATGATGTGTGTCACTTCGGATCTGAAGAGATCCTCGCAAGTTTTGAGCGGCTATCTGAAGTGGTAAAGACTGCCAGTCTTGCTTGCAAGGTGAAAGTAGAGCTCACAAACTGTAGCATAGTTGACAGGCAGAGTGGAAGGTCTGAATCAGAGGCTCAGACAGTTCTGCGACCGTATAGGCTGCAGATTCCTTGACTTGTGCCATCGGGTGGTGAGTTTCCGGGTTCCGCTGAATAGGTCAGGAGTCCACTATACAAAGGAAGCAGCTACATGGGTAGTGGGGGCTGTGTAGCGTGGTCACCTTTTTTTTTTTTTTTTTTTTTTTTTTTTTTTTTTTTTTTTTTTTTTTTTTTTTTTTTTAGGAGAACTCCAAGTGTTTTTTTTTTTTTTAGGAGAACTCCAAGTGTTAATAGAAAGCACCGAAACACACATCAGTGAAAGTTGGCTCAAGCCAGAGATAAGTCCAGCAGAAGTATTTGCAAAAGATCTAGCTGTGTTCAGAAAGTATAGATTAAACAAATTAGGTGGAGACATGTTAGCCACTGTCAAAAGTAGTATTTCATGTAGCAAAGTTGAAGTTGATAGTTCCTGTGAGCTATTATGAGTAGAGATTGTACCTGGAAATCGTAAGAAGTTAATAATTCGTTTCTTTTACCGGCCTCCAGACTTTTACGATACAATAGCAGAAAGGTTCAAGGAAAACCTGACTATAATTACAAAAATGTACCCAACTCACACGATAACAGTAGGCGGTGACTTTAATTTACCGTCAATCTGTTGGCGAAATTATATTTTCAAAACAGGAGGTACGCATAAAACTTCGTACGAAATTGTACTCAACGCATTCTCTGAGAATTACTTCGAACAAATTGAGCCAGCTAGAATTGTAAATGGATGTGAAAACACACTTGATCTCTTAGCAACAAATAATCTTGAGCTCATAACAAGCATCAAAATGGATACAGGTATTAGTGAACACAGAGCTGTCATAGCGAGATTGAATATCGAAAGTCCCTAAGTTACCAAAATTAAACGAAAAGTATATTTGTACAGGAAAGCAAAATAAATTGTGCATCTTGAAAGACAGCTTCCACTACTTTCTAACAGTAAACATAGGTGTAGACCAGATGCGGCTCAAATTCAAAGGAGTGGTTTCGACAACAATTAACAGTTTTATACCAAATAAATTAATAAAAGAAGGAGGCGATCCCCCTTGGTACACAAAACATGTCAGGACACAGATGCAAAAGCAAAGGAACACGCATGCTAAATTTAAAAGAACACAAAATACCCAGGATTGGCGATCTTGCACAGAAGCTCGAAATTTAGTGAGGATTTCAATACGAGATGTCTACAACGAAACTCTTTCACGAAATTTGACTGAAAACCCAAAGAGATTTTGGTCATATGTTAAATACACTAGGGGTAAAACACAAAAGCAGTACCCTCACTACGTGATAGTAATGGCGATCCTGCCGATGACAGCACTACTAAAGCAGAGTTACTAAACATAGCTTTTAAAAATTGTTGAAATGAGATAGAATGGCTGGCCAGTACTTACCATTGTGCTGCACCGCCGATAGTAACACAAAATGAAAAAACAGAAAAAAAGGTGACAAAGGGACAAGCTTTCGGAACAGAGTTCCTTCGTCAGGTGGGAGAGAAGGGAAGAATAAACTACCCTAAACTACCCTAAAGAATAAACTACCCTAAAGACCTCGTCCACAAACAGATCTCCCGAGCTGTCCATTCCTCTCCCTCCAAAAACAATGTTCCTAACCCCAGACCACCCAGAAGCACTCCCTTAGTCACCCAGTACCATCCTGGCCTGGAATGCCTCCACAAATTCCTCAAACAGGGCTATGACTTTCTCAAGTCATGCCCTGAAATGAGACCATCACTCCAAACTGTTCTTCCCACACCACCCAGAGTAGCCTTCCGCCGTCCTCCCAACCTCCGCAACATCCTTGTCCAACCTTACAACATCCCAAAACCACCCTCCCTACCTAATGGTTCCTACCCCTGCAACCCATCCCGCTGCAAAACCTGTCCAATGCATCCTCCCACTACCACATACTCCAGCCCCACCACAGGAAAAACCTACCCAATTCAAGGCAGGGCCACATGTGAGACAACACATGTCATATACCAGCTGACATGTGTCCACTGTTCAGCCTTTTATGTTGGTATGACTACCAACAAATTGGCTGAGCGGATGAATGGGCATAGACGGACTGTTCGCCTGGGGGACACCCAATATCCTGTGGCAGAACATGCCCTCCAGCATAACTCCAGGGACCTGGGCACGTGTTACACCACACGTGCCATTTGGATAGTACCAACCAACACCAGTCCCTCAGAGCTACGGAGGTGGGAACTTGCCCTCCAACATATCCTCTACTCCCGCCACCCCCCTGGCCTAAATCTACGCTAACCCCTCCCCTTCCTCCATCCTCAGCTCACCTATTCATTATTCTCCCTATCTCTCTCCATGTGTGTGTGTGTGTGTGTGTGTGTGTGTGTGTGTGTGTGTGTCCATCCATATTTCCCTGTTTATGAAAAACGTTTTAGACACCCCCCCCCCCCCGCCCCTCCTACACCCATTAATTTCACTCTCTTCTCTTCTCTTTACTACTTGATCTTTCCTCTTTAGTTATATTTATCCTCTCTGGCTTGGCTCAGTACATACATGCAGTATCTCTGACGTCCACACTCCCGAAACACCACCTTCATGACCTAGGTCGTGAACCACCTATCCCTTCTGTTCCCATCCTTTATTCTTCCCTTTATTCTTCCCTTCTCTCCCACCTGACAAAGGAACTCTGTTCCGAAAGCTTGTCCCTTTGTCCCCTTTTTTCTGTTTTTTCATTTTGTGTTACTATCGGCGGTACAGCACAATGGTAAGTACTGGCCAGCCATTCTATCTCATTTAAACAATATTTATTATCTCTGAGGAGAATTTTCATCATTAATCGAATAGCTTTTAAAAACTCATTAACCAAAGAAGATGAAACCAATATTCCAGATTTCGAATTACAAACAGAGGCTGTAATGAGTAACATAGAAGTAGTGAAGCAACTAAAATCACTTATAAAGAACAGATAGCGCCTTACTTAACAGACACATACAACCACTCTCTCAAAGAAGGATCTGTACCAAAAGTGGAAATTTCACAAGTCACACCTATATTCAAGAAAGGCAGTAGGAGTAACTCGCTAAACTACAGGCCTATTTCATTGACGTCAATTTGCAGCAGGGTTTTGGAACATGTCCTGTATTCAAATAAAATGAATTATCTCGAACAGAATGATCTATTGACCCAAGGTCAACACAGATTTAGAAAATATCGTTCACACGAAACACAACTAGCTCTTTATTCACACGAAGTGATGGGTGCTATCGACAAGGGTTCGCAAATCGATTTCGTATTTCTTGATTTCCAGAAGGCTTTTGACACCGTACCTCACAAACGGCTTTTAATCAAATTGCGTGGTTATGGTATATCGCCCCAAATTTGCGATTGGATAGGGGATTTCCTGTCAGAGAGGACACAGTTCGTAGTAATCGATGGTAAGGCATCCACTAAAACAGAGGTGATATCGGGTGTTCCACAGGGTAGTGTTATTGGTTCTCTGCTGTTCCTTATTTACATAAACGATTTAGGGGAAAATCTAAGTAGCTCTCTTAGGTTGTTTGCAGATGACGCGGTCATTTACCGTCCAGTAAAATCATCTGAAGATCAAATCCAACTGAAGAACTATATGAATAAGATTAGCACTATGGTGTAAAAATTGGCAATTGACTCTAAATAATGGGCAGTGTGATGTCGTCCACATGAGTACGAAAAGAAATCCGTAAAACTTTGTTTACAAGATAAATCAATCAAAAGTGAAGGCCGTAAAGTCCACAAAATACTTAGGAATTACTATTACTTCAGACTTAAATTGGAAAAAACACGTAGATAATGTCTTGGGAAAGGCGAACCAGAGACTGTGTTTTATTGGCAGAACCCTTAAAAGATACAACAGAACTACAAAAGAAACTGCATACACTACGCTTGTCCGTCCATTTTTGGAGTATTGCTGCCCAGTGTGGGATCCTTGTCAGGTGGGTTTGACGGAGGACATCGAAAGAGTCCAAAGAAGGGCAGCTCATTTCGTATTGTTATAATACAGGGGAGACAGCGTTACGGAAATGATACAGGATCTGGGATGAGAATCATTACAACAACGGCGCTTATCGCTGCGGCGTGGGCTACTTACGAAACTGAAATCACCAACATTCTCCTCCGAATGCGAAAATATATCATTGACTCCCACTTACATAGGTAGAAATGATCATCAGAATAAAATACGAGAAATCAGAGCTTGAACGGAGAGATTCAGGTGTTCTTTCTTCCCCCGCGCTATTCGAGAATGGAATGCGAGATAAAGAGTATAATGGTGGTTCAATGAACCCTCTGCCAGGCACTTTAATGTGATTTGCAGAGTATCCCATGTAGATGTAGATGTATCCAGATAGTTGTTTTTTTAGAAATCAGTTTGAATCTCAGATGAAATGGGGGGAGGGCGTAAAATAAATTACTGCACAGGGGAATCACATACCCTAAATACGGCCCTGGCCGTGCATGTTTCCCGTAATTCTTCGCATCATTTCCCGCAAGCTCGACTGCTAAGCTTACAACTCGAACCCAACTACTGTAACTTCATCCTCTCTACCTTATCTGTATCTTATGTTAGAGCAGAAGAAATAAAATTTGCAAACAATAAAAATCTGGAAAACTGTAACAAGAAAGAGAAAATAACAATGGAAAGTCAATGCCCAATTCATGTGACAAAGCCCGGATGTTACAGGGGCAATGTAGAAATTTTCACCATCAAATATATAACTTTTTTGGGTAATTGCAGAGAACATGATAACACCCTTTTCGAAGATAGAAAAAGAAAGAAGAATTATTGATTTACTAGGACAAAGCTGCATACTAGAACATGGGTTAAATTTCATGGTATAACAATTAATGGGAAGTTATCTTGAAATGTGGGCATCTCCTTCCAAATGTTGTCATTATGGAAATTAAGTCCACTCTGAAAGTAACAAACTTTTATTAAAAAAGCACAACCAGTTTCGTGTTTTAGAGATGCATCACCAGGTGCTTAATTTTTATTTTATTTTAAGCACCAGTTGTGTTTTTTAAATAAAAGAATGGTCTTAATTTCCACAATTAATGGGAAGCATGATATATTTTATGTCTAAAGAGCCTAAAACACTACCAACAGAAACACTTACTTAATTACATCGCCCATATCATTTAACTCCCAATGATAATTTTGTATCATAGGAAGTGTTTTGCTGAACACAAACTAGAATTTTAGTGCATTACTTGTGAAGTGGCCTGGCTTTGCACAGGTAGCATTAAGCATTTATTGCCAGGCAACTTATGTGGTGGCACATATTTTGTTTGCAAGTCACGAATTAAATCTAGATACCAAAATTATGTATGTCATCACCGCCATATTATTTAAGGAGAGCCATTAAATTAAAATTTGTGTTGCGGCCAGGGTTTGAACCCAGGATCTCCTGCTTACTAGGCAGGTGCTTTAGACTGCTCAGCTAACACAGCATTATGAACAAAGCAGCTACACGGACTGTCTTCTTGCACATCTCCCTCCACACAACATTGTGTTAGGAGTCACATCACATGGCAATGACTGGAGCACATTATGAAATCAGAAATATCTTTACACACAGTGTAACTAATTGTATACAAATTGTATGTGTGTGTGTGTGTGTGTGTGTGTGTGTGTGTGTGTGTGTGTGTGTGAAAGCTCCCTGTGAATTGTATGGAATATAATGGAACACTGTTTGGAATAGGCAGGACGTGGGGTATAAAAGCAGAATCGAAACGTAATAAATAGAAACCACCAAAATTAAAAAGTAAAGTCAATAAACCAGTTTCCTCTATCACTGAACTCAACTGCAAATAAAACTTATTGGTTCTACAAAACAGACAGACACATTGTTTTTGGATAATAATTTAAATAGTGATTTTTTTTTCCATGGTCCAATTTTGATTAAATAAAGCCAATACCCCCCTCTTGCCCCACACAACAGTCAAGTTACCACTCAAAACCTAAAGAATTTTTTTTAAAGATCAGTGTGTTTAAACAAACACAAAAATGATAGAAATGACAAATTTAGATAACAATTAAAATTATGATGTCTTCATAGCTAACACCTACATCTCCAGTTCTTCATGTATAAGAGATGTGTGGTTACCACATCAAATAACCCTGGGAGGACTATAAAAATCCAGTTAGAAAATTTCTCAGCATGCACAAACAAACCACACTTACCGTATATTTCTGCAGATAAGATGATAGCTGAATAACAAAAAAAAAAATGCCCCAAAATCCAAGGTCATCTTATAAGACAGTAAAAAAAATATAGATTGAAATTTAGTGTGAAATTGGGAATTTCCCAGATGTGGTGCATAGCGCTGCTTCGACCTCCATACGAAATATATTGCAGCGGTTAAGTATCGAAACGATAGGTATCAAACTGGTGAAATGATTTTTACGGAAATGTGATTTTAAAGAATGTGGTTAGGCAGGAACCTAAGAGTACAGCTTTCAGGGTAATGTACAATGTACAAGAAAGCTCGGCCTGAAATGATATACAGTAGAACCTCTCAAACTCGATTCCCGAAAACTCGATATTCCGTAAAACTTGACAGGGCTAGTGAATTAATTTTTTTTTTACACCGCCCATAACGTAAAACTTTCCATCAGTACATAGGCCGCCCGAGAGCGCTAGAGACTCAGACTAGGTTACTGGGTTTTCCAAGGTCGTTCAACGCACCCTTTACCTGCCCAGCTGGGGCGGGCTATTGTTTGCACACATTCGGGGATTACTGTGGCCACTTTCCATATCATGAGGCTGCGCGTTGACCTGGGATTCCCGGGCAGGTCATAAACTACCCTCGCTACATTGTCATCACCGGGCATTCGGATTAGTGTTTGAGACACAGTTGTGATCAGTTGCTTTTGTTTGAGAGTGGTTGACAATTGTTTAAAAGAGTTTTGTGCTGGAATATAGAGTGACAGTATGGCGGAGAAGAAGAGGAAACAAGTGTCAGTGTCAATGGAAGCAAAGTTTGGTGCCCTAAAAAGACTTGAGTGCGGTGAAAGTGTAAATAAAGTAGCACTGGACTTGAACATCAGTAAGTCAACAGTGCTCGGTTGGAAGAAAAAGAAATCTGAAATTGAATCGTGGTGTTTGGAAAGACAGTGTACAGAATCCATCGCGGAACGAAAAACAATGAGAAGTGCAGAGTTCGAAAAAGTGCAGAGTTCCGTGTGCACAGGGAGAAGGGAACGCCCATCCTGCAAGAGAAAGCTCTTCAGTTATATGAACAATTTAAGGACGAAGGAGAGCCTGGGTTTACGGCAAGCAATGGTTGGTTGTCAAGGTGGAAACTACGATACGGAATAAAGCTGCTCAATATCTGCGGGGAAAAAACTGTCAGCTGACCCTAACAACGTGAGTGACTTCAAGACCAAACTACACGAGTTTATTGAAAAAGGACTGTCAGGTGATCAACTCTACAATACAGATCAGACAGGACTGAACTTTCGAATGCTTCCTACTAAAAGTTAAGCTCTGAGAGATGAAAAAGCTGCATCAGGTTTTAAGAAAAGTAAGGAACATGTGACTATTCTTGCCTGCAGTAATGCAACAGGAGAGCACAAACTCAAATTAGCGCTAATTGGAAAAGCAAAAAAAACCAAGAGCATTTAAAACTGTCAGATGCACAAGTGATGGCAACTTTGAACTCCCAGTTTGGTATAGAAATCAATCTAATGCACGGATGAGCAAAGCAATTTTTAAAGAGTGATTTTTTCGACAGTTCGGCCCAGAGGTTGAGAAGTTTCTGAAGAAAAAATCTCTTCCCAGGAAAGCTCTACCAATTCTCTATAGTGCTACGACTCACCCTGATGTGTAATATTTACAGGACAAAGACATTAAAGCAATGTTTCTACCGCCGAACGTCACGTCTCTCTGTCAACCGATGGACCAAGGAGCTTTGGCAGCGTTAAAAAGAAGGTACAGACGTAAGCTTTTGTCATATTTGGTGTTGTCCTTGGAATCGGATAAGGAGCTAACGGCTAAACTATAAAAGATCGATTTATTAGATGTCATTGGATGGGTCTCTCAATCTTGGATCGAGCTTGAGACCATAACCCTCATTCATTCTAGGAGGAAACTTCTAGATCACGCACGCAATGATTTGCCGCATGCCGATGGAATCAATTGTGAAAATAGCGACTTGATTGAACTCATGAAAAAATCCCAGGGTGTGAAGAGTCTTCAAGCAATGATGTCAATGAATGGATGGATGGATCTCGATGGAGCATCAGAACCATTAGGAGAAGATGAAATCATCCCAGCTGTCAAAGGGCATGACATAGAAGGGGACGATTCGGAAGAAGAAGAGGAAGAGGACCATCAACAAGAAAGAAAAGTTAGCCACAGTGAGGCTGTGAAATTTATTGAAGGGACATTGCAGTACTTAGAGCAGCAAAATGCGACTGGAATGGAGATTCTGTTCCTCAGGTGACTCCGCGATTGAGCTGCAAGATGCCATTTGGAAACAGAAAAGCAGTCTTCAATCACACAGTTTTTCTAACGACTTCAGTAAGTTTTCTTTAACTTTTCTTCTAGTGTTCAGAAAACTTCCCATAACTAACTGTTATGGACTTTTTATAAGCAGCATAAACAACTTAAGTAATAATTGTAAATAACACTGTATTTTCAAATTCTACTAGGCCTCAATTTTTATTTTTTGATTATAAGTTATAAATGTTAATATAAATAATATAAATATAATAAATCAATAAATGTACAATGTTCAGTTTTAATACTCTAAATAAGTCTTTTTATTCAACTCCTAGTTATTTTTATTTAAGTTCCCTAAAACTCGACAACCTCAAAACTCGACAACCTTTAAGTCCACATTGTGTGTCGAGTTTGAGAGTTCTACTGTATGTAGAACGTACAATTGTAAATCGATTTAGTGTTTCTCAACAACAGATTCGGGCACCCTCAAGTACTAAAAAATGTTTAACCTATACCTAACATTGTTAAGGCTACGCTACAGATTACTTTTTTTTATGTGAAAGTTAGATTAGGTATATGTCAAACAAGAAATTTTTAATAGTGAATCTCCCGTTCAAAAACTTTCGCTCATTCCATACATATCGTTTTGATTCGATATATATCGTTTGGAGCTCAAAGCCTCGCTACAACTGCCCTATGTAGCACACCTGCGAAATTACCCTGAAATTTACATTGTGGAGGAAAGATTTATGAAAACAAAGGTTTGCTCAATTTAAAAAAAAAAAAAAAAAATCACTTTTTGAGCTTTATTAATTTACTGAGTGGACAAGGGTAGATATGAAAACCTTTACGCCATAACGCAGGTATACAATTAATTATTTCCAATGCAGCTTGATTTTACAGTGTTGCTTGTCAAACATAATTTCTCAATGTATCCAGAGATGCACATAAACGATTGGCGTATATTTACGTACGGAGCAGTGAAAGGGTTAAAATATTTCGGACCTATATGCAACAATTACGGCTTTCTTCAAAATCCTTCTGTTCTTGTGCAATTTCGTGTGTCTTCAATCACATAATATGTGCATCAGCACGATTAAACGTCGTCTCAGCGAAAGAAATTACTTTTTTCTTAAACTTTGCGGTGTTATGAAAAGCATGCCGCTTCACGATTGGACACAATGTAGCATACAGACCGCAAACACTGCAACAAAGGGTGAAATCCAGGTGTACCAATCACAAAAACTACTTACAGCGATAACTAGCAGCAGTTTTCAGAACTACCATTCACAAAATCTATTTATGGTGGCTTCTAACGGCATTTGTTGGAACTTACTGAAGCTTTGCCTCCAAAGCTAAGTCACAGGCATATTGTTAGATCTCTAAAACTGGGGAAAAAAAGGTAACTTGGGGGTCATCTTATAGGTCAGATATATAGTTAAAACTATAAAATTTTAATGAAAATTTGTACATCGTCTTATCTGCAGAAATATATGGAAATTTTAGTATATATATTGTTACTGAGAATGGTATATTGTCATTATCTCTCTTACCACACTAATTGATTCCATGGCAGATGGAATGTTCTCTGGCAATGTAGTTGTTTGGGCTAGCATACCCAAAAGACTAGTACAACATTTACAAAGTTCCTCATCAACATCATAATTTTCCATCAAGCACACAATATGGAAAAATTTAAAAAACTCTGGCACTCCTCCATAAACTGCACGTGACAAGCTCCCTGTCAGCCATCTGCAAACTTAAGAAAATAATGTTTACATGAAGAGAAACAGAGACATGTTAAAGACAAATAGTTACTAAGATGTACTATATCTATTTGGAATGAAGAATGCTCTGGTTTGGTTTCTGTGTAAAAATTAATGTAAGCTTGAATAATATATTTCAATGTAAGACAGTAACTGAGGAATTTGCAAACCTGTTTTCAGCAATCTTATGGCAACATCCTTTTCATCACTGCTCACATTAATACTCTTCAACATATTTGTAGCTTCCTCTATAGCAGCATCATCCTTGTTGTTATCCACAGACTTTGATGCACCTGACAAAAGAACATGTTTGTAGATAATATCAATTATCAGTAGACAAATTGTAACTGTGCTTACAGTGCACGGCGTGTCAAGTCTAGAAAACACAATTCTGGCAATTCACAATTCAAAGTCAATGACTAAATCTCAATTCAGTGCAGAATCCTGTAATTGTTTTGGTAATTGTTGTATCACCAAACTAAGAACCAAGGCAATTTTGGCCCCCATTGCAGAATTTTCCATTCAATTGGAATTTGATTTGCGGGAGTCTACTTTATGGACTTCACACATTGTTCATTCCAGGCACAGGTATTGTTTAAAAGTTAAAAAAGTAATTTGCTTAACTTCTACTAGATATGACACAAATCAATGTCTTAAATAAGTAGATTGCTCTTCGTCAAACCCACAGTCTTTAGATCAATAGCAATAGCTTTGTTTCACCCCCCCCCCCCCCCAACCTTGTGGTTTTAAGCACACAACTGCTGAGGTCATTAGCGCCTGAATCAAAACTGAGATATATCGAAGGATAATAAGCCTATAAGAAAACAGCTAAAACATAGGGTAAAAATACAACAAATGTCCTTTGATAAATTGGACAAGTTGATAAAATTCAAGACTCGAGCAGCAGCTCGTGTGTCATCAGCTAAATATCTTCCAGGTTATTCGGTAAATTCAGTGCAATACAAACAGGAGTAAAATTTGGACAAGACAATAAAACATTGGCCATTGTCAGCGGGTGACCACAGGAACATAGCGGTGCGGGGTCACCAGTAAACAAGTGGTGGTGGCTGAACTGGCAATGTCAGATCCGAAACCAGGCTAAGATAATCTCTTCTCAGTTCGATGGTTCTAAGTTTATTATTTGCAAGCGAGGGCCACACATTATGCCATGACGATAAAATGCGACAGGAAAGAGCCCTTCGAATATCATTTGATTGGACACAAAATGTAGCTGTCCGATGTAGGACAGTTGCAGCCTTGACCGCAGAATCAGCAGCCTCATTCCCCAGCACGCCTGCATGGCCAGGTACCCATAGGAGGTGAACGCGAGGGCTGTTGGCAGCTAACAGTTGAAGAGTGCAGTGGATTCGGTGCACAACAGGATGGGCCAAATAGGGGTCTCTCAGACTGTATGGTGCTGAGGGAGTCAGAGCAGGTGACATAGGAAGGACGATGGTGTCAGGGGATATACAGTACAGTTTGATAGAGGGCAAAAAGTTCAGCTGTGAAATTCGAGCATTGGTCAAGAAGCCTGTACTGAAGACTGTCATCCCTGACGACAAACACACATCCAACACCTTCGTTGGTCTTGGAGCCATCTGTAACGATGAATAGGGAGTTATCAAGCCACGCGCAAAGTTCACAAAACCTTGAGCGGTAAACCTCATCAGAAGTACTCTCCTTTGGGAGTGAACTTAGTTCAAGGTGAAAGCAAACTTGAGCCTGTATCCAAGATGGCACCGGGCTGTCAACTACTGGAAATGTGGAAGGGAGGGTAAAATCGAGCTGATGAAGCAAGCGACGGAAACGGACTACAGGAGGGAGTAGGGCAGTCGCGGACAGCCCGTAGTGGCTATAGAGTGAGTCATTAAAGAATGATGGATAGGACGAGTGGTGGGGCATCGACAGCAGATGTCATGCATACCGCCACAACAATATGTCACAGCGATAGGTAAAACGCAATTCGGCAGCTTTGGCATAGAGGCTTTCAACGGGGCTAATGTAAAATGCTGCTATTCCCAGGTGTAACCCTCGATGGTGAATAGAGTTTAGGCGGCATAAAATGGACGTCCATGCAGAAGAGAACACGAAGCTCCTGTAATCCAACTTTGATCTGACAGCCGTAATCCAACTTTGATCTGACAGTGGACTGATAAAGGTGAAGCAGGACGGTACGATTCATGCCCCATGACCTACTACTAAGAACACGGAGAACATTAAGAGAACGAGTACAGTGGGCAGCCAGAGAAGACACATGTGGAGACCAGCTAAGTTTCCTAACCAACATTAGCCATAAAAATGTCTTCATCTACATAAATGGGAGAACAATGGGGCCCGAGATGGAGAGATGGTGGAAAAAACCCTCTGTATCTCCATAAGTTGATGCAGACCGTTTTCTCATCGGAGAAACGACATTCCAGGAATAGAGACTGTCAAGGCAATGCTGAAGACGATGCTCCAGGAGACACGTTCTCTGAGCGCTGCAATAGATCGTGAAGTCATTCACAAATATGGGGCCTGAAACATCAGCTAGGAGGCAATTCATAATTGGGTTGATTGCAATGGCGAAAAGTGCTACACTCAAGACAGAACCCTGTGGCACCCTATTCTCCTGGCGAAAGGTGTCGGACAAAACAGAGCCCACTGGTATCCTGAACAGTCGATCTTTTAAAAAGGCACAAATAAAGAGGTGGGGGGGGGTGGGGACGATCGCGAAGACCCCACATATGCATGGTGCGGAGAATGCCTGCCCGCCATCAACTGTCATAAGCCTTCCCCAAATCGAAGAACACAGTCATCATCTGACGCTTTTGCAAAAAGTTATTCATAACGAAAGTTGACAAGATAACGAGGTGATCAATAACAGAGTGATGCATTCAAAACCCACATTGGACATTGGTGAGGAGGCATCGAGATTCAAGTAGCCAAACCAACCAAGCATTAACCATGCGCTGCATTACCTAACAGACACAGCTGGCCTGGGAAATGGGGCGATAACTGGAAGGAAGATGTTTGTCCTTCCCTGGTTTTGGTATAGGGACAACAATTGCTTCGCCGCCAATGAGTGGGAACTTCACCTTCAGTCCAGATGTGATTAAAAGTGTGAAGAATAAAGCATTTACCTGCAGGAGAGAGGTTCTTTAGCATCTGAATATGAATGGCATTGGGCCCCGGGGCAAGATGACCGGGACAGGAGAAGGGCATGTTCTACCTCCTGCATGGTGAAGGTGGCATTACAACTTTCACGATTGGGAGATTTAAAAGAAGATGGTCGAGCCTCCTCTGCCTGTTTTTGGTGGAGGAAGGCAGGTTTGTAATTAGCTGAGCTTGAGACTCAGTGAAAGATCGGCCTAAAGCATTGGAAATATCAACAGGTTCCACGAGGACTTCGTTTGCTATGTTCAGGCCAGGGATTGGAGAATGGACCTTAGTGGCAGATAGCCTGCGTAGGTTACCCCAGACAAACAATGAAGGAGTAAATCTATTGAAGGAACTAGTGAAAGCAGTTAAGCAGGCTTTTTTGCTTTCTTTAATGACACAACGGCATTGTGCTCATAGTCTTTGTAATTGATACAATTCTCCAAAGTAGGCCGAGGTTGAAACATACATAGAGCACGTCGCCAGACACTAATAGTGTCGCTACATGCTGCATTGGGGTATGGAATATACGACAGTGGTGAGGATGATGTCAATGAGGTAGATGACCTCACTGTCACAGCTGGGGAAATTCTGATAATGGAAAACTGCCAAGGAAGAATAGAGCCCCCAGTTGGCTTTGGAGATGTTCCAGCTAGTGGAACATGGAGATGAGGAGAGGAAATGACATTGCTGTAGGTACCCACTGGGAGCACAGTAGGCTTTCTACTTGCTAATAATTTCCGGGCAGCAGACAGAGGTGGAAACTTTTTCCTTGACTCTAATTTCCTGGATGACCCGCTCATCTTTATACACAGGGCATCCCTAGTTTTAGCAGCTTGGTCGCCCATGCAGTTGATGCAGCAAGGGGACGGAGGTGGGCAGTCACCCTCATGGCTATCCCTACCACAGGTGATGCATTTGGCTGCATTGGGACATGACAGGCGGGTATGGCTGAACCGCTGCCACTGGTAACATCGGGTAGGGTTAGGAACATACAGCCGAATGGAGATGATTTCGTAGCCTGCTTTTACCTTGGAAGGAAGTTCAACTTTGTCAAAAGTCAGAAATACAGTTTGGGTAGATGTTAGGCTATTGTTAACCCATTTCAACACACGATGGAAAGCTGTTACACTTTGGTCAGAAAGGTAGTATTTCCTCATCTGACAGGCCTTTGAGGGATCGTGAGAACACTACCCCTTGCAATGAGTTGGATACAATGAGGTTCAACTCTAACAGGAAAGGTGTGCAACAGCATGGTACGAAGCAACTTTTGAGCTCGGAAGGCACTTTCAGTTTCCAGCAATAGTGTTCTATTACGTTGGTGGGAACTAGTTTTGACAGGACCGGCAATTGCACTGACACCCCTTTATATTATAAAATGATTCACTGACGTGAAGTCATGACCATCAGTTCGTGAAATGACAAGAAACTTTGGAAAGTTAGGCAAAACCTTCTTGGTCTTGGGTTCATCTAGTTTCCTTTTCTGTGTAAAGGTCAATGTAGAAGAAGAGGAAGAAGAATTCATTGCAAAGTTGACCCCCATGATTACCAGCGTCTCCGATGGTGCGCTCCTTCCTGACAGCTCACCCGACTTAGGTGATTGTCCATACCTCAGGTCACACCTCACAAGAAACGGACAGAGGGACCAATCGGCACGGTCAGAAGGTATCAACTCAGGTAATCACCCCTCCCTGAGCCGAGAAAAGCGGTACAAACAGGGGGACAGGGGGAGGGGAGGAGACTGAAGCAGTCTGGGGCAGGAAGGAAGGCCGCTTCGGCTCGGAGGCCCATGCAAGCTATACACGTACCCACAACAGAGTTGTGGGCCCCCTGGGGGGGAAGAGCAATAATCTGTCAAGCCAAAATATAACTTCCTTGAACAAAAACAAAGCAGTATATTTCACTGAAACTCAGTTTGGAATATCGACAATATTAATATTGTTGAAGAAAAAAAAAACAAAAACCTTCAGATGACTTTCATGTGATATGGAAAGACTGATATGACTCCAACTGTGACGTTATCTCACATTTCGCGCCTTTCATTTTATTACTTAGATTTATTTTCCAAATTTTATTATTCCGTACGGCCAGCCGTGGCAGGCCATAGCAGATACGGTGCACGTAGCATGGGCCAGCCTGGGCTAGCAAGCAACAGATGATCGCTTGCACCATGGGAGCTCTGAGCTTCCAGGTACGGCGTGTAGCGCGGGGCTCTACCGTCAATGTGAATGGTGGGAATCAGCTTAGTGAAATACATTTTATTAACCTTGTAGGATTCTTGTTTTGAGCTCCAACATTTCTCAAGGATAAAGCCATGGCTGATTAATATTTTGTTTATTTAATAGTGTGTTAAAGTTTAGTATTATTAAGAGTACGTTGCATGTAGAACGGGTGATGTTATTAGACAGAAAATGTCAGCCAATGGCGTGATAGTATGATGGATTCTTGCGACAAGATTTTGATGTGGACAATAGGCAGTCGGCGGGTGATTTCTGGTGTAGAACCACATATTGTGTGTGTGCCAATAGTGCACTCGGGTAGCTCAGTGTGTAGAAAGTCAGTGGATATCAGAGTGTTTATCGTTAGTGTGTGACGTTCCCATGTGGAGTCACTTATCCTTTCGATCGCGCTACGGGTGTGCAGATAGTGAAGTTTGTTGTGTGGTGTCCAGTACGGAACCAAGTATTCACTGAGTTGTTTGGCAGCATATGTTAATGCAAAGAAGTAGTTGCATTTGGCTGCGTTAATTACTATAATTTTGAGAGTGCTGAAGGTAGAAGTTTGTGGAGAGTTCTTTTATTTATTTATTTATTTTTAATTTTTATTTATTTATTTATTTATTTATTTATTTATTTGAGGGGCTCAGTTCACAGAATCTCTTTGCCGTGATTTAAGACTATTTATTGTGCATCTGGTTTCATACATGACTGCTAAACCTGATAGAAATAAAAATCAGTACAGGAACATTTTCAACTTATTGCAAGTTGTTAGAGCAACTTCCTCTATGCTTATTATTCTTGACAGACGCACTGCAATTTGGGAAGCATTAGAATCTGCAGCCTGAAGAGAAGAACTTCCAATGGGACATTACAGTTGTACTACAGGTACGAAATTCTGTTAGACTTTATTTTGGAAAGAGTGTGTGGGTTAACTGAACACCAATAGGAACATTGAATATTGTGAGGTATGTGTCCGCGTGTAACAGAACGAGGCATTTACAGAGTTCTACGCCTCATATTTCATGTAGATGGCATCCCTTAACTGATATTATTTTGTACATGTAGCAGCACGGAAAACAGCAGCACCTCATAAGGACCCGTTATACAACAGTATTTGTGATACAGTCAAAAGTCTTAGTTACCACAACTGCCATAGTTCCACTCTGAATATTTCAACAGATTCTGCGAATCCTCAATGCTGTCCATGTTTGCTATGTAACACTCCAAACAAGTGTTTTTCAATTTTTCTTTACAAAATCGTGGGGCATTTTTATTCAGTTACTTAACACTTGTACACATGGTGTATACACAGACATGCAAAAGTAATTCGCAGACTGTTTCCTGAATTCACAGTTAAAAATACAATCTATACCAGGTAAGACAGACTTTTTTGTGATAAGTGAAAATATACTTTCACATGGAGCTGTAAAAAATTGAATCCTTTGAAAGCCGAATGGTTTATACACTGGCAATAAATTTTGCAGGGGTCAAAAAATGTTGGTAACAACACGATTACTTATGGGAAGGAAGAATGGCCAATTCTGAGAAAAGTGCAAAAAGTCACTGAGAAAGAAGTTTTACATTTCTTCAGGTTTGGAAATGAAGTGCACATATATTTTGTATTGTTGACACAAATGTAATGTATGAGAAGCTTGTTAACCATGTATTGTGTTCTGTGAAATACTTTGCAGTTTTATACAAATACATTACAATTTATGATTATGTGACTAGCAAGGATCACAAAAGAACTGCTCTATTGGCAGTGAGTGAAACGAGCTGCAATCACATTTACCCCTCTGCTTCTAAAAAATTATTTGTTTTCTTAGGATATATTACAATATTTGAGGATTTGGTTAGGAAGGAACTTAACAACACTGATAAAGTACGACCTCACTGCATAATTATTCACAAAGCCCTTGGCTGTCTTCACCTTCTATCTTTTTTCCATCATTATTGCATAAATTGCAAATACTAAAATAAGTATGATAAAATAGTCCTGAAGGTTGTCTTTTTCATCATCTGTTACCATTAAACATATATCAAATACTACGGTGTCAGTAAAAATTTTAATAATTGTTTAATGGTGAGTCTTCTGCACCCAAAAATTTTCTCTGTGCCTGGTCTTCACAGTGTTAAGTTATGAATGAGAGTCAATGAACCAAGATGTAAGAAATTAATCACACAGTCTCTATCTTAACACAATTCATTTTGTGTAAAACAACATTCTTTCAAAGTAACACCTTATTTATTAGTGCCAAATATTCACATTGAGGAGCCTATAGCATCTGTGAACGACGATTACTATCGCTGCTTCGGCAACCATTATTAACTCAGCCTCTGATTGTCTTACCTTGTGTATGTATGAACTAGCTTATAAGGTATTTACTCATGACATATCGTGCAATATCTTTCTGTTGGGGCCCCTAAATACCACACTGGTGACCCCAAGTGCGAATACGAGATGTGCGACAGCAACGAGGAGGAGAATCCAGAATCAGCGCACAAGGATTTAAACACACCTGAAGCAACATCGGCACAACATAGACTGATTATCAGCTTTATGTAAGTGAAATGTCACGTATTCTACCAGTGACATTTTTACAACCCTTACGATGTCAGATATAACAGTGAAAACATATCTAACATTTGCTTACTTGCAATGACAATGTAGACAGTGCTATGAGAACAATGAAGAGCTGTACAAAGTCACAACGACAGCATGTAAGCTGTGATCATTCGTTCACACTGCTTGCTTTTGTGTCACCTTCTAAACGCATAATTTGGAATCAGAACTGTGTTATTAATTATGTCAATGATTTTCTATTGTGTAACAGTACACACTATGATCGCGATACGAACCAGTTCACATGATCCAGCGCCTTTTCCAGCTTCAATTGACCGAGGAAGCATTTTTTGCACACGATTTTGACAATTTTTCTATCCATTTGTGACATTTCCTTTCCTACCATTTTTAACAAAGCAATTTGTACAATCATCAATGGACTCCATGTTGAAGTGCACAGGCTATGCCTTGAGGCTCAGTGAACTCCCGATACTAGTCAACGCGGCATGATCTCCACCGACCAATACATCACGCAGCTATCTACAAGCCTGGCCGAGTCCCACCTGATCTACACCTTGTGTAAAGCTGTTTTAAAGGAATGTTACAAGCAAAGCAAAGCCTTTTAATGGGTTTTAACTGACATTTGCTCATCTTACACACAAAATTCAAAAATCATGTTCAATATTATAAACACAGAAGAAAGTGATTGCAAACTTTCTCAGCACTGCTGCTATCCCTTCCTAAATCTATGAAATCTTCACTGGATTTGCTGTATTCAGTATTGATGGTCTCTCCTGAATACATTCCTGGTTTAAAAATAATAAGTGCTCAATATCAACATCACAGGTACACAGGTGAATGGGAATTTTTACAGTTTATCCATTGGTCGACATTCCACAATCATTCATTGATAATTTTAAGACTTTTGACACAGCTCCCTGTTATACTGCCAGTAACACTAGAAGTACTGGATTTTTCTGTACCCCTAGTAGTACTATGTGGTTTTTTTTTTTTTTGTTTTTTTTTTCCATATTGGGGGTGGTGGTTTGCATTTCTACATGTTGATATTACATTCAAGAAGATTATAATGTACAAGAAAAATATTATTTGTCCTTTAAACTGAATAGTACAGAATCAAAGGCAAATTTTCAGTGATAAATGTTATTCTTATTTTACATTTTACAGAATAAATCCTACAGTCTTCTATCAAACATCATACAAACAAGTAAGCAAAACAATTTTTCAATGTTTATTTTTATGGAAAGTTTGAAACAGAGTGAAAACAAAATCTGTGTGTCTAGTAATAGTATTTTTACCTTTCCTTACTTATCAGGTAAGTATGAAGTATTTGCAAAAGATTCTGAAATGCATCACGTTTTCTTCCTTAATGCATTGAAGGATAAAAAATATCAGGACAAACAATTTCAGTCTATAATTCTAAGTGTTTGGAAATATTTAGGAACAAATAGTTGACAGTTTTTTCTAAGCTGGGATGGACTTGTAGTTCAGACATTAGACAAGAGTTTTGGCTTGGCAGCGTTTGCACACGTAGTTGGAGTTGAAACTTAAGTTTGATGTTTCATTCCCCTGTTGTTGTTTATAGGAAACATGATTTTGGCAATACCTTCTATTTCCATATTAGCCATTACCGGTGCTAAATGCTTGTAAGGGAAGAGTGGCTCTTCGTTGCAGTCTGCAGGGGTGAGGAAACTCATCTGCTATTCTAAGAACCAATTCTCGCCATGAAGTATCCTTACAAGTACATAACTTAAACGTTATGTGAGCATTGATCATTGTGAGCTCAAGACTTGCACATGCCATCGGTGGGTGCCAGTGTGGACACTAATGTCTTGCAATTTGGTCAACTATACCAAGTCCACCCTTTCATTATAAAACTACACAGTTTCTGGAAGTTTCTTCCCAGTATCGTCATTGGCCTGACATCCAGCATGCATGTTACTGAGAATAAGGACACTCATTAATCCGACACCTGAAGAATATAACGAAGAAAGACATACAGGGGACTGTGTGCTTACTAGTTCAAAACCTTAGGTTGAATGGCACATGTTTACGTTGTGCAAGAGTAAATCACTGTCAGATGTTTCAGATTCTGTTTGCTGATCATTTGATACATCTGAATCACTCGAGTCAGCAGTTTCCAATGGAACAAAATCATCTTCATCCTCTGAAATCATCTCACTTCCAGATTAGCACTTTCTTTCATCAGTGAAACACCATTGGTGGAGAATCTCAGCATTCACGAGACTGCATCGCCTTGTGATTGTAGCTTCAATGACGCAAACTCGCCACAATAAACCTCAAGCCCATGTCGCTACCACCCAGAATGACTGATCTCACTTGGCTTGTTCAAAGATAAGAATACACAAACAGGAAACTTCCGTAAGGACAATGTGCCTGTCATTTGCTGTCATGTCATAGATCTATTAGCAATTCCTCAACAAAGGTGCGGTTATTCTGCGACTTCCCACTGTCACTTTATATGTCTGCATGGTGCCAGTCCACAGAAAACCAAAAACTGCACTGATATAAGGCTTCAACGATCTCCAAATTTTTCGTATTTCTCTTTATTTTTTGCCTAAAGTGTCATAACATACTCCAACATCTCGTGAATAACCTTAAGACATGATCAGAAATTATTTCCTGTATAAAAACTTATGTTGCAGATATCAGATTGTGTTTAACTGTGTGAGTCAAAAATGACCCACTTGGTACTACTGGAATAACATAAAATTTTCATACTTCTAGGTGGCTTAGAGTTACACAACTCTATAAATAAGTCACGTGAGGATTTGGTCCCGAGATGAACATGGCGGCCAGTGGGGCTCTCTAAACACCCATGTGGGTCAGGAATGACCCACGTAGTACTTCTAGTGTTAACAGTTTGGAAGGATCACATCCATTTTCAGTTGACAAACAGTAGGCAAAAATGACAATCTTAGTTATACTGAGTAGAACAGTACAACATGTTTGATGTGACTTGCAGTGTAAATATCTTTATCGCAAGATTACTGATCATAGTTTTGTGAAAAATCATGTTTACAATTTTTCTTCCTGCTTTGGATTAACATCCTTTCAAAATGTGAAGAAACAGAATAAAAAAGAAAAAAAAAAACTACTTAGGCATTGTACACTTTTTTTTTTTTTCAGTAGTATTAATATTAAATGTCATGTGACAATATATTTTCAAGTCAGTTTTATTATCCATACTGCAGCTAGATATAATACGAGGGTCGTTCCAAAAGTGATTCCTCCTATGTTTTGGTGGTGACTTTGGTCTGTGCTAGATGTCATTGGTCTAGTACCTGAACATTCCTCTTTCATTTGCAGGTAGTTCCAATGTTCTACAGTAATTGGTGGCAGCAGAGGAGTGTTCCAAAATGGAATCTGATTTGGACAAACATATAGAACAGCAATGTGTGATTGAATTCCGCACTGCTGAAGAAATTGCACTGACTGAAATCCATCGATGCTTGCTAAAGGTGTATGCTGTTGTCAAAGCTGTAAAGAGGTGGTTAGCCTCAGCTGGCTCTGATTTCTACAAATGCAGCATTCAAGATCTGGTTCATTGTTGGCAAAAGTTCATAATGAATGGTGGAGACTATGTGGTAAAATGATAGTCAGTAGCTGAAATATTGCTCTGTTTAGCTGTGCTGTTGTGATTTATCTCTCTCTTTTGGTTTTTATGAATAAAAAGGAGGAGGCAATACTTTGGGAACAACCTTAGTATGACACATATACACTTACATTTTATAATTATCTTATAAAATTACAAATAAAATATATAATAAGTTTGTCTTACCTTTCTTTATAACATGATTTTTTGATGGACTGTTTGTTTTTTCACTTGTCTTATGTAAAATTTCTAATTGGGGCAAGATATTTCCAACAAAATCTGATATGTGTGGTGATTTTGTCCGAGGTCCATTAGGAAACACAATGTCAGTTTCTAAAATATTGCTTATGACACTGGAAATTAAGAGCAACAATAATATCAGAAAAATATTCATTCATTAATTAATTACTGGACAAGTAATGATGTGGGGAACACAATGAGGGGAGGAAAGTAAAAGTAATGGTGCAACACTGTTTAGTGGTATCACAGTGGATGATGAAGATGACCTGGATGTTTCAAAAACAGTACTCTGTTTATTAAAGTCTATACACAACTGAAACAGATTTTCTCCACAGCAATCATGTCTTTCAGTTCTGGATGTTGTGACAACCAAATCTTATGAAATACAATCATGCTTTTTGGACTACAAAAGAATATCTTTGAGCTCCAGCATGAGCTATCACATAACTGGTACTTCACTGTCTTTGTCTAATGCATTTATGAAACAGCCCAAATTAGAAGTATTGCCTATAATACTGAGTCTGTGTAATTGCCCAAAATTTCATATCATTACTATTAAAAATGTTCAAATGTTTGTAAATCTAAGGACATAACTAAGTCGGCATCAGTCCCTAGGCTTACAAACTACTTTAACTTAAAGTAACTTATGCTAACGTCAACACAATCACGCAAGCCCCAGGGAGGACTGAAACCTCCGACAGCAACCAACCGTGTGCTCTGCAGCAAGGCGCTTTAGAACACTCAGCCACTCCACCGCAGCCTACTATTAAAGAATATATGTGATACATGAATTGAAATGTTCAGGTTTTAAACAAACAGTTAAAAAATGGTAAACCTCCATAGCAACAATTTGCCATCTGTGATAACATTGGTTTCAACAATGTTAGTGTGTCTCCCAAAGTCCAACCCCTAGTCCAAGTTATGGGAAATAGGCAACATCACAAAGTAGGGTATTGCCTTTGGGGTGACATATAGTGGGGGACTGTGTGTGCCCGGGGACCACTACAGTTAGCCGTGAAGACCTCAAAGGAACCCCAAAAAGTGATAATCAGTGGGGCTTTGGTGAAGCTACGTTAGGCCCAGCATGCCAGTGGATAACACATCTGTTTCCAATAATCAAATGAGCCTCAGATCACCAACTGAAGAAGATCTTCCAAGAATGATGGCCAACATGGTCCTGTTGAAAGACACGACTTCCATGAAGAAAAACATAAAAATTGGAATTATTAATAACGAAGGCTGCAAGAATCTAAGAAAATACAAGAATAATGATAATAGTTTCTTATTTTCATAAAAAAGTTGTAAAATCAGGTATTACTTCCAGTATTCGTCACTTCACATTGTGTTCCCCTATACTGTGTTGTTATAAGTGCAAGTATTTATACAAGTAACTTTTTGTACATTTCACAAACATTGTAATTGATGGTTTACATATGCTTGTTGTTTTGCATTTTGTACTGGTGCACAGTACTTTGTAAGATGTAAAAGACGACTGCAGTCAGTACATCGCAAAAGATAGAGAAAACATGCAAAAGGCACTCAAATTACTTATGTAAATAATAGACTTGATGGTGAAAATAAATTTCTGAAACCTATAATGCTAAACATGAAATAATACACTGGTGCAGAGTTTCATTATTTAAATAAGGAATAACAAAGTGTCAGGCTTCATGAAAATGTAGATACTGATGAATGAAATTATGTCAAAATTTTCTACTTCTTATACAAATACCAGTTTCAGTTATGCTAGCAGTTGGACTTAGTAAAAAATTAGATAACTCTTTATTACAAAACATAAAAGGGGCGAGAAGAGTTTTTAGTGCATATTATGTACATATATTGTACATAAAACTACAAAAATGGAAGAAGGGATTCCATGAAAAAATTTTACTGGTTAAAAAGTTAATTCCTTGTTTTACATTTGTCTACATTTTAAACCTTTTATTAGTGTCCCTTAAAAAGTGTAAAAGCAAAGTTCCACTGTACACCCTGATGAAACAAGTGATTCTACACAGTTGGTAACCGAACAACAAACTTGCCATCTCTCTTCTCATTTAAAAGTCTACTGACCTGACCATGAGTGATACTACTTAACCAGCTGAAATGTAAGGATATCTCTGCAGATACACTGTTGAAAATTATCTTGTCAGAAGAAATTAGAAACTCACTCATAGAAATGAGAAAAGGTGTGAAATTGTATAAGCAAGAGACCCCAAAAAAGAAATCCATTTTTCTGTTACCACCAGTAGGTGAAGCTGTATTCCTTAAAGATAAGCACTTCTGATTTAACAATTCTGTAACAGAATTTCTTGAAGTACACAGTAAACTGTATTTGCAATTCTAAAGCCAAGAATGCAAAAATATTTCAGGGACAATATTTTTCCTTTTTGTACACTTTTGAGGAGTGAACAAAGTCCATTCCACGTCAAATTTTAGCTTTCACTGCCAACTTTCAGACCATGAAACTTAAGCTTCCGAGAAATGATCGGTGTGCTCCAAGTTTTTATGTACTTTGGAAGAATGATCAAAAGTGACATTGTTCCTTTGGAAGGATGATCAGAGTGCACAGATTTGGGCTTAATTATCCATTACTGCATTTCATTGTTGCAACAAATCTTAGAGTAACATTGTTAGTACACATTCGGTTATGCTGTAGCTGTGTGTTGAATCAGTGTCCAAAAACTTTCATAGTGTCAAGCAGTTAGTAGTTGTGCCAAAATTCTACTGCCAAACTTGGGACCTGTTCAAAGAAGGAGGTTCACGGGCAAGTTTCAAATGCTTTGAAATGCATTAGAGCTATAAAAGTCATAAACCTGTTGATGACTTTATATACATTACAACTAACTCTTGCATTGATGCAAGAGTTTAAAGAAACTGGAATCTTATGATATACAAAATGCTCTTTTATCTGGTCTAATCAATGTGAAGGCTATATTGTACAGGAGACCAAGAAAGAATTCTGATGAATCACAATATCTTCACCTATAACCGCAAAGTTAGGGTGGTAAGGGATAGACAGATGGCTGAAATACCAGTTTGTCATACAGCGCTCTCTCAATTCATGACCTTCGAAACTTTCCCTAGCTGCTATAAGGAAATTTCACCTCGACACCAGGGATAAACAGGGGAATAAGTCACACAAACTTCAGGGTGAAAAAACAGCCACAGTACATGAACATATACAATTGTTCAAGTGGCATACTGCTCGTTACAGCTTACATGACAGAAAGAAACTCTTCTTATCTGAAGACCTTAATGTCAAGAAGTGCACCAGACATACTTAAACAAATTTCCAGACAACCCAATACCCTATGAATAACATGGTTTAATTTTTGTGACAAAATATAAGCACTGACACCTGCAGCATATGCAATAAATTTTACACTGATGTTGCTCAAGCTGATACACAGATAGCTAGCAATGACAATGATATGTTATTACAGGACCTGAATAAGAAGAGAAGCTTATCTGTTACAAATGAACTTTACAAAAGAAAGGCTGACACTGGCAAATATAGCATTTATTTTGTTTGTAGGTTGGGGGAGGGAGGGCTGCTCATGGAAATTGCTTGGTCATGGCATTTATTATTTCCTTTTTCTTTATATTCATTAATTCAGGGGCAGGCCCCTGGACCCCTCTCAGAATGACAGAAATGTATCAAAATTGAAAACAGAGTTGCACTCATGATGTATTCGCGGAAAAAATATCTTATTTCCCAATATATCAATAAGTGAGGTTTACTACAGATAGCAGCTACCATTTTACTCATTTAATATAAATTTCCTTGCTTCAGGAAAATCCGCATCCTATACTTACGACCAAACCATTTCAAACAAAGGGAGTTCAGATGAAGTTTGCTCTTAAGATATGGCATTATTTTACCGAAGTCATGCCCAGTAGTGTATGAGTTATCTGCAATTCTTGTTCAGGACAGAACAAGAACTACAGTGTGTTTAATTTTTCATTTCTTGGAGCATGCGAAAGGAAGGTTTGATTGCATGCATATAATTTTCCCACTGAAGTGTCATTCCTATCTTGAATGTGAAAACTATGGGCCTAGTAAATACAAAGGCAATATGCAAAACCAGTGATCTCTACATAACCTGGATGAATAACTCTGGTGTCTGAACACAGAACTATAGTGTACCTGCACATTCAGATGTTTCGCATAGGTTTTTGTATTGTTTGCCTTGTTGTAATTAGTTAAATGAAATTCCATCAGTCAGGATGTGACAAATAATTGCTTGATTACCTCTGAATTTGAAATTTATGTCAATATGCGAAGTAATACACTCGCATGAGTACGGAATCTTTCCTTTTTGTTTACTTGTAATATTTCATAGCAGCCATGTTGTAATTAGTGAAGAAACAGAATACGAACATCTTTGGCTGGCAAGCTCAGAAATCTTTAGTTCAACATCCAGGTAGTATAGAGATCAATGTGCAAAACCCCAAATGACTGGCATTAAGTAATTGAAACTTCAAGACTTCCAGAACTCTTTGTTGTAGTTGACTGTAAGGAAGACGTCTTTCCTTCAGTGGGAACAATTCATACACAAAAGTTACAAGAAGAAATGTCCTTTTGCTCAAATAACTGTCTCACAGTTCCTTGTGACACAAAATTACAAACTAATTCACCTAAAAGATCACTCATGCTCCTCAATCTCAAGAACTAAAAGAAAAGCCCCTACCTTCACAAAGTCACCTGCAATTTCTTCTTGGCATCCCTAAAGCAAAATATGACAATCTGCAAATTTTAAAGCAATTTGTGGTCCGGAAGCTCAACAATATAGCAGTTCATTACCAGTAGGCAAAAAGCAATGATGAAGATAAGTGACAGTGTTTTGCAATTTTACAGACATTGTAACTTGTAACGAGACATACAGGGGTAGGTCTTGTTGCATTCTGATTTATAACCACCAAAAGATGTCGCAAGTACACGAAAAAAATAACAAAAATATTGATCGGCAGCAGAAATGTGCTGAACAGAAACTGTGGGCGCTTGGGTGTGTGTCTGCAGGCACTGCCAGAGAGTGGAAATTCAGCCACTTGCTGTCCTGCAAGTAGGGCAAATACCAGAGGGACAAGAGCCAAGTTATAGATTAAAGGTATAAAGGAAGACAGGTGCTACTATACTATCTATAGAGAGTGAGACCCAGATATGCTGGGAGAAATCTGGCATCTTGAACTGTGAGAGATTTCAGAGGAGTATTGGCAGGATAGCACACCCATAAGGTGGCTGTTGTATCCTTAGTCAGGGTGCTCAAATGGAATGAGACCCTGTGCTGTGGTGGTTGGGTAGGACATGGAAGAACCCACCTAATTCACTAAAGTGAGTATGGAGAGAGGCTGTAGTAGGTACTGTGACACAGTTTCGAGGCGGCTGTTACTCCCTCCTGTGGCAACTGAGATTGCCGGCATATTAAGATCATTCCCAGTAGAGATAGGTTGCACCAGAGGAAGCGTAGACCTACCTGCTATCATATGCTTGATGTTGCATATATGATTCCAGTTCATGCAGATGTGAAATTTGGGAAGTTTGTAATTCACAGCTAGGAATTTGTGAATCTGATGCTTCTCTATTAGTAACTACCTAGAGGCAAAGCATTAAGTTTGACTACAATAAAAGTAGTGCTAATATGGTGTTCTGAACATAGTCAGACTAAGAGGAATGGTGTCAGACCTTGGCCTCCAGAGATGACCGGTATGTGAATCTAACATAGCGAGCTCTAGTTGTGATTTAATATTTTCTTATGCTGCTACCTAACGAAGTATTGCTTAAAGTTTGTACAAGTAAGTGATGTTGACCTCAGTGATGAATTGTAAAGTTGGTAGTTAGTAGAGCAACAAATGCTGTAATAAGTGAATTCACGAGGGTGAGACATGTTCAGAGTTCATAATACCTTGGCAATGGAAAGACTGAACCAATAATGTATTTTTATTGTTATGCTGACTGTTGTGGTAGTGTCATGATGGAATTGCTGGGTGACTAGTATCAGTCCCCAACTTGTGTGTCTAACAAGGAACTGTTGAATTTGTGATTAAATGACTTTTATTAATTTTTTTAAGTGACAGATGCCATGATTGAAGGTATTACACAGTTAATAACTGATATGCGCATGTCTAAGACAATATAATGCTTTATGGACAATGTATATTTGGTCTAGACATGATCAAAACTTTATGTTATTCTAGTATGTAAGGTTAACGATTGTTTTTCATGTAATAGTCTGTAAAGTTTTCTATGTACAGTATACTATTGTGTATGAAATAGAGGTAATAGTATTCTGATGTGTTACTGATGTATGAGGTATTAACTGTTGCCTGGTACGAACTGATTTCTGGAGATACTAAGAGATAGTCCAGATCATAATGATGAGTGACATAATTTCAATGGTTCAATTAAGACTCTTTTTGTGCAATAATCATTAATATGTTTAGATTTAGATTTTTTTTGTGTTTATTTTGAAGAGGAATAGGTGTACTTGTGATACCTTTTGTCTGAGGCAAGGGATGTGTAACGTAACGAGACATACAGGGGTAGGTCTCTTTGCATTCTGATTTTTAACTACCGAATGATGTCACAAGTACAAAAGAAAAAAAAAAAAAAAAAAAAAAAAGAAAAAGAAAAAAAAAAAAATATATATAATAATAATAATAACAAAAATATTGATCAGCAGCAGAAATGTGCCGAAGAGAAACTGTGGGCGCTCGGGTGTGTGTCTGCAAGCACTGCTAGAGAGTGGCAGTTCAGCCACTTGCTGTCCTGCATACCGTATTGGCACTTCCATGTAAAAGTGGCACTCGCCAAGGAACATTGTGTGGCAGAATAAAAAAAAAGGATATGTATTTCACTGTTGTGGTTCTGGATGTTTAAGCTAGAAAAGTAAAAAAATCCATGCGAGATTTTTTTTAACTACATGTGCTTTGTTCAGTTGTGTATAGTACAGTTAAATGTTGAGTACAGTACTGGCAGAATAAAGTATAAACTGAAAACTTTGTCTACGAGTGTTATTTCAATAGTTAAAGTTGAAATAGCTAAAGAGCAATTTTCAGCGTCACAACCCTGCTGGAAAAGAAATGCGATCTACAAGCACATGGCAAGAAACAGGGGCGACTGCATTTTTCCCTATTTACAAGAATTAATTAAAGTTACTGTTTTGCTTTATTAAATACCGTATATACTCGAGTAATCCGCGCACATTTTTTTCAGAATTTATGAACGAAAAGCTGGTGTGCGCGGATTACTCGAATTTAGGTTGGTATTATTCCATATGCAACAACAAAACACGCCAGGGGGGGATTACTCCGCTTTAAAAAAATCCCTTTAGACCGGTATTACATGATATTATTTTTGATCAAATCTTTGACAAAGAAATATTAACAAATATTCATAATATTTCTTAGACATAAATGTTCATTGTGGTGAAAAATAGTGGTATTATTGTCCTCATATTTCAATATAGTGGATAATAATAACTTTTTATTGTGTGCTGCCTTAGCAGGTCACAAACGTAGCAGAGTAGCGTATCTTTCCGACAGCTTCTTGGCCAGCGCGCCTGGAGCGCACGAACAGTTGCATTGTTGATGTAAGAATGAGTAGTTTATGGTACCATCTTTCTGAGTAATAAAGTACATTATCCACTTAAGTTAGATATTATGCGGTTCAGTACCACCATATTACCCACATCGGTATCAGGGCATGACAACAACTATATCTGAAGAAGATAGGGTTACAGTGATTTCTTGCTACTGTGTTTAAACACTAATTACGGCACGGCATTGCAGTTATGTTCAAACACACACACACACACACACACATATACACACACACACACACACACACACACACACACACACACACGTCAATTAGCAACAACGATACTAGTGCCTAGAGCGGATACATTTGCAGCGGAGAGAAGACAAGCAACATTTATAATCAAAAATATATGGTGAGGCGCTACATTTGATGACATTTTATTGATGAAAGTAGTTTCTATGCTTTTGAAATCATTTCAGATATGATAATAAGTTTGACAATTTTACCAAGCAAATTCTGTGTTTTGTTGTATTAATTTTTTCCATTGTCTTCTGCATTATCGCAAGTAGACCCACTATTTTAGGACAGAGGATGAAAGATTGCTTTATTGAATATCCTGTGTCATGTTTAAAAGTGATGCAGTGGTAAATATTCACATACAGGGTAGTTTAAGTTTTTTAATTCATTTATAAAAGGACTTAGATAATATTTTACCTTGTAAATTTTGTGAATTATTGTACAGTTACATTCTTCCATTGCTGTGTTGCATTATTGTAAGCAGTTATTATGTCACAATATACCAAATAAAATATACAGCAATTTCAGGGGAAAGAAACTAAGTTCTCAAAATCACTAACTTTCCCTTTCCACTGCATACAGCCAAGAACTTTGAACATTGCGTAAATGAGTGGGTAATAACATTAAGCTGAGTTTATCATAACTGTAAGTATAATTAAAAGCTTATAAGCACAAACCTACCAAACCATTGCCTTTCCTCCCTCACCTCAGTATTAGCAGCACTAACTATTAAAGTTGATGCAAACAAAGAAAAAATTGTATATTTACACCGGAATATAACATTTAACTCTTTCCTGTGTAGTCTCACCAGTAATTAAGTACATCCAAAAACACCCACACACAATTAAAAAAAAAACACAGTGAGCTTTTGACAGTAACATAATTATTGTTATGCTAATGTAACAGTTGTTTGATCACTCAAATAAGGTTGCTAGTAAACAAAAAATGACAAGTGTTTCAGAACACCACCTGCATCAAACTTTAAAGTGATGAGAAACAGATAAATGATGTTGAGACCCTTCGTTTTTTAGTGTTTTGAGTCTATCCCATGGGGGAAAAAATCCTTTAAAAGAAACCTTTTGCAGACATAATTAAAATAATGGAAAAGTAGTTTGTCATCACAAGATGAATACTTCATCACTGCTTCCAATAACTGAAACACCACTCTAATAACATACAAATACATATTACTCATTAAAATACTATATTGTTTAAAAAAAAACACACAAGTCATTGCTACTCTAATTTTACCATCAGTTATTAGTGTTTAAAAATTTAATGAATATTCTTCGTGCAATATGAGAACTCACCTTCCCAGCCGGTCTCTTACATTTTGGAATGGATGTGTAAGGAATGGTTTGAAATATTCCATCAGTCTATGGAAGAGCTCAGATACCCTCCATTCCTGTTGATTCAAGGCACCTTGCAAAGCATATAATCGTCTAAAAACAAAACAAAATGGAACAAACTCATGAGAGACAATATTTTAAAACTACTGTATGTTAAATACATTTCTTATTTGTATTTCTGTATCACATTCACATTGGGTTTTTCATAAATAACCACAGAAAGCAGTAGTACTTTACAATATATATTCAAAATTATTCATACATGAGCTGATGGAGGCTTTACCAAGACAACTGTGGCAATTAATTTATATTGTATCCTTCAACACTTCTTACACTAGATTTCATAAATTGCAAATACGGTATTTTCACTAAAGTAATTTATTTATCCACCCTCCCCCCTCTCCAATATCTGAAAGAAACCCTTTTGAGTTTATTCTCTCTGGCAATGAAAGTCCGCACTGTTGTCAGGAATGGCATATACATATGTAGACAATGAGGCAATGAAATCTGGATTGTAAATGGAATGACGACCTGTAAGAGAATGGTAATACTCATTTGTAGATGCAATGAAAAGAAACAGACACACTAGCAGAGAATAGAACTGAACTGTTAAAAGTTCACACAGGTCTTGATTGATAAGGGAAGTGATTACTTTTAATAAGGCTATCTACAATCTGAACATGAACAGAACACGCCCACCAAGACATCAAAAAGGAATTTTATGGTGAATCAGCCTTTTTTTTTCTTTTTTTTCTTCTTCTTCTTCTTCCCTTGATGTTCGCAATGTTAGTTGTTGAAACATGGGAAAAATATTCCACACCTGCAAAATCCTTCTCATGTTCCTAGTGGTGTAGGATAGGAAAAATTTTCTCAACAGACACTGATTAATTATTATGAACAGTAAAAAGTATGACTAGGACCATGGTCTGTCATTTTTGTAAGACTTATTCATTTAAGCATTTGTAAATGTCTTAGAAGTTCTGAGTAAAAGAACTGATCAATAGTGGCCAACTGATATTGATATATACCAAGTGCGTGAATTCAAATGTTCAGCCGCGCCCGTTGGTACTGTGGTACAAGTGTGAAAGTGCAGGAGTGCCACCTGGCCAGCTGGTGGCGGAAGGACTGAAAGCAGTATGCGGAATGGCAGTTCACATTCAGACTCATAAGTGTGATGTCCTATTCTCATCTTGATAGTGTCATGCTTGTATGATTACAGAGAGTTCATACTGTTACAACATTTGGCGATGAGGATGGGATTTTTTGCAGTTATTAAGTTGCAAAAAACATTCGAGATGTCAACGCTTGAGCAAATTCTGCGAATCCTTGTCGAACTGCAAAAGTTGCTGGCCAACCACCTCACTGATCATCAGAAGTTTGTCACAACGGCCCTACAACAGCTCCTCATGGCAACACACAACAATCACACATCGACATTGTCCATACCCACTTTTGTGCCATACAAGGAGACCGCAGAAGATTGGACGGGGTATGAGAAGTGGCTTCAACAACACTTCATAGATTTCGGCATTGTTGACACAAATCTCTGTAAGTTACGGTTTCTTTCATGGATCTCTCCAAAGCTGTACCCACTTTTGTCTCAATTAGCGCCCCTCAAAGAACTCTCTTCACTGTCATTTGACAAAATGTGCTCGCCACTTCATATTATAAGAAGCAAACATACGTCGTTGCATCACATGCAGCATTTTATCAGTGTAAAAAACAGCTCCATCAATCATACCGAGCATGGGCTACAGAACTACAAGGCATTAGTAGAAAGTGCAAATTCATTACTACTGTTCATAATGAATCTCATACCTATTCAATGGTCAGGGATGCAATTTTGAGGTCCACTCCCCATACGAAAGTTCGTCAGAAGGCTCTTCAATTAAATGACCTATCCTTATCTGAAGTATTGCCCACAGCAGAATTTTATGAAACTTCTCGTGCTGCAGGTGCGCAATTGGATGCTTGGGGTGATGTAGGGGAAGTAGTGGATAGGTATTCATAGATGTGCAGGCAGTGTCATGAATGAGGAAGTAGTGGCAGTGTACTCTCGCATGCAACCCAAGCAAAGCAAGCAGCACACTAGTTCTAAAAAGAAGCAATCTCTTGTTGCCTTACCTTCTTGTCCCCGCTGTTTTTCCCAACATTCACGAGATGATTGTCCCCAATGTTGGGCTACATGTCACAAATGTAAGAAAAACGGTCACGTCTCTTTTGTTTGCCGATCTAAACAAGTGCAGGTTATACACGATACTGACTTAGATACAGGCTCCATACTATGTGTCAACTCCACAAGCTCTTCTGGAAACCAACTTTACCTCACAGTGCAGATGTTTGCAAAAAACGTACAGGCACAGCCACAATAATTACGTCACAAATTTATCTTCCCCTGGGTTCACCGCCCATTTCACCAGTCTTGCGCCATTTATGCACATAAAATCAGCAACAACTCTCTCTTTTGGGACAAATGGATGTCCAAATCACATATAAGTCTGTTGTATGAATGGTCGCTGCGAATGTTGTTGACCACATGGAAACAGCTGACTTGTTCGGCTATGATGCCTTCTGCATGTTTGGATTCTCTGTTGATGAAACTGTCAATGTTGTATCTAACAACAATCTTTACACTCAGATACCTTGTCTAGAGACTTTTATACTCTATTTTTGCCCAGACTTGGGTGTGCCACAGCTTTTGTAGCTCATGTCTCTCTCAAACCGAGAACCAGACAATGGTTTTTTCGAACCCAATCCCTTCATGTAGCGTTGCGCGATGCTATGAAATGGAAGTTAGATCGGCTTACGACCTCAGTTTTGCTTCCCATTCCTTCCAGCAAATGGACCTCTCTGGTTGTCGTTGTCAGCAAACCTAAGCAGTCTCAGGCTTTGCGGCGACTTTAAGACTGTCGTCAACACTCAATGTCTTATTTCATACTTATCCTATACCTCGACCAGAAGAATTGTTTTCCAAACTTGCCAGAGGAAAATACTTTTTAAAAATCAACCTCGGAGTGACAATTTCTTGTTCTCAATACGCCTTTTGGCCTTTATTGTTACCAATGGTTGTCGTTTGGTGTGGCCAGTGTGCCTGCCATATTTCGAAGGTTTCTTGAACAACTTCTTATCTCTGTTCCCGGATGCATTAACTATCAGGACGACGTTGTCATTACTGGGGCTACCACGGGTGAACATCTCAAAAATCTATGTGCTATTTTCTCCATACTACAACAGGCTGGTCTTAAGTGCAATTTTCAAAAATATCAATTTTTTTCAGCCCTCTATAGTGTACATGGGTTTTTACCTTTCCAAGGATGACATCTGTCCCCTTCTTGACAACATTGCAGCAAATGACAGCCTTCCGCATGTGTCTGTCAAAGAACTGCAAAATTTTCTTGGAAACACAGGATACTATCACAAGTTTATTCTCTATGTTGTGGAGATCTCTTACCCACTCACTCACTTCCTCAAGAAAAATGTTCCTTTTGCGTGGTCTGATGAATCCGATGCTGCTTTTCACTGCCTTAAAGCTCATCCCCAAAAAAGCACCTTGTTTGGTCACTTATTGCCCTGGGCAACAGCTTGTTTTAGCTCTTGACGTGTCACAACATGGAAATGGTGCTGTTTTATTGCTCAAATATCCTGATGGTACAGAACATCTTATTGCAGTTGCGGTATTCACAAATTGAAAAAGAGGCTCTTGCCATTGTTTAAGCTATCAAGAAGTTTGGTGCCTTTCTCTATGGTAATAAGTTCCATCTTAATAAGGGCCACAAACCATCGGACTATTAATATTACTCACGAATTTTTTACGTTTTTGTATTCATGTGTGGTTTGTAGCACATTTTCACTTGCTGTCACTGCATATATTTACACTATTTTACACTTTTTCTTTTTTACAGTAATATTTCTTACGAAAGTTTTTGAAACATAACCATTTCGTAAGAAATGTTACTGTAAAAAAGAAAAAAGTGTAAAATAGTGTAAATATATGCAGTGACAGCAAGTGGAAATGTGCTACAAACCACACATTAAGACAAAAATGTAACAAAATTCGTGAGTAATATTAATAGTCTGATTAATTCAGAATCAAAACAATCCAATTGCATGAGAACTGTTACAGATAGAATTTCGTAATAACTAAAACAAATAATGTAATACAAACCATTTATTGTACAGCTGACTACTGAAGATGCTTTAAAATAAAGCGAAACGCGTCTGGTCTAAAGTAGACTAATTTACAGTTGCAAAAGACGGTCCCACAACCTATACAAATTGTATAACTGCAACTGCGGAAGACTAGGCCAAAAAAACGGAGAAATATCTTTATGAGCCACTTTTGAGATTTCCAGTTTAAAACAAGAAAAACAAATATTTGCAATTCAAAACCCAAAACTGTCAAAATTTGTCCAACACTGAGCAAGAATTTGGAATATAAATCTACAACATGAGTTATGTCAGCTCTTTGTAACTATGTGTTTCTTATAGCTTCTAGGCTTTCTATTGATGTAAAACTTACCCACACTGGATGAATGAAGCCTCATCCCTGAATGGGTCCTTCATCAGAAGTTCTAAGAGCCAGTGATGTCTATTTGGGTCACGACATTCCTGGAATAGTAATTATTTACTGCTCACTCAGTAATTGTAACACATGTTAGACTAGTGAAAAGAGTATATATTTTTTTTAAACCAATTGCAATTAATTAATTAATTAAATTATAAAAAGCTAAGTCACAATTGTACTTATTTGTATAGTAGTATACCAATACCACTAACCAAAACATTTCCCTAACTGAAATATGTCACAGATGAAAATAACTTCTCTCTTATCTTTGTATATACACACACTTTTTTATATAACCAATGAAATTTAGTTAAATTCCCCATAGTACTAATACAGTACATCACCTTACGAATGTAAGTTTATAATCTTAGTTAAATGTTGAGGTTTATTTCAAAATAATAAGGGAAAGTCTTGTGTTGGAATTAATAATGTAGTAAGGACAGTTTACAACTCACCGCAATGACAGTGTTGTGTGACTGCGTGAGTGTTCTATTTTCTGAAGAAGGCCATGGCCGATAGCTGAAATTGTTGTATGTGTGTGTCTTTTGTATGTGCCTGTTGCAGCTCATCACCACGTCTTTGCGGTGAGTTGTAAACTGAGGTTTATTTCTCTACACATATTTCCATTGCAGTGACCTATGAGCATAAATGTCCAACAATGATCGTAGGTGTGTGTGTGTGTGTGTGTGTGTGTGTGTGTGTGTGTGTGTGTGTGTGTGTGTGTGTGTGTGCGCATGCATACGAGGAGCATTTAAGTTATATTGCCGTGAGAGACCACGGACGCCAACTGCCGGTGTGGCGCAGGGGATGGCGTAACGGACTGCGGAGCAGAAGGTCGCCCACCGGCAAAAATTTATTTCTTTGTAATTTACAATTCCAGAAGGTTCTAAATCTTTCTTATGTTCACTTGTAAATTCTACTTGTTTCTTATGTTAACCGTTCTTCTAATTTCTGGTAAATTCTGTCTGTGTATAAATAGCAGAGCACTCTGCCTGAGAGGCAGTCAGTGCTGTGTGTATGTTGAGTTTGTAATAAACATGCTTTCAGTATAAGTGCTGTGTTTAGTTGCCTTCGAAGTCAAGCCTACTTCCATTGCAACGTGACATTGTTTGGTGGAGGCGCCGGGTACACTGTGCAACAGCTGCATCACCGTGGCTCCGATTAGGCAACGTAAAAGCCGTCGCTTACACGGAGTAGAACCGGAATACAAGGGATACACCGAGTACATCCTTCCAAAAGTTCGTATTATTAGAAGAATGATGGAGACGAAACCAGCAATAAGCCAGCTGCACATCAAACACCCGTCGGTGTTCTCTGGAGATGCTGGACAGGACCCCAACAAATGGCTAAAAGGGTTCGACCGAGTCGCCAAGTACAACAGGTGGGATCATACGATGTTCTTGGCCAACGTTTATTTCTACCTGGATGGAACAGCCTAGCAATGGTTCGAAAACAACGAAGACAAGTTGAATGACTGGAAGACGTTCCAGGTGGAGTTTGGAGACTGCCAGTGACAAATCCGCTCGGCGGAAGAACAACTGAAGAACCGGGCCCAACGACATGGTGAGCCGACACAATCGTACATACAGAGTGTTTTGGCCCTGTGTAACGTAGTCAATCCGAACATGACTGAAGCGGACAAAATCACACACCTGATGAAGGGAATTGCAGAACATATGTACCAAGCTCTTCTGATAAAAAACGTCACTACGACAGAAGAGTTCATCAAGTGGTGCCAGCGTATTGAAGAGATGCAACAAAGGAGGGTTGGACGCAAGAAGTATGACAGACTCCCAAATGTAGTCGCTATGGCCGTTGTGGAAGACCAGCAGGACTTGGCTTCTCTCATATGACAAATCGTGAGAGAAGAATTACAACAGTGAATGGCAGCCGGGACTATTAGACCGAGCGAGCATCAGATTATGGCCATGGATGTGAGCCCTGTAATTCACGAGGTGGCCGCCGCCACGGAGGACGAGGTATTTCAAACATTAGCTCCTGTCTGCCCCATCAATCACAGCTGACGAGAAGAATGGCATCGCCCTGCTATGACTTGCGCTGCAGCCGCCAAACGGCAGCCCATGAACCGACCGACGCGACCACAGCCAACTCCCCCGGTAACTATGACACCCCGACGAAGAACAGACGTCTGGAGGACAGAAGACAACACACCACTGTGTTTCCACTGTGGACGCCCTGGACATGTCGTACGCTACTGCAGAGAGAGGAGGCGAGTATTCGATGATTATTTTGCCACAAGACGTCAGCCATCGGAGCAGTTCTATCCAAGGCAGTCACCTGCTGATGAGTTCAGTCGACCTATGGGAAGAAGCCCATCGCCGTACCCTAGACGAGGTCGCTCCCCGACACGCCGCAGCCGTTCACCGTCGCCGTACAGAGATACCATCCGCTCCCCTAGCCGCCGCGCCCAGGAAAACTAAGCGAGGCGACCATCTACGGAGGTGAGGCTGCCGCAGATGAAAATCCTCCATGGACAACAGTCGCCAAGATGTCGGGAAATCTCATCGACGTCATAATCGACGGCCAACCTGTCCGACCACTTGTTGATTCAGGAGCCTCTTTTTCTGTATTATCGGATAATTACCGCCGCACACTAAAGAAGACAATGTTCCCTGATATGGGAGCAACTGTGCTGAAGGTCGCGAATGGAAAGTACGTCCATCCAGCAGAAACTTGTGTCACAAGAATAACGATCAACAACAGGATGCAGCCGTTTGAATTTGTCGTGTTAACAGAATGTAGTCACAATGTCATCCTCGGATGGGACTTCCTTCAGGCATCCCAAGCTATCATTGACTGTGGAAGATCTGAGCTGCAAATTGAAGAAGTTGTTCCAACGGATACACATAATACAGAATTTTCTGGGAAGTTATTAGTCATTGACAATGTGACGATACCGCTGTTGACAATGAGAAGAGTTGCAGTCACAACCACAGATGACTGGTTAAACTGTGAAGTTCTTGTTGATAGTAAAAAGTTTATCAGGCTCACAAAAGAAATTTACATACCAGCAGCTATCATAAGCATTACCGGTGATCAAGGAGAGATTTGGATTACAAATTGTCACAAGCAGTCGCAAATTATCCCCAAAGGAATGTGTATCGGGACAGCTGAACCAATCCAGGATGGTGAGCTCAACGTCATCAATGAAGACCCATGCCCTGCTGTCAGTACAGACAACATGCTGGAGGAAGCAAACATGGAACTGCCAATAGGGCCTGACTGACCAAGGAACAACGCCAGCGGGTGTTAGGTATACTACGCCAATTTTCGGGTGCATTCACATCTCAGCAGGGGAAAAGTCAGACGAAATGGCCCACGATAAAGCACTGTATCAGTACTGGGGACCATCCGCCAATTAGCCAGCGTTCGTATAGAGTGTCACCAGCTGAAAACCGGATAATTCGGGAGGAAGTGGAGAAGATGTTGCGAGATGACATTATTCAACCTTTGGAGAGTCCTTGGTCATCTCCGGTGGTCCTCGTAAAGAAGAAGGATGGCACGTGGCGATTCTGTGTCGACTATCGGCGGCTGAACAGTATCACAAAGAAAGATGTCGCGTATTGATGACACCTTAGATTGCTTGAAAGGAGCTACATACTTCTCAACTATGGACATGCAGACAGGTTACTGGCAAATCGAGGTTGACGAAGCTGACAGGGAGAAGACGGCTTTTATTACACCTGACGGTCTCTATGAATTTAAAGTAATGCCATTTGGATTATGTAATGCTCCAGCCACATTCAAACGCATGATGGACAACTTGCTTTGACACCTTAAGTGGACGACATGTCTCTGCTATTCAGATGACATTGTCGTTTTCTCGAAAACATTTGAAGGACATCCGAGTCGCCTGTCAACTGTGTTGAAGTGTGTTCAGGCTGCAGGTCTCCGCCTCAATCCAAAGAAGTGCCTCTTCGTCGCCAAAGAGATAAAACTCCTGGGGCACCTAGTCAACGGAGATGGTGTCCGTCCTGATCCAGATAAAGTACGGGCAGTCACAGAGTTTCCAACTCCTCAGCACATTCGTGATGTGAGAAGTTTTCTCGGGCTGTGCTCATACTACCGACGTTTCATAAAAGGATTTTGTAACAAGGCACGTCCATTACAAGAACTTCTACAGGGAGACGCCAAATTTTACTGGGATGAGACAAAAGAAAGAGCTTTCTGAGCACTTAAGAAGGCTCTAACTTCCGCACCAGTGCTAGCCTTGTACGACGAGAATGCAGAAACGCAACTTCACACAGACTCCAGTGATTATGGGATTGGTGCAGTGCTTGTACAAGTTCTGGAAGGTGCCGAAAAAGTGATAGCCTATGCGTCGAGAGTTCTCTCAACGTCCGAGATAACTACTCTACAACTGAAAAAGAATGTCTCGCGGTTATCCGGGCTATCAACAAGTTCCGGCTGTATTTATTCGGCAAACCATTCACCGTCGTGACAGACTACCATTCTTTGTGTTGGCTGACTAGCTTCAAGGATCCATCAGGTCGACTAGCAAGATGGGCACTAAGACTCCAAGAGTACGATGTCACAGTGGTATTCAAGAACGGGCTCAAACACAAGGATGCCGACTGCCTTTCGAGGAATCCATTAGTGGAACACAACGGCATTAATGAAATTTCAGCTCTCACTGAATTAGATGACGTTACAGCTGAACAGAGGGAAGATCCAACACTATTAACAATGATAGAGGCCTTGGCAAAAGGAGAACCGACCAATGGAGAGTTCCGACTTATAAGCGGAACATTGTACAAGAGCAACTACGATCCACTGGGGCCCAAATGGCTACTTGTTGTTCCAGCTCATCTCCAGCCAGCTATTCTCAAATATTTCCATGATGCTCCAGTATCCGGTCATCTGGGATTCGTGAAGACCCTAGACAGAATCAGACGCAGGTATTACTGGAAAGGTCTCTACCGATCTGTCAAGCACTTTGTGAGTCACTGTAAAGAGTGCCAGCGACGGAAGCATGTGCCACAATTACCTCCAGGACATCTCGTACTGATTCCGCTGGCAGCAGCACCATTCCACCAAGTTGGAATTGATCTTTTAGGGAGGTTCCCGAAGTCGACAACCGGTAACCGTTGGATAATAGTCTGCACTGACTACCTCACACGCTACGCTGTCACCAAACCTGTGCCGACTGCAGAAGCTCCAGAGATCGCAAAATTCCTTGTAGAAGACATTATTTTGAAGCATGGAGCACCACGTGTCATGATATCCAACCGTGGAAAAGTATTCCAGTCAAAACTAGTATCAGAGGTAATGTCATGGTGCAACATTGTCCACAGAATTACAACTGCATACCATCCTCAGACTAATGGTATTACGGAGCGTTTTAACAAAACGTTAGCCGACATGCTGTCGACGTACGTCGATGTTGAGCAGAAGGATTGGGATACAATTCTGCCAGTCATGACATTTGCTTACAATACCGCAAGACAAGACACCACACGCTTCACTCCGTTTTTCCTGCTCCATGGGCGTGAAGCTGAGACGACAATGGATACACTGTTCCCGTTCCAACTGGACGACACTCAGGATGACTATGTTAAACAGCTCATCACCAGGGTCGAAGAAGCAAGACAGCTGGCTCGCGTACGGACACTGGACACCCAGGAGAAGGACCGTCAGCGGTATAACGACAAGCACCAACCTGTTGAGTACAGCCCAGGAGATCTGGTGTGGATTTTTACCCCTGTACGGAAGGTTGGACTGTCAGAAAAGTTATTGAAGCGATACTTTGGTCCGTATCGTGTCATACGCCGCCTGTCAGTCGTCACATACGAAGTTGAGGATTATGATCCATCATCGAAACGTCAAAAATGAAGAGACTTTGTTCACGTCCTGCGCATGAAGCCTTACTACGATCCTGAAGAGCAGGTAGACGACAATGGCTTCTTGTTCAAGGACTTTAAGAAGGGTAATGTTCCTGATGAACCCATGACAGGAACGTCTGTCGTCGATAATCGCGGAGAAGGGAAGGTTTCCCTTGAACTGTCATACAGAGGATCCATGACACGGTCAAGATCCAGGACATTGCAGCTGGCTCCACAGGGATCATAACAGTGGGTCGCTGTTTCTCCAGGAGAGGGAGCAATGCCGTGAGAGACCACGGACGCCAACTGCCGGCGTGGCGCAGGGGATAGCGTAACGGACTGCGGAGCAGAAGGTCGCTGGTTCAATCCCACCCACCGGCAAAAATTTATTTCTTTGTAATTTACAATTCCAGAAGGTTCTACATCTTCCTTATGTCCACTTGTAAATTCTACTTGTTTCTTATGTTAACCGTTCTTCTAATTTCTGGTAAATTCTGTCTGTGTATAAATAGCAGAGCACTCTGCCTGAGAGGCAGTCAGTGCTGCGTGTATGTTGAGTTCGTAATAAACGTGCTTTCAGTGTAAGTGCTGTGTTTAGTTGCCTTTGAAGTCAAGCCTACTTTCATTGCAACGTGACAATATCACCTCAATTTTTTTCCCTCAAGACACACACACACACACACACACACACACACACACACACACACACACACATTGTGAATGCAGGATAGAAATGTCAGCACTGTACAGAATACTGAACTGTAGCAGCACTGGAAAAGTTGGGATTGTAGTGAAATGGCAACGTTCTCAGTTCAAACAGACAGTAATCACTTGTTTTCTCCATTTATATGGTGTGCCAACAATTGCAATTCATAGCCAGTTGAGTGAGAAGTGGTGATGGTGTCATGGATGTTTCCAATGTGTGTTCGTGGGTGTGACAGTGCAGAGAAGGCAGAAATGATGCATGATGATACACAAGACAATCTTGGCTTTGCACCAGCCAGTCTGATGACAAGACATGAGCGATTGGAGAAAATTGTTTAGGGGGATCACTTAAGGACTACTGAACACATTTCCTCCAAAGCTGTCATTTCTGTGGGATCTGTGTATACAATCCTGCACGGGAACCTGAAAATTCAGAAAACGTTCTCCTGTTAGACACTGTGAATGATGATGTATGACCACAAGGCAGTGTGCATGACAGGCAGTCATAATGCAGGAGGATAACACCATCAGGCAACATGCCTGGGCAATTCGACTTGATGCTTCATCTATGGTTCTTGACAGTAACACTAGGCACTGATGGTGGTTCCTCGTTCCAGGAACTTGACAAGCAGTGGGGTCCCTTGCAGTGAAAAAGAGGGACATCAACACATCACCAGAACTGATGTACATGGTCTTTGATTTCCAAGGAGGTTGGTGAAGTACATGTTTCCAATGCTTGCTTTCTGGTTCAAAATGGTGACACCAAATTTCATCACCTGTGAAGATACATGACACAAAGCCATATTCATCCTAATTATAACATTGCAGATGATTCAAAGGCAGTACCATTTAAGTACTGAGCTACTCGGTGATCAGTTGGTGGTAAACCCACCATGCACAAATTTTTCATAACTTGAAGTGCTGATGCATTATGGTGTGCGCAGTGCCCACAGTAATACCCAGTAACCACTGGATCTCGTCCTCACTGATTCTGTGGTTGTCCAAGACTAAACCATTCTCTTCCACAGGTGACACAAGGAGCCTGTCCTGGATGAGAATTGTCTTTCAGTGACATACACCCTCAAGGAATCTTTTGCGCCATTCTATAACACTTGAAAGACTCTGACCGTACTCACTACATACAGCCTTCATCCGTTGATATATTTCAAGGCCTCCAACTCTCTCTGGTGCCAAAAATCGAATCACTCCTCACTGTTCCTGCTTAGCCAACTGTATGGTCAGTAGTGGATAACAACTTGTGTGACTACCTTCTCTTTGCCGTGCAACCAAAATGGTGCTATGCAACATCCAACATTGTGCTCGCGTTAATTTCAACACAATAGATGGAGCCACCATACCCGCAGTTACATGGTGTTACCTTATGTGCAAGGGAAAGTTAAACGCACTGACCGGGATTAATTTGAATGAAAGTCATAAAAGACTGTCACATCTGTTTGGTATATGTAACATATATACAGTAAGTGCATAAGTATTATTTGCAAAAAAAGGTGATGATGTACATCTTGGTGTGTTCCAACTTTGAAATCCAAAGAGTTAGTGGTTTACACAGTGTACACATTGGACTCAGATCCAGGAAGATTACACTTCAAAACTATGCTCGACCGCCCTGATTAAGATTTTAACTATGGAAAATCCGACTGGAAATATCTATAATGGAGGATAGGCAACAACTCACTGTAAGGAGGCTGACAGGCATGAAAAATAGATAAGCACATAGCATAACTTAAAGTTTTGACCATGGCCTTCCTCATAAAAAGAAACTCATTTCATGCAATCACTCAGATGAATATACACCACAACCACCATGTCTGGCCACTCCAGTGCCACAAGCATCTAGACTGTGTGCGAGGTGGGGAGTGGAGGGGGGGGAAGGATGCTAGGTAAAGGTGGGTATGGAAAGTTTTGCAGTGCATGAAGGATTGTAAAAACTCAGATGGGAATTTGAATTGTGGCAATGAATACAGTGAAGGGAAGGGGGTGGGAAAGGATAAAAGGGAAGTTTAGAGGAGTTTAGGAAGTGAGTGAGGGAATTTGAAATGATAAAATAAGGAAAAATAAAAATAGGAAAAATAGGAAGAGAATAGGAAAAAATAATAAAACAGGAAAAAATAGAGGTGGAGAGAGAGACAGAGAGAGAGAGAGAGAGAGAGAGAGAGAGAGAGAGAGAGAGAGAGAGAGAGAGAGAGAGCATAGATGGTTTACTCACCAGGCAAAAAAGCACTGGTACATCGATACACACACAAATAAAAACACACGAAAGCTGAGCTTTCGCAACCCTACGTTGCTTCTTCAGAAAATGAACTATGAAGGAGAGGGAAAAGCAAAGGATGAGGGTTTTAAGGGTGAGGGTGACGAGTTATTCCAATCCGGGGAGACAAAGCATACCTTGGGAGAAAATTGACAGGTAAATAGACACGCACCAACACACACACACACACACACACACACACACACACGCACACCAAGGCAGAGATATGTAAAAAGCAAAGAAGTTAGACAGAAATGACAGTTGAGGCAGAGGCTCTGTCCAGAGACAAAGATATTGTAGAATGGTGGGCGGGAATTTGAATTTAGCGGAGGTTGAGGCCTGGTGGGCAGTGAGGAGAGATAATATGCAGTAGGGCAAGTTCCCATCTCTGGAGTTCTGAAAGGTTCGTGTCTGTGGGAAAATCCAGATAACCCGGACGGTGTAACACTGAGCCAAGATGTGCTAGCTGTGCACCAAGGCATGCATAGCCACAGGGTGATTTTTGTTACCAACAAACACTGTCTGCCTGTGTCTGTTCATGAAAATAGACAGTTTGTTGCTGGTCATTCCCACATAGAAGGCTTCACAGTGCAGGCATGTCAGTTGGTAAATCACGTGGGTGCTATCGCAAGAGGCTATGCCCTTAATCATCTCAAACTTCAAGGTTACGGGACTGAAGTAAGTACTGGTAAGAGGGTGCATAGGACAAGTTTTACACCAGTGGCAGTTACATGTGTAGGAGCCAGAGAGTAGGAAAGGAGGTTTGGGATTTCATAGGGATGAACTAGGAGGTTACAAAGGTTAGGTGGGCAGCGGAAAGACACTCTTAGTGGAGTGGGAAGGATGTCATGAAGGATGGATTTCATTTCCGGGCAGGATTTAAGGAAGTCGTATCCCTGCTGGAGAGCCACATTCATAGTCTGATCCAGTCCCGGGAAGTATTGGTGTCAAGAGGGGCACTTGGTTCTTCTGTGGAAGGTTCTGGGTTTGGGGGGATGAGGAAATGGTCCTGGCAATTTGCTTCTGTACCAGATCAGGAGGATAGCTGCGGGGTGTAAAAGCTGTTATTGGCGTACTGGTTCAGGGATTCAGGACAGGAGCAGACTCGTTTCCCACGAAGACCTATGCTGTAAGAAAGGGACCATTTGATATGGCATGGATGGCAACTGTCATAATGGAGGTACTGTTGTTTGTTAGTGGGTTTGATGTGGATGGATGTGTGAAGCTGGCCATCGGATAGATGGAGGTCAACATCGAGGAACTTGGCATGGGATTTGAAATAGGACCAGGACAATCTCATGAAACAAAAGGCATTGAGGTTGCAGAGTTGTCCTTCACTGTGAGTCCAGATCGTGAAGATGTCATCAATAAATCTATAGCAAACTTTGGGTTGACAGACCAGAGTGTCCAATAAGGCTCCCTCTAAGCGTCCCATAAATAAGTTGTCATATGAGGGTGTTATCCTGATTCCCAAGGCTGTTTCCTTTATTTGTTGGAATGTTTGGCTCTTAAAAGTGAAGAAGTTGTGGGTTAGGATGAAGCTGGAAACATTCCTGGCAGGAAAAATATACTATATAAAAATAGAAACGTTTTACTTACCATGCGAAAAAGCATAGGTACATCGATACACACACAAATAAAGACACACACAAACACAAAAATGCTGAGCTTTCACAACCCTAGGTTGCTTCTTCAGAAAAAGTGCATCCTTTCCTTTTCCGTCTCTTTCCTCGCTCTTTTTCTGAAGAGGCAACCTAGGGTTGTGAAAGCTCAGGATTTCTCTTTCTGTGTGTGTCTGTGTGTGTGTGTGTGTGTGTGTGTGTGTGTGTGTGTCTCGCACGCACGTTTGTGTGTCTATCTACACACCTGTGCTTTTTTGCCTGGTGTTTGTGTGTATTACACCCCGATCTTCTTTTCCCTATCCTCTTCCTGTTTTTCCAATTTTTATTTTTCATTGTTTTATTGTTTACAATTCCGCCACTCCCTCCCTAAACTCCTCTACACTTTTATCCTTTCACACACACCTTCTCTTCACTGTATTCATTGCAACAATTCAAATTCCCACCTATCAGAGTTTTTATAATCCATCATGCACTGCGAAACTTTCCAGTCTCACCTTTACCCAGCATCCTGCCCCCTCCACTCCCCACCTCACTCACAGCCTAGATGCTCGTGGCACTGGAGTGGAGGGACATGGTGTTTGTGTATGTAAAGTTGCCTGAGTGATTGTGTAAATGTATGCGTTTCTTTATCTGACGAAGGCCTGACTGAAAATTTAAGTTGTGTGTATGCGATTATCTATTTTCGTGCCTGTCAGCAGCTGCATGAGCCTTTTTACGCTGATTAAGGTATTCTGTGTTTTCCCTAAACCACTCAATGTAAATGCCAGGATGATTCCAAAGAAAGGGTACAGCCAATTTTCTTTCCCGTCCTTGAATCAATCCAAGCTTGTGTGCTCCACCACTAATGACCTCATGCTGAAATTCTAAACTTTCAAAATATGGATAGTGTGAATAAATCAATAAACTGAAATAATCCTGTGGGAGTTGTCAATGGATACAACACAGTACACACATGTAATTTTGTTCATAAACTTAGAACAAAGTGTTGTAACTGCACTGTTTTCATGGGGACTTGTTGAAGCCTTACAAACGTTGTTCATAAGTACCTTCAATATACACAGCAAACAAGTCTTGTACATAAAATCAAAATTTAATACAGCAGGAAGTATTTGTGAATAGAAGAGAAATCAAAACATATTAAATAAATGGAGCATTTATGTGATGACACAATTTACTAAGTTTTAATTAAAATTTTACACAACTTACAGAAGCAGTGGCAAAACAGACACCCCAGTCTCCAACAGTTTCCTCAGTCATGTTTGCCAATGCAGTTTCAATGACCGGAGACAAAAATTTCCACATTGAAGATACCTTCTCAAAAGGCCAATGTTTTGAGCCTCGTATTATCCCTAAGGCACATAAAAAGCTTAAAATATAATGTGCTTCATGTAAAATTGGACACAGAAAAATAGTAAAAAATTCCATTACATTTAAAAATTTAAAAATCAAAAATAAAATAAAAAAGATTCCCAGCAGTCTGCCAGTTCTTTGACTCGCAACTGTTCTACAACTATTTAACTGCAATTAATGTCTTACCAGCTATAATTTCTGCTGCACAGCGTTGACTGCTTTCATTTTTATCTGCCACCAGTTCTTCCAAATGATGGGAGAAGTTCTTCAAGTATGCATCTCCATGATTTCGAAACACACTCTGTAAAGAACACCACAATTTCAGCAAGAACTGAAGAATTTTCACAGATTCCATTGACTGAAACTTACAGTTACAATGAGAGGCAAAAAGATTGCCCGGCCCGAATAATTTGGAGTCATAGAATAGAGCATTGCTCATGCTCAAATTCTGAAGTGTCAATGTTCACAACTCTAGTGGTCTATGGAGTTTTAGATTAGTGTTTACATCATCAAATAAAACAATACAATAGTTAACATGCAGCATGCATCACAATTCATTGCACTTTAACTCACCATCATTTCTTTTGAAAATCATTATTCCAGTACCTAGTAAAGGTTGAAATATAAGAGCTCCATACCTGTTTCAAAGCTAAGTTGATAGGCTGCCAGTTAACAAACATAAACAACAAGTGTTCAAATCTACCTGGAATCAATGTCTTCTAGTTTTATTATTATTATTTAGACTTGTGCAGGTGCGAATCACTCTTCTGTCATCGCCCACAAGTTTTCTACAGTGTTAAACAGAAGAAATTTGCAGGCCAATCAAAACATGATAGAGACTGCTCAGAAGACCAGTCTCATATTCTCTCAGCCCAATGAACTTTGCTGTACCCATACTGAAAATAGGCAGTATCAATAGCATACTCCTCATGTAGATGTCGACTTAAAGTCAACGCCTCATCATGGATGGTTGGGGTTTTAAAGGGTCCACACTAATATGGTCATTAATCCTTTTTTCCAATCATAGAGATGAAATAAAATATCACTAAAATGGGACAGGAAGTGTTAAACTACATTAAATCGTACATTGAATATGTCAGTAATAAAAGAAGCAAATAAAAGGGGAGAAAGAAAGGAGATTTAAAAGAGAATAAGAGTGTCTAGGCTGTGAGTTCACAGAAATAATGGAACGTCCATCCACACTGTAACACATTAAATTCACCTGCCTAAAAATATTAGGCAGGTGCAAAGCAAGTAACTTAAGCATAGTCAATAAACGTCAGATGGAATTATATAATCTACTGTTACAAATAAAATTTTAGACAGAATAAGCCACAGAGGCATTTCACCCAAAACAAGGTTTAAGGGATCAAGGAGATTACAAGTCTGCCTTTGAGCGATGAAATAAGGGCATTCCATTAAGATGTGGGTGAATCAAATACTCACTACATTGACAATGAGGGGAGTCCTCGTAACACAGAAGGTTACCGTACGTCAGCCAAGTATGGCTGATATAGAGTCAACAGAAGATGGACAGAATTCCTGTGCGGAGTCTGTATAGAGCACCTCCACACATTCGTTGTCTCCTTTATCACCTGAAACTTGTTGGGCGTTTAGAGGGAGCGCCCTTCTGCATTCTACAGGCCAAGAACTCGACTGTATAACTTTAAATGGAGGTCATTAGCTGGGATACCTATATCCAGGGTAGGTTTGTGGATAGCCTCGTTTGCCAAGCTATCAGCTAGCTCATTTCCATCTATCCCAATGTGTCCTGGAGTCCAGAAAAAGACCACTGACCATCTATGTCAGTCGATGGCATACAGAGATTCTTGGATGGCCTGAGCCAAAGGATGGCAACAGAAGCACTGATCGAGGGCCTGCAGACTGCTCAGGGAGTCACTGCAGATGAGGAATAATTCCCTGGGGCCGGCAGGAATATGCTCGAGTGCACGGAAGATGGCCACCAGCTCTGCAGTGAACAGACTGCAGCCCTCCAGCAGGTAACACTGTTCGTTGTGTCCTGCATGCATATAAGGGAAGCCGACAAGACCTTGTGCCATCAAACCATCTGTGTAGATCACCATGGCGCTCCAGTATCCATCAAGAATCGACAGAAATTAGCAGCAAAGGGTCTCAGGGTGGACAAAGTGTTTGGAATTCTGTGACAAGTCCAGTCAAATAAGAGGTCGAGGTATACACCATGGTGGAGTACGAGACTGAAATTTGGACAGAGATGGTATGGGAAAACATTCTAATTTACTCAGAAGAGACCAAACACGGACACTAATCATCAAACACGATCTCGACTGCTGTTGTGGAATATGGAGTACTCTGTTTGGAAAAAGTAGATGGTAGTTGGGCATCAGCAGGCACACCATAGATGTGGGCAGCATAATTCGCCAGCAGTTGTTGCCACCCAATTCGCAGAGGAGCCACCCCAGCCTCCACAAGGAGACTTACCACAGGACTTGTTCTGAAAGCCCCAGTCGCACGTCTAACTCCACAGTGGTGGAAAGGTTCCAGTATCTGCAGCACCGAGGGAGATGTGGAACCATATGCTACTCTCCCACAATTAATCTGCGACAGGACAGCAGCTTTATAGCAGTGGAGCAGGGATTCCAGTCTGCACCCCTAGTGGTACTGCTAAGGCAATGGAGGGAGTTGAGGTGCCGGCAGCACTTTTGTTTCAGCTGGCGAATATGTGGTTGCCATGTGAGCTGGTCATCAAATACCAGTCCTAGAAAATGATGTGTTTCAACTACATTGAGTAGCTGGCCATCAAGATACAACTCTGAATGTGGGTGGGCTGGCCATTGACGACAGAAGTGTGTAACGCACGTTTTGGCAGCAGAAAACTGGAACCCATGGGAGAGAGTCCATGTCTTCGCCTTGCATGTGGCTCCCTGTGCTGGTGTTCTGCAACACACATGCTAGACATGCTAAAATATACGCAGAAGTCTTCAGCATACAATGAAGGGGATACTGATAACCCTACTGCTGTCACTAAGCCGTTGATGGCCACTAAAAACAATGGAATGCTTAAAACAGAGCCCTGAGGGAACCCATTCTCCTGGGCATGAACAGTGCTATAGGATGCACCAACGTGAACACAAAAGGTACAGAGAGCTAAAAAGTTTTGGGTAAAAATTGGGAGTGAGCCACAGAGACCCCCACCCATGTAATGTGGTTAAAATGTGGTGTCGCCAGGTCATGTCATATGCCTTCGACAAGTCAAAAACACGGCTACCAGATGGTGACGTAAAGAGAACGCTGTCTGGATGGGACTTAAGATACACCAAATTATCCAAGGTCAAGCACTCCTTACGGAAACCACCTTGGCATGGAGCCAGCGGGCCTCCGAGATTCACGGAGCCAAGGCAACCGCCAGCTCACAATGCGTTCTAGTAATTTACAAAAGACATTTGTAAGGCTGATGGGCCGATAGCTGTCCACATTTAGTGGGTCCTTACCTGGCTTAAGGACTGGGACAATGGTGCTCACTCGCCACTGCATTTCGGTAAGACACCACTGCTTCAGATGTGATTAAACAATGCAAGAACATGTTGCTCTGAATTGTCAGACAGATGTTTCAACATCTGATTATGGATACTGTCCGGCCCAGGGGCAGAGTCAAGGCAATGGGCTAGTTCATTGACAAGCTCCCACTCACTAAATGGAGCATAATACACCGCAGGTTGGCGAGAAGTAAGTGATAGGTGTTTGCGTTCCAACCGCAGGTTTAATGGATGGAAGGCAGGTTGATAATTTTCGGGTGCAGTGACACGAGCATAGTGTTCAGCAAAAGCCTCAGCGATATCGCCTTGATCCGTACATATAGCCCTTTGGGTAGAGATCCCAGGTATTCTGCTTGGGACTAGTAGCCATATAGGTGTCAGATCTTTGTCCAGACTTGTGAAGGAGATGTACGTGACCCTATGGTGGACACATACCACTCCCAACATTCCAGTTTTTGTTTCCGTATTATCTGGTGAGCACGAGCACGGAGTCGTTTGAACGCTGTAAGATTCTTGAGTGACGGGTGTCGCATATGGCGCTGAAGAGTTCGCCTACGGTCTCTAATGGCGTCTGCTAATTCCAACGATCACCAAGGCACTGTCTTTTGCCAGGGGCATCCCGATGAATGGGGGATTGTGTGCTCTGCAGCAGATAAAATCTTTTGGGTGACAGTCGCAACCACCACATCAATACTGTCATCTGGGAGAGGCCCAAGAATGGCAGCAGGAACAAATTCATCCCAATTTGCCTTGTTTAAAGCCCATCGGGAAAGGTGTCCAGGGCAGTGACAATGGGGTAGTGGATATTAAGATAGGAAAAGATCACTTACCACACAAATCATCATGTGTCCTCCAATGGACAGATTGCAGGAGGCCAAGGCTGCAAACTGACAAGTTAACAGCCGAGAAGGTGCCATGCGCCACATCGAAATGTGTCGGGACTCCAGTGTTTAAAAGAAAGAGGTCAAGCTGAGATATTAAGTTCTCGACCTCTCTGCCTATTGCATCACCCCACAAGGTATAATGGCGTTAAAATCACCCAGAAGTAGAAAAGGCGGTGGGAGCCGGGAGATCATTGTAGCCAGTATGTGTGGTGGTACATCACCATCTGGTGGAAGATATAGACTGCAGATGGTTATGTCTTGTGGTATTCTTACCCTGACAGCCACAGCTTCTAATGGTGTCTGAAGGGGCACTTTTTCACTATAGACAGTGTTAAGGATATACACACAGATGCCACCTGAGACTATGTTATACACACTACGATTACAATAATATCCCATGTAGGCATGAAGGACAGGAGTCGGCATTGCTGGAAACCAGGTTTCCTGGAGGGCAATGCAGACATCAGGTGTTATGCTCAAAAGTTGTCACAGCTCATCCAGGTGGGGTAAAAAACCACCGCAGTTCCACTGGAGAATGAGTGTCTTTGAGCTGACAGACCAAAATCAAAATACAGGGCAGGTTATTCCATGGGGACACCTGTTGCCAATTGTTCAGTATCTGCTCAGTCAAGAATCATAGATTCTGGTGCATCAGTCAGTGAGAGACCCTCAGGTGATGTGAGGATCTCTACCTCATCTTCCGAAGCAGAAGACGAAGGTAGCTGTGCCTCTGAAGCCACCGAACATTCCTTTTTCTTGGACCTCTCCTTCTTTCCCTCTTGCTAGCCCTTTGGCTTGCAGGTCTGAGGGCTTCTCAGAAGTGCCATCCGGGATGGAGGAAGAGTGGGAGGCTCTTTCACGATCAGGTTGTGGATCCTTAAGCCTGTGGGCAGGATCCTCTGGAGCACTCTGAGTAGCCTTGAAAGGGTGTGTCCCGAGGGACCCTTCCGAGCGAGAGGAGCTGGAGGAGGCTGTTCCTTCTCTGGCCAGGAGGGGACTAGTGTCCCCGAGGGTTGGGGGAGGATTTTCGCAACAACAGGTGTTACGATAAGGGTTGGAGAGGTGCCTGATCCCATCGAGGGGACAGTGGAAGATGGTTGGCCCCTAGGGACCACAGGAGGAGGTGGTACAGTGGGAGGTGTCATATCCAATGAGAGTTGGGACAACACAGCAGCAGCAAAGATGTAAGCATATGAACTGGGTGTAGCAGCTCATACTTTCTTCTTGCCTTGGTATAAGTAAGTCACTCAGTCCAAGGTCTTTTTTTCCAAGATCTTGTGTTCTTCGTGCAAATGAGAGCCATCTAGTGAGCAAGGTGGATGTAGCTACTTGCAGTTCACACAGACGGGAAGTGAGGTGTATGAAGTGTCTGGATGGGATGGACACCCGCATTCCCTACACATGGGGCTGGAAGTACATGGGAATGACATATGCCCAAACTTTCAGCACCTGAAGCACCTCATAGTGGGCGAAACTTACGGTTTGACGTCGCTTCGGTATATCATGATCTTGGGCAATGTATCGTCCTCGAAGGCACCAACGGAAACCCTGTGATCTTTAGATCCCCTATAGATGCGCCTGACGAAGAGAACTCTACATTCTAGGTTTGCGCACAGCTCATCATATGACTGTGACAGGATACCACAGTGGTAAATAAGACTTTGGACCATGTTGAGTGTCTTGTGGGGCGTGATATTGACAGGAACATCACCCAGCTTGTCGCAGGCAAGCAGTGCCTTCGACTGGAAAGGGATTGCCGTCTGTATTAATACTGCCCCACTTCTCATCTTGGAAAAGGACGCCACCTCGCTGAACTTGTCTAAGATGTTCAACAAAGAATTGTGGCTTTGTTGGCGAAAAAGATTTCCCATCGGTTTGCGTGCAAACCCAGTACTGTGGCGATTATGACTCAGATTGGTTACATGCCCTACTTTCCTCACATGGCATGGCCAGGGAAGGAACGATCTGACGTCATATCTCTCTGCACTGATGTCAGTCCCACACTTCAAGATGCTGGTTTTGTGTCCAGCAACACTATTACTGGCTTGCTTCATTCTGGTCCCACGGTCAGCTAGGAAACTAAACGTCCACCCAGGAAGAGCCCCGCTTGCCTGGGTAAGCCTTATACAACTGAGGTGCGGCAGGATCCCCAGAGGTTGCCCACTAGCGACTGTACAACCTCAACAGCCATGCATCTCCTCGGCACTTAGCATGCCTTGAGATTGAGATTTGTACTAAACACGCGAACCGGGTGATTAAGCCGAGCTCCCCGGGCTCCGAAACATACAACGTTCCACTGTCGCGCCGAACGATGGTTGCTCAAGCACACATAGAGATTACAATGTGGCAGAATGTTGGCACGACAACAGTCCACAGCTCGGGATCCCGGCTTCACCAAGACAATATTCAGAAAATTAATGCTTAGCCTCTGAGGGAACACCTGATCATTCAAAATGTTTTAACAAACACTTTGTTTCATGTTACCTATCACTTCAGGTAGCAGACCCATTATACAGTGATAAAAACACTCCCAAAAATCACAAAGCCACCTCCAGCTTTTATACATACAGGATAAAATTTTTCATTTGGTGCACTCAACAACATTTCATTTGAATAAATGTAAAACTAGAAAAATGATGCCAAAGATCGCTTTTTTGCAAAAAAATTTTATTTTTGCACAACCAATTTCAGCAATCTAGCTGCCATCATCAGTTGTTCATTTACATCAAATAACACAAGCTTGTTGATGTTTATGGAGAGTGCTTAATTAAAAAAAAAAAAACTTGCTTGTTACATCTTACATTTTAAAATACATGGCACTAATATGTCCAGTATGCTAGGAGACATTTTCAAAAACATCTTTGGCATCATTTTTCTATTAAAGCAGATCGTTCCCTAAAGATGTGCAAAATGTAAAACTGTTCACATCTGATGATTTCTGGCACAATGACTATCTATGCATGTGTGAGCCATAGTCTCTTGACGAAAGGTCATATATGAGGAAATGTTTGTTAAGCTTATGGGACTTAACTACGGGGTCATCAGTCCCTAAACTTACAAACTACTTATCAACTACCTTATACTAAGGATGGCACAAATATCCATGCCCCGGGGGGGGGGGGGGGGGGCCTTCGAATCCCCGACCGTAGTGGCTGTGCAGACCGTGACTGGAGCACCTCAGTCCCCTCGGCCACCGCGGCCGGCCATATATGAGGAGAGCAACTACAAAATGTTCATTGCAGGCAGTTCCACAAGATGCCCAGTGTGCTAAGGAACATGGAAAGTGGGAAGCTGGACGTAAATTTGATGGAGTCAAAGAAAAAAATGCTTGTAGCTGGTGTACAAGTGAGGACAAACTATTAAATTTTTTGAAGAGTTGATGTGCATTTTGAGGACAAAAATGTAAATATCCCGTGTAGAAAAAGACTTACTTGACTTTGTAATTCAAATCAGGAAAAATGCTTTTGCTGTTAGTACAGAAATGATTCAAGTGCAAGGCTGCAAAATAGCCTCGAGTTCGATGTACATTGTTCTACACAATTAGCCCAACAAATGTGAATGCAGTGAATCTGGTCGTGAGAAAATGCATTATTTTCAAATGTAAGAATTGAACTCGGCATCAGAATTAACTACACAACTCTGCTGTTCCGCCATCTTAAATTTCCATCACCACTCGTGGTAAGCTTCACCTACATAAACATCGTGGTAAGAACTCGCACAAAGGGCTCTAGACTTTTACCGCAAAGATTAGCTTCATTGACCACATCGAATTAAAATCATTTCTGCGCTTAGGAAGTTTGTGTGTTACATACTGCTTTTGTATAAAACCGCAGAGAAATGGTTAAAACCAGTGTCGTCTGCTATGGCTGGTTGTGGTACAGAATGAGACTATTTCGATTTATATCGAAACATTGACTTTCATCAACTGGTGCACCATCTCTGTTGAGTGAACTTGTACAAAAAAGTATATGCTGTTTTGTGAAACAGTTACCATTTTTTAAAAGACTATCTACTTTATTATGTTTCTGAAACCAAAATAAACATGAGCATTTAAGTTTTGAAACTAATAACTTACGTGAGGAGGCAGGATGGAATCTCAATTATAGGCCGCACCACGATTTTGCAAACAAAATTTGGGGGAAAAAGTGAGGCCTATATTCGCACAAATACGGTAATATCAACAATAATAATAATAATAGTAATAATAATAATAATAATAATAATAATAATACAATAGTAATAAAAGTAGAAATAGAAATAATAAAAAAATAAATAGAAAAAATAAAATGTCTTGAAAGACAGAAATCATCCTCTTGACCTAGTCCACAAACAGATTTCCCATAGCATATGCCCATGCACCACCAATTCTTTCTTCCCCTTGCAATTACTAGCCTCAAAGAAGTGTCAACCAACTCCACACTGAACTGCAATAATTACATCACCTTCTTCATCAGGGCTTAGATTACTTGTCATCGTGCCCTAAAATAAGAGATATCATAACCAAGATCCTTCTGACCCTCCTAAAGTGTTTGTGTCGTCCCTTTTTGTGTGGATGAGCGTTCTATTCCTGAGGAAGGCCGTGACCAAATATTTAGACTTTTCTGTGTGTTTGTGTGTCTTTTATTTGTGTCTGTCAGTGGCTCAACATTTATCTTTACACTGAGTTGTTCCTTACCTTTAATTAATTACTTTTATTTTATCTTCATAATTTTTCTGTTTATTTTTGTTGTTATTATTTTTTATCATTTTACAATCTCCCCCTCCCCCTTTCTCTTTCCCACACACAGTTCTAGTCCTTTCCTTTTTCACTCTCCTTCCCATTTCACATCAGAACTTTTAGCACCTACCATGCAACTCGGATCATTTCATCTGCCCCTTACCCAGCATTCTTCCCTCCTGACTCACTGTCAAGACACTAGTTGTGTTGGAGTGGGAAGAGATGGTAACCATGACTGCATAGTTACGACAATCACATAGTTTTTTCTTTTTCCTGAAGGAGGCCATGGCCAAAAATTTAGTTGTGTCAATGTGACTGTCTATTTTATGTGACTATCAGCGGCTGTGCAGTCATCTTTACGATGAGTTGTTATCTATGTTCTATTATTGACATTCCAATGTTACTTTGTAATCATAAAAATAATACTGTCTTAAAACCACAATCTTGTGGATTGTAAGCGGATCTCTGACTATTCTCCAGAAACCATCTTAACCATCCTAGTGCTGGAGGACGTCAGCATGACTCCAAATGCCACGGCTTCATCCATAATGCATTCAGAAACACAGGAGTGTCATTACCCTGTAGCTAAGCTATCTTACAGTACTGCACCAACTGTCAGTGAGACAACATTGGTAATGGAAATGATGACTGCCTCTTTTTCTCCATTCAAACAACACATGTCAACACACTGTTGGAGATACAGAAGATAAAATGATTGCTTTTACATAAGGCCCATCACAATTCAGAAAAGTGTTATTTCTTTGACAAAATGAAGGACAAGAAAGTCTTTCTTTGCTGCATAACATTTCAACAATTTTTGTGGGGAGAAAACAACAAGGAAGCAGGGATTAACAGAAATGTTGACTTTTGTTATCTTGTTATTTTTGGATTACTTAGTGTGTGTGGTAATTTGATGGAATACAAAGTATTTGTTTTTAAGAGTTCCTTTTTTGTGAGGTCACAAGACATAAATCCTTTTAGAGTATGAATGAAATGTATGAACATTCCACATTTGCTTTCAAATATTTTTGTTTTCTTTTATTTTTATTTTGGAACATTGTATAGTAGAAAAATTACTTTATAGTTGATATCAGTCACATAGTGGTAAATTGTTGACACGCGGGTTATGAGAAACACACAAACACACTCAGTCATTTCACAAACATTGTTGATGGTAGTGCCAATTAATGTTTGAAGCGAACACTGTGAGCTATGTTGAAAATAGGAGACACACTATTCTGTTTCAGACTTTCCCACTTTAATGTATGTTTGAATGGTGAAGATAGCGAGCAGCTGCCTCGCTGAAATATTCTGCAGTTTTTACAAAACAATCCTACGTAACTACCATGAACTATTCAAGCAGAAGATACTTTGTCAACAGCTGGTTTTAAGTGACCAATGACCGAACTGTGGCAGAGGATGTGATTTGTAGCTGTCAAATTAAATCCATACCCTTTACTCAACACAAGTTCATGATGGGTATTGTATCCTATAAAACACCGGTCAATTATCTGTGACAGAACACAACATCTCGATTGCTTCATTCACAGAGATTACAGCTAACCTCAACAAGCATACTCAAGACATACAATTTGCTCATGGCAGGGAGTGATCTTATAAATGTATTTTGTAAATAATTAAAGGCCAAGATCACGGTATTTCGTCTTTATTTATGAGAGATGACCGGTTTCGGTGTACACAGTCATCATCTTCTGGTCTCTGCACTAAATAGTAACATTATTACATAAATACCTATTGTAGCCAGTAGGATTGTACTGGTGGGTTGTCACACATTAAAATTGGTCGTTTGGCTGTCAGATATAGAACTCATATAGTTATATATAAATAAAGAGCCACCATATTGTACACTTGTGAGTGACAACAAGACAGACGAAATTTCAGTTCGAATGGCAAAAGCAAATTCATTTCTCACTATCACTGGTTACTTGAAAATATCCTCCCACTGGGTAGGTAGCGACTACATGAGCTGTTGTGTTACAAACCAATGAGCAATGCTGCTTGGCAGATTCCAATACAAAAAAAGGATAATAGGATGAAAAATTAGAGAAAATAAAAAAATCAATATAATCAATATGATTATGAAAATTATATCCATATAATAGAGGATAGACACCATATCAGTATAAATACAATCACTGAACACACATTAAAAATAGACAAATCACATCCATAAAACTTAACTTTTTGGTGAGGGACTTCTTCATAGATTTTGATAGTACTTTTTTGTCCCCTTGACTTGCGAGTCTCATTTTTTGGATGAGACTTGGATTTGGGTAAATACGGAAACACATTCATACATCACACAAACACAACTCATGCAAACATGACATTGTCTCCATCTGTCTCACCCTGAGTTCATAATAATTCTGACAAAGTTCAGAGACAAATAAAATTAGTATGATTACATGAATACTATATCATACATTATTATTAACACAAATAATAGTAAAGCAACCTTTATCATGGAAGAAATATATTGTACCTTGAACATAATGAACCTGTAGCCATTAAATTTGTCTTTTCCTTTCTTTTCTTCAAGTGCCAAATATTTCACAAGCTTGTCAATATTTTCCTGCGACGAAAAGAAAATGTCAACTTCTTTTTCTCCTTCACTTAGTTCTTCATATGATCTACTGAGATTGGGTTGTTCTGAGGACGGAGCATATACTTTTAGTTCCCTGGAACAAATTTCATAAGTGAAGCACAAACAAGAAATACTCTGTTCTTCCGAATTTCTCCTTTTCCTCCACATTTCACAAATATTGTACTAATTTGAAGACAGTACTGGTGCCATCCGGCATAATTATCAAATGAAATAGAAGTGTGCTATAGTGAAGGAAGGAAGATTAGTGTTTAACACCTCGTCGGCAGTGTAGTCAATAGAGGTGGACCTTACAGATTGTTTGGATAAAGATGGGAAATGAAATCAGCTGTGCCCTTTGAAAGGAACCATCCCGGCATTTGCCTAGAGGGATTTAGGAAAATCACAGAAATCTGGATGGCTGAAAGTGGATTTGAACCACCTTCCTCCTAAATGCGAGTCCAGTGTGTTACCACTGTGCCACCTCACTTGGTGGAAGTGTACTATAGGTTTCGACAAGATGATTACATAAGGACAGTGGACAGTAAGAACTGCAGTTAGTTTGAAACAAAGGCCTGTACAATTTCTTTATAAAGTGTAGTTGTCAAACAGAGGCACCCAGGAGGAGGAATGGTAGAGCATATGTAGACACAAATTAAAAAATGCATACATAAAGCAACATTTGAAACACTGGGACAGCAAGGAGGAGGGAAGTGGCTTCCACAATAGCAGATGCAACACATTGAATAAAAAGTAAACCTAAAAATGATGTTTAGCAATTGACTGAGAATGATGGACAAATAGGACAGAGCCTACTATGGCAGAATGAACAGAAAGGTAAAATAGAACTTCTGTCAAAGGAAAAATAATAACAAATTAATAAAGTTAAATGCAAATGAGTCTTATCATGCATGGAGAGAAGGAAGGGGAGTGGTAGCAGCCTGGAAGATGGTTGCTAATCCTTATTAGTCTAAGTGGGAAAAGCATTTTAAAAGGCCTGTTAACAGTAAAAAGAGAGAGGTACAAGGAGCTAAATTGGGAGATGTGGGAGACCCAAGATGCTGAAGAAGGAAAATTTAACTACAAGAGATATACAGAAGGTGGCTACTCAAATGATCCTGAAAAAAATCATAAGAACCTAAATATGTACCAATTAAAGTTACTTCCTAGCTAGCATTTGTGAAGTAGCACTACAGTGTTGCAACACAAGCTGCCAGCTATTGTCCAGTTAGAGGCAAAACAGAGCATAGAAGTTCACATATGTTGTTAATGTGTAAAACGGAGCAATGTTCAAAGCAACTGCTGTCAGATATGTTGGGAATATGACAGCTGATTCCAAGTGAGCAATTATTCAACTGTGGCAGAAGACACATATCATAGACCTAAATTTAAACTCATCTCCTAATTTTACCGAAACCTCAGAATGTGCAAAGTATCTGAGAAAACAGTAATTAATTATCTGTGGCAGAACTAACATCATCACTACTTCTTCAGTAGCTTTACAACCCAACTCAAGACAAAATATTCAGTTTCAGCACTAAAAGCAAACTAATTTGTCACTATCATTGGTTTCTTGAAAATATCCTAATACTGGCTAGTTGCTACTCAAGCTGCTGCGTCACGAACCAAGGAGTTCTGTTTGGCACGCATTTCGGGGTTATCGATAAAATTATGATATATTGGCAAATAAGAGCAATTTTAAAAAAAGGGCAATGTGAATATGAAAGTACTAGAAATTTTAAAAAATTCTTTTAACCAAATTAAGTAAAAAAAAGTCAAGAAAGTGACTTAGGAATAATAATTAAAAAAATATATTGCCTACAAAAATATTTGTACCCACAAACTTCAGACTGTAATATTTTTAATCATAACCACTGCACTACACCACAAAATTTATCAACACTACTTATATGCTTCTACCTGACACACAATGAAAGATTCGACTTCACGTAAGTTGTATGACGCTACATTAACACAAGCCAATCTCTTGATTATAACAACTTTATACAAGACAGTGTAGTGCAGCTTTTGGGAAAGGATTTACATCCAATTGTGTTTGATTAGCACTGTGTATGAAACATAGTTTTTTGACATTGTTGTGCATATATAATATCTGGAGTGGTTGTCATTAAACATGAAATAAACAGAACAGTCCTGTGAATCAGGATCAAAACACAGCAAGAAAAAAAAACTGGACAAGAAACTAAAAATGAATTGACCACTTGCAGCAGTTTAGCAAGGATAAGCGGTCTGGACATGATGTAGAGTGCTCTGGAGAAAAACAGCTAATAGGTAATTTTAATTGGACTATAGTAAAGTATGGCCGGAAGTCTTCTGTGTAAATACTTAAGAAAGTTATTTAATAAAAGAATGTAGTATTGGGAAGAAACTTCAGACAAATGGAAATAGTGTATGTAAGGTTTGTATATACAAAACAAAGCAAGAAAACGGCATATCACAAGCTCAATTAGTAGGCTGTACAGGAGGAGTCTAAAATCAAGAGAGAAGAAGCTTGTAAATGAAACAGAAGAACAAAGAGGCTTTAGAAGAGGCAAGGTGTATATAAGATCTTTAATCTGAGACATCATGGAGAAGAGATTGGAAAATGAATCATTTTAACACTTCACATACGTGTCCTACACACTGTGTTACTCTATAACCCCAGCAGAAAGAGGGAGGCATTAATGGGGAGGGGAGGTGCAGGGGAGAAATTTTATGAAGGAGTGTTTGTTGGAAAGTCACAGGATGGGGAGGATAGGGGGTGGGGGAGGGGGTGGACTAGGAGGCTAAAGCTACCAAACTGGACTACTCGAAAAGAACATGTGATTGTGTGAGGAATAAGGAACTGACACAAACAATGCAAATTCATTTATTATTACTGACAGAATACAAGACACACTGCTAAGATGGTTAGTGCATGTTAAAATAATGGAAGGAGACTGGTGGCCAAAGAGAATACTGTTGTGTAAGACTCCTGGAAGATGGTAAAGGAACATTTTTGGTGACAGAAGTGCAGCATATGATGAAGACTGGAAGGCCCCTCAAAATAAGGAAGAAGCGAGAACTTCTTCAATATCACTCATTTCCAGCCTAGTCACCAGCAATACATGTAATGTCCATAGACATTACCATGTTCCTTTGTTGAAAAGTCCAGTTTTACTAAATATATAGCCAAATCACTTGGCCAGTAATTTTTCTGCTAGTAGATTTTTCCCAAATCAGGCAGTGTTTGTGCATAAAGTCTTTCCACACTTTTGGATTTACAGTTCATGGTAAAGTGTTTGTCATGCAACCAAAGACTTTTGAGCCACCTTTAAGACTCTCTATGACATATAATCTCAAATCGTCTCATTTGGATTAAGTAAACAACCAATTCAAAGTGAATGTGACTCTTAAAACTATTATTGGCCTATGTTTCTCCAAATTTCGTGTGGTCCCCTTGGCTCTAAATGACACCCACAAGATAAGTTCACTGATGAACACAAATTAATGCTATTCCCCATAGTCCCCAATGGCACCTGAGACTTTGTGATGATTTCAAAGTAAGAATTAAGACACAAGCTGGAGTAGAAAATTACACTTGCCCAATACTAGATAAACTCTCACAACACTTTATTTAGTAAAACTGATCTCGTATCTATCGACGAGCCGGTCCTTTTGGTAAGTCATCTCTTTTCTATTTTTTATTTTTGTTGACCTCACAGAGGCATATTTTCAGATCAGCATCACAAGTTTAATCTGGAGCTAAATACCCCATTTAGCCATTACCATTATAATCAACTATCTTCAGGGATCTCTTATGTCCCTAAGATATTTTAATGTTTTATGGATAAATGATTATGAAGTATTCAGATTTGTACCAGAAGTCTTGACAATTTTTTATCACGAGTGCAACTCCAGAGGATCACCTTCACTACTTCAAGCTTTTTGTTACGCAACCTGTGCAACTATTGTTTCTTGCAACCTTCTCTAGCATATTTAGGGTTTGAACTTTTAATAATCGTACCAGAACTACTGAGGGATTATGGTGTGGTGGTTCATAAAAAGCAGCCCTCTCCTCCACAAATGTGGAGTGTGTTCCTCGTTAGGATATGACGACTTATATGTTGCAAATACAGTAGAACTTTCTTAAGCAATCACAGAATGTGCTGTGGCACCACCCACTGTCAGTAGAAAGACTGAATATCTGCTGCAACATTACTGTTTCTTATCAGGCGTGTGCCCCAGATATAACCATACTAAAATCCAAAACTCCAGTGTGGGTTTGAATCAGCTCTGATGTGATCTATGGAGTGCACAAATGTGGGCTAGCAATTTCACTACGGTGTTTATATCAATGATTATCTTTTCATACCTACAACTTTCATACTATCACATGGACTGGACTTAGCTTTGGAATACAGATTTAAGTTAGCTTGTATTCTGAGGAACATGTAACACGCACATCTCGTGAAGAAATGGAGCCAAGTCCTTGCTTGTATCATGTGAGACCAAAGGACACATTTAATTTGATATTTTCATACCTTGTTGTCTTTTAGGGACAATAAAGCCGAAGTAAATTAAGCTCTTATTTAGAAAATAAGTATTTCAAAGTTATACAACAGCAAATTTCTTCAAATAAAGATGCCTCATCGTAGTTAACTAAACTTTAAACTTACTTTCTCATTCACTTAATTCCTAATAGTATTTGTTATTAATGATAGAAATTATTTCCTGTTATCTAATATTTACAAATTCCATATTATTGAAATATGATTTATGGAAAAGTAATGGTGTTACATTTTTATGAGTAAATCACTAATTTTATAATATGGTACTTAGGTAGGCTATGTTCTTTTTCAGATTTTAAGCTATTTTAGAAAGTAAAAATTAAACTGACCCCTAGGAGGTTGAATTATGGAATGGTTATGATGAATAGTTGTAGCTTCTGCCCATGACATTCTGCATACGTGACACTGCATATACTGCATTATCATGTATTAGGGCAGTTGGAGAAGAGGTGAGGGCCACGGATAATGAGCTATGCTAACCTGAACAAGCAGATATATGTGAGCAGTTGATATCATTGCAGTACAACAGCTTACCTTCTTAACATCATAACAGAACTATTGATATACACATAGAAACAATTATTCTTGTATGAAGACTTCAGTTTTTGCAGCAGTCTAAATAGAAGTTATGCTTTATTAATAGTATTACAATAATAATAATGATAACCTGTGATATTAAAAACTGGATTTCAATATTACTGAGCAAGGAACAATTTTCGTTTCTTTCCGATGTCATCTGAGAAAGCACAAATAATTTCCAGTTCTAGGTCTGGGGGCAAGACAGTGCCCCCGCCAAGTAGAGCGCACGGCCATACCATCCTTTTCTCGAAGCAGTTCACGGCACTTTCAAACCCCCTGTATCTCCATTGTGGATGAATCTAGAAGCCTAAATTTCCTGTTACCAAGAGTATCTACTATGACTAGCTATATTTCCAAACTATACTATTCTACACCTTATAGTTTACAAAACATTAGCAATCAAAAATCGCTAATTCTGTCACTCACTGACTCATCGATCATCAAAATTCTAAGGTACTTCTAGCAGACAAACAAACATAAAATTTTGTATTTAGTTAGTATTTAGCCTAAAATGGAAGGAAAAATTCAAACATCTGTGAAAACCAATTCTGTTATCGAAAACATTTTTGCTTTATGAAATAATACCTGAAATTTTTGCGTTCAAATTCAAATGTTTGTATAGCTTATGGGACTTAACTATGGGGTCATCAGTCCCTAATCTTACAAACTACATATGAACTAGCTAACACTAGGGATGGCACAAATATCCATGCCCGAGGGGGGATTCGAACCCCCGACTGTAGTGGCCGTGCAGATCGTGACTGACACGCCTCAGTCCACTCGGCCACCGCGGCCAGCAAATCTTTGCGTTATGAGCATTGTAATTTTAATGTAGCCGTCACCTTTCTACTAAGTGTTATCAGAGTATAGGATAGTAACGATTTTGATAGAAAAGATTTACTATCCTATACTCGTAGTCTTTGCAGGAGATATCACTTTGCCATGATGTAAAATAATCCTACTCCTAATGATCCAGCTCCCCAAGACATCACTCAAATTGAACCCTGCCTACAACAGTTCCGCCCTCCGTCACAGCGGGACCCACCCCCTCTCCCTCAAAATCACCCTCTTCAAACCTTCCAGGAATTCCTTACTTCCAACATTTCCTCTCAGTCTTTCCTGAGAAACCTTAATCCTACTTCCAACATTACCACAGCTGAAACCTGAGCTATCTGCGATCTGAAGGCTGACCATTCATCGTCATTCTCCCAGCCGACAAGGGATCCACGACCGTGGTACTTGATCAGCGGGAGTATGTGGCTGAGGGACTGCGTCAACTTTCAGATAGTACCACATATAAAGTTTGTCAAGACAATCCCATTCCTGATGTCCATGCAGAGCTTTAAGGAATCTTCAAAACCTTAGGCCCCTCACCTGACTCCATTAACCTCATGACCCCACTGACAGCCCGCACCCCCACTTTCTACCTACTTCCCAAGATTCACAAATCCAATCATCCCAGCTGCCCCATTGTGGCCAGTTACCAAGCCCCTAGAGAATGAATCTCTGCCTACATAGACCAACACCTTCAACCCATCAGTGCAGTGTCCCATCCTTCATCAAAGACACAATTCCCTTTCCTCGATCGCCTGAAATCCTTAGCCAGCCTGTTACCTCCAGAAACCATCCTTGTAACCATTGATGCCACTTCCTTACACACAAATATTCCACATGCCCATGGCCTCACTGCGATGGAGTATTTCCTATCACGCCAACCACCCACTTCCCTACCTCCTACTTCCCTCTTTCCTTAATACCCTAGCCAGCTTCATCCTAACCCACAACTTCTTTACTTTTAAGGGCCAGACATACCAACAACAAAAGGGAACAGCCAAGGAAACCAGGATGGCCCCCTTGTGTGCAAACTTATTTATGGGAGGCTCAGAGGAAGCCTTCCTGGATACGCAAGCCTGTCAACCCAAAGTTTGGTATAGATTCATTGATGATATCTTCATGATCTGGACTGACAGTGGTCCCATCATATTCACCTGGTCCTATTCCAAATCCCATGCCACTTTCCTCAATGTCAACCTCCATCTGTCAACAGCCAACTTACCACATCCGTCCACATCAAACCTACCAATAAACAACAGTACCTACATTATGACAGTTGCCACCCATTCTACATCAAACGTTCCCTCCCCTATAGCTTAGGTCTTCGTGGAAAACGAGTCTGCTCCAGTCCCAAATCCCTGAACTAGTACACCAATAACCTAATAACAGCTTTCACATCCCACAGCTATCCTCCTGATCTCGTACAGAAGCAAATTGCCAGAGCCACTTCCTCATCCCCCCCCCCTCCCACAAATTCAGAACCTTCCAGAGAAGAACCCCAGAAGTGCCCCTATTGTCACTGGATACTTTCCGGGATTGGATCAGACTAGGGATGTGGCTCTCCAGCAAGGATACGACTTCCTTAAATCCTGCCCTGAAATGAGATACATCCTTAATGACATCCTTCCCACTCCACCAAGTGTGCCTTTCTGCCGCCCACCTAACCTTCGTAACCACCTAGTCCATCCCCATAAAATCCCCAAACCACCTTCCCTACCCTCTGGCTCCTACCCATGCAACCGCCCACCGTTGTAAAACATGCCCTATGCACCCTTCCTCCACCACTTACTCCAGTCAAGTAACCTGGAAGGTGAACACGATCAAGAGCAGAACCACTTGCAATAGTTCACCCACGTGATTTAGCTACTGACATGCCTGCACTGTGAAGGCATGTCAGTTGGTAGATCACGTGGGTACTATCGCAAGTGGCTCTGCCTTTGATCGTGTACACCTTCTGGGTTACGGGACTGGAGTAAGTGGTGGTGGAAAGGTGCATAGGGCAGGTTTTACAATGGGGGGGGGGGGGGGGGGGGGTTACAAGGGTAGGAGCCAGAAGGTAGGGAAGGTGGTTTGGGGATTGCATAGGGATGGACTAGGAGGTTACGGAAGTTAGGTGGGCGGCGGAAAGACACTCTCGGTGGAGTAGGAAGGATGTCATGAAGGAAGGATCTCATTTTGGGGCAGGATTTAAGGAAGTCGTAGCCTTGCTGGAGAACCACATTCAGAGTCCGCTCCAGGCCCGGAAAGTATCCGGTGACAAGAGGGGCACTTCTGGGATTCTTCTGTTGAAGGTTCTGAATTTGGGGGGATGAGGAAGTGGCTCTGGCAATTTGCTTCTCTACCCGATTATGAGGATAGCTGCAGGATGTGAAAGCTGTTATTAGGTTATTGGTGTTCTGGCTCAGAGCTTCGGGACTGGAGCAGACTCGTTTGCCACGAAGACCTAAGCTGTAAGGGAGGGAACGTTTGATGTGGAAAGGATGGCAGCTGTCATAATGCAGGTACTGTTGTTTATTGGTAGGTTTGATGTGGACAGATGTGTGAAGTTGGCCGTTGGACAGATGGAGGTTGACATCGAGGAAAGTGGCATGGGATTTGGAATAGGACCAGGTGAATTTGATGGGACCAAAGGAGTTGTGGTTGAAGAGGAAATTCTGGAGTTGTTGTTCACTGTGTGTCCAGATCATGAAGATGTCATCAATGAATCTGGACCACCAAACTTTTGGTTGACAGGCTTGGGTATCCAGGAAGGCTTCCTCTAAGCGTCCCATGAATAAGTTTGCGTATGAGGGGGCCATTCTGGTTCCCAAGGCTGTTCCCTTTAGTTTTTGGTATGTCTGGCCCTCAAAAGTGAAGAAGTTGTGTGTTAGGATGAAGCTCGCTAGGGTATTAAGGAAAGAGATTTTAGGTAGGGAAGTGAGTAGTTGGCGTGAAAGGAAATACTCCATCGCAGCAAGGCCCTGGGCATGTGGGATATTGGTGTATAAGGAAGTGGCATCAATGGTTACAAGGATGGTTTCTGGAGGTAACAGGCTGGGTAAGGATTTCAGGCGATCGAGGAAGTGGTTGGTGTCTTTGATAAAGGATGGGAGACCGCACATGATGGGTTGAAGGTGTTTGTCTATGTAGGCAGAGATTCGTTCTGTAGGGGCTTGGTAACCGGCCACAATGGGGCGGCCGGGATGATTGGGTTTGTGAAACTTGGGAAGTAGGTAGAAGGTAGGGGTGCGGGGTGTTGGTGGGGTCATGAGGTTAATGGAGTTAGGTGAAAGGTTTTGTAGGGGGCCTAAGGTTTTGAGGATTCCTTGAAGCTGTGCCTGGACATCAGGGCTGGGATTGCCATGAAAGACTTTATATGTGGTACTGTCTGAAAGCTGACACAGTCCCTCAGCCACATACTCCCGCCGATCAAGTACCACGGGATCCATGACATTTTTCTTGTATCTCTGTTTCACTTTACATTACTTCATAGAGGATCCAATACACTATATAATTCTAAATCTCCAATGAAAGAATTGGTGTTGGAAGAGGAGGCTTGGAGGGGGTGTGGAGGGGGGGTTATGAAGAAGAACTGCTTTGAAATAGAGCAATTAACTATCACTTTGATATAAACCAATGATATGTGGGAAAGACTACTACAGGCTTTCAGTCAAGTCACAAGATGGGTGTGAATTCGATAAAGATTTTGGTACCAGCATGACAAAGTTTATGACACCTGAGAAAGTTTTATGAGAGTGGCAATTTCCTTCCTAATGTATTTGAGGGAAGTTCAAAGAGGAACCAAATGTGACTTGCCTTGATATTACTACTGATAGAATCACAACATTATCTTAGTGTATAAATAATGGTTCAGAGGAAAAGGGAAGATCCATATTATATTCAACATGTGTTGTTGTCTATCTCCAAGGACTGAGGCAGAAACTGATTTGACTTGCCTTCAACCTACATCATCTGCAACTCAAAATTATTTGAGATGAAAAACTCACAAGGGTTATCAATAAAAGGTAAAAGAAATTGGAATGTGAAGAAAAATATATGTAAAGCACTTCAGATATTTTATGCAAAAATTTTACTACTTGGAACAGCCAAGTGAAGTAAAACAAAATGGCAATATTGATTACATAAAAGAATATTTCCTGAAATCTGTAAGAACAAAGGGTCATGCTAATACCGTCAAAATCATTAAATGTTAAGAATGCGCTCAGAAGGAAGTCAACAAACTCACTTCCAAAATTTAGGTTAATTTTGAAAAAGTGCGAATCTATATGGGAAAAATATGTCACTTTGAGAAATTACTGTTAAAAGGACTTCTATAAAATCAAAGATGACAATAATAAAAAGATGACAACAGATAGCATCAAAATTTATTAGAGATTCAAATGACGACAATTTTCATGAAGCCTATGTATGTTCTATGAATTTTATCTTAAATGAGTAGAATAACATTGCCAATAAAATACAAACTTACTTTGGCCACGAATAATAGCCATGATACATATCATGAACATATCTTGATTTATCCCATTCTTCAGCTGTCAGTGGACGAGTGCTTCCATTATACTGAACCCAAGCATTGTCATCTCTTTCTCCTGGAATTGTTTTGTTTTGCAGTTTAATACCATCCTTCAAAAAGGTGTATGGATCAATAACTATTTTTTTATGTGGGCGCTTCTGCTGTTTCAGCAAGAAAACTGTGCCTCGTATTGCAATCTGGAACGAAAAATTGCAGTGTTTGTTTAGTAAATAATGATGCACAACACAGTAATAAAAGAAAATTTGTGAACTCCTAACATTTTGTAATTTTACAGACAAGTCTGTTTTCTAAACTCTTCTGATAATATTCATTTTTGGCGTTTCATACTGTTGTCATTAGCATGAGAAACCAAACGTATCAACGAGTATAGAATTTCATTCTCTTTCTCCACATAATGATTCAATATTATAATGAGGATAGGTTGCAACTCATTCCAAAGATGATGGCAGAGTCACACACAAGCAATTAAAAAAGTCACACACACACACACACACACACACACACACACACACACATTTAGCTTTTAGCCACAGCCTTTGTTAGAACAGAACACACACTCCTCCATACAAAGGCACTAATCATATTCATATTCTAGTTCATCACAGTTATTTAATAGGAAAACTGTGTTTCAGTTCACACACAACTGTCATCTCCGGCTGCTGCTTTCAGAGTAACACCCCAAAATGACAGCGATCAGAGTTGGTGGGGAGGACAGGGATTCTCTTCCATCTCTTTAATATTATTGTAGAACTATCTACCATTTGTGTAAATTATAGTTTGACTCACAAGTGATGGTGGGTCACGCATATTTGGGCAATGATAGCAAAAAGCAGATTTTCCAGTTTCAAGTGACAGTTGCAGTATGCATACATATGCACTTTGCACTTGAAGAAGCCTTGTAGCCAGCAAATAATGTCTCTGGCTTGTGAAGACAACTTGCAACAAATGAATAAAATTCACTGAATAACTTGCTACAATCAAGTTTAATTTTTGCAATGCCTATGACAATCACAGCAGTGTGTTCAGATCAATATGCTCATTGATTTCATAGAATGTGTGATGTAGATACACAGACCAATCCTGAATTTGACCACTGTCATTCCCGGTTCCAACTATAGCCTACAGTACTTGTACATACTATCACATCCGGGCTGGCCTGACACTACAGACAGTCAATATCACCTAAACAATAGTACATATAACTTACTTGCACATCAGTGAATTTAAATTTCTTATACAGTTAAATGTCTCTCATATCAAGTAAAAATTTCTCTTTGTAAGCAGGTACAGTGTTCTTGAAGAACACTTAGGTAATGATTTCCATCTTCAGCTAACATTCAGTATCAAGTACAGAATGATGGTCCAGGATTTTTTTCTGATCCCTCACACTGTACTTGTTGTTTCTACTGCTAGTTACTGATACCGTCTGTGGGTGAATTTATTAGGTGGTTTATGTAGATTCTTTGTAGGCAAACACCAATTCAATTGCGGCCTGAACATGCAATCCAATAAAACTAGATTTAATGAAGGAAATAAATTTAATTCATAGTAATTAAAATTTTACAATTTTGCCAAAAACTAAACATTAATGAAACATTTATCTTTTTTTAAAATTGCATCCTTTAGATCAGGCCTCTACAACTCAAGCACTCAGTGCTTGTGCTACCCGATGCCGCACCGAGCAGCACTGGTGCTTTCTCCCCAACACTCTTCCCTTGCCGTGTTGCAGCACATGTGTGACAGAGACAACGCTCGCTCTCGTGTCTTTTTAGTCCCGCTGAAATAATCCATTCTGAATCTTATCAAATGGGACACTGTTAATCTATTTTGCGAAAGTTTGGCATGAGCAGAAATGGTTTGGATTTTTGAGTAACATTTTTAATGCTTAATGGGAAGATTCTTTAAGCCTGATGGGAAACCACAATGCTTAATATGCCACTCTACCGTAAACATCAAAGCGCCATTTCAACAAAAATAAACATTCCGTAACACACGAGAGGATTGAAGGAACAGACAGAAGGGAACTGATTACAAATTTAAAAGCACTATTGCCACGATCTTGTTTATCCTAAAAGAAAAAAAAATACATTTTTTAATTGTACTTATTAAGAATCAGGTGGCCTCTCACATCTAATGTTCGAGCCCTCCATCAGACATGCGTATGTCAGTTGTCTTCAGTATAAGTTAGATTAAGTTCTTTGTAAGCCCACGGATCAATGACCACAAAAGTTTTGTCCCATAGGATTACAAACATCTGAACATATTCATCGCTGACCTTGCTTTCAAGAAAGATGTCATGAGGTATTTACATAAATAAATCGTTACAAGGTACAAAAATTAATCGGTATTATGTGTGACCATAAGCAAGTTCCAAAATTGAAGGTTTTGCTTTCTAAAAGTCAGCTTCAAGAAGAAAATTTGGACAATTTTCCCTCACTAACATTCTTGAAATTAAGTACACATCCGGGAGTACACAGTCATTACATAAAAATTTTGAAGATAGGCTTGAAAAAAATAAAACAAAACTGCACTCAAAAGTTTTTATGATGCTTTTTCCTGTGCACGCAGATGATGCCCCATCAATTCTCCAAATTGAGCTGACACAACTACAGTACAATTCAATTTTCACAGACTGCTATTTACATTACAATACTGCTTTAAATTCCATTATATAAAGGCTTTGATGAACAAGAATTCCCGAGGATTCATGCCATTGCGTTAAAATGTGTTGCAAAACATTCCTCTGTGAAGAAATGTTCCAATCATGAATATAACGAAACAAAAACAAGGTCAAGTTTAATGAATCACTGCAAGCTGTATTTCGAATTGTAACTGTCAAAACTATTGGGCCTAATATGAGAAAATTTGTGGAAATCAATGCAATGCCAAAGATCAACAAAGAATGTTGAAAATTTGTGCAAAATAATGAGCATAATAAAACTATTCTTTCTGTCTATAAACAAAAATTATCATTATAGTTCATTTTAATAATACACAAACAACACGACTCTCGCCTTGCTACACGCTTCAACAACACGTTCCCCTGTTACCTCTGCCATGACAGTGTCGTGCCTGCCTTGTTCACGTACTCCACACCACTCGCGCTGTAGCAGAGCCCCAATGCTATTCCCTGTGCCAGCCCGAGGTCGCAAAGCACCTGAGATGGAGAGGCCTACTTCAGATGGTGTCATCCAGGTGTCTGCTCTGTTTGGTTCTTATTTAACAGATGTATTAGAACTGATGTTCTTGGTAGTTCTTTATGTAGCTGTTTATATATATATATATATTTAATAATTCTTACATTGTCATTATATGACAGCCATTTTGACAGATGTGTCAGTGATATTATAAGGTTGCTATTATATGAAGCATATTCGTCTTCATTGGTTTGTTGAAGAGTATAAATGATGCAATGCTATGGAATTGATTGACCATATATTAGTTGTAGAATTAAATCTGATGTAATTTTGTGGTGTTTGAGGATCGTAACACTTTATGACTTTTAATTGTAATTGTATGCTTTCCAGTGATTACTTATAATTCAGTGGCAATAAAATCTCTGATGTGTTTGTAAATTCTATCTATCTCTTTGGTAGGATGGTACTAATAAAATTTTCCAAGTAACTTGTGCTTCATCTGGATTTGTTCATTTTAAATAAATTTCAACTTCTTCAAGAACATTCTTTATTGCTCCCTTTTGCATGATATGCAAAATTTCCTTGGCCTGCTCTATATTATGTTAGATATTGTTATCTCTTCAAATGCTGGAAGAAAGTTGACTGGTTGCCATCACTATCTTGAACATGCTCTTGATATTGAATAATAAAGCTTCTTCCAGACTGACCTATATAAAAATTTTCACATTGCTTACAGTGACTTTTATAAATTCCAGGGCTTGAATATATGGCTGGTTTTAATTGTTCTGAGTTTAGGAGGGTTCTAAGATTGTGTAGAGTTTGAAATGCAAATTTTATGTTTGTGCATTTTAGTATTGTACTTATTTTGAGAGATATTGCTCCTAGATATGTGGTCAAAATATAAATATATTTTTCTTTTTTAGGTGCTTCTCTAGACAGTGTTTTATCTTTCTGTGTGATGGGTTCTACGAGTTTAGTGCTTTTATTATATATTTAAATGACAATTTTAGGATCAAAATAATTTCTTTTTGCAATATATTAAAGGATTGTAACTCTTTCTGAATGGCGTCTTGCTCCAGAGATAGGTTTATTAATCAGTTAATCACAGGATGAAAATATGCCCACTTTTGTGATCTTTGATGACACAAATTTGAATTTATAATATTATCTCTTGTAGTTGGCTTTATGTGAATGTATAATTTGTGTGTAATTGTCATTTTTATGGTTAAGTCTAAATAATTTCGAATTCCATTGTGAATTTTATTTTTGGGTGTAGACTGTTGAGAGCTTCATGTATTAGCTGGATGTTGTCATTATTTTCATCAATCAACATTATATTGTCATCAACATAACAGAATCTGAATTTGAAAATTACAGTGTTTGTTATGTAAAAGAATTTTTCTTTCACATTGTTTAAGAAAATGACAGCTATTAGCCCTGTGATGCTACATCCCATTGCTGCACCATCTATTTGAGTATAAAATTTATCATTAAAAGTGAAAGTAATTCTGTTTCAGAATTAAATTTGGAAGTGTAAAAATTTCATTTACACGCACTAAGGTTATTTTCTTATGATGATGTAAATTGTCTTCTATTATAGCAATTGTTTACTCTATTGGAATGTTTGTATAGAGTTTTGTGATGTCAAAGGAGACAAATTTGACATTGTTTGGAATTCTGATGTCTTTATTTCTTTTGCTAATGATCTAGAATTTTTGATTATCTATTGTTTGTTGAAAGTGTATAGTTCCTTTAGAATTTTGTGTACTTTTTTGGTGAGCAGATATGTGGAACTATATGACAAACTGGAGCTAATATTTTGTGTCTCTTAGGATGTCCTTGTAATTTAGGTACCCTAGGACTGATAATAAGATATGTTCTTTTTTCACAGTCAGATATGATGGGTCCACATTGTTTAATAGCTGTTTTTGTTTGTGCTGTGTACCTGTTAATGGGATCTTGAATGATCTGCATGATGTATTTGCTATGAAAAAGTCTTTAATTTTTGTATGTAGTTATTTCGTTTTAGTATGACTAGACTGTTGTCTTTGTCTGCCTTTATTGTCATTGCATTGATATCTGCTAGCTTATCATTAATTTGACATAATGCCAAATAGTCTTTGTATTGGTTTCTATGACTATTATGTTTACTAGTTTTTCTCTTTTTATTGGACTGGCTGTTTCCTCCCCCCCCCCCCCCCCCCCCGCCCCCCAGAACACTGCTTTTTTAATAAATTATTTAATTCGACATGCTTGTTTCAGTGTGAATGCCATAGTCAGGATAACTGTTAAATATGTATGTGGGTATACAATGTAATTTAACAGGATAATTACTACTCAGAATACACACTTTATACATAAATTGGTAGGCATTCCTATCCTTGTAAGATCAATGTTTTCTGTCCTGTTTGGTTCTTATTTAACAGATGTATTAGAACTTTTCTTCCTGTATCTCTTATATATTTTGTAAATAATTCTTATGTTGTCATTATTACAAATACTACTAATTGTGATTCTGCCCTTTTAATTACGAGAAGGAAGAGGAGGGAAAGGAATGACTGGCTGCAATAGGGTATTGAAATGAATTCTGGCAAAAAGTGAAAATTTGTGCTGGACCAGGAGAAGTAGTGCCCCATCACACTTGTCGTTTACTGCTCATCATCTGGATTCCCACATGAGTTCAAATTATATTACTATATCATGTGGCGAAGCAATGGACCATACACACCATTTTTATGTAGGAAAACATATATATAGATGGTGTCCTCTCTGTCCATATACATATGTGTGTAAACTATGAATCTGTCAGTCAAAAATCCAACTTGGTTGCTCACACATTATTAAATGAACAAGAATGATCACCAATAAACACTCTGCATATGAATATTCAATGTGATTACATTTTACAGTTAGTCAAATCAAGATATGGTAGAATGTAAGCAATATACAATTTTAAACAAATTTCACTTTGTAAGAATTAATACTACCCACAACATTCATTAGCTTTGAATTACTTAAACAAAAATACACAATACACAGAAATTCACATACAGTGCACTACAGAGAACAAGAGCCAATGTGTTGTGCTGGGTGCCTAGAGCATTTGTTGCACTTCTGTATTTCACAAGGATATGGCCCATATGTCAAGCATGTGTGGTATACACGATGACATGAATATTTAGCAGATTGGGCGGGTAATGGAATACTTACTTGTGACAATGGGAACTCAGTTGTATAGGCTACCAACACAAAGTATGTTAACTGTAAACATGTTAAGTAATTCGTCTTTATCATCATCTTACAGTAACCTTAAAAAATATTTAAAGTGCAGCTAAGATGCTATCAAGTTTACCACAGTTTTCATCTGGGAAGCTTTCATAAATTCTTCTTGTATAATTCTAAGTCACAATATTGTGCCTAAAAAAAAGTCAGAAACAATTAAACACTCAATGGATCAAAGTTTTAAAGTAGTTCACACATCCACATTCACAAAATAACATTAACAGAAAAATTCCTACTAAAGAATAATCTAACATTTCATAGTTGTCAAGAGGCAGGAAATACATGAAAGAACAAAAAATTTCAAAATCTGGAAAAAGAAAGGAACTGGTTAGACGCAAAAGGATGTGCCCAAGATACTGGTGAGGTCACGTCGTGTAATAGAACTGCCATAATTTTTATTTATGTATCTTCACTATTGACTAATATATATACATGCTGAACTGAAACAAAGCCTTCCTATTAAATAACTGTGATGAACTAGAATATAAGAAGCGAATTTAGCAAGACATCGATATTGAAGTATTACTAAACAAAATAAAAACTACATCTCACGAGACCATTTTTTAACTTACCTTCCTCACTTCCAAAGAATCATGGATCAAAGTATTGAGGAAATATTTCACTACCCTGGGAGGATACGCCAAATCTGGATGCACAAGATCCCGAACAAAACTTAATGCCATTATGTGGTAGCGCCAATGTCTAGAGGAAGTAAAACAGAATTAGCATCAAAGAATTATAATTCAGCTAAATGTATAAATTTATATTAATAAATCTGACAAATTGCCTTTATCCTGCTGGATACATAAGATGTGAAGAATTTAAAGTAAGGTATAACGAAAAACAAAGCACCTGTTGTGGTTGTCAAACTGGCATTTTGGTGAAGTTATTTAAAAAAATATATATAGAAAAATTGCCCTCCATATGTCCATGGGAGAGAATGAAATGAATATTTAATAGAGCTAAAGCTGGAAACTGTACTGATAGAAACACTGAATTCTTATTATGAATGCATAATGAGAATTGACAAAAAGTCTATGTCTACTAAATGGTTCTCATGAAGGCGCCAGCCCCCTCCCCCACCCCTGTCCACACACCCATGCAGTGGCTCCTGCATCACTGTTGCCATAATTAACAGGCAGCAATCAGATTACTTAATGAGGAAATCAGCAATGCATACCTATATTCTGACTTTATCAAGTCACATATTAATATTGTCTATTAGCAAAAAATTCCACATCTAAATTGGTATAACTTTCATAAAACTTTTGTAACATTTGTTCCCAACACAATAGCAACCCTGGCACAAACAGGAAAGTGTCATAGGTACTCAACAGGCGATATTAAAGACAACATAACACGAGTGTCAACTGTATTTGAGACAGCGTTTATGATCTGCTATCAACACACAGGACAAATTCAGTTGAGAGTTCAGTTGCAGCAACTATAACTTCAATTCACAAGCAACTACAACAGAAGCAGAAGCTGTTGTTCAAGGGTAAGAGTTGTTCTTGTGGCAAAAGTGACTGCATATGAAGGCCAATGCCTTAAACAATAAATATCAATACAGGCAGAAGATGTTGCTGAAAGTGAAACACTATGACACAGAAGATCTCTGCACTGTGTCTACTACATATAAGGCCAATTGTTGTAATGATGGAACACATGGCCTCCAAACCACCGTGCACCAGTGGGAATAGAAGCAATATATTTTTATTTTTTCTGAGCTTTCGATATGGTTTACCATGTCTTTCTGCACCTTCTATATGACAGTGAGAGGCTGATGCCCCCTGTCATATGTTTGAGTCACACATGACACATTTTGCTGCTGTGTACATTCAGGATGCACCAGACAGCCAATTTGTGCTTGGTAACCACCATGTGTTACCAAACTGCAACTGCAGGCATGAACCACTTATCAGGGCGCAAAAGTCTTTAACGTAGATCTCAATCAATCGGATCATGAAATGTGCTATTACATAGGTTCAGCCTGGCTAGCTGCAAGATTACAGACAGTATATCTCTCTCTGCAACCAGCTCTCAACCCAATAGCACGCTCCCTGATATGCAGCCCCTTGGGCTCATTTTTCTATTCTACCCATCACAATGATCACTTCGACTGTACCACTGGTGGCCCTTCTCAGGTCATAATCTCAGAAATCGTACCCCATTTTTAGAAATATATCCATTTTATTACTCTGCAACACTCATGTCTGAATATGATTTGCTGGTTCTGTCAAATCCTATCTGGGTAACGCCAGTGTCTTTTCTTGCTCGTACAATGCCTGTAAACCACTACTGCTTTGGAATGACTGTCCAACCCTTTAGTTCGGCCACATAAAGAATTATTTCATCCCCATCAATACAACAAATAAGAAAACACAGTTGCATCATGGCATTTTCAGATATTCATACCTCACCACTATTAATGGCTGAAGGAAGACAATTATTCAGCATGTAAGGGATAAGAGTACCTGTGGTCTTAATTATTTTTCTAAATCACTAATGTATTTTGAATAGAACTGAAGATACAACAGTAACGATTTTGCACAAAATAGGATTGAGATACGAAACCTTTGTAATTTGCATAAAACTTCAAGACACTTTTGGTAGGTTTACAAATATCTTAAGATTTCCTGATCTCCAATGAGATGTCACACTCATGGACACGCACCACACCTTACTGACAGTGATCCATACATTACGTTTGTGCATGTCTGCTGAAATTGCAGACAAATCTCAACATTCATCACCCCAAATAATGATGTTATCAATGACTTGACGTCAAGGCTCAAAAATCTTCCATGCTAATTGTTGTTCTTCAAGTTTGTAAATGTTGGTATTGTCCACAAAAAAAACTACTACTGACTAGAAGCTCTGTCAGCACCCAGTCCTTTCCCACATTAGTAGTCTCGGTGGAAGGGCATGCTAATGTATATCAGTAAGTCTTTAGTGATATGCAACCCACACCTGAAAAATGAAACTCAACAGCAATAACTAACCAACAACTGTGATTCCTAGTGGCTGTAAGTTAAGCCATCAGCTTTAACTAACTGTAGTGTGAGTGTGTTCTCAGAACATGCATTAACTTCAGTTTCAGTGCACAAATCATACTTAACAGCCTAAATTAACAAATGCTTTCAAGTAACACTTCATCATCATTAAGGACCTGAAAAATTCGCAACTTGTGATAACTGCAAATTTACATGTGATTTCCAGCTCGAAGTGCGAAAAACGCAAAATTACGTAGTAAATGCTATTTTCTCACAAATTTTATGATGCCTTCTATTGCCACTCATTAAAAAGCAATCAGTTTTCATTTGTATAGTATCGCATGATTTAGAGTGAGAGAGAAATGGATGGGAGGAGGGCGGAGGGTGCACCAGCGCACAAACTCCAGCATATATAATTGAGCCTACAAGCTGTGATGCCTTGTTAACTGACGTGTTGGAGCGTGCTCTGTGCAAGATAAATGCCACATATGGTAACATAGGATGAATTCATGTCACGTGGGGCCTGACACCTAACAAAGAAAAGAATTCACACCAGCGTTCAGTTTGGTATAGGTTCTGTTTCTATTGCTTCTGTTTTTGTCATTGTTGTGTAGCGCTGCTGAATATGGGTCGCAAGGCTGAGAATGTGTATGAAAGGGCTCAACAATATGATAGGGTGGGCTTGTATGCAACCGATGCTAAAACAGTGTTTTGCAAATTTTGCAACTGTCGAATTGGGCCGGAAAATAAAGACAATATTGAAAAACACATTAAATCAGAGAAGCACTCAGTTCACGGGCGAGAAAATGCTGGTGCTTCTAAACACAAACAGTCGTCAATTGTTCAAACATTAAACAGTGCTAAAAGAAGAAAATTAGAGAAAGACAATTTCTCAAAAAGAACTGTTGAAAGTGTTTGCAAAAGCCAACATTCCACTTGAAAAGCTCGAAAATCAAACCATACAGTCGTGGATTAATGAAATATCTAACAAAGATCTACCATGTGTAAGGACATTGCATGAGATATATTTGCCAGGTATGTTATTTGCTTTTGTGACTTGACAGTATTATTATTATTACAAATAATAATAGAAAAACAGTCTTTAGTTTCGGTGCACTAAATGTTATCCATAGAATATGCGAGGTTTGTGTGCAACGAGAATATCACATTATTTGCAACAAATGGAAGTCCGCAGTTCAAGTAATCCGTGGCCTTGTTCGATACTCTTCAAAATTATTACAATAGTTTCGACTTTTAAAATGTTTCTGCTACCAGTCGTGACTTTCTTAACCTATTTACTTTTAATTACCCTTCATTTTCGGGAATAAGCCCACTGCAAAATGTTTTTGTTACTGTATTTTGTTGCTAGTGTTAAGTATGTGAATTGCTGCTTTTAGTCACTATAAATTGGCGATTCATGCAGTGGCATTCTCAAGAACAGCAGAGGGCATGCCTTGCTGTGCCATTTAAATTACTAGGCGAATAGCGGTGGGAGGAAATCTGCGCTTATTACTTCCCACATTGGGTATACGGAAACTAGGGAGAAACAAAGAAAAATTGGTAGTGCTTGGGGACAAATGAATATCACCTTACCTGTAACCAGAGCCAAATTTTCCCCGCAATTAAAACATAAAAATCCTCAACTTATTGCAGTTAACGAAATTTTGAACTTCCTTTTATGCAAAAAAACCATATGTTCCACATTTTCATAGTTCCCTTATTTTGAATGTACAAATACTTTTATATCTGGAACTAGATAAATAAGTATGCCTACTTACTAGAAAATTTTCATGTGTTACTATAATATTGCAACAGCAGACACACAGCAGACCACATTTAAGATTACATTTTACTGTCAAAGATACGGTTTGCAAGACAAGGTTTTGCCTTAATGAGTGTCTCACAAAGTAAGAAATGAATTGACAGTTGGATATAATGAAAGTATTGTATCAATTTCTATCATTGCAAGCTTATTTTGTAGCTAATGGAAAAAAAAAAAAAAAAAAAAAAAAAAAAAAATTTAAATCAGATCTACACCAATTTCACTCCACAAAATAACTTTGAGAGTAAAAGAAAATATTTTGAATATCTTGTGATTATGATGTCTTCTGTGTTACATGATTTTATTTATTTATTCCTAAAAATTGCTCCTGACCACAAGCAAACAATCACTGAAGCTATATCTGGCAAAAAATGTTTACATTCTTTGTGATGAAGCAACGGACATAATGGGACATTGTGTGTTTGTTGTTGTTCTCCAACTGTCTGATGAAGAAGAAAGGAAGGTATTCCCTGCTGCTGAGAGATTTCTGGAAGCAGCAAATGTCACAGACTGTTGCAGAATAATATTAGAAACAAATTGACAGATGAAATAGTGAAGACAGCAGAGGACAAAATAGGTAGAAAGGCAATACCTACAAAAAAATCCTTGGATATCACAGGAAATACTAAATTTAACTGATGAAAGGAGAAAATATAACAATGCAGTAAATGAAATAGGCAAAATGGAGTACAGACAACTAAGAAATGAGATTGACAGGAAGTGCAAAATGGCTAAGCAGGAGTAGTTAGAAGGAAAATGCAAGGATGTAGAAGAATGTATAAATACGGGAACAACAGATACAGCCTACAGGAAAATAAGAGATATTTGGGGATAAGAAAAACAGCTTTATGAATATCAAAAACAGATGGAAAACCAGTTCTCAGCAAAGCAGGGAAAGCTGAAAGGTGGAAAGAATACACAGAGGAGCTCTACAAAGGAATGAACTTATAGACAATGTTGTAGGAAGAGAAGATGAAGTAGATCAAGATGAAATAGGAGATACTATGTTGAGAGATGAATTTGACACAGCCCTGAAAGACCTAGGTCAGAACAAGGCCCTGGGAGTAGATGACATTCCCCCAGAGCTACTAAAGTCTCTGGGAGAGCCAGCCATGACCAAAATGTTTTACCTGGTGTGTAAGATGTATGGGGCAAGTGAAATACCCTCAGACTTTCAGAAAAATGTTATAATCCCCATTCCAAAGAAATCAGACACAGACAAGTGTGAAAATTACAGAACCATCAGTTGGATAAGTTGCCTACAGAAGAATGAAAAAGCTGGTAGAAGCTGACCACGGGGAAGATCAGTTTGGATTCAGAAGGAATGTAGGAACCCGGGAGACAATACTCACTTTACGACTTACCATAGAAGATAGATTAAGGAAAGGTAAACCTACATTTTTAGCTTTTGTAGATTTGGAGAAAGCTTTTGACAATGTTGAGTGAAATACACTCTTTCAAATTCTGAAGTCAGCAGGGATAAAATACAGGGAAAGGAGACTTATATACAACTTGTAGAAAAGCCAGACTGCATTTATTAGACTCGAAGGGCATGAAAGGGGAGCATTAGTTGGGAAGAGAATAAGACAGGGTTGTAGCCTTTCTCTGATGTTATTCAATTTGTACATCAAGCAGGCAGTGAAGGAAAGAAGGAAAAATTTGGAATAGGGATTGGAAATAAAAACATTGTGTTTTACTGATTACATTGTAGTTGTCAGAGACAGCAAAGGACCTGGAAGAGCAGTTTAATGGAATGAACAGTCTGTTGAAGAGAGCGTATAAAATGAACATTAACAAGAGCAAAACAAAGATAATGGAATGCAGTCTTAGAAAATCAGGTGATGCTGAAGGAATTAAATTAGATAACTAATCAATAAAGGTGGTAAATGAGTTTTGTTACAGGAATATAACTTACTATGGACACAGTGCAGAAGATATAAAATACAGAATGGCAATGGGAAGAAAAGCATTTTTGAAAAAGAGAAATTTGCTAACATCGAATATTAATTTAAGTGTAAGGAAGTCTTTTCCTGAAGACATTTGTGTGGAGTGTTGCCTTGTACGGGAGTGAAACATGGACAATAAACAGTGAGGACAGAAAGAGAATAGAGGCTTTTGAAATTTGGTGCTACAGAAGTATGCTGAAGATTAGGTGGATAGATCGCACAACTAATGAAGAAGTACTGAACAGAATTAGTGAGAAAAGGAATGTTTGGCATACCTTGACTAAAAAAGGGATCACTTGGTAGGACACATTCTTAGACATCAAGGAATCATAAATTTAGCATCAGAGGGAAGTGTGTGGGGTAAAAATCGCAGAGGGAGACCAGAGACGCATATAGTAAGCAGATTCAAATGGTTGTGGGTTGCCGTTCTTATGAGGAGATGAAAAGGCTTGCTCAGGATAGAGTAGGGTGGAGAGCTGCATCAAATCAGTCTCCGAACTGACGACCATAACATCAACAACATGTTTTGTTTCCTTTCATTTACAAAGTATCCTCAGTATGCTCTAATAAATGTTGTTATGTGTGCATAATAAATGTGTTGTGTAATATTTGCAGGTATGTTCCAATATTACAGTTTTATTATTCTCTTATTGTTGGTTAAGTATCAACTCATAAGGTGAAGATAGTATTTCAACCTATTTCCAATATTTTGAGACCATATTGTCACAAAATATGTTGCCCTTAAAATGGATACATCACTGTCCAGTGTACATCACAATGTCCAATTTTTCAATTCTGAAAGAAACATTTCATTTAAGCACTTCACTCACTGCGTGTTTTTAAAAAAATGTGTGTTGGTTATATGTTTACTGTTTGTAGTGTTACCAAAGACCTTTTTGTTATTTTTAGTCTTCTTCCATTTATGAGGTGACGTGTGCTGCTTGTTTGTTTTGTGTGTGTGTGTGTGTGTGTGTGTGTGTGTGTGTGTGTGTGTGTGTGTGTGGGCGTGCATGTGCATGTGAACATTTTCCTGTTATGTAAGAAGCAGTGTCCTGAGGCACTTACTCATTCTAATTATTTTCACACCACCATGGTGTATGTAGAACACAGTACTATTTGGCTACATTGTGATGTTACTGTGGTCTTCATTTCACAGACTTGTTTGATGCAGCTCTCCACACTACCCTGTCTCGTGCAAATCTCTTTATCTGAGAATAAGTTTGGCAACCTAAATATATTTGAATCTGTTTACTGCATTCTTCCCTCGGTCTCCCTCTACGATTTTTACCCCATGCATTTGCCTCTAATGTTAACTTGACAATTCCTTGATGTCGCAGAATATGTTCCACCAACCACTCCCTTCTCTTAGGATGTGCCAGAAACTCCTTTTCTCCCCAATTCTGTTGAGCACCTCCTCATTAGTTATATGATCTACCCATCTAATCTTCATCATTCATCTGTAGCACCACATTTAAAAACATTCACAAAACAAAGGATGTCAGTGCAATGGACTAGTGAATTAAGCCATAGTCCATCTTAAGGTCACTGCTTTTTCTTGTGTACATTAATGACCTCCCATCAGTTACACTGCAAGAAGCAGAGTTCATTTTGTTTGCAGATGATACAAGTATTCCAATAAATAGCATGTCGAGCTTAGTTTCAGAAAGGTCTGTTAATGATGTTTTCATTAACATTAATATATGGTTTAATCCAACTCATTCACATTAAACTTTGAAAAGACTCACTACAAGCAGTTCAGAACATGTAAGAGATTCCCATCCAGTATATGCATTAAGTATGAAGAAGAGCATATAGAAGAAGTTGACAGTAGGGTTGTGTCTGAGTGGTTCGGCCGAATACATTATTCGCCGAATCTAGGACACTGGCTTTGGATTAGAAATTCGACACATAATGGTCGAATACAACCGAATCCCAAATCCAAAGTGTTATATGGAAATCTTCAGTTAAGAATGTTGTAGTTTACTTTGCATATCAGTGCGCTTTCGTTTGCATTATTTACTTTATTTTCCTTAGATCCACTGAAAGATGCAATGTCATAAAACGAAACGACCTCACTTTGAATAGTTTTGATAAATGGTGCTAGAAGCCATCACAAGTAACTTTTCCCGACTAATATAAACAGTGCTACACAATTACACAGGCTTGCTCAGCAGACGCAAATATAAATATTGACATTAAAACTTTAGCACTTATAAAAAAAAAGCCTTTCAAATATAAGTAACAACTAAAACATATTTCTTCGCATAAATACCATCAATACCTAGGGTGTTAGGATTCTTGCACAAGCTGCATCATTCTGATTTCACGTATTGTTTCATCGAATTTTGAGAAGTGCTGAGATATGTGAACTATAATGAAGCACCAGGATTTCAAGAAGAAAGTTATTTATTATGTTGAATGAAAGAAAAAAAAAATGTTCTAATTGTGTGCCATCCGGGTAGGATGACGTCAATTCAGCAACCACTTGACGTCTGTTTCACAAGCTTAAAAACATGTACACCTACTGCCTTTCGAAAAGTGACAGACAACTGAAACCAACAGATTATGTGAAACGCGCAAGTGTGCCAGTGGAATGATGACACCTGGAAGTGGGTTCCAAATCAGATTATGTAACAGGCATTTAAAAATGTTCGATATTGAATGCACTAGATTGTACGAAGGATGATGCTTTGTAGTACAAAGGAACTATGTAACAAGGAATCAAATGATAGTGATTCAGAATTACTGTGCCGGTATCTAATTGATATTAAAACATTTCATAAAATTTGTATTATAAGTCTAATAAAATTGTTTTACATTTCTGTATTTAGTTTCACAATGCCCGTACATTTGAAGTCTTATCTAAAAGCTACTACGTTAAGCCGACTGGCAAGCATGTGTTGCGTCCATGTGCCCGACGCTACAACCACTGCCTTTGTGCTATAACTTACGTATTTTTCTAATAGGGGCAAGGGATTGTTCCTATGAATCGTGATTCATAAATTCCACACTCTTTTCGCTATAATAATAATAATACAGTTGTAAACATTATGCCATGTAATCTTCCATGTTAGTGTTAGCTGTTACCACATTTAAATTCCGTTTGCCTAACAAACCTGAAAGACAATGGTGAATGTGGGAGAATATACATATCACGTTAATGTTTACATTTGTACTATTCTTACACTGAATGGGAATAGTTATAAATGAAGCAAGGCAACTGACTTCGAGTACTGATTTTTAAATCTTCTACGAATAAAAATTCTGTGCAGACAAGTTACATGATGTTAAATGTTCCAAAGAATAAATAAATCTACAAAATACCTTTGCTTAACCCTCCGGAATGTGCAATCTGCGAGTTAAGTACTTTTCACACTTCTGAAATGTCTTTGTTGCAATAATAAGTAAACACAAGTCGAATAAATGCAGATTTTTCTGTTTCTGAATGTTCTGCCCATCACTCATAGAGTGCCCAATATGTCACTATAAAATTATTTAACATTTACAAGTCCTATTTTTTAAGAATCTATTTTTTCACTTCCAAATTATCTTTTCAGGTTTTATTTTTGACTCTTCTCCTTTGAAAAAAGAAGAAAAAATTCGTAATCATTTCCTTTTTGAGATTTCAATCTGCAATTATTTTTTATTTCATTGAAATGAAACATTTTGTAATATTGTGAAGAAAGTTTATTATCTTTTAGAGCATCTAAACAACATATATATCAAAATGTTTCATATAAATTTCTTTTAAGGGTAAAAGATATTAAAAAATCCTTAAGATTTAAAATAAAAAATCTAAATGAAATTTAAATTTCATAAATTTTACTGTTAATATTGTCATTTTGATCCACCCCAGAAGGCTTTATCTTCATCACTGGCTGTGATAGAGTAGTAATTCTTTTTAAATACATGTACTTAAGTTGACAAATTATTTGGGTTCGAGATTCGGAAGATTCGATTTGGGTTCGGAATTCGGCACGTTTTATTTAAGATTCGGTATTTGGATTCAATTCGGTAAAATTGGGGTTCGACCCATCCCTAGTTGACAGTATAAAATTTCTGGGATTAGAGCTTGATAATAAATTCAGTTGGGAGGGGGGCCACACTACAGAACTGCAAAAACTACTTAACAAATCTGTATTTGCAATACGAGGGATATCAGACATAGGAAACATAAAAATAAAAAATCTTGCATACTTTGCTCACTATCATTACATAATGTCATATGGTATAATGTTTTGGGGTAACTCTTCAAGTGAAGCGAAAGTTTTCCGAGTCCAAAAGTGTGTAATATGTATTATTTGTGATGTAAATTCACAGACATCCTGCAGAAGCCTCTTCAAAGAACTGGGTATATTAACTACTGCCTCTCAGTATATTTATTCCTTAATGAAATTTGTCATAAATAATAAATCTCGTTTCCCAACAAACAGCTCAGTTCATATCTACAATACTAGGAACAAAAATGATCTACACAAGGACTTAATAGCACTTACTTTAGTTCATAAAAGGGTCCACTAAAACACTCAGGAACACATATTTTCAATAATATACCAACAACCATTAAAAAAAAAAAAATTAGCTACAAACACAGATCAATTTCAGAGGAGCCTAAAAGACTTTGTGGTGGCAAACTCCTTCTACTCCACTGATGAATTCTTAAATAGGACCAAATGATGCATGTATCTGTATTCATACTGTTAGTATTTTCATATTATCAGCCATGGCCTTCATCAAAAAAGGAAACACATTCACAAAATCACTCAGACATAACTTCAGAACACATGACCACAATCTCTGGCTGCTTCAGTGCAATTAATTTGAATGTGTTTGTGTCTTTTTCTGGTGAAGACCATAGTCAAAAATTTAGCTGTGTGAATGTGGCTGTCTATTTTAAGTGTGTACCTATGGCTCAGCAATCATCATTATGGTGAGGTCCATCTATCTTCTATTATTTACAGGTATTTGACTTAAGTCAATTTTGTGCAATTTTTCATTAAATGTACATTGGAAGTAATAATGTTAGATCATAAGTGTGGATCTCACTCAACTCAAAGTCACTGCCGAGAATTCTTCCTCAAGACTTGTGCTAAATTGGAATTCTTACAGAGAAAAGGTAAGAATAACATGCTTGAAACTATACAAATGTATAAAACTACACAGTTAAAAACTACTATGCAACATCTCATACAAATTGGCATTCATTCCTATTGGAAACATTCTTTGTTCACAATTCTAACCGTCAGGCTGCAACTGCATATGATTTAAGTAATCAGCTGAACTCTGTAACTCAGCACAAATGTCTTAAGGTAGCAAAAAGTATTAATTGCTTTACTTCTCTACACTCTATTAACTATATACCATAAAAAAGCTCATTTAAGACATTAGTGCATGCACCTTATTATTCCAGTCCATGAAGATAAAAAAAAAAGGTTGATCAAGGAAAGGAGGGTGGAGAACAGCGGGTGGAGGAATTTTAGAGTCACAAAATCTTTCCACATTGCTAGGAAGGAGTGTCATGAACAAAACACAAAAAATCCTGGTAGGTGGTTTTGTGTGTGTGTGTGTGTGTGTGTGTGTGTGTGTGTGTGTGTGTGTGTGTGTGCTGGGATGTGCAGGCGTTTAATGACCACAATTTTACGTTTTCTCAAATAATGCTTAAATAACAGCTTCTAGCATCAATGTTTCCTAGTATATAATTAACTACCTTAAATAAATATAAAAAATAGAAAACAGATGACTTAACCAAAGGACCGGCTCGTCGATAGACACAAATAAAATCACACACAAACACACATACAAGCTTTCGAAACCGTTGGTCGCTTCTTCAGGATAAGAGGAAAAAAGGGAAGGATATGGGTTTTAAGGAAGTGGAAAAGGAGTCATTCCAATCCCAGGAGTGGAAGGACTTACCTTAGGGGGAAAAAGGTAGAGCCTCTGCCTCAAGTGGTATCTCTGTCCAACTTCTTTGCTTTTTACAAATGTCTGTCTAGGTGTGTTTGCATTTGGATATGTGTGAGTGTGTGTGTATTTGTTTACCTTCCTTTTTTCCCCTAAGGTAAGTCCTTCCACTCCTGGGATTGGAATGACTACTTTTCCACTTCCTTAAAACCCATATCCTTCCCTTTCTCCTCCACTTTTTTCCTCTTATCCTGAAGAAGCAACCAACGGTTGCGAAAGCTTATATGTATGTTTGTGTGTGATTTTATTTGTGTCTATCGACGAGCCGGTCCTTTGGGTAAGTCAACTTTTTTCTATTTTTTATATTTGTTTATCCCACCAGGAAAGTTTCCTTCTATAATTTTACTACATTAAATTTCATACAAAAATTTGCATGTCATTTTTTAGCAATAACTAATAATTGCTGTGTCACAGGGGATAAAAAGTCAGATTATTAAAAATATTGTTTTAAAGGTACAAAATTAACATTAATCTTATAATGGTAAGTATGTCGAATATTATGTGGGGGGGAGCACAAGGGAAGGGAAGAAAGGAAGTTTAATGTCCCACCGACATTGTGGTCATCAGCGATGGAGCACTTGCTCAAATAGTTTTTTTGTCACGGATGGGGATGGAAATTGGCAGTGGCCTTTGAAAGAAAGCATCCTGGCATTTTCCTGGAGTGTTTTAGGGATATCGAGGGAAACCTAAATCAGGTTGGCAGGAGGCAGGTTTGAAATGTTGCATCAGTTCGTGTTCATGCTCCTCTCCCCCCCCCCACCCCCCTCCTCCCCAATGGGTCAGCAGACTTAAGATCAAGTAGGTAACATCCACCTTGTTATAAGAAATAACTGCAGGGTAACACATAATGATATACAGACCCTCCACAGGGTGCCTTTGAATCACTGGCAACAAAGCGCTCACACACACTGAAGCAAATGTTTAATTTCAATACAGTGCATTTGATTTTAGTCATGACTTGTCCAGGCTTGTCTATTTTCTACGAAATGTATTTATATGGAATGCAGACGTGAGATACTGATAATATTCATGTATGCGGATAAAATCTAGAGAAACATCTGCGCACTGTTCTACTTTTCTCAGGGGAAATTGTTTCTTAGTCACCTTCTACAGCAGCTCTAATTTTCTTCCAGAAACACACAGTAAATACACAAAACCAAGAGACATTACAAGTGCTACTTGATTTTCAGTTTACAAACAGACTATTTTTCCCAAATTTTCCTGTTCCATTTTGTACAGCAGAGTTATTTCCATATTATATAGAGTGATTACTAATTTTCAGTTGTTATGTGAGCTGGTACACATAAAAGCTCAACAGCTGGAGCTGTCAACTGTGACTTCACTGCCTCATATGCAACTGGCTGTTAATATGCATTTGGAATGTTGATGTGTCTCCACTACCACAAACTGGAATACGTTTTAGAGAATGAAGGGTATCAAATGCATCACCCCAGCCTCAGCTCTCCCATCAATAGAGATCTACAGGTTTAATTAAACTGCATCCCTATACAACAAAAGTAGGTCATCTAGGTGTTAGAATTTTAGATATGTTAATGCAAGTAGAGCAATGTATTACAGCAGATTACTGTTCTAAACCTGAACACAATCATTTACATTCCATCAGATATGTTCACACCCACCTTCCCAAGATATACTGTGGTTTAACTCAGTGCAGCCCACTCTAAAAGTGTGAGTCACTTCCTGAATGAAAAAGATTTATGACATGAAAATGGAAATGAGTGGAAACATAAGGAACATGTATAACACACTGATGACAGTACACAAGCTAAATACAACAGTATCACCACATGTAAGCTCCCATCATCTTTATGTCAAGTTACAAATAATATCATCATTAAGTTGCCTTCCAATGTATCATCATTATATTCTTGTTCTAATGCTCTGCACATTTATGTATCAACTTATTTTAATTTATTGCTCAAATGAAGATCCCTAGGTGAAGTATATGGGGTATTTCTCAGTATCAAGCATTGACCTTAAAAGTGTGGACTTTTTGCAGAGAGTGGGCATTGCTTGGCTGAATAAAAGGACTTCTTTAGGAAAAACTCACTAATAAATATACATTTTTCTTCTCTGTAAACTGTCACTGTGACGGTGCAAATATGTAAGCATAGCAGGAAGTAATGATACCATTTGTATTGTCAAAGTTAGTAGTATCAATGTCAGGCATACCATACATTTAATACAACATTATAACCACATTCCATTACAAGAAAGAAAATCAGAGTTAAGGAATTTAGAAATATTACAGTGCTAAAGGCACTGACTGATGTTTACTACCATCCAACATGATACTCATGCACACTACTTTGAGGACCACTTTGGATGGTACACTCTTTGATTTAGGAAATACAACTCCCACCTACTCACAGATTCCCTTGCTCAAGAGCATCCATTAAAGCATTCAGCAATGAGAGGTACTGTTCCAAGTTGTATTTGCTGTTCTGCTGCAGTTTCTCTAGTCCAAGTTGTACCTCATTATCTGAAATGGGGTCCAGTGATGGAAGAGGTGCACTGTTCCACAACTTACGAGCTGATGCAAGGCAAGTATCTGGTATCTGCAAAACATAATTATGCCACTAAAAAGCTACGAAAGAAATGTGTGTGTAACTTTAAAAACTTAACAGAAATAACTATAAATATGAAAAATAATTCAAGGGCAGATACAAACAAAAGCATATATAAGTACTGTATATTTCCACAGATAAGACGATGGCTGAATCATAAAAAGAGGCCCTAAAATCTGAGGTTGTCTTATACAATGGAACAAAAAAATTAAAATTAAATTCAGTCTGAAATTTAAATCATGGAGGAAAGATTTACGAAAACAAAGGTTTGCATGATTTTTTTTATTCATTTTTTTTTTTTTTTTTTTTTTTTTTTTTAATATTTGCTTATGAGCTTTATTAATTTACTGAGCGGTCAAGGGTACATACGATAACCTATATGGCATAGAGCATGAATAGAATTAATTATTTACAATGCTGCTTGATTTTACGATGTCGCTTGTCAAAAATATTTTCTCAGTATATCCATAGTAGCACTGAAATGATTAGTGTATATTTATGTATGGAGCAGTGAAAAGGTGAAGATATTTCAGAGCTATGCACAACAATTGCAGCTTCCTTTGAAATCCTTTATCTTCTGTTCTCGGGCAATTTCATGTTTTTTCACCAGCATAATATGTGCATCGGTGATTAAACATCATCTTGGTGAAAGAAATTACTTTTTCTCTTAAACTTCATGATGTAAAAAAAAAAAAAAAAAAAAAAAAAAAAAAAAACAACAACAACATGCTTCTTCACAATTGGATACAACATAGCACTACACGCATGAAAGTTTAAAAGCAGACCATAAACACTGCACCAAAGTGTGAAATCCAGATGTACCAATCAGGAAAACTACTTATGGTGACTTCTAGTGACATTTTTTAAAAACATCCACAAGCTTTGCCTCCGAATTTAATCCACAGGCATATTTTTAGATCTCTAAACCTGGAAAAAAGTGCAACTAGCAATCAGGTAAATATGATAACTTGGGAGTCATCTTATAGGCCAGATATATGCTTAAACTAAGGTTGTGCCCAAGTGGTTTGGCTGAATCCATTATTTGCTAAATCTAGAATACTGGCTTCAGATTCAAGAGTTGATGCATAATGACCGAATACTACCAAATGCCGAATCCAAAGTGTAATATGGAAACATTTAGTTTCGAATGTTTTAGTTTACTTTGCATAACAGTGCATTTTTGTTTGAGTTATTTACTTTATTTCCCATAGATCAGCTGAAAGACATGACGTCATAAAACAGAACGATCTCACTTTGAATTTATTCAAGTGAAACTTCCACGAAACTTAAGCAGTTGCGTGAGTATTGTGAAAACAATCTAGCGTGTTTACCCAAATCTATGCAGCAATGCCTGCAATCTAAATCGAGTACAGAGTAAACGAAGTTCGGAAAAATGGTGCTAGGAGCTGCCACAAGTAACTTTTCCCATCCAATATAAGCAGTGCTACACAGGCTCGTTTGTGCAAATATAAATAATGGTGCAAAGACTTTTGCGCTCATAAAAGAGAGACAGAGAGAGAGAGAGAGAAGAAGAGTCTAATTTCCTTTTTATTTTAGACTGTTGAATTTTAATACACCATCCAGTGAAGGAAATAGAACTTTAGTATTGCTCAAGTTCAAATGTAGCAGCCTTTCAAATATTAGTAGCAACAAAAATAAATTTCTTTATGTAAATATAAAAAAATGTAATATATGAACAATACGTAAATATGAACAATACGTAAATATTTAGGATTCTTACATTAGTTGCCTCTGTCTGATTTTACGATTTGTTTCGTCGAATTTTGTGAAGTGCTGGGGTGTGTGAACTTTAATGAAGCACTAGGATTTCAAGAAGAAAGTTATTTATTGCATGGGAAAAAAGTTCTAATCATACGCCATCCATGTGTGATGACGTCAATTCAGCAACCACTGGACGTCTGTTTCAATAAATTGTGTAAGGTCAAGCTTAAACACATGTACACTGATTGCCTTTCGAAAAGTGACCGTCTTGTAAAAAGCGTAAGTGTGCCAATGGAATGATACATGGAAGTGGGTTCCAAATCAATTGCATAACAAGAATTTAAAAGTGTTCGATATCGAATGTACTAGATTGTATGAGGGCATGGTGCTCCGTAGTACAAAGGAACTGAATAACAAGGAATCAAGTGATAAAGATTCAGAATTACAGTACCGGTATCTAATCACTATTATAAACATTTTGTAAAATTTGTAATATAAGTCTAATAAAGTTGTTTTGTATTTCCATAGTTTCATAGTTATTTCTATGCTTATTAAATAAGTGTTTAGTGTTGCTACAATAGCCATATATTTGAAGTCTCATCTAAGAGCTACAACATAAAGATGACTGGCAAGCATGTGTTGCGTCAATATGCTTGACACTACAACCACTGCCTTCATGCTACAACTTACGTGTTTTTCTATTAGGGACAAGGGATTGTTCCTATGAATCATGATTCGTAAATTCCACACTCTTCGCCATAAGAATAATACAAATGTAAACATTACACCATGTATTCTTCCATGTTAGCTATTACCATATTTAAATTCCATACATGTAACAAACCCAAAAGACAACGGCGAACATGGGCGAATATACAATATGTATCACGTTAATGTTTCCATTTATAATAACGGAAAGTCCTGGTTGGAATTAATAATATAGTAACAAGGACAGTTTACAACTCACCGCAAAGACATGGCGACGAGCTACAACAGGCACATACTAAAGACACACACATACAACACTTTCAGCTATCGGCCATGACCTCCTTCAGAAAATAGAACATTCACACAGGCACACAACACAGTCATACAATCATACAACCATCACCTCCGGCTACCGCACTTCGAATCACACTCTGCGGCATGTAAATTATGGACGGGCGGGGAGGGGAGAGGGGATAGGAAGGTTATGTCACAGTGGTTGGTATGGGTACAGCATGGCCTAGATGGGAATAACAAGATGCAGCTTAGGAATGGAGTAGGGAGGCAGGTGAGGGGTTAAAAATAAAATAAGAAAAGAAAATAAACAAAATAAATATACATATAAATAATAAAATTAAAAATAATAAATAAAATACGCTCATACTGCACGTACACACGACCGCGTACACACACTCTCAAACAATACCTCCCCCCCCCCCCACACACACATTCACGCACCACTCAAAATAGTAGAGGTTTGGGATAGAGACGTACGAACCGTAAGGTATGGAAAAAAAGGGAAGTTATCGTAGGTTGAGGCCTGGATGATTTCGGAATCGGGAAATGTATTGTACGGATAACTCCCATCTGTGCAGTTCAGAAAAGCTGGTGGTGGATGGGACGATCCAGATGGCCTGGGTTGTGAAGCAGCCATTGAAATCTGTTGCATGCTATGCCACAGGGTGCTCCAGATTGTTTTTGGCCAGTTTGGCGGTAGCCATTCATCCTAATGGACAGCTGGTTAGTGAATGGCCAGGGCCACTTCCCCTTCCCTCCAAACCCAGAACCTCCCACAGGGGTACCCTAAAAATGCCCCTCTTGTCACTGGATAATTTCCAGGGCTGGAGCTGCCTCTAAATGTTGCCTCTCCAGCAAGGATACGGCTTCCTTAAATCCTGTCCTGAAATGAGATCCATCCTTCATGACATCTTTCCTACTCCACCGAGAGTGTCTTTCTGCCACCCACCTAACATCTGTAACCTTCTAGTCCATCCCTATGAAATCCCTAAACCACCTTTCCTACCCTCCGGCTCCTACCCATGTAACTGCCCCCAGTGTAAAACATGCCCTATGAATGCTCCCACCACCACTTATTCCCGTCCTGTAATCCGGAAGGTGTACACAATTAAGGGCAAAGCCACTTATGACAGCACCCATGTTATTTACCAGCTGACCTGCCTGACATGCCTGCACTTCTATGTGGGAATGACCAGCAACAAACTGCGGTCAAAACCATATATATAAATAGAAAAGAGATGACTTACCAAAAGGACCGGCTCGTCGATAGAAACAAATAAAATAAATAAAATCACACACAAACACATATACAAGCTTTCCCACCACTGGCAGCCTCTTCAGGAAAAAGAGGAAAAAAGGGGAGGAAAAAGGGAAGGATATGGGTTTTAAGGAAGTGGAAAAGGAGTCATTCCAATCCCAGGAGTGGAAGGACTTACCTTAGGGGAAAAAAAGGAAGGTAAACAAATACACACACACTCAGACATATCGAAACGCAAACACACCTAAACAGGGAAACTTTCCCGGTGGGATAAACAAAAATAAAAATAGAAAACAGATGACTTACCAGAAGAACCGGCTCATCGATAGAAACAAATAAAATAAATAAAATCACACACAAACACACATAAAAGCTTTCGCAGCCTAGCTGCTTCGTCAGGCAGAAGGGAAGGAGAGGGAAAAGGAAATGATGAGGGTTTCAAGGGAGTGGATAAGGACTCCTTATCCACTCCCTTGAAACCCTCATCATTTCCTTTTCCCTCTCCTTCCCTTCTGCCTGACGAAGCAGCTAGGCTGCGAAAGCTTGTATGTGTGTGATCTTATTTATTTTATTTGTTTCTATCGACGAGCCGGTTCTTTTGGTAAGTCATCTGTTTTCTATTTTTATTTTCATATATAATTTCAGTGACAATCACTGTTACTCCACAAATTTCTAAAAAAACAAAAGAAAATAAATGTAACTTAGCACTTGAATTTCATTCAATGAGAGCAATGCCTTACCTCCAAATTAATGGTAATGGTTGGAAAATGTTTGTGTACTGTTTCAACCAAACTGTCCAGCAAGTTGATGACTGATGCTTTTTCTGAAGGTTTAGCCAGAACAATAGCTGGCCACAAAGAGTTCAACATTGTCCAGTCATGCCTAGTTACCAGTGGGTTTTGTTTTGGACCCAATAATACATATAATGCACCCTGTAAAAGAAAAACATTTTCATTTTATGTCATAAAATAAAACACCATTCAGAAAATAGTGCATAAAATCCACAAGGAGGCAGATGTGCTTACCTTTAGAAATTGTAATAAGTAATAGCACTGCTAAAAATCATAAAAAAGACAGTAGCAACTTAATAATGGAAAGCCCAAGTTGGAATTCAACAGTATAATAAGACATACGATGAGCTTTGGCAGGACATAAAAAATACACACACACACACACACACACACACACACACACACACACACACACAAACAAACAAACAAACAAACAAACAAACAAACTTATGCTATCAGCCATTAGCCTTCGTCAAAAAAGAGAGCATTCATACAATCAAACTGCACATTCATGCAACTGTCATCTCTGACAGCCAAACTCTGAATCCAGTTAGAGTGCAGCAGCCGTAGATGACAATTGTGTGACTGTGAGGTGTGCCGGTTTGATTTTGTAAATGATGTCTTTTCTGACAAAGGCTAATGGATGATGGCTAAAGTGTTGTATGTGTAAGTGTGATTTTTATGTGCCTGACACAGCTAGTCGAGTTGTAAACTATTCTTACTATATTGTTGAAAAGTAACAATTTAGGTTTTAGAACAACAGGTCCCTTCTTCAGAAGCTTCTCCCTGAATCTAGAATTACTTTATTTTTACAGATTTCTGTTGTCACTAGTGGGAATGTTGTATCTTAAAAGATAAGTACTAACAAGTCCCTGTGTCTCATGTATGTTTACATTTACAAAAATTTAGCACATGAAGATAAAAAAAAATTTAAAAAGTGCCAATTCCAAAACACTGTGTATACATACTGTGTATACATAGACCACTACCTCATTATGGGAATGCTCTTAAGAACGTCATGTTCCATTGTTACTAAATACTTCGTAACAAAAGAAAAAGGAGTAATAATAATAATAAATCCACGAGTAATTTTATAGATGGTATTATTGATGAAAGTACTTATGTCTGACAGTAATATAGTCATGATTAGGGTTGTGTCCAAGTGGTTCGGCTGAATCCATTATTTGCTGAATCTAGCACACTGGCTTCGGATTCGTTGCATAATGGCTGAATACTACCGAATCCAAAGTGTTATCTGCAAACCTTAAGTTACGAAAGTTGTAGCAGTAAACTTTCGCTTCCGTTAATTACTTTATTTTCCATAGATCTGCTGAAAGACGTGATGTCATAAAATAAAACAAACTCACATTCAATAGTTCTGATAAATGGCGCTAGGAGTCCCCATAAGCAGTGCTACACAGGCTTGCGTAACAGGCGCAAATATAAATACTGGCGCAAAATTTTTGCAGTCATAAAAACAAGGAAGACGAGTCTAATTTCCTTTTTATTTTAGACTATTTAATTTCAATACACCATCCAATGAAGAAAATAGAACTTTAGTATTGCCCAACTTCAAATGTAGCAGCCTTTCAAATATTAGTAGCAACAAAAATAAATTTATTCACATAAATACCAACAATACATAAGGCATTAGGATTCTTACAGGAGTTGCCTCATTCTGATGTCACGATTTGTGTAAGATAAAGCTTAAACACATGTACACCTACCGCCTTTCGAGAAGTGACAGACAACTGACACCAACGTGTGTAAAACGAGCATTTGTGCCAATGAAATGATGATGATACCTGTAAGTGGGTTCCACATCAGATTGCATAACAGGCATTTAAAAATGTTCGATGTTGAATGCACTAGATTGTACGAGAGATGATGCTCTGTAGTACGAAGGAACTGTGACTCAGAATTACTGTACCGATCTAATTTCTATTATAAACATTTCCTAAAATTTGTATTATAAGCCTAAAATAATTTTTTTATATTTCCGCATTTAGTTTCATACAATAGCCCTATAATAGAAGTCTTATCTAAAAGCTACTACATAAAACTGACTGGCAAGCATGTGTTACGTCAATATGCCTGATGCTACAACCACTGCCTTCATGCTACAACTTACATGTTTTTCTATTATTGGTAAGCAATTGTTCCTATGAATCGTGATTCATAAATTCCACACTCTCTTCGCCATAAGAATAATACAAATGTAAACATTACGCAATGAAATCTTCCATGTTAGCTGTTACCACATTCAAATTCCGACTGCCTAACAAATCCGAAAGACAACGGCGAACATGGGAGAATATACATATCATGTTAATGTTTTAGATTTGTACTATTCTTATGCTGAACGGGAATAGTTAGAAATGAAGCACAGCAACTGACTTCTAGTACTGATTTTACAAATCTTCTACGAATAAAAATTCTGTGTAGACAAGTTATGTGATATTAAATGTTTGAAATAATAAATAAATGTACAAAATATCCTTGCTTAACCCTCTGGAATGCGCAATTTGTGCATTAAGTGGTTTTCACAGTTCTGGAATGTCTTCATGGCAATAACAAGTACTCACACGTTGAATAACTGCAGGTTTATCTTTGTCTGAATGTCCTGTCTGTCACTCGTATGTTAATATAATATTATTTAACATTTGCACATCCTATTTTTTAAGAATCTATTTTTTAACTTCCACAATAGCTATTCATCTTTTCAGGTTTTATTTTTGACTCTTCCCCTTTGAAAAAAGAATATAGAGTGAAGAAAGTTTATTACCTTTTAGAGCATCTAAACAACATATATATCAAAATGTTTCATGCAAATTTCTTTCAGGGGTAGGGGGCATTAAAAAATCTTTAAGATTTAAAATAAAAATCTAAATTAAATTTAAATTTCGTAAATTTTACTGTTAATGTTGTCATTTGGGATCCACTCCAGAAGGCTTTATCTACATCACTGGTTGTGATGTAGTAATTCTTTTTAAATACAGGTACTTGAATTGACAGATTATTTGGGTTCGAGATTCGGAAGACTCGATTTGTGTTTGAAATTCGGCACATGTTTTATTTAAGATTCAGTATTCGGATTCGATTTGGTAAAATTGGGGTTCAACCCGTTCCTAGTTATGAAAGTACTGCTCTGAATCGTCGATATCTGGGATAAAACTGGACAATTTAAGACATACTGTTTTGATGGGAGGATGGTAGATGATACATAGCAACTCACTATATAATTTTCTGCTGCTGCATCCACAGCTATCAAGTCAGCCTGCAAGGATTCACTTTCGCAAGTGTGCATTCCAGGATGATTTCTGTGAAATACTGGAACTTTCAAAATTGTAAGAGCCACTACATTCCTAATTCGAGCTGGAGTTCCGTTATAGCAGGCTTGTTCTATAAAAATCATACATTATGTCCATGCTCCAAAATTATAGCCTTACAGCACTACAGCAAAGAATTTTCCGCATTCACATCAAAGTTTATAGGCACACCTATGGAATACTTCGTGGACCACAACAAATCTCTGATCTTGTGACCAATCTGGAGTATGCCTTTAATTTCTTCATAATGTATAACTTTGTCTATACGGTCACTAACACCTTTCACATAAAGTAAGTGAGTATGAGGAAAAGTCCCCCCCCCCTTCCACCCATCTGCTTTGTCTACATTGTATGTTTCTGTTGTTAGAGTGGTGTGAATCCCATTACAGTTACCTGTTGGTATGTGTCAGTTTTCTGTAGACTATGTCTTAGTTTTCTGCTAGATGGTATATATAACTCTACATCAGGCATTAAATCACTTGGTATTTTCTATTTCTAAAAAAAAAAAATCTGTTTTTTTTTTTTTTTTCTTATGTAAGCTGTTGAGGTTCTGATGGAATCTGTGTAATTCTGCTTCCCCACATGGCTATATGACAAACATATCATCCGCATATCTCAGCCCACAGTGAGAGCGTAATGGTTCAGTGTTTTGCACGCTTCTATGAATACATTAGCTACTACAGGATTTTTTTTTATTTTTTTATTAATACTTAATTTTTTTATTTATTGGGGGGGGGGGGGAGAATTCAGATATAGGTACATAGGGGAACAATGATTCAACTGCTTTGTCTTTGGTCACCTACCAAACAGTATCAAAAGCCTTACAGATAGCAAACTAGCATTTAAAAATAAAAGAATTTCTGAATGGCAACTCCTTCTACACTATAGATGAATTTTTTGATACAAATTAGTAAATCTGAAAAAGAAAAGAAAAAAAATTTAAAGAAAAGATTGTGACTTGTAATATTTAGTACCAAGTAATAATTTGTAAAGACACCTTTCATTAACCTGACACATTCCACATCATTATGAAGTGTCATATTCATGATCTATGGAACAAATACTAATCTAATCTGTTCACATGGAACTTTAATTTCTTACAACCTCTTAAACTGAAGTATGTTTAATATATTTTTCTTCATTCCACAACCATGAGAACCATTTCACTTGGGATTTGTGGTAGGTACATTAAAACACTTTTGTTTTTGTTATGACTACTAACACAATTATACACAATATACCGGCTAACACTGTTGCTACGACCTTGAGCCGTCCCATAAAAGTCACAATAGATATGTCCGTGAGCACCCACTCTTATCCTGGTCAGTATAGCAATGTCCGGAGACACGTTCGTCAGCACACACAGTACGTAACTGAGGCAAGGTTCTCGGCTGTCCCCGTGCATATCTCAAATGCCGCGCGGCTGCCAGGGTGCAGCGCGGTAGTGCCGCCAGCGCCGCACAGTGGCCAGTGCTGGTAACGTGCGGCGCGCCGTCTAAACACACACGCCGCGCATTACCACATTCCTCCCCCTTTACGGTGTAATGTCCAGGGGTGCCAACTGCACCCAGGCTACGTCCATGGGCAAGGCCTCATCCATCTCTGGCTGCCAGTGTCGGGCTGGTAGTACCCCATAGGGCTGATAATGTCCTGTTCGTCTGTGCCAGGAGTGGCTGGTACCTCTGTGTATGTTGCTCGCAATGACCGGGGATGAGGGCGCACCGTCTACTCCCAGAATTGGAAATAAAACAGGAGCAGTTTCATTACTCACTGGTTGAGTCATGGTCCTTTCCGGTGTCTGAATGTCCATAGCCTCAGAAGCGGTGGCTCCCTCCCCCCTGTCCAGTGCCGGATGCTCAGTGAGGGGAGCCGAAGGTGGACGTGACCCGTCGCTCAGGAATGTGGCTGCTGGAACTGGTGCCACTGCCAGGAAAGGCGCCCTTACCGCCGACGGAGCTCGGGCAGACACAGCACGCAGTGCAGAAGTCAGCCCCCCCGAAGATGTTGGCACGGAGCATGCCGGCAAAACAGGCCCTGGAGGAGGCGGGGTTGGAGGAGGCACCTGTTAATCTGCCGGGAGTCGTGGGCGCAACTGATCCCAGTGTCGACGAAGGGTGCCCACAGCAGTGAACCGATATGACATCAAGAAACGGATAATGGCATCATCCACAGAGAGAGATGGTCACATATTTGCGCATTTAAGCTTTAAACGTAAGCACAAACGTTTCCACTTCGCCATTCGACTGGGGATGAAACGGAGGGGCCGTAATATGGCGAATACCCAGACGGGCACAAAAAATCTTCAAAAACAGAAGAAGTGAAAGGGGTGCCATTATCTGAAACGAGTGTGTGTGGAAACCCCTCCAAAGCAAAAACCTTAGACAGTCACTGAATAGTTACTGCAATGGACATGGTATGGCAACGAAAAAGTGTGGAAAGTTTGAGTAGGCATCTACAAGAAAAAACCAATAAGAGTTCAGAAAGGGGCCCGCGTAATCTATGTGCACCCACTCCCGTAGCGCCACTTGCTGTAAAGCACACAACGAGCACTTAGCCACCAGCCTCGTAATGTCACCATCGATGCCGGGCCAAAACACATGCCGGCGAGCCAATGTTTTCGTGCAGGATACTCCCCAGTGTCCTTCATGAAGCATCTGAAGCACTTTGGAACGGCGGAATCAGCACCCGCGGAGCCTGTCCGTCTGTAGCCAAAATGAGAACCCCATCCCATTCAGACAGGCGAAAACAGAAGAAATAATAGTTACGGAGGGGATCTGAAGCCCGACGTGGAGGGGCGTCAGGCCAGCCCACTCGAATGTAGTGAAGGACGCGCCACAGCACGGGATCTGACGACACCGCCTTGGCCAACGCTGGCGCTGTAATAGGAAAACCATCAACAGTAGCCTGAGCTTCCTCATCCAAATAAAAGCATAAAAGTTCTTCTCGGTTAAAGTCAGGATTAGGCCCTGCCGGAAGGCGCGATAATGTGTCTGCATTAGCATGCTGTGCCGTGGGACGGAAATGGATTTCATAATTATAATGGGAAAGAAAAAGAGCCCAACGTTGCAGCCTATGAGCTGTCTTGTCGAGAAGCGCTGCTGTAGGGTGAAATAGAGACACCAAGGGCTTATGGTCAGTAATAAGATGAAATTTGACCCCATACAAGTAAACATGAAATTTTTTTCAAAGCTTACACAATGGCTAACGCCTCCTTTTCAATTTGAGAGTACCGTTGCTGAGTTGCCGTCAACGTCTTAGAGACGTACGCAATGGGGCGTTCCGACCCATCGGGATACTTATGGGCCAAAACCGCTCCAATGCCATGTTGGGACGCATCTGTGGCCAGAACCAAATGTTGCCCGGGAACATATGCCATCAAACAAGGTGCAGAAACCGGTAAGTGCTTTAACGTGCAAAACGCCCGTTCACACTCAGACGACCAGGCAAAGGGAACACCCTTGTGAAGCAGATGTTGTACAGGATGTGCTACCGAGGCAGCGCCCGGTAAAAAATGGTGGTAATAGGCAATGTTACCCAAGAAGACCTGTACGTCCTTAACAGATGTGGGACACGGCAGGGACTGTACCACGGCCACGCGATCTGGCAACGGGCGGACGCTCGCTGAAGACACCTCAAACCCCAAATAAGGAATAGAAGGTTGGAAAAAACGGGACTTTGCCAAGTTGCAGCGGAGACCAGCTGCTTGTAGGACAGAGAAACGTGCCCACAGGTTTTGTAAATGCTCGTGTGGGAGGCACCAGTCACAACAATATCATCCAAGTAGTTAACACAACCCGGAACCGGACGGAGATGCTGCTCTAAGTAGCACTGAAAAATAGCCGGGGCACTAGCAACCCCGAAAGGGAGTCGCTGATATTGGTATAACCCAAAGGGAGTGTTGACGACCAACAGACGTTTAGTGTCGTCGTCCAAAGGGAGCTGAAGATAAGCTTCCGCTAAATCAATGTGAGAAAAAGAGTGGGAACCAGAAAGTAAAGCAAGGAGTTCGTCTGTCCGAGGCATGGGGTATGAGTCAACCACAGACTGTGCATTGATAGTGACTTTAAAATCCCTACATATATGTAAAGACCCCTCAGGCTAATTTACAATAACCAGTGGCGTAGCCCATTCACTGGAAGAAATGGGAGTTAAGACCTGCAAATCCTGTAGGCGATCTAATTCCGCCTTAAGTTGATCGCGCAGGACCAGGGCCACAAACTAGTGTGTTTGGATGTGGATATGTGTGAGTGTGTGTGTATTTGTTTACCTTCCTTTTGTCCCCTAAGGTAAGTCCTTCCACTCCTGGGATTGGAATGGCTCCTTTTCCACTTCCTTAAAACCCGTATCCTTCCCTTTCTCCTCTCCTTCCTCCCTCTTTTTCCCGAAGAAGCCACCACTGGTGGCGAAAGCTCGAATGGTTGTGTGTTTTTGTGTGTGTTTGGTGTTCCTATCGACGAGCCTATACTTTAGGTAAGTCAAAAATCTTTATTTTATACCATTTTCCCACCTGGAAGGTCTCCTTCTATAATATTATATATATATATAATTACACACACACACACACACACACACACACACACACACACACACACACATTTTGCATATGTCTGCCCTGGTGTGTGTGTGTGTGTGTGTTTCTTTGTTTACCTATCCTTTTCCCTCCAAAGTAAGTCTTTTCCGGAATTGGAATGACTCCTTAACCACTCCCTTAAAACACTTATCCTTTCCTTTTCCCTCTCCTTCCCTGCTCTTTCTGATGAAGCAACCTTAGGATGCAAAAGCTCAGTTTTGTTTGTTTGTTGTGTGTGTGTGTGTGTGTGTGTGTGTGTGTGTGTGTGTGTGTGTGTGTTTATTTTTATTTGTGTATCAACGAACCAGTGCCTTCTTGCCTGGTAAGTCCAACTTCCTTTACGCTTTTTAAAATATTTTTCCAGACAGGATTGTTTCCCCTCTATATTATAGAAATCTGATAACTTACCCAAAGCACAGGCTCATTGACAGATACAAATAAAAACACACATAAACACACATACAAACTTTCGCAACCGTTGGTCGCTTCTTCAGGAAAAGTATAAGGAAGGAGGGGAGAAAGGAAAGGATACGGGTTTTAAGGTAGTGGAAAAGGAGTCATTCCAATCCCAGGAGTGGAAGGACTTACCTTAAGGGGAAAAAAGGGAAAGGTAAAGAGGCGCGCACACACACCCACAACAAGGTAGACATTTGTATATATACATATTGGGGTTGCTAGGAGAGTAGTAGTAGTAGTAGTTGTTGTTGTTGTTGTTGTTGTTGTTGTTGTTACGTTGGTGACAGTAAAAGCAAAAGCTGTACTGTATTCTAATAAAACTGTTTTTATTAGCAAAGGAAATAAATCAAAACTTAATTGAAATCATCGAAGTAAAATGTTTCTACTTTAGTAGAAGTTGAACTTCAACAGAAAGAAGACTAACTATGGAAGAGATGGGGGTTCCAGAATAAACACACAAAAAATGTAAACCAAACATGACGTGAACCGTGCAAGTTGACTAACAGGAAGATTGATTTGAAGCAGAAAACAGATTGTACAGTAAAGAGATATACAGAGAGATTTCAATAGCAAATAAATAATTACCTTAAACTGATCATGATGCTCCTTGGTATCTTCCTTTAAATAGTCCAATAACTTTGACACAAGTACAAGATAAGAATAAGAAAATGTGTCAAGTGCTGTGAACAATGTCTGTTGCGCTCTTGAACGAACCTGAAAATTACAAAGGTTGAATCAACTTAGAAAAATATAAAATACGCAAATTCTCCACAGAGATAAATTATTCTTTTAAAGAGACAGATTGGCTGGTCAGTACTTACCTTAGTGCTGTACCGCCAATAGTCACACAAAGAAGAAAAAGGATGAAAAAAATAGCACTAGCTTTCAGAACAGGGTCCCTTCATCAGGTAAAAGAGGAGGGAAGAATAAAGTAATAAGGAACAGAAGGGTAAGATTGTTTACAACCTAGGCCATAAGGCTGATGTTTAAGGACTATGGAAGTCAGAGATACTGTATACTAGTACTGAGCCATGTCAAAGAGTATTTATAACTAAAGACGATAGATCAAGCAGTAAAGAGAAGTGAACCAAATGATGCTGAATAGAGGGGGTGGGGGTAGGGGGTTATCTAAAAAGTTTTTGATTAACAGGGAAACGTATTGTGACACACACACACACACACACACACACACACACACACAAATATATATACATGAGAGGAAGGTAAAGAAGGGGGTGAGAAATGGTAAATAATAAGTGAGTTGAGGATGGAGAAGGGAAAGAGGTTAGTCCAAATTTAGGCGAGGAGGGTGGCAGTAGGAGAGGATATGTTGGAGGGCAAGTTCCCATCCCCGGAGCTCAGAGGGACTGGTGTTTGGTGGTAGTATCCAAATGGAACATGTGATTTAACACGTGACAAGGTCCCTGGAATCGTGCTGGAGGGCATATTCTGCCAAAGGATATTGGGTGTCCCGCAGGCGAACAGTCCATCTGTGGCCATTCATCCGCTTAGCTAATTTGTTGGAGGTCATACCAACATAAAAGGCCACATAGATGGACACACGGCACTTGGTAAATGACATGTGTTGTTTCGCTTGTAGCCCTGCCTTGAATGGAGTAAGTTTTACCTGTGGTGGGGCTGGCGTACAAGGGGGGACCTAAAAGAAACCAGATTTTTGTCATAAAGATTGATTGATGAACCTTTTTACAAAATTACTTCGCTCACCTTCAAAATACTCTCCATTACATGTGATGCACTTGTCAAGTCTCTTTTCCCACTGTTGGAAGCATATTTGGAACTCTTCAAGTTTGATATTGTCGAGTGCCCTTTGAGAAGCAGTTTTTACCGCCTCCACATCATCATAACACTCCCACTTTAGCGTGGGGTGTTTTTTTTTTTTTTCATTCATGGAAATAGGAAAAATTTACACGGGGCTAGGTCCAGTAAATACGGAGCATGGGGAATGATAGACCACCTCTGAGATGCCAAATAATGGATCACTCATAAGGCTGTGTGTGCTGGAGCGTTGGCGTGATACAGAAATCAGTCACGTGATTGCCAAAGTTCTGGGTGTTTCCTCCTCACATCCTCTCGCAGACGCCTTAAAACATCCAAGTAAAAGTGCTGGTTAAAAGTCTGGCCACAGGGTACGAATTCTCGATGCACAATACCACGAACATCAAAAAAGACAATGATTATAGTCTTCACATTTGACCTCATTTGCCTTGCTTTTTTTGGTTTGGCAGAGTTGGGAGTCCTCCACTGGCTTGACGCTTGCTTGGTTTCTGGGTCATACCCATAACACCAACTCTCATCCCCTGCAATGACTTTGTCCAAGAAGTTTGGTTCACATGCAATCTCTGTTTTCAAGTCCTGACGCACATTCATGCAGATGGTTTTTTGCTCCTGTGTGAGAAGGTGCGGAACAAATTTAGCAGAAACACGTCTCATTTGAAAATCCTCACTCAAAATCCACTGGCACGAGCTCCAACTTATTCCTGCCTCTGCTGAAATTTGGTTGATTGTTTGGTGATGATCCTCGTTGATCTTTTGGCAGATCTTTTCAATGTTCTCCTCGTTTCGTGATGTTGAAGGGCGTCGAGAAAGAGATTGGTCTTCAACACTCATCACACCAAATTTAAAGTGCCCAAACCAATCCAAAACCTGTGTGTGGCTCATAGTGTCCACCAGGAAAGCTTCCTGAAGCATTTGGTGTGTCTCCTTTGCAGTTTTTTAAAGCAGGAAACAAAATTTCACACACACTCTTTGTTCTTTTAAAGTTGCCATAACGACTTCACATGGGTAACCCGCTAACAGTCAGAGAAACACAATACCACATTTGCACATTCAGCTCTACACTGACACCGTCTGTACAGCTGTTTCATGAAGGTCTCTACTAACGCCATCTAGCGCCAATAGCAGAATAGCACCCCAGCAATGAATCTTAAAGGGAATGATCCTGCCTTGTACCTCAGGCACAGGTGATGCAAATATCAAATAATAAATCAATGTTTGAATTCTGACCAAAGCAGAAATTTTAATTTTAATGTCCCTCTGTTATTTCAATATCTTTATATTTATAAATTATGAAGGATCTTTCCTGGTGGGATAAATTTATATAAAAAATAGAAATTGGATGACTTATCCAAAGCACAGGCTCGTCGACAGACACAAATAAAATCACACACAAACACACATACAAGCTTTCGCAACCGTTGGTCGCTTCTTCAGGAAAACAGGAAGGAAGGAAGGAGAGGAGAAAGGAAAGGATACAGGTTTTAAGGAAGTGGAAAAGGAGTCATTTCAATCCCAGGAGCGTAAGGACTTACCTTAGGAAGAAAGGTAAACAAATACACACACACACACACACACACACACACACACACACACTAACACATATCCACACGCAAACACACATAGACAGATATTTGTAGAAAGCAAAGACGTTGGACAGAGATACCACTAGAGGCAGAGGCTCTGTCCACAGAACCAAGGCAAAGATGTTAAAGATGGTGGGCGGGAATTTGAATGTAGCGGAGGTTGAGACCAGGTGGGCAACAGGAGGAGAGAATAAGCTGAAGGGCAAGTTCCCATCTCCGGAGTTCTGAAGGATTGGTGTTGGTGGGAAGTATCCAGATAACCGGGACGGTGTAACACTGCGCCAAGATGTGCCGGCCATACACCAAAGCATGTTTAGCCACAGGGTGATCTTCATTACCAACAAACACTGTCTGCCTGTGATCATGCATGCGAATGGACAGTTTGTTGCTGGTCATTCCCACATAGAACGCTTCACAGTGCAGGCATGTTAGTTGGTAAATCACGTGGGTGCTATCGAAAGTGGCTCTGCCCTTGATCCTGTACACCTTCCGGGTTACTGGACTGGAGTAAGTGGTTGTGGAAGGGTGCATAGGGCAGGTTTTACAACGGGGGCGGTTGCAAGGATGGAGCCAGGGGGTAGTGAAGGTGGTTCGAGGATTTCATAGGGATGGACTAGGAGGTTACAAAGGTTAGGTGGGCGGTGGAAAGACACACTCGTTGGAGTGGGAAGGATGTCATGAAGGATTGATCTCATTTCGTTCGGGGCGGGATTCAGAATCAACATTCAGAGTCCGCTCCAGTCTCGGAAAGTACCCGGTGACAAGAGGGGAACTTTTGGGATTCTTCTGTTGAAGGTTCTGAATTTGGGGGGATGAGGAAGTGGCTCTGGTAATTTGCTTCTGAACCATATCAGGAGGATAGCTGAGGGATGTCAAAGCTGTTATTAGGTTATTGGTATACTGGTTCAGGGATTCGGGACTGGAGCAGACTCGTTTGCCACAAAGACCTAAGTTGTAGGAAAGGGAATGTTTGATGTGGAATGGATGGCAGCTGTCATAATGGAGGTACTGTTGTTTGTTGGTTGGTTTGATGTGGACAGATGTGTGAAGTTGGCCGTTGAACAGATGGAGGTCGACATCGAGGAAAGTGGCACAGGGTTTGGAATAGGACCAGGTCAATTTGATGGGACCAAAGGAGTTGAGGTTGAAGAGGAAATTCTGGAGTTGTTCTTCACTGTGAGTCCAGATCATGAAGATATCACCAATAAATGTGTACGAAACTTTGGGTTGACAGGCTTGGGTATCCAGGAAGGCTTCCTCTAAGCGTCCCATAAATAAGTTTGCGTACGAGGGGGCCATCCTGGTTCCCATGGCTATTCGCTTTAGTTGTTGGTAAGTCTGGCCCTCAAAGGTGAAGTGGTCGTGGGCTAGGATTAAGCTGGCTAGGGTAATAAGGAAAGGGGTTTTAGGTAAGGTTGCAGTTGGTCGGCGTGAAAGGAAGTACTCTATCACAACGAGACCCTGGGTGTGTGTGATGTTTGTGTGTATAAGGAAGTAGCAACAATAGCTACAAGGATGGTTTCCAGAGGTAACAGGTTAGGTAAGGTTTGCAGGCAGTGAAGAAAATGATTGGTATCTTTGATGAAGGAAGGGAGATTGCACATAATGGGTTGAAGGTGTTGGTCTATGTAGGCAGAGATTCGTTCTGTGGGGGCTTGGTAACCGGCCACAATCGGCCCGCCTGGATGATTAGGTTTGTGAATCTTAGGAAGTAGGTAGAAGGTAGGGGTGCAGGATGTTGGTGGGATCATGAGTTTGATGGACTCAGGTGAAAGGTTTTGTAGGGGGCCTAAGGATCTGAGGATTCCCTGAAGCTCTGCCTGAACATCAGGAATGGGGTTGTTTTGACAAACTTTGTAGGTAGTGTTGTCTGAAAGCTGACGCAGTCCCTCAGCCACATACTCCCGCCGATCAAGTACCACAGCCGTGGTTCAATATGAATGATGTCTTGGGGAACTGGATCATTAGGAGTAGGATTATTTTTCTTCGTGGTAAAGTGATTTCTCCCGCAAAGACTACGAGTATAGGATAGTAAATCTTTGACAAGAGCTGTTTGGTTGAATTTGAAAGTGGGACTAAAAGGGAGGCCTTTGGATAGGACGGAAGATTCAGATTGGGAGAGAGGATGGATGGTTTGATTTTTAAAGGAACTTAACCCGACTATGGTTATCAGTCCCTGGTTCCAACCATAGAGGGTAGAATAAAAAAGCACTACAATGCAATAGAAAACGATTTGTTAAAACTCACCAAGCAAAGGGTGTTACGTCAAAAAATAAAAGAACCAAAGTAAAAACTAATAAAAGAAGAGAAAGGTGGAAAGACGATGCCAGTGTGTTCTGGCCAGGTAACCACAGACTAGGAAGTAGGGCATCCAACCGTGTATGCACATTGAAACTACCTGCCTAAAACGGTAGGCCAACGAAGAACAAACACATAATGAACACAGTACTAAAAATCAAATCGATCGGTACAACCCACTCACACGAATAAAATTTAAAACTGCGGCAGCCATAGAGGAATTGTCAGCTAAAACTACTTGCAAATCGTCAGGGAGATTAAAATTCCTTCTCTGTGCTGCTAAGTCCTGGCATTCCAAGACGATGTGGGCGACTGTCAGACGCGCACCACATCGACACTCAGGAGGATCCTCGCGACGGAGAAGGTGGCCGTGCGTAAGCCAAGTATGGACGAAACGCAGCCGGCAGAGAACAACAGAGTCTCTGCGAGGGGCTCGCAGAGAGGTCCTCCACAAGTTTGTAGTATCCTTTATACACCTCAGTTTGTTGGGCGCCTGTAGGGTGCGCCATTCACTACTCCACAAACTGAGCACTTTACGGCGTAGTGCAGAATGGAGATCAGAGCCTGAAATGCCGATACTGAGGACAGGCTTGTGGGTGGCCTCTTTGGCCAGCCTGTCAGCCAGCTCATTGCCGTCTATCCCGACGTGTCCCGGAGTCCAAAGGAATGCCACTGACCGCCCTCGTTGTTCAATGGTATACAAGCACTCTTGTATGGCAACAACCTGAAGATTGCGCGGAAAATACTGGTCGATGGCCTGTAAACTGCCCAGGGAGTCGCTACAGATGATGAATGACTCCCCGGGGCAGGAACATATATGTTGAAGTGCGCGGTGGATGGCTACCAGCTCTGCAGTGAAAACACTGCAGCCATCTGGCAGGGAGCGCAACTCATTGTGTCCTGCAAGCGTATAGGCAAAACCGGCATGACCATCTACCATTGAGCTGTCTGTGTACACTACCGTAGAGCCTCGGAAACCATCAATAATTGATATGAAGTGGCGACAAAGGGTCTCAGGGTGGACTGAAGTTTTAGCATACCGTGACAGGTCCAGCCGAAGGTGAGGCCGTCGTATACACCATGGTGGTGCACGCGACTGGTATCTGAATAAAGAGGGGACAGGAACAGACTCCTATTGGCTCAGCAGAGACCTAACACGAACACCAACCGTCAACCCTGATCTCGGTCGCGTCTGCAGAATGTGGAGATCAGTTAGAGGAAAGAGTAGATGGTGGTTTGGGTGGTTAGGTAAACCACAGATAGTAGCCGCATAATTTGCAAGCAGTTGTTGTCGCCTGATATGCAGAGAAGGCACACCAGCCTCCACAAGGAGACTAGTCACAGGACTTGTTCGAAAGGCTCCTGTTGCTAGCCTAACCCCACAGTGATGGACGGGGTCCAACAACTGCAGAGCTGAAGGTGATGCCGAGCCATAGGCAACACTGTCATAGTCCAGTCTGGACAGAACAAGCGCCTTGTAGCACTGCAGCAGCCTATTGCGGTCTGCGCCCCAAGTGGTGTTACCGAGGCAGCGGAGGACATTAAGGTGCTTCCAGCACTTCTGTTTGAGTTCACGGATATGAGGAAGCCATGTCAGCCGGTCGTCAAACACTAGCCCCAAGAAATGGTGCGTTCCCACCACATTGAGCAGATGGCGATCGATGTAAAGCTCAGGATGTGGATGGGCTGTCCGACGCTGGCAGAAGTGCATAACGCATGTCTTGGTAGCAGAGAACTCAAACCCATGGGCAAGGGCCCACTTCTGCGCCTTGCGTATGGCCCCCTGCAGCTGTCGTTCAGCAACACGCTTACTGCTAGAGCTAAAATATAAGCAGAAGTCATCTGCATACAGCGAGGTGGAGACTGAGGAATCTACCGCTGCCGCTACACCATTTATCACCACTAAAAACAGAGGAACACTCAGGACAGAGCCCTGGGGTACTTCATTCTCCTGTACATGCAGAGAGCTACAAGAAGCACCGACTTGTACACGAAACGTACGAAAAGATAAAAAATTTCGAATAAAAATGGGAAGCGAACCTCGGAGACCCCACCCATGTAATGTGGTAAGAATGTGATGTCTCCAGGTCTTGTCATAAGCCTTAGATAAATCGAAGAAAACTGCCACCAGGTGTTGGCGGCGAGAGAAAGCTGTCTGTATGGTGGACTCAAGGTGAACCAGGTTATCCACAGCTGAACGCCCCTTTCGGAAACCACCCTGGCATGGAGTGAGAAGACCCCTGGATTCAAGGAGCCAACACAATCGTCGTCTCACCATACGCTCCAGCAATTTGCAAAGAACGTTGGTGAGGCTGATGGTCGGTAACTGTTCAACTCATGTGGATGTTGACCAGGTTTGATCACCGGGATATCAGACTCTCACGCCACTGTGAAGGGAATGTACCAGAACTCCAGATGTGGTTGAAGATAGCCAGAACGTTACGCTGAGACTCAGGTGGCAGTAATTTCAGCATCTGATTATGGATACGATCTGGCCCAGGCGCTGTGTCAGGACAGTGTGCCAGGGCACTGAGAAATTCCCATTCACTGAATGGAGCATTGTACAGTTCAGTACGGCGAGTCTGAAGGATAAGCGCTGTCGTTCCTCCTGCTCTTTCAGGACGCGAAAGGCCCTGGAGTAGGCCGCAGATGCAGAACTCTGAGCGTAGTGTTCAGCAAACAGTTCAGCAACTGCATCTGGATCTGTGTAAACTACTCCATTCACAGAAATCCCGGGCACACTAAGAGGACACTGGTAGCCACAAACACGTCTGATCTTCGCCCACACCTGGGATGGAGAGGTACGCAATCCAATGGTAGAGACATATCTTTCCCGACACTCCTGTTTGGCTTGTCTAATCAACCGTCGGGTGCGGGCACGAATCCGTTTAAAAGCAATGAGGTTCTCCATAGATGGGTGCCGCTTGTGGCGCTGCAGAGCTCGCCTGCACTCTCTAATCGCCTCAGCAATCTCCGGGGACCACCAGGGCACTGTTCGCCGCTGGGCTGATCCCGAAGAGCGAGGGATTGCACCATCAGCTGCAGAAAGAATGGTTGAGGTAGCGCTGTCGATTACCGCATCTATGTTGGAGAGTGGGGAGAACCAATGATGGCAGCAGAAGTAAAAGCGTCCCAGTCAGCCTTATTCAACGCCCATCGAGGCGGGCGTTCTGGGGCCCGATGTCGGGGTAGTGACAAGAAAATCGGGAAGTGGTCACTACCACACAAATCATCGTGGACACTCCAGTGGATTAAGGGGAACAGGCTAGGGCTACACACAGAAAGATCGATGGCCGAGTAAGTACCATACGCCATGCTAAAATGCGTGGGGGCAAGTTGTTTAAAAGCCAGAGGTCGAGTTGAGAGATCAAGGACTCGACATCTCTACCACGACCAGTAGTCACCGTACCACCCCACAATGGGTTATGGACGTTGAAATCACCCAATAACACATAAGGCGGGGGTAATTGCGCTATCAGTGCAGCCAGGACATATTGTGGTACTTCACCGTCAGGAGGAAGGTAGACGTTGCAGAGAGTAATGTCCACTGCAGTTCTTACCCTGACAGCTACAACTTCCAAAGGCGTTCGTAGTTGAACAGCTGTGCTGTAGACAGAGGTAAGGACGTAAATGCATACGCCACCTGACGCCCTGTCACCGTCTGTGCGGTTCCTATAATAACCCCGATAGCCACGTAAGGCAGGGGTGCGCATCACGGGAAACCAAGTTTCTTGCAGGGCAATGCAAAACGCAGGTGAAGTGCTGAGGAGTTGGCGTAACTCAGCTAAGCGGGGAAAAAATCCACCGCAATTCCACTGGAGGATTGTGCTATTGTCATTAAATGCCATGATTAAAAAGATAAAAGAAAATGGTTACTTCGACGTTTCACCAGTTACCGCCGATTTTGAACCGACCGAGTCCAAGATCATTGGCTCCGGGGAGTCGATGAGGGCGAGATCCGCAGGTGAGGTGAGGATCTCTATCTCATCTTCTGAAGCAGAAGATGGGGTAGATGCGGCTTTCGAGCCACTAAAGAGTCCTTCTTCTTTGTCTTCTTGACTCTTCCCTCTCGCTGCCCCTTCGATCTGAGGGGCTGGGAGGGCTTCTCGGAAGTGGCGCTGGGCGTGGAAGAAGAGCGAGAAGCCCTTCGACCAGCAGGTTTGGGATCCATAGGCCTTTGGCCAGGATCCTCTGAGACACCCTGAGAAGCCTCAGAAGGAGGTGTCCCGAGGGACCCCTTCTGAGTGAGAGGAGCTGGAGAAGGCTTCACCTTCTCCGGCTGGGAGGTGGGGACCAGTGTCCCCGATGTTTGAGGGGTTGATGCTCCCACTGCAACAGGAGTGGGAGCCACCGAAGAGGAAGTGCCCCCAGCTGGCAAGGGGGCAGGGACAGTTGATTGGGCCTGGGAGCCCACTGGCATAGGCGCAACAGATGGTAGAAGAGGCACTGCAGACGATGACGAGGCTGCCGTGGCATAGGTGTTAACCAGGCGCACAGGGTGGAGCTTTTGATATTTTCGCTTTGCCTCTGTGTAAGTGAGTCGATCGCGGGTCTTATATTCCATTATTTTCCTTTCCTGGTGCAGAACCGTGCAGACAGATGAACAAGGGGAGTGATTTTGGCCACAATTAACACATACACAGGGGACGTTTGGATGTACAGCACGTCCACACTCCTGACATGTAGGGTTGGCATCACATCGGGAGGACATATGCCCAAACCTCCAGCATTTGAAACAACGCATAGGGGGAGGAACATAGGGCGTGACGTCGCACCGGTAGACCATCACCTTGACCTTCTCAGGCAATGAATCGCCCTCAAAAGCCAAGTGAAGGCACCGGTGGCAACCCTGTTGTCCTTCGGCAAATAAAATGGACACCCCGCCGTTCTAAGTTTGCACGCAGTTCGTTGTCTGACTGCAACAAAAGGTCTTTATGGAATATTATTCCCTGCACCATATTTAAGGTCTTGTGTGGTGTTACGCTAACGGAAACATCACCCAGCCTGTCACAGGCAAGCAATGCCCGTGACTGGGCTGGGGATGACGTCGTTATTAACACCGACCCAGAGCGCATTTTCGACATGCCTTCCACCTCACCATACTTGTCCTCCAAGTTTTCAACGAAGAACAAGGGCTTAGTCATCTTAAAAAGAGTTCCCATCAGTGCGGGTACAAACTAGATATTTAGGGGCGGAAGCCTCGCCCTGGTTTCTTGCCCGACGTTCCTCCCATGGGGTACCAAGGGAAGGGAAAGTCTTAGGGTCGTATGTTGTTGCATCATATTCTGTTTTATCACGCTTTGAGACGCCAGGTTTGCGTATGGCGACGCTGTTGTTTGCTCGTTTCATCCTGGTCCCACGAGCAGCTAGGGAAAACAGGTCCACCCAGGCAGTGCCCCGCTTGCCTGGGTAAGCCCTATACAACTGAGGTGCGGCAGGTTCCTCAGAGGTTGCTCGCTAGCGGCTGTTCAACCTCAACAGCCATGCATCTCCTCGGCACGTAGCACACCTTGAGATTGAGGTTTCTTTTATAGAGGTTTGTACCGTCCTCGCGACCCAGGCGATTAAGCCAAGATCCCCGGGCTCTGAAACGTACAACGTTCCACCGTCGCGCCGAACGATGGTTGTTGAAGCACGCACAGAGCTTACGGTGTAGCAGACTGTTGGTGCGACACAGCCCACGGCTCAGGACCCTGTGTTCGCCAAGCCCGTACTCAGCAAATTAATGCTGAGCCCCTGAGGGGTTGGGAGAGAGGTTTAGAGGAGAGGTTGACTACTGAATTGGAATGCTGTGGTTCAGGATTGTGTGGATTAGGATTTAGGGGTTTGGCCGGGAGTGGAGCTGGAAGTGGGAGATTGAATAGATGGGAGAGACTGGGTTTCTGTGCAATAAGAGGAGCTTGAGATTTATTGGAGAGGTTGTTGAGGGAGAGTGTATTGCCTTTCTGGAGGTGTGTGACCAGGAGTTTGGATAGTTTTTTGAGGTGGAGGGTGGCATGCTGTTCTAATTTGCAGTTGGCCTGTAGAAGGATGTTCTGAACTGTAGGTGCTGATGTGGGAGTGGAAAGGTTGAGGATTTTGATCAGGGATGGGCTGGAGACATGGTCAGGATGGAAGGCGAAGCGGTGAAGGTCTGTGGGCGCCCTAGGAAAAGGTGGCTGAGTGGCAAATAAAAGATGGGCTTCAAGTTAACATTGGCTATTTTCTCAAATACGGGTTACATATCAGGACTTGCCCTGGGGACGAATGCAATGAATGAGTGCTAGTCTAAGTTACGGATTAGAAAATGGAAAAGGTGAAGGTTAAAGTTCACACAATTGGTGGCTGACACTGAACAGACGCTAGGCGGGAGCAGACGGCATGCGGCCGTTTGCCTCGCACAGAGGCTGTGCCTCCGGAGTGCGTCTGTTCTGCAGGAGAACTAAAACTGCAAAGCAACTGATTCTTGCACCTCTGGGTCCTCCAGAAGTAGCAAATGTGATGAAATGTGGGTGTCTGCTATTAGCTCCACAGTAGCAGGGAAACGTCAGTAGTTTGAGCTTGGACGCGATAAGGGTGACGTGAATTTACAACCAGCAGTCAATACTGGTTCTGACCAGCTCTGTCCTGCAAGGTGGACAGGCTTGGTCACATTGTCAAGACGTATGTTACAGTGGAAGAACACTTGTAAAACTTAGGCAAAGTTTTGAAATAAAATTTTTGAAATATTTCCCTAAACTATTTTAGACTGACTGTCCATCATGTACAGGTCTCCTTAACAAAACTTCCAGTTATTTATGGAAAACTTGGATGGCTTGTTGTGCTATCTGTCAGATAGGGCGAAGCAAATTATTGTTTGTGTTGATTTCAATGTAGATTCACTGAAAGAGTGTAATAGGAAGAGAGACCTGGAAGTCTTACTTGGCTCATTCAATCTGACGTCCATTATTGATTTTCCTACTAGGGTAGTAAAGGACAGCAGTACATTGGTAAATAACTTATTTATAGACCAAGATAAGTTTAACAACATACTTGCATGTCCCACTGAGAATGGTCTTTCCGATCATGGTGCACAGCTAGTAACAGTAAATGACATAGCTCCGTACAGTAATTAGAAACAGTCCTCCAAAGTTGTGCGCTCGATTAATGACTCTACTGCAGTTAGACTGGGATGACGTTTATAAGGAACATGATGTTAATTTAAGATATAACTTATTTCATGATACATTTGTAAGGGTATTTGATAACTGTTTCCGCAAGAAATTAATTATATATAATTTTAAGAAACTACGCAAAAAAAAAAAAATAAATAAATAAATAAATAAAATAAAATAAAATAAAATAAAAAATAAAAAGGCTTACTAAAGGAATAAATGTATCTTGTAATCGAATAAGGGAACTAAATCTATTCACAAGAAAGAGATTTCTTCCTCTGATAATGAAATTAAAACAATTTGGAATGTTATTAAAAGAGAGACAGGGCAACCAAGAGCAGAGGAAGAGGATATTACCATCAAAACAAATGAAAACTTTATTAACAAAAAGTCAGAAGTTGAAAACATTTTTAATGATAACTTTTTAAATGTTGTAGAAAAATAGGATCTGAATGTTCACTAGAAGGAGCAAGGCAATTAATGGAAGAGGCCATACCCACACAACTTCATACAATTGAAATTCCACCACCGTCTCCTTCAGAAATTAGGAAAATAATAAACTCTCTCAAGAGTAAACGGTCATATGGAATTGATGGCATTTCCAGCAGGGTATTAAAAACTTGTTCCCAGGAGATAAGTAGGCTTCTCAGTCATATTTGTAATAGCTCATTAAAGCAGGATATTTTCCTGGATAGACTGAAATATTCTATCGTTAAACCTTTGCATAAAAAAGGGGATACATCCGATGTCAACAACTACCGCCCCATCTCACTTCTGACAGCTGTATCCAAAAATTTTCAAAAAGTTATGTATTCTCGAGTTGCTTCACTTTATTTTTACTAAAGTTCTAACAAAATGTCAGTTTGGTTTTCAAAAAAGCTTTTCAACTGAAAATGCTGTATATATCTTCACTGATGAAATATTAAATGCCTTGAATAACTGGACATCACCAGTTGGGATTTTTTGTGATCTCTCAAAGGCTTTTGAGTGTGTAAATTCATGGGATTCTTCTAGATAAGCTTAAGTATTGTGGTATGAGTGGGACAGTGGACAAATGGTTTAAATCAAACTTAACTGGAAGAGTGCAGAAAGTTGAAATAAGCAGTTCACATGATATAGATGAAACAATTAATTCTTCTAACTGCGGAGTTATCAAAAATGGGGTCCCACAAGGTTCGGTCTTGGGTCCTTTGCTGTTCTTAATATATATTAATGACTTGCCATTCTACATTCGCGAAGATGCTAAGCTAGTACTTTTTGCAGACGATACAAGTATAGCCATCACACCTGACAAACAAGAATTAACTCATGAAATTGTAAATGATATCTTCCAGAAAGTTATTAAGTGGTTCTCTACAAATGGACTCTCATTAAACTTTGATAAAACCCAGTATATACAGTTACATACAGTAAATGGCATGACACCATTAATAAATTTAGACATTGAACATAAATCTGTAGCTAAGATAGAATATTCAAAATTTTTAGATGTTTGCATTGATGAGGGACTGAATTGGAAGAAACATAATGAAGATCTTCTGAAACGTTTGAGTTCAGCTACTTATGCTATCAGAGTCATTGCAAAATTTGGTGATACACATCTCAGTAATTTAGCTTACTACGCCTATTTTCATTCACTGCTTTCATATGGGATCATATTCTGGGGCAATTCAAAATTGAGTAAAAAAGTAGTCATTGCGCAAAAGCGTGTAATTAAAATAATTGCTGGAGCCCACCCATCCTGCAGACATTTATTTAGGGATCTCGGGATCCTCACTGTAGCTTCATAATATATATATTCACTCACAAAATTTGTTATTAACAATCCGACCCAATTCAACAGTAATAGCAGTGTGCATAGCTACAACACTAATACAAAGGATGATATTCACTATTCAAAATTAAATCTAACTTTGGCTCAGAAAGGGGTGAATTATGCTGCCACAAAAGTCTTTGGTCACAAGTAGCATAAAAAGTCTGACTGATAGCCAACTAGTATTTAAAAAGAAATTAAAGGAATTTCTGAATGGCAACTCCTTCTACAATGTAGATGAATTTTTAGATAAAACTTAAATAAATAAAATTAAAATAATATAAATAAAAAGTCTTTAACATATTGATTGTCATGTATAGACAACATTTACCTAACTGACACGTTCCACATCATTATGAAATGTTGTATATATGATCTATGGAATAAGTATTAATCTAATCTAATGTAATCAGTCACTTATGCTCTTAATTTCTTACATTTACTGGCAGAGTTTATTTATTGTTTGAAATATGCAATAATGTACTTTAAACCTTGTTATGTTATTCTTGTGCTGTGGTCTTCTTTATATTTGTTTTCATCATGTTATGTTTGTTCTTCAATTATTATTATTATTATTATTATTATTATTATTATAAGTATTTGCACCATTTACTGACTATGCACACTATTTATGTTGCTATTTGTTGTGACATGACAAATGGCATTGTAAACAGAGCACTTTCACAGCAAATACTAAAACTAAGTAACAGCAGAATTTTAAAAAATGTGGAACATGACAAAAGTCGAAGAAAATAATACCACAGCATAAGACAAATGAACTGTAGAGTATGTTGTTCCACATTTAAAACCATAAATAACCTCTGCCAATAAATTCATGTAGGAAATTCAAGGTATTAACCCAATGAAGATATCATATTACCTCAACTCCTCCCCCACTCTCTTTTATAACTCTTGTGATATACTACATACAAAACTACTTCCATTATTCTTGCAGCACACTAGATGTTCCTTGATTTTTGACTGAAATTTTGAGGTGTACAACAGTCAGTCCTAGTCAATTTAAAAATGTTCACCGAGGTCCGAGGTGAAGCTTTACGAAGCCCAATTCAACAAATTTATCAATTTTTCTTTGAATAACAATGCACTGGTCCTTGTTTTGTTGATTACAAATGACACAGAACTTCTTAATAACTGATTCATGATACAACTGTACAGTTACTTAGTTAACAATTCTGATTATTACAATTTCATTTTTTATCGACCACATAAAATTAATTATCTGTGATGTTATGTAAATTACATGACTTAAAGTTTTTAGTAATTGCTTTGTGTTTCTGTTGCTAGTAGTAACATGGTGTTGATTTTGAGAGCACTAAAAAAATCAATGTTCTAACAGAATATTTGTTGGACAATTCTAAATATTCCTGACATGGTAGCAGATGTGCATGGTTCATTAAACATTTGATTTAATGATTGATTGAGATATGTATTTAAATAAAAGTGTTATCTGAAATCAGGAATTGAAGCAGATAGCTTGTGATGGAGGATAGTGCCAAATATTCAGAAACAAATAACAGTAATAGTGTTTAGTGTATGTGTAACTTCTTTAGAATAGAGTCTGAAGCAGATGACTCATGGGTATATTGGTGCTCACCCCAATACTGACAGTAGCCAACTGAAAAAAATCTGTTCTTAAACAGAGTAAAGGAGACTTTATTAAATCATAGATATTGAGCCTTATCCACATAAGAATGTAGAAGAATGTATAAACAGGGGAAAAAATAGATACAGCCTACAGGAAAATAAAAGAAACTTTTGGAGATAAGAAAAACAACTCTATGAATATCAAGGATACTGATGGAAAACCACTTCTCAGCAAAGAAGGGAAAGCTGAAAGGTGGAAAGAGTATATAGAGGGGCTCTACAAGGGAAATGAACTTCGAGACAATATTGTAGGAAGGGAAGAGGATGTAGATGAAGATGAAATAGGAGATACTGTACTGAGAGCAGAATTTGACAGAGCCCTGAAAGACCTAAGTCGAAACAAGGCCCCTGGAGTAGATGATATTCCCTCAGAGCTACTGAAGTCTCTGGGAGAACCAGCCATGACAAAATTGTTTCACCTGGTGTGTAAGATGTATGAGACAGGTGAAGTACCCTCCGACTTTAAGAAAAATGTTATAATCCCTATTCCAAAGAAAGCAGGTGCAGACAGGTGTGAAAACTACAGAACCATCAGTTTAATAAGTCATGGTTGCAAAGTATTAACACGAATTATATACAGAAGGATGGTAAAGCTGGTAGAAGCCGACCTCGGGGAAGATCAGTTTGGGTTCAGGAGAAATGTAGGAACACGGGAGGCAATCCTCACTTTACGGCTTATCCTAGAAGATAGATTAAGAAAAAGCAAACCTACATTTCTAGCTTTTGTAGATTTGGAGAAGGCTTTTGATAATGTTGATTGGAATAAACTCTTTCAAGTTCTGAAACAAGCAGGAGTAAAATATAGGGAGCGTAAGGTTATTTACAACTTGTACAAAAACCATTGAGCGGTTGTCAGAGTTGAAGGGCATGAAAGGGATGCAGCGGCTGGGAAGGGAGTAAGACAGGGTTGTAGTCTTTCTCCAGTGTTATTCAATTTGTACATTGAGCAAGCTATAAAGGAAAGCAAGGAGAAAATTGGAGAAGGAATTAAAGTTCAGGGTGAAGAATTAAAAACATTGCGTTTTGCTGACGACATAGTAATTCTGTCAGATACAGCAAAGGACCTGGAAGAGCAATTGAATGGAATGGACAGTGTGCTGGAAGGTGCATATAAGATGAACATTAACAAGAGCAAAACTAGGGTAATGGAGTGCAGTGTAAGAAAATCAGGTGATGCTGAAGGAATTAGATTGGGTAACAAAGCAATAAAGGAGGTAGATGAGTTTTGTTACTTGGGCAGTAAAATAACAAATGATGGTCACAGTACAAAGGATATAAAATGCAGAATGGCAATGGGTAGAAAAGCGTTCTTGAAAAAGAGAAATTTGTTAACATCGAATATTGATTTAAGACTAAGGAAGTCCCTTCTGAAGGCATTTGTATGAAGAGTTGCCTTGTATGGGAGTGAGCCATGGACGATAAACAGTGCGGACAGGAAGAGGATTGAGGCTTTTGAAATATGGTGCAACAGAAGAATGCTGAAGATTAGGTGGGAGGATCGCGTAACTAATGAGGAGGTACTGAACAGAATTGGGGAGAAAAGAAATTTCTGGCATACCTTGACTAAAAGAAGGGGTAGATGGTAGGACACATTCTTAGACATCAAGGAATTGTGAATTTAGCGTTGGAGGGAAGTGTGTGGGGTAAAAACCGCAGAGGAAGACCAAGAGATGGATACAGTAAGCAGATTCAGACAGATGTAGGTTGCCGTTCTTATGTAGAGATGAAGAGGCTTGCTCAGGATAGGGTATTGTGGAGAGCTGCATCAAATCAGTCTCCGGACTGAAGACCACAACAACAACAACAACAGCCACGAAGTGCTCGAGAACATATAGTTTCTGTATGCTTGAGAGATGAGACACATGGTATGATGATGTCATTGGACTATTCAGAAGGAAGAAGGATCGTCAAGATAACTTGTTTTACAAGAAACAGTGCTCAAACACCCAATATACTACACAGTTCGTTTGTACTCTGTCAGCATCTAAACACAGTAGTAATTCTCGCCGACTCTGACTGATACTCTTATAACAAACACTGCATGGCTAATTGAACCACATTTGCAAGGTACCTGATATTAACACAACCCTATAATGGAAGTCTGTCTGTCACAGATAGCGAAAGACCACTATTGCCCTTACAAGCTGACCAGACTGTTGCAGATGTTGTATCCTTCAGCACTTTGCTTGGCACTTTTTCCCCCCTCTGCCCTTAAAACTGCTCTTATTTCAAAAGCTTTTTGTCCACTTATATCCCACTAAGGACTGTATTAGTGTGTAATCACATGCAGATATACAAACATCATCACACTCCTAAGCTCCTGTGACTCCAACATTAACTTACTAAAAAATGCAGATGTGACAGTAGACCTACTGAGTTGGTCATCATGCTATTGTGAGCATGGAGGGGCTCCACTCCTTACTGTTTATTTAAAAGTTAGTAATAATAATATTAATATTACAGAGGAAAAATTCCTAACAGGAAAAATATATGTAAAAAAATAGATGAAGTCTACTTACCAGGCGAAGGAGCACAGGTAGTAATAGTAACAAATAAAACACACACACACACACACACACACACACACACACACACACACACACACACACACACAAACACAAGCTTTCACACCCCAGTTACTTCTTCTGACAGAAGGTAAGGAGAGGGAAAAGGAAATGATGAGGGTTTTAAGGGAGAGGGTAATGAGCCATTCTAATCCCAGGAGAGGAAGAAAAGGAAGATGAACAAATACAAGCACACCCACACATTTTACACAGACGCAAATACACCTAGGCAGACATTGCATCTCTGTAAATGTGTGGGTGTGTGTGTATTTGTTCACCTTCCTTTTGTTCCCCCAAGGTAAGTCTTTCCTCTACCGGGATTGGAATGGCTCCTTACCCCCTCCGTTCAAACCCTCATCATTTCCTTTTCCCTCTCCTTCCCTTCTGCCAGAAGAAGTAACTGGGTTGCAAAAGCTTGCGTTTGTGTGTGTGTGTGTGTGTGTGTGTATGTGTGTGTGTGTGTGTTTTTTATTTGTTACTATCACTACCTGTGCTCCTTCGCCTGGTAAGTAGACTTCATCTATTTTTTTACATTTATTATTATTATTATTATTATTATCATTATTAACAATGGAAAACCCTATTGTAATGTCAATAATGGAGGATAGGTAACAACTCAACGTAAAGAGGCTCACTGAGCTACTAACAAGCACGAAAATAGATTATCACATACACATAACTTAAATTTTCGGTCATGGCCTTCGTCAGAAAAAGAAATACATACATTCACGCAGTCATTCTGATAACTACAAACACACACACACACACACACACACACACACACACACACACACACACACACACACACTACCACACTAATGTAGATTCCCGATGTATTAACATAGCATATTTAAATGTTCAGAAGAAGACACAGAAGAGGATATGGAACCCAAGAAATAATCAAGATAGAAGAAAAAAAAACAAATCGAAGAATTTGTTGGTGAAGAGAAGTAGTAACCCGTCATATTCTAACGAAGTTTATTTTTAGGATGTGATGCAGTTTATGATGTGGTAAGTGGTAATATAATCAAACTAGAAGCAAATAGTGATGGTTATGTTGCAAAATTAGCTGTTTGGACTACAGGAAATTCCAAGGCAAAGAAACATCTTGATTCAGCACTAGATATGAAACCACTATTTAGAGTTGTCACATGTGAAACTGCAAAAGATGTTTGGGAAACGTTGCACCGGATTTATGATACTTAGTCTGCAGAAAATATTGACTTTCACAACATTAATTTCATAATATTGAATGCGAATGGTAAGGTGGTATGCAAGTCATTTAGCAAAATTTAATGAAGTTCAAAGATGTCTATGCTAAATAAACCAATAGATGAGGCTGATTTGTTTGCACATTTACTTAAGACTTTGCCAAAAGATTATAATCACATTTATGTGACTTGGCCTGATATTGCACAAGAAGACAAAACATGGCATCAATTGCAGAAAAGATAACTGATTTATGAGCTGCAGATACAAGCAAGAAAAAACACAAATGTAGCAACTTCAATGTTTTCAAAATGAAAAGGAAATATGTCAGCCCAGTTACGAGGCAACAGTAAAACTGTTTGTGCATAAAAAGTGGAAAACATGATGTGAAGAAGAGGTTTTCTTGTAGTAAAAGTGAACATGTTTCTGAAGACTACTAAAAAGGTTTAGTGTGTTAAATGTAAAGGTTATTTCGTAGATGTGTTACATAGCACTGCTGTGGCCTTCAAACTGCAATGCATCTGAAAGTATTGATGGACCTAGAGTTCTGAGAGAAAGAAAAATGCTTAAAAAGCCAAAATGTTATCAAGATGAACCTTAGAAACCACAGTTGATGATGCTGAGGAAACTTCCAAAAGACTTTGATGAAAAAGGAAAGCCTCCTGAAGCAAAAAATTGGAAAGCTGCAATGGATAAAAAAAATGCACTAAACATCACAGGTTTAGTACTTGGACACTAGTTAATTTACTAGTCAGAAGGAAAGGTACTGGCAATAGATGGGTATTTGCAACAAAATTGAATAATAATGATGACATCACACACTACGAGGCACTATTAGTTGCAAAAGTGTTTAGCCAGAGACCAAGAGTTGATTTTTCTGAAACTTTTAGCACTGTGGTTAGGTTTGAGACAATCAAAATTCTTTTGTGTCTTGTTGTTCAATAAAATCGAAACATTAAACACAAAAACACATCTTTTGATGGGCAGTTAACTTTTTTTGGTCACAAAGATCCAACATTTGTGAATCACAACATACTCATAGCAAAACTTGACATACTTGTAGAAAAGCAACAAAAATATTACTGGAGCTAAAGTAGGACAAATGTCTCTCTTAAAAACTGCAATGACAAACTGGAATATGCCAAGATAAGCTTAAACAATGCATAGGAAAGCATGAAAACATAATTTTGGATGATTGTCAATAAACGATGACATTTTGACTCTAGTAGTATACTGCAATCTAATGGATATGACAATGTTCATTATACAGGGAGGTCAGTAGTAAAATTGTAGGTACAACAGAGAGTGGGGTGGGGTGACAGTATAATGGGTTGCTGGGTGAATGAGAGAAGAATAAAAATGAATGCATGTTAGTACCAAGTGGTACAACATACCTAAAATTTGAATCAATGTAAGAGCAATAAATCACAGTACTGCAAAATACCCAATAATCCCTCTGCTTACTGCAGACAATGCACATCAATGATCATAAACATATTAACTGAAGGATTAAAAAATAGGGAAAGACTAAAAGATGACATCTATTATCAACTCACCTCGCTATAATGACTAGTACTGAGTGTCAAAAGACTTTGCATAATAAGACTATGTGTTTCTGTTAAGCAAACTGTACTTCTTTCTTGTAAAGACTCATACTGAAGAGATGCTCTGTCAACAAGAACAGCACGCATATGTCTCTTTTGCCCAACAAGTTTGTCTTCAAGTAGTTTCTTCACTACATGAAAATTTTTCCAGTGCGCATCAAAATTGCTTCGGGTATTACTAACACGTATAATGGAATCCCAAATCTGAAAATAAAAATATTTGACATTAAAAAGCAGCATGAATACTGGAAACACAATAAAATTTTAAATAGTATGTAAAATGCAGCAACAGTTTAACAAGATATCTTATGGTTAGTATAGCAGCCAAATAAAGTTAAAGAAATGTACAGAGTATGATGATTAGTAACTAACATGAACTAAAACCCTGAATTCTCTATTTCTCCTTGAAATGCTCAATTATCTTTCTTGATTTACTGACTGTCAACATTGTGTACATACTACATCGTTACTCTAAGAAAAATAATTACATGTCATATCTTATAAATTATGAATAATCCATGAAAGAAACATTCTGACTTTATCTTATAATAAATGGTTGATATACATAGATCATCAATGTAGTAAGTATGGATTCTTACTTTATGTATCTGTATTTTTGTTTAATTTTTTGCATTCTCATCATTAGCGAAGTAAACACTCTTAGTCTTAAGCACGCTATAGTTCGTTCCGCGTAGACTTGTCGAATATCCTGGCTGTCATGTCGGCCATTTGACGGGGCCCGCCAGCAGACGGCACGCAGCTCGCGTCAGCTGTTAGGCCGACCGTGCTCTCCTGTGGCACGGCCGGGAACTATCACGGCCGGGCCCGCGCCTGCCATGGAACAATACAGGCGTGCGCGATATGAATGGCCCTTAGGCCATAACATCCCTCCCCCCTTGGGGTGAGGAGCCGGACTCCTGAACGGCGGTGCAGAGGTCTGGCTGCTGGGACTCTTCCACCTCCATCCGATCATCTGGCGGCTCAATCCACTCCCTAGCCGGAACCACCTCGTATGGGTGGAACCCCTTTGAGCGACGAGGGGTTCGCCCACGCGAGCACTGTCTTGCTGCTCCCAGCACTGGCGATGGCGGTGGGTCCTCCATTCCTCCCTCCTGTGGCCCCTCCATTGGAAACTCGGGGCCTCCGTCGTCAGGCTGCAAGGTGCCCCCTCTGCCAGGGACCGGAGCTGTCCACTCCTTGTAGCTGGCCGCTGGGACTGCGGCGGGGGAGCGGGCCCCGGACCCCGACGGTGGCGGGAAATCTCCTTGTCCCCCAGCCAATGCCCGCGGAATGGAAGTCGGGAGAGAACTGTCCCCTGATGGCACCCGCAACAGAGGGGGGCTGGACCTGGACGAGGAGGAAGGGACCGTAGGTGTGGGAGGAGGGTGGCGGACCCGCAGCTGATCGTGGTGGCGGGTGAGGACCCCGGTAGGAGAACGGACCTCACAGAGACGTCGGCCACGTTCCCGAACGACCACGGCCGGGACCCAGCGAGGATGGCAGCCGTAGCCTCGAGCCCAGACAGCCGAGCCTGGGGGAAAACGTGACCGAGGACGAAGAGGAGGTGTGGGTGGAACAACGACACTAATGGGCGGTGGTCCGTGTAAAGCATGAACTTTGACCCATAGAGATAAACGTAAAATTTTTTTAGAGCAAAGACGATGGCTAGGGCTTCCTTGTCCACCTGGGAATACCGGTGCTGCGCATCCGTAAGAGTTTCAGATGCAAACGCCAATGGGCGCTCTGACCCATCAGGAAACCGATGTGCCAGCACCGCCCCCACACCATGGCTGGGAGGTGTCCGCTGCCACCACAAGTCGGACCCCCGGGGTGTATGCAGTGAGGCATGGAGCCTCCAGAAGGCCCCTTTTCAGTGACTGAAAAGCTCGCTCGCACGCAGGAGACCAGTGGAACGGGACGCCTTTACGTAGCAGTTGATGCAGGGGGTAAGCCACTGTGGCTCACTTGGTGATCTTGCCCAGAAATACTTGAAGTTCGTGAACGGAAGAAGGACGGGGAAGATCTGCGACCGCCCGCACGTGCTCTGCTACGGGACGTATCCCCGACCTGGATACCTCGTAGCCCAAGTACTCGACAGTCGGTTGGAAGAAAGAAGATTTCTGGAAATTACAGCGGAGGCCAGCCCCCTCCAGAACAGAAAACAATGAACGGAGGTTGGCAATAAGGTCAGCAGCTGTGGATCCCGTCACCACAATATCATCCATGTAGTTCACGCAACAGGGGACCGGTGCTAGCAACTGCTCCAAAAAACGCTAAAAGACTGCGGGGGCACTGGCCACCCCGAATGGCAATCTCTGATATTGATATAGGCCAAAGGACGTAGAAATCACCAGCGCCTGCTTGGAGGCATCATCTAAAGGCAACTGGAGATAAGCCTCTGCCAGATCTATTTTCAAAAAATACTGGCCCCCTGACAACCGATCTATCAACTCCACAGGGCGAGGCATGGGAAAAGAATCTATGACGGATTGAGAATTTACAGTTTTCTTAAACTCGCCACATAAATGCAGGGCACCAACGGGCGCCGGACTTAAAGTGGGGAGCCTAATGGTTGATGAGTTGCAGCACTTAGAAGCGATGTTGTCGCGCCAGTGTCCACTTGAAGCGTAACAGTTTCCCGCAGAATGTGGAGGTCTATAAACAACTTCGGCGGCTGAACGCCGACGGGAACAACCTTATTAATATCCGTGGGCGATGCACCGAAATCGCGAGGAGGGGTGGTCCCTTTGCGGCCCTTAGCCGAGGAGCGGCACACTCGGGCGATGTGTCCGAACTTGCCACAACGATTACACATGGCCCGTCTGTGCGGGCACGCTTCCCGAGAATGGGACGCCCCGCATGAAAGACATGACATCGGCTCGCTCTCTGAAGCGGGCGCCATGTGCCGCCTTTCCCCCCGCCCATACGAGACAGGCGAGTGCCATAGCGTCCAAAGGGAGGGACGGGAGGGCGACGCAACAACAGCCACCGAAGAAACCGGCGCCGCAGATAACTGGGCCGAATCGGCAACTGAGGATACCTCCTCCCAAGCGGAAAGTTGACTCCCCACAGCCTCAGAAACTTCTAATGCGCACGCAATACGCAAAACCTCCGCTAATGAGGGATCGTCCGATTGAAGAGCCTGCTTACGAACGTCCAGGTCGGAAGCAAAACAAACCAAAACATCGCGGACCATAGAGTCCGCATACGAATCACCGTGCGGTTCGGACCGAAACAGACAACGACGGGCCAGCCCCTGCAGTTCCGTGGCCCACGCGCGGTACGACTGACCCGGCTGTTTCCGTAAACGGTAGAAAGATATGCGGGCCGACACCACGTGAGAGTGGCGGCCAAAATATGCCGCAAAAAGAGAACAGATATCCTGAAAGGACAGGGATGCCTGCATCTGAAGCGGCGCTAAATCGCCCAGCAAACGAAAAAGACGAGGCGAGAGCCACGAAAGGAAATAAGCTTTTTGCTTACCTTCATCACACACCTGGAAGGCTACGAAGTGTTGGCGTAAATGCTGTTCATAGTCGGACCAATCCTCGGCAAAGTCGTCAAATGGAGGAAACAGAGGAACGGGCACAGAAGACTGCAACCCGACCTGTTGTGTCACAGCCCTAGTCAAGGTGTCAATAGCCGCCGTGAGAGAAGCATTCTGTTGAGCCAAAATTTCCGGTAACGACTGAAGATTCATCAGCAACGCACTAAAGTGTTCTGCCATGACTGCGGCAGGAAGACCACGCTACCATAATCCTCATCACCACGGAAGTAAACACTCTTAGTCTTAAGCACGCTATAGTTCATTCCGCGTACACTTGTCGAATGTCCTGGCTGTCACGTCGGCCGTTTGACGGGGCCCGCCAGCAGGCGGCGCGCAGCTCGCATCAGCTGTTAGGCCGACCGTGCCCTCCTGTGGCACGGCCGGGAACTATCACGGCCGGGCCCACGCCTGCCATGGAACACAATACAGGCACGCGCGATGTGAATGGCCCTTAGGCCTTAACAATTAGGACAACTTTTGAAAATATAACACACATGTCATTTTGTGTAATTATTAATCCAAGTATCAATAAAAATGAAGTCTCAAGGTATGTCCCAGTTTATGTCTTACAAGGATCAATATTAAGCTCTAGTCTGTTTAATGTTTCCTCAGCAGTCATGAGTACCAAGCAACCAAGAACTATTCAAGTAAGACTGTTTTGGGTTCCCTGGAAAAATCAATCACTGGGTACTTTAATAGACCGTTGATATATGCATTTATACTACTACTTACAGTCTTAAAAAATGGAGAAGTAATGACTTCAGTCACTTTCCCAGATAGAAACTTATAATGACTGTAGTTAACTTTGGCAAGAGAAGGGTTCCACAGTGAAAAACACATGAGACTAAATACCCAATTTTTTCCATAGAAGAATCAAACTAAATTAGAGGAACAACAATGGACTCACAACTCTCATGTACAGGAAAAATTGCGAACCTTACAAAAGAAACCCTGTCTTGTTTTACAAAATCATGGTAGAGAACGTATTGCAATATTCTACTATTAATATACAGGGATATCATAATATTGTCATGAGTCTTCCGATGGAATGCATGGTGCAGTGATTAGTGTCGCACAACACTGTGCTGGCGTTCCCAAGTTCAAATCCCGCCACTGACAGAAAAAAATTATTTATTTGGATTTACTATTTCTAGAATTTTCTAGATGTTTACGTCTGACGTACTTGTAAGTTCCAGAAAATTCTTTCTATGTATAAACAGTGAAGCACTCCACGCAGGAGGCACTCTGTACCGAGTGTACGATTGTGTTTGCTATAAACCTGTTCTAAGTGGAAAGTGTTGTGCTCTATTGATGACCAGCCTTCGAATTATCGGACCACCTGCAGTTTTCAACATGACACTTTTTGGTGGAGGCGTCAGGTATCCTGCATAACATGTGCATCACTGTGGCTCCATTTAGGCAGCGGCAGAGCCGAAGGCCTCACAGATAAGAACCAGAATACAAAGGGTATACTCACTACCTCCTTCCGAAGGTCCGTGTCACCCAAAGACTGATGGATACGAAAACAGTGGTAAGCCAGTTGCACATCAAACACCCATCAGTGTTCTCGGGAGACGCTGGACAAGACTCAAACAAACGGCTGAAAGGATTCGAACGAGTCACCAAGTATAATAAGTGAGATCACACAATGTGCTTGGCATAGGTATATTTCTACCTGGAGGGGACAGCCCAGCAGTGGTTTGAAAACGAGGATAAGCTCAATAGCTGGGACAAATTTCAGACGGAACTTAAGAAGACATTTGCAGATTATTAGCAACAATTTGTTTCTGTACCAGATCAGGAGGACAGCTATCCTATATATAAGCTTGCCGATACACACAAAAAACACACACACACACAAACATTCAAACTTTCGCAACTGTTGGTCACTTCTTCGGGAAAAGAGAAAGGAAGGAGGGGAAAAAGGGAGGGATATGGGTTTTAAGGAAGTGGAAAATGAGTCATTCCAATCCCAGGAGTGGAAGGACTTACCTTAAGGGGGAAAAAAGGAAAGGTAAACAAGTGCACACACAACACACCACCACACACATGCACACACAAACACAACAAGGTAGACATTGTTATACATATTTTTTCCCAGCAGAAAAGTCTCGTTCTGAAGTTTACTTACCAGGTGAAGGAGCACATGTATGTGACAGCAAACATAAATAAAACACAACACACACAAAAGCAAGCTTTTGCAACCTAGTTGCTTCTTCAGGCAGATTAGGGAAGGAGAGGGAAAAAGAAAGGATGAGTGTTTTAAGGGAGTGGGTAAGGAGTAATTCCAATCCCGGGAGACGAAAGACTTACCTTTGCCCCAAGGTAAGTCTTTCCTCTCCTGGGATTGGATAGCATTGGTAATGAGAACACAATGATAATAAGCACTGCTCACTGATCTCAAAATCAGCTAACCTGTCACAGATACACTTCACAGTTGTGCTCTGTAGCAGTGGACATGCAGTAAATTTATGATGGATCATCAACTACAGCTAACATTGTTGACTGCTGGTTAACACCTATTTGGTAGCCCAATGGGTTAACACATGCCTCCTCCTTTAACCCAAAAGCACTCACAATATGAACATTTTGCTCACAGTAATTTTAAAACAATTGGCATTTTATTATTTTTAAATAGTAAAATATGAGCATTTTCTTATAAAAACAAAATAAATATTTATTAAGCACATTTCAAACTGTTTAAGTGTCAGTAAAATGCTATACACAGGACAAATCGCATTACCTTTAAATACACAAGTTCAAAAAAATGTTCAAATGTTTGTTAAGCTTAAGGGACTTAACTACGAGGTCATCAGTCCCTAAACTTACAAACTACTTATGAACTACTTAAAACTAAGGACAGCACAAATATCCATGCCCAAGGGGGGATTCGAACCCCCGACCGTAGTGGCCGTGCAGACTGTGACTGGAGCACCTCAGACCCCTCGGCCACCGCGGCCGGCTACGCAAGTTCTCGGGGGTAAGGAAACATCAAGCAGTGTATCAGTAAACTGAACCATGTAAGACCCAACAACTAAACAGTCAACTAACCAGGTCAATGTAATCAGATATTTTGGGCAACAGCTCCAGTTTTACCAGCTCTTGGCTGGCATGGATGGAAATGTATGGTGGTGTGGACAGTTGTGTTGGTGCCACTCCATGAGCATGTCAGGTATACACACGGAAAAGTGGTGTATGTAGTGCCAGTGGGGCAAATACTGCAGCCTGTCTTTTACAGAAATAGTCCCAACTAGCAATTCTCGGAAAATAAAAAAAGGGGGATATGTATGCATGGCCACGGTCAGTTAGTAGGCCTGAGGATGAGGGGGCATGAAAAGCTCCAGCACAGGATGGGAAACCACAGAGGGCTCAAGGAGCACAGAAATGATAGGCAGCAGTGCAGTGTTAAAGTATGCCAGAGGTCCCAGAGTTGGCAGCATGAGGGGACGATTTATGTGGCTTGTCTCAATCACGTCCAGGGTAAACATGCAACATTCCTGTTGCTGTGAGACAACTGCTAAAATGAAAATATTCTAGTGTCTGAAGCACATGCGGGTGCTCAGCTGGAGGCATGGAGATGACAAAGTGTTGGCAGTAAGAGATGGAGAAGCATGTGGGGCTGTAGGTCATGGAAAACTTCTGTCACAGGCTTTTCATTGTTGACCTCAAAATTAAAAAAAATAGTGTAAATTTCTTATCAATATGAGAATGAGCAATATATTTGCCTTTTTGCTCAGCATTTGATTGCGGATTAGAGACAGACGTGTTGTATGCCATTCCTGTGGCAGAATTCAATGAACAAAATTCTGGTCTGACACTGGTGTGGTAGGAAGATCTTTGATTGTCAAAATCCTGCTGACTGCAAAAGTAACCTCAGCACTAGACCTCTGCACATACATAAGGTTAGAAGTAGATATCTTAACCTGAAAGGTAGCATTTAGGGGTCAGCCCACAAAGTCCAAAGAAACCCATTCGTATCAGCAAGAGCATGTTGGCCAGAGTGAGAATGACTGGTGGGGAGCCACTTGGTATTGTTCACACTGATGGCAGTTGCAGGCAAGTTGTTTGACCTGCTGGTCTATGTCCACATACACTACCTGGCAAGCACTTTAGTTCACGAGCCTCTGGTGGAGGCATACTACAATCATGCACAGAGGTTTTGGAATGCCTGCCTCATAGAAAAACTTGATATGCGATTAACAGGATGACACCATACTTTCTCAGTAACCATAGTGTGAACCACAAGGTGATGACGTGTACAGCATTTCTCAAGTGTCCGGGAGTGGAATATTTTGTTTGTGTTATCCCAACACGTGGCAATCTGAAAATTGGAGTGATGGAACACAAAGCTTCAGGTATGTTGAAAAATTTTAACAAAGAAGTGGAGTTATATGTGTTGACATGCAGATGAACTTGACTTTTGGACAAGAGAGTGTGACTGTAACGAACAGTTTCTTAGGAGACACCCCAGTGTGAGACTCTGACAAAATCATATTAATGTCTATTAATTTGTGCCAAGATTAGTACGTTTCCAAGGGGCATGGCAGGCAGATGCAAGATGTCCTCCTTTCCAGTACACTATGCACTGATAGTGCCCATTTACCAGAGAAGTTCTTTCTGCTGGAATGTACTTGACAACAATTCGGACACATACGCACCAGTTGAGGGGAGGGGGGGGGGGAAGGTGCAGAGTTATTTCCTTGCTTACAGGGAAGTGCCATAGTTTGGCAGTGTTTATATTCTGATGCTGACACTTCAACTGTGTTGGCAAGGTTAAATCTCTCTTTCAGCTCTGACACAATCACCACCACTTTGCCTCAGAAGTCTTAACTTATGGCTCGTGGCCAGGGATATCTTAAAGGACTGAGAAAATTTTAAAATGTACCTTGAAGTAGAGTTCTCAAATTTTTTGGAGCTTTCTGGTGTCTTTTCTGGTGTTGTGCGAGCAATTGTTTCTCATGTGTCCTTAATCAGAACTTCTGCAAAACTTCTGATTAATGGGTGTCACAAAGCAGCACTTCCTACTGAGTTCCTTCAAGTTTAGCTGCCCATGTGCACTATGTTTGATAGGCTGTTTATGAAACTGATAAAATTCCATACAGGATGTGGTGAACAGAGATAGATCAGACAGAACACACATTTCATCAAAGGCCAGGTCAGCCAGTTCCATGAGATGTGTGAATTTGCCAAAAGCTGTATATTCTGGGCGAATTCCAAGACAGAAGTAACTATTTTCCCATGGCTAACAGATGTTTAAGAGACAGATGCATGATCACCCCTTAACAATGAAGAGACACGCAAAGGAGGTAACTTGGGAAATAAAAATGCATACATGTGAGGGAGGGAAATCACTAACCCATCTTTAATAAATATGTCTGTGATTATTATTATCGGGACTGTAGCAAAATGTCATTGGAGATGCTTCTTGTATGCTTCCTATTCTTTCCAAGTCTCGTCTTAAAATGGGAATTGTGGTGGATTTGGAGCAGAGCATAGGGGGAGCAACACAGTCAATAGGGTCTCTCACTGGTGGTGTAGAATTTACTGGAGCACAACCTCCAACTTATTGCACATGATTATGGGAGCATGAAAATACGCCCATGATCATCAACGGAACCAAGCATGAAAATATGCCCACAACTGTCAGAAATTATGTTGTAAGTAACAAAATGAAACACAAATGACACCTCAATAAAAAGAATATTTGACAATCACATAGTACATACAGTAGTGGATACAAAAGAAAATAGGCACAACACAATCATGTGGAAACACAGGAAAAATACGGTTCTAATAAGAGTTGTGAATAGCACAAGAAGGGAGACTACACTGCCAGCAAGCACTAATCATAGACAGCCTGTTGTATGTGTCACTCATTCGAATGGAGCCTGCATAACCATCATGGGTGGCCACTAACTGTGGTGTCTTCCCCTGGTGGTGGCTGTTCACAGTAGTGGACACGAAATTACTGTCTTGTGTGATGATGATAGCTTATGTCAGTCACATGCTGATGCCTAATACCTAGGTGGTAGCCAAGGAGTTGCCACATGAACATATAAATATTATTCATTTGTAGACAGAGGTATGCAGTCCCTCAGCTGGCAGCTTGGAAGGAAGGTTGAGGTGGTTCACTCTCCTCATAAATAATGTGTATGTAGTCTAATATAATAAAACCACCATAAAACAGTTGGTCTTCTTCTTATATGTTTGACTCAAATAGTTATAGTTGTCAAACTACTTGAATGAGCATTCTCGTCCATTTACACTTGAGAAGCATATTTATTCATATTTAACTTTAAATAACTGAACAATAAGGTTTCCACAATCACAGTTCTAGCTCACTCTTGACCAACCTTTTACATAAATCTATTGAAAGTACATGAGTTACTTGTGAAATAAACAGAATGTCATTTGTTTAATAATGGATATACATGTTCCATAGTCCCATCCATAGCTTCTAGCATTCCATGCTGCTGCAGACCAATTAAATAGACACTCTGACCACTTTGCTGCACTTCATACCACCAGAAACTGCAATACACAGACATTGTGGTGGGAGTAGCAATTCAAGTGTGGTCAGAAATTGTCCAAAAAATGATAGGATAAGATATGTTGGATTATCTCAAGGTGATATAGGCCTATGTAGCGGTTTGTTCCACTACAAGGTCTATGCCAGACTTGTAGTTGACAAGTTTGCAATCTGCCACTTGGACCGAACTACCCATGTGCCCACCACACTAACTCAAACTGAAATTTATTAACAAAGGGCAAAGGGTGGTGGTGGTGGTGGTGGTGGTGGTGGTGGTTGGGGAAATATAGTATTGCTAACATGCAACCAGCCAAACTTCAAAAGGGTGCTGCACTTACCTAAAAAAACTGCAATATAGTGAGTATATAGCACTCGGTAAAGAACTATGACTGGATAGAGGCTGCCTTGTACCACTTGACTCGCTGAAATTACTGTCACAGAATAATTTTGAAGTGAATGTAAGTTCTACCCCCCAAACAATGGGCCACTAGTAGGACTACTGCTTCTTGCTGCCAGACAAATGTCCTTGAGATCTACTGATCAAACCAAGGACTATACAGTCTGCACCCATATTCACTGCGACACCCCAGTCAGTAAAAGCAGGCCGCTTGTTGACAGTAGCACCATATGATCAAACGTGCGCAGCTTACTGGTCAATAAAATGAATCTTTAACAAGTCTCTATTCATAATACTATGTCAGTGAACAATCAGGCATGCATTTGCTGATCCAATGCTACGCCACCAAAGGTGGCAAAACAATTCCACCACCCACGGTAGAGATCAGTCCTCGACAACAAATACATTTAAAACTCCATGGGGAACTATGCAAATCACATCTACATGCCTGGCAGAGGGTTCAACAAACCACCTTCATACTATTTATCTACTATTCCATTCTTGAATAGCAGATGGGAGGAAAGTATACCTAAATCTCTCAGCTGAAGATCTTATTTATCGTATTTTAAATGTATGATGATAATTTCTCCCTATGTAGATGGAAGCCAATAATTTTGCACCCAGAGGAGAAAGTTGGTGATAGAAATTTCATAATTATTCCAACTCCAACTCCACTCCTTCCGTGATGCTCTCCCTGTTGTTTTGTTATAATACAACATGATCTGTCCTACCCAATAAGGATCCCACACTGTGCAGCAATACTCCAAAAGAGGAAGAACAAGCATAATGCAGGCAGTCTGTTCAGTAGTTCTGTTGCATCTTCTAAGTGTTCCACCTATAAAAGACAGTCTTTGGTTTGCCTTTCCCGTGACATTGTCTAAGCGTTCTTCCCCATTTAGGTCTGTTGTAATATCAATTCCTAGGTATCTAGTTGTATTTATGGCCTTCAGATTTCATTTGTTTATCATGTAAATGAAGTTTAATTGATTACTAGAGGCATCTGTTTTTCGCAAAGCAAGAAATCACAAAATGTTTGAGATTTTTTACAAATATTGTGGAAAATCACAAATTCATTGAAATTTAGAAAAAATTACGAAATAATCCACGAAATGTTGAGAAATCTTATCAGTCATTTAAATGTACTGGTGGAATTTCGAGATATAAATCACAGTCGATTGTACACGGATTTGATATATATATCATTTCGAGACCTGCCAACCTCATTTCCTGTGCAATGAAGTCCATTTCTGGCACTTTATTTGATCTGGTGACTGATAGTGTACTGCGTGGTTGTAATTGTTCCTGATCGCTGGTTCTTTCAGTGATTTGTTTTGGTACAGCAGATTATTAAGATGGTCATAAAAGTTCTTGAGAATTCGCATCAGATGAATTTTACGTTTATCATAAAACAAGGAAAATACTTCTGTGCAAATACAGGTATGAGTGTATTGAATGGCAAAGAAAGGACACTTTTCCAGAACATATAAATAGCAAATCATCCCATAAGAAGAACAAGGAGAAAGTGCTGTCGACAGGTGTCACAAGACACGTTACGGATATCAGTGCAATGGCAAAACGAGCGAAAGTGGAAAAAGAAGAACTCGTGTTATCAACAACACAAGGCAAACATCCCCTTGGAAAAAGTCGATCATCTGAAACTCAGAGAGTGGATGAACAAACCATATTTGCGCGAATGCAAGTTACGTAAAATGCCACTGTAAGTTAGTTTAGTGACTGTACATTCTGGATTCCACCCTTTGTTGCAGTGTTTGCAGACTGCTTCTGAACTTTTGTGCTTAAGCTTTTTACAAATGTCTGTCTAGGTGTGTTTGCGTTTGGATATGTGTGAGTGTTTGTGTATTTGTTTACCTTCCTTTTTTCCCCTAAGGTAAGTCCTTCCATTCCTGGTATTAGAACGACTCCTTTTCCACTTGCTTAAAACCCATATCCTTCCCTTTCTCCTCTCCTTTCTTCCTCTGTTCCTGACGAAGCAACAAACGGTTGCGAAAGCTTGAATGTTTGTATGTTTTTATTTGTGTTTTATGTTTCTATCAGCGAGCCTGTACTTTCAGTAAGTCAAACAATCAAAAGTAAACGTATTTTTCACAACAATACTAGATTTTGCATCTTATTTTTGTCTCAATAATGTGGGACTGCTGCAGTCTTGTGTGTGTGTGTATAGACACACACACACACACACACACACACACACACACACCATGTGGTAAGTCCTTATCTGCAGTATTTCTTATAATTATGCAGGCGGCGCAGAGAGTAAATGTGCTGTAAAATGGTTAATAAATATACTTATTTCTCACGGCTGTCGTCGTTTGCGATGTAATAGTAATTTATGTGTGCAAATCGCAAAGGAAAGGCCGCACTATCCATTTCGATTATCCAAATTTTTCGGTTTTAAATACGGATTCCTAATGGAATCAATATGAGTTGAACAAAGTGCCAGTTAGATTGTGGGGCTTCTGAGAAGCAATTAATTTGGTGTTGTTACAAACACGACTGAGTTTTCATAAAACATACACACTTACATAAATTACTAAGGCTAGTAAATCATTATCAAATATTAATGTTTTCTGAATAAGATAAAATGTCTTACACTGCAATGAGGCTGTAATTGATTTTTGCTTTAGTTTTTATTGTTAAAAAGTGAAAATAAAATTAGCAAAATTACTGACGAAATAAAATAAAAGTAGCGAAACGAAAAATATACGGAAATAGTTTTTAAAAAAGGCGAAATCGAGCAAAACTTTTCACCACAAACAGGTGCCTCTATTGATAACATTTAGTATTCACGTGCACAACTTCACACTTGTCATTATTTAGGGTCAATTTCCAATTTCGCACTATACAAATATCTTATCTAAAGTTTGCAGTTGGTTTTGATCTTCAGATGACTTTTCTACACAATAAATGACAGCATTTACTGCACACATCACAACATGATGGCTCAGGTTTTCTTCCACATTATTTATGTACACAATGAACAGCAGTAAACCAATAACACTACCCTGGGAAACATTGGATATCACCTCTGTTTCAGCTGATGCCTTTCCATCAGTTACTACAAACTGTGTCCTCTGTGACGGTAAATCCCCACAATCTAACCACAAACCAGAGAGAATATTCCATTATCACTCAATTTTATTAAAAGCCAGAATCATATTTTCACCCTGCAATGAAGTGTGCACAGATATTAAACGTCCTGGCCAAGTAAAACTGTATGTTGAGGCAGGATTCGAACGTGGGACCTTTGTTTTTCGTGGGTAAGTGCACTACAAATTGAGCTATTCTGGCACACTGCACGGCCCATCCTCACAGCTTTACTTCTGTCAGTACCTCAACTCATGTTCTCCAAACTTCACAGTAGTTCTCCTGGAAATCTTGCAGGACGAGTGCTCCCGGAAGAAAGAATGCAGCGTAGACATGACTTAATCACATCCTAGGGGATGTTTACAGAAAAATGACAAAGACTTGAGAGCTTGTTCCACAAGAGCTATAAATAGTCCAGCAGTGTGCACATCCTGTTTAATAACAGTGCAAACATAATGGAACAACCTGATGATAGCATTAGTCATGCTCACTTCTTCCCTACGCACACACTATGACTCAGCAAGCATTTTTTATCTTGCAAAATACTTTGACACTAACATTTTACTAGTGAAACTTCCCTCCATCATACGTAACACAAATGCATTTTTCAGATTACCTTCCTCATAACTCCCTTCATTGGTAATGGCTGAATAACCACATGTCCCTTAAACATATGTTACTGTAATATGACATTCTGATAGTTGTCAGCCTCCTATTTATTTATCTCTCTGGTTATAGACAATGTACTCATCATTGTTGTTGTTGTCTTCAGTATGAGCAAGCCTCTTCATCTCATAAAAATGGCTACTACCCACATCGTCCAACCAGTCAATCCCTTCCCTTAATCGAGGTATACCAGAAATTCTTTTTCTCCCCAATTCTCTTCAGTGCCTCCTCAAAAAGCAGGCACACCAAGTTTACAAGATGTCAGTGCTCTAAGTCATGCGAGCAGGAAGTCATAATGACATCTGCTTTTTCAACAACCCAAACTTACCTTTCGTTTTTAATCATCATTCTACATTTCAGATTGTAGCTTCATGAATTGTTTATATTATATTATAATGAGAAACTATTGTGGATACTTACAGTAATAAGGCAGAATAGTGATTTAGTGTCATCTTTGGTTGAAGCAAGCAGCCTCTGCTGCAATTAAACATTGTTTCTGCAAGTGCTTTCCATACATTAGTGCCATCTGGCACTGTAACATAACCTTTATTATATTCTGTTGTCAGGGTGATGTCTTCAAGCAGTTCTATGTAGTAAGCTGCCCCCCCCCCCCACCCCCTATTTTGTATGACAGCACTTTTAAGCAAGCCATAGTGAATACTGGATCTAGTGCAAAAGGATAAATAGATATTGTGCCATAAAATCTTTCTTTGTATGTTTCTTGCCACATAACATCATAGCCTTAGTACAACATTTCTTAAAGGATTTTTAATCTTCTAAAAAAAAACATTACTTTGATACTGAAATATTATGCAGCAAGAAACTATGAATATGCACTGACTTCCAGTGAAAACCTTCATACAAATAACTATTGTATCATATTATTTTCTGTGTAAGCTCTACCACCTCCCTTTGAACTACACAGTGTCCAAAATATCACTTAGAGGCTACACCACTATACAAAGAACATTTCCAAAGAAGGAAACTACACAAATTAATAACACATGGCTGTAACATAAACACTAATTAAAAAATAAGCAGTCATTGTACTAAAATGTGATGAGCATCACAATTAATGAAGATTTTTTAATAGTTAACTACAGAAATGGTAGATAAATTATAATGAGAAAATGCTGAGAGTACTTACAGTAATAAGACAGAATAGTGATTTAGTGTCATCTTCGGTGCAAGCAAGCAGCTTCTGCTGCAATCGAACCATTGTTTCTGCAAGTGCTTTCCGTACATTAGTGCCATCTGGCATTGTAACATAACCTTTATTACATTCTGTTGTCAGTTTAAAAGGTGTTGTCTTCAAGCAGCTATCAATTCTGGAAAGTCGATGGACACATGTTCAAAATATTTTAGTTGTTAACTCACAAAATACTATGAAGGTCACATTTTTGTGCTTTGAGAGTGATCTTTTTATTTTTAACAGAAAGTAATAATATATATATATATATATATATATATATATATATATATATATATATATATATATATATATATATATATATGTGTGTGTGATTTTATTTGTTTCTCTCAACGAGCCGGTCCTTTTGGTAAGTCATCTCTTTTCTATTTTTATTTTATTTATATATATATATATATATATATATATATATATATATATATATATATATATATATATATATATATTAATGGTCTCAGATGACCTGTGTTTACAGAATTGCTGCTGTCATCAGATCTTCAAAATGTTTATATTAAATGTACATGTCTAAACTGTTGAACACATTTGGTTGTTAAAACTAACCATAAGATAAAAAAAATTAAAGCATTGAAGGTGCTACATGTGAACTCTCACATGAGATTTGACACCCAACATAATGGGGTTCACCTGGGAACTGCCAATGTGAGTTTTTACAACCCAATGTGTTGACCATTGAAGTACAAGTAGTGTGATCTATAGTTTAGACATACACATTCAACACAAAAGCTGTGAAGATCAATGATATCTGGAAGTATGTGAAATCCAGTCATGTAGGACTAATAAATAAATTAAAAAATATAAAAATAAAATGAGATTGTTGTGGTCTTCAAGTGGGAAACTAAGTCACAACCTAATAATTTTATTAAAAGGAAATACTACTAGTGTTTATCACAAAAAGACAGGCTCGCAGGTCAAATATTCAGATATTGTCCTAAAAACAGAGAAAGTAGAAAACATGAATATTAACTTTTGAAGCATGCTTTTATCATAAAAGAAAGAACTGGGTGGAGAAGGTTGTATGAAGGTCATCATGTTGAGGAACCCATTTGTTATGAGGCCAGGTACACGGAACATTTGTTAGGTTACTAAGGTGTATGATCTGACTCACTGATCTTTCTCTAATGTTGAAACACTAGTAATCACTGATAAGTGGTAGTAGTTGGCTGGTTGCTGCAGGTTTCATAGCGTACATCTTCATAGGATTAAATAAGCATGATGTAGGGATAACGGTTTGGGGATGTCATGTGGTCTGATAAGGATCCTGCAGAGGTTAGCAGAGAAATAAAGGTGACAGGAAGAGAACTGGAAGAATATCAGGAACATGGTGTCTCTCATGTGGAATTTCTAAATTAAAAATCACTCAATAAATATGCTACATTATAACGCATATCTAACAAAGCACAAGCTGAACTATGACGCAACAGTATTGTTTTTCAACTGTGGGAAGCTGTTTGGTGTAAAAAATGAACACGGAACGTCTAATAGAAGAAGTTCGTAAAATTCCGGTCCTTTACGACCAGACTGACAAAGTACCAGAACATCGATTACAAGGACAAAGTCTGGAAACAATTGTAGCAGATTTGGAAGCCAGATAAAAATTATTCAAGTTTCAATACCAGAAAAATACATATTTGGTAATATAAAAATTATACAAGTTTGAATATAACAAAAATATTTACTTAGTAAAAATTCTACAAGTTTTAAAACCAGAAAATATTAATTTACTTTTTATTTCACAAACAAATATGTTTTTGCTTTATGTCACTGGTATATCAGTAGGTGACATGTTCTATCCGTTCCAAAATTCTTCGTATAAAGCAAGTGCTGTTAAGTCCTTATTCACTATTACTAAAATTAGCAAACATATTTACAAGTTTCACAAACAGAAACACAGATCAGCACGTCCGAGTCACTACAATGAACAAATGAGAGATGGACGTCTGGCCGCTAGAGGAACAGGCCGGGTCATGAATGTCACCAGTCCGACACTCCATCTAGTCACAGCCCAGATGTGTGTGTCCAGACCATAATGCTTACATTTATGAATCTGTCATACAGATACAATAGAACCCTGTTTTAACACTTTTCAAAGGACTTCATGAGAATGGTGAAAACTGCAGAAAATAATGTTTTAAATGGTAAAATATGCTTACAGGATCAGCCTTACATTTTTGTAGTTTATTTGTGATACATGTACATAATAGGCATCAAAATACTTGCAAGATAGTTTATTTGTTATGTAATAAAGGTTATCCAAATTCTGAAATATTTTAAGCACTAGGCGGAACTGGTAACTTTATAGGAAGTAGAAGTTTTTGACATAATTTCATTCATCATAATCGACTTTGTCAGCAAATCTTTAACTGGCATTCATTATTTACGTAGTGAAACTGTACAATTTTCCTACTTTTCGTAGTTTTCAATTTTCGCACTACAGTATTCAAGAATTTATTCGCATTCCCGAGTGCAAATATATGCATAAGTATTTTTGTTACATTAGCACAGTGTCGGCATCTCACACTATAATGGCGTTTTTGAGGTTATAATACACAGTGCCCCTTTCAATGTGCAGAAAAATGTACACAAGCAAACCATCGGTCTCACCATTTATAAAAGTAAACAAAAAATACTTGGATAAATATTTGCATTTCAGAATAATAATAAATTCTAGAAATGCTTCACACAAAGCATGAAAAACTACCAGTTGCATAAACCAAGGAAGCATAAACAAAGCTAAGCTGACAATCGGCACAATCACAGAGAGAGACCAAGAGACAAATACAGTAAGCAGGTTCAAATAGATGTAGGTTGCCATTCTTATGAGGATATGATGAGGCTTCCTCAGGATAGTTAGGGTGGAGAGCTGCAAACCAGTCTCTGTGCTGAAGACCACAACAACAACAACAATTTAACTTTAGATGTTTTTGTTCAAAAAATTACCTTTTCTTTATAAATATGGAGAGAAAGAAATATGTGAATAATAAAATGTTATTTGAAGGCTACCAGTGTCATCTGGCAACTAAAACTTATTTCTCTGAACAAACTTTGAACCATCTGTTATCTGATGCCTTAGTTGCACATACATTTTAATAGTGACACTGCACTTTCCTCTGCAAGGTTTTTTTTTTTTTTTTTTTTTTTTTTTTTTTAAATATGTATAGTGTGTGTTCTCAGACATATCTGAAAGAACAGACACCAATTCAATCTTGGAGTCACTGTCATTTAAGACACAAAGGAATCAAAGACATAAGCTGCCAGTAGGCATAAAATCTAGGGTTGTGTCCGAGTGGTTCGGCCGAATCCAGATTCGCCAAATCTAGCACACTGGATTCGGATTCGAGATTCGATGCATAATGGCCGAATACTACCGAATTCCGAATCCAAAGGTTATATGGAAACCTTCAGTTACGAATGTTGTAGTTAACTTTGCATAACAGTGCGCTTTCATTTGCGTTATTTACATTATTGTTTCATAGATCCGCTGAAAGACGTGACGTCATAAAACGGGGTTAAATCGAGTACAAAATGAACGAAGTTCTGAATGGCACTAGGAGCCGCCACAAGTTAGTTTTCAGTCTCGTCGAAGCAGTGCTACACACACCCCGTTTACATGGGCTCCCAAAACCAGATTTCGTAAACAAATTTCCCAATCCCGCTTTTGGTTGGTCATGTAAACACTCCAAAAGCGAAAAACGGTTTACTAAAATCGGTTTTCCTCTTCCGGAAGATGTATTACATGTAAACGTAGTGAGTGGCTTGCTTCGTAGGTGCAAATGTAAATACTGGCTCTAAAACTTTTGCACTCGTAAAAATAAAAAGAAGGAAGTCGAATCTAATTTCCACTTTATTTTTGACTATTGAATTTTAACACACCATTCAACAAAGGAAATAGAATTTTAGTATTTGTCAACTTCAAATGTAGCAGGTCACTTTTGGTAACAGGTAATTTCCTAGGAACCGTATACATCGAATGAAACGGCAATACAATCAATATATATCATACATTCAACTCTCGCTCCGCTAGCAGTAGCAAGGAACTTTATATTTTTCGCTTCAAAATAGATGTCGATGTTTTGACATGTTTCAGTTCCCAGCACTTTACCACATTAAGTTAGCCCAAAACATACATTGTAAAGTTGATTTTGGCAATCAATAACATTTAGCGTTGTTGTTTCTTCAATTACAGTATTATAAAATGACTCTACATAACACGTCACCACTCATAACCTCACTTTCAACATGGAGTACTAGAAAAAGCGAATTGACGTGACGGACAGTGTGAATCGGCCTTAATTCGTTGTCAATGGACTTTTCAGTCAAAGCTATGGTCATTAGACTATAGGTATCAGTATTCGAACAAGCGAATGGTATGATTTTTACGAATATGTCATGATTTTAAAGCATGTGGCTTGGCAGGAACCTAAGAGTACAACTTGTTCACTCACTAGTTACGTTGTACTCTTAGGTTCCTGACTAAACACATCCTTTAAAATCATGACATATTCATAAAAATCATAACATTAGCTTCTTCGATACCTATCGCACAGACCTATCATTTCTATATGAAACACTATCCGATATATATCGATCGTACTGCCGCTTCATTCGGTGTACACGGCTCCTTGGACATCACCTACGATTCTTGCATGAGTTGTCTCATTCTAATTTCGCGTATTCTTTCGTCGAATTTTGAGAAGTGCTGGGGTATGTGAGCCTTAGAGAAGCACTAGGATTTCAAGAAGAAAGTTATTTACTAATGTATGTGGAATAAACTTCTAATCGTGCGCCATTCAGGCGAGATAACGTCAATTCAACAAAAATCTGTCGTCTGTTTCAATAAATCCGGTTAAATTGTATGACGCTTCTCGCCGGGCTGCAGTGGTCATGTTGGCACCAGTGGTAATGACGACAACTCAGATGACCAATAAATGTTTCTTCGTGACAACTTCAATTAAAACAAAAATTATTTTTTTCTTAATGGACAAGGGTACATACAAGAACATGTCAACCATAGAGCAGGTACAGCATTAATTTAACTGCGAGTGAAACAAGCAGCAATAACACTCTGTACCCCGTGAAAAATATTAACGCAATTCTTCATTCGGTAAAATTTTACGACGCTTCTCGCCGGGCTCCAGTTCTTATGTTGGCAACAGATGAACAGTGAAGTGTAGAATTGCCTTAATACATTTCATGAGGTACAAAATACGTGTTATTGCTGCTCGTTTCACTTGCAGCTAAATTAATACTGTACCTGCTCTATGGTTGACAGGTTCTTGTATGTACCCTTGCCCGTTCAGAAAAAAATAATTTTTGTTTTAATTGAAGTTGCCACGAAAAAACTTTTATTGGTCATCTGAGTTGCCATCATAACCACTGGTGCCAACATACCACTGCAGCCCGACGAGGAGCGTCATAAAATTTAACCAACAAAATAAATTAGCTTTGGATGTACAATAAATTTTATAATGGCTTATATAAGTGACTATAAAATCATTAAACATTTACACATCCTATTTTTTAAGAACCTATTTTTCTAGCTTCCAAAATATCTAGTCACATTTTCAGGTTTTATTTTTGATTCTTCACCTTTGTAAGACTTCATTATGCAATTATTTTTTATTTCATCAAAACAAAATAGTTGTTAATAGAGTGAAGAAAGTTTCTTATTATCTTTTAGAACATCTAAACAACATATATCTCAAAATGTTTCATAAAAATTTCTTTTAAGAGAATAAGGGTGTATTAAAAAATTCTTAAAATTTAAAATAAAAACCCCATTGAAATTTTTATTTTTTAAATTTTACTGTAATATTGTCATTTAAGATCCATCACAGAAGGCTCTTTCTTCACCACTGGCTGCGATAGGGTAGTAATTCTTTTTAAATACATATACTTGAGTTGACAGATTATTTGGGTTCGAGATTCGATTCGGGTTCGGGATTCGGCGCATGTTATATTTATGATTCGGTATTCGGATTCGATTTGGTAAAATTGGGATTCAACCCATCCCTAATAAAATCAATTAAGAAAAACTGAAAATTTATGCCGAACTGGGATTTAAATGCAGGAATTAACCACTATAACATCCAGACAAGGAGGTCATCATATATACACAGATTACTCTAGCATGCCTCCCATAAGACCAAATTTCTCAACTTACATAGTGCCCCTGTCCATTATTCACATTCCTATTACTCATGACGTTTCACCTATGACCCTCAGAGTTCGAGTGTATTGTACATCTATACTGAAGAGATTACTGGTCTTTCATCACCTTAATACAGAGTATTTCAAAAAGAATATACATAATTCAAGAATATGAAACATATCACACCTTACACACATATTTACAAACCTCTAAAGATCCCATTGCAGATTTTTCAAGATGTCCTCCAGCAACAAAAAGAACAATATTACATTGATACTCAAATTCCTTCCATATTCAGGCAGTAAGGATCCAATTTAATATTACTTTGTAATATGTATATTCTTTTTGAAACACCCCTGTGTTATATGTATGATGCCTCTTCTTTTGGACAAATACAAATGCACACCACACTCAAGTTCTTGCGGATTTCCAAAACACGAATGGTGAGGGCTGTGGGCAGGGGGACCTACTTCTGTAGTGCATCAATAGGTGACAAATTGGGACTGACAGGAGGTGTGCTAGGGGAGTATGCGCAGTCGTGGTAAACACTGTGTCCATAAGGCGTAATGATCATTTCACCGGCCTAATAAGCAGGAATCCCGTTTCAAATCCAAATCAGTCCAAATTTCCAACTTTCCCATTGATGTAACTTCATGACTACTTGAAGCAAGCATCTTTAATTCCCTAGCATCTTTTTATCTTTTGTACCTTGTTGTATACCAAACAACTGTCACTCTTTATATTCCTCTTAACTGCAAAAATATGACGACGGGAGTAGCCAAAATGATGTACTAAATAAAAAATAATTTTAACATTAATCTAGATTATTTCATTCACAAAATATTTATTTTGTGTTTTGATAGATAAATTCACAGCTTTGTTGTAGTAATGTACTGAGCCATTTGAGTCCTGCTCATTCTAGGCGAAGAATCGGATGTTTGATTATTTGACTACATTCATCTGAAAATGGGAGAAGAAGACTGCCCAGGTTTGTTTACAGGCAAGATCTATAGGGGAGAGGAGTGGTTTACATTTTGCTGGATTTAGTGTCACAGCACATGTGTTTGATACATGTGGTACGGCTATAGAGAGTAGAGGTATTCAATGTGTAATATGTGGCAGCTGATGAAGTGAAAGCATTGCTGCTTACTGGTGGGTTTCGTGAGGGCTAGGGTTTGGGTACAAACTTCAATGTGATACATATTAACACAAATTATTGTGACTTTATAATCGGAAAAGGATGATATGAATTTAAACAATGAAAAGGGTTTATTCTCTAGTAGGAAATGGTGCACCTATTCACCATATTGCACTATGAGCATGTTACTGATAAATCTACACCATATATGGGTCCATCTTTGGAGTACTGAGAAACTTTTCTCTGGTGAAACCCATGAAATGGTTGTCACAGAACACAGTCATCTTAGTTACCACAGCTGGTCATCTATTTGTCTGTAAGTTGGGCCCTTGAATATTTGTCAGTTAGGCATTACCTGTATTTATCATACTGGCCAGCTTCAATATTATAAGTATTCCCAATAATAAAATCAAACATTGTTTGGAGCACGAAAGAAGTATATTTGGAGAAACCACACTACTATACAGGAGCAGCTACCCCTTCAGCACTTATACAGGCAAGCTGCAATCTCATAAGTAGTTACAGGGACAATAGTCTGAATGGGTGATCCGACTTTATAACAGTATGCAAAAATGGCTTCACTACATTAATACTGTAACGGGCAAGGGAATACCAAAGCTACTATATTTCCTACTGACATCAAGGTTAAATGTATCACTTGATGCTGGCATCACTCTCAAGAGTAAAAGGGTGCCCTGTTTGTATATCCAAGAGGAGACTACTCAAGAGGATCTTGTCAGAGACAGAAAAAATCATGGAATTCCCTGGGCAAAGCATATAATAGTAAGATACCTTAGCCACATATGCAGGATGGGAAGAAATGAGACAATAAATATAAATTTTGAAGTATGATATAGTGGGAATTAGTGAAATTTGATAGCAGATGAGTACTTGGTTATGAATTAAAAATCAAATACAACAATATAATGAGGAAAGTTTTCAACTCCCCACAAAAGTGAATGACTTTGTGATGAGTTGCATACTATTCTCATTATATTGCTGAATTCCAACAAGAGCTTGTGAGAAAATCAAATGTAGGTTTGCTAGAGTAGGTAAGAAAATAAAAATGGTTTTGAACTGCAATGAACAACACAGTGATCAGATTATCATAATCAAGATAGACTGAAAGCCACAAACCAGCCAGAGTTGTACAATTGCAAATGCCCACTTGTATAGAATACAAAAAACTGAAAAATGCAAAATGAGATATCAGAGAGAAAATATTAAATGTGTAGTAGACCTTGACTAAAAGAAGGGACATCAAGTAATAGTGAATTTGGCAACATAAGAGATAACTGTAAGGGGAAGGGGCTGTAGGTTCAAATGAAGGTAAGTGACTGTACAAAATTGCATAGGGCACTAGAAAAAAAAAGGTACCACCACCACCACCACCAGCACCACCACACCAACAAGAACCATAACTGGTAATATTACAAGAAAATCACAGTTTCTATGGCATAAAGTGATTTGTATGATATATTATTTCCTATTTATTGTGTGTTCTATTTTTTTTTAATTAATCTAACAATATTGTTGCTAACTTACAGTTTAACAGGTGGCTCATCCCATTGTGGAAGGAGAGGTCTACATCCAAGTATACCATTTACAATGTTCAAGGAGCACTGGAGTTCTTCCCTAAGAAATAAGATAGTACATTTCAGTGGAAATTTACACTTACCTAACAAATATAAAGACCAAATTAATAATATAGTGATGAAATACAACAACATAATAAGTTTATGCAAGTAATTTAACTTTCCCCACTACATACTATAAAGTAACAATCATTAATTAGTATCATTACTGTCCCCACCACACACCTTGTCATTTGTGATTTATTATCTATGTAACTACTGATACGTTCTAGTTCCACTGGCAAATATCTGTTGATAATATCTTGTACATGTCTTATTTCCTCCTCATCTGGAACATGCCACTTCATTTGGAGATTATGGACGTTGCCTGGCTTTCCCCAGTCCTAAAAGAACAACAAGCAATCATAAAATGACAAAGAAAAAGCTTTCAAAGTGTGCGCACACACACACACACACACACACACACACACACACTTACCCATGCACACAATGTTGATAATGTTTCTTCCCATGCAGCTAATGATCATCTATACAATCAAATAATTTGTATGAGTGTCTCTTTTAACATTTTTGTACTTTTTAATTTTATAACTATTCTTAATTTCATGTACCACATTTACCCTAATGCAAGCCACACTTTTTTCCAGTTTTCGGGATCTAAAAATACACCTGTGGCTTAGATTCAGACGCAAAGCTTCAGGAAGTTCCAAAAAAATACCACTAGAAGCCACCATAAGTAAGTTTTATTAATGGTACATCTGGATTGCACCCTTTGTTGCAGTGTTTGCAGTCTGCTTTTGCCCAACCTCACACAATGGCAGCCACAAGGAAAGTGTCGCAAGGGGGCAGACAAGCCACACCTACATCTTGCAGTACTGTCACTACAAACTACGCGGCATGATTCCGCAAAAGTACAAGTCACGCACATCACTTTAATTGTTGAATGTAAATCAAACAAAGCAGCTTACACATAAGTATGGTTGACAAAAAAAAAATCATGATTCTATTCACAATTAATGGGAATCCGTATGAAATAGGTATGAAAATAATAACAAAGCAGATGAGAATTGTTGTCTTTTACAGTATGCTCAGTAAGTCATGTTGGCTGAAGCCTCAAAACTAAAGACTGCCAGCCAAAGCTTTCCGACATCTAGTAACTTGTACCAATCAGTAGTAAGGAGAGCTCTGCCATTTAACAGTTAACACAATGTAGGTGTGTGGTTGCCTTTCTTTTGTTTTACACATGCATCTCATATTATGGTCATGTAACACGTCACCTCAAGATGATTATTATTCAACAAATACCATTAAGAAATAAGTGTATTTGGAACTGATTGTACGCATTCCAGGATTCTTTCAGATGCCTCTGTAAGATGTGTGCTGACATGTCTTATGCAAAATAGTGTTATCTAAGTAATTTATGCTGATATATTTTTCATGTCCTCTTACTTAAGGAAAATTATATACATATATAAAGAAAGTTGGACTTACCAGGCGAAAAGGCACCGGATCGTTGATACACAAATAAAAACAAAAACACACACATGCACACAAAACTGAGCTTTCGCAACCTAAGGTTGCTTCATCAGAAAGAGCAGGTAAGGAGAGGGAAAAGGAAAGGATGAGGGTTATAAGGGAGTAGGTAAGGAGTCATTCCAATCACGGGAGAGGAAAGTAGTTTGTAAGTTTAGGGACTGATGACCCCTTAGTTAAGTCCCATAAGCTCTACAAACATTTGAACATTTTAAAACAATAAGCTATCAATGGAAAATTGCAGCTGCAGTCAGGCATGTAAAACTGACAAAAACATCCACAGAGCTTAAATGTTTGGCCACGGCTGTCATCAAATTTCGATACACAGTCAAACCCTCTTAAGACGTTTTCTTAGGGACCTACAACTCTAGGCTTATTAAGTGGGAAAACTTATTAAAAGGGTTAAACAGTTTATTGACACCGTATTAGGCCACTAGGCATAGTAGTTATTATGACTGGGCAATATTTCAATATATGCACATGAAAATCTTGAAGGAAACAGGTGGCTACAAAAATAAAGAAGATATTCATGGATACAACAAAACTTACCAGTCTTAGGCCTATAATTTTTCGATCTAGGCATAGTAGCCTATACTTATTAGCAATCCTCTCAGGAATTTCTCAAGAAAACACAACACACAAAATTAGATTAACTTGAAAAAACATATTTACTGTATTTTATATACATACATTTTGTCCTTCACTTACATTCATTTAATTCACTTAATAAAACAAATAAAATCACCAAAACAAAATGCTCACAAATGCTGAAAATAAATGTTCTATTCTACATTAAAAAAAAAAAAAAAAAAAAAAAAAAAAAAAAAAAAAAAAAAAAAAAAACACTAAAGCTTTAATATTGATCAATGGTAGTTTGTTTTACACATTTTTCAAACAAACTTGTTATGCACTGTTCTAGATTCCACAGACTCTTTAAATGTTCTGGTATGTCTGTATAGCTGTACAAAAATGTCCAAATTTGTCCAAAAGATCCATGGCCTCAGAGCATACAGGGACAGGTTTGCAATCGTCACTACGTACATCGTCTATTTTATCAAAATTTTCATCAGGAAACATTGCATTACATCTACGTCAGGGCATGGTTCGAGAAAGTAATCATCTTTCACAAATTCATCAAAGATATGTCAATGATCAGTATTTGTTTAACGGTTGGCCAAACATCACAATGCTCTTCTATTTCTTCAAACATTTCTGTAGAATCTGATTGGAATCCAGCTTTTCTGAAACAATTGACAATGTTTTCCTGCTTAACAGAATCCTAGGACATTGCCAACAATAACATAGCTTCTAACCAGGAAAGCTTGTACATATTCTCAGGTGACTGAATTCTTTGCAGTAGCCTGAGAACAAGACTGTGGCAAAATTTCTGTTTAATGGTTTTAATAATTCCCTGATCCACTGGCTGCAGGACACTTGTCAAGTTTGCAGGGAAAAATTCTACTTCAACATACTTTTGGATAAGCAGGGCACTGATCGAGGAACAGAATAATCTTCCTATTTCTTGATGCCACTCAACGATCAAGTGCAATCAAATATTCAGTGAATATTTGAGATGACATCCATGCTGTGTTGTTATGTTTGTAAGTGCAGGGCAGGTTCATAATGTTCTTGAAGCAACATGACTTTCCTACTTTTCCTATCACCAATAATGGCAAATTTTCTCTACCATCCATATTAAAACACACAAGAACCGTGATTCTGTCTTTGCAAACTTTATTACCTTTACAACATCACTCTTGAGAGCAAATGTTTTATACGGGATCACATTATAAAAAAGTCCAAATTCATCAGCATTGTAAATGTCTTTGGGAGAATACTCAGCGATTAACTGAGGAAGAACTGTTTTCTCTCCAAACATGAACTTCTTCCATATTATTATTATTATTATTATTATTATTATTATTATTTTAATCTATCAAGCCAGCTGAGGCTAGGTTTGAATTCAATGTTCAACTTCAGGGCTATTTCTTCTGCTTTTTTCTGAAGAATGTTTCCATCAATCAGTAGATTTAGAGCATGTTTTTGTGAAACCAAATCTAAAAAAAAACATCTATTTGCTTATATTTCCCTGTTTTGAGTTTTTTCCTACTTGACTGTTCCATTAACTGATTTTTCTAGCAGTTTTTATTGGTTTGCCATTATTGTGTTTAAAGTAGGTTCTGGAATGTTTAGTTATACTGTGGCCAGAACATGCGTAACGTTTTTCCGGCAATCTACATTTTATAATCTCTAAGTGTTCAGCTAGCGAAATTGGTTTTCTCTTAATGCCTTGCATTTTTAATAGCACAACCAAGTAACACACTAAATCCACTCACTGTCTCACTCGCCTTAAAAACATTTACTGTAACACAAGCAAAACAAAACAACTGTATTTCGATCAAGGAGGTTAGAATACAAACTCATTGATTTCGATAAATAACAGAATAGCCAACACTCAAAAATATCAGACAGAAAATGACTACCAAAACTTGAAGAATCTATTACATTTAAAAGGTGTGGTAAAATTATTGTACTGTTACCGTGTATTTCTTCTATGTTCTGACAATACAATATTCTTCCATTTGATTAATTCTCGAATATGAATATATGGAAGTTTATTTCTACAAGGACTACCTAGCCTGTGCCTTGTGTTAAAGGAAATAATTTTTGTAAATCAGATTCTTCTCTGAAGATATCTTCATATAACCATTAGAACACCTGGAAATATACTTCTTAATTCCACTGATAAAGTACTAACTCTTCTTTCAGATCAAACAGAACTTTATTGCATTCACAACTAATACATTAAAGGGATATTAACAGTTTTGATAAATAGCTGACAGAATCTTAGTCAATAATAATTACCATAACAATTGCATATAAAACAAATAATTATTAATAATATATTAAGGACAGCTTACAACTCACCGCAAAGACGTAGTGACGAGCTGCGACAGGCACAGACAAAAGACACACACATACTACACTTTCAGCTATTGGCCATGGCTTTCTTCAGAAAATAGAAGACTCACGCAATCACACAGGCACACAACACAGTCATACAACCATCACCTCCGGCTGCCGCACTACAAATCACGCTCTGCAGGACGGGAGGGGAGGGGAGAGGGGATAGGAAGGTTACATCACGGCGGTGGGGATGGGTTAGGTGGGAATAACGAGATGCAGCTTAGGAATGGAGTGGGGAGGCGGGTGGGGGAGAAAATATAATAAACAAAATAAAATAAGGTAGAATAAATATATATATAAAATGCATGCACACTGCAAGTACACAAGACCATGTACACACACACACACACACACACACACACACACACACACACACGTGTGCAAGCGCGTGCGCACACACACACACACACACACACACACACACACACACACACACCCACGCACGCAAACGCACGTGCTCAGCCACACACACACACACACACACACACACACATACACACACACACACGATCGCACATTTACGCATCACTCAAAATAAGTGCGATTTGGGATAGAGAGGTAGGAACTGTAAGGTATGGGGGGAAAAAAAGGGAAGTTATCGTAGATTGAGGCCTGCATGATTTCGGGATCAGAGAATGTATTGTAGGGATAACTCCCATCTGTCAAGTCCATGATGGTGCATGGTTGTATGACTGTGCTGTGTGCCTGTGTGAATGCGTGAGTGTTCTATTTTCTGAAGAAGGCCTTGGCCAATAGCTGAAAGTGTTGTATGTGTGTGTCTTTTGTATGTGCCTGTCGCAGCTCGTCGCCACGTCTTTGCGGTGAGTAGTAAACTATCCTTACTATATTATTAATTCCAACCTGGAATTTGCATTATTATACAAATGATAATTAATCATAGATGTTATACTCTACTTTCTTCCTTGGCACTATGCAGTTCATTTATTCTGTAAAAGTGAGCACCTATCCCACGCCAAAACCTGTGGAAATAAATTCCATCTGGCAGTATTTACTCACTAAGTGGCAAACCCCTTATGTAATGAACCATTTGAATATCTTCGGTCTAGCTAGGAACCAGTAGTGTACAATGTGACACTACATTATAATGTGTTGTTATTACACGTTATGTAATTATTTTTCATATGTCAATTTAAAAAATTTTATCAATCCAGTTTTATATGTAAGACCTTCTAAGGGTGGAGTAGGGCTAGGTAAATGATGTCGCGTTCGAACATGCTTAAAATTTTGCGATGCAGTGCAGAAAACTATACATTATCGAACTGTTTGAACACTCAAGTAATGAATGCCTCACGTGCCATATTTGCAAATGATATGCAGGCAGTAACTACCTTTCAATTGCCTTGAAAAAACAAATGTGTTTTAATAAGAAAAGAATAAGACATTTAAAACCCAATAAAGGAAATAAGTCGTAATAAAGTAAACTGTTATTGCGACCATAGAAATAAACCAAGGAGGTTACAATAAACAGTGCATGAGCTGCTGTGTAGATAATAGCAACGTCCCTAGGTCACAGCACCAGAATTTAAAATAACGATTGCTTTCTTTTACTTATATATTCGTTACAGCTCTTACGTCTGCTCCGCAGAAGCTGCAACAGCCTGCACTTCACACTTATTATTATTACTCGATTAATAATGGAAATTCTCCACAGAGATGATAAATTATTTTTCAAGAGAGATAGATTGTCTGGCCAGTACTTATCTTTTTGCTGTACCGCCATTAGTTACTCACAGAAAAAATGAGGAAAATAACAAGTTTTCGGAAATGTGTTCTTTCTTCATGTGGCGAGAAGGGAGAAAAAGAAGAAAAAAAGGAATGGGAGAGGAAGGGAAAGGTAATTCACGAGCTACGTCATGAGGATGGTGTTAGAGGATTGTGGAAGTCAGAGACACTACGCAGTTAGTATTAGCTGTTACCACATTTAAATTCTGTTTGCCTAACAAACCCGAAGGACAACGGCGAACACGGGAGAATATATGTATTACATTAATATTTACATTTTTATTATTCTTATGCTGAACAGAAATAGTTAGAAATGAAACACAGTAACTGACTTCTAGTACTCATTTTTAAATCATCTATGAATATAAATTCTTTGCAGACAAGTTTGTGATCTTAAATTTTTGAAAGAATAAATAAAGTCACAAAATACCATTGCTTAACCTCTGGAACTGTGGCAATAACAAGTACACACACGTCGAATAAAAACGGATTTCTCTATGACTGAATGTCCCATCAGTCACTTATGGAATGCCTGATATGTCACTACAAAATTATTTAACATTTACAAGTCCTATTTTTTTTTTTTAAGAATCTATTTTTCCACTTTCAAAATATCTACTCACCTTTTCAGGTTTTATTTTTGATTCTTCCCCCCTTGAGAAAAGAAGAAAAAAATACATAATCCTTTCCTTTATAGAACTTCATAATGTAGTTAATACAAGAAATCGGAAAGAAAATATGTTTAGAGTTGTGGTAACGCGTGGCGCGAGTGTTTAGACGGCACGCCGTCCGTTACCAGAAGTGGCCACTGTGCGGCGCTGGTGGCACTACCGCGCTGTACCCTGCTGGCCGCGCGGCGTTTGAGAGAGGCACGGGGACAGCCGAGAACCTTGCCTCAGTTATGTACTGTGTGTGCTGACGAACGTGTCTCTGGACATTGCTATACTGACCAGGATAAGAGTGTGTGTGCTCACGGACATATCTATTGTGACTTTGATGGGACGGCTCAAGGTCCTAGCAACAGTGTTAGCCAGTATATTGTGTATAATTGTGTTAGTAGACATAACACAATTGGCGACGAAGGTGGTGTTTGAATTGGCGTGTGCTCCGTCGTGGAAGATGGTGGACAATGAAGGACTGACTCCAGCGGACTTTCAGCTGCCTCTGTGGGGCCAAATCTTGCAGCAATCATTACAGACTGTAGTTGAGTCCGTTCAGCGGTTAACGACGATTGTGTCGGGTCAGGCGGACCGTTTTGACTCCCTGGTGTCGCGGTTGCCGTCGGCTCCTCGGCCGGTGTTTGATTCCGGTTCTGTGTCTTCCACTACTGTTTTTCGCCTCCGTTCTCGGGCTTTGACGATTCTTTAGAAGATTGGGACTCATATGAAAACCGACTGCGACAACATTTCCTTGCGTTCGGGGTGACCGACCCGGCGTTGTGTAAGGCTTTATTTCTTTCGTGAGTCTCCCCCCACATCTATCAACTTTTGCATCAATTAGCCCCCCTGCAGGAACCGGCTGCTTTGTCTTTTGATGAGATGTGTCGTTTGTTGTCGGGCCATTACCGCCCGTGCAAGCATGTTATTGCGGCGCGGGTTGAATTTTACCAGTCACATAAGAAACCCAATCAGTCCTACCGCAGAGCTGCACGGTCTTAGCCGCTGGTGTATGTGCATTACTCCGACCCACAATGAGTCATATGCCGATGATATGGTTTGGGACGCAATTCTCCGGCTCGCTCCTGATAGGGAAGTGCGCCTTACAGCTGGAGAATCCCACCTTGACGGATGTTTTAAACATTGTGCAGTCTTTTGAAGTTTCACGGGCTGCAGGGGACCTAATTGAGAACTTGGGGTGATGTTGCTGCAGTTTCGCAGTCAGGCTCGGCACCTTTGGATTGCGTGGACGTCGCTTTCGTACGGGAGCGCCCCACTCGCCACGCACGCGGTCGTAAACGGCTTAGCGGCAGGCACGGGCCGCCCCGCACACTCCCGCTCGCGCGCAGCGGCCCTTTCCATCCTGTCCTCTTTGTTTTATACAACATGACAGCGCTGAATGCCCCAAGCGATGGGTTACACGTCACTCGTGCAAGAAAAAAGACCACATGGCTTCTGTCTGCTGTTCTCGGCCGAATGAGCAAGATGACGAGATGGATGTTAATCTTGTCCAGACTGTTCACTCTTCGTCTCCCAAACTTTTTGTTGACATCCAGATTTTTGACAGGGCAGTTACCTTACTTGTTGATATGGGAGCTTCTGTTTCTCTTCTCAGTTATATCACATATGTATGACTTGGTTCGCCCCCTCTGGCTGCTGTCAACCGTTCTTTGCATGGCTACAGCCGCCAGCACATTCCTCTCTTGGGTCAATTCACGGCTCCCACGGCGTATAAATCTGTCGTCAGGACAGTCACTTTTCTTGTTGTTGATGACACTGCGGCTGCTAACATTTTCGGCCTGGATGCTTTTAATGTTTTTGGTTTTTCTATTGATGATTCTGTCAACCTCCTGTCGGATTCGGTTTCTTTCTCGGAGTTAGATGCTCTTTGTCGGGAATATTCTTCCTTGTTTTTGGGAGGGGGCCTGGGTTATGCCGTGGGCTTTACTCCCCACATTACTATGAAAACGACGGCGCGACCCAATTTTTTTCTCGCGCGCCAGGTGCCGGTGGCCCTGCGCGATCAACTTAAGGCGGAATTAGATCGCCTACAGGACTTGCAGGTCTTAACTCCCATTTCTTCCAGTGAATGGGCTACGCCACTGGTTATTGTAAAGAAGCCTGGGGGGTCTTTACATATATGTGGGGATTTTAAAGTCACTATCAATGCACAGTCTGTGGTTGACTCATACCCCATGCCTCGGACAGACGAACACCTTGCTTTACTTTCTGGTTCCCACTCTTTTTCTCACATTGATTTAGCGGAAGCCTATCTTCAGTTCCCTTCGGACGACGACACTAAACATCTGTTGGTCGTCAACACTCCCTTTGGGTTATACCAATATCAGCGACTCCCTTTCGGGGTTGCTAGTGCCCCGGCTATTTTTCAGTGCCACTTAGAGCAGCTTCTCCGTCCGGTTCCGGGCTGTGTTAACTATTTAGACAATATTGTTGTGACTGGGGCCTCCCCACACGAGCATTTACAAAACCTGCGGGCACTTTTCTCTGTCCTACAAGCAGCTGGTCTCCGCTGCAACCTGGCAAAGTCCCGTTTTTTCCAACCTTCTATTCCTTATTTGGGGTTTGAGGTGTCTTCAGCGGGCGTCCGCCCGTTGCCAGATTGTGTGGCCACGGTACAGTCCCTGCTGCGTCCCACATCTGTTAAGGACGTACAGGTCTTGCCTATTACCACCATTTTTTACCGGGGGCTGCCTCGGTAGCACATCCTTTACATCGTCTGCTTCACAAGGGTGTTCCCTTTGCCTGGTCGTCTGAGTGTGAACGGGCATTTTGCACGTTAAAGCGCTTACTGGTTTCTGCACCTTGTTTGACGGCGTATGTTCCCGGGCAACATTTGGTTCTGGCCACAGATGCGTCCCAACATGGCATTGGAGCGGTTTTGGCCCATAAGTATCCCGATGGGTCGGAACGCCCCATTGCGTACGTCTCTAAGACGTTGACGGCAACTCAGCAACGGTACTCTCAAATTGAAAAGGAGGCATTAGCCATTGTGTATGCTTTGAAAAAATTTCATGTTTACTTGTATGGGATCAAATTTCATCTTATTACTGACCATAAGCCCTTGGTGTCTCTATTACACCCTACAGCAGCGTTTCCCGACAAGGCAGCTCATAGGTTGCAACGTTGGGCTCTCTTTCTTTTCCGTTGTAATTATGAAATCCATTTCCGTCCCACGGCACAGCATGCTAATGCAGACACATTATCGCGCCTTCCGGCAGGGCCTGATCCTGACTTTAACCGAGAAGAACTTTTATGCTTTTATTTGGATGAGGAAGCTCAGGCTACTGTTGATGGTTTTCCTATTACAGCGCCAGTGTTGGCCAAGGCGGTGTCGTCAGATCCCGTGCTGCGGCGCGTCCTTCACTACATTCGAGTGGGCTGGCCTGACGCCCCTCCACGTCGGGCTTCAGAACCCCTCCGTAACTATTATTCCTTCTGTTTTCGCCTGTCTGAATGGGACGGGGTTCTCCTTTTGGCTACAGATGGCCAGGCTCCGCGGGTGCTGATTCCGCCATTCCAAAGTGCTTCAGATGCTTCATGAAGGACACTTTTTTTTTTCAGTTGTTACAGCAGCCTGTTAGCATTATAGTTTCCCATCACCCTTGCTCAATTACAGTTCTTGCATTGATGGCCTAAGTCTTAGATGCTGCTTGTAAAACACCTGTCTGTGCTGTAGTAATCTCATATTATGAGCATTTTAAGAGCTTTCAATATTCCAGCACTACACACAATAATGTAGTGTGAAATGTTATGTTGCTATTAAATCAAAAATTATGTACACACAAAAATTATAGCAGCAATCATATTGCAAACAAAGAGAAGTAATTCATAAACACCAACAATTTCTGTAATTACATAAATTATTTATTTTTTGTCTAGTACAAATCAACAGATTTAGCCAATCCAAACATTAACACTGAATTAATCATCGGCAGATATAAAATGTGGGCGTTTTCAAGATAAAGGAAACAGTTTTTAGAATATTGGAAAGAGTATGCCTGGAAGGCCGGAAATTCTTACATTACCAAACATAATACACATAATTACAAATCTTGAGCTGTATACCACAATCAGCACATTTCATTACTGTGAAACTACATCCAGTGATGTCTCTTAATAAATTTTCATCACCAGCTGTTCGACAATTAAACGAAAAATACTATTTTCTATTGCAGAAAGATTATGCATTTTGACCTCCATGGTAGGGAATCCTTACGAGTACAATCCACGGTACTAAAAATACCAGGAAATCCATCCAGTTGTTTAAAACCACACATAACAGAGCATATTTCTCTTGAAGGAAACCTTACAAAATGAGGAGACATCGAAGCTTTGATATCCGATACCTCAATTATTATTTCCGCTGTTCTACGACGTACATTACTATTATCCCCAATAACAATAGTAAATGCAGCAGTTGTATACCGTGTGCCATTAATGTAATCAATACGCTTTTCATCGGTGAAATAGGGCTATTCAGATCAGTAGAAAACCTGTCATTAATTTGGTATATCAACCACCACACTGTTTCTTTCGACAAACAAAATCTTCCTACAAATATCTTGTCACCATAATCTTCAAACGGGTTTCCGCTTTCCACAATCACTACTTTCCAGTTGCAGTCCCGATTTAAATGATCGCAGTATAATATTTCTTCATCAATTCCATCCAAAACATCGAAACGTGCGCCATCTTCATACTCTATGCTTCTAACCCTGATTATCTCGAGAAAACCGGGCGTGAGTGGCGGTCAAACTTAACTGCGCTCAACTCCCTCATTTAACTTTGACCAGAATCGGTGCACCGGAATTTCGGGTTAACCACGGTTACATGCCGACTTGACCGCGTTTAATTTTTAATCGAGGTTGGTGCACTCAGCCAATAGTCTCCATTACAACCGGTTTATCAGGATTGTTTAAGATGAAATTCCTTGGAAAAATAGTCTGAGCTATAGACTCAAATCCCTTAGGATTTGGGTCTTTGCTTCTCAGTAAATTAGCTGCCTTGTTTAACACAGCTTTAAATGCAGCCTGCTCTAAAGTCTTTAGAGTATCCAATACTTGCGTTGTTCTTTCTGAGAACTGTCCTTCACATACAATTCCCAAATTTAATTCTAAATTGGCCAGTTTTGGGTACAGAATGTGAGCTGTAGAATACTTTGAGCCCTCAAGCAAAGTTAAGAGCACCACAAGCTGCCTGCCATGATCTTTCACAAACACCGTGTGTGTATGTGTGGATTCTTTTCATGTCTTTGTTAATTTTTTTTTTTCTTTCTTTTTTATAGAATTTACACCACTGTTATTTGCCATTCTCATTTCTGGCAACTTAAGAACTACAATGTCAAGGAAATAATTTTCTAAATAGAACACTTGATCAAAACGATCTGTTCCACTAAGTGACTACTGGTAATCTAAACTGTTTAGCTTCCTTGGAATCATTCTTTGCCTTAAGAAACTGGATATATTTGTATTTTCACTTCCTAGTAGTTAGGAATGTTGATTTTACCATGGCCACCACTTCATTCAATTCACACATAACTGTTGTGAAGCATTTACCAATTAAACTGAGTTTCTGTGCCCAACAGTGCACATGAATCACATGGTCAAGAATAATCACTTCTAAAGTATCACAACAGTGTGTCATGTACAGAGCACTGTCCTAACAAATATACAAACAGCATCATATTGTACTTAGTGCTCATTTAGTGTTTCTAACATTATTCTGCAACAGTCTGTGGCATTTGCTGCTTCTAAAAATTTCACAGCAGCAGGGAATATCTTCGTTCTTCTTCATCAGACAGTTGGAAAATAACAACAAACACACAGCATCCCATTATGTCCATTGCTTCATCACAATGAATATTTATTTTTTTGCCAGATATAGCTTTAGTGATCGAGTGTGTGTAGTCAGAAGCAATTTCCAGGAATAAAGAAATAAAATCATTTAACACAAAAGACATAATAATCAGAAGATTTTCAAAATATTTTCTTTTACTCTCAAAATTATTTTGTGAAATGAAATTGGTGCTGATCTGATTTTAAAATTAATTTTATTCATTAGCTACAAAAAAGCTTGCAATGATAGAAATTGATACAATACTTTCATTATATCCAAAAGTCAATTTTTATTTTACTTTGTGAGAGACTCATTATGATAAAACCTTGTCTCACAAACTGTATTTTTGACTGTAACATGTAATCTTAAGTGTGGTCTGCTGTGTGTGAGCTGTTGCAGTATTGTAGTAACTATAATGCAAACACATGAAAATTTTCCAGTAAGTAGGCATACTGATGTATCTTGTTTTGTAGCTAGTAGACGTATCTGTGGGGAAAGCTGAAGGACATTATCTACAAAGATTTACCACTATACCTGATAATATGCAACAACTTATTACTGCCACCCAGTCAGACATCTTCGCTGAAATGCTAAAAAGTCATGTGTGTGTTTACCTGTCCTTTTTTCCCCCTAAGGAAAGTTCTTCCACTCCCGGGATTGGAATGACACTTCATCCACTCCATTAAAACCAGCATCCTTCCCTTTTTTCCCCTCCCTCCTTCCTCTTTTCCTGATGAAGGAACTAATGGTTGTGAAAGGTTCAATTTTTGTGTTTGTTTTTATTTGTGTGTCTGTCAACGAGCCAGTGCTTTTGGTAAGTTAAACCATCTCTATTTTATACACATTTTTCTTAGCAGTAATGTTTCCCTCTATAATGTTCATTCATGTTGTTCTTTACAGTGTGCTTCCATAGACATTGTGCAAGTGTTGCTATGGAAACTTTTCACAATACAATATCTCATAAAGGATGTGCACAATAGTTGTGCAATAAACTTCAATGACATTCTATTTGTAACTAAAAACGTTACATTTTTTGAATAGTCTGTGAAAGTCACTGAATTGATAAGATAGTTACAAGAACAGTTTACAACTCATTACTATCCTTATAAACCGAGTTGTAAGCTGGGAGTTGTAAAGTGTCCTTATCACTATATTATTAATTCCAACCTGCACTTTCCATTATTAAAGTCACTGAATCCCCATTTACACACTTCGACAATAAAAGTTAATAACAGATGTAATTTTTCAACATTTTGGGAGTCTTCCATACAAACACATTGTTAGCCACTCTTATCCTAATGACTATTGAAAATTACCAGACAAGTCAACTTGCAGAACCATGATACCACCGTAATGGGAACTGTCGACATTATTCTGCAAAACTTTGTGTGTTAATCTTACTTTCACTTCTGTTAAATATCACATTAACTTTCTAATTTTCTTAAAAATTATTGGCAAATAAAAAATATTTTTTAATTATTTGTATTTCCACTATCTAGTCTGATTAACACTATGTTAATCAAAAAGACAAAAATACAATGCCCTGATATCTATCTCTATCATCAATGGTCATTTCCATAATTATATAAAATAAATTTTAAAATAAGTGTTTCATTTTTATTGGCAGCCAATAAACCAGGATACTTACCCTTATTGGCAAGTAATCTTTCACATGACTGTCATATGGCACCGTTGAACTTCGATACTCCAATGGCATGATAGAACTTAGGCTGGACAGAACATTTCGTAAAATTCTGCTTGAGAAGACATAACCATCACGGCAAGTTAAATGTAAAGTACGATCTAGAACTGCTGTTATTGAGGGAATGTATGGAATAAGACATTTACCATCACAGTCAATAACCTGAAAAAAGAGAAAACAGTAGTGACTATTTGGGCAAAATTATCATTGTTGAGGTTAATAATAGTGAGACTATTTGAAAATAATGTGTAATATTGTACTCAAAGCAATATAACAGAATACTAAGGCCAAACCTTAAAACTAAATCTCCTCAGTAAGAGCAAATAGAGAAGTGCAAGGTTAAAATCTGCAAAATTGTAGGAATCTGAGAGCTGTATTACGAAAACTATGTACATTTGTACCTTATATTTCTGATCATATCAAGATAATTGACTGAATTGTCTTATGACTGAGGAAAAAAGAATGAGCAGAGATCCTCATTTTACTCTACAATAATTGCTGTATACTCAAATTCAAATTACTCTGTGACTCAAAAATCAATGATCTTTGTGATTAGGGTCAGTTGGCATCCAATCTCAATCCTTTTTCAAGTCCCACATGCACAATATATCGTCTGTTTTGTAAGCGAGCAGTCTTGTCTAGCTAGGCTATCTGCACATCAGTGAGATTCCCCCCCCCCCTACCCCCACCCTGCACGCCCATCATTACATTCTATTCCACATAGAAGAGAGTATTTGTAATTGGAATGACTTCATTTTTAACCATCATTTCCAACATTACATTTTATTTATTCATTCATTCATTTACTTGCCAACTACTTTGCAAGAGATGGATTTAGTTTCCAAAAGCTTGTCTCTTAAGCAGTGTCTTCAGATGAAATTTACTGTAACTTATTTCAACTAAATGTGCTTTATTATAGGAATCAATCTAATAAATACAGAAAGGAGCACAGACAACTCATTGTATAGCTGGGACATTTAGTCAGTGATACGAACATATATGAGAAAGATGCTAAGCTACCATATGAATCTGTACTACTCAAAGGAAACAGACAGCACATAAATGTACATACAAATACACATTTACATCTGAACAGCTATATACTACTAGCTCATTACACTGTGCCATTCATCTAGAATCTTAGCAACAATTTCAGTCCTGTTTATGTGCCTATCAATTACTCGATGCACTGTGTAAGTTATTACTTTTATTCTTTCAATTATCTATAACCCACCAAGGATTATACATACCTCTGAAAGTATTAATAAGTTGTACAACAGTTCATCATCAAGTGTTTCATCCTTCAATATTTCATCATTTTCTGTTAAGGTCAGAATTCTGCTGCAAAACTGAGGAACTAGCGATTTCAACGTCTCTTCCGCATTTACCTGCAATTTTAAAAAGTACATTTTACATTAAATGCATTACTTACAAAATTTGAAATACCACCAGTAGTTAGCAAGTGTCAGCATCAGTGGTAAATAGAACTACATCTATTCTCCAGAAAGAAACTTTCAGTCTGCAGCGGAGTGTGCGCTGATATGAAACTTCCTGGCAGATTAAAATTGTGTGCCGGAACCGGGACATGAACTTGGGACCTTCGCCTTTCGCGGGTAAGCGCTCTACCGTATTTGTTACATGTATTCTGTTCAATTGCAAAAATCATTGATTTACATTATATGCAGGTTCACTGTGTTCAATTTTATTCCATATGTAAATACCACATGAAACTATCTTATTCAGGACAGAACTGCATTGCATAACAATGACTAAATTTCTAAAATAGACTGGCAAATGACTTATAGCATATGTATTTCTCATATATATTTCACACCATTTGTTCCTTGAGTGTTGTGGTCTTCAGTCCGGAGACTGGTTTTATGCAGCTCTCCAGCCAATTCTATCCTGAGCAAGAATGGCAACCCACATCCATCTGAATCTGCTTACTATATTCGTATTTTGGTTGCCCTTGCAATTCCCCCCCCCCCCCTCACACTTCCCTCCAATGCTAAATTTACGATTCCTTAGTGTCTAAGAATGTGCCTTACCAATCAATCCCTTCTTTTAGTCAAGGTATACCAAAAATTCCTTTTTTCCCCAATTCTGTTCAGTACCTCTTCATTAGTTATGCGATCAACCCATCTAATCTTAAGCAATCTTCTGCAGCACCACATTTCAAAAGCCTCTATTCTCTTCCAGTCTAAACTATTAATCGTCCAAGTTTCACTCCCATACATAGCAACACTCCACACAAATGCCTTCAGAAAAGACTTTCTTACACTTAAATTACCGTATATTTCAGCTGACAAGATCACCTTAAGATAAGATGAGGTATAAATTTTTGTCAAAGATATATAGTTTTATGTGATGTCCGTCATATAAGATGGTCCCCAAACTATCAAAGAACTGTAAATGTAGTTTGGAACAATGATAATCTGCGTAATAGTATGTGCACTGTTTCGTGTAATGATCTTGAATATATATAAAAGCATCATATCGGCTATTCAATTTTATGTTCAAATGTGTGTGAAATCTTATGGGCCAAACTGCTCTAGTTCTTGATCCCTGAGTTTACACACTAATTATACTAAGTTATTCTAAGGACAACACAAACCCCCATGCCCAAACCTCCAGCGGAAGTAGCCACACAGCCCAGGACAAGGCACCTTAGACCACACGGTTATTCCCGCGAGGTTCAATTTTATGGATATATCTGCTCTGTACTTCCAAACAATTGGTACAACTTTACATATATTAAGTCAAAAGCCTCCTTTAGCATTGCTGTGATATTGCCTGTAGAAACATGTGGCAAATAATAAACTATGTCCAGCTAACAAGTATTGTTGTAAGTTGTGTTGCGAGCAAAGGGACATCTCTTTGATTGTGAGTAATGCTTTTAACAGGCCGCCTCTCAGCTGTTGCTTCATGATAGTGGCCACACCTGTTGGTTCAATTGGTCTGAAATTGTAAATTGGGGTCGAAGTGGCAGCAATATAGATAAGCAAAAATTGTCGTAGAAATATGGTAGAAAGGTTAAATTCTTTAGAGTTTGCAATTGTGAAGAGTTTTACATTTGAAGTTTTAAGTCTAAGCAGTTGTACGACACATAAAAGAGAAAATCTCTGCATTTTCTAAAAATCCACGCAAATCATTTTTAGAGTGCCAACCCTAAATGTAAGCAAATGTTTAGTATCTGGGTTATAAGACGAGTGAGACCTTGTGTGCAATTTTTTAGGCTTTTACTATTGCCTTATCTGCTGAAATGTATGGTAATTTCGATGTTAGCAAATGTCTCTTTCTCAAAAACACTTTTCTTTCCATTGGCATTATGCATTTTATGTTGTAATGTTGCAGCATACCACACTACGAACAATGTGCACTGTGACCTGTGTGTGTGCACCACCGGCCGCGAGGCAGTGGCACTTGGTGCAGCCGGCATGCCACCTAGCGACCACTGCCACCAGCATGGCCAAGGCCTCTCTCCACTCGGCCAGTTGCTTTCTATCACTGTAAGTGAAAGTTCTCAGCTTCAGCAGAGTTCTGAATTAGACGAAGTGACGGGTAGAAGTTACTGTCGAGTGACCATTAGAACATTTTATATCCTCCTTACTGTGAGCATCATACATTATTTTATTGCCCAAGTAACAAAATTCTTCTACCAATTTTATTATTTTGTTACCTAATCTAATTTTCTAAGACTGTATTTCATTACCCTTGTTTTGCTCCTGTTAATGCTCATCTTATACGCTCCTTCCAACACACTGTCCATTCCGTTCAATTGCTCTTCCGGGTGCTTTGATGTCTGACAGAATTACTATGTCATCGGCAAAAAGCAATGTTTTTATTTCTTCGCCCTTAACTGCAATTCCTTCTCCATATTTCTATTTGCTTTCCTTCACAGCTTGCCCAATGTACAAACTGAAGAACATTGGAGAAAGACTACAACCCTGTCTTATTCCCTTCCCAACCACTGCATCCCTTTCATGTCCTTCAACTCTAATAACACCTGTTTGGTAAATGTCCAAGTTGTAAATAACCTTCCGTTCCCTATATTTTACCCCTGCTGACTTCACGCCTTATATTAAAATAATAAAGAAAATACAATGTTTTACACATACATACACACACACACACCACACCACATTGATATTTATAATACTAATTTCTGTAAAATCTAACAATGGAAAGTTCAGTTTCCTTTCTCACTTATTTAGTTACACCTTGTATATGGTAGTAAAGGTAGTCCAATGTGTTATGGATGTGGCACAGGGTTTTTTAAATGTTCTCCCTGTATTTGTTTACTTGTCTTGATTTTGCTATCAAGTGAACCTCTTATCTGTATCACAATTTCTAATAAATTACACTTCAATTTATTGCTCCCATCTTGGTGCACTATATTCTATGTTCCTGAGTGTGTATGTGATAAGCCATGAAGACTACCTCTACCGAGAATAGTTATTAAATATGAAGGTAAAATGATTTTAGAGTAATTCTAAATAACATGAGGATAGGTAGTGACTCACCATAAATGCGATTGCTAAGCCACAGACAGGAACATAGAATATACACTCATATTCATACAATTTAACTTCCAGCCACAGCCTTTATCAGTTAAAGACACACATACACTACCACAAACATTCAGATATAACTCAGGTACACACATAGTTGCTGTAGACATGGCCTTGGTAGACCATGTAGAAAACGTTCCACGTGGGTTGGAGAGTACTAACAACATAACACTGGCACTTAAGAGTTCCATTTACTACAATTAAAAGGGCCCAGCTGTAGTAGATTATGGCTCCAAGAGCTCATACCAACTGTGCGGCCATTGTGGCAAAATTCAGCATGAGTGGAACTGCATTGTTCATCAGGCTGTCTCCACACCCCTAAGCAATTATCAGTCCCCAAAATGAAAAGAGATTCATCATCTAACTCCACATTTTGCCAATATGTGGCATTCCACATCAAATTAGCTTGGCACCACTGTAGAAGAAATTCTGATGTATTCATGTTATTAGCAGTATGTGACAGGGGCACCTGGATTGCAAATTCACATTTTCAAGGCATCTGGAAATGGTTTAGGAACAACTGGCACCTGTACATTTGTTTATATCGTGTAGTGTGTCCCTGTAAAATCTCGGTAACCAGCCTGTAGTTTTATGCCAATGTTTACCCCCACCCCACCAAAAAAAAAACACCCACCCCCCTCTCTCTCTCTCTCTCTCTCTCTCTCTCTCTCTCTCTCTCTCTCTCTCTCTCTCTCTCTCTCTACCCCCCCCCCCTCCCCCTCCCTATCATTGTCTAATGTGTGTGTCTGGGCATTCTGTGCAGAGTAATATGCTCTTTGAGTTGGAATGTGATCACATCATATGTACGACTCGTCCACTGTGTGTCATTCAAGTAGTGTCCCCTGCTTGATTTCATCATCACTGCAGTGCACAAACCTAGATAATTTGCATATCAGATCTCACCGTACTTATTCACAAAGTTTCATGATTGTCAAAGATATTTAACAGAAGTATAGGAACTGTATTGAAATTTGCACTGCAGCTGTGATTTGAACCTGGGGCCTGCTACTTACTAGGCAGACACTTTTTCCACTCTGCCATCATAGACTCATGGATACTGAGGATGCTCGGACTGTATTGAAGCATGCCTTCCTCCCCAAAACAGACTTTAATACTGGCTCTATTTACCAATGTTGCTGAGGCTCTCCAAAAGCAGGCCAGCACCCCAGTAGTGAACCTTAATGGGTACAATCATGCATTTTACCTCAGGCAGAGGTTACATAAATATCAAACAATAATTCAACTTCCAGAAACATATATTGTCTCATTACATCAAAGATACTGAATAGAAGGAGAGGCATTGATAGCACAGTCTAACATACACAGTCGCGACACTCGATCCTGTGAAAGTTGTTACCAACTGACAGTTGCAAGGACCCTAGTGCGCCTCGTGGTGGGCAAGGTGTCGTAAGAGTTATGTTTGTTTGTAATTACTTTTCTAAGTAATAGAACCAAATAGTTTATGTAATTTTCGCATTCCAAATATTATTAAAATATCGAGACATACAAATAATTGTGAAATAAATGGAATTACAGCCGGATTTCCTTGATTCGGTGATATAAACAACAACTCATTCGTGAGGAAATACTTATGAATTTTTGTATATTTTGCAGCATACTCTTTTAAAACTTTTATATAGAGTCTAATGATTCAAAAAATTTTCCACTTCACTCGTCTTTGTTATAAATGCATAAACTATTGGGTGTAATTACTTTTACTTATAAAACGAAAGTCTTTAATATTCTTGCCATATGTGGTTCAGATGTAGTAACAATTGTCGAATTGGTTTCTGCTTTTCTGGGAAACTGTATTTTTGCTTTCGATGTTTTATTGTCACGTTTGTGAAGATTTCCCTTCAGCTACAGCTGTAGTGGCCAATCTGCTACATTCCATATAGGTTTCTTATGTTCAACACTTACTGATTTGGCTGGAAATTAAGTGAAGAAATCCTGACTTTTCTGAGTAGAAAACAGACATCTTTCTGTAGAAAGTTGGGTCTTCTGTTGTTTATTAGCAATTTTTGCTATTGATAGAAACTGAAATTTGTGATTAAAATGTCATAGATTTCAAGATAATTTTATATAAACTGTTCTGCAAAACACCAATTCAATCTTCCAATGGTTCTTAGGAAACCTCATAATGACAAATGTGGAGTTACTTTCTGGTTATTATCCATTTTTATGTCACTACATACCTTCCCTGTTATAAAAAGTATGTTAAAATTAATTCAGATGACACTATTTTCACTCATTCGATATAGTATTCAGAAAGGTACCTCGCCAGCCGCTTGGAGCACTGCTGTCATGGCGCATAACAAAAATCAGTGGAAGTGTCGTGACTATATATGTTAGACTGTGCTGATATAATGAGATAATATATTTCTCTGGAAATTAAATTATTGTTTGATGTAAGTATTGCCTATACCTGTAGTACAAGACAGGATTGTTACCATTAACGCCCATTGCTGGGGTGGTATTCCACTATTGGACAGCCTTGGCAACATTGATAAGTGTCACATAGAGGAACATCAAGGCAAAATTAAAACTTTGTGTTGTGGAGGGAGATGTGCTTTAATTCAGTCCACGGATTCACATTATCCACAAGGTCAGAATGGCTGAGCGAATGAAGTCTCTGCCTAGTTAAGCAGGAGGTCCTGGGTTTGAATCACAGTCATGATAAATTTTAATTCAATTCCTCTCCTGCTATTCAGTACCTTTCATATAATGCGACAATATATGTCTCTGGACATTGAATCATTGTTTCCACTTGTGTATCTTTCTTCCCTCTGGGTACATGTTTGCAATGTTATTGACTGTACAGGCACATATCATACCTTGCTCTCTGTGTAATTCATGCTGAAGCGGCAGTTGGCCATTGCATTTTTGGTGTTGTTGGCTTCAACTATGGTCAGATCTTTTATTAGCTGATTTTAAATTTTAATTTGTGTATCTCTCGCATTTAAAATACTGTATTATACTTGTACATCTTATAAAAGAGCAAAAGTGGTCACCAGAAAATAAATAAATGCGATGTAGACTATTTTTAAATTCGATTAATGATGAAAATTCTCCTCAGAGATAATAAATATTGTTGAAATGAGATAGAATGGCTGGCCAGTACTTACCATTGTGCTGTACCGCCGATAGTAACACAAAATGAAAAAACAGAAAAAAAGGGGACAAAGGGACAAGCTTTCGGAACAGAGTTCCTTCGTCAGGTGGGAGAGAAGGGAAGAATAAAGGATGGGAATAGAAGGGAAAGGTGGTTCACGACCTAGGTCATGAAGGTGGTGTTTCGGAAGTGTGGGCGTCAGAGATACTGCATGTATGTACTGAGCCAAGCCAGAGAGGATAAATATAACTAAAAAGGAAAGATCAAGTAGTAAAGAGAAGAGAAGAGAGTGAAATTAATGATGCTGAGGGGTGTAGGAGGGGCGGGAGGGGGGGTGTCTAAAACGTTTTTCATAAACAGGGAAATATGGATGGATACACACACACACACACACACACACACACACACACACACACACACACACACACGGAGAGAGATAGAGAGAATGACAGAGAGAGCGAGAGGGCGGTAGAGAGAGAGGGGGGGGGGTAAGGAACGGATAATGAATAGGTGAGCTGAGGATGGAGGAAGGGGAGGGGTTAGCGTAGATTTAGGCCAGGGGGGTGGCGGGAGGAGAGGATATGTTGGAGGGCAAGTTCCCACCTCCGTAGCTCTGAGGGACTGGTGTTGGTTGGTACTATCCAAATGGCACGTGTGGTGTAACACGTGCCCAGGTCCCTGGAGTTATGCTGGAGGGCATGTTCTGCCACAGGATATTGGGTGTCCCCCAGGCGAACAGTTCGTCTATGCCCATTCATCCGCTCAGCCAATTTGTTGGTAGTCATACCAACATAAAAGGCTGAACAGTGGACACATGTCAGCTGGTATATGACATGCGTTGTCTCACATGTGGCCCTGCCTTGAATTGGGTAGGTTTTTCCTGTGGTGGGGCTGGAGTATGTGGTAGTGGGAGGATGCATTGGACAGGTTTTGCAACGGGATCGGTTGCAGGGGTAGGAACCATTAGGTAGGGAGGGTGGTTTTGGGATGTTGTAAGGTTGGACAAGGATGTTGCGGAGGTTGGGAGGACGGCGGAAGGCTACTCTGGGTGGTGTGGGAAGAACAGTTTGGAGTGATGGTCTCATTTCAGGGCATGACTTGAGAAAGTCATAGCCCTGTTTGAGGAATTTGTTGAGGCATTCCAGGCCAGGATGGTACTGGGTGACTAAGGGAGTGCTTCTGGGTGGTCTGGGGTTAGGAACATTGTTTTTGGAGGGAGAGGAATGGACAGCTCGTGAGATCTGTTTGTGGACGAGGTCTGTAGGGTAGTTGCGGGAGAGGAAAGCATTGGATAGATTGTTGTTGTAGCTGGTGAGGGATTCGGAACTGGAACAGATACGTTTCCCACGGATGCCCAGGCTGTAGGGAAGGGATCGTTTAATATGGAAGGGATGGCAGCTGTCAAAGTGGAGGTACTGTTGTTTGTTAGTGGGTTTAATATGGACTGAGGTGTGGATGTGAGACTCAGCAAGGTGAAGGTCAACATCAAGGAAGGTGGTTTGAGTTTTGGAGAAGGACCAGGTGAATTTAAGGCTGGAGAAGGAGTTAAGGTCGTGGAGGAAGTTCAGAAGGGTTTCTTCACCGTGAGTCCAGACCATAAATATATCATCTATGAATCTATACCAAACCAGGGGAGGCAACTTCTGTGTCTTAAGGAATGCCTCTTCCATGCGGCCCATGAAGAGGTTGGCATAGGAAGGGGCCATCCTGGTACCCATAGCTGTCCCCCTGATTTGTTTGTAGGTCTGGCCCTCAAAGGTGAAGTAATTATTGTTGAGTATGAAATTAGCAAGTGTGACAAGGAATGAGGTTTTTGGGAGGCTTTCAGGTGGGCGTTGGGAAAGATAGTGTTCCAGAGCTGATAGACCATGGGTGTGAGGGATGTTGGTGTACAGGGATGTAGCATCAATGGTGACAAGGAAGCTATCACATGGGAGGGGCATAGGGATGGATTTGAGGCGTTCCAGAAAGTGGTTTGTATCTTTGATATAGGATGGGAGCCTGCAGGTTATAGGTTGGAGGTGTTGGTCTACCAGAGCTGAGACACGTTCTGTTGGAGCTTTGAAACCTGCTACTATGGGACGGCCAGGATGATTCTCTTTATGGATTTTAGGGAGTAGGTAAAAGGTAGGCATGCGAGGTTCAGGCGGAGAGAGAAGTTCTAAGGAGGCAGTGGTGAGACCTTGTTTCGGACCTAGGGTTTTAAGAATTTTCTGTAGTTCAGCCTGGACTGAGGGAATGGGGTCATAAGGAATAGGTTTGTAGGTAGAGGTGTCCGAGAGTTGACGCAGCCCTTCTGCCACATACTCCCCTCGATCAAGTACCACAGTTGTGGAACCCTTGTCCGCTGGGAGAATTACAATGGAGCGGTCCGCTTTCAGCTCTCGGATGGCTTTGGATTCAGCTGGGTTGATGTTAGGAGTGGTTGGTATGTTGTTCAGGAAGGATTGGGAAGCAATGCTTGATGTGAGGAATTCCTGGAATGCCTGCAAGGGATGGTTTTGAGGAAGAGCAGGAGGATCTTTTTGGGAGGGAGGTCGGAATTGTTCAAGACAGGGTTCAACAGCGGCTCTGCTGCCTGGGGGTTGTGACTGGGTGCTGAAGCACCAGCACCCGTAACCTCAACTGGGAATACCACTTCAGCACCCAGTCACAACCCCCAGGCAGCAGAGCCGCTGTTGAACCCTGTCTTGAACAATTCCGACCTCCCTCCCAAAAAGATCCTCCTGCTCTTCCTCAAAACCATCCCTTGCAGGCATTCCAGGAATTCCTCACATCAAGCATTGCTTCCCAATCCTTCCTGAACAACATACCAACCACTCCTAACATCAACCCAGCTGAATCCAAAGCCATCCGAGAGCTGAAAGCGGACCGCTCCATTGTAATTCTCCCAGCGGACAAGGGTTCCACAACTGTGGTACTTGATCGAGGGGAGTATGTGGCAGAAGGGCTGCGTCAACTCTCGGACACCTCTACCTACAAACCTATTCCTTATGACCCCATTCCCTCAGTCCAGGCTGAACTACAGAAAATTCTTAAAACCCTAGGTCCGAAACAAGGTCTCACCACTGCCTCCTTAGAACTTCTCTCTCCGCCTGAACCTCGCATGCCTACCTTTTACCTACTCCCTAAAATCCATAAAGAGAATCATCCTGGCCGTCCCATAGTAGCAGGTTTCAAAGCTCCAACAGAACGTGTCTCAGCTCTGGTAGACCAACACCTCCAACCTATAACCTGCAGGCTCCCATCCTATATCAAAGATACAAACCACTTTCTGGAACGCCTCAAATCCATCCCTATGCCCCTCCCATGTGATAGCTTCCTTGTCACCATTGATGCTACATCCCTGTACACCAACATCCCTCACACCCATGGTCTATCAGCTCTGGAACACTATCTTTCCCAACGCCCACCTGAAAGCCTCCCAAAAACCTCATTCCTTGTCACACTTGCTAATTTCATACTCAACAATAATTACTTCACCTTTGAGGGCCAGACCTACAAACAAATCAGGGGGACAGCTATGGGTACCAGGATGGCCCCTTCCTATGCCAACCTCTTCATGGGCCGCATGGAAGAGGCATTCCTTAAGACACAGAAGTTGCCTCCCCTGGTTTGGTATAGATTCATAGATGATATATTTATGGTCTGGACTCACGGTGAAGAAACCCTTCTGAACTTCCTCCACGACCTTAACTCCTTCTCCAGCCTTAAATTCACCTGGTCCTTCTCCAAAACTCAAACCACCTTCCTTGATGTTGACCTTCACCTTGCTGAGTCTCACATCCACACCTCAGTCCATATTAAACCCACTAACAAACAACAGTACCTCCACTTTGACAGCTGCCATCCCTTCCATATTAAACGATCCCTTCCCTACAGCCTGGGCATCCGTGGGAAACGTATCTGTTCCAGTTCCGAATCCCTCACCAGCTACAACAACAATCTATCCAATGCTTTCCTCTCCCGCAACTACCCTACAGACCTCGTCCACAAACAGATCTCACGAGCTGTCCATTCCTCTCCCTCCAAAAACAATGTTCCTAACCCCAGACCACCCAGAAGCACTCCCTTAGTCACCCAGTACCATCCTGGCCTGGAATGCCTCAACAAATTCCTCAAACAGGGCTATGACTTTCTCAAGTCATGCCCTGAAATGAGACCATCACTCCAAACTGTTCTTCCCACACCACCCAGAGTAGCCTTCCGCCGTCCTCCCAACCTCCGCAACATCCTTGTCCAACCTTACAACATCCCAAAACCACCCTCCCTACCTAATGGTTCCTACCCCTGCAACCGATCCCGTTGCAAAACCTGTCCAATGCATCCTCCCACTACCACATACTCCAGCCCCACCACAGGAAAAACCTACCCAATTCAAGGCAGGGCCACATGTGAGACAACGCATGTCATATACCAGCTGACATGTGTCCACTGTTCAGCCTTTTATGTTGGTATGACTACCAACAAATTGGCTGAGCGGATGAATGGGCATAGACGAACTGTTCGCCTGGGGGACACCCAATATCCTGTGGCAGAACATGCCCTCCAGCATAACTCCAGGGACCTGGGCACGTGTTACACCACACGTGCCATTTGGATAGTACCAACCAACACCAGTCCCTCAGAGCTACGGAGGTGGGAACTTGCCCTCCAACATATCCTCTCCTCCCGCCACCCCCCTGGCCTAAATCTACGCTAACCCCTCCCCTTCCTCCATCCTCAGCTCACCTATTCATTATCCGTTCCTTACCCCCCCCCTCTCTCTCTACCGCCCTCTCGCTCTCTCTGTCATTCTCTCTATCTCTCTCCGTGTGTGTGTGTGTGTGTGTGTGTGTGTATCCATCCATATTTCCCTGTTTATGAAAAACGTTTTAGACACCCCCCCCTCCCGCCCCTCCTACACCCCTCAGCATCATTAATTTCACTCTCTTCTCTTCTCTTTACTACTTGATCTTTCCTTTTTAGTTATATTTATCCTCTCTGGCTTGGCTCAGTACATACATGCAGTATCTCTGACGCCCACACTTCCGAAACACCACCTTCATGACCTAGGTCGTGAACCACCTTTCCCTTCTATTCCCATCCTTTATTCTTCCCTTCTCTCCCACCTGACGAAGGAACTCTGTTCCGAAAGCTTGTCCCTTTGTCCCTTTTTTTCTGTTTTTTCATTTTGTGTTACTATCGGCGGTACAGCACAATGGTAAGTACTGGCCAGCCATTCTATCTCATTTCAACAAGACTATTTTTAAATGAATTTTAATAAAGACTCTTACACTACATATTTTCTAAAAGCTGTTTTCTACATACATCACTAAAATAAAAAATAAATTACTTATTTGCGTACCTTAGAAAATGAACGTACAATGGCAGCAACAAATTGTCCGGCAACTTTTGTTTCCATTATCCTCCCAATAACAAGTGTATGTAATTTCCGCAATGCTGACTGCAAGAAGAGTCTTTTAGTAGAAAGAGCTGCTACATATTATGAAGAACAAATAAAAGGAATTAATTTCAACAGCAGAGAAATAACAATCATACTTTAAAAATACTGGGAGATGTCTGCATCAACAAAGCTGTTACTGTTGATCCAAGAGCACATTCTGCCATGTTCTCAAGTTTGCTCCGTCTGTCATTCTCTCTTTCTAAGCGTGTTACCTCTAAGGAGCTGCTATCTATTAATGTGAAACAACGATCCAGAAATTGTAGCACAAAGTCTTCAAAGTCTGCTGTAGCTAAGCAGACTGTTTGTTCTTCCTGTGGAAAAAAATACAAAATATACTACATAGTACAATCAGAAGTATAGGAGACATTCTAGTAAACATTTTTAAAATTTTCTTCTGTAAGTCTTTCATGGCCAAGGTGAGGGGCAAGTGATATTACACACTTCCTGTTTACAAAAAGGAAAGATGATCTTGACAAGTCAGTAAAGAATCATTAAGTAGGAAACAGGTTGTGAAGAAAAATACTGTGTGCAGTTATTTTTATTTACAGATATACAGAATGTAATCTAAAGATGCATGGAACAAGTAACAAGCAACGTACGACAATGAGAGATGGTCTACAACTGCCATGGGTGGACCTTTTTAGGTTTTGTCATCGCGGCTTGGCGGTATTGTGACTTATGGAGCAGCAGCCCTGTCCAAGAATATAAAATGATATTCTGGAATGTGAGTGACTAGGTTATAAGTAACTTCAAAGTCTAACATTAAGGCACTCTTCAATTATATTGTTATCAGCCTGAGTTGTGTCGTATGTGTGATCTGTACCCTCTTTTATGCACACATTTAACTGTCAATAGAGAAATAATGAAGTCATTTAAGTAATTACAGTAGATATTTAATTCCTATCTTACCAATAGCAGCTGCAGAAGTGAGGTAGTCAAGATAGCCATGCTAACACATGAATCACAGACACACTGCTGTAGGTCCTATATGTGAAGATGATATCAATGGCAACCAAACTAAATTAAGATAGATTATACAGCCACCAAATAGCATAAAAGAGCCAGAAACACATCAGTGTGCATTGCATTTAGAATAGCTGCTGCAGCAGTCTCATCACTCTCAACAAATGTGTGTAGCTTAATAAGTAATGCATAAAAAATTAAATGGCCATGACTGCATGTAAACTAGCTCTTAATGAGAATATGAGACTATTGGTATAATAACAAGTCTGGTGTCTGTTTCTCTGAAATATCATAGTTCAGACATCCAGATGGGTTAAAAAAGGTCCCCTTTCAGTTCAGAGCCACTTCCAGATCCAACCCCTTGCAGAGTTGAATGAAGTTGCGAGCAGTGGGGAGATGGACAATTAGGGCATTACCCCAGTAATGTGTAATGTGCGACATATGCAAGTGTGGGTCAGGCAGCAGACTTGCCAGCATAGACTGCGCCACTGTGCAAACTGCAGCACCTGTGTGGCACAAGGGATTAAGTGCCACTTACTAGTAAGTAGCAGATCTGGATTTTAATACTGGCCCAAGCACACATTTTTGTATCTCATTGGTGATAATTCAGCTATACATTATCACAATTAAATGCTGTTGTACTAAAGGTCTAAGGGGTGTGATGTTTACTATTGTTAATATAAAGATATTATTGCAATGTTAACAGCAACATCATGAATGCCAGAGAGAAAAAAAAAAAAAGAACAACTGAGTGCCGCAAATGAAGGTCCCCAACACGTTACCCTAACTACCAGTTATAGTAGATTAATAACAGTCATTAGAATACTTCAATAGTCTGCAGTAGGCTATAAAATAACTTTTTCCACTACATTCCTTCATAATAGAATTTACAGATTATCATAAGCAAAGGCATAAATGATTGACAACAATGATGGAACAGTCACAAAAATCCATATTCAACTCGGCATGATGGTGATGCCAATATAACTGGTAATCTTTTTATATGCTTACTGATTAATCATCTACATAACTGAAATCTTCAGACTCTCTCTACATCACCCTCTCCATGTGCTACACACTTCTGACAGTGATTGGATGCTTGGACATTCCCTGCCCATAAAAAAGTTTTCGGTCATATCATCGACGACTTGCACACATGGTCCTTAACATCATCATTTTCTAATTGGTCCCCATTCATTTAGGGATGTAAACAAAAATTTGTCATTGGGGACAAATCGGGACTGTAGGGACAATGGTCGAGGGTTTCCCATTGCATGTCCTTTAATTTGTCCCTTGCCAAATTTGCAGTGTTTGTTTTTTTTTTTTTTTTTTTTTTTTTTTAGGGCACACAACTGCTGAGGTCATTAGCGTCACAATCAAAACTGAGATATACTGAAGGATAAAAAGCCTATATGAAAACAGCTAAAAACATAGGGTAAAATATTACAAAAGGAAGAGCTAAATGTCCATTAACAAATTGGTCAAGTTGATAAAATTCAAAACTCGAGCAGCAGCTCTTGCATCATCAGCTAAAATTTCTTCCAATTTATCCGGTAGATTCAGTACAGTTCGAACAGGAGTAAAATTTGGACAAGACAATAAAACATGATGCACCATCAGCGGGTGACCAAAGGAACACAACGGCGTGGGGTCACCAATTAGCAAGTGGCGGTGGCTGAACCGAAAATGTCCGATCCGCAACAGGGCCAAGATGACCTCTTCTCGTCGCGAGCAGTGTGAGGTGGTCATCCAAGCCACTGGGAGAGGTTTAATGGTTCGAAGCTTATTATTTGTAAACAAGGATAACATATTATGCCACGACAGTATAAGGCGACGGAAAAGAGCCCCTCGAATATCATTCGATGGGACACAGTACGTAGTTGTCTAAGGTAGGAGAGTTGCAGCCTTGGCCGCGGCATCAGCAGCCTCGTTACCGGGCACGCCTTCATAGCCAGGTACCCACAGGAGGTGAACGTGAGGGCCATTGGCAGCTAATAATTGAAGGGAGCGGTTGATTCGGTACACAACAAGATGGGCCGAAAGGGAGTGTCTCAGACTCTGGATGGCACTAAGGAAGTCAGGGCAGATGGCACAGGAAGGAGAACAGTGTCAGCGGATGTATAGTACAGCCTGATAGAGGGCAAAAAGCTCAGCTGTGAAATTTAAGTGGTCATTAAACCTGTACTGAAAATCGTTATCCCTGACGACAAACACACATCCAACACCTTCATTGGTCTACGAGACATCCGTATATATGAAGACGGAATTTTCGAGCTGTGCACGAAGTTCAAGAAACCTTGTGAGGTAAACAGCATCCGAAGTACTCTCCTTCAGTTGTGAGGTGAGTTCAAGGTGAACGCAAACTTGAGCCTGAAGCCAAGGTGGCACTGGGCTCTCACCTATTTAAAATGTGGAAGGGAGGCTAAAATCGAGCTGCCGAAGCAAGCCACAAAAGCGGACTCCAGAAGGGAACAGGGCAATCGCGGACAGCCCGTAATGGCTATCGAAGGAGTCATTAAAGAATGATGGATAGGAAGGGTGGTGGGGCATCGAAAGCAGATGGCATGAGTATTGACACAGCAATATGTCACGTCGATAGGTTAAAGGTAATTCAGCAGCTTCGGCATAGAGGCTATCAACAGGGCTAGTGTAAAAGACTCCTTTCTCTAGCTGTAACCCCAGATGGTGAATCGAGTTTAGGCAGTGTAAAATGGTCGGCCTTGCAGAGAGTACACGAAACTTCCGTAAACCAACTTGAATCTGACAGTAGACTGATAGAGGTGAAGCAGGACGGTACGATCTGCCCCCCATGATGTACCACTAAGAACAAAAAGAACACTGAGGGAACGAATACAGCGGGCAGCCAGAGAAGACACATGTGGAGACCAGCTAAGTTTCCTATACAACATTAGCCCTAAAAATGTCATAGTCTCCCCGATGGGGAGAGCGAGGGGGCTTAGATGGAGAGATGGTGGAAGAAACTCTCTGTACCTCCAGAAGTTGATACAGGTCGTTTTCTCATGGGAGAAAAGGAAGCAATTTGGGAAACTCCAGAAAGAGAGACTGTCAAGGCAATGCTGAAGACGACGCGCTCCAGGAGACACGTTCTCTGAGCACTGCAATAGATTGTGAAGTCGGCCATAAACAGGGAACCTGAAACACGAGCTGGGAGGCAATCCATAATTGGGTTGATCACAATGGTGAAAAATGTCATGCTCAAAATGGAGCCCTGTGGCACCCCATTCTCCTGGCGAAAGATGTCCAACAAAACAAAGAGCCCACTCGTACCCTGAACATTCAATCTTTTAAAAAGGCATGAATAAAGAGGGTGAGACGGCCGCAAAGACCCCATGTATGCATGGTGCGGAGAATGCCCGCCCGCCAACAAGTGTGGTAAGCCTTCTCCAAATTGAATAAAACAGTCACCGTCTGATGCTTTTGCAAAACGTTATTCATAATGAAGGTCGACAAGGTAATGAGGTGATCAATAGGAGAGCAATGTCTTCGAAACCCACATTGGACATTAGTGAGGACATGTCGAGATTAGAGTATCCAAACCAGCCGAGCATTGACCATGCGCTCCATTAGCTTACAGACACAGCTGGTCAGGGAAATGGGGTGATAACTGGAAGGAAGATGTTTGTCCTTTTCTGGTTTGGGTATGGGGACAACAATTGCTTCACGCCAACGAATGGGAACTTCACCTTCAGTCCAGACGTGATTATAAGTGCAAAGAAGAACACATTTACCTGCAGGGGTGAGGTTCCTTTAGCACCTGAATACGAATGGCATTGGGCCGCGGGGCAGAGGACTGGGAAAGGGCATGGGCATGTTCTAGCTCCTGCATGGTGAAGGTGGCATTGTAGCTTTCATGATTGGGAGATGTAAAAGAAGGTGTTTGTGCCTCCTCGGCCTGTTTTCAGGGGAGGAAGGCAGGATCATAATTAGCTGGGCTTGAGACCTTAGCGAAAGAGCGGCCCAAAGCATTGTAGATATCAGCAGGTTCCACGAGAACTTTGTTCACTATGTTCAGGCCGGGGATTGAGGAATGGACCTTAGTGCCAGATAACCAGCGTAGATTACCCCGAGACGACCGACGAAGGAGTAAATCAGTTGAAAGAACTTGTGAAAGAAGTCCAGCAAGCTTTTCTGCTTTCTTTAATAACACGACTGCATTTTCCTCGTAGTCTTTTGTAATTAATACAATTTTCCAAAGTAGGCCGGCATTGAAACAGACGTAGAGCATGTCGCCGGGCTCAAATAGCATCGCTACATTCTGCATTCCTCCAGGGAACTGGAACCCTACATGGAGAAGTTGAAGTTCGGGGTATGGAATGTTCGGCAGTGATGAGGATGACATCCGTGAGAGAGTTGACCTACTGTCACAACTGGGGAAGTTCTGACCATGGAAGCACCCTAGGGCGGGAAGGAAGGCTGCTTCGGCTCGGGGCCCTGTGCACACCACACACGTAGCTGCAAAAGATCTGTGGGCCGCCTGGGGGAAATTTGCAGTGTGAGGCCTAGTGTTGTCATGGAGAAAGATGATGCACATTTTATGTCTTTTGTTTCATTAGGTGGCTTTAGGTTACATAAAAAATTTGCATTAGTAAACTGCAGTCACCGGATGTCAATCATAAAGGAAGTCATTGATTAACACTCCTCTGCAGTGAAAAACACAGTAGCAAGAACATGACCCAGTGACAGGCAGGTTTTGGTCTTCTCTGTGCCAATTTAATCTTTTCTTTAGCATTCCCTACAGGCTATTTGGATTCTAGAGTGTAATGATGAAACCATGTCTCATCATGTCCAATTCACTTCAACAAATCATCCTCTTCTTGCTGGAGTCAATTCAGAAGACCCTCACAGATTTCCAACCAGGACTGGTTTTTGCTGTTCTGTAATGACTTTGGAACCCATAGAGCACTGATTTTCCTACAGCCAAGCTGTTCAGTGATAATGGTATGAGCACCCTCAATATTGATATCTACTACATGTATGACAGTGTTTCAAATACAAATGTTAATTGCACTTATGCTGCAATTTCTTCAACAGTGCACTGGCAATCACATTCAATAAAATCCTTAACAACAAGGAAGTTGCCATCTGACCTCGGGCATTGAGTGTGACCTCCATTTTCTATACATTCTCAAATGCTCTGACTGACCCAAGTAAACACTCACATCTGGGACAATGTAGTGTCTCCAAACTGTGTCCCAAATGAGTTAAAATCTCTGAAGTTTAACCACTTCACGAGTTAAAAATTTTATGAAGCTATTTAGTGCAACTGATGAAGGAACCTTTTGTTCACTTGTGGCTATACTGAGTCCAGAACAGAGTGCAGCAGCAAACCAAGCTCATCCACCCCTCCCTAAAACACAAACTGTGAATCGCATTTCCGCCATCTCACTCGGAACTCGTTGTACAGTACAGTAACGTAATTACCAATTATATTTGTAATATAGTAGCAAAATTTATGTGACTGGTGGCATTATTACACTGTGGAGTAAGTACATGCAGTCTGTGGTTGTTAACATTACGTTGTATAAGAGCCTCTTAACGTAGCATGCTGCACTCCATTGGATCTTCTCTATGATCTCTATCCAACCTACCTAGTACGGATCCAACAACAATGAGCAATACTCAACCGGCTGTGGAACAACAGTTTTGTAAACTACAGTAGAACCTCATTTTTACGCTTTTCAAGGGACTTCAGTAAAATAGTGTAAAATGCAGGAAAGTGTAAAATGCAGGAAGTAGTGTTTTAAATGGTAAAATGTGCTTACTGGATTAGCCTCGCATTTTCGTAGTTTATCCGTGATATATGTACATAATAAGCATCTAAATACTCGCCAGGAAGTTTATTATACAATAAAGGTTATCAAAATTTTTACTATTTTAAGCACAGGGCAGAACTGGTAATTTTATGGGAAGTAGAAATTTTTGACATAATTTCATTCATTATAATTGAGGACGCCACTGCTGGGCTATGTAAAACATCTTCAAAATTACTTGAACCACTTTGATAGATATCGTTTGGACGCCGCTGCCAGGCTATGTAACATCTTCAAAATTACTGCCTTTTACTGGCATTAATTACTTACGCAGTAATACTCCTAAAGTTCCATTCTTTTTGTATTTTTCGATGTTTCACTCAACAATATTAGAGAATTTATTCATGTTCTCAAGTGCAAACATATACATAAGTATTTTTGTGATGTTTGCATAGGATTGGCATCTCACACTATTACCGCTTTTTTGAGGTTGTGGGTATTATGATACCAAACTTTGACAGATAACGTTCTTTATGAATCAGAAATATGCATCACAAAAACAATGCAACTCTTTATTCTCACATCAACAAAGCAACTGGTTCTGATATACTTTATATATATACTTTAAGGGGAAAGCCATGCTAGCATCAGTTTATGTAGAATACGTCATTTTTTCTTCATGAACATGCTTTCAAAAATTGTAAAATGCAGGAAAAGTGTAAATAAGATAATGCAAAAATGAGGGGGAATTAACATTGTGAACATAGGAAATTTGACGGGACCAACAAAAAATGGTGTAAATGGTAGGAGAATGTAAAAACCGGGAACGTAAAAAACGAGGTTTTACTGTACTTCCTTTGTTGACAGACTACAGTTTCTGAGATTACTTCCTATGAATCTCAGTCTGACATCTGTCTTACACACATTGAGAATAACATGCTGTGTTCAATCTAGTCATACAGTTTGTCTGATATTTCCTAAGCTCGCAGTTTGATCACCAGGCTTTGGTACAGAATGGTAATAAATGCCTTGCAGAAGCAAGAAACACAGCATCTACCTGGGACCCTGTATGAACTGCTCTCTGTAACTCATGGGTGAACAGTGCAAGCTGAACTTTACATGACTCTTCTAGAAAATGTAAATCTTTTTCCAACCCTTTGGAATGCTCTGCTCCTCTAGAGACTTTCAGTACTGCTGCTAAAAGGAGGCAAGTTCCATTACATACTCAGCAAAAATTGAATTGGTATCCCATATCGTACAGAAGCCTTTACTCTGTTGAGTGATTTAAATTGCTTTTCCATACCTCTGACATTTATTTCAAATGCCTGCCATTCTGACAATCGTGTGATGGTTTAGATGAGGAACTACAGTGAAATCTTCCACCGTGAAACAGCTTTGGAAAAAGACGATTAGTACTGTATTTTGAACTATTGTGTGTCATCCTCTGTTTCAATGCCTTTATGTACACAGAGTGTCTGGATATCTGCTTTCAAATCATTTACAGTAGGGCCAAAATTTCTTAGGGTTTTCACACAAGCTGGTACACAAATCTTTGCTCTCAAAGTTGTTGAATGCATCTCAGAAGACACACACTAATTTTGGCATCATTTAATTGTTGCTTGTCAGCAAGACTTTGGTTCCAGTTATAGCTGAAGAGAAGTTCTTTTTGCTTTTGTATCAGTTTCCTAACTCAGTTATTCAATAACAGTGGATCTTTCCCATCTCTCATCATTTTATTGGCATATATGTATCTTATAAGTATTGTACAGTGCTCTTGAAGTTCATCCACAGATACTCAATACTGTCAGTGTTAGAAATGAAACTTTCATGTTGAGAAGTAAAGTGCTCTGAAATCTGCCCCTTTTCACTTTTGCCATACATAATGATCTACTGACCTTTCTTGATATTTCTGTTTACAGCTGTGTTTATTGAGACTGTAATAGCCTTATGATTGCTGATTCCTTGTTTTATGCTAACTGGATTGAAAAGTTCAGGTCTATTTGTCATCAAAAGGTCTAACACATTACCTCCATGAGTCTACTCCCTAACTGCTCGAGGTAATTTTCCGATACAGCACTTAGAACAATATTGCTTATTTGACCTGTCTTAAACGTTTGTATCCTGGTCTATAAACATGTATCAATGACACAACACAAAATTCTGACTGGTCAGAAAGAGTGAGAGAATGTGGATGTGTCGTGTCGTGTCGTGTCATGTCATGTGTGTGTGTGTGTGTGTGTGTGTGTGTGTGTGTGTGTGTGTTTTTCACATATTATGAATGGGCAAAGATGAGGCACAGCCAATAAAAATCCCAGTTTGATTTGATTACCCTGAGCTCATTAAATAAATTTGTATGAAACAGGACAAGGGATATTTTGTCATTAGGCTTTGCGTAATTGAGTTAATGTTCCAAAAGTAATAATAATAACTAAACCTCCATCACATCTGACAGGCACTTTCCTTAGTAGGCTGCATAAAATGTAAACCTAAGCAATAAGCAAACACCATTTACACCAGTTTTACTTTAAGGCAAAAAATATTCATATTTTACAATGTCCTCCCTTTAATGTAATTAGATTTTTGCAGTCTTCATAGTTTTAATTGATCAACAATACCTCTGTGAGATCACTCCAGTAATTTGATGCTTGTGAAGAGTCCACAATTGGAATCATTGTTGAGAATGTTGCAATAAACTGAAATGTCACAAAACACTTTCTGACATCATTTGGGTCAATCCCAGGAAGGACAGACATTAGCAATGGAATGACATGAGTAGGGCCTTCTTTGTAGCCCAACCGAGCACCCTGGACCATTGGTCTCGCAACTGCCACCATACACTGCATTGCAGCAGTGAGCTTATGAGGTTCTGTCACAGTCTCTAAATTTGCATACATGCTGGAATAAAAATAAAATATCAGGTAGCCTACTAATGTAACAAAAATTAAGACATACTAAATTTATGTAAAAATTATGAATGAATGGTAAGCAGTAAAATATATCAATGCCTTCTGAAAACTTTAAGCAAAACTAATGTGCCTCCCACATTTTGTCCTTGAAGAACAATCCAATACAGCAGTTTATCTGTTTCTACAATATGACTGAGTAAAATGCACAGAACAAAAACACTATTTCAATTTGCATGATATTATGAAGCATTAAGAACTACTATGTTTCTCTCCTTAAGAAAGATTTAAAGTAACTTACCGATCAACAACAAGAGGTATTACTATATTAGGGCGCAATGTTGCTAAATGTTGCATTGCTTGGTTCACCTCAGTAAGTCCCAATTTGGAGAACATCGCCTGCAGTGCTACAGGTTTTACACTTTCTACAAAGTTTGTAATGTCATCTTCTGTTAATTTATGACTATCTGGCACTGGAGTCTCCCATGTCAAGTGCTTGTGTCTTTCACTAGAAATGAAAACAATAGCAGATCAATAGCTGAAAGAATAACAAGTTTCTACTACAGTTAGAAAGTGGGCCTCATTTTATCAGGTATATAGAACAGAAACAGGGACTGCTAAATAGCTAACAAAGCTTATGGCAAGTAAGCACTAACAACATAAGGCCATGCACAAGACGAACAGTGAGCGAGTAGTTTTCATCTCACTTGGAAAACAGGGTGCAAAAGAGTAAGATGGTTCACATGTCTGTTGCTAATAAACTGTTTGTAAAACAACTGTCACACAAGAACCATATAAACGTAAGTATTCCTCAAGGCATTTTCTTTTCTATTTTTTTTTTTTTTAAGCCCATGTCTTACACAGGGTAAGATATGGAGAAACATCGCCATATATAAAGCAATCGGCATGTACTTCACGCATTGAGATGGGAAACAACTCTGGTACTTTAAGCATAGATGATGAATCTATAGAATGTATAACAAACACTAAGTACTTTGGAATGAACACTGATTGACTAAATGAACAAAGATAATAACAAAAGGAATGCCATCAGTATGTTATGTTCTCAGGGTGATAGCATCAATTTGTAACAGCTAATATCTTGTGATGAGATACTATGCCTACATACACTGATTTCTTAGCTATGTAATTCTTTTCTGAAGGTAAACAGATAAAACAGGAACATAGTTTTTAAACTGCAGAAATGGACCATAAGAACAACTGGAATGAATTGGTTTGGTGCTTAAGGGCCCAAACTACATTGGTTAATGTCCCTCCTACTGGAAGAAGTAGTCAAACTCACTGTAAAGAGCAGCTTGAAAAAGTGGGCATCCTTACTACACGAAATGAATATATTCACCATTTTGTGGCATATATCAAGGAAAATATTTCTAAATACAACACTAATATTTCTATACAAAATTTTGGTACACGATCTAGTGTGGATTTAAATTTGTTCAGGAAAAACAAAAACTCCAAAGAAATTTTTATATCAAGAGATAAAGTGGCACAATTAATTGCCAAATGAAAAATTCATCTGAAAGTCAGTCTTGATCATAAATTCTTTTATTTATTTCTTTGGTAACTGGTTTCAGCCACTTACATGACCATCTTCAGACCACAACCGTAACATTAGCCACCGGGTGTTCTCAGCTGGAGCTGCTGAGCAGTCAACATTCGACCTTTTAAGCAGCTCCAACTGAGAACAATCGATGTCCAACATTATGACTGTGGTCTGAAGATAGTCATGGAAGTGGCCAAAACCAGTTACCAAAGAAAGAAAAGAATTCGTGATTTAGACTGACTTTTGGATGAATCAATAATTAAGATCACTGTTAATCCATGATGTTCTCAAAAATAGGAAATGAAAAAGATTGCTGAAATATGTTTGTTTATAGACAGCTTAAACATTCTTCATAAGTAATTTATATGACATACATGCATATTAGAGGGTTCAAAAGGAGTGAGTAGTAATGTAAGGGGTCAACTACATCAAAGTGTCATATTTAAATATATGACCATTGTTTATTGCTTTCATAAGGAAATCATGTGTCAGGATGTAAAATACATAGTTGATTTAGCTTTTCAGCTCGCCTGTGGAGCATAGTTTAAGATGGATAACATGGAGTCAGGAGTACATGCAAGGGGCACATCAGTACCTTCACAGACCAGGAGTCATCCGTGTGTGTGTGTGTGTGTGTGTGTGTGTGTGTGGTGTGTGTGTGTGTCTGTCCTAATGTGTGTATCTGTTTTACATTACAAGTCACTGGAAACATCCAGAAGTCATCAGTGGTTGTCCTCAGTGTGTATGTGCATCAAATGGAGAACAAGATACTGAAGATTACCTGAAACAAACTGTGTGTGAACCAATGACCATTATACAACAGGAACTTGATGAATGATGCAATACAGCTGGTAAGAGATTGACATATTCGGGATGATATGGTTGCTCTGTGCAGCCATTCTGATATAGGTGCCGCCAACACCCCCCCCCCCCCCTCCCCTCCCCACACACCAGATCACCAAGGCAAAAAAGCTGGGATGATTCCTTAATGAAGGACACAGCCATCTCCAGTTCTACACCCATAAAGCATGTTGTATATGATGTGTTATGTATTATGGTCTATTAATTTGCACTGTATTATCTTGAAAAATCCTATATCCTAATGAGATGATCCTTGGATGAATAATAATGAACTAACAAATCAGTGTCGTTGGTGCAAACAGTGCAGTATTATAAAAAGGTTCCAGTGGCTCCTTGTTTTCCAAAAATATATAACACATCAAAACTGCCTCAAATAAATATTTCTCAGCTTTACAAGACTACATGTATACCATACTTAATACTAAGGTAAAAAAGCAGTGTGGAAATAGCATACTGCTTTATACACTACACTGATGGAGAAGTGTATCTGTATCATATGTTACACCTGCACAACATAGTGATGTCTATTTCTTATCAATGAAAAATAAATAACAAAGGCTAGTATAATGTGCAATTGATAATAAGGCCATTGCAGGCAGAAGCACAAGATAAAGCTGAAAATGTGAGAATTAAATTATCCATGCCAGTCAGAGAAGCGTTATCGGCATTTAAGGAAAGACTGGAAAACAAATTGGATAATGATTTGAACAACCAACTTCTTAAATATGAGTATGGTGTTTTACCATTACACAGCCTCATTCTGATTCTGAAGAGAAAATATTAAATATAGGAAATAAAAAGGTAAAATATAATAATGGAAAGTCCAGGTTGGAATTAATAATATAGTGAGGACAGTTTACAACTCACTGCAAAGACGTGGCGACGAGCTGCGACAGGCACATACAAAAGACACACACATACAACACATTCAGCTATCGGCCATGGCCTTCTTCAGAAAAAAGAGCACTCACACAATCACATTGTGTGCCTGTGTGATTGCGTGAGAGCTCTTTTTTCTGAAGAAGGCCATGGCCGATAGCTGAATGTGTTGTATGTGTGTGTCTTTTGTATGTGCCTGTTGCAGCTCGTCGCCACGTCTTTGCGGTGAGTTGTAAACTGTCCTCACTGTATTATAAATAAAAAGGTAAAATATACCTGGTTGATAAGACTGAAAGCTGAATGAGACTGTCCATGCATCATGCTGTAGCATATAAGGAAGTTGCAGCCTCAAAAAAAAAAAAAAAAAATGAAGTGAAATACAGTAAGCTTAGCACAGAATCAAAGCACTGCGATTGCCACAATTCAAATTCCCTCCTTTAAAATCCATCATGCAATGCGGAACTTTTCATCTGCACCTTTACCCAGCATCCTTCTCCCTCCACTCCCCACCTCACTCACAATCTAGATGCTTGTGTCTCTGGGGTGGCCGGACATGATAGTTGTGTGTGTATAGTCGTCTTAGTGATTGTGTGAATGTATGTGTTTCTTTTTCTGATGAAAGCCATGGCTGAAAATTTAAGTTGTGTGAATATGATTATCTATTTTCATGTACGTCAACAGCTCAGAAAGCCTCTTTACAGTGAGTTGTTACCTATCCTCCATTATTCAAGAGATAAATGTGATTTGCTCAGCACACATTGAAGTTAATTTGGATTCATGAGTTGCTTTTGACATATCCTCCATGCTGAACTCCGAGTTCACTTGTACTGGCATTGGGTTGTTCTTTGACAGCCCAAATAAACCCCTTTTCCTCAAGCACATGAGTAACATGGGGTCTTTCTCCATCAATGTGGTCTATAATGCCACAGATGGTGTCTTAGAATATGCCACCTGATACAGCTATGTAACCGCATGGCCATTACCATCTGCAGAATTATACATACAAATCATGTCTACCTGCTTACAAAATAAGTATCCTGCCATGTTTGAACAGAGCAGTTTCAATTAACTCACTACCTATCATACATGTCCACAATGGACTTACTGAAGGCAGATGAGTGATGGAAGTAAACCTCCCTGGCAACATAAAACCACCTAGGTTTCAAGGGAGTATAGATAAAATTGTTAGGATGTACCACACTCTTCAGTGTTAACACGATGTATATGAACTTTATTAGTTGTTTGAAGTACATAACTTCTCCCCTAAGTTTGTAAAATTACTTTTGAAATACCCTGTAAATCGACATATACAGGAGGTATTTAGTCACAGAACAATGCAAAAAAAGTGTCCTAAAATATTAAACACACACACACTCTCTCTCTCTCTCCCTCTCTCTCTCTCTCTCTCTCTCTCTCTCTCTCTCACTGACACAGACACAAGTAGAACTTGCATACATGTGACCACTATCTCCAGTTACTGGAACATAAGTAGATTTGAAAGGAGCAATAAGCAGTAAATAAGTTGGAGAGAGGCTGTAAGATGTTTATTACTTTTCCAGTTCTCACTACTCTGTCAGCAAACTTAGTTTATAAGACTTAGGTGAAAATTATTCATTTTGTTCATCATAAATGGAAAGTTCAGTTAATAAAGTTTTTTAAAATTCAGACTGACAGAGGGGCTGGTTAGTGCTTCTCTTAGTACACATAAAAGCATACAAATAAAGATAACAGCACTTTCAGCTTTTGAAACTAAGGTTCCTTGTTACGACAGTATGAGAGGACAATGGTAGGATGTTGGTTTGGAGATATGAATTGAATTTCAATATTGACTGTGTATACAGGATATGCAGAAGCAAAGACAAAAACACAAAAGAGGCAGTAGGATGTTAAGGTCCTGCATCTATATTTGCAAATACTTGTATCAGTAAATTACTTACAAATGTAACCGCTGTATAAAATACAATGGTAGCTTCTTCAAGAAGTCTTTCAGCTTTATGAACCACCTTCCAAAATTTGCTGGATGGAAATATGATTCAAGTGTCTTCATCAATTTATCCAAATGTTTCTGTGCACTGCTTTTTCCTCCCTAAAACATATCAGTTGCAACAATTATAACAATAATATGAAAAGCATAGGCACATACCACAAGGAGCAGGTGTTGAATCACAGATAGGCCCAATAAAAAAAATACTATTAAACATGTTAGATACTGAACAAGAAACTCATTTTTTTCCAAAATGGATTAATGTTGTGTCGACCCTTTTTCAAGCGTTTGAAAATTCTGAAACTGGTGTCACAATACAAATTTTCTTTAATGTTGTTTGTTGTTTACAATATCAGCTTATTCCAAAGTTAGCAGCTTCACTTGTTGAACATTGGACTACATTGGGATCACAGTTCTTTGACTCTTATGCAGTAAGGTATGCAGTTTTCTGCAGCATCCATTTTCAATAAGCTGCCAAAAGAACTCAGGAATCTTAATACTAACCCATGAGCATTCAAATCTAAATTCAAGAGTTGTTTCATGGCTCACTACTTTTATTCTGTCAAGTAACTCTTGGAAAAATAAAAGAAATTAAGTACATGTAATTTCCTTTTATTTGTTACTGATTCTTTTTACTTAGGCTTAAGATTGTCCTGTGCATGGACTACTTTCAGTTTCACTATTACCATTCTTGTGTTAAAATTTCGTGTACTGACTTGTTCCATGACCATGGAGTATTGCTCCTCAATTAGGTCCTGTGGAACAGAAAACCATGTTATTATTATTATTATTATTATTATTATTAGTGGTGAAATCACAATTGGTGCAAAGCATGCTTTTTCTGTCTCTAGCTTCCAAATAATTGATGACATGCATTCAGTGTCTCTATCAGTCCCTTTTTGAGATTTTAACTCCTCACTGCAGTCACACAACTTGCTCTTTGAGACAGAGTAAACAATATGGATATTAAAGAAGGAAACATTCCTGGTCGGAAAAATATTTACAAAAAGTACCGTAAAGAAGATATGACTTACCAGGTGAAAAGGCACCAATTCGTTGACACACACATGAATAAAAACACACACATACATACAAAAACTGAGCTTTAGCAACCGTTGTTTGCTTCATCAGAAGAGACGAAGGAAGGAAAGTGGAAAAGGAAAGGATGCGGGTTTTAAGGGTAAGGAGTCATTCCAGTCCCGGGAGCAGAAGGACTCGCCTTAGAGGAAAAAGGACAGGTAAACAAACACTCACCACTCTCATGCATAAACACGCACATACTCCAAGGCAGACTTATACAAAACGCAAACAGTAACAGTAAAAGTAAAATGTAACAGTATCCAGCATATGACCATAGATGCCAAATTTCAAACGAACCTAATCGTAATGGGGACAAGAGAATTGTGTAGTAAGAGGAGGAGAGTGCAGTAGTTAATCGAATGGTGCTCAATAATTAATTTACACTTTACAGTAACGTAACAGCATGAGCATCAGTACATCAAATTGGAGTGTAATTACAAGTGTACTCACAGTAGTGAAGTTAGTGAAGCATCAACATAATGTACTCACAGTAGTGAAGTTAGTGAAGCATCAACATAGTGAACAATTTTAGTGTATATTATAGTCTGCACTAGACAGATGACAACAATTAATTGCAATATTTCAGAAATAATACTTGTGCAGAAAATATAGCAATGAAAAATAGTATGTGGCCAAACTACTAAAAATAAATCAAATAGCGGAATCCGTAATTTCAGCTGGGGCTTCTGTAAGGCCGTAATTTTCACCTAGAAATCGTGATAATCACAGAAAAATCATAATACTTTGCATGTCTGCATATGACTTCTGCCCTGTTTCAGGCAAACTGTAACTATGGGGTGAAGCTGTCATGCACACATTTAAGACCCAAATAAAGAAGTAAGTCTCTCTCTCTCTTCCTGCAAAGGTGGGTTTTCCAGTCTCAAGGCTACATACAAGCAACACCAGTCTACAGATGCAGTCCAGTGGGAAGATTGCATGGACATCATCTACAAAGTTACCTGAATTTGTTGCACCCTGACAGGTGACACCTTTGACCTCGAAAGCTGAGAACAGCACGAAACCATGCTTAGAATAACAAGCAATCAAACAAAACAGTGGTGGGTGTCATTTTCCTGCAAAACGCCACACTTGTCTGCTAACGCCACTCGATTCTGGCATAGTGTAGCTTCACTAACCAATGCTCCAGTTGTGCGAGTGGTTTAGGTGCAATATGTATTTGTTTCTTGCAGTGTTCATAAGTGAGTTACTGTGTAAACTGTGTGCAGTGCAGGGATACCATTAAGAGAATTAATCCTAAGCATGTCGTCTAAATATTAGGGACCAAATTGCAATGTGCTGAATATGGAAATTTTAAAATGTAATTGTGTGAAAGCAAAAGTGATTTGGAATGTGATAATGTGGCTTTGGTGAGGCGTACACATTGTTCTCTCCCATTTTGTTTTAACCACTTCATCGGAATACCACCTCTGCAATTTGAGGACTAATATAAGCACTTCCAGGAGTGTGGTACTGCTGTATGTGTGTGTTCTGCACTTTTATAAGTACTTTAAGCAGAGTGTTTTTGTGCTACTGACTGAATATGTAATGATACACTGATGCCATTAAATTACATATAATTTCCTTCCTGTGGTATTGGTATCTTTTACTTTGTTGCTCTCTGTTAAAATGTTACCCGAGGTACAATGCTACTTTTTGCACACCACTGTCCTGTTTATGATCGCCTGTTATTCCAAGCATGGTTTCGTGTAGTTCCAACCATTCGAGATCAGGGGTATCCCTTGTGAGTTGAGGCCACAGACCATTGGCATGTTGCATTTTCCCCTCTGCATGGTGTCCGATACTTTGGCTGGCAGCAAGAGTGACAACTGAGTATCATGGTGGGCCACAAAGGTCCTCAGCTGATCATATCACAAGCAGCTGAACCATCGTGCAAATCAGTTGTACCCACAACCAGGTAGAGAGGAAAGAAAGGAACAGCATAATTGCTGTGGCCTTCTATTCAGCCAGGTAAAAAGACCTAGGTTCCCAGTAAGTTTCACACCAGCACTGACCAAGGTGGAACCCCTGGATTTTGACCTGCCCTCTTCTTCCCACACACAGCCTCCCCTCCATCACCTGGGCACGATACTTTGCCTCCCATCTTCCCTTAGTCAGTGGAGCTAGCTGTGTCAGCATTGCCTACTTGGGTGTTCAGCCTGCTACATGGACCTCCAGTGCTCCCTCTAGTGTAGCCCCAGATGTTGCAATCTAGGCTTGGCCATTTTTGGTCCTATTTGACCTCTTCAGGCCAAAGACATCACACGGTATCAGCAGACCTGCTAACCCAAGGGTTTACTTGCAAGTGGCAATATCCTTGGCTGGCCAGTTGGTTACATGTTGTCGACTACCGCAGACCTTGCCTTAATGACTCAGACTGTGTGCTGTCTCCACAAGTTCAGTTGTCAGCTACCTGCATATGCTGTGTGTTGTGTTCTACCCATACCCATCACTATGTAGTTTCCAACTTTTTGCTTCACGAAGATTCATTTGCAAGGTGATTTTACTGTTTTCTCTCATGGGGTTATGCCCATAGCTTATTATTGTACCACCATTGGCCTGCACAATACTACATGTTGACCAAGCTGTGTAGGGTGTTGTTCCTGTCTGTGTAGATATTAAACATATTAACAGCATTACCAAACAGAAGTAGAAAATCTTTCACTTACCAGTACAGAAACGATCCAAAGTGCCATTGGAGCAGCCTCTATTTTGTGAAGACGAGTTTGTTGCACTTGTTTATAAGAAACAGGCAGATAAAGACTCTGCAAGAACCTTGTAAACATTAATGGAATATATGGTTCCCAATCAATGTAACCAATATTATGAGAGGCAAGACGAGCCATCAACCACATGATTTCCTGCAAAATATTGCAGTAAAAGTTAAATTATGAAATAGCCCCCCACCATCACACACAACACTCAATAACTCAAATATGTATGGCACTACACAAACAGTATGAAGCAAAATGTGTTAAATAATGTTCTGCAAATAGCAATATTCCAAATAAAAGTGTTGGGAAACAGTAACACACTTCAAATAGATACACCAGACTGAAAGCTTAACTTGACTGTTGTACCATCAGTTAAAAATATTACGAAAAGAATTCCACTCGATTATTAATCACAGACAGATATGGCAATAAGACAACCATGTAACCGAGCTATCAGTCTTTTTTCAGAATAAAAAAAACGTGCACACACACACACACACACACACACACACACACACACACACACACAATCATGTGCAAATGTGAATTAGTGGGTCATCTGTAGCTGCAGTGTGAATCACTGAAGGCAATAGTCACAAGCTGCTAGTTACATCATCATTGCAACATTGTAAATTAGGTACCATCTATACAGGAAAGTCAAACAGCCTTATGATACCTCTCCTGAGGAGTGATACTGACAACCAATACAACCAAAAGTTGTTAGTAAGGAGAAACAACATAAAATAATGGGTTAACAGTTTGTATATGTGGACAAACAGAAAAGATTCCCAGATTTCTCGGCTAAAAAGTAAAATTTTTCGAGGGTAAAAATACACTTTTTCCATGAGTGATTTGCGCTTCTTCTGTTATACTTGGCTTGGAGCAGTAAAATCTATAAATTCTTTAAAAGGTTAATAAACAGTCATTGAGAATGTTGTTTTTCACTTCTGTTTCGTAAATGAAATTTGCATATATTTCAGTTTTGTCATTATGACACAGATGTCATTTATGAGAAAGTTGTTTGTAATTTACTTTGTTTTGTAAAAAAACTTCACAGTTTTGTATGAATGGGTTAGGATTTTCATGTATGGGATCGGTTTTATGGTTCTAAGCTTATTGTCATGAAGCAAGGATGACAGCCTATGCCATGATGCAATAATGCACTGGCAAATAGCCCCTTGAATGTTGTTTGACGGGACACAGATGGTAGCTGTCCGAGGTAGGAGACTGACAGCCCCGGCCGCAGCGTCAGCAGCCTCGTTCCCTGACACATCTATGTGGCCAGGTACCGACGAACGCGAAAGCAGTCTTCAGCTACCAATTGAAGGGAGCGTTGGATTCAGTGTACAACAGGGTTGACCGGATACGGGTCTCTAAGACTCAGAATGGCACTGAGTGAATTTGAACAGATGACATAAGAAGGGTGGTGGTGGCGGCGAACATATTGGACTGCCTAATAGAGAGCAAAAAGCTCAGCTGTAAAATATGAGCATTGGTCGATGAGCTTGTATCTGAAGCTGTCGAACCCGACGACAATGGCAGATTGCCAAACCAGGCGACAAAAAAAATGCAGACACCATATTAGCGATCGAGGGAGTCATTGAAAACTGATGGGTAGGTGGGGGTTTGGGCATCAACAGCAGCAGGCACACATATCGACGAAGTGATATATCACACCAATAGTGCAATGGTAATTCAGCAACTTTTGCATAGAGGCTTTCAATAGTGCTGCTATAGAAGGCTCTAATCATTAAGTGTAACCCCCAATGATGAATTGAGTTAAGACGGTGCAAGATGGATGACCGTGCGGATGAGTAAACAATGCTTCCATAATCCAGCTTTGATGGGACTATGGACCGATAAATGTGAAGAAGGACGGTTCTATCAGGTCCCCATGATGTACCGCTAAGAACACAGAGGACATTAAGGAAATGTGTACCATAGCCAGCTAGAGAAGACACTTGTGGAGACCAACAAAGTTTCCTATCCAATGTTAGTCCAAAGAATTTCACTGTCTCCACGATGGGGGAGAGTGACGGGGCCTACATGTAAATATGGTGAAAGGAACACTTTGTATCACCAGAAGTTGAAGCAGACTGTTTTCTCATTGGAGAAACAAAAGCCATTTGCAATTCTCCACGAATAAAAACGGTCAAGACACCGCTGGAGACAGAGCATGAATAGACACGTTCTTTGAGCGCTGGAGTACATTGTAAAATTGTCCACTAAGAGGAAACCAGAAACGTCGGGTGGGAGGCAGTCCATAGTTGGGTAAATTGCTATGGCGAAGAGTACTACACTCAAAATGGAGGCCTGTGACACCTCATTCTCCTGGCCAAAAGGGTCCGACAAAACAGAGCCCACTCATACCCGAAAACTTTGGTCCATTAAAAATGCACAAATAAAGAGGAGGGAGACGGCCGCGAAAGCCAGAGGTATGCGTGGTGCGGAGAATCCCTGCCAGAAACACGGCCACTGTCTGGCGCTTTTTCAAAAAGTTATTCATAATGAAAGTCAAAAAGGTGACGAGGTGGTCAAGTGCAGAGTGGTGCCGACGAAAACCACATTGGACATTGGTAAGGAGGCATCTGGATTCGAGGAGCCAAACCAAACGAGTATTAACTGTACGTTCCATCACCTTACAGACACAGATGTTAAGAGAAATAGGGCGATAACTGGAAGGAAGATGTTTCTGCTTCCCTGATTTGGGGATGGGGACAACAATGGCTTCACACCAACTTGTGGGAGCCTGACCTTCATATGCGACCTCCTTATGCAATTATAGGTGCGTAGAAGCAACCATTTCCCGCAGGAGAAAGATTCTTCAATACCTCAATATAACTGGCATCAAGCCCCGGAGCAGAGGTGCGGAACATGGCGAGATCATGGTCTAGCTCCTGCATAGTGAAGGTGGCATTATAACTTTCACATTTTAACGATTGGAAAGAAGGCGGGCGTGCCTCCTCTGCCTGTTTGCGAGGGAGGAAGGCAGGGTGGTAATGAGCAGAGCTCGAAACCTCCGTATAAGAGCGGCCTAAGGCGTTGGATACGTCAACGGGGTCCACAAAGACTGCGTTCACTACTCTCAGGCCTGAAATAGGAGAGTGGACCTTAGTGCCAGATAACCGGTGCAGGCTACCCCAGACAACCAAGAAAAGAGTGAATTTGTTAAAAGAACTAGTGAAGGCAGTCCACCAGGCTTCTTTGCTTTCTTTTATAACACAACGGTATAGTGCTCGCAGTCATTTGTAATGGATGCAATTCTCCATCGTTGGGTGACATTGAAAGGTGCATAGAGCATGTCATCAGGCTCTGATAGCATCGCTGCATGCTGCAGTCCACCAGGGGACTGGGACACGACATGTAGAAGAAGAAGTACGAGGTATGGAATGTTCACCAGCAATGAGAATAACCTCTGTGAGGTACTGGACCTCACTGTCGCAGCTGGGGAAATTCTGATCATGGAAAACTGCCATGGAAGAATACAGCCCCCAGTCGGCTGTGGAAATGTTCCAGGTGGTGGAATGTAGAGATGGGGTATGTGGATGGGGTAGGTGGATGACACAAGGGAAATGGTCGCTCAAATACGTATCAGAGAGAGCATACCACTCAAACCGATGCGCTAGCTGAGGAGTGCATATCATGAGGTCCAAGTGGGAACAGGTGTGTGTTGTGTCTGAAAAGAAAGTTAATGAACTGGTGTTTAGGCAGACAGGATTGAGATGGTTGAAAAGGTCCACTAGAAGGGAGCCTCTTGGGCAGGATGCTAGAGAACCCCCTAGGGAGTGGTGGACGTTGAAGTCGCCAAGCACAACAAAAGGTGGAGGAAGCTGGGCAACAAGTTGCAGCACATCTGCACTAGTAAAGGCAGAGAATGATGGGGTATAGATATTGCAGAGAGAGAGAAGGAAAGGGTGGGCAACTCCCTGTATATGAGTGTGCAAAGAGATGGAATGGTAATAGATGTCGTCCCGAACGAGCAACATAACCCCTCCATGGGCTGGAATACCATCCACAGGAGGTAGGTCATAACACACAGAGGTGTATTGAGGGAAGACTATACGAACGTGTGGATGTAACTTGGTGCCCTACTTGTCTACCCGGGAATTACACATTACCCCATCACCTGCTAAGATTCAGAATGCATGGGTTGGCCTTCAGACACTCATAGGGAGGAAAGCAGAAGAATAGAGGAAGTAAAGAGAAGGATAGAAGAGGGAGTGTCTCAAACAACGAAGCGGAGACTAAATTAGGATGAAAGGAAGGCTAGAAGAGTACAGCAAGGAGTGAAAGACAGAAGCAAAGGTTAGGAAGGAAGAAACCAAGGGAAGAAAAAATCTATTACAGGAGACCACCTTGACTCACAATGGACACCCATCTCCAGGCTAAGGCATGAAATGAAGCAGCCTGGGGCGGGAAGGAAGGCTGCTTCGGTTCGGGGCTCCGTGCTCGCCACATGCATACCCACAAAAGAGCTGTGGGAGGGGGGGGGGGGGAGCATGGTCGTGAGCATGCACCGCGTGCACACACAGGTTGACCAACCGGAATCATTCTAATGCAAATGAAATGCACCTCTACTTTGGTCAAAACAGTTTTAACTGAATTTTGTTAAGACATGTTTCGTCTAGTTTAAAACCAATTTCAAATGACAGTTGCAACAATTATAACAGAGCCATTTAGCTGTAACTAATAATAACAAATTTTAACTAAAAACAAGTTTTCACTGTAACATATACAACACAATCATCATCTCATCAACCTACCATCAATGTCTACAGTTACTATATCTGAAAGGAAAACAGTATCTGTTAACATATTTGACTGCAGCATACTTTGTGATGTGTTTTACCACCAAACAAGGGGAGACATGGCATTAGGCATTTGGCCCTTTTGTGACCACCGGTAGCCACACCTCAGACAATGTGTTAAGTACTAAAGTGAAAGACAACTTGGACCTAATGACACATGGAAAGACTGCAGTATGGAAGGAGGATGGCTAAAGGGACATAAATGTTAACTAACAATTTTTCCCTGTGGTAGGTGCGGTAAAAAAATGAAGAAAGCCAAAAGAGACTATTCACTCTGTCTTGTTTCAGCTGTGAAGTATGTTGGAATTATTGATATGGTTTTCAGAATATAGTATGTATCATTGGTTGATAAACAAGAAAATGTTGTGGCCAAGGAAACAAGTTCATAATTATAATGTTATTAAGTAATATCACTCAGTATTATGAAGAAATTAATAATTTCTTACTACTTTCCAGTAATTTTATTAGAATAGTGTGATATGCAAATGTAATTTCTAATTAATAAACATTAAGATAAAATACAACTAATGCAGCTTCTCAAAGCAACTACAATCAAATATACAAAGAAAAGTGTTATACTCACATTTTCCCACATTGGAGCATTGTGGCAAACATTCCAAAGGTTCATTAACTCTTCAAACCAAAGTTTGTATCCTAGATGGCTTTTCTCGGGTGGCAGTGCAATAGGAAGAAACCACTCTAGAAATTCAATCGTATTTTCTATATTAACTCCATCAAACGGACAGAGACGAGGTCTCCAGGCATCAAGCATCTCTTGTGTTGCTTCAGGAGGAAAGTAACTAATCAAAAAGAGTAAGATTTATTACTTTCCAAACAATAATAATAATTAAAATAATAATAATAACAAAAACATTAGGCTATACTCACAAACGTGCCGCATGAACTAGATTCTTCAGTGTATTCTCTAGAGAACTGGAAAGTGAAACTGTGAATCAGACATCTACAAATTAAATTTTCAACCTAACTGCCATACATGAAATCTCAAAATAACTTACGAGAAGTATCTATACATTCCAATTGCAGTGCGACTTGTGTTCATTATCCTCTCACAGAGTTCAAAAAGTGGTTTCCATTGCAACTGCAATTCATCTGGTGACAGCAATTCCTTCTTCCTACACACACAATGCAAATAAACTATTGTAAATCAAATGAATATATTGCACAATGTAAAACAGATATATGCACCATTCATACATGTCAAAGATGAAACATAAACTCACAAAACTGCACTTTTTCACTCTGTTCATTGTATAATAATAGTTCATCTCAATCCAGACAAGTAATACAAAACAAAACTTCAGTTGAAGCAGAAATGTCTTGGCTATCTTGACAGCAGCATGTAATATCTGCTTTATTTTTTGTTGGGATGTTTTTTCCCCAACTTCTACTGTCTTATTAGTCTTGCTGAATGAGGCATATACCAACTGTCAAAACACCTAGACACACCAATCATGTAACAGGAGTTATGTAGCAGTACTCTTGAGTATCACCAAAAGATGAATCTCTCAGGATTCCCAGAGGTATAAGAATAAAAGACACCTTCAAGCATCCATACAATAAGAGTTGTGGATATTCAAGAAAAGACTACAAGCTAGTATTGCAAGTGGTAGACTCCAATTTTACAGGCTCCTACAACTTCAGTCAAACACACTTGGCTTTTTCCTAAAACTGCTGTTTATAATTCATCACTGTTGGCTTAACCTTCGAATTCATCACTGATGGCTTAACCTTCGGAAGTAAACCCCAGTAAAATGTTGTAAAGACTGTTGTCAACACAAGTGTCTTTATACTAAATTTTTACTGACAACACTCTGAAGCATGGTAAATGCTGTACCTCATTCTACTGACTCATTTGGAATGCAATTAAAACTAGTAGTAACCAACCTTCTCCTCTGTCAATACATCTTTCGGAAATTATAAAAAAGGAAGGAAGGCAGATTAAGAGTTTTACGTCCCGTCGACAATGTGGTCATTAGAGACAGAGTGTGTGCCGAGATATTTGTCATAAGGGATTGGGAATGGAATTGACTGTGTCCACAGCATTTGCTAGACGATTCCAGGAAATCACAAAAAAAACCTAAATCTGGGATGGTCAGAGGCGAGTTCGAATTGCCATCCTCCTGAATGTGAGTGCTGTGTGTTATGAATGGGAAATGGTAAACTAGTCAGAACTGACATTTAAATCTCCAAAAATTCCCATCCATGTTGCCTCCAGTTAATAAGTAAATTTATGTGATAAAAATCAAGAAAAGTTTTTCACCTTACCCATATATTACTACATAATTAATGTCATTTTTGATAACAGTCTAGTGAACTGAAATTCACAGACAAATTAAATCTATGTCTTAAATGGAGACTCAAACTCTTATCTTTGTCTTGCAAAGAAATGACTGAGCCATAGCTTAGCATATATTTTCAGACTAAAACTTTCACTCTGTAACAGAATAGACTATTATCAAATTTCCCAACAGATTAGAAATATTTGCGAAACTATAATTCAAACCTGTACCTTTGTTTTTTATGAATGGGAATTTCAAGGTACAAGTTACGACCCACCTTCATAGCTTTGGACCACCTTTGTAGGTTCAAACACCTTTATAGAGAACTAGCTGAAAACTCGGCATTGCACAGGTATTTATTTATTCCTGCCTTCAGTTAGTTCTTCTCCTATCCCTTCTCTCTTTCTAAAAAAAAAAAAAAATGTTATATTTATCGGAGAATATATAAGAAACAAGGCTGCCTTGCATAATGCACAAAATTACAAAGAAAGATAGTAATCAAAGTACAAGTGACATATAAAATTTGTACAATCTCATATTTATTGAATTTTGTGTTGCAAAACTGTATAATTTTTCAGGTATATATTCATATATAAGTGCTGTATGTCTGGAAAAACTCTTGGGAATACAATTAGTAGTAAAGAAGTAATAGATTAAAACTTGGTGTGGGATGGGGCATATTTCCATGAACATTACTGTTTATGTTCTCATATCTTATGAACTGCGTGTTGTACTGTGATACACTTTAGAAGGTACATTTAACTAAACGTGTGTATACTGCCCGTATAATTTCCTGCGGCTACAATTTGTAGTGTAACAATTATAAATTGAAACATCATACCGTAGTTTTAGTCCATGGACAGCGGAACAGTAGTAAGAGAGAAACTTTTTCCTTTCATAATTTTGCTATGGTTGCAGAGCGAAATAGTTCAAAAAAGATTTGAAATTATGTTTAAAGTTTGTTGCAAGTCGCTGAGTAATCTCATTCTCATATTGATGCAGTGGTTTAGGAGGAAATGTGCAACATTGTCGTGAAATGCAGCAGTTTTTCTTGGATTTCACTGTTTATGACATCATATCTCATGAACTATGTGTTCTACATAATCCCTACACTTACGGCAATCGTCATGGATTGAAGCTTACTGGTGCGAAATTTCATAAAGACTGGAACAAAACTGTAGATTTGTATGCAATATGTATGCACAAACATACAGACACACTGTTTTGTACATAAAGATGTATGAGGAAGACAAGTATTGAAATTCAAACATTAGTACTGCTCACTGTTTTGTTATAGCATATCAGCATGTTTCTCAGTACTGCTCTCAGTCATTGAGCCAGTCATCAACTACAACATATTACACCATTTCAGTTTTGTCAATCAAGACATGTCTTGTTGGTAGACACAAATATTGTTTATTATCAACAATTTACTTTCATCAAATTTTGTAAAGTAAGCACCTGATGACTATAGTAAAGCTTTCAAACAGTGTAGTGAGCAGCAGTCAGTCATGTTTGCAATTTAAAAAATTCACTATAGCAAATCTAGATTTTTGCTAATCATCATCAATATGTGCATCTCAAAACAGTATATTACACACACCATAGCACACATTAAACATTTTGTTTTCATCACAGTTTAGGAAAATACTATTGTGCATCATTCCATGCCAATTCAACAAGGCCTCCCTGACTAGACCATCATGGATTTTCTTGAAATTTTATGTGAACATTAGTGCAGTCTAACATTTGTCAAAGCAATATTGCCAGAGATAAATCACTTGTTTGACCCCAAGGACAACTTCATGTGCAGCAATTGTAAATTTTTGGTGACTTTCAATTATAATTATCTCAGGAAGTATTTTGTTGAAAGAAATTAAATTTGGCCATTTTGTTAATTCTATGAATTCTTTTAAAAATAATAATGAAAAGATGAAGTACACTTACCAGGCGAAGGGGCACAGGCAGTAATAGCAACAAATAAACACACAGACACACACACACACACACACACACACAAAAATGCTAGCTTTCGCAGCCTAGCTGCTTCATCAGGCAGAAGGGAAGGAGAGGGAAAAGGAAATGATGAGGGTTTTAAGGAAGGGGGTAAGGAGCCATTCCAATCCCGGGACAGGAAAGACTTACCTTGGGGGAAAAAATGGAAGGTAAATAAATGCACATACACCCACACATTTACACAGACACAAGTACACTTAGGCAGACATACTGTAGAACTGTAGATGGCTTTCTACAGTTCTACAGTATGTCTGCCTAAGTGTACTTGTGTCTGTGTAAATGTGTGGGTGTATGTGCATTTATTTACCTTCCATTTTTTCCCCCAAGGTAAGTCTTTCCTGTCCCGGGATTGGAATGGCTCCTTACCCCCTTCCTTAAAACCCTCATCATTTCCTTTTCCCTCTCCTTCCCTTCTGCCTGATGAAGCAGCTAGGCTGCGAAAGCTAGCATTTTTGTGTGTGTGTGTGTGTGTGTCTGTGTGTTTATTTGTTGCTATTACTGCCTGTGCCCCTTCGCCTGGTAAGTGTACTTCATCTATTTTTTACGTATATTTTTCCTGTTAGGAATTTTTCCTCTATAATATTCGAATAATAATGAAAAGAATTTTACGAGACTTTTTTAGCCAGAAAATTGTAAACAAAATCAGCCAACAAACTTATTGACAAAAATATATCAGTTTACCTTCATGTATCTAAGGCACTAAAAATACTAAAAAACGTGAAGCTTGGTGTATAGTAAATTAACAATACAAAGTTCTCAAATATAAAGTTTCATTAAAGTATTACTTTCCAACACCAAATCACTTAAGCACAAAGTTGAAGATTTTGTAAGAAGGCCAAAAATTTGCCATCTTCGAATTCATGTTGCAAAAAAAAAAAAAAAAAACTGATGTTCTTTAAAACTTTCCAAACTGGGCTCATTAGAAATATCATAGCTTTAGGTGCAAAAATAATTATATTTAATTATCCAATGCAGACTACCAATGGTATATAATTCGAAGTAAAGTGGGCACGACAAAATTTTAGTCTCCTACTGTTTTCCATTATTTTACAAATTCAATGAAAAAATTACTTTTTTGTGAAAAGGTGAAAACAGGGTATGTCTACCCCCTTTATTTATTTATTTATTTTTACAAATACTGTTTCTTGGTAAAGATTCAAAACCAGTTTCATTGGAAACATCGTGCTTTGTATCCTACCATAGGTTACCATATTTGTAACCTCAGCTAATATTTTTATATAAATTGGACCAAATTAGCTGTAAAAGGCACACAACAAAAAAGTTTCAAATTTGGCTTGTCAATCTCGTTTATCAAAGGCAATAAGCCAGAAGAAAAATGACACTTTGATAAAACAGCTTAGTAACTCAAGGTTTTGAATTTAAAATATTGTTCACATACTGCTTTCCAAATACCGGTACCAAATTTAGTTAAAACTTGATTTTCATTAAAATTGCAAAAATATATTACATTCAATCCTCTCTTATAAAATCTGTTTTCCATATCTTATATCAAATTAATCTCTGTTGGAAAAACTTATTATCAATTGTCCAAAAAAATATCATTTGATTTTTTTTATTTTTTTTTTTTTAACTTGCACTAACAGCACCAATAAATGATGGACAAATTTTTAGTAATATGGCACAGTAACAAAGTACATTTCTGGTACCTACTGATTATGTTTCATGGTGTGTTTCATTTAATTGGTAAATAATATTTTACTATATTGCATTGGTCTATGGTGACATTGTCACTACTGGTTCGACAACCAGCATCCCCTTCACCATAGGGTCACATCTGATAGCTGTGTAATACCAGCCACAGGTGGGTTTCTTCACCCAGGTTACCATGTCTGCAATATGGTTTCTAAATGACCACCTGCAGAGCTCTCAGAACACCACTAAGCACTTAAAAATTGACTGTCACAGGGTGTGTGTGTGTTGTCTGATGGGCAGACCAAGTCTAAACTAAATACCCTTGTTTGTAGTGTTATACTGCTTGCACAGCAGGTGGCGCAAGTTATAATACCACCACAGAGTAAACTGTAAAAAAATCTTACCTTGGCGGGAGGCGAGCTAGTGATATATTCCTTCATAACATATAAATAAAAGGCACACTATCAACATACAGCTGAAATGAAACCTATTCCCATTGTACTGTACATTCCCTCAAATTTGTCCATCATTTACGGGTATTGTTGGTGCTTTTTGTAAAATAAAACTTGCCTTTCTGGATGCTTGAAAACATGCTCATTCTAACTGTAATTAGTTGCAAATCAGTTACAAGAAGCACATGTTGTAATATTACATTGAATGCAATAAGTTTTTAAATTTTTGCGAAAGGCAAAATTGATCTGACTTTGTGGATATTTGGAAAGCAGTACATGAACAATATTATAAATTCAAACCCTTGCACTATTAATCTGTTTTATCGTGATGTTTTATCATTCATGTTTATTGTGGCTTAGTGCCCTTAATTGATGAGATATAATAATCCAAATTTGAAACCTTTTGCTGCAAAATTTTAGTGGCTAATTTTGTCCAGTTTATATGATATTGTTAGCCTATATTAGAAATTAAATCCACTGTTATGGTAGGATACAAAGTATGTTTTTTTAACTGGTTTTTAAGGATTACTAAAAACCAGTAATTGTACAAAAATGTAGGATGTATCCTATTTTCATAAAAAAGTCAATATTTTCAACAAATTCGTAAAATATTGGAGAGCAGCAGGTGAATGAAATTTTGTATTCCACGTCCTTGTACTACTGATCTATATTATGTATTTAGTTTCACATTCATTATGCCATTAATTTACGATATAAAAATTCGAAGTGTACTTTTTTTCCGTGACACAATTTTCCATAGTCCATTTTACTTCAAATTATATTCACTGTTGTCAGTCCATGTTGGATAAATAAATAAAATTCTTTTTGCAGCTAAATCCATGGTCTTTCTAATGAGCTCAGTTTGGATAGTTTTAACGAACATGTTTTGCAAAATGAGGTTTAAAATGATGCATTTTGTCTTTCTATAAAATCTTCAGCTTTGTGCTTAATTTACTTGGTATTGGAAAATAATACATTAATGAAAATTCATATTTGAGGATCTAGCATTGTTAGTTTACTACATGCCAAGCTTCATGTTTTTAGTATTTTTAGTGACACATATACAAAGCCAACATTTGAAATATTCTTAGGCAACAGTTTTTTCAGCCGACTGCCTACAGTTTTTTTAGCCGAAAAAGGCTTGTAAAATCTTTTCATTATTATTCTTTAAAAATGCATTGAATTGTACAAAATGGTCAAACTTAATTTCTTTCAACAAAATACTTCCCAAGTTATTGCAGCTGAAAGTCGCTAGAACTTTACGGTCACTGTGCGAGAAGTTGTACATGGACCAAATAAGTGACTATACCTCCAGCAGTATTGCATCAATGAATTTCAAACTTTTCCATTATTCATTGGGGGTACGCAATGTGAAAATGTTCACATAAAATTTCAACAAAATCCATGTTTGTCAAACAGGAAATTGTTCAGAAATTGGGTGATTTGATTACACACTTGTGTAATACCGTATATTTCCACAGATAAACGACCTTCAGATAAGATGACCTTCAGATAAGACAACCTTCAGATAAGACAAGGTACAACGTTTCATCAAAATCTTATAGTTTAAGCATATATCTGGCCCATAAGGCGACCCCCAAGTTACTGTATTCACCCGAATGCATGACACACTTTTTTTCCAGTTTTTGGGATTGAAAAATAAGCCTGCGGCTTAGATTCAGAGGCAAAGTTTCTGGAAGTTCTGAAAAATGCTGCTAGAAGCCACAAGTAGTTTTCGTGATTGGTACATCTAGTCAGTTTTCTTGTGGTCGCTTTTTTCATCCCATGAAGGCAACGGCATACCACCTCCAAATAGGACCATGCCTAGTAAAGCACTGTGGTGTTCAAACCAATCTTCGGATTGTTGACTGCTTTACTTACTATGCAATTTAATGGTACAGTATTGTGGTTGATATCATTTTGTTCCTTATAAGGTAGGGATTGAGGTAAATGATGGTGGTCATCTCAGACCCGCGACTGGGAGGGGGGCAGGGGGTGTGGAAAGATGAGGAGTCATTGCGCGCTTTAACCCTTGTAACTTCGCTCCTAATAATTCGATTTTAATTTTCTTTTTTTTTTTTTAAGAAAAAAAAGAAAGGTCTAACTGTGTACTACACATTATGCTATTAGTAATTTTTATGTAAATGTAGCCGTTTTGGTTAAAATTTCAAAAAACATCTGTCGGTTTGTCTTTCCGTCAATACATGTGTAGTTTTATTAAATTATAATTCATGTTTCATTATAAATCGTCGTTTTACATTATATAGCCTTCTCACATGTTGGTAAATTCGTTGCAGCTAGCTGAAAAGCAAGAACATGAGTGGAAGCTTAAGGTCAATTGCAAAAGCAGATTCTCCAGCTGGAGGAAAACGAAGAAGGATCAGTAAAACATGTATTATTTGTAATACGGTAGAAAGAGAGAATGTGGTTGAAAATCCTGGAGAAAACACCTACCACAGATTCTCAGAACTAAGGCAGCGTGCACTGAATGAGTTCACTAAGTATTTATTTATTTATTTATTTTTAATGGACCTTCGCAACTACAGTGCACTGTGTGCATGGCACGTAGCTGATTTGGAAAGATTGCGGGAAGCTGATAATTAAACATGGTTGTAAATGAAAAATTGCTGGCCTCCAAACAAAAGTGGTGTCTCATGCTGTTCCTTAGGAGGAGATGAAGCAGTTGAGCTGGAAAACAGAAAAATGAATGTTTGCAGGGGTATCATAGGGATCACACAAACTGCACAAGCTCTAAATAAATTTTTCTTGACAGTTCCTGAGCTGTTGAAGATTTGTTCTCGTAGTAAAGAACCTTTGAATCATTATAAAAAAAAATGTTCTGGCTGTCGTCAAGTCTTTAAAAAATTTCGTCAATACATTTGAATGCACGAGTAAAGATTTGCTTAATATTCTGAAAATGACTATTGCTCCCTCTGAAGTAAAATGTGACGTTTCTATAATGCCAGAATTAGGGCTGGAGAAACTTTGAAGGTGATCGAATTATTAATGTTACTGTTAATATCTGGTAATCTCATCCACAAAACAAAACGGCGTAGTGGAACTTAAAGAAGATAAAATAACTCTTCATCCGACTCACAGTTTTATGTCAATCACATCCGAAAATCAACCTGAAGGAATGTATTGGAATGTATGAACTATCTGTTGTTCCATGTTCTATGTTCGCAGCTGATGAAACAATGTACTACATATAAGTTAAAAGTAAGTTAATGCGCCGTTTAGAAAACCTTGTATGTGAAAAGAAAGATTCTGAATCAGAGCCAGAAGAAATGAAAACTATGTCTACTTCAGCTCAATTTGAAGAAAAGCAATATTCAGTCACAGTTGTTGATGGAATGGTAGAGGTCCACAAACAAAGTAGGAAAGAAGACGAAAACAATTTTTGATTTAACAAATCAGTTCTGCAAAATTATTTTTTCAAAGTATGACAAATTTTCTGAAATTCACTTTGTCTTTGACATATATGTAGACAATTCTCTGAAATATGCAGTAAGAGATCGAAGACAACAAGGTAGTGTTCTTGTCACGCACAAGATACAATCCAACACAAATAATAAAAATATTCATTTGAAGAAACTTCTTTCTAATGATAAAAACAAGGATGGGCTAACAGAAGTTTTCAGTACTGATCTAGGGGAAAGCAGCATGGATACTGGGAAAAACATGGTAGTATCCTATTGGAATCAAACTCTTACGTCGAAGCTCTACTAATAACACAAGAAGAGGCCGATACAAAAATAATACTACATGCTCTATCGCAAGTGTGAAGGATACATGGTATGTTGTCTCAGGAGCTAGGATACGTGAGATTTCTGTTTGTATGGCGTTTCAAGGGTTATGTCACAAGAGCAGATGCTTTGATTAGGTTGCATTCTCTCTCAGGGACTGATACCACCAGATCATTTTATGCTAAAACGAAAAAAAGTTTCTTTAACACATTTTTAGAAGCTGATGAGACAGTTCTTGACGATTTGTCATCACTGGGAAAAGAAGATTTAATGAAGAAACGATCCAAGTTCTGGAAGCTTTTATACGCTCTGTATATTTAAGAAACCCGAAGATGATATCCCCAAAAGAACTGGGATGTTGTTTTTATACCAAAAAGCTAATTGATGGATCAGGCATGCCTCCAACACAAGACACTCTGCGTCTGGCCAAGAAAAAAAAAAGCACATCTTCAACCCTTAATATGGCAGAAAGCACATATTGCCAATCCTGAAACACCTGCGGTTACTGAGTGGGATTGTACTGTTAATGAGAAAGGTAAATACGAGACAGTACTGTGTGATATTCCTTGTGGACCTGAATAACTTCTCTCAGTCGTCAAATATTCATGTGGCCTATCAAAATGTGCTCAACCGTACAAATATGCACTAAATAAACTTCCTTGCACAAACATGTTCCTGTTCTGCTGATCCACAAAAATGCTCTTACGTGAGCTAAGAAGAAGATTATTATGAACTATCAAATGAAACAGACTTCTGTGACAAATCTGGTGTTAATGACGATGGTGATGAACTTCAGTTACGGTTATGAAACACGAAAAAAGTAAGAAGGAGACTAACTTGTGGATTCCATCCAGAAGAAGAACATCCTTTATTTTTCAGCAAATGAATGTAATAATAAAACACAAGACTTGTTTAATTATTCCGTGGCAGTTAAAATATATTCCTAAAATAATAAATGTGCGTGTAATGCTACGTTGTATCCAATCATAAAAAAGCATGCTTTTTTTTAACACCGCAAAGTTTAATAGAAAAGTAATTTCTTTTCCCGAGACGTCATTTAAACACAATGTACATATTATGCGGGTGAAAACACACAAAATTGCACGAGAACAGAAGATAAAGGACTTCAAAGGAAGCCGTAATTGTTGCAGGTACCTCCAAAATATTTTAACCCTTTCACTTCTCCGTACATAAACATACGCTTATTGTTTCAGAGCGACTCTGGATATACAGTAAAACCTCGTTTTTACATTCTCGGTTTTTACGTTTTCCCACCATTTACACCATTTTTTGTCGGTCCCATCAAATTTCCTATGTATATAATGTTAATTCGCCCTCGTTTTTGCGTTAACATATTTACATTTTTCCCGCATTTTACGCTTTTCGGAAGAATTTTCGTGAAGAAAAATGATGTAATGTACATAAATTGACACTAGCATGACTTTCCCCATAAGGTATACCGCTTAAAAATTATTCACAGTCGAGTTTATTGATACTTTGCATTTATTCAAACGTATATTTCGCCTTTCGTTGATGACTTACGACAAGCCGATTTGTGGCGATGTAGTTCCTCTTTCAACCAGCTTCTTTGCCATAGCGCTTGGCGTGAGAATAACGCTGATTTGTGGCAGTGCAGTTCCTCTTTCCGCTAGCTTCTTTGCCAAAGCGGCTGACTCAAACAATCAGAAACAGTTGCTTTGTTGGCATGAGAATAAAGAGTTGCATTGTTTTTGTGATACATATTTCTGATTAATAAAGAACGATATCTGTCAAAGTTGGGTATCATAATACCCACAGCCTCAAAAAAGCGATAATAGTGAGAGGTGCCGATCCTATGCAAACGTCACAAAAATACTTATGCATATTTTTGTACTCGAAAATGTGAAAAAATTCTCTAATATCATCGTGTGAAACATCTAAAAATACAAAAATAACGGAACTTTGAGTTTTACTACGTAAATAATTACGTAATTCTGGAAAAAGGCAGTAATTTTGGGGATGTGTTACATAGCCTGGCAGCAGCGTCCAAACAATATCGAAGTGGTTCAGGTAATTTTGAAGATGTGTTACATAGCCTAGCAGTGGCGTCCTCGATTATAATGAATGAAATTACGTCAAAAATTTCTACTTCCCATAAAATTACCAATTCTGTTTGGCGCGTAAAATAGCGGCGTCCTCGATTATAATGAATGAAATTACATCAAATTTCTACTTCCCATAAAATTACCAGTTCTGCCTGGCGCTTAAAATAGCGGCATCCTCGATTATAATGAACGAAATTACGTCAAAAATTTCTAATTCCCATAAAATTACCAATTCTGTTTGGCGCTTAAAATAGCGGCGTCCTCGATTATAATGAATGAAATTACGTCGAAATTTCTACTTTCCGTAAGATTACCAGTTTTGCCTGGCGCTTAAAATAGTGGCGTCCTCGATTATGATGAATGGAATTACGTCAAATTTCTACTTCCCATAAAATGACCAGTTCTGCCTGGCGCTTAAAATAGCGGCATCCTCGATTATAATGAACGAAATTACGTCAAAAAATTCTACTTCCCGTAAAATTATGTTTTACCTGGAGCTTAAAATAGTAAAAATTTGGATAACCTTTATTGTATAATAAACTTCCTGGCGAGTATTTAGATGCCTATTATGTACATATATCACAAATAAACTACGAAAATGCAAGGCTCATGCAGTAAGCATTTTTTACCACTTAAAACATTATTTCCTGCATTTTACACCATTTTACTTAAGTCCCTTGAAAAGCGTAAAAACGAGGTTCTACTGTATTAAGAAATTATTTTTGACAGGTGACATTATAAAATCAAGCTGGATTGTAAATTATTAATTCTATTCCTGCTTTACAGTGTATAGGTTAACGTATGTACCCTTGTCCACTCAGTAAATTAATAAAACTCATAAGGGGGATTTTTTTAATTATGCTAAATTTCAGTCTAATTTTTTATTTTGTACCATTGTATAAAATGACCTCAGATTGTGGGGGCTCTTTTTATGATTCAGCCATTGTCTTATCTGCAGAAATATACTGTAATAACAGTGTTTTATATAAAAAAGAAATAGAATAACTTACCAAAAGGACAGGCTCATAGATAGACACAAAAAAACACAAATAAAAACACACACAAACCTGAAGAAGCGGTCATTGGTTGCGAAAGCTTGTATCTTGTGTTTGTGGGTGTTTTTACTTGTATTTTTTTGGTCTATCTACAAGCCTGTCCTTTGGGTAAGTTATTCGATTTCTATCTTTTATACATATTTATCCCACCAGGAAAGTTTACTTCTATAATATTCGTAATAACAGCTTTGAGATACATGCACTGATTAATTACTAATAACTATATTTGGGTCAATGTTATTGATCCCTGACAGTTTGCATTGTTGTTGCAAGTTTTTAACATTGATGTGCAAACTGATTCTGATGAAAACTATAAGGTTATAATGTGTACCATAAAGACATACACAAAATTGCATAATACAACTGGTGTCAGTAGGCACATATGTTATAGCAACTGACTGAAATGTCAGTGATCAACTTACAGTGACTCAATTATAGCCAAAATCTGCATCTGCTGTAAATGAAGTTTTTATACTGTGATTGGAGCTACCCTCTAAACTGTTTTTAAAGTTTACTTTTGGTTACAAAAGTCTTAGAACCAGTCACCAGCTTGCACCAATACCATACTGTAGTGTAAAAAATTATGCTACATGCCCGAAATCTGGCTCAAGATAATCAAAAAGTTTATTTTGTGGGAATTCTGACACTAAACATTGCTTCAGGAACTCCTTATGTCCTGATATCAGAGCAGCTACTTTGCAAGTACTAGAGACTCGGAGCAGAAACATGGATCCCCAGAGAAGAAAAAAATCTAATAAGTGTACAGTAAAACTTCTGAATAACGGACACTAATGGGGAAAATAAAACTGTCCACTTTTAAGAAGTGTCCGCTGTTAAGAAAAGGATAAAATACAAAATAGTAAAGTACCGTTTATTCGAAATGATCGGATAACTAAAATCTCGGATAAAACCAAAGTCTCCTGTTTTCATGCGTGAAACACACCGAATTGCGTCAATACCTCTGCCAGGCACTTAAATGCGATTTGCGGAGTATCCCATGTAGAATACCGCTAAGTATGATGATAAATGGTGCGAATGCCATGCCGCTTCTTGAACCGATCCAGCCAGCCATAATTTCCGTGGAAGTCTTGCTCCTTTCCTTCAATGAGCTCATAAAAAGTCACAGCTTTTTGAGGAAGTAGAGGACCGTAACTAGCACGCCTTTGGCTCTTATTTGTTCATGTCACAAAAATAAAGACTCTTCTGACTGAGGATGTGAACCTTTTCTCATTCTGTTTCGAGATTTCATTGCGCTGCTTGATGCTTGAGTGGAACAAAACGTTTAAATTTCTGATCAGTTTGTTTTTCAATCAGTAATCGCACTCATACCGACATTCAAATCCGCAACAACTCTCGCGGGTGGCTCACCAGCATCAATTTTCTGCAAAGAGCAAAGCTTTTGTTACAACGACATCACATTCTTTTTTCATTTCGCGCCCATAGTCAGTGTTTTTTCTTTTCTTTTACCGGCACTCAAATGATTCCTTTTTGGTATTTGACCATTTTTATCTCTGGGCATTTTAAAGCATGTAGCGCGAACATAAAGCTTCAAGTCAAAAACACACAACAAGAAATCACTCAAGACGCATTCGACAAAGTTTTTTACTATTAAACCAGGCTATGGCAGCCATCAAATGAAAACATTCGATACACCTATCACCTCACCCCTGTCCTACCCAAGCCCATGCTGCAACACAACAGTGAGTTAACTATTGAATGCTTGGCTTCGTCTGATGTACCGACAACAGCCGGAAAGTGTTTGGCGGCGCACTCTCATTCTGTTTCTGCACTGCATGAACCAATACTGTACGTACTGTACTTCCAAGAAGTTCCAACAGATGGCAATGACACGAAATCACAGAATACGAACAAGAAACACGCTAAATCTTCAATCAACACACAATAGAATTGACGACACTCGGACTTTTGACAAGCAAGAGTGCACTGATTCTTCCACGCTATCCGTTAGTTGGAAGTTTTGATTGTTGTTGGGGGACATATTACGATGTCCGTGTCCGTTATTGAGAATGTTCACTATTCAGAATAATTTTAGCGTAAGGGCTAATGTTGTTTTGCAGGGGAATTTTAAAATGTCCGCTATTGGGAAGTGTCCGTTAAGGAAGGTTTTACTGTATATACTCTGTGGTTATGATTGTTCAGTTGCTTCTTATTAATGTAAGAGTAGTTAGTCAATCTTTGTTGAGATGTTAAGTTGTTGAGAAGTTGTGAACTACTAATGAATGTATGGCTTCAAAGTAGTAGCATTAGTGGGTACGAATAACCCCCGCACCTCTATAATCTACATCGAGGTGATCAGTTTTATTGCAAGTGTTTTGAAGTAGTTTTTATTTCATATCCTTCTTTAGAGACAATGTTGTAGGAAGGAAGAGGAAGTAGGAAGTAGATGAAGATAAAATAGGAGATACTAAACTGAGAGAGGAATTTGACAGAGCCCTGAAGAAAGACCTAGGTCGGTACAAGGCCCTGGGAATAGATGAGCTTCTGAAGTCTCTGGGAGAGCCAGCCATGAAAAAACTATTTCACCTGGTGTGTAAGAGGTGAGATAGGCAAAATACTCTCAGACTTTAAGAAAAATGTAAATATCCCCAACTCCAAAGAGAGCAGGCACAGACAGATATCAAACTGATGGTTCTGTAATTTTGACAAGTCACAGTTGCAAAATTTTAACACAAATTACTTGCAGGAGAATGGAAAAGCTGGTAGAAGCCAACCTTGGGGAAGATCAGTTTGGATTTAGTAGGGACATAGGAACAAGGAAGACAATACTCACTTTACAACTTGTCTTAGAAGATAGATTAAGGAAAGGCAAACCTACATTTCTAGATTTTGTAGATTTGGAGAAAGCTTTTGACAATGTTGATTGGCATACACTCTTTCAAATTCTGAAGTCAGCAGGGGTAAAATATAGGGAAAGGAGGGTTATTTACAACTTGTAATATCGCAGTTATTAGAGCTGAAGGGCAATGAGGAGAAGCATTCTTTGAGAAGGAAGTAAGGCAGGGTTGTAGCCTTTCTCCAATGTTATTCAATTTGTATATTGAACAAGCTGTGAAGGAAAGAAGGAAAAATTCGGAATAGGGATTAAAGTTCAGAGCAAAGAAATAAATACATTGGGTTTTGCTGGTGACATTATAATTATGTCAGAGACAGCCAAGGACCTGGAAGAGCAGTTGAATGGAATGGACAGTGTGCTGAAGAGAGCGTATAAAATGAACATTAACAAGAGCAAAACAAAGGTAATGGAATGCAGTCTTCGTAAATCAGGTATGCTGAAGCAATTAGATTAGGTAACAAAACAATAAAGGTGGTAGATGAGTTTTGTAACTTGAGTAGTAAAATAACACGCAACATTGGAATACAGAGGATACAAAATGCAGAATGACAATGGGAAGAAGAGCGTTTTTGAAAAAGATAAATTTTCTAACATTGAATATTGCATGTTTCAGGTCCTGTACGAGCCATTCTGGATATGGAAAATGTTCTACTGCTGCCCTGGCCAGCACATTGTCCAGATCTCTCACCAACTGAAAACGTCTGGTCAATGGTGGCCGAGCAACTGGCTCGTCCCAATACGCCAATCACTACTCTTGATGAACTATGATATCCTGTTGAAGCTGCATGGGCATCTGTACTTGTACACGCCATCCGCTCTTTTTGACTCAATGCCCAGGTGTATCAAGGCCGTTATTATGGCCAGAAGTGGTTGTTCTGAGTACTGATTTCTTAGGATCTATGGACCCAACTTGCGTGAAAATGTAATCACGTATTAGTTCTAGTATTATAGACGAAAAATTCCTAGCAGGAAAAATTATATATAAAAAATAGATGAAGATTACTCGCCAGGCGAAGGAGCACAGGTGTGATAGTAGCACAAATAAATAGAACACACACACACACACACACACACACACACACACACACACACACACACACACAACGCAAGCTTTCACAACCCAGTTGCTTCTTCAGGCAGAAGGAGAACTATCTGGTCAGTCGTGAAGGAAGTGTCTGGTCAGGAGCAGCAGGTAGAAGATATAACGTCAGTGCGTAGTAGGAATGTTTCTGTTACTGACAAGTTAGATATATGTGCAATATTCAATAATCACTTTCTGAATGTAGTAGAGGAACTAAACAAAACTCTAGTTTCTACAGGTAATCATATAACGTTTTTAGAAAATGCGTTTCCGAGGCTGTTACCTGAAATGATCCTTCATGATACTTCCATAGGTGAGATTGAGTCAATAATTAAATCACTAAAGACTAAGGACTCTTGTGGATATGATGGGGTATCTAGCAGAATTCTAAAGTACTGTTCTCCATATGTTAGCCCAGTACTAAGCCATATTTGTAATTTGTCCTTTCAGAATGGTCAGTTTCCTAACAGATTAAAGTACTCAGTAGTGAAACCGCTTTATAAAAAGGGAGAAAGGGATAATGTAGACAACTATAGACCTATTTCTATGCCATCAGTTTTTTTTCCAAAGTTATTGAAAAGGCTGTATGTTCAAGATTAATTGATCATTTCAGTTCACATAATTTCCTGTCAAACATACAGTTTGGTTTTAGAAGTGGTTTAACGACTGAAAACGCTATATTTTCGTTTCTCTCTGAGGCACTTGATGGGTTAAATAAGAGGCTACGGACATTAGGCGTCTTCTTTGATTTAACAAAAGCGTTTGATTGTGTTGATCACAAAATATTGTTGCAGAAGTTGGAACATTATGGAATACGGGGAGTAGCCCACAACTGGTTCACCTCTTACTTTAATAATAGACAACAGAAGGTAATTCTCCGCAGTGTAGAAAATGGCTATGACGTGCAATCCCAATGGGGCACAATTAAGTATGGGGTGCCCCAGGGGTCGTTTTGGGACCATTGCTGTTTCTTATTTATATAAATGATATACCTTCGAGTATAACAGGTGATTGTAAAATATTTTTGTTTGCTGATGATACCAGCTTGGTAGTGAAGGATGTTGCTCGTAATATTGACACAGTATCAAATAATTCAGTTCAAGAGATAAGTTAATGGCTAATAGAAAACAAGTTGATGTTAAATCACAGTAAAACTCAGTTTTTACAATTTCTAACACATAATTTGACGAAATCTGACATTATGATTACACATAATGGGCATGTGATAAGTGAGACTGAACAGTTCAAATTTCTAGGTGTTCATATAGACAGTAAGCTGTCATGGAAAGCCCATGTTCAGGATCTTGTTCCAAAACTAAATTCTGCTATATTTACCATTAGAACAATATCTGAGATAAGTGATTTTTCAACACGAAAAGTAGTCTATTTCGCTTACTTTCACTCACTTATGACGTACGGCATTGTTTTTTGGGGTAACTCGCCTGATGCAAAAAGGATATTTCTGGCTCAAAAACGGGTGGTTCGAGCAATATCTAGTGTAAGTTCGCGAACGTCATGTCGACCCCTTTTCAGTAGTCTGGGAATTTTGACTCTGGCGTCACAATACATTTTTTCTTTAATGTCGTTTGTTGTTAATAACATCAGCTTATTCCCACGAGTTAGTAGCTTTCACTCGGTGAATACTAGACAGATGTCTAATCTACATTTGCACCACACCACCTTAACACTTGTGCAGAAAGGGGTGCAGTATTCTGCGGCATCCATTTTCAATAAGCTGCCACAAGAACTAAAGAATCTTAGCACTAATCCACATGCTTTCAAATCTAAATTGAAGAGTTACCTCGTGGCTCACTCCTTTTATTCTGTCGAGGAACTCCTAGAAAAGTTAAACAATTAAGCTAATTCTTTTTTTCTTTATTGATTCTTTTCACTTTATCTTAAGATTGTCGTGTGCAAAGGACTACTTAAAATTTTTCTATTACCATTCTTGTGTAACAATGTATTGACTTGTTCCATGACCATGGAGTCTTACTCCTCAAGTGGGTCCTATGGAACAGAAAAAAAAAACAAATAAATAAATAAAGGAAGTGAGGGTTTTAAGGAAGGGGGTAAGGAACCATTCCAATCCCAGGAGAGGAAAGCCATTGGAACGGCTCCTTACCCCCTTCCTTAAAGACCTTATCATTTCCTTTTCCCTCTCCTTCTGCCTGAAGAAGCAACTGGATTGCGAAAGCTTTTGTGTGTGTGTGTGTGTGTGTGTGTGTGTGTGTGTGTGTGTGTGTGTGTGCGCGCGCGCGCGCTATTTATTTGTGCTACTATCACACCTGTGCCTGGTGAGTAACATTAATTTATTTTTATATATAATTAGTTCTAGTATAATATATGTGTCCAATGAATACCCGTTTATCATCTGTTTTTCTTCTTGGTGTAGCAATGGCCAGTAGTGTAGATATTGGTTGTTAGGATAGAGAGTTGCATCAAACCAGTCTCCGGACTGAAGACTATAACAACAACAACACTCCTCCTTTTCCATGGAAAAACTGGTGGAATCCAACCTTGGGGAAGATCAGTTGGGATTTAGGAGAAATGTAGGGTAGAAGAAGCGTTTCTTAAGAAGAAAAATTGGTTGACATCAAATATTAAGTGTTATGAAGTCCTTTCGGAATGCATTTGTCTGGAGTGTAGTATTGTATGGGAGTGAAATATGGACAATAAAGAGTTCAGACAAAAAACATGATAGAAGCTTCTTAAATGTGGTTCTAAAGACAAATTATGAAGATCAGATGGGTAGATCACGTAACTAATGAGGAAGTGCTCAAAAGAATTGGGGCAAAAAGGAGTTTCTGGCATTATCTGACTAAGAGAAGGGATAAATAATATAGTGAGGACAGTTTACTACTCACCGCAAAGACGTGGCGACGAGCTGCGACAGGCACATACAAAAGACACACACATACAACACATTCAGCTATCGGCCATGGCCTTCTTCAGAAATAGAGCACTCACGCAATCACACAGGCACACAACACAGTCATACAACCATCACCTCCGACTGCCACACTTCGAATCATGCTCTGCAGCGAATCGGGGGCGGGAGGGGAGGGGGAGGGGATAGAAAGGTTACGTCACGGTGGTGGGGATAGGTTAGATGGGAATAACGAGATGCAGCTTAGGAATGGAGTGGGGAGGCGGGTGAGGGGAGAAAATAAAATAAAGTAAAATAATTCATGTACACTGCAAGTGCACAAGACCACACACACACACACACACACACACACACACACACACACATATACACACACACGATCACACATTCACACACCACTCAAATCAGGCGAGGCTTGGGATACAGAGGTAGGAACTGTAAGGTATGGAAGGGGAAAAAAAAAAATAATAATAATAATAATAATGAAGTTATCGTAGGTTGAGGCCTGGTTGATTTCGGGATCGGAGAATGTATTGTAGGGATAACTCCCATCTGTGCAGTTCAGAAAAGCTGGTGGTGGATGGGAGGATCTAGATGGCCCGGGTTGTGAAGCAGCCATTGAAATCAAGCATGTGCTCCGCTGCATGCTGTGCCACAGGGTGGTCCACCTTGTTTTTGGCCACAGTTTGGCGGTGGCCATTCATCCTAATGGACAGCTGGTTGGTGGTCATGCCAATATAGAAAGCTGTACAGTGCTTGCAGCACAGTTGGTAAATTAAGTGGCTGCTTTCACAAGTGGCCCGGCCTCTGATAGGGTAGGATAAGCCTGTGACAGGACTGGAGTAGGAAGTGCTGGGTGGGTGGATTGGACAGGTCTTGCAGCGGGGTCTTCCACAAGGATATGATCCCTGTGGCAGTGAGCTGGGTTTCGGGGTGGCATAAGGATGAACTAGGATGTTGTGAAGGTTGGGAGGGCGACGGAACACCACTTTAGGAGGGGTGGGAAGGATCTTGGGCAGGATGTCTCTCATTTCAGGGCATGAGGATAGAAAATCAAAACCTTGGCGAAGGATGGAATTTAGTTGTTCGAGACCAGGGTAGTACTGGGTGACAATGGGAGCGCTCTTTTGTGGATGGTTACTAGTGTTAGGAAGAGGATTTGGGGTGTGTGAGGATATGGCACGGGAGATTTGTTTGCGGACTAGGTCTGTGGGGTAGTTTCTGTTTGTGAAGGCCTTTGTGAGACCTTCTGCAGTGACAAGAATTCCCTTTCTGAATATGCTGAAGGTCTCACAAAGGCCTTCACAAACAGAAACTACCCCACAGACCTAGTCCGCAAACAAATCTCCCGTGCCATATCCTCACACACCCCAAATCCTCTTCCTAACACTAGTAACCATCCACAAAAGAGCGCTCCCCTTGTCACCCAGTACTACCCTGGTCTCGAACAACTAAATTCCATCCTTCGCCAAGGTTTTGATTTTCTATCCTCATGCCCTGAAATGAGAGACATCCTGCCCAAGATCCTTCCCACCCCTCCTAAAGTGGTGTTCCGTCGCCCTCCCAACCTTCACAACATCCTAGTTCATCCTTATGCCACCCCGAAACCCAGCTCACTGCCACAGGGATCATATCCTTGTGGAAGACCCCGCTGCAAGACCTGTCCAATCCACCCACCCAGCACTTCCTACTCCAGTCCTGTCACAGGCTTATCCTACCCTATCAGAGGCCGGGCCACTTGTGAAAGCAGCCACTTAATTTACCAACTGTGCTGCAAGCACTGTACAGCTTTCTATATTGGCATGACCACCAACCAGCTGTCCATTAGGATGAATGGCCACCGCCAAACTGTGGCCAAAAACAAGGTGGACCACCCTGTGGCACAGCATGCAGCGGAGCACATGCTTGATTTCAATGGCTGCTTCACAACCCGGGCCATCTGGATCCTCCCATCCACCACCAGCTTTTCTGAACTGCACAGATGGGAGTTATCCCTACAATACATTCTCCGATCCCGAAATCAACCAGGCCTCAACCTACGATAACTTCATTATTATTATTATTTCCCCCCCCCCCCTTCCATACCTTACAGTTCCTACCTCTGTATCCCAAGCCTCGCCTGATTTGAGTGGTGTGTGAATGTGTGATCGTGTGTGTGTATATGTGTGTGTGTGTGTGTGTGTGTGTGTGTGTGTGTGTGTGTGTGTGGTCTTGTGCACTTGCAGTGTACATGAATTATTTTACTTTATTTTATTTTATTTTCTCCCCTCACCCGCCTCCCCACTCCATTCCTAAGCTGCATCTCGTTATTCCCATCTAACCCATCCCCACCACCGTGACGTAACCTTTCTATCCCCTCCCCCTCCCCTCCCGCCCCCGATTCGCTGCAGAGCATGATTCGAAGTGTGGCAGTCGGAGGTGATGGTTGTATGACTGTGTTGTGTGCCTGTGTGATTGCGTGAGTGCTCTATTTCTGAAGAAGGCCATGGCCGATAGCTGAATGTGTTGTATGTGTGTGTCTTTTGTATGTGCCTGTCGCAGCTCGTCGCCACGTCTTTGCGGTGAGTAGTAAACTGTCCTCACTATATTATTTATTCCAACCTGGACTTTCCATTATTATAAGAGAAGGGATAGATTCATGGGACACATTCTGAGACATCAAGGAATAGTCAATAGCATTAGAAGAAAATTTGTGGAGTAAAAATCGTAAAGAGAAACGAATACAGTAAGCAGATACAAAAGAATTTATAATGCCATTCTTTTCTCGGGTGAAGAGGCTTGCACAGTACCGGATAGCGTGGAGAGCTGCATCAAACCGGTCTGCAGACTGAAGACCACATCAAGAATGTCCTTCTTTGCCTATGGTTGTAATCAGATAATAAACTACAAAGTCCAAGTTTGAGATTCAGACTAACAGTGTTCTCTTCAAAGGCATGAAACAGCCAGACCTTTGAACACAGAGCGCCCCAAAATACTGATTGTATGAAGGAAGATTCTTAATACTTAGGATACCAATAACTGTAATGTTTAACTACAAAATACATGGTCACAAAACAACATGTCTCTGCTGTATTATATAATCTGTGACAAAACATAGTGTTCGAGTTACTCTGGTGCACTGTTGCATGAAATAAATCTCCTTCACTTTACTGTGTTTGACACTGACATAAATCATTATGAGCTAATAGTCATTTTTAAAACTTGTGCATCTAATACTGATAGAAAAATTATTTTAATTATTAACAACAAGAAATGTAAGTTAAAACTTTATGTACCAGGTGGCAGAAGACTGACAAGCAAGATTAGATAAAAAGTACAATAAAAGTTAATTAATGGAAGCTATTACAAAATCACCTTTTTGAACTATTCTATTGCATTCCACATTGACTGAACCCATGAGAAATTTCCCAGTATGGGTACTTGAAATCCAGGTTAATTAATTTCCAGTTTTCAAAATTTTTTTGAATTTATAATGTATTGTCTGTATGTGCCTATCTGTTACCTCTGGTAAATAATTGTTCCTCGATTGCTTAGTATTTATCCTCAAAAAGTAAAATTCTAACTCCTGTTTTCTGAAGTGTGAGATTTCTCCTTGGGAAAGAAATAGGGGTAGAAATGGGGAAAGTTATATAGGAAAGCAAGGTTCCTCATACCCAAAATGGAAAGGAAACCATCAATTGTGAGGATACCATGACAAAAGATAAAAGATTTCTTAGTTAAAATAACAATACATATTAATCATAAGTTTATAATGTCTTACTTCAAGAGACATATTGACACATTTGCAAACTTGCTAACAAGCCATGGTTCCAGGCTAGGAATGGTCGTCAGTTCGTACATTAAATGAATGAATGCAATGTGGTCTTCTTTGGAAAATTTCAGTCCATACACTTTTATGTATCTGAAAAAGAAACATGTTGTATGAGAAATCAAAAAACTTCAAACAATTCAAAATTAAATAAATTGTGTGCTGTCATGAATTTCATCATAATACAGATGGGAGGAAGCAAAGATTCACCAAAAATGATTACTGCAGTAAAGCCAATATTTTACAAGTAGATACTTATAAAAACTAACAATATCATAATAAGGACAATTTACAACTCACCGCAAAGACGTGACATTGAGGAATGGAGTGAGAAGGTGGGTGAGGGGAGGAAATAAATATAATAAAATAAATCAATCAAATGCAAGCGTGCCACACGAACGGGCACGTGCGCGCGCGTGCAACACACACACACACACACACACACACACACACACACACACACACACACGCGCGCGCGCACACACGTCGAAGAATGTAGTGGAGAGATGGGTGAGGGGACGAAAATAAAATAAATCAATTAAACGCACATGTGCCATGTGTGCAACACAGACGCAAATATTATCTGGGCCTCAACCTACGATAACTTCCCAGTTTTCCCCACCCAACAGTTCCTACCTCTTTATCCTAAACCTCTCCTATTTTGAGTGGCGCGCGTGTGTGTGTGTGTGTGTGTGTGTGTGTGTGTGTGTGTCGCAGTTATGCAGTTCCCATAGCATAATACTGTTATTGTTAGCCACATGACAAGACACAACCACTGCCTTGGAGATAACCGATTCATTCAACAATTTAACATTTTTCCATTAGACCAATCTCTATGACCCCATGCCCACTATAACTGTAATCAGCAATTCCCCAAAGCCAATAAAGGAACAGGTAAGAATCATCTGTCACAAAGCACCATATTAAACAATGAACCGTACACCAAATGCTGTGCTATCAAACAATTGAGCCTGCGCTAGTACATGGTGAAGATGGCAACGATTGCCATTATACTTCAATATTTTATTATGTTAAATCACAAATTAAGCCAACAAAACAAATTACATCATTAGTCAAATGGTATTAAAAACTTAAGTTCTGGACTTTACAGGAGATGCCCAAATAAATTCACACCACAATGCCCTCCTGTCGTATAAATTTCAATTCCTAATCTGCGGTAATCAATTTGGAAGAAACGAAGTTAAGAAGGGTCACAACCAACTTATATTTATCACGTGGACAAGTTAAAAGCGTTGACTTAAACAAGTTTTCCAGGTTGGCCATAAGTCTTGCACAAGATGTAGACAAGAAATTTCTCATGATTAGCTCATGAGAAAATGTATAATGACTCATTATACATTATAAGGATTAGGTTGACACATCCTACAAAGCAGTTTCTTGGATATTCGTCCTTAAAGCTTCAAAAATTAGTGAAATGGATTCAACAGGCTACATAGTTGGAAAGTTTAAGAAGCACAATTATTTGACTCCGATGATGATGTGGAAACACAAATGATGTAAACAAATCCAGAAATATAAAAACATAGGCATTTTAATTACAGAATAAAAGTTTGAAGTGTATCATTAGTCATCTGACTGTAGTTCAAAATGAGATTTGGCTGCTATAAACAAATTTACCCTTTAAGGCATAGTGGCTCTTAGTGGCTTCAAAGTGATGCCACATGTGGGAATTTTTGTAACAAGGACCAGAGCCTGTTTCATTATCATGAGTTTCTAATACTGGTGTTTACATCAGTTATAGTGGTTACTAATTGGCCACCTTCACCTGCGCCATTCACCGCACCGTTACCAATGTCTACACAATAACCACAACTCGCGGACTCATAAACTGCACTTTTACTCAGAGTAGTGCACTGTAATGTAAAACTGGATTTGTAAGTACAACATTTTCATACATAATAGATGAATATAGTAACATTTATTATAATTACTAGATAATTGATTTCAATTATGACATAGTAATTAATTTTAGCCTTTATATTACACTAACACATTACTGTGTACTTAAGTTGCGGAATATCCATGAAATTCAATTATCCACAGTTTTCAAATCCCCAATTAACAAGGATAATTGAGAGTTGACTGTAAGCGAAACACTTGCAGCATAAAAAAGTCTCAGTTCTTTCACCCCCCCCCCTTTTTTTTTTTTTTTTTTTTTGCACAGATTAACCATATATTTCCATTGCATGTGAGCAGTTGATTTAGGAGCTCAAGAAGTGACCTTGAGTTCCTAAATCGACTGCTTACATGCAATGGCAATCCATGATCCTTCCCACCCCTCCTAAAGTGGTGTTCCGTCGCCCTCCCAACCTCCACAACATCCTAGTTCATCCTTATGCCACCCCGAAACCCAGCTCACTGCCACAGGGATCATATCCTTGTGGAAGATCCTGCTGCAAGACCTGTCCAATCCACCCACCCAGTACTTCCTATTCCAGTCCTGTCACAGGCTTATCCTACCCTATCGTAGGCCGGGCCACCTGTGAAAGCAGCCACGTAATTTACCAACTGTGCTGCAAACACTGTACAGCTTTCTATATTGGCATGACCACCAACCAACTATCCATTAGGATGAATGGCCACGGCCAAACTGTCGCCAAAACAAGGTGGACCACCCTGTGGCACAGCATGCAGCGGAGCACATGCTTGATTTCAATGGCTGCTTCACAACCCAGGCCATCTGGATCCTCCCATCCACCACCAGCTTTTCTGAACTGCACAGATGGGAGTTATCCCTACAATACATTCTCCGATCCCGAAATCAACCAGGCCTCAACCCCCGATAACTTCCCTATATCTTTTTTTTTTTCCTCCATAGCTTACAGTTCCTACCTCTCTATCCCAAACCTCGCCTATTTTCAGTGGTGTGTGAATGTGCGATCGTGTGTGCGCGCGTGTGTGTGTATGTGGTCTTGTGTACTTGCAGTGCGCATGCATTTTATATACATATTTATTCTACCTTATTTTATTTTGTTTATTATATTTTCTCCCCTCACCTGCCTCCCCACTCCATTCCTAAGCTGCATCTCATTATTTCCATCTAACCTATCCCCACCACCGTGACATAACCTTCCTATCCCCTCTCCCCTACCCACCCACCCCCCCACACCCGTCCACGATTCACTGCAGAGCGTGATTCGAAGTGCGGCAGCCGGAGGTGATGGTTGTTTGACTATGTTGTGTGCCAGTGTGATTGCGTGAGTGTTCTATTTTCTGAAGAAGGCCATGGCCGATAGCTGAAAGTTTTGTATACGTGTGTGTCTTTTGTATGAGCCTGACGCAGCTCATCACCACGTCTTTGCGGTGAGTTGTAAACTGTCCTTACTATATTATTAATTCCAACCTGGACTTTCCATTATTAAGTAAGCATATACAATACAGCCCCAGATATGTGAGTGACTTGAATCCTATTGATGATGTAATACAGCTCAGTAAGCTGTCCTCGAGAGTGAGTGTTCATTAGAAACAAGGTTCCCCCACAAGAGTGGTTTAAAGGAGGATACATAAATTCAATTCAGAGGTGGCCTGTTAGGTTCACTATTGGTACATTAAACAACGGGTAATACAAAGATGCTTTGAAAACTCAAATGGGAATCCCTAGAGGGAACCAGACATTATTTTTGAGAAATAAGTATTATTTTTATATTACACATGTTAAAAGCTGGCTGCAACACAATACCTCTACCTTCAACTTTAGCCAATAAGAAAAATTAAAGCCCATAGTGTAGCATAAGAGCTGTAGTTTTTACTCTTGCTCAAGCTGGTGGTGGTACAAGATAGGAAATGACAAGTAGTGGAACAAATTATCTTCTGCCATACAACATTTGATACCTTACGGAGTATGGATGTAAATTCAAGAGACTACAATACCCTACTGTCACTGAAGCACTTGGCTGGAGTGCAGTTTATGAGTATGCGAGTGGCGTGTCACGTTTGGACGTTGCCAACGGCGCCGGAGCCAATCAGCAGCCGCATTCGCGCGGCCTATAACAATAGCTTTCTGTTTATGATTTGTAAACAAATCAGCGTAGTGGATTTAAAGATCTTTAGAGCAACATATTGCATTGCAATAAATGTGGGATTTATATTTACATTCTGTAATGGAGATTGAGCGTACTGGCTGTACTATGTAGTCAAAATTATTTTCACCAGTAATTTTAGTTGTGGTAATTGCATAACTTTCACAGCCTTTACGAGTGCAATTACTTATACTTAGCGGTTCTCAACTGGATATTCAGGCGCTACTATGAGACAAAACTTCTTGTGTAACCTATGTACACCTTAAGGCTGCGCTGGCCTGTTGTTTTTGAAGTTATCAATAGTGTGTTAAAGAGTAGTCTAAAAGAGTGTTGGAAACATTTTTTCCATTTAAAAATGTGATCTGTAGCGTAGCCTTCAGATGGTTAGGTGTAGGTTAAACAAGATTTTTTTTTCTAGTATGTGAGGGCGCAGCGCCCAAATCTCGGTTCAGAACCAGAACTTCGTGATACACGGATTCTTCTGGTTTTTTTCTTAGAGATGTGAACATTCATTGTAATAACCTTCATTATTCACTTATTGCAATTCACTTGAAAAATTGTCAGTTGTATTACTTGAGAGAGAAACACTTAATTGAATTTACACTGAAAGAAATTATTAAATCTGAACGAATAAGCATGTGAAGAAAGGCTAAATTCACAACACATGAAACGCGGAATCTGATTGGCTGCCTTCACCTGCCTCATTCATCGCGCCGTTACCAACATCTACGCATGAACCACAACTCGCGGGCTCATAAACTGCACTTTTACCAAGCACTTGTATTAAATAACTTATGTGCTTCTGTGCATACACATTTTACTAGAAGAAGGAAGTTCTTTCACATTGGGTATTTGTCACCAGTATCTTTAATTTTTGGCTGCTTTCAACAGTCCATATCACAAAAGGGTTTACTCAAATTTGAATTTTCCACCACTGAAAAGAGCTCTTTTTCCCATCAGAAAAAGTTGTTTTTATTTTCGAAACCCAAAAATATACCTTTGAGAATGATTCTGAGTAGTTTAGTGAAGAATGTTTAGATTTAATGTATTTTTAAATGATATTCAAACTGTTTTAATGAATTAAATCCTACTTACCGTCCTGGCAGCTTCGCATGATAATGTTGGCAGACATGTGACATTGACATTAGCCCATAATGTGACAATGCCAATGTTTTGTCATAAAATCTTCGTTTTAGAAGGACAATTACTTTTGCTGGGTGGACAAGGGTACATACAAGAACCTATCAACCATGAAGCAGTAACAGCTCCCCCCCCCCCTTTTTTTTTTTTTTTTTTTTTTTTAGCCAACTTCACAGTCTGTACAAAACACTCTATGTGGATTTCGAAGAATATTAACATATTTGCAAAGATTTTCTACCTTGTTACTGATGTTGCCAAAATAATAAGACAAAGCCGCCAGGATGGTAGGTAAAATTTTAATGTTTAATGTGGTCAACACACCCTGTTAGCTTACAACATAGGCCTAGAATAGAAACAAAACACTTTGACAAGCTCTACAGTGTCTTACAAGTAATGCCTCATCATTCTCCAGAGCCCAAGCATAAAACCATAAAATTAGTGTCTGAGTGTGTGTTGCAAAATGCTCTTGGAACTAGTTTATTTACAACATATGAAACAGCGATTTTAGTAGCATATTATACACAGTTATTCCGTATCAATGTAAAAAAGCACTTTGATGTCACATATTCAAACGAGCTAAAATTATTCACCTCTGTAATGACAACCATAATGTATGTTTACATATTGAATAAACATACTGCTCACTGTAGCTCAGCGATTTGAGAAAGGTGTATGTATATAAATCATTATTCGACTTTAATACAAGTTTTTAGGCTTACTTGGAAAGTCTTGCTGTCCAAATTCCACATCCTGGTCGCAGTTCACGTAACAACACTGATTTTCCGATGTTCGCTTTTATATCTGATAGCAGGCGTGTTGCATCTTCATCTAGTTCCTTTGCAAACGGTAATAATTTGTTGAAAACTATTTCCTTTTGAGGTTTGAATCCACTTTTGTCACCACAAACAACTGAGTCTGTACTTCCCTGTGGCGAATCCATGGTTGAATACCTCTTCACAGTGGCTGCACCCAACTTAATACCTTGCGTATTCCATCTAATGACTAATGGTACTCTTCCATTTCATAAGTTCACACAACTTGCTATTTCTCACCCATTTTCAACAGTCATCCATTGGCAGCCATCTTTTCTTTTGTATTTTGGACATCATTTGTCGACGCAAACACTTTCTTTTGTTAACACTGTCACCAACATTATAGATTGCATACGCAGTGTTGAAGTCAGGGTAGGTCGCGCACCGCGAAAACAGTGCCTACCTGTTATAAGGAAGGGGTATTATGTGATGGGCGAAGTGCAGTTTCAAGAATGTTTGAATGAACATATCGAAGAATAAGCTTAATTTTCCTTCTAGAGCTAATTTAAATAGTATGTCATTGCAAAGCTTCATTAATTATTGTAGTTAGTTATGTTGTTGTAGGTTAGATGTAGTACAGTGGTATCTACTTCAGTAATTTCAAAGAATGTTTGTTACTGAATTATTACTTAGTGTAGCATTATTCTGTACCACTTTCCATTACCAAACATAGTTTTTTTAGGTGAGTCTTCTATTTAAAAGTTGCAAGCCGTGATAATGGTAATATAAATTGTAAATGTTGATAACACCAATACAAATATGCCTAATTGATACAAGTAAGACATCTACAGTAAACTACCGTTCAATTTAAGCTTTCCATTTGGTATCCACGCGAGTTGCCAAGATATTTTCTATGCTTACACATGAACACCAATCCTGCAGATAGAAAATAAGGCAGGTCTAGAGAATGTAAATTAGTAATATTACATTGTGAATTAAATATCACTTTTCGAAATCTCCTATTAAGAGTTTCTCTTTTCATTTTGTTAATAAGGGGAATGTATTAATTACATGAAGAATGTCCGGTTCTTGCTGGGTAATCAATCTAGATTAATTTGTAGTACGGTACTTCAATCATCAATATGTTAGGATATACAGAACACACTTACAATTCGCATCGAAAGCTGTTGGTTTGGTATGTTAAATACCTTTAACTGAAACTTTTCAATTTACTAACAGTTGTCAATACTCCTACACTAAAGTCATATTGCATAGAACATGAACCTTTGAGTGCTTTAGATTGTGATTATGGGCAGTTAATTGAAAATTTGTCAGTACATTTTATTCTACATCAGCTGACTGAAGTATCTCCATTTTATTGTAAGATTGCTGTGATATACAATTATGTGGGAATTTTTCATCAATATCAACATCCATTGGCCTACTCCGCAAGCCATCTCATCGTGTGTGTGGTGGAGGGTACTTTGCCTACCATTGTCACTTCGTCCTATTCCCTTTGTATATGCTTAACAGAAAAAATGATTGCCTGTATGCCTCCATGTGGGCCCTAATATCTCTAATCGTATCCTTGTGGTCACTTAACGAGAGATATGTAGCAGCAAGCAAGATATTGGTTGATTCTTCGTGAAACATATGCTCTCGGAACATTGACAGAAGTCTGTATGATGATACAGAATCTCTCTCTTGCGGAGTCTTCCACTGGAGTGGTTTCATACATGCTACATGAGCTCATAATGAAGTGTGCTGTTCTCCATTGTATGTTCTCTATGTCTTCTGTCATCTCCATCTTGTATGGATCCCACACTGATGAGCAATACTCAGGTGCTGGCTGAATGAGTTTTGTAACCTACTGCCATTGTTGACAGATTACACTGCCTGAGGATTCTTCCAAGGCAGTTTAATTTCAAATAGCACCTTATGTCTACTCTCAGGTATTTTATGGACATAACTGCTTCCAGTGTTTGTTTTGCTATTGCATAGATTATTATTTAACTTTCTTTCTATGTGAATGCAACACTTTATAATTGTTTAAGTTGAGGTTCAGTTGTTATTCCCTGCCCCAAGCATTGATACACTGCAGATCTTCCTGCATTACATTACTCTTTTCCAGTACCTCATTCAACTTCTGAAAAGTAATGGTCCTATAACACTCCCCTGAAGCACACCAGACATCACATTGTCTGAAGACTTCTATCCATAGAGAATGACATGCTGCATTCTGTTACCCCGCGTCCATACATTGGTACCAACACTGGCGCCAGCATTGGCCAATATTTCTGAGACAGCGTCCACACATTGGAGCCAACATTCAGTTGAATTCGTCGAGAGCCAACGTAAACATATCTGACACTCAAATCGCGATCAATGCGTTAACGCTTTTGAGTGTGAATAATTAAATTTTTTCATTGTAAACCAAAATGGGAAACATACTTCCTACCAAACATTAATTACGGTACTAAATCATTAATTTTTAAAATATTCTGAAAGTAAATGATACATTATTAAAATGTGGACCTGCTACTTTAAATGACTGAAATAAAAATAAAAATGAAAGATGTTTTGGAGGGATGCTATTCTTTTGGTATTACGCTTCAATTTATTGCTAAAGGAGACAGTTTTAGAAGCCTCCACTTCCCTTTTAAAATAACCATGTAATTGATATCACTGGTAGTGCTTGAAGTTTGCAAAACAATATTTAAAACTTGACAGGAAATATTAAGTACTGTACTGTTAATATAAAAATTATATTCATTAATGGAGTGTGTCGAAAGTCGAAAACATTTTTAATTTCACAGTTCATTTCTAAGTTTTGCTGTGGCATTTCGTTTTTTGAGGTTTCTTTCACAAATAAATCACACTCTGATACAGTTCTAATATTTACAAAGACATTTCGAAACTTTAAAACGGCGACGAAGAACGAACGGAGAAAGAAACAGTTTCGAGATGAGCAGACGACAAAGACAGATTGAAACGTTGGCGTCAATGTGTGTACGACGTACCCATATTGGCCCAATGTCCTTTGATGTTTGGTCTAAATACCGACAAGCAACGGAGCCGTACCAACGTTGGTTCCAACGCTATTTCACCGATCCACACATTGGACGAACACTGTTGGCGCCAACGTTGGGTCCAATGTGTGGATCCGGCCTTAGCTAGAAATGCCATATTCCAGTCACACAGTTGATCTCATTCCAGGAAAGAGGAAGGAACTTTGGGGTTTAACATCCCATCAACAGCTTAGTCATTAGAGACAGAACTAACACTCAGAATTTTGGGTAAGGATGGAGAAGGAAGTGGGCCGTGCTCTGCCTGGAGTGATTTAGGGAAATCACAGAAAACCTAAATGTGAATGGCCAGAGGTGGATTTGAACCACAGTTCTCCCGAATGTGAGTCCAGTGTGTTACCACTGTGTCACCTTGCTTGGTCATATCCCATATGCTTGCACTTTGCTCATCAGGCAACTCTGGAAAAGTATGACGCCTTGCGGAATTGAAGAAACGTGGCATGTATGCCTACCTGGGATCATGTGTCTACTGTCCTCCGGATCTTGTGGATGAATAGTGTGAGTTGAGTTTCACAAGATTGATGCTTTCGGAAACCATGTTAATTCGTACAAAGGAGATTTCCGGTCTCCAAAAGTAACATAATATTCAAACTTAAAAATGTGTTCCAAAATTCTGCAACTGACCAATGTCAGAGATATAGGCCTATAGTCTGTGCATGTGATTGATGACCTTCTTGTAAACAGAAATGACCTGCGCTTTTTTTCCCAATCCTTTGGAATTCTTTGCTCCTCGAAAGGCCTTAGAGTCATTCCATGTCAACACAGTCATTTTACCTGACAAACTCAAATTTCAATAAAATTTGGTACACTGGCACCACTCTTATAGAGATAGAAAAATACTGAATTTCAACTTGATATCTCAAATGGTTTCAAAATTTCACCTTGTTACATTTTTCAAAAAACACTCAAAATCAACCTGTTTCTTAAACTTTTAAACTGCTATAACAACTCTCAGAATCAAGCTAGAAAGATGAGAAAGGTGTCCATTTGTAGCAGTTTTAAAGCCCTTTTGAAAAAATATACATCTCCGCAAGGATCACAGTAAAACAAATTTACCAATTTCAAAATAAAATATGTAATTTAAAATTTTCCAAAATTAGTCACTTTTAAAATTTTGATATTTTCTCACATTGTCCTTGCGTATTGGTTAAGTGATAGTATAAATTTCATAATGGGTTCTTAAAGAATCATTGTAACAATTTCAATTTTGAACTCAGTGGATTTTGAGAATACTTTTACTTTCACTTTGTTGTTACTAGAAGGGATAGGAATGAATGCATGAAGTTTCTGAGTTCCTTGTATGGTCACAGATTTTCCAAGTGCTTATCAGTTTCAATGTAGGCCTGCTCCTGTTGTTATGTCCTGAGTGGTCACACAAAAAGGAAGGTGAGTTCAAGTTGTAAGCAGTAGACGGGAACATGGAGGATTTGCAACAGAAAACAGAGCAATACGTATCTTTGACGATGTACAAAAAAATAGCAGAAATCACATGTAGCATGATGCAAGCAATGACGTCAATCTGTGACGGTCGTCGTCCTTAGGTAGTATGACATGGTGTCTTCTGTAGCTTAGCAAGAAGGCACTGGCAGCACTCTCATCAGCCGTTGCTTCGCGCGGCGCTCTCTGTGGAGGCCCGCGAAGGTGATGTTGTCAACCCATCGCATATCCTTGCGATGGGTGCTGTATTGCGGCTATTGACACAGCACCCCTTCCCCCCACCCTTTTGGGACCCATGGCGTCCAAGTACACTGAGCGCTGACGGCCATGGGGAGAGGGACCTGGGTGTAGAACACTGATGAAGCCTGGTGTCGGACTGCTAGCGGGGGATGAAAGGCTTGCGTGCCCAGAATCGATCCGCAAGCACACACCATAAACCTCACGAGGAAACCGGTGGTGATGCGCGTCCCATATCTGGTGTGTGGCAGGTGAGAGGGACACCCCACAAGGACGTCGACTTCCATCCAGTGGATGGCTGACGATGGAGCAGGCAATAGACTGGGAGACGAAGGTTTCAATGTCGGCGGCGGCGGCAGCGGTGGGACATCCACCTTCATAGGCTCCTAGGACAGGGGTGTGGTGGCCGCACTCTGGTGCGGTGGCGGCACCGGCCATCGTTGCTGCTGCAAGACAGTGGACTCCACGGCTGGAAGCGGAGAGCCCATGGGAGAAACACCAAGACGTATCTGACTGTGTTGACACTCCTGCAAGCCACACACAGTACTAACTAAGAACATCGCGTGTCCGAGCAGTTCTGCCATGCTGCCAATGTTGGCGCGTTCCATAAGAGCAAAACCAAACAGGTGCGCTAGCACAAAAAGGTGACGATGTAGCAGGCAGCACAAACCCCGCGCTGTGTGGCCGTGGGTGAAGCAAATGTAGCAACATGCAATGCTGGTGGCTGTGCAAGAGTTCTGCTGGCTAGGAGCCATTGTAAGGCTGCAACAGATAGGTAGTCAGGAAGATGAGGAAGGTGTCGTCGTGGGAATGGTCGTGCCTGAGGTGGGTCATATGGTTCTTAAACGTCCACACGAGATGTTCTGTGGCACTGTTCAACAAAGGATGGAAGGGCGCGTGCTAGTCACGTAATCAATACCCTGGCTCCTGCAAAAGGACGCAAACTCTGATGAGGCAAACTGTGGACCATTATCAGTGACAATCATTTGCAGTAAACCTTCACGGCAAAAGATGACCCGAAGAACATTAATGGTGGCAGCTGACGTGGTAGAAGTCATAGGCACCACAACAGAATATCACTGTAAGAATCCACTAACATTAACCAGCAAGAATTCCAAAAGGGTCCCGCTAAATCGTCATGAAGATATCGCCAAGGCCATGAAAAGAAACGAAGTGGTGGAGCTGACTGGTGCTCTGCACAAACACTACAGCGGGACGTCATATGCTGTATGTCTGCATCTATGCCCTTCCACATACAGTGGGGGCAGGCTAACTGCTTTGTTTGGACTACACCCAAATGCCCTCATGCAAAAGACAAAAGACCTGTGCCCGTAGGTGACATCGGCACAACAACTCACAACTGATCCGCTCTGCTGCAGAGCAAGATGACACTGTCTTGCAAAGAGAGATCATAACATGGGCAAAAAATCTGTGAACTCAGAGTCGGCAATGTGCTTAGAAGATCATGGCCAACCCGAACGAAGATAATGGACCAGAAGTTTCAATGTCAGATTGGCGGCGGTGGCCTGTGCAATCTTCCAGGAATCCAGAGTAAAAGATGCAAGCCAGTAGGAAATCAGGGTGTCAAATGCAAAACAAAATGCCAGCAACGAGTTAGAATCAGGATCAGAGCCCACTGGACGGTGGAATAAAACATCCGCATTGGCGTGTATTAATGACAGGCGATACAGAATTTCCTACATGTAAGAAGACAAAAGCAGAGCCCTGTGTTGCCGATTATGGGCAGTTGTTTCTGGGAGAGGTTTGTTTGCGTGAAATAACTATTACAGTGGTTTGTGGTCTGTAACAAGAAAAATTTCCAACCATATAAGAAATTTCATGACACCATGCACGAGAGCAAGTGCCTCCTTTTCAATCCCCAAGTACCTGCATTGCGCATCAGTAAGCAATTTGGATGCAAAAGCAATGATCCTGTTGACCAAGATCCAGTGTGACAACACAACGCCAATCCCATAGGCCGAGGCATCAGCTGCTAAGACTGCAGGAAGCGAAGGATCAAAATGAACTAAACATCTGTCACTCAAGAGTTCCTATTTTAAAGTTTGAAAAGCTGGTCACATTCAGGTGTCCATTGAAAAGAAATATTTCGTTTCTGAAGTCGATGCAAGGGTGCAGTGATTTGTGCAGCATTAGGAATAAATTTATAATAACAATACAATTTACTGAGCACAGATTCCCATTTCCTAATATTCTAGGGAGTTGACATTTTTGATAGCTTGCAAATGTGTCTGCAGGGGACGTACCACCTGCCCATTAATTTTATGACCCAGATAATCAATTTCTATCTGGAAAAAAATACACATTTGTTCTTATTACAGCAGAGTCCCGCTTCCAACAACACTTCAAACAAAGAACAAATATTTCGCAAATGTTTGTCAGAGATACAACCAGCAACCAAAATATCGTCCAAATAGGTCGAACAGCAAGGAACCTTGGCAGTCAACTGTGTTAAAAACCACTGGAAAATAGCAGAAGAAGATGTGCAGCCAAAAGGCAATCGTTGTTATGGTCTTCAGTCCGGAGACTGGTTTGATGCAGCTCTCCACCCAACCCTATCCTGAGCAAGCCTTTTCATCTCCTCATAAGAACGGCAACCCACATCCACTTGAATCTGCTTACTATACGCGTCTCTTGGTCTCCCTCTGCGATTTTTACCCCACACACTTCCCTCCAATGCTAAATTTACGATTCCCCGATGTCTGAGAATATGTCCTACCAAGCGATCCCTTCTTTTAGTCAGGGTATGCCAAAAATTCCTTTTCTCACCAATTCTGTTCAGTACCTCTTCATTAGTTATGCGATCTACCCACCTAATCTTCAGCATTCTTCTGTAGCACCACATTTCAAAAGCCTCTATTCTTTTCCTGTCCGCATTGCTTATTGTCCATCTTTCACTCCCGTACAAGACAACACTCCACTCAAATGCCTTCAGAAAAGACTTCCTTACCCTTACCCTTAAGGAAATCGTAAAAACTTAAATAAACCAATATGAGTATTGATAACTGAAACAGTCCGTGGTTTCTCGTCTAAAGGCACTTGCAAATAAGTATCTTTTAAATTAATTTTAGAAAAGTACTTCCCAGCCCCGAGGTTGTACATGAGTCCTTCTGGGCGGGGAGCAGGAATGTGTCAACCAGTTGAGGATTAACTGTTTTCTTAAAGTCAGTGTAGTTGTGGAGCCGGGAAGATGACTTACAATTAAGCACTATGGGGGAGGCTCACTGACTGGTTGAAATAGGTTCTATAACGCCGTTGCATTGCCATTCTGCAAGTTCAAATGCAACTTGGTCCTGAAGGGCGAGAGGCACACTGCGCCCCGACAAAATTTGGGTTGGGCTGATTCTTTGAGTGTACTTGTGCTTGTACAATAAACTTGGTTGTTCTACCAAGGCCTTCTGTGAACATTTGAGCAAAGTTGTTGCACAATTTATCTAAGCTGTCTGTGGTCACACACGATTGAACGGTCAGCACATTTTTCCGTATGCTCATGTTGAACAACTAGAACAAATCTAGTCCAAAAATGTATGTATAATCTTCCAAACACAGTACGTGGAAAGTCACTGTCTGTGTACCTTTCGGTACTTTGCGGGCAAGCTAAATTTACCGAGTACCTGTATAGTGTCCCCATTGTATGCTAACAAGTGCACAGGGGTTGGTTGCAATGGTCTGTCCAGCAAATTGTAAGTTCTATTCGATTAATGATGAAAATTCTCCTCAGAGATGATAAATATTGTTAAAAACGAGATAGAATGGCTGACCAGTACTTACCATTGTGCTGTACCGCCGATAGTCACACAAATGAAGAATCAGAAAAAAGGGAACAAAAAGGGCAAGCTTTCGGAACACAGTTCCTTCGTCAGGTGGGAGAGAAGGGAAGAAGAAAGGATGGGAACAGAAGGGAAAGATAGTTCACGACCTAGGTCATGAAGGTGGTGTTTCAGGAGTGTGGACGTCAGAGATACTGCATGTATGCACTGAGCCAAGCCAGAGAGGATAAATATAACCAAAGAGGAAAGATCAAGTAGTAAAGAGAAGAGAAGATGAGTGAAATGAATGATGCTGAGGGGTGTAGGAGGGGCGTGGGGGGGGGGTGTCTAAAACGTTTTCCATTAACAGGGAAATATGGATGGACACACCCACACACACACACACACACGGAGAGAGGTAGAGAGAATGACAGAGAGAGGGGGGGGGTAAGGAACGGATAATGAATAGGTGAGCTGAGGATGGAGGAAGGGGAGGGGTTAGCGTAGATTTAGGCCAGGGGGGTGGCGGGAGGAGAGGATATGTTGGAGGGCAAGTTCCCACCTCCGTAGCTCTGAGGGACTGGTGTTTGTTGGTACTATCCAAATGGCACGTGTGGTGTAACACGTGCCCAGGTCCCTGGTGTTATGCTGGAGAGCGTGTTCTGCCACAGGATATTGGGTGTCCCCCAGGCGAACAGTCCATCTGTGCCCATTCATCCGCTCAGCCAATTTGTTAGTAGTCATACCAACATAAAAGGCTGAACAGTGGACACAGGTCAGCTGGTATATGACATGTGTTGTCTCACATGTGGCCCTGCCTTGAATCGGGTAGGTTTTTCCTGTGGTGGGGCTGGAGTATGTTCCCATGTGCCCATGTTCCCTTCCTTTTTTCTTCCCTTCTCTCCCACCTGACGAAGGAACTGTGTTCTGAAAGCTTGTCCTTTTTGTCCCCTTTTTTCTGATTCTTCATTTGTGTGACCATCCGCGGTACAAATTGTAAGTTCTGTGATTTAGTAACAAAAGTGACACTCCCGTATCTAACTGTAATTCCACAGGCAAGTTTTGAATTTGAAGGTTCACAAACAATTTATTGTTCTTACGAAGCAAGGGGATTGTTCACTTGTATTTGACACTGCATCACTAGACGTGTCTGAGAGAATATTTATGAAATGTTCATTCACTGTACTAGAAGTGATTAAGTTTGTAGATGGCTCACTAGGTGCCTGTTGCTGTCTTTGTAGACACACAGACTGTACATGTCTTTGTTTTCCACACGCAAAACACTGAGCATTATGCGATGGGCAGTTACTTTGCATATGCTTGGACAAACAACATGGACAAGATTTTCTGGCATTGCGTGTGTTGTCAGTGTGGCTCTGTTGCTTGTTGTCTTTCTGACGTAAGGCATCAGAGCGGGAAGTCTGTGGCAGTTTCCACGAACTGTGTCTATTACCTCAGCGGTCACTGCGACTGTTTTGGTGAGCTATGTGTCCCTTATGCTGTACCGCTACACTACACACTTGAGGAGAGTCAAAGCATTGGGTAGCTAACTCACATGCATCCTGATCAACAATAATTGTCAACACTTGTTGTCATGTGGGATTACTATAATAACTGTAAAATTTTATCCCTGACTTTGTGATCTAACATTTTTGTTACCATGTCCCTGATCGTAGAATCGGCATAGGAAGCACCACACACACATTTAAATTGACATTTTTTGTCAGTCCCTGCAGTTCTGTCACCCATTGGCGGTACTTCTGATTTTCCCTTTTGTTTAGTCTAAAAAACTGGCAGCCACTACATGCACGTGGTCTGAATAGTACTTTGAAAGGGCGTCTATTAAAGTGAAGAACTGTACTTTATCGGGTTTCGGATCCGGTAACAGCTTCTCAGCAATCGAGAAGATGTGAGGGCCACACCATGACAGAAAAAAAAATGAATTTTAAATTACCTGGTACGTGATGGGCGATGAAATGTTGCACCAACTGCTGAAATTATTTTTCCCAGTCCTCCTTGTCTTCATTGAAGGGACAGGATGGCACAACCTTTGGTGTGGTGGCTGCTGGTAGCTGTTGCAACTGTTGCTGGGCTTGAGCCTGCAGTACTTGAGACAGTAGTCCTTGGAGAGCTGTTGTTTGCTGTGTCTGTACCTGAATAACAGAGAATAAATCTACAATTGTAGGTGGGTCGTTGCTTGGCTGAGACAGTTCAGGAAGCCAAACAGAAATTGTGGGGGAGGGAGCGGCCATGCTTACAATATCTAACAAACAACAAAAAGAACATGCATTCCTTAGCAATATAACACAAAGTTCTTAAATACTTTCCCAAACAACAAAATTAACCAACAAGCCAGAGCATTGAACGAAGACCAAGATACAATAAACAATATTGGCACTTGTGTGCTCGGTGTCACAATCCCATGAAAAATTTGACAGCCTACACAATGTTGGCAAGGCAGTGCAGTGTACTACTTACAAATACAGCCAATTACAATAGTAATCCCAACCTTGTCACAAGTTTTGTCTTGTGTCCTTAGTGGTCACACAGAAAGGAAGGTGGGTTCAAGTTGTAAGCAGCAGATGGGAACATGGAGGATTTGCAACAGATACCAGAGCAATTAGTAACAAGTATATTAAAGAAGTAATAACAATACATATTTTTGACGATGTACAAGAAGACAATAGAAATCACATATAGCACAATACAAGCAAAGAGGTCAATCCGTGCCGTATGCCTTCGGGTCTAGTCTGGCATGGTGACTTCCGTAGCTTAGCAGGAAGGCAAAAAAAATTTACACTTTCCATATCCATGAGGAGCACCTCAATACAGATCTATGGAACGAACCAACTACTCTAATCTGCTTTGCGGGGCATTCTCTGTGGCGGCCCGCGAAGGTGATTTGCCAACCCATCGCATATCCATGGGACGGGCGCTGTATTGTCGCTATCGTCACAGCACCTGTTATGTGACATAAACAAAATTTGACACTAATATTTAGTGTCGCCCACTCATACAGGTGGAATTATGTTAGAATCTGGTCTTCATATGGCATTTGCAAGCTGCCTCTGGAGGCTAATCTCTTCGGTTCCTGCAATAACATCACAGGCCCTTTCCCTACGGTCAGTGGCTGAAAAATGCCACTAATTGTTAATTTTAAAGTCTTCTGAGTGAAAGCTGAGATTGTTGAAGTTTTTCCAGTTTTGATATATTGTCTCCAAATTTATGTCTCATGAATTCAATCAGTTTCTTTTGGAAACATTACACTGCTATAGTATTGTGCTCTAGAATCTTAGAAATGATTAGTTTCTTAATCTCTTTTATAGTAGATCACAAATGGTACTGTTGCTGATCCATTGTTCCAGTGGTAGCTTTGTGCTTCATCTTGAATCCCAAAACTAGTTCTCAGAGAAGTCACACATGAAAATATACTCTTGAGATTTCAAGATTTTATGTTGGTCAAAAAGGACCTTTTCTGTCTGGCAGTAGTCATGTCTGATTAATGCAGACAGAAGTTAAATGAACAATTCATTTCAATAAAATCTAACTATCTTCCATCTATCTACCGATATCCATTGCCGAAAAGTTGTTTGTTTTTTTTTTTTTTTTTTTTTTTTTTTCAATGCTCTTCTTCTTCCAACAAATTTTTGATGTACTGTGTATCTGGAGAAGTTGAACATTTCCAAAAATAACACTTAATGGAGGCTGGGTTGCACAGTGCTTTAGCAATATAATATTTACACATGTGCAATTTGCCATTTGTCATTGAGCTAATTTTTGCATTTTCTAACATAAATTTTACATTTTAATGGCTTTTGTACACACATACTAAGTGGGCAGCACTACAACCTGACAGGTCATAGTCTATTCAGTCTTAGTTCCGCGAACATTGGACACCTTATTTTTAATGTAGGATATTTCTCTTTAAAAGATAAGAATGCATCCATTACATTCCATAAACAGCATGACTTTCTCTCCAGTCCCATACTTAACTGAAATAGTCTTTTTTACCAATTAAAAACCTGCTGATTTCATAACTCTCGTAGGAATCACACACTGCTGTTACCCCCCCCCCCCCCCAGGGGACCCACAACTCTTTTGTGGGTACGTGTGTGGCGCGCACGGGCCCCGAGCCGAAGCAGCCTTTCTTCTGCCCCAGGCTGCTTCACTTTCCCTCCCGGTTTATGCCTTCGCCCAGAGACGGGCGTCTTTCACGAGTTAAGGTGGTTTCTTGTTGTAGTTTCTCTTATTCCTTGGTTCCTTCCTTTCCTAACCTTTGTTTCTGTCTTCCTCTCCTTGCTGTACTCTCCTAGCCTTCTTCTCCTCCTCGTTAGTCTCCACTTCGGCGTTTGAGACACTTCTTTCCTTCTTTCTCTTCACTTCCTCTTTCCTCCCTGTGCGTGTCTGAAGGCCGACCCATGCATTATCGTGCATAGCAGGTGACGGGGTAACGCGTAATTCCCCGTCCCGGGTAGACAAGTAGGGCACGTACGTACCCCCTGGTAAAGGCCAGGCCCAGGGAGGGGTGATTACCCGAGCTGGTACCTTCCGAACATGCCAATTGGTCCCTCTGTCAGTTCTCGGGAGGTGTGAACAATCACCTAAGGCGGGTAAGCCCTCGGAGAGGGCCCTCACTAGGAAGGAGCGCGCCATCGGAGACGCCGGTAATCACGGGGGACACTTCCGCGATGACTTCCTTCTCTTCTTCTGTGACGTTGACCCAGAAACAAAATATTGATTCGCCTCAGCAAAAGAAAACTCTGCCTAATCTACCGAAATTTCTTGTTGTCTCTCGAACCAACGGTAAAGATTTCAATTCTGTAAATCCTTTCGACATTCAGAAAGGTGTTGATGCAATTGCTGGCCCTGTTAAAACCTGTTTGCGTCAGCGCAATGGCACCTTGTTGCTGGAAGCGGACAGTGCCTTCCAGGCCCAAAAACTGATACGGACTACATTGTTACACACGTTGCCAGTCAAGGTAGAAGCGCACCGCACACTCAACTCGTCACGGGGGTTAGTCTTCACGAGATCCCTTGACGGGTTGTCTGATGAAGACATACAAACCTATATGTTTGATCAGGGTGTAACAGCTGTCCATAGGGTGTAGAAAAAGGTAGATAACCAGCTGACACCGACTCGTACTGTGTTTTTGACATTCGACAGAGTTGAACTCCCCTTGAAGGTCAAAGCAGGGTATGAAGTCATCTCCGTCCGCCCTTATCTACCTAACCCAACGCACTGTTTCAATGCCACAGATACAACCACACCCGTCAATCTTGCCCTAACGCAGCAAAATTTGTCACTTGTGGTAGGGACACCCATGAGGGGGATTGCCCACCTCCGTCCCCTCACTCCCTTAATTTCAACGGCGACCATGCGGCTTCCTCTCGAGACTGCCCTGTGTATAAGGATGAAAAAGTCATCCAGCAAATTCGGGTTACGGAAAAAGTATCAACATCTGCCGCTCGAAAGTTGTTGGCGAGTCGAAAGCCCACTGTCCTCCCAGCGGGCACATACAGTAAGGTCCTCACCTCCACTCGACTTACTAAGGATTCAGATACCCAGACCTGTGACTTCACTTTCGCTGACACAGTTGTGCGATCCGCCAGCCCGAAGATTGCCCGTTCCATGTCCCCGCTTCCTCCTGCTGCTTCTAAAAGTTCAGTCTTCGTCAACCTCTAATAAACCGTGGGCACCTAAACTAGATGCCCGGACTTTGAAACGGAACCCGTTCGTGAAGATTTTCTGCCTTCTCAGGCTTCTCAACCATCAACTACCTCTTCTCACCGTCACTCTTCCAGAAGAGCCAACAAGAAAAAGAGTTCCTCTCCTTCCCCTCCGAGGCGTGACCCATCCGTCACGCCGCCCAACAGTAGTCGGCCCAGATCATTTTCTGTCTCGCCGGGACGCACTACTGTTAGCCAGGCAACTGGCATTTTACCAGCGGCGGAAGCTGCCCCTCCTGATAAAGTCGGGAAGGAGGCAGATGTATCGTTTGAACCTATGGAACATGACTCTCTGCCTCTAGATGGCGACAGTAGTGCTCCCTTGAAGTCCGGTTCTCAGTGGCTGTCGAGGTGACCCCACCAGCTTGTTCCTTTTTATCTTCCCTTCTTCTCTTATTTTTTATCATGGCGCTCCTTCAATGGAATATTCGCGGCTTTCGTTCCAATCGGAAGGAATTAAAACTACTCCTTCAGTTGCACTGCCCGCTTCTAGTTTGTCTCCAAGAAACTAAGTTACGTCCAAGTGATTCATGCAGACTTACCCCACTACACTTCTGTGTGTTTCAACCTGCCATCTGTGGAAGGTACCCCAGCCCATGGTGGGGTTCTGATGCTCATTCGGGACGACGTCTATTATCATCCCATTACAATGCATACTCACCTACAGGCAGTTGTCGTCCGCATCACTCTATCCACCTTTTCCCTCTGTAATATCTATTCGCCATCGTCATCCGCCCTTACTAGGGCAGATGTGCTACACCTCGTTGACCAGCTCCCTTCACCTTTCGTGTTGGTAGGCGACTTTAATGCCCACCACCCCCTATGGGGCTCTCCGGCACCTTGTCCGAGAGGCTCCCTTTTGGTGGACCTTCTCCAACACCTCAATCTTGTCTGTCGCAACACTGGTGCACCGACCTTCCTTTCAGACACAACACATACTTATTCCCATATAGACCTCGCGAAATGCACTCCTCACCTTGCCGGTCGGTTTGAGTGGTATGCACTTTCTGACACGTACTCAAGTGACCATTTTCCTAGTGTCATCCACTACCTGCATCATTCCCTATCTCCTCGTCCCACCAGTTGGAACATTTCTAAAGCCGACTGGGGGCTTTATTCTTCCATGGCAGTTTTTCACAATCAAGACTTTTCCAGCTGTGACAGTCAGGTCGAATACCTCACAGAGGTTATTCTCACAGCTGCCGAACATACCATACCTCGTACATCTTCTTCTCCACGTCGTGTCCCTGTCCCTTGGTGGACTGCAGCCTGCCGCGTCACGCTTAGAGCCTGGCGACGTGCTTTACGCACCTTCCACCGCCACCCGACGTTGGAGAATTGTATAAATTATAAGCGACTGCGAGCACAATGTCGTCGTGTTATAAACGGCAGCAAAAAAGCTTGCTGGACTGCTTTTACTAGTTCTTTTAACCGCTTTACTCCCTCCACGGCTGTTTGGGGTGGCCTACGCCGTTTATCCAGCATCAAGTTCCACTCCCCGATTCCTGGCCTAACCGTCGAGAACGCAGTCCTCGTGGACCCCGCTGATGTTTCCAACGCATTCTTTGCGGAGGTTTTGAGCTCTGCCCATAACCACCCTGCCTTTCTCCCTCGTAAACAGGTAGAGGAGGCACGGCCGCCATTCTTTCCACTCTTTTAATCATGAAAATTATAATGTCACCTTCACCGTGCAGGAGCTAGACCGTGCTCTCGCCCTGTCCCGATCTTCTGCTCCCGGGCCCGATTCCGTCCATATTGACATACTGAAGAACCTCTCTCCTGCGGGCAAGTGTTTCCTTCTTAGTACCTACAATCGCATATGGACTGAAGGTCAGGTTCCCACAAGTTGGCGTGAAGCCATTGTTGTCCCCATCCCCAAACCAGGAAAGGACAAATATCTTCCTTCCAGTTATCGCCCCATTTCTCTGACGAGCTGCGTCTGTAAGGTGATGGAACGCATGGTTAACGCTCGGTTGGTCTGGCTCCTCGAATCTCGCCACCTCCTAAGAAATGTCCAATGCGGTTTTCGTCGACACTGCTCTGCTGCTGATCACTTCATTACCTTGTCGACCTTCATTATGAACAACTTTGTAAAGAAGCGTCAAACAGTAGCAGTGTTCTTCGACTTGGAGAAGGCATACGATACCTGTTGGAGAGCGGGCATCCTCCGCACATTGCACACATGTGGCCTTCGTGGGCACCTCCCTCGTTTTATTCAAGCGTTTTTGGCAGATCGCAAGTTCCGGGTACGGGTGGGCTCTGTTTTGTCAGACACCTTTCGCCAGGAGAATGGGGTGCCACAGGACTCCGTCTTGAGTGTGGCTCTCTTTGTCATTGCAAACAATCCAATCGTAGACTGCCTTTCAGCTGACGTTTCCAGATCCCTTTTTGTAGACGATTTCGCAATTTATTGCAGCGCCCAGCGGACGTGTCTCCTGGAGCGTCGTCTTCAACGCTGTCTTGACAGCCTATATTCCTGGAGCATTGCGAACGGCTTCCCATTCTCTGCTGAGAAAATGGTATGTATAAACTTTTGGAGATACAAGTAATTTCTTCCACCATCTCTCCATGTCGGCCCAGTTGCTCTCCCATTCGTGGAGACAACAAAATTCTTGGGGCTAATGTTGGATCGGAAACTTTGCTGGTCCATACACGTGTCCTACCTGGCTGCCCGTTGTGCCCGATCCCTTGATGTTCTTCGTGTCCTCAGTGGCACGTCATGGGGAGCGGATCGTACCGTCCTGCTTCACCTTTACCACGCCATTGTTCAGTCGAAACTAGACTACGGAAGCCTTGTATACTCTTCTGCACGGCCGTCGATTCACCGCCGTCTCAACTCTATTCACCATCGGGGATTACGTCTGGTGACCGGTGCCTTTTATACCAGCCCTTTTGAAAGTCTGTATGCCGAGGCTGCTGTATTGCTCTTGACCACTCAGTGTGACATACTCTTGTGTCGGTATGCATGCCGCCTGCGGTGGATGCCCAACTATCCATCTTACCCATTATTCTTTGATGACTTACTCGATCGCCAATATCAGTTGTCTGCCATAGCCTTGCTTCCACCTGGAGTTCAGTTTCGCCACCTGCTTCAGTGGCTCGATTTTACCCTTTCTTCCACCTTTTGGTTGAGTGACAGCCCATTGCCACCATGGCATCAAGCCCAGGTTCACACTCACCTTGAACTTAGTTCGCTCCCAAGGAGAGCGCCCTGATTTGGTATACCGCTCGAGGCTTGTCGAACTCCGTTCGCGGTTCGATAATGCCATATTTATTTACACTGATGGTTCCAAGAGCACTGTCGGTGTCGGATCTGCCTTCGTCGTCGGGGACAAAAGTTTCCAATACAAGCTCCCTGACCGGTGCTCGCATTTTACGGCTGAGCTTTTTGCCCTCCACCAGGCTGTTTTATATACCTGTCGCCACCGCCAACCTTTCTATGCCATCTGTTCGGACTCCCTTAGTGCCCTGAAGAGTCTTAAGGACCCTTTCTCAACCCATCCTCTCGTGTATCGGATCCAACGCTCCCTCCAGTTGCTAGCAGATGACAGCTGTCACGTTTCTTTTCTGTGGGTCCCTGGCCACGTGGGTGTGCCCGGGAATGAGACCGCCGACATAGCAGCCAGGGCAACAGCTCTTTTGCCTCGCATGGCTACATTTTGCGTCCCATCGGCCGATGTTCAACGGGCTCTTCGCCGGAGTATCGTGTCGTCCTGGCACAGTACGTGGTTCTCTCTGTACGACAATAAATTGAGGACTGTAAAACCAATCCCGACCACTTGGAGGACTTCCTCACGCCCTTCTCGGCGAGAGGAGGTCATCCTGGCGCAGTTGCGGATCGGTCACTGTTGTTTCAGCCACCGTCATTTGCTAACCGCCGATCCTGCACCGCTGTGCTCCTGCGGTGAATTGCTGACGGTGCAACATGTCTTACTGTCTTGTGTTAATTTTAATCATCTCCTTGTAGCCCTTCGCTTTCCGTCTACTCTGAAGGAAATTTTAGCTGATGACACACGAGCAGCTGCTAGAGTTTTGCGTTTTATTAACTTGGCCAATTTATCAAAGGATATTCAACTCTTTTAATTGTTTTTATCTTTCGTTTTTAGCCTTCTCTTAATATTCTAACTGGCAGTTACCAAATTTTTTGAGATCTAGCGAATCTCTGTTTTTATCTGGGCGCTAATAACCTTAGCAGTTGTGCGCCCTAAAAAAAAATAATGGAATACAAGACCTGCGACTGACTAACCTACTCAGAGGCAAAGCGAAAATATCAAAAGCTCCACCCTGTATGCCTGGTTAACACCTATGCCACGGCAGCCTCGTCATCGTTGTCTACAGTGCCTGGTCTACCATCTGTACTACCTATGCCAGTGGGCTCTCAGGCCCACACAACTGTCCCTGCCCCCTTGTCAGCTGGGGGCACTTCCTCTTCGGTGGCTCCCACTCTTTTCACCGTGGGAGCATCAACCCCTCAAACATCGGGGACACCGTTCCCCACCTCTTAGCTGGAGAAGGTGAAGCCTTCTCCGGCTCCTCTCGCTCGGAAGGGGTCCCTTGGGACTCCCCCTTCTGAGGCTTCTCAGGGTGTCTCAGAGGATCCTGGCCGAAGGCCCAAGGATCTGAAACCTGCTGGTCGAAGCGCTTCTAGCTCTTCTTCCACACCTGGTGCTACTTCCAAGAAGCCCTCCCAGCACCTCAAACCAAAGGAGAAGGAAGAGTAAAAAAAGTCGAAGAAAAAGGACTCTTTAGTGGCTCAAAAGCCACAGCTGCCCTCATCTTCTGCTTCACCTGAGGATCTCGCTCTCATCGACTCCCCGGAGCCAATGATCTTGGACTAGGTTCAAAATCTGTGGTAACTGGTGAACCTTCAGAGTAACCTTTTTCTTTTATCTTTTCAATCATGGCATTTAAAGCCAATAACACCATCCTCCAGTGGAATTGCGGCGGCTTTTTTCAATATGTCGCTGAGCTGCGGCAGCTACTGTGCCGCTTCCCCGTACTTTGCGTAGCCCTCCAGGAAACCTGGTTTCCTGTTCAGCGGACTCCTGCCCTATGTGGGTATCGGGGCTACTTTAAAAACAGATTGATCTACGACAGGGTATCTGGTGGTGTCTGTCTTTATGTCCTTGCCTCAGTCCATAGTGGCCCTGTGCGACTCTAACACAGATCTTGAGGCAGTAGCAGTCAGAATCCGGACCACCCAGGAATTCACTGTCTGTAGTGTTTACCATCCCCCAGATGAGGTCGTATCTCTAGCTGACCTCACTGCTCTGGTTGACCAACTCCCTCCACCTTTTCTTCTTTTGGGCGATTTTAATGCGCACAACCTAATGTGGGCTGGAACACAGTCCACCGGCCGTGGTAGGGATGTAGAGACCCTTTTGGTGCAGCGAGATCTCTGCCTTTTAAACACAGGTGCCCCACGCGTTTTTGCGTGGTGCGAGGCACATATTCAACAATAGACCTGTCCACCTGCAGCCCAAGCTTCCAACCGTACCTTACTTGGAGAGTCCATGATGACCTCTTTGGCAACGACAATTTACCGATCGTCATGTCGCTCCCACACTCCCAACCTGCAGATTGTCTGCCCCAATGGTCTCTTCATAGGGCGGACTGGCAGGGTTACTGCTTGGCTCCGACAACTCCTGTGCCGCTGCCGGACAATGTGGATTTGGAGGTCCAACATGTCACTGACGCTATTATTTCCACCGCAGAAGCAATGGTTCCCACCACTACTGGTTCCCCTCATCGTAAGTCTGTGTCTTCGTGGACGCCAGAGATTGCGGAGGCCATCCGGGAACGTCGGCGAGTGCTTCAGCGCCATAGGCGCCATCCTTCAATCGAGAACCTGATAGCCTTCAAGTGGCTTCGCGCCTGAGCTTGGCGGCTGATCAGGCAGGGCAAGCAGGACTCCTGGGAGAGGTATGTAGCCACCATCGGCTCTCGTATCTCCCTTTCGCAGGTCTGGTCCCAGGTACGAAGAGTTTTCGGGTACCGCCCGTCAGCAGCAATACCCTGTCTGCAGAGTCAGGATGCTCTATGCACCGACCCAGCCATTATTGTTGAACACATGGCCGACCACTATGCCCAGACTTCTGCGACTGCTGCTTACGGCACGGACTTCTGTGCCTTCAAAGAGCGGGTTGAACGGTGACAGTTCTCCTTCCGCACATGCCACCAGGTAATATATAAATGCCCCATTTACTGAATGAGAATTTCTAAGTGCCCTCACTGTGTGTCCTGACACCTCCCCAGGCTCTGACCGAATCTACAGCCAGTTCATTCGTCACCTGCCAGTGGACTTTTAAACATCAACTTCTTGGCTTATTCAATCGCCTCTGGGTAGACGGTGCTTTCCCGTCCCAGTGGCGTGAGAGCATTGTCATCCCAGTGATGAAGCCTGGTGCTGACCCGCACGTGGCTGACAACTACTGCCCGATTAGTCTCACCAATATTCTCTGCAAGCTCTTCGAACGTTTGGTGATTCGGTGCCTCATGTGGATTCTTCAAGATCGAGGACTTCTTGGCCCACTAAAGGGGGACTTCCGCCAAGGCCGTTCCGCGGTTGACAACAACATGTCACTGGAGTCCGCTATCCGCAGTGCCTTCACCAGGCGTGAGCATCTGGTCGCAGTCTTTTTCGACCTTAGAAAGGCATATGATATCACCTGGCGTCACCATATTTTATCTACACTTTATGAATGGGGTCTCCAGGGGTCGCTCCCGTTTTTTGTACAGAACTTCCTGTTATTTCGCTCTTTCCAGGTCTGGGTTGGCACCTGTCTCAGTTCCACTTGTGTCCAGGAGAATGGAGTCCCACTGGGCTCAGTTCTTAGTGTTCCATTGTTTCTGATAACCATGAATGGTCTTGCTACCGCAGTGGGGTCATCGGTGTCCTACTCTCTATTTGCTGATGACTTCTGCATCTACTTCAGTTCTGCGAGCATTAGTGTTGCTGAACGTCAGCTGCAGGGTGCTATTAGAAAGGTGGAGTCTTGGGCCTTTGCCCATGGCTTCCAATTCTTGGGCCCCAAGACCGTAGTGATGCACTTCTGTCGCCGTCGGGAACTTCACCTTGATCCCAAGCTGTACCTGGGCGTTGTACCTCTTCGCGTTGAAGAAACCCATCGCGTCCTTGGCATGGTTCTCGATGCCCGGTTGAGTTGGGTGCCACACCTTCATCAGCTGAGACAGAAAGGTTGGCGGCATCATAACATCCTTCGGTGCCTCAGCCACACTGTCTGGGGAGCCTCTCGCCAAACACTTCTACAGCTCAACAGGGCCCTTATACAATCAAGACTGGACTATGGGAGCATAGTGTAAGACTCTGCGACGCCTTCAGCACTCCGGGTACTGGACCCTGTTTTACATAGTGATGTCCGCTTGGCAACGGGATCTTTTTGCACGAGTCCAGTCATGAGTCTCCTAGTCGAAGCAGGGGTACCTCCCCTGTGGTTCCGGTGCCAGCAGTTGCTCGCTTCCGACACTGCCCGCATACACACCTCACCTCACCACACGAATCGCAGGCTTCTCTTTCCGACTACCGCCCAACCTTCTCCGCAGCGACGGCCGAGGTCGGGTCTCCCGATCTCAGTCCGTCTCCTTTCCCTTCTCTCATCCCTTGACTTCCTTTCCTTCCCTCGCAGTTTCCACTGCTCATTCCATACTCCTCCTTGGAGTATCCCTCACTTGCAGATTAGGTTGGATTTGACCTGGAACTCGAAAGATTCGGTCCCACCACAAGCTCTCCGTCGCCAGTTCCAAGCGCTGCTCGATTCATACCGCGATGCAGCAGTTGTCTACACGGACGGCTCCCTTGTGGATACTCATGTTGGGTATGCATTTATTTGTGGTGACCATACTGAACAGCATTCATTGCCTTGTGGAAGCAGTATCTTCACTGCGGAACTGATCGCTATTTTAAGAGCTCGCCCCAGGGGTTCATATGTTATCTGCAGCGACTCCCTGAGTGGCTTACAGGCCCTCGACCAGTTTCTCCACAAGCACACTTTAGTGCGAGCAATCCAAGATGCTGTCTTCGTCCTTAGCGAGTCAGGCCGTTCTGTCGCTTTCATCTGGACGCCAGGCCACGTAAGCATCCCAGGCAATGTACGTGTTCATCAGCTGGCCTAACAGGCAACCATTTCATGGACTCTAAATATTGGCCTACCAGAAAAAGACCTCCGATCCCAGTTACGTCGCAGGGTCCTTGGGGTTTGGAACTCTGAGTGAGCGAGCTTGACCGAACCAAACAAGCTTCGCATTGTCAAGCCCTCCACCGCTGCATGGAAGTCCTCACTACAGGCTTCTCGCAGGGAGTCGGTGGTCCTTTGCCGGCTGCTTATTGGCCATACCTGGCTGATGCATGGACACCTTCTGCGTTGCGAGGCTCTTCCTCAGCATCAATGTGGTGCGCCTTTGACAGTCGCCCAAGAGCGACGGAATTTTAATATCCCTGGCGCCTTGTTGCTTGTTTTAGCTGACAAATGCCTCCATGGTTGACAGTGTTTTAAATTTTATTTGTGAGTGTGGGCTGTACCGATCCATTTAAAGTTCCTTATGTGTCTGTCATTTGCCTGTTCTTCACTTGCCTAAGTCTATTAGATAGGTGTTTTAATGTGTACCAGAGTGGCTGGATGTGATACTTATATTTATGTGATCACCCAGCAAAAACACTCTTGTCCTGTTCCAGTACTTTTATCCCTTCTTCGTATTTATGTGGACCCTTTCTTCGTTTTTACATGTACCTTTTAAACTTTGACGTGTTAAAGCATATGCTTCGAAATGCTTAACACAATGTTTTATCTCTAAGACTGGAACAAGGGACTGATAACCCTTGATGTTTAGTCCCTTTCAAAAACCAAACAACCAGGCGACAGCTGTTACATTGCCTAATTGGAGCCACAGTGATGCAAGTGTTGCACAGGATACCTGGCGCCTCCACCAAACAATGGCGTGTTGGAATGGAAGCAGGCTTGACTTGGAAGGCAGGGTTGTCAACTGAACACAGCACTTATACTGAAAGCAGGTAGATTGCGTACTGAAAAATACACGCAGCACTGACTGATTCTTGGGCAGAGTGCTCTTCTATTTATACACAAACAGAATGTACCAGAAATTAGAAGAATAGTTAACATAAGAAACATGTAGAAATTACAAGTGAACATAAGAAACATGTAGAATATTCTGGAAATGATAAATACAAAGAAATAAATTTTTGCCGGTGGACGGGATTGAACGGTGCACCGCAATCGGTGGCGCTATCCATTGTGCCTCACCGGCAGCCCGATAACTTGGGGTCTTGTGGCAATATTTTTGGACAGGACTTGAAAAATACTGCAAAAGGACCTGTCTCTCGTCTTTCTAGATTGGTTCTGAGATTTGATATAGTACTTTAAAGTTTAAGAAACAGGTCAATTTTGAGAGGTTTTTTTGAAAACTTTAACAAGGTGTAATTTTGAAACCATTTGAGTTATAAAGTTGAAATTTTGTATTTTTCTTTCTCTATAAAAAGTGGACCATTATACCAAATTTCATTGAAATCTGAGAGGGTCAGGTAAAATTTGAATGTAACTGTTTTGAGTTGTCATGGAATGACTCCTTCGTACAATGCTGCTAGAATAGGGGGAGGTTGGGCAAGTTCCTTTGCATACTTTCCACTGTTGATTGATTTCAATTTCTTTTTTATCCCTCTGACACTTATTTCAATATCTGCCATTTTGTCATTTTTTTGATGGTTTAGAGGAGGGTCTAGAGTGCAGTCTACCTCTGTGAAAAAGCTTTGGTAAAAGACATTTAATATTTTGGCCATTTTGTGTCATCCTGTTTTAATGCCATTATGGTTGCAGAGTGTCTGGAATACACTCTTTCAAATTCTGAAGGTATCAGGGGCAAAATGTAGGGAGCGAAGAGTTACATTCATCTTAGCAAAAAACAGATGGCAGAAATTGGAGTGGAAGGACATGAAAGGGGCACAGTAGTTGGGAAGGTAGTAAAACAAGGTTGTAGCCTTTCCCCAATGTTTTTCAATTGCTACATTGAGAAAGATGTGAAGGAGAAAGTTGCAGAAGGAATTACAGATTTTCTGCCAAGGTTAACTGCTCTGACATTGAACACCTCTTGCATAGCAGCCCTTATGCAATTTTGCCATTGTTTAACTTTTTTTTTTCTGCAAGACTTTGGGTACATTTATATCTACAGTGAAGTTCTCTTTGTTTTCATAACAATTTCCTAATTCGATTGTTGAATCATGATGGATCTTTCCCATCTCTCATAATTTTACTTGGCATATACTTATCAAACACATATTGTACGGTGCACTTGAGCTTCTTACAAGGTTGCTCAACACAGTTAGATGTTAAAGTCAAAACTATCATACTGAACCATCAACAATATTTTTTAGAACAATAGGTTATCACTCACCACAGACACATCCGATGAGCCGTGGAAAGGCAGATATAATAGAATACATATCAAAAAGCTTTCGGCTATTATGGTCCTCATCCGTTGGAGAAACGCACGCACGCACACACACACACACACACACACACACACACACACACACACACACAAAACCAACGTCTCCAGCTGCTGTGGCCAGTCCATGGCACTATACAGGACTAAGGTGAGAACAACCATTGGTGGGGGTGAGGAAGTGGCAATTAGAGGAAAGTGGAGGGTTGGGGGGGGGGGGGATGCACAGCAGGTATAGGGGGAATATGCCAGTGCTGTTTGATGGACAGGGCGGAAGGAAGGGAAGGAACTGGAATGTTTGCCAGATGGGAAACATATGTGAGGATAGTGTGTGTGCAGGGAAAGGGAGGGGAGGAGTGGTGGGGGCGGGAACTAGCAAAGATTTAGCCCTGGGGAATTGCGGGAGTGTCAGATATATTGTCGGCACAGTTCCCACCTACGCAATTCAGAAAAGTTGGTGTTTGTGAGAAGGATCCATATGGCACAGGCTGTGTAGCAGTCAATGAAGTGAGCCACATTATGCAGGGCTACATGTTCTGCAACAGCATGGTCTAGTTGTCTCCTGGCTGCTGTTTGATGGTGGCCATTCATCCGGATAGACAGCTCTTTGTTGGTCATGCTCACATAGAAAGCTGCACTGTGGTTGCAGCTCAGTTTGTAGATAATATCAATGCTTTCATAGGGTGCCTTGCTTTTGATGAGATAAGAAGAGCATGTGACGGGACTGAAGTAGTTGGTGGTGGTGGGGGTGGGATGATGATAGGAAGGGTTTTGCATTTAGGTCTATTGAGGGATATGAGCCTTGGGCCAAGGGGCTGGGAGCAGGAATGGAGTATGGATGTACAAGGATATTATTTTGGTTCGGTGAGAGACGGAATACCCCTGTAGAGGGGGGGAGGGGATTATTGTGTATGGTATTTCACATTTCAGGGCAGGATGAAAGGTAGTCACAACCTTGGCAGAGAATGTGGTTTAACACATTGTGTACGGCGCCTGAGCTAGACTCGTTCAGCGGTAGTCAGTCAGACTGACGGCGCCTAAGTATGACTCATGCAAGGCTAAAAATTTGTAGCGGCCATTTTGCATCTAGCCCTCTGTTGGTAACCACGTAAAATGAAGTAGAAAGGTTTTCTGCATAGTGAGTGTAGTTTTGACTATTTGTTTGCTACAAAAGGTCTTTGTATTTCTCCCTCTCTTTTGAGTCCTACACTGCTTTCGTGTGCTACCTGCATTGCTCACACTTTGCATATTCTTGATATAGCTAATTTACATGAGAACTATTTTTCTATGCCTTGGAAGTGGAAACAGATGATTCAGAAGAATCATATGTACAATTTTTTGGGAATAAAAACAAGATTTACTATAAAAATTTTGTGCATCTGATAATTTTAATATTTAATATTGTTTTGGAATAGATAATGAGGTTTCATTGTTTCAAATGAGACAAACAACTCAATTATTGCATTTGTAGTTAGAAAGTTGTAAATTTTCGGGGGGGGGGGGGGGGGGACCATCCAGGGTCACTTACGCCAGCCTTGAATGTGTTAACTGCTCCAGTCCTAGGTGGTACTGGGTCACTTGAGGGGTGCTGCTTTGTGGCTGGATGGTGGGTGTGGTGGAGGTGGTGCGTGACTGGACAGGCAGCACCTGTGAGATCTGTTTCTGCACAAGGTTTGGAGGGTTGATGAAGGCTTTTGGCGTATTTGGAGAGAGACTGTTTGTCACTGCAGATGCAATGACCACAAGTGGCTATTCTGTATGGAAGAGAGGTTTTGGTGTGGAATTGGCAGCAGCTGTCAAAATGGAGGTATTGTTGATGGTTGGTAGGTTTGATGAGGTTGGAGGTTCTGATACAGCCATCTTTAAGGTGTAGGTCAATGTCAAGGAAGGTGGCTTGTTGGGTTGAGTGTGACCAGGTGAAGTGAATGAAGGAGGTGTTGAGGTTTTGAAGGAATGTGGATAGTGTTTCCTCACCTTCAGTCCAGACTAGGAAGATATCATCAATGAATCTGAACCAGATGAGGGGTTTGGGATTCTGGTTAGTCAGGAAGGATTCCTCTAGATGTCATAGACAAGTTGCCATAGGAAGGTGCTTTACGGGTGCCCTTGGCTGGGCATAGAATTTGTTTGTACACTGCCCTCCATAAGTTTGGAAACACCGTGCTGCATATTACAATGGAGCAAGATGGAAGTGATATATGTGAGTTATTGCTTAGAATACGTAATAGCTAGCTCAAATAACAGTCAATAATGACACAGTATTGTACACTTAATTATTGTACTTATAGGCTACATACATATTGGAAACTACTAGTATTGCTTCATTTTATGTAAACCGACATTACCGTCCAAGCAGTTTTACTAAACATGCCAGGTGGTGTGAGTAGACCGCATAGCTATGTAGAGGTATGTCGTTTACAGTTCTGTTCACTTGTAGTTGCATTTGCATAAAGATATAACATGCTGTGTAAGTAAATGAACATGGTCTCAAAGTGCCAGATTCCTCACAAACCATGGCTAATGATACTCACTTTGCACCAAGAAGGCAATAGTGTCCAACAAATAGCAAAGAAACTGAAGATTTCCACCAGCAGAGTTATCAAAACCATATATCGGCTTAAAGAAACAGGTTCCTATGAAGATCGTCCTCACTCAGAAGCTCCCAGGAAAATATCAGAATGCCAGGAAAAGTATTTGGTTGTGACCAGTAAACGTAACAAATTAAAAACTGTCCGTGAATTGTAAGCTGAACTAAACGCAATAAGAGATACACCGGTGAGTCTGTCAACAGTGAGACGACACTTGGCAGACAACAACCGCAAAGGTTATGTAGCAACAAGGAAACCACTGTTGCGCCCTGTTAATAAGAAGAAAAGGCTTTGGTGGGCTAAGACACACCAAATTGGACAGCAGGGGATTAGGAAAGAGTCTTATTCACTGATGAATCCAAGTTCGAAATATTTGGAAGTAAATGCTGTTGATTTATATGCCGTTCACCACATGAATGCTTGAATCCTCAATGTGTAATTCCAACTGTAAAGCATGTAGGGGATTCCGTGATGGTATGGGGATCCTTTGGAGGCAACAAAGTTGGAGATTTGGTAAAAATAGATGGAAAAAAGAACCAAAAGGATTATCATGGTGATGCCATTCTCCAGCAACATGCTAAGACATCTGGTTTGCGTCTGATTGGGAAACGACCTGAAACATATGTCTCGCTTGTGTCAGAACTATGTGTGGTCTTTAGAGGTTCATAAAATATTGAAAAACATGGAATTGTTGTCCCAATCCCCTGATTGTAACTTAATCGAGCTGCTATGGGATGAATTGGACAGGAGGTTCCAAAAAAGGAAATCATGATTGGAACACAATTGTGGGAGGTCCTGCAGCACGAATTGAGATTAATTCCAACTGAAACCTTGGCAAAACTGATACAGTGGATGTGGAGAGTGTGCATGTGCAAGGCAGTGATGAAAGCAAAGGGTGGCTATTTGGAGGAATCGAAAATGTTATTGTTGCAACTTCCTTTGTGTTATTTGAGCATAATAAACATTTGGAAAACTAAATGCATTTTGTACTGTATTTCCTTTCCATTGTTTTTAACTACTAAGTGTTTCCAAACTTATGGACAGTAGTGTAGATGATGCCTTCAAAAGAGAAGTAATTGTGGGTAAGGATGTAGTTAGTCAAGGTAACAAGAAAGCAGGTTGCAGGCTTGGAGATAGTCAGTTGTTTTGAAAGGTAGTGTTCAACAGTGGCAAGGCCATGACTATTGGGGATGTTGGTGTAGTGGGAGGTGGGGTACCAGGTGGTAAAGGAACAGAAACTGTGAAGAGTTGATGGAGGAAATTATTCGTGTCTTTTATATAGGTGGGTAGGTAGTGGGTAATAGGTTGAATGTGTTAGTCCACAAGAGCAGAGTGTCTCTCAATGGGAACACCATAACTTGCCACAATGGGACATCCAGAGTGGTTGGGTTTGTGAACCTTAGGGAGCACGTAGAAGGTGGGGTTGTAGGGGGGAGAGAGAGAGAGAGAGAGAGAGAGAGACTCTGGGGATTAGTCCTGGGATGGTCCTAGGTTTGAGGAGGGACTGGAGATCCTGTTGGGTTTTTGAGTATGGGATCATTGTGGCAGGGTGTGTAGGTAGAAGAATCTGACAGTTGGCGGAGACTCTCTGTGATGCATTCCTTGTGGTCCAAAACCAAAATGGTGTAGCTGTTGTCAGCAGGTAGAATTGTAAGGTCTGAATCAGTTTTTAGGTGGTGAATAGATTTTCTTTCTGTAGGTGCGAGGTTGGTATCCATTTGAGGGATTTGGGGAAAGATGGTGAGGCCAGGTTAGAAGTTAGGAAATTCTGAAAAATTTGGAAGGGGATGATTTGGGGGCAGTAAGGTTGGATCTCGATTGGTTGGAGGAGTTATCTGTGTCGGTCAGGGTTCAATATTTGTATTGGTGTGCGTCTGAATGGTGGGTTGCTAGCAAAATGGTGTTTCCATTTTAAGGATTTGGAGAAGGAGGGAAAACCCTTAAAAGTCCGACATGGTTAAATGTGGGAATGGTGCAAAAGGTAAGACCTTTGAAAAGTACAAACACTAGATGGGGAGTGAGGCTTTTCGTGGAGAGGTTCGTGACTGTGTGTCTGGTCTGTTTAGGTTGTGGATTTTATGTGGTGTGGTAAATGTAAAAAGTCTGCTAGGCAAGGTTTATCAGTAATGAGGGGCTGTGGGGTATGTTTGTAGGCTCTTGTTAAGGGGCTGGAAACAGTAACCCAAAGTGGGAGTAGGAGCTGAAAAGGTTAGAGTGTTTTTTTGAGATGGCATTGTGTGTGCTGCTCTAGAGCTTAGAAGGCAAGGGTATCAGTATGGGAGATAGGATGCAGGTATTTGAGGTTGCAGAGCTAGAGAATTTTTCGAATGGACATGAGGTGTTGTAAGGCTGTTTGGGCTTGGTTTACATGATTTTGTAGGATTAGGTTGGCAAGTACTATGGACTGACTGAATTTGAACATGTGGGGAGAGGGATTATAGACAGAGATGGATAATTTGATGGTTAAGCCATTCGGGAGGGTACCATGAGCTAGGTAGTATCTGGGACTGGATTCTTGCTAAGGACAGGAAAAGTTTTCTTATTGGCACAGATAGAAGGGACAACAATCCACGGTAGGGTATAAAAATGGACGAAATTCACTCTAAACCATGCTGAGAAATGCAAGATCATGAATACGCCTCTGTGTGAGTATATAGGTACACAAATATAATGCAGAAACTGCTAAAATCACGTAAGAAATGTGTGACAACAGGTAGAAAAGCATGACAATCTCATGAGAAAGCACGACAAGCTGGTGGGAATGCGTGAAAAACTTGTAGGAATGTATAAGGAATTGTGTAAATCTGGAAAACAGCAGGAATTAAGCAAAACTCATAGGAATGTGTAAAAACGGTCAACAATTTGTGAATTACCTTCAAGAATGCCCATCACCTTCCCCACACCCACTGTCCGGTTACAAAGGACCACACCTCTGGTGACCCAGTACCACCCAGGACTGGAGCAGTTAAACCGCACTCTCCATCAGGGTTTGACTGCCTTTCGTCCTGCCCAGAAATGAGAAATACCATAACAATATCCTCACCACCATCCCTAAAGTGGTATTCTGTCACCCACAAAAAAAAAAAAAAAAAAAAAAAAAAAAAAAAAAAAAAAAAAAAAAAAAAAACCACTATGTAATATACTCCAACCCTTTGCTCCATGGCTCATATCCCTCAATAGACCTAGATGCAAAACCTGTCCTAAACCATCATACTACCACCACCACCTACTTCAGTCGTATGAAAGCAATGATGTTACTTACAAACTGAGCTGCAACCACTGTGCAGCTTTCAATGTGGGCATGACCAGCAACAGGCTGTCTATTGCATAAATGGCCACCATCAAACATCAGCCAGGAGACAGCTAGACCACGCTGTTGCAGAACATGCAGCCTTGCATAATGTGACTCACTTCATTGACTGCTACACAGACTGTGCCTTATGGATCCTCCTCACAAACACCAGCTTTTCTGAATTGCAGAGGTGGGAACTGTCCCTACAATATATCTTACACTCCCACAATTCCCCAGATCTAAATCTTTGCTAGTTCTTGCCCCTACCACTCCTCCCCTCCCTTTCCCTGCGCACACTCTATCCTCACATATGTCTCCTATCCTGTCACACATTCCAGTTCCTTCCATTCCTTCTGTCCTGTCCATCAAACAGCCCTGGCATATTCCCCCATTCCTGCTGTGCAACTCTCCCCTCCCCTCTTCTTGCCACTTCCTTATCTGCACCAGCCAGCAATGGTTGCTCTCACCTTGGCTCTGCTGAGTCCCGTTGACTGGCCTCAGCAGCCGGAGACGGCAATTTTGTGTGTGTGTGTGTGTGTGTGTGTGTGTGTGTGTGTGTGTGTGTGTGTTTTTCCCTCCAACCGACAAAGGCTGTAACGGCTGAAAGCTTTTTAATTTGTTTCCTAATATTTGTGCCTTTCCTTGACTCACATGACAGCTCTGTAGTGAGTAACAGCCTTTCCTCCCCAAAAATATTGTTGAATCCTTCTGGAATTTCCATTGTTTGATATTGAACAGTCAAGTACTCTGAAATCTGACCATTTTTGCTTTTGCTAAATAAGATCTTACTGTCTTTCTTAATATTTGTATTTACAGCTGTACTCATCAATGCTGTAATAGTTTTAAAATTGCTGGTTCCATGTTCTGCGCTAACTGAATTGAAAAGTTTGGGTCTATTTGTCATCAGCAGGTGTAACATACTAACATAATTTTCAGATACAGCACTTAGAATAATATTGCCCAATTTTATGTGCTTACTACCTGTCTTAAAAACACTTGTCTCCCACTCTCTATACAGTAAATCGAAATCTCGACTTAAATATATTTAACATGACTAGGAAATCTACAGTAGTTTTCACTCAAATTCTCTGCCACTACTGCTGCTGAGCCAGGCAGGCTAGAAAAACTTTTAATGCCAATTATAAAATGGATATTTATGTAGGCCCTCCTCTATGCAACTGAATTATGAAGGTTTTATATCGCCATATGCATTTCGTCTTTATTTGGAAGGCATCATCAGTGGCCAGTAGTATATACATGATTATGTTTCACAATATTTCATTTTTTAAATGTTCAAATCTTTGTTAAGCTTATGGGACTTCGTTTTTTATGTACACTTCAACAGAACACACTTTAATAAATTGATACTGGATTGTATTCAGTAAAACATCTGTCATTTGGAGAACAAACAGAAATTGGGATAGTGTTGAAAAATAAGCTCAAGAAATAAGTATAGCTGAAAGGCAGTGCAGTGCAGTGCAGTAGACTTCGTTCTAAAATTGAGTACTGTGATGCCACAGCCAGCAGCACTTCAAATATACAAGGCCAAGGCAGTAGTTTACCAGTTGACAGCCCCTTCAGAGGTTTTGGCTGTAAGCTTTATGGGCTCTTATCTTCCTGATGCATCTGAAAGCCAGAGAAGATTTTATTATGTCAGTGTACCTTATGATTATTTAGTGACAGCTGGGTTGTCTTTCTTAGGAAGGTTTTTCATAACATGATAAATAACTTTTTTTAATAATCTCTTGTAGGTTGACCTACGCGCCAACATGCAAACTCCAATCATTCACGTAAATGGTGAAACAACAACATTCTATTATTGCCTCTCTTATCATTCGTTCAGTTTTTCAGCTCTTTGGTGGAAGACGAATCTAATCAAATTAATTTCTATGCTTAAAGCTGCTCCCTACAATAAATCAAATGGAAATATTGTACATACAAAAATGGGTAATTTTCTAGAACCCTTTGGAATCAAAGCTGCAGCAACACATATCGCTCTCACTGCAAGCAAAATATGTTGAATGAATGATAGTTGGGACATAGTCAATGTAGGGTGGACATATTTCTAATTGCATTAACCTATATTCAAGACAAGGAAGTTGTACTGTAACTTTCTTCATTCTCTAGCAACATCATCTTTCTAATTGATGTTCTTGTCTTGCTATTTGCACACAGAAAGGTAATCTTCCTTTGTACTCTTCTTTTATAGCTTAACAGTACGTTCGAGTAACGAGTTGCACTGCAAACATAAACTGCGACATAAGAATGTCAAATATATTTATTTAGGAGATGTTAGTCATCAGATATGTCTTTCCAATCTTTTTTTCTACTTTTCAGATAAATAGTGGATGATTTCCACTTGCTTTAGTGAATTGGAAGTTCCATGGACTAAAAAAGACGGAACAGAAACTATCATTATTCCGTGACGGAGTATATATATTCTGTGTATTGACATTGTTACTGATATTATGTGGAGATGGTCTCATTAATAGATGAACACTACTGGCGTAATTTGCTTCTGTAAAAAGTATGGAAGTGCCTCTTTGTAGTTAAAGGAGAGAATAAAAGACTTGTTAAAGATTAAAAGTCAAGTTTAAGACTTTATAATATTTTTTGTCTCTCTCTATTTTCTCACGCTGAAACAATCTTCAGAGAAGAAATTCTGATGTCTTCATTAGGTAAAAACTAAAGGTATATGCTTGGGGTACAGACTAGCTGGACTTCTCATGGTATAAGCCTATATAGGGAACAATGAAGAAAAGATCATGACTGACTTTTAATCCAAAATAGTGACATAGTATTGATCTTCAAGATCATCAACCAAGAATCATTCCCAAATAGTTCACAATTCTCCCAGTAACACTACAAGTGGTAATCTATGTAGATCTTGAAACTTCCTGGCAGATTAAAATTGTGTGCCGGAACCGGGACTCGAACCTGGGACCTTTGCCTTTCGCGGGCAAGCACACTACCGACTGTGCTATCCCGACACGACTCACGATGCCGCCTCACAACTTTACTTCCGCCGGTACCTCGCCTCCTATTATATAAGTCGATGAGGTTTACTTACAGAGCGAAAGAACACAGGTATGTGACAGTAACGTAAATAAAACACACACACACACACACACAAGCTTTCACAACCATTTGTTGCTTCTTCAGGCAAAGAGCAGGGAAGGAGAGGGAAAAGGAAAGGATGTTGGTTTAAATCCCGGGAGAGGAAAGACTTACCTTTGGGGAAAAAAGGATAGGTAAACATACACCCACCCCCCCCCCCCACACATATACACACGTACACACACACACTAAGCAGACGTGCAAAATGCTATTTTATGCTATATGCATTTTGCATATGTCTGCTTGGTGTGTTTGTGTACACGATTATATGTGTGTGGGTGTGTGTGTGTTTGTTTTTTTTTTTTTTTTTCCCCAAAGGTAAGTCTTTCCTCTCCCAGTATTGGAATGACTCCTCAACTGCTCCTTTCCTTTTCCCTCTCCTTCCCTGCTCTTTGCCTGAAGAAGCAACAAATGGTTGCGAAAGCTTGTATTCGTGTGTGTGTGTGTGTGTGTGTGTGTGTGTGTGTTTGTGTGTGTGTGTGTTTTATTTATGTTACTGTCACATACCTGTGTTCCTTCGCTCGGTAAATAAACCTCATCGACTTTTTATATATATTTTTCCCGCTAGGAATTTTTCCTCTATAATCTGTGTATAATTGGAACTTAGTTAGCCTGGTGTGTATAAAATTCTATGTCAGTGCATCAAGGCATATTTAAGCCATTTGAATCGCACCGTCCAAGAAAGATGGGTGGAGCATTATCAGCACATAAGGCTTCTACAGCCTGAAAAATTAACGGTAGCGAATCACTGGTTAACTAAGGGACACAAAATGAAATTTGACAAGACTTGTGTAGTTGGCAACATTTTCATTTTTTGGAACAGTATTTATAGAAAATCTATTAAAAATAGGTTGGCGGGCAATCTGACAAATATATACAAGGGTTTTCTTCTTAGCAAGATATAGAACCTGCTACTATCTCATATGAAAAACATGAGGTTCTGTGATGCCACCAGAACCAGAATTTTATGATAAGCTGTGAAGTGTGATACATGGTGCCATCAGTGTTCTACTAAGAGTGCTACCATCCGCCAAACAGCCTAAGGCCAAAAAAAGCAAATTGAAAGTCCCAGACAAGTGAAACTGGAAAGTAAGCCATCAGTACCTCTTTTGTTATACTAGATGCTTCTCCTGAGTGCACTACAGGGCTCATGGAGTCAAATGACAATTTGGAACGAACTTCTCGCCCTAAAACTGAACCTCCACCCAGTTCAGTGTTTCCGCAGCAGCAAAAAGAGAGGTTGAATAATGGCTCCCATCCTTCAGTGGAACTTACAGGGATTTAGGACACATGTGGAGGAACTGAGATTGCTGACTCAGGAAACACCAATGTGTGTTTGTCTCCAGGAGACAAATTTCATACCATCCAACACATTGAGATGCGTGACTATATTCTCCATAGAAAGGATGACCTCAGTGGAGCGAGAGCTAAAAGTGGGGTAGCTATTTTTGTCAACACCACATACCACTCCTCGCCTCTCTGTCACACCACAAGTTTGCAGGGTCAGTGAAGTTGTAGCATCAATTGACTATGTGTTCCCTGTATCTGCTCCCGCATGATGATCTCGATGAAGAGACTCTGTGACCTTTCAACTCAGTTTCCCCACCCTTTCATCCTCTGTGGTAATTTTAGTGCACATAATATGCTTTGGGGCTCAGCCAATATGCCCCAAGGGTAGGATAGTTGAGAGGCTTCTTTTGTTGTCCTCTGCATATTTGCTGAATACTAGTCAGAGTGCACACTTCTGCACTGCCACAGGGGTGTTCTCAATCTCTCTGTTCTCTGGCCCCTACCCACTCTGTTCAATGGGAAGTGGATGATGTCCGGCGTGATAGTGACCACTTTCCGATTTGGATTCACCTTCCAAACACAGTAGAACCCAAATGACAGCCACCTTGATGGGTACTTAGTAGAGCAGACTGGACTGTTTACAAGCGACTTGCTGAACTTGAGCCCCGTAACAGCATGCAGGATTAGATGAATCATATCACCGAAACAATCTATCGCACCACCGATGTATCCATTCCATGGTCTTCAGGATAACCAAAAAGACACCCTGTCCCTTGGTTGAATTATGAATGCCATTCTGCCTCAGGACCAGAAGAGCGGGTCCGCAGCAGTTGAAGTGTTGACCGACTGCAGAGCACTTCACTGCCTTTCGAGTGACAAGAGCCAACTGTTGCCACATTATTCAAGAGAGCAAGAGGAGGTTGTGGCAACAGTTTCTAATTTCCATTAAGTTTTCCACTAAGATTTCAGTTGTTATGATGGTCAACTGCTGCCATGTCTGGATTTTGGAATCCAGATGGCTCCTTAGTCGCTTTCAGTGTGGGTTCAGGAGATATCGTTCCACCTCCGATAACTTGGCCTTCCTGGATGTGGCTATACAGCAGGCCTTCTCATGCCAGTAACACCTTCAGGGTCTATTTTTTTATACTGACAATGGCTATAATACTATTTGGTTGCATCTTATTCTTAGGCAGCTCCATGAATGGGATTTTCGTGGTTGTCTTCCCCATTTTTTTTCAGACCTTCCTTTCTTGACATTATTCTAGATACTTTGTCTGTGACACCCTTTCTGATCTCTTTGATCAGAAGAATGGAGTCCCTCAGAATAGTGTTTAAGTGTGACTTTGTTTGCCATAGCAATTAACAGTATTACCTCTGTTGTTAAAATTCCTGTCCAGTGTTCTTTATTTGCGGTGGCTTTGCTGTCTTTTTCTTTTCTTCCAGCTTTGCAACGTCCAATTGTCAGTTGCTGCTAACTCTTAGATAGTTGGATGAATGGGCAGGGAAGATTGGTTTTAAGTCTTTCTTTTTTTAACCATCCGCATACTGACGTACTGTTTTTAATTTACATGAATTGCAGATGAAGGGCTCTGTTCTAACTTTTAAAGACACAGTGAGGTTTCTGAGTTTCACATTTGATTCTAAACTCACATAGTTGACACACCTTAAGAACTCGAAGACATTGTGCCTCAAAGCATTGGGATTTTAAAATGCCCTAGTCACTCTTCTTGGCAAGCAGACAGGACCTGTTTGCTCTTGTTTTAGACAGCCTTCATGTGATCTTGTGTTGATTACGGATGCATAGTGTACAGGTCTGCACACCTGTCTTATTTAAAGATATTGGATGCAGTACACCATTCAGGAATTCAGCTGGCAACTGTGGCATTTAGGACAAGCCCCATTCCAAGTCTCTGTGCTGGAGCTGTGGAGTTGCCACTATTTATCAGACAACAGCTACTCATGGTGTGCCAGTCATATAAATCACTGTCCACAACTTTCACACCAGCATACCTTACCATTGCTCAGTCTCTAATGGAAAGGCTCTCATAATCATCAAAGAGTGATAAGGCCATATGGGATTTGCACAAAGTATTTGCTATTAGAAATGGGAGTGTCTGGCTTTATTGTTTTAAATAGAGGTTGGGCAAGGTCCTCTCTTGGCTTCTTAGGAGGCCCAGACTTGTTTTAGACTTGGCGAATTTGATCTTCCATAAAACTTCAGATTTTACTTTACAGTATTTGTTTCTAAATGTTGTAGTTAGGCATCATTATTTTTTTACCTCACTTGTATACATGACTTGCTAGATTCTTCTTCTTTTATTTTTGATGCTGGTTCTAACATTGATTTTTGTTCACATTCCTTATTTGTTAAATTTGTTAGGATACTAAATACCTTGCTTTCTTGCACCCAGAGATCCCTATCCATCCATCCTTTTATATGCATTTTTGGGCAATTTTGTCTATACGACAAACCACACAGTGAGGTAGGTATTTAGTGTAGCTACTGTTACAAGTGATCCTATCTTTCTCTACTTGAACCAGATTACTAGTGATATGGTTAGAACAGAAGATAATTCATCTCATTTTGGGCTTGGGCATGGTGAAAGAATATGGCTCAAAGAATAAAAAATTTTGACATTGGAGTGGTACAACAGTAGACCAGGATTTTGTTTTAGGCTGATTAGTGGAAATCCATTTTGGGATAGTTTGGGACAACTATTGTGGGAACTTTAAAAGCAAACATATAGGTTATCTTTTACTGTAACTATTATGCTTATCAACTGAAACTGTAACTTCACTGTGTTCCTTCACAATTGTGACTACTTACAGTAAACTTGTTTTATTTCAGTTGAAAATGGTAAAGTAAAATAGTGGGATGGGGAAGATATTATTTGCCCAGTTTGGGGATGTATGTAAAAAGTTAATAGGATCATGGAAGGGAATGGTGGAGGAGAATTCTGTGTGGGTTTAATGTATTTCATAGTACCTATCTGTGAACTTCTTAACAAGAACAACAGCATATTGGAAGAGGGACTGCTTATCACTGAATCTGTTGTCTGTACTCTTTTGCCCACTGCTCTAGAGGAAGAAAATGGTATTAGTGTGGAAGATGTGGCAGCTGACTACTTCCTCTTTGAATCGTGTCTGGTGCAAATTCAGACTGATGAGCAATACTCTAGCAGTGATGGAACGGGAGTTTTGTAAGCTACCTCCTTTTTTGGTGGACTATGTTTCCTGGGAATTTTTCCATGTGCTTACTCCTAGGTATTTTATGAAATTAAGTCTTTCATTTGTTGTTCTGTAACTGTGTAATAGTACAATAAATGTTGTTTATCTTCTGCAGGTTGTCTTGCATTTTGATACAATTTTCTAATGTTTCATCTTCTTATATGCAACAAAATATCAGCAAAAAGTCCTCATAGAACTTCTGAAATTATCTACTAGATTATTTACATATATTGCAAAATAATGTTCCTATAACATACGCCAGGGATACACATGAAGCTGCTTTTATATCTGAAGATTTCTCCATTGAAAATGACTTGCAGTGTTCTATTTGCTAGAAACTCTTAAATCCAATCACTGTGTTGGCTCTTTATCATCATGGAGTTAAAAGTGCTATTGAAAAGAAATCTGAAATCAATTCATATTTCTAGATTTCTAGAAGGCTTCATTGAGTAAAACAGAAATGATATCTGACATTCTTCAGGGAAGTGTCATGGGCACCTACTGTTCCTTTTCTTTATAAACAATTCAGGAGAGAATTTGAACAACTCTCTTAGACTGTTCATGGATGATACTGTTGTTTATTGGTTAGTAAAATCACCAAAACTCAAAAGCAGCTACAAAATGATTTAGATGAGACATCTGCATGGTGCAAAAAGTGGCAGTTAATCCTTATATGATAAGTCATTCAAATCTAGAGGCAGTAAATTCAACTAATTATATAGAAATCACAATTATGAACAACTTAAATTGGAAAGAACACTTAGACAATGCAACAATTCTACTACAGAGCCTGCCTCCATCCTCTTTTGGAGTATTGCTGTGCATTGTGGGAACTTTATGAGGTGGGAATGACAGAGGATGTAGAAGTAGATCAGAGAAGGGCAGCTTGTTTTGTAGTATCACAATACAGTGGAGAGAGTGTAGCGGAAATTATGCACAATTTCGGATGGAAATCATTAAAGGAAAGACTTATTTGTTGTTTACGAAATTTCTTCCACCAACTTTTTCCTCCAAAGGCAAACATATTTTGTTGGCACCCACCTATGTAGGAACATGCTCATCATAATAAAATAAAATAAAATAAATCAGATTGAAAACGAAAGATAGCTATTCCTTTTTCCACATGCTTTACTAGAGAATGGAACGTAGAGAAATATTATGAAAGTAATTCAGTGAACCCTCTGCCAAGCATTTAAATGTGATTTGTAGAGTAAATTATGATGTCATAAATCATCATTTAGTATTTCAGAAAATCATGTGCTTCCTTTTTTTCTCATGTTTTACTTCTTTCTGTTCATGACTGCAGACCTTTAATGTTCCAACCAAAAATGTTATTTTGAAATTATTTATTTTTTCAGGTCTGTTCAAATGACTGCTCACAGTGAGCTTTTCCGTCTCAGCTTAAATATAGCAAATGCTCATTTTCGAAAACAAATCCATTCATCTTACTGCACTGCATCTCCTTTAGTAGGGTGCTACTCCTTTCAAAGAAATGCTACCCTCTTTGATAGCAGTAGGAGATTGTTTTCATCACAAGGTAAGATATTTTTATTTTTTAATCATTTCAAATTCCTAAACTAGCAACAAAATCTGTTGGAGAAAATATATTCACCCTGTTAAATCTGCTCAAAGTGCTTGTGGAGAAAAACTGCAACCACCCTCATGCAAATAAAGTAGTACCATGCAGTTCTGATAAATAATTTTATTTAAACTCTAGCTTGAGGTTTTTCAAGTGCCATGAAATACTAAAATTTAAAATAAGTGATATTCTCACAGCTTATGGTTTAGCATTCATGAGATCTGTTTTGGAATCACTAACTGCTGATTTTAAAGTTTCTATTTAAATATGGTATTAATGAATCAAAACTATTAAAGTAACATATTTCAGTTGAATTATTATTTTTGTTGTGTTTTTCAGCTCCAAACTTGGTTTAAAGCTGTTCTCCATGTGAGTTTCTCCCTTGTTAGTCTCATTATCTCTAAAATTACTGCAAACTTCACCCATTGGATCTGCGGTATTCATCCCTTGGTCTCTCTATAATTTTTGTTTTTTTACACCACTCTCCACTACTAAAGTGATGATTTCTTGGTGTTGCAAAATTTGTCTATCAACCAGTTTCTTCTTTTAGTCAAGTTATGCCATAATATCATTTTTGCATTAGTTTTGTGATCTACCCATGTAATTTCTACCTTTTTCCTACTGCACCATTTTTCACAAGCTTCTGTTCACTTCTTTTCAGAAATGCTTATAACATTTGTTTCACTTCCATACTATGCTACATTCCAGTCAAATTAATCCAGAAAAGATGCCCTAATTTTTAAATTTAAATTTCAAAGTTCAACTCTGCTTCAGAAATGCCTTTCTTGTCATTTTAGTCTACATTTTAAAACCTCTCTACTTTGGCCATCATCATTTAGTTTACTGCCAACATAGAAAAACTCATCTTCTACTATTAGTGTGGCATTTTCTAACCCCATTCCCTCAGCACCTCTAATTTAATTCTACTACATTCCATCACCCTTGTATTGTTTTTGTTAATGTTCACCTTATAATCCCTTTCAAGTGTAATTAAAAAAATATATTTTAATAATACAGTAATAAATACTGAAGTCACTAAAATTAGTTAGATGAATGATTAAGCTGTGAGAAGATATTTGAGTAAGATTTGTCAGTTCTGTTTAATGGTCTGGTAATATTGTCGCATTGAAATGGAAGCAGGCTTGACTTCGAAGGCAGGGTTGTCAACTGAACACAGCACTTAAACTGAAAACGGTTTATTGGGAACTCAACATACACGCAGCACTAACTGCCTCTCGGGCAGAGTGCTCTGCTATTTATACACAGAAATTAGAAGAATAGTTAACGTAGAAAACATGTAGAAATTACAAGTGAACATAAGAAACATGTAGAATATTCTGGAAATGACAATTACAAAGAAATAACTTTTTTGCCGGTGGACGGGATTGCAACGACACATATTCTTGATAGAACACAATTATTGAATACAGCCCCATGTGCTCTGTTGATTCAGTTGCCATATTAGAATATTTGTACTATTTTTCATTCAAGTAACAAGAGTACTTAATACCGAATTATTGCTTATAAGGATGATTTGGTTAAAATCATATCTCCAGGAGAGAAAGTGTACAATAAGTTCTGGTATATTACTTCACTATCATGTTGCTGTAGGTCTTAGGCTGACTCAGGAACTTGTTTATCTGTATGCTGTCTTGATAAAATGCATTTTTATTATTTTATTTTATTGAATAGCTCATTTCGTTTACTTCTTAATAAGACTGTACAATTCTGCTTGACATAGGTGTCTTAAATTTGCGTATCTCACACATGTGTCATGATGTCCACACATACCACCACATTCTTTCATACACAGAAGCTAAAAATTAAAAAGGGTCAGAGTTGCAGAGACATATTCAGTACCGTGGAGCTTCCTCTTGATAAAGACACACATTTTGTTTAAGTAACTCATAAGGACCACTTGCCAAGTGGGCACTGTCTTCGAGACTGACGTTACTATAGTGTACAAGAGTGGAAGAAAACACCCAGATGCTGACGGTCTCTCGAAAAATCCATTGGAACATCAGCAAGGAATTTATGAAGATAGTAATTATCTTGTTGTACTCCATGATCTTACTGATGAACAAAAGAAAGACACCAAGCTATCACAAATTATCCACACTTAAAATCAATTAGAGTATGTTTAAAGAGAATTCAAGTTAATTAATTGTTATAAATCAAGGAAAACACAGAAACAAATCTTAACTACAGTTATTAACTCTGCACTTACTTGTACAAAGGTGGGGGTCACAGCGTGGCGACTGCGATACAAGGACTGTACACAATCGCTATCACAATAGAACTGCTGCTCTGCACCAATCGACTGTATTTGTCTGCTAATATTAGATGTGGTACTGACTGATGGGCCGCGCAACTGCAAGAGCTTCCTTGAAGTGAAGATGAAGCCTACTTCCGTGGACACCTTGAAGTTGAGAAGGACGAGCAGCTCACGGTTGCCCCGGAGCCCGCGAGTGTGGGCAGAAATGTTTGGGTAGATGAGCATGTCAATGCCCCACCAGTGGAGCTCAGGATGACAGCACTGGCCATAGACAATCCTTTTCGATTCCAATGGGTATGTTGGGAGGCGATAGAGGCCATGGTTCATCTAAAGGAATGTCCATAGGAGGAGCTGGAAGTTACTGGGATGCACCTACCCAATGTGGCTGCAGTGTTAACTCTGGATCGCAGGACACAGGCACCAACAGGGCCTGCTGAGGAGAAGGCTACACTCCTAGCGGAGGTGTAGACACAGATGGAAGAGGTGGCTGGAGGTTCGGCAGAGGGACGGAGTCCTATTCCAGGGGCCACTGTGGCTGGCATGAACCATGTAGTTCTGGAGGTTGGATGCTGACCCAGACATGGAGCTGGTTGTGATGCTGTTGCACCTTATTCATCCATCCACAAGGTATGGACATAGCAGCCATTCTGACAGACGATGACTGCAGGGATCCAGTGGGGGCAGTGTCCCAAACCCTCGGCCCCCATGGTTCCAACTGTGAAACTCTCATGGACTAAACATGCTGGAAGGGGGGCATCAGGGCAGAGTAGGTGGAGCAATGTACAGGGCTGGTAACCATGAAGAAGGTCCACAGTGCTACAGGGACCTATAGGCATTCATCCACTGGGAAATCGCGTAGATAATTGTGCATCTGTGCCTTAAAGGTGTGAACCTTGTGCTTGCTCCCCATTTGACAGAAGATGAAAGGGTGTAGTGTGGACGTGGCAAATATCAGACCACACACAGAATTTGTAAAAAACTTTTGCAAATGAAACTATGGTCCATTAACTGACACAAGGGTAATTGGTAGACCCTCCAATGAACAGATTTTGGAGAGAGCCTGAATCATCACCTCGATAGTGGTCAGGAACACGTATGGAAAATAAGAATCGGAGTCAATGACATTGAGCCAAAAGGCATTCAGAAACGGACCTGTAAAGTCCTCATGGGTACATTCCCAGGGCTGTGCAGCTAGCGGCCAGCAAGAGAATGATGATTTAGGACACATTTGTTGATTTGAACACTGGGGGAATGATGCTACCTAATGCTCCAATTTCCTATCGAGGCTTAGCCAGTGCACATGTCTGTGGGCCAAGACTTTGGTTCAAGAAATCCTTCAGTACCCCTCATGTAGCAGGTGTAGGACCTCCTCCCTCAAACTCCCTGGAATTATGACCCTTGGAGCTGCATCATCTGTGGCCATGAGGAGGACCCTGTTCAAGACAGACATACAGGCAATGGCACAACACAAAGTACTTGTGAAGTGGGTCAACAGCCAGCCAGGAGGATGGTCCTACCAACCCTGTTCGACACGTGGACCACCTTCCACAGGATTGGGTTTGCTGCAGTGGCGAGACCCCAGGGATGAACCAATAGTAATAGGCTATGTTCCACAAAAATGCCTGCAGCTCGTGCTACAATGAGGGATGTGGAAAGCCCGTAATGGCATTGACGAGACTCTCCAAGGGACAAATGCCCTGACAGGAGATATTACCAACATACTAATTCTGCAGATTGCAACATAACCCCACTGCCCGGGGTTTTTCTAACAAGGTGAATTGGTTGTTCAGGTACTCTTCTATAGTATGCCCTGTAACCAATGTGTCATCCAGGCAATTGAAACAGTACAGAATCCAGGACGTCACCTGCTCCAAGTGCCGTTGAAATATGGCTGGGGCACTTGCCGTGCCAAACATCAACTGTTGGTACTGGTATAGGTTGTACAGAATGGCAAAGCTAGGATTGTGGGTTACATGATAGGCATTGAATGTCAGGAAGATAAATTATAGTCATGATTGACAGTGAAAAGGAATATAGAAGTCTACATAGGGGGAGGAAATGTGGTAATCTTGCATCTCTTTGAGACCAATCCAACACGTGCCATACCTCGTAACATGAGGAGCAGCTCATGGCTTTGGTACCAGAATAAAAGCTTATTGTCTGCCTGGGCCACACCACATCATCAGCGCTGACTTTGCAGCATCAGCACCGACGGTTCAGCAACTGTGCTGGCCATGAAAAACAGCTCAAAATTATCATTCACATTAAGGAATTAATAACAATAAATTTGTGTTGTACAAAGTCAGAAGGTGTTTTAAGAACCATAAGATGCTCAAATTCCTCATGCAGAGGTCATTGATGATATGCACCTGACAGGCCAAGATGGCAGAAAACTACCCTCTGGCTGTTGGTGTGAACAGTTCGTCAGGACAGGGCAAAGGGTTGCTGTCCACTGTAAACTGAGAAACGCATAGTTCACATGAAGATCTCCCTAATCACTGGATGATATGGGAATCATCACCCCGAGAGATGCAAGGTGATTCAACTCTGCCTTTATTTGAGTGTAGAAGGTTAAAGGGACTAAATGAGACACCTCCCCCCCCCCCCCAAAAAAAAATAAATAAATAAATAAGTAAATAAATAAAACTGAGTGGGCTCCAATGGTTTCAGGGTAAGGAGGCATGAAAATCTATGGTGCATCCAAGATCTTCCCTAAAGACTTCTTGAAATGCAGAACACAGGGATTCCAATGACAGTTAAGGGACCTTACCAGACACCAGGTGTATGGATTTAGTAATGGAGAAACCAAAAAGACCAGATAGCATCTAACCTGAAAATGTTGGCTGCGTAAGTCATGAACCAAAACTCTTGATGGCATTTAATCCCACGTTTGTCCCTGGAAATATCTTACAGCTTAAAATCTGGTTTTGCAGCCGCTTTCTACACATTCCAGTGCCTTCAGGTCTCTTCGTGTATGAAACATTCTTTTTATGGTTCTTAAACCAAGTATTAGTAATGATTAAATTCTACCAGTCAGATTCCTTTATCATCCTCTCTCTATTTTTTCTTCTCTTACTATATTTCAACTCCTCATACGGTCTTTCAATCAGTTCCTCATCTGCAGAGCTATTTTCTGCATTTACATCTACATGGATACTCTGCAAGTCACATTGAAGTGCGTGGCAGAGGGTTCATCGAACCACTTTTATTGTGTTTCTCTATAGTTCCTTTCTGTAATAACTTGTGGGGAAAAGGAACACACAAATCTTTCTGTTTTCAATCTGATTTCTCTTTTTTTATTATGATGATCATGTCTCTCTATGTAGGTGGGTGCTAACAATATATGTTCGTATTCTGAAGACAAAATTGGTGAAAGAAATTTTGCAAATAACGCCTTTCTTTTAATGATTTACACCCCAACTCGCACATCATTCCTGTGACACTTTCTCCCCTATATCATGATAATACAAAATGAGCTCCCCCTCTCTGAATTTTCTCAAAATCACCTGTCAGCCCCACCTGGTGTAGATCCCACAATGTGCAGCAATACTCCAAAATAGGCTGCACAAGTGCAGTGTAGGCAGTTTGTTTAGTGGAACTGTTGCATCTTCTAATTCTTCTCCCAATGAAATGTAGTCTTTAGTTAGCCTTTCCTACAATATTTTCTGTGTGTTCTTTCCAATTTAAGTTGTTCATAATTGTTCTTCCTAGTTATTTAGTATAGTTGACGGCCTGTAGGTTTCCCTGATTTACCGTGTAACTGAAGTTTAACAAATTTTTTTTTTATGGTGACCTCAGACTTATTATTAAGGATCAGTTGTCAATTTTTGCACCATGCAGATATCTTATCTAAATGATTTTGCAGTTTCTTTTGATCTTCTGATCACATTACTAACCAATAAATGACAGCATCTGTGAAAAGTCTATGAGAGCTACTCATATTGTCTCCTAAATCATTTATAAAAATAAGGAACAGTAGGGGCCCTATAACACTTACTTGGGGAACCCCAGATGTCACTTGAGTTCTAATTAATGACTTCCCATCAATTACAACTTACTGTGATCTTTATGACAGAAAATAAAGAATCCAATCACAAAACTGTGGCGCTATTCCATAAGCATGCAGTTTGATTAGAAGACACTTGTGAGGTACAGTGTCAACAGCTTTCTGGAAATATGGAATCTATTTGACATCCATTGTCAATAGCACTCATCACATCACGTGAGTAAAGAGCTAGCTGCGTTTCACAAGAACGATACTTTGTGAATCAGTGGTGACTATGGGACAATAGGTCGTTCTCTTCAAGATAGTTCATAATATTTGAGGAAAGTATATGTTCTAAAATCCTATTACACACTGATGTAAATGATATAAGCTTGCCGGCCGCGGTGGCCGAGGGGACTGAGGCGCTTCAGTCACGGTCTGCACGGCCACTACGGTCGGGGGTTCGAATCCCCCCTCGGGCATGGATATTTGTGCCGTCCTTAGTTGTAGGTAGTTCATAAGTAGTTTGTAAGTTTAGGGACTGATGACCCCGTAGTTAAGTCTCTTAAGCTTAACAAACATATGATATAAGCTTGTAACCATGTGAATCACTCCTGTTCCTTTCTTAAATATTGGAGTGGCCTGTGCAACTTTCCAGTCTTTGGATACAGATCTTTCGCTAAGTGAACGGTTATATATGATAGTTAGGTATGGGGCTATTGCATCAGCATACTCTGAAAGGAACCTAATTCATATATAATCGGAACAAGGAGACTTACTTTTGTTAAGTGATTTAAGTTGTTTTAATACTCCAAGGATATTTACTTCTAAATTAAGCATGCTGGAAGCTGTTCTTGATACGAATTGTGGAGTATTTGCTTTGTCTTCTCTAGTGAAGGAATTTCAGAAAGCTGTGGTAAGCAATTCTGCTTTAAAAGAACTGTCATCAGTAGCATCACTATTTCTATCATGTAATGCAAGTATTGATTGTGTTTTGCCACTGGTCTACTTTACATACAACCAGAATTTCTTAGTATTCTCTATCAAATCACATGACAATGTTTCATTGTGATAACTATTGTAAGCTTCTCACATTGAAGTTCGAGCTAAATTTGTAGTTTCTGTAAAAGATTGCCAGACTTGGGGATATTTTGTGCATTTAAATTTGGCATGTTTTTCTCTTTGCTTCTGTAACAGTGATCTAACCTGTTTTGTGTACTACGGCAGGTCAGCCCCCTCTTTTGTTAATTTGTTTGGTATCAATCTGTCAATAGTTGTCAATATTATTTCTTTGAATATAAGCCACATCTAATCTACACTCACATTGTTAGTTTCGAAAGACTAGAAATTGTCATTCAGGAAAGCTTTAATTGAATTTTTATCTGCTTTTTTTAATAAATATAATTTTCTCTTGTTCATGAACTGATTGCTCAATATAATTTTTGGAGAATGTATTCAGGACAATTTCAGACAACGTTTTATGCTTGCCTCCAGTTGTGGACATGTATTTTTCCCAACATATTGAGGGTAAGTTGAAGTCGCTATCAATTAAAATTGTATGTTTGGGTTCGTTTTTGAAATTTGACCCAAGCTTTCTTTGAACATTTCTGCAATCGAATCGTCTGAGTCTGGGTGTCGATAAAAACAACCAATTATTAATTAATTTGGTTGTCAGGTATAACCTCTACCCATACCTACTCCCAGGAGCAACATACTTCAATTTCGGTACAGGATAAACTGTCTGTGATAGCAATAAATTAGCAATCACCTATTTTATTCAATTTGTCTTTTATTAAAACCATTTGCCCCTTCGTAAAAATATTAGCTGAACTTATCTCTGGCTTTAGCCAGCTTTTGGTACTTGTAATGATTTGAGATTCAGTACTTTCTATTAGTATTTTGAGCTCTAGTACTTTCCCTACACAGCTACGACAATTTACAACTTTTAGGCCAATGGTATTTAGATCTGTGTTCATCCTATCTTTGAACATGTAACTGAGATCCTTTCTATGTGTCCCCAAGGCCCTCTAACATAAAAACCACCCAGTCCACGCCACACAGCTCCCACTACCCGTGTAGCCACTTCCTGCATGTAGTTGACTCCTGACCTATTTAGCGGAACCTGGAAACCCACTATCCGATGGTGCAAGTCAAGGAATCTGCAGTTCACACGGTCGCAGAACTGTCTGAGCCTCTGATTCAGACCCTCCACGTGGCTCTGTAACAGAGTTCCATAGTTGGTCCTGTCAACTATGCTGCAGATGGTGACCGCTGTTTTCATCTTGCAAGACTAGCAGTCTTTACCACTTCAGTTAGCCACTAAAAACCTGAGAGAATCTCTTCAGATCCATAGCGACACACATCATTGGTACCAACGTGAGCCACCATCTGCAGTTGGCTGCACTCCGTACCCTTCATGGCATCAAGAATGACCCGGTCCACATCTGGAATGACTCTGCCTGGTATGCACACGGTGTGCATGTTGGTCTTCTTCCGTTTCTTGATAGCCATCTCTCTAAAGCCGCACTCACACTGAGCTTGAAATATGTTTTCAAAACATGTTTCTGGTTACTTGATGTGGACACCGTACAGAAACATGTTTTGAAACATGGAAACATCTATCCGTAGCGGTGTCGCTATCCGTAGCGGTGTCGGAACAGATCAAAGGAAACAATGTTTCAGGGCAGCTACCGCATGTCACCGCTGCACAGTGCTAACGTATGTGTTTATGTGTAGTCAGTTGTTCCGTGTTGCTTGGTGTGTTTTTTGAGAAGTAACTTACGTGTGTGTGTGTGTGTGTGTGTGTGTGTGTGTGTGTAAAATCATGGAGTGGTCCTTCAGAAGAAATAACTATAAAACCATCAAAAACATGATGCAGTGATGAAAACGGAAAGATTGTTTCAGACTTCTAAGTAGTGTGTGGGGAAAGAAAATCTTTGGTTGTTGCATACAGACACGAAAAGTATAAAGTGAATGAAAGTAAAACATCTGGAAGTGGCACAGAAAATTTGTGTAAATTGGGATGGTTTGCTTTCCACATGTTTTAATTTTTAGACAACATTCACGAGCTGAAGGAGACTACAGACACAATGGAAAAATAGGTACAGTACAAAATTTTGATTCCTTGACTTTATTTATATTTTATATTGTACAATCACATTTACCCACAGTTATTTTCCACTACTTTGTGGGCTTAAAAATAATTTGCAGAGTACAGTCATATTCATCCATAGTTATTATGCCATGGTACACTACCTTGTGTAGTAAAAAATAATTTGCAAAATTGTCTCTAATTTGTTTATTCATAACGGAAGCCTTCCTTGGTATATTCTGAAGTGTGTTGAAAGCTGATGCAGTCTCATTTATCTCCAAGTGCCAGGTATAATCTCCCCTGTTTGCAGATCATACAAATCCAAACTTCCTGGTGGAATGTAATGATTCCTTGCCTCCTCAGCATTTCTCCTTAAAAAATTATAGAGACACACGGTTGCAAGAGTGATTGTTTTTTGCCTTCTCAGGCTGTAGTAACGCAAAATACAGAATTCCGAAAGCATTCTCAACAATCATTCTGGACCTTGACACCCTATAATTAAACACTCTTTCTTTTGTGTCCCTGTTGTGCTTTCCAGGATAGGACTTCATAATGTTTTCTTGCAAAGGAAAGGCATCATCCGCTACAAAAATGTATGGTAACGCCTTTGTGACACCCCGTAAACATTCGGGTTGTGGAAAGTTAAGTTTTTTTGTTAATTAAATCACTTATTCCTGTGTTTCTAAATACACCACCATCAGAAATTCTCCCTTGGCAGCCGATGTTGGTGTACAGAAAGTTGTAGCAGGCTTCGACAACAGCCAGTAGCACAATGCTATATGTCCCTTTATAGTTAAAATATTCACTTCCACTATCAATAGGGCATTGTAGGACAATGTGTTTCCTGTCAATTGCTCCCACTTTGCTTTGAGACTATCCAAAGGTCGGATTTTACTAGGCACGGTCTGCACCTCAATAGGTTTGGGAAGGGGAGGTTGGCAAAGCTCATAGGTGACAGTGTAGTAGGGGGTGGGGGTTTCACTCATGGAAAAATTCCTGTAGTAGTTGGTGTTAGGGCTGCACCTTTTTTAGACTGAAGACAGCTGATAGATATTCCTGCTTAAAGGAAGTCCCTCTAAGAAATGAACCACCTTTGACAAAGTCTAAGAATATAAGTAATAAGGGAATTACTGTTTTTCATCAAAATGTACAGGGTATCAGAGATAAAGTTAATGAACTGCTTATTGATACTGATTCTGACATTAATGGTATTTCAGAGCACTTTTTAAGTGGTGTGACAATTCAGAGACTTCCTTTGCCAGGATACAGGTTAGCTGCCTTCTACTCTAGGAGTTCCTTGCAGTGTGGGGGAGTGGCCATGTATGTAAAAAACGATTTTTCATCGGAGTCAATCGATTTTTCTAAACACTGCACAGAACAGATATTTGAATGTTGTGCAGGAGTTGTTAATGTTAATGGAACTAAACTAGTAATAGTTGTTATTTACAGATCCCCTGACTCAGATTTTAAAATGTTTCTGCCCAAGCTGGAATTGGTTCTGGGTTCATTGTATAGGAAGTATAAAATTTAATTGTGTGTGGAGATTTCAACATTAATTGTGTAGGTGATAGCTCAAGGAAAAGTCAGCTGTTAGATCTATTTAATTCCTATAACATGATGCAAACAGTATTTTTTCCAACGAGAGTGCAAGGAAATAGCAGTTCTACCATTGACAATATTTTTGTTCATTCTTCATTATTAGAGGGGCACTCTGTCAGCAGAATAGTAAATCAGACCACGATGCCCAACTTTTAATTCTAAAAAGTATTTGTTCTCAAACAAATGTTAAACATAAATATCAACTACTCAGAAAAGTTAATCCAGTTGCAATTGAGACCTTTTTAAGTCTAATTAAGGAACAAGAATGGCATGATGTTTATAGAGCTGATATTGCAGATGATAAATATAATGCTTTTCTGAACACATTTATTATGCTGTTTGAAAGTTGCTTTCCGCTAGAACGCTCAAAACAGGGTACTTTCAGTAACAGACAGCCAGGGTGGCTGACAAAGGGGATAAGAGTATCATGTAGAACTAAGCGGGAGGTGTATCAAAATGTTAGAAGCAGTCAGAATGAAGATGCAGTAGCTCATTACAAACAGTACTGTAAGGTTCTGAAAAATGTCATTAAGAATGCAAAAAGTATGTGGTACGCAAAAAGAATAGCAAACTCTCGGGATAAAATTAAAACTATCTGGTCAGTCGTGAAGGAAGTGTCTGGTCAGGAGCAGCAGGTAGAAGATATAACGTCAGTGCGTAGTAGGAATGTTTCTGTTACTGACAAGTTAGATATATGTGTAATATTCAATAATCACTTTCTGAATATAGTAGAGGAACTAAACAAAACTCTAGTTTCTACAGGTAATCATATAACGTTTTTAGAAAATGCGTTTCCGAGGCTGTTACCTGAAATGGTCCTTCATGATACTTCCATAGGTGAGATTGAGTCAATAATTAAATCACTAAAGACTAAGGACTCTTGTGGATATGATGGGGTATCTAGCAGAATTCTAAAGTACTGTTCTCCATATGTTAGCCCAGTACTAAGCCATATTTGTAATTTTTCCTTTCAGAATGGTCAGTTTCCTAACAGATTAAAGTACTCAGTAGTGAAACCGCTTTATAAAAAAGGAGAAAGGGATAATGTAGACAACTATAGACCTATTTCTATGCCATCGGTTTTTTCCAAAGTTATTGAAAAGGCTGTATATTCAAGATTAATTGATTATTTCAGTTCACATAATTTCCTGTCAAACGTACAGTTTGGTTTTGGAAGTGGTTTAACGACTGAAAACGCTATATTTTCGTTTCTCTGTGAGGCACTTGATGGGTTAAATAAGAGACTACAGACATTAGGCGTCTTCTTTGATTTAACAAAAGCGTTTGATTGTGTTGATCACAAAATATTGTTGCAGAAGTTGGAACATTATGGAATACGGGGAGTAGCCCACAACTGGTTCACCTCTTACTTTAATAATAGACAACAGAAGGTAATTCTCCGCAGTGTAGAAAATGGCTATGACGTGCAATCCCAATGGGGCACAATTAAGTATGGGGTGCCCCAGGGGTCTGTTTTGGGACCATTGCTGTTTCTTATTTATATAAATGATATGCCTTCGAGTATAACAGGTGATTGTAAAATATTTTTGTTTGCTGATGATACCAGTTTGGTAGTGAAGGATGTTGCTCGTAATATTGACACAGTATCAAATAATGCAGTTCAAGAGAAGTTAATGGCTAATAGAAAACAAGTTGATGTTAAATCACAGTAAAACTCGGTTTTTACAATTTCTAACACATAATTTGACGAAATCTGACATTATGATTACACATAATGGGCATGTGATAAGTGAGACTGAACAGTTCAAATTTCTAGGTGTTCATATAGACAGTAAGCTGTCATGGAAAGCCCATGTTCAGGATCTTGTTCCAAAACTTAATTCTGCTATATTTACCATTAGAACAATATCTGAGATAAGTGATTTTTCAACACGAAAAGTAGTCTATTTTGCTTACTTTCACTCACTTATGACGTACGGCATTGTTTTTTGGGGTAAGTCGCCTGATGCAAAAAGGATATTTCTGGCTCAAAAACGGGCGGTTCGAGCAATATCTGGTGTAAGTTCGCGAACGTCATGTCGACCCCTTTTCAGTAGTCTGGGAATTTTGACTCTGGCGTCACAATACGTTTTTTCTTTAATGTCGTTTGTTGTTAATAATATCAGCTTATTCCCACGAGTTAGTAGTTTTCACTCGGTGAATACTAGACAGATGTCTAATCTACATTTGCACCACACCACCTTAACACTTGTGCAGAAAGGGGTGCAGTATTCTGCGGCATCCATTTTCAATAAGCTGCCACAATAACTTAAGAATCTTAGCACTAATCCACATGCTTTCAAATCTAAATTGAAGAGTTACCTCATGGCTCACTCCTTTTATTCTGTCGAGGAACTCCTAGAAAAGTTAAACAATTAAGCTAATTCTTTTTTTTCTTTATTGATTCCTTTCACTTTGTCTTAAGATTGTCGTGTGCAAAGGACTACTTAAATTTTTTCTATTACCATTCTTGTGTAACAATGTATTGACTTGTTCCATGACCATGGAGTCTTACTCCTCAAGTGGGTCCTATGGAACAGAAAAAAACAAAAACAAAAACAAAAAAACAAAAAAAACAAAAAAAAAATAACACAGTGGAGGAAGTGGAATAAATGTGAGGGTACACTTGATGTTTTACACCGTTCGTATCAGTCGCTGGCATCTGAAACAAATAAATTTGATTTCAGGTATCAGTGACACAAGAAGATAATGGAGAAGAGCTGGGTAGAGATGAAAACAGTGCTCCATGTCCACCACCCAGTTAAACAAGAACGACGAGTGCCAGTAATCAGCCATTCAATTTAGCTACTCAGTTATTAACCAAAGTACTTCAAAAACAAGAACAAGTGACAAATGTGTTGTTACAAAAAATGCCGGCATTGGACCATCCTGAGACAATACTGAAATTAATAATGTACTATTGACAGAGCATTTGAATCTCTTAAAGAAACAATAGACCTTGTGCGCTATTGCAGGGCCGTTAGTCAGCAACAGCTCACCCATAACATTTATGACATATGTAAATAATGATGCTGCCGTTGAAGATGTTATTTTCGATGATGTGTGCAAAGTGCATGACCATTAAATTAATAAAATGTGTAAAGACATTTAACAGTGTTTTCTTGTACTTACCTTTATATAATCCTTCAGCTCCACAAACTTCAGGCACTATTAGTGATATTGCTCACTTGGAAATACGGAATAAATATACCAGGCTTTGAAATGAATCCCCTGTTGCCAGAAAACGAAGAGTTACTGCAAGTCTTTCTTTAACTGTAATTGTCTTTCAGAAATTGGTGTCTTTCTTTAAACCAGTGGTGCTATCATATTTCTCAAAAGTTCAAACTCTGAAGACGACATCCTCATGAGGCCTTCCATATTGCCACAAGATCCCAAGTTATCCGACTACCAACATGGTGCAATGGATAGCGTCACTGATTGTGTGCTGAAGGTCGCCAGTTCAATCCCACCCACCAGAAAAAATTTCTTTCTTTGTATTTATCATTTCCAGAATGTTCTACATGTTTCTTATGTTAACTATCCTTCTAATTTCTGGTACATTCTGTCTGTGTATAAATAGCAGAGCACTCTGCCTGAGAGGCAGTCAGTGCTGCTTGTATGTTTCTGTTTGCAATAATATTGCTTTCAGTCTAAGTGCTGTGTTCAGTTGACAACCCTGCCTTCGGAGTCAAGCCTGCTTCCATTTTAATGCGACATTGATTGGTGGAGCTGCCGGGTATTCTGTGCAACAGCTGCATCACCGTGGCTATGATTAGGAAACATTAAAGCCGTCCCTTACAGGGACTAGAACTGGAATACAAGAGATATACCGAGTACATCCTTCCGATAGTCTGTATCATTAGAAGACCCAGTCATCTGATATTAGTACAGACAACACGCTCGAGGAAACAACCGTGGAACTGCCAAGGAACAACGCCAGTGGGTGTTAGCTATACTACGCCAATTTTTGGTGCGTTCACACCCCAGGAGTAGGAAAGTCAGATGAAATGGCCCATGATAAGTCTCCGTAGCAATACTGGAGATCATCCACCAATTAGCTGGCATTCGTATAGTGTCGCCAGCTGAAAGACGGATAATTCTTGAGGAAGTGGAAATGTTACTCGATGAATTTATTCAACCTTTGTAGAGTCCCTGGTCGTCTCCGGTGGTCCTCGTAAAGAAGAAGGGTGGCACATGGCAATTCTGTGTTGACTATCAGCGGCTGAACAAAATCACAAAGAAAGTTGTCTACCCCTTGCTGCACATTGATGACATCTTAGACTGCTTGAAAGGATCTACATACTTCTCAACTATGGACATGCAGACAGGTTACTGGCAAATCGAGGTTGACGTAGCTGACAGGGAAAGATGCCTTTTATTACACCTGACGTCTTCTGTTAATTCAAAGTAATACCAGTTGGATTATGTAATGCTCCGGCCACATTCGAACGCATTGTTATTTTCTCGAAAACATATGAAGAACATCTGAGTTGCCTGTCAACTGTGTTAAAGTGTGTTCAGCCTGCAGGACTCCATCTCAATCCAAAGAAGTGCCTCTTTTTCGCCAAACAGATAAAAATCCTGGGCCACCTAGTCAATGGAGATTGTGTCATATTGATCCAGATAAAGTAAGTGCAGTCACAGAATTTCCAACTCCTCAGCACATTCGTGAAGTGAGAAGTTTTTTTGGGCTGTGCTCATACTACCAACGTTTCATAAAAGGATTTTGTAAAAAGGCACATCCATTGCAAGAACTTCTGCAGGGAGATGACAAGTCGTACTGGGATGAGACAAAAGACAAGAGCTTTTCAGGCACTTAAGGAGGCTCTAACTTCCGCACCAGTTCTAACCTTATACGAGGAGAATACGGAAACCAAACTTCACACTGATGGTAGTGGGAATGGGATTGGTGCACTGCTTGTGCAAATTCAGGAATGTTTTGAAAAGCATCAAGAGTACTCTCAATGTCTGAGATAAACTGCTCTACAACTGAGAAAGAATGTCTTGCAGTTATCTGGGCTATCAACAAGTTCCGGCTGTATTTATTCGGAAACCATTCACCGTTATGAGAGACCACCATTCTTTGTGTTGGCTGACTACCTTGAAGGATCCATCAGGTCGACCAGCAAGATGGTCACTTAGACTCCAAGAGTACGATGTCACAGTGGTATTCCAGAACAGGTGCAAACACAAGGATGCCAACTGCCTTTCGAGGAATCCATTAGTGGAACACAACAGCATGAATGAAATTTCAGCCCTCACTGAATTAGATGACGTTACAGCTGAACAGAGGGAAGATCCAGCACTATTAACAATGATAGAGGCCTTGGAGAAAGGAGAATTGACCAATGGAGAGTTCCAACTTTTAAATGGGACATTGTATAAGAGCAGCTACGATCCACTGGGCCCCAAATGGCTACTGTTCATTCCAGCTCTTCTCCAGCCAGCTATTCTAAATTAATTCCACAAAGCTGCAATATCTGGTCATCTGGGATTCATGAAGACCCTAAACAGCCTCAGATGCAGGTATTACTGAAAGGTATCTACCGATCTGTCAAGCACTATGCGAGTCATTGTAAGAAGTGCCAGTGACGGAAGCATGTGCTGCAATCGCCTCCTGGGCTCTCATACCAATTCCACCTGCAGCAGCCCCATTCCACGAATTGGAATTGACCTTTTAGGGAAGTTCCCGAAATCGACAACTGGTAACTGATTGATAATAGTCTGCACTGACTACCTCACTCGCTACGCTGTCACCAAACCTGTGCCAACTGAAGAAGCTCCAGAGATCGCAAAATTCATTGTAGGATACATTATTTTGAAGCATGGAGCACCACATTTGATGATATCTGATAATGGAAAAGTATTCCAGTCAAAACTAGTATCAGAGGTAATGACATGTTGCGACATTGTCCACGGAACGACGACTGCATACCATCCTCAGACAAATGGTTTTACAGAACATTTTAACAAGATGTTAGCAGATATGCTGTCAATGTATGTTGATGTTGAGCGGAAGGATTGGGATAAAATACTGCCAGTTGTGACATTTGCGTATAATACCGCAAGACAAGACACCACAGGCTTCACGCCATTTTTCCTGCTCAATGACTGTGAAGCTGAGTCAACAATGGATAAGCTGTCCCATTCCAGCCAGACGACACTCAGGATGACTATGTGAAACAGCTCATCACCAGGGTTGAAGAAGTAAGACAGCTGGCTCACGTAAGGACACTGGATGCCGAGGAGAAGGACCGTCAGCGGTATAACGACAAGCACCGACCTGTTGAGTACAGCCCAGGAGATCTGGTATGGATTTTTACCCCTGTACGGAAATTTGGGCTATCAGAAAAGTTATTGAAGTCAGAAAACTTATTGAGTCGCCGAGTGGACGTCCTCCAGTGACACCCGTACAGTGACAGCAAATTCTCAGTTGTAAGTGTAACCAGCTTCTCTCTAGAAGCTACATATTTCAACTTTTCAGTGCACTTTCCCTTCAGTTCATTAGTTATTGTGTGCTCGCATTTTTATTTGATTCATATTCACGTTAAATATCTAGTTAGTGTATTATTACACCATGTGAATCACGTCACGACAGTCATCTGTCTTTATTTCCTGATTAGAAGCGACATATACTATTTTGATTTTCATCCATGCGTTTTCGTTTCAATTTGTAAATTTATACTGTGCTCTCGTGCATATTAGATTCAAATCCTCGTTTTAACAAACGGTGTTGTCTTCCTTTGAACGTATCGCGACTGTAGGTTTTGTTTTTGTCGGCACTGTAATAATGAAACAGGGACTGTCACTGCTGTGTGCGGATGCAGTCTGACCTGGTGACACTTCACTCCCAGCTTCAAGCTGTGTTAACTTTGGATGCACAGCTGGAAGCTGCAATCGAGGGGTGTCGTTGTTGTTGGCCGGTAGTGGGGACCGAACGGACTCCCGTCGTCTCCACCGATCGGCGTGCGGCAGCGACATGCCCTGATACTGCTAGCAGTGAGGCAGACATCCCACACGTGGTTGCGTGCTGCATGGCAGGAGGTGCAAGACATTCTGGGGGACCAATCGTGAGGCCTCCCCGGTTCGTCTTGCGAACAGGTTTGAGGCACTATTTGCTCAGGACAACGTTCCTGAGTCAGATGGTGTCTCTCATCCTGAGGTCACCACCCAGCCTGCGAGATCTGGGCTTTCACAGAGAGTGGATTTGCTTGTAGTTAGGAGCTCCAACATTAGGCGGGTGATGGAGCCTTTTAGAGAGATGGCTGCCAAGGAGGGGAAAAAGGCCAATGTGCACTCCGTGTGCATACCGGGTGGAGTCATTTCAGATGTGGAACGAGTCCTTCCGGATGCCACGAAGGGTGCGGGGTGCGGCCAACTGCAGGTGGTGGCTCACGTCGGTACCAATGATGTGTGTCACTTTACATCTGAAGAGAACCTCTCAGGTTTTGAGCGGCCCTCTGAAGTGGTAAAGACTGCCAGTCTTGCTTGCAAGATAAAAGTAGAGCTCACCATCTGCAGCATAGTTGACAGGACCAACTGTGGACCTCTGGTACAGAGCCGAGTGGAGGGTCTGAATAAGAGGCTCAGACAGTTCTGTGACCATGTAGGCTCCAGATTCCTTGAATGCGCCATCGGGTGGTGGGTTTCCGAGTTCCGCTGAATAGGTCAGGAGTCCAGTATAAGCAGGAAGCGCCTACACGGGTAGCGGAGGGCTGTGTGGCGTGGACTGTGCAGTTTTTTTAGGATAAGGGGGTTTCGGGGAAAAACAAAATGGGCAATCTCAAAGGGTGCAGGTGGATCACAGGAAAATGTAGATCTGGGAACTATTGGTATAACAGTTGTAAATTGTTGTAGCTGTGTCAGGAAAGTACCAGAATTCCAAGCGTTAATAGAAAGCACTGAAACACATCCCCCCTGGGGGGCCCACAGCTCTTTTGTGGGTACATGTGTGGCGTGCACGGGGCCCCGAGCCGAAGCGACCTTTCTTCCGTCCCAGGCCACTTCTCTCTTTCCCCCCAGTTTGTGCCTTAGTCCGGAGACGGGCGTTTTGTCAGTCCAAGGTTTCTTTTTCGCCTCCTCTGTCTTCTCCTCTTCTTGGTCCTCTTCCTTTCCTGTTCTTCAGCCTTCCCCTCTTTTTCCTTTCTCCTTGTTCTCGACTCACCCTTTAATCTCCGCCTCGGCGTTTGAGATTCTCCCTCCTCCTTCATCCCTTTCTCTCCTTCCTCCTTTCTTTCCTCCCTGTGCGTGTCTGAAGGTCGACCCATGCTCTGCGTAGCCGGTGACGGGGTAAGGCTTAACTCCCCGCCCCGGGTAGACATGTAGGGCACGTACGTACCCCCTGGTAAAGGCTGGGCCCAGGGAGGGGTGATTACCCGAGCTGATACCTTCCGATCATGCCGATTGGTCCCTCCGTCCGTTCTCAGGAGGTGTGACCTGAGGTGCGAACAGTCACCTAAGGCGGGTGCGCCCTCAGTGAGGGCCCCCACAAGGAAGGAGCGCGCCATCGGAGACGCCGGTAATCATGGGGGACACCTCCGCTACGAGACCTTCCAAATCATCCTTAACCTTGACCCATAAGCGGAAACATGATGATTCTCAGCCACAGACAGTATTGCCTAACATTCCTAAGTTCCTGGTGGTATCACGAACCGACGATAAGGATTTTTCTGCAGTAAATCCATTTATTATTCAGAAGGGTGTTGATGTGATCGCAGGTCCCTTGAAGACCTGCTCCAGGCAGCGCAATGGGACCTTGTTACTTGAAATAGATGATGCATTCCAGGCACAGAAGTTACTTTGGGCTACACTTCTACATACTTTCCCTGTGAAAGTGGAGGCTCACCGCACCCTCAACTCAACTTCGCGGGGGTTGTGTTCTCTAGATCGCTGGATGGGTTATCAGACGAGGAGATATTGAACTATATGTCCGACCAGGGAGTTACGGCCGTTCATCGCGTGATGAAAAAGGTTAACAATAACCTCGTGCCGACTTGCACTGTCTTCTTGACTTTTGACAGGGTTGACCTCCCATCTAAAGTGAAAGCAGGCTACGAAGTAATTTCCGTTCGCCCGTACATACAAAAACCCACGCACTGCTTCCATTGCCAAAGATACAATCATACCAGCAAGTCTTGTCCAAATGCAGCCAAGTGCGCCACCTTGGGCAGGGACGCCCATGAGGGTGAATGTCTACCTCCATCCCTTCGCTGCATTAATTGCATGGGTGACCATGCTGCTTCTTCACGGGAGTGTCCCGTTTTTAAAGAAGAGTGGGTCATCCAAGAGATTCGCGTGAAGGAAAAGGTCTCAACCTATGCCGCTCGGAAGTTATTAGCGAGTAGGAAGCCTGCTGTACTCCCATCAGGTACTTTCAGCCAGGTCCTCACCTCCCCTCGACCAACTAAGGAGGTAGGCATTCAGACTTGCGATTTAACATTCTGTGACACTGTTGTCAGGTCAGCTAGCCCGAAAATTGCTCGTTCCACCTCTCCGATCCCTTCTGTCCGTTCTACAGTGAATTCGTCGACCACTTCACACACATCCTGGGCACCCAAATCTGCTGCCTGCAGTTCAAAAAAAGAACCCGTCCGTGAAGATTTTCTCAAGACTCCAACTTCTCAATCGTCAACCGCTTCTTCAACCCGTCATGCTTCTAAGAAGGCTTCCAAAAAGAACAGCCCCCCCCCTTCCCCGCCGTGGCGTGACTCTTCGGTCACGCCATCCAACAGTTGCCGGCCTCGGCTGTCTTCTGTTTCACCGGGACGCTCCGTCTGCCGGGCACCCGGCCATTTACCGGTGGTGGAAGCTGCCCCTCCTGATCAACTCCGGGAGGTGGCAGACGCGTCGGTCAAACCAATGGAACATGACCCTTTGCCCCTAGATGGCGATAGCAGTGCTCCCTCGAAGTCCAGTCCTCGGCGGCTGTTGAGGTGACCCCACCTGCTTGTTCCTTTTTATCTTCTTTTCTTCTCTCATTGTTTATCATGGTGCTCCTTCAATGGAATATTCGCGGCATTCGTTCCAATCGGGAGGAATTAAGAAACTAAGTTACGTCCACGTGATCGTGCAGACTTTTCACACTACACCTCTGTGCGGTTCGACCAGCCACCTGTGGAAGGTATCCCAGCCCATGGAGGGGTTCTGATGCTCCTTCGAGATGACGTCTATTACCATCCTATTTCATTGCATACTCACCTACAGGCAGTTGCCGTCCGCATCACTCTATCCACATTTACCTTTTCCCTCTGTAATATCTATTCGCCATTGTCATCTACCCTTACTAGGGCAGATGTGCTACACCTCGTCGACCAGCTCTCTTCACCTTTCGTGTTGGTAGGCGACTTTAATGCCCACCACCCCCACTGGGGTTCTCCGGCACCTTGTCCGAGAGGCTCCCTTTTGGTGGACCTTCTCCAACACCTCGATCTTGTCTGCCTCAACACCGGTGCACCGACCTTCCTTTCAGACACAACACACACTTACTCCCATATAGACCTCGCAATATGCACTCCTCAGCTTGCCGGTCGGTTTGAGTGGTATGCACTTTCTGACACGTACTCGAGCGACCATTTCCCTTGTATCATCCACTTCCTGCATCATTCCCCATCTCCTTGTCCCACCAGTTGGAACATTTCTAAAGCCGACTGGGGGCTTTATTCTTCCATGGCTGTTTTTCACGATCAGACTTTTCCCAACTGTGACAGTCAGGTCGAATACCTCACAGAGGTTATTCTCACCGCTGCCGAACTTTCCATACCTCGCACATCCTCTTCTCCACGTCGTGTCCCGGTCCCTTGCCGGACTGCAACCTGCCGCGATGCGCTTAGATCCCGGCGCCGTGCTTTACGCACCTTCCGCCGCCACCCAACCTTGGAGAATTGCATAAATTATAAACGTATGAGAGCGCAATGTCGTCGTATCATAAACGACAGCAAAAAAGCTTGCTGGACTGTTTTTACTAGTTCTTTTAACCGTTTTACTCCCTCCACGATTGTTTGGGGTGGCCTACGCCATTTATCCAGCATCAAGGTTCACTCCCCGATTCCTGGCCTGTCTGTGGAGAACGCAGTCCTTGTGGACCCCGCTGATGTTTCCAACGCATTGGGCCGTTTCTTTGCAGAGGTTTCGAGCTCTGCCCATTACCACCCTGCCTTTCTCCCTCGCAAACAGGTAGAGGAGGCACGGCCGCCATTCTTTTAATCGTGAAAATTATAATGTCGCCTTCACCATTGCAGGAGCTAGACCATGCTCTCGCCCTGTCCCGATCTTCTGCTCCCGGGCCCGATTCAATCCATATTGAGATGCTGAAGAACCTCTCTCCTGTGGGCAAGTGTTTTCTTCTTAGTACCTAAAATCGCATATGGACTGAAGGTCATGTTCCCACAAGTTGGCGTGAAGCCATTGTTGTCCCCATCCCCAAACCAGGAAAGGACAAACATCTTCCTTCCAGTTATCGCCCCATTTCTCTGACGAGCTGCGTCTGTAAGGTGATGGAACGCATTGTTAACGCTCGGTTGGTCTGGCTCCTCGAATCTCGCCACCTCCTAACAAATGTCCAATGCGGTGTTCGTCGACATCGCTCTGCTGCTGATCACCTTGTTACGTTGTCGACCTTCATTATGAATAACTTTCTAAAGAAGCGTCAAACAGTAGCAGTGTTCTTCGACTTGGAGAAGGCATACGATACCTGTTGGAGAGCGGGCATTGTCCGCACATTGAACACATGGGGCCTTCGGGGCCGCCTCCCTCTTTTCATTCAAGCATTTTTGGCAGATCGCAAGTTCCGGGTATGGGTAGGCTCTGTTTTGTCAGATACCTTTCGCCAGGAGAATGGGGTGTCACAGGGCTCCGTCTTGAGTGTGGCTCTCTTTGCCATCGCAATCAATCCGATCGTAGATAGCCTTTCACCTGCCGTTTCCAGATCCCTTTTTGTAGACGATTTCGCAATTTATTGCAGCGCCCAGCGGACGTGTCTCTTTGAGCGTTGTCTTCAATGCTGTCTTGACCGTCTATATTCCTGGAGCATCGCAAACGGCTTCCGATTCTCCACTGAGAAAACTGTGTGTATAAACTTCTGGAGATACAAGGAATTTCTTCCACCTTCTCTACATCTCGGCCCTGTTGCTCTCCCTTTCGTGAAAACTACGAAATTCTTAGGGTTAATGTTGGATCGGAAACTTTGCTGGTACACACACGTGTCTTACCTGGCTGCCCGTTGTGCCCGATCCCTTGATGTTCTTCGTGTCCTCAGTGGCACGTCATGGGGAGCGGATCGTACTGTCCTGCTTCACCTTTACCAGGCCATTGTACAGTCGAAGCTCGACTATGGAAACCTTGTATACTCTTCTGCATGGCCGTCGATTCTCCACCATCTTAACTCTATTCACCATCGGGGATTACGTCTGGCGACCGCTGCATTTTATACCAGCCCTGTTGAAAGTCTGTATGTCGAGGCTGTTGTATTACCCTTGACCACTCGGCATGACATACTCTTGTGTCGGTACGCATGCCGCCTGCGGTCGATGCCCACCCATCCATCTTACCGATTATTTTTTGATGACTCACTCGATCGCCAATATCAGTTGTCTGCGATTGCCTTGCTTCCACCTGGAGTTCGGTTTCGCCGCCTGCTACAGCGGCTTGATTTTACCCTTCCTTCCACCTTTCGGTTGAGCGACAGCCCATTGCCACCATGGCATCAGGCCCAGGTTCACACTCACCTTGACCTTAGTTCGCTCCCCAAGGAGAGCACTCCGGATTTGGTATACCGCTCGAGGCTTGTCGAACTCCGTTCGCGGTTCGATAATGCCATATTTATTTACACTGATGGTTCCAAGAGCACTGCCGGTGTCGGATCTGCCTTCGTCATCAGGGACAACCATTTCCAATACAAGCTCCCTGACCGGTGCTCGAATTTCACGGCTGAGCTTTTTGCCCTCCACCAGGCTGTTTTATATACCTGCTGCCACTGCCAACCTTTCTATGCCATCTGTTCGGACTCCCTTAGTGCCCTGAAGAGTCTTAAGGACCCTTTCGCAAACCATCCTCTCGTGTATCGGATCCAACACTCCCTCCAGTTGCTCGCAGATGGCAGCTGTCACGTTTCTTTCCTGTGGGTCCCTGGCCACGTGGGTGTGCCCGGGAATGAGACCGCCGACATAGCAGCCAAGGCCGCAGCTCTTTTGCCTCGCATGGCTACCTTTTGCGTCCCATCGGCCGATGTTCAACGGGCTCTTCGCCGGAGTATCGTGTCGTCATGGCACAGTGCGTGGCTTTCACTATACAACAGTAAATTGCGAACTGTAAAACCGATCCCGATCACTTGGAGGACCTCCTCACGCCCCTCTCGGCGGGAGGAGGTCATCCTGGCCTGGTTGCGGATCGGTCAATGCCGGTTTCAGCCACCGTCATTTGCTAACCGCCGATCCTGCACTGCTGCGGTGAATTGCTGACAGTGAGACACATTTTATTGTCTTGCGTTAATTTTAATCATCTCCGTGTAGCACTTCACTTTCCATGTACTCTGGAGGAAATTTTAGCTGATGACACTCGAGCAGCTGCTCGAGTTTTTCGTTTTATCAACTTGCCCAACTTATCAAAGGATATTGAACTCTTTTAATTGTCTTTCATCTTTCGTTTTTAGCCTCTTCTTGATGTTCCAACTGGCAGTTACCAAATTTTTTTGAGATCTAGCGAATCTCTGTTCTTGTCTGGGCGCTAATGACCGTAGAAGTTGTGCGCCCAAAAACAAAAAAAAAAACAAAAAAAACAAAAAAATTCCCGAAACACATCATTATAGGCAGTGAAAGTTGACTCAAGCCGGAAATAAGTTCAGAAGAAGTATTTGCAAAAGATCTAACTGTCTTCAGAAAGGATAGATAAAACAAAGTAGGTGGAGGCATGTTTGTCGCCGTCAAAAGTAGTATTTTGTGTAGCGAAGTTGAAGTTGATAGTTCCTGCAAGCTATTATGGGCAGACGTTGTACCCGAAAATCATAAGAAGCTAATAATTGGTTCCTTTTACTGGCCTCCCGACTCTGACGATACAGTAGCAGAAAAGTTCAAAGAAAACCTGAGTCTAATAACAAAAATATACCCGACTCAGACGATAATAGTACGCGGCGATTTTAATCTACCTTCGATCTGTTGGCGAAATTATATTTTCAAATCAGGAGGTACACATAAAACAATGTGCGAAGTTGTACTCAATGCATTCTCTGAAAATTACTTTGAACAATTAGTTCATGAGCCAACTAGAATTGTAAGTGGATGTGAAAACACACTTAATCTCTTAGCAACAAATAATCCTGAGCTCATAATGAGCATCAAAACAGATACAGGTATTAGTGAACACAGAGGTGTCATAGCGAAACTGAATATCGAAAGTCCCAAAGTTACCAAAAATGAACGAAAAGTATATTTGTTCAGGAAATCAGATAGAAATAAAATACATTGCTTCTTGAAAGACAGCTTCCACTCATTTCTAACACTAAACGTAGATGTAGACCAAATGTGGCTCAAATTCAAAGAAGTGGTATCAACAGCAATTAACAGTTTTATACCAAATAAATTAATAAAAGAAGGAGGTGATCCCCCTTGGTACAGAAAACAGGTCAGGACACTGTTGCAAAAGCAAAGGAAAAGGCATACTAAATTTAAATGAACACAAAATCCTCAGGATAGGCGATCATACTCAGGAGCTCGAAATTTACCGAGGATTTCGATGTGAGATGCCTACAATACTTACCACAACGAAACTCTTTCTCGAAATTCGACTAAAAACCCAAAGAGATTTTGGTCATATGTTAAATATACTAGGGGCAAAACACAAACAATACCCTCACTACGTGATAGTAATGGCGATCCTGCCGATGACAGCGCTACTAAAGCAGAGTTACTAAACATAGCTTTTAGAAACTCATTCACCAAAGAAGACGAAACCAATATTCCAGATTTCAAATTATGAACAGATGCCGTAATGAGTAGCGTAGAAGTAGTGCAGCAACTAAAATCACTTAACAAGAACAAGTCTTCTGGTCCAGATTGTATACCCATTAGATTTCTATCTGATTATGTTGAAGTGATAGCCCCTTACTTAACAGCCATATACAACCACTCTCTCAAAAAAGGGTCTGTACCAAAAGATTGGAAAGTTGCACAGGTCACACCTATATTCAAGAAAGGCAGTAGGAGTAACCCACTAAACTACAGGCCTATTTTATTGACGTCAATTTGTAGCAGGGTTTTGGAACATATCCTGTATTCAAATATTATGAATTATCTCGAACAGAACGATCTATTGACCCAAGGTCAACACAAATTTAGAAAATATTATTCATGCAAAACACAACTAGCTCTTTATTCACACGAAGTGATGGGTGCTATCGACAAGGGTTCGCAAATCTATTCCATATTTCTTGATTTCCAGAAGGCTTTTGACACCATACCTCACAAACAGCTTTTAATCAAATTTCGTGGTTATGGTATATTGCCCCAAATTTGCGATTTGATAGGAGATTTCTTGTCAGAAAGGAAACAGTTCATAGTAATCGATGGTAAGGCATCGACTAAAACAGAGATGATATCGTGCATTCCACAGGGTAGTGTTATTGGTTCTCTGCTGTTCCTTATTTACATAAACGATTTAGGGGAAAATCTAAGTAGCTCTCTTAGGTTGTTTGCAGATGACGCCATCATTTACCGTCTAGTAAAATCATCTGAAGATCAAAACCAACTGCAGAACGATCTGAATAAGATATAAGTATGGTGTAAGAATTGGCAATTGAATCTAAATAATGGGAAGTGTGAAGTTGTCCACATGAGTACGAAAAGAAATCTGTTAAACTTTGTTTACAACATAAATCAATCAAAAGTGAAGGCCATAAACTCCACAAAATACCTGGGAATTACTATTACTTCAGACTTAAATTGGAAAAAACGCATATATAATATCGTGGGAAAGGCGAACCAGAGACGCATTTTATTGGCAGAATCCTTAAAACATGCAACAGAACTACAAAAGAAACTGCCTACACTACGCTTGTCCGTCCATTTTTGGAGTATTGCAGCCCAGTGTGGGATCCTTATCAGGTGAGTTTGACGGAGGACATCGAAAGAGTCCAAAGAAGAGCAGCTCGTTTCGTATTGTCACGATACAGGGGAGACAGACGGAAATGATACAGGATCTGGGATGGGAATCATTACAACAACGGCGCTTATCGCTGTGGCGTGGGTTACTTGCAAAACTCCAATCGCCAACATTATCCTCCAAATGCAATAATATATTGTTGACTCCCACTTACATAGGTAGAAATGATCATCAGAATCGGAGTTCGAACAGAGAGATTCAGGTGTTCTTTCTTCCCGCGCTATTCAAGAATGGGATGGGAGATAAATAGTATAATTGTGGTTCGATGAACCCTCTGCCAGGCACTTAAGTGTGATTTGCAGAGTATCCCATGTAGATGTAGATATTTTGGTCCTTATCGTGTCATACGTTGCCTGTCAGACGTCACATACAAAGTTGAGGATTATGAGGCGTCATCGAAATGACAAAAATGAAGAGACATTGTTCACGTCCTTCACATGAAATCTTACTTCTACCCTGAAGAGTAGATAGGCGAAAATGGGCTTCTTGTTCAAGGACTCTTAAGGGTGGTAATGTTACTGATAAAGCCACAACAGGAATGTGTGTAATCAATAATCATGCAGAAGGAAAGGATTCTCCAGGACTGCCATACAGAGGACCATGATAATATCAAGATCCAGAACATTGCAGCTGGTTGCAAAGAGAACCTAACAGTGGGTTGATGTTTTTTCAGGAGAGGGAATTATGCCGCAAGACCCGATTGCAGTGCTGAAGGTTGCTGGTTCAGTCCCGTCCACTGGCAAAAATTTATTTCTTTGTATTTATCATTTCCAGTATGTTACACATGTTTCTTATGTATACTTGTAATTTCTACATGTTTCTTATGTTAACTATTCTTCTAATTTCTGGTACATTCTGTCTGTGTATAAATAGCAGAGCACTCTGCCCGAGAGGCAGTCAGTGCTGTGTGTTTCTCTTTGCAATAAACTTGCTTTCAAGCCTGTTTCCATTTCAACATGACAATATTAAGCTTGCGCTGCAGATTATTCACAGCAGCTCTCTATAGTTTGTTTCGACCCACCATAAGCCTCTCAGTATTAAAATTGTAGCTCCCCACATCATAAAAACTTCAACACCAAACATAATGTAGCAGGCGATAAACCGACCCAAATGGCGCACAGACAAAGTGAACACAATACAAAAAATGTTTGCCAGCAGTGTGGACGCAAACAAAGACAAGTAACAATCAAAAACAGTTAATAAACATCCCAGGAAACAGTGTTTCTGACTGAAACATGTTTCTAGTGGCGGTGTGGATGTGGCTTAAGGAGCTCTATTACCTGCTTAATGTTGGAGTTCCCATCTACGAGCAAAACCAGCCGCTGTGAAATCCCGGATCTTGCAGGTTGTGTGGTGACTTCAGGTTGAGTGACACTGTCTGGCTCAGGAACATTGTCCTGAACAAATAGCGCCTCAAACTTTTTTGCAAGACGAACTGGCCTCATGATCAGTCTCTGAAATGTCTTGCACCACCTGCCACACATTGCAGCAACTTCTGACGCAACCACAGGTGGGGTGTCTGCCACATTGCTAGCAGTATTAGAGCATATCGCTGCCTCAGCCAAATTGTTGGACACACCGGGAGTCCGTTCGGTTCCTAAAAATGATGACGCCCCTCGTACACAGCTTGAAGCTGGAAGTGAAGTGTGACCAGCTCAGGCTGCATCTACACACAGCAGTCACAGTCCCTATTCATGGTTACAATACCAAGAAAAACTAATGACTCAAAAGACATGATGTAGACTTGACAGAAGGTAACTATGGTAAGCAAAAATGACTAGAGCTGTTGCTAATTCAACGCAAAACAAGACAGACGACTCTCGGGATTCACATGGCGGAAGAATACACTTAGCAGACACTTCATGTGAATCTGAATCTACTATACATGTGAGCTCACAGTAAATTTAATAAACAGAAGCAAGAACCTCTCAGAACAGTCAAAATATGCTGCTTCTAGCAAGAAGCGAGTTACACTTACAAGTAGTCGGTATGCTCTGTTCTGTGCTCAAAGGAAGACTACACTGTTTCTTAAATGCAAATTTGAATCTAATGTGCATGAGAGCACAGAATAAATTTATAAACTGAAATGTAAAAGTGTAGACAAAAATCAAAATACTGTATGACAGTTCTGATCAGAAGCCAGTTTCACTTCTGAAATATGAAGGCGGTGTCTGCTGTGTATCAGCTGGCAGTTAAATTTGTGCACCTGTGTTGGCTGTTGACTTCATGCTTACTTGCATTCCTACTTTCTTATTCATTGGTAGGTCTACTCCTGCATTATTATTTGATTATTTATTTGTAACCCTGTACTCACCTGATCTGATGTTGTGATGCACCTTTCTCCGAAACACAATTTCCAACTGAATCTTACTTCAACCTGTACATTTCCCTTCTTAACCCTTTGACTGCTGTGGACATCTATAGATACGGCTCCGCACCCTTCCCTTTGTGCTGTGGATGTCCCCAGGCGCACGGCTGGGACTTTCCATCTGTGCTGTTGATGTGTTCAGATGCACCGAGCCCCCGGTTTCTGTGTGCTGTGGACGTCTCCAGATGCAGAGGTGTATTTCCACACAGTTTATTCAGTAGCTGTTCAGAGTTTCAGTTGCGTATTTTGAACATGCATTTGCACTTACTACTGTGGTTCTTTGTTGTTGATTTCTGTTTCGCATTTGTGGTTTTGCTTAAGTTAAGTACAAAAAATGAGGAATGTTGTGGACCGGCAATCATTCCCTGTTCACAGGAAGCAATTTGCCTTTCCACCCTTCTACTCCAGTAGCCTTTCAGTGGTCTGACTTTATGGTTTGCGAGTGCAAATTGGTTTATCGCTGTGATCCCTCTTTGCAGAATTTGATTTCAAGTCCTGTGTTTTCGTCCTAAGAAGTCGAACATCGAGATTTTGTTGGGCACCCATTTTTTCTGACGACTTTGCCTAACATTTTCTGGTTGAATATTATTTTATCTATTATTCTTAAGAGAATGTGTGTAGTTGTAGTAGGTGGCAAAATTTCAGGTATTTTAACAAAATATTTCCCAAGATATAATAGCTCAAAATCACCAGAAACTTGCGCTCAATCTGCGCAACTATGTACATGAAGTCAAACCAATGTTTATATCTCATAAAGTATTAATTATATTATTGCCAAACTTCACCAACATTCATAGAGGACAAGTGCGAATATTCGTGTGAAATTTCTTCAAAATTCATGATGGTCGAGTGGGAAAATGTTCCAAAAATATTGATCATGAAATGGTTCAAAAAAGAGCACGCTTTAGTGACTCATATGACTGGAAAGAAAATTATTTATAGCCATTAAATCATGACTTTGATGACTCAAGTGCAGGACACAAATATCAACAAGATATCATACTTGTAGTTCCTCAGATATAAGATGTCGAACTTAAGAGAATTTGTTGGGCACCGATTTTTTTCTGGCAAATTAGCCTAACATTTTCTAGCTGAATATGTCTCACAAAATTATTTTCTTTATTATTCTTAAGAGAACGCATTTAGTTGTACACGCTGGCCAAATTGCATTTACTATGAAACGTAGGCTTCCGCGGCTGTTGTCACTATCAATAAAATTCTTCCGGGTATGAGGCCACGTCATCATTTTTATACACTCTACTGACGTTTGGACCGCTGTTGCAAACGGCCTTCATCAGGGTCTCTTTAAGGCCATTTGCAACAGCAGCTGAAACATCGGTAGAATGTATAAAAATGACAATGCGGTATCATACCCGGAAGAATTTATTGAAATTGCATTTACTTTAACAAAATATTGCCCGAGATAGAACAAATCAAATTTGTTAGGAATTCATGCTCATTCGGCACAACTTTGCTTGTGAAGTCAAATAAGTGACTATATCTGATCCAGTATTAGTTCGACGATTGCTAAACTTTACTAATATTTATAAACAACATGTATAAATGTTCATATAAAAATAAATAAATAAAATAAATTCTTCTAAATTTGTGATGATCGAGTAGCAAAATCTTTCAAAATCATGTCATTTGACGTGGAATGGCCAATAAGGAGTCTCAATGCGCATAATATCTGTGTAGTATTACACCAGCAGATTCAAAGCCAAGGAAAAAGTGTCCAGATATATTGTGTGTCTGGGATGACACTCGGAAGGCAGGACAGCCGCAGCCACCCTTAGCTGCAGGAATATTCAGTACAAGTCGAGGTCAGCTGATCGGCTGGCTCTGCTGCCTGCAGCAGGCCATGGGGACATCCATCAGCGCAAGCAACAGGATTAGACAGCCGCAAGGGCGCATGCGACCTGATAAACTGGATGCTTGATGGCAGCATCTAAAGGGTTAAATTCTGTAATCTTCCTACACATTTAAGTTACATAACACAACATAAGTATTCAACAATATCTTTGAGAAGGATAGGTTTCTTACCCCCACAGAAATGTCCGATGAGCTGCAGAAAGGCACATATAACACAATACAACATTAGAGCATTAAGCCATTAAGACCTTCGTCGGTTAGAGACACAATCATACTTGCACTCACAAAGACACGACTGCCGTTTCTGGCTGCTGTGGCCAGTCTACAGTACCCAGCACGGCTGAGGTGAGGGTGTGAGGAAGTCTCAGGGAGATGGAAGCAGGAGGGGAGGGGGGACACACAGCACAGATGGGGGAATACACCAGTGCTGTCTCATGGATGTGTGTGCCCACACTGGTTGCCCACAGGCAGCAGCACTTGGAAGGTGTGCAGCAAGTCAAGCTTTTCTAGTTTCTTGGTCGTAGAGTTTTCTGTTCCGAAGTCTCATTGGTGTTGATGCTATAACAAATTTAGATGCTATAAAGTTGCTGAGGAGAAGTTTTAAACACTGCAATTGCTATAAATGAAATAAATCATGAAACAGAGACATTGAACAGACAGTTTATGAATTTGTTGCTGTCTTCCATGCTTTGTTTCAAAATTTTGATACTGAATTTAGTGACTAACATCTATTTGAAACCGGTTTAGCATAATAGCATTAATATTTCCCACCATATTCATCACTTGGTAATTCAGTTTGGTGTGTTTCGTCATATAGATAAGAAATTCCTGTCTTTAGAAACAGGAGTCTCCAATTTACTAGGCCATGAGGGCCACATTTCAAGTTCCAAATCGCAGTGCTAACCAGATAGCATATTTGGCTATTGATGATAATTGTGATACCAAAGTCTACTTTGCCCTGTATTGTTATTGATAAGGTGGAAATCTCAATTTAACCTATATATGGTGTTATCACCCTCATACCACTCTTTACTACTCCAAACAAAGATCAATAACATGTGAACTACGTTACAATGCAATTTAGGCGATGGCTGCTTCTTAACACGGATATGTTGTTGGTGGTAAAAGTTCAGATCACCAACAGCGGCGTACTGCACTTTCGTGACGTTGTTCACAGCGATAGCTGTGCATCAAATATGGGCAGTTGTGCTAGTCAGTTGTTTGTTTACATGCTTAAAGTGAAACAGTCATCTTCTGACGAAATTTATGACAACACATTAAATTTTCACCACACTGTAATGTCCATTGCAAATGATCACTATTTGAAATTCTTTGTATACGGATGTGTGAACTTAAATGGATTAGTTTGTACTGTAAACTGTAATGATATATTTGTAACCAAAAAAATAAAAATAAAAAAAAATAAAATAGTTACATTCCTCACTTCACTCAGTTCCATTCATTTAAATGAATTGTCTGTCATAACGCCACGAAAGTATAACAGACACTCACAAATATAAACCAGACAGTCACTTCAACTTCTGTGCTATAAACACATTCAATTGTTTCATGGCTGTCATTGGTTATGTTGAAGTGACACTCCAGTGGTTACTCATGCTGGCACTGGTACGATGAATGATGGGAATTGAAGAAAGCCAATCAGGAATGGCATTGAAACAGACACTATGAATCTCTTTCTTTCTCTCCCATGGCATGAATTAATCATGAAATTAACTGTTGTTGCAATGTGTGAAGAACTCTGTTGGGAACGCAGATCGTAATGGAAATATTACACTAATAAACAGTCATTACATAGGTGTTACAGTTGTTTTTTTAATTAATAGAATTTGAACACATTTACTGTTATTGGTAATTTAAAAGACTTTTCAACTCAAAGCGTTCAAAATTAAAGTCACGCCCACGTAGTGACTGTTTTTCAATGTTTCTTAAAGATTTTCTACAATCGTAATGACTTTTGGGCAAGTTATGAAGCAGGTACCTAATAGAACAACTTAATTTCTACTGTGGAAGGAACAGCAATGCCATTTACAAGCAAATATTCGAAAACATAGTATTTTGAACACTATTGTCATAATTTTGCTATGTTACTTGTAAAAAAAAATGTCTGTCCACAATCTCGAATTGTTTGCAAAGTGTAAGGACATTCTAAAAGACTGAATGCCACTTCGTATTAGCTGCCTTCAGTTCTCATCATTCATCATGCCTCTACTAAAATTACATCAAGTAGAATCGACTGTCACCAAGCCTACAAAATTATTAACTGAGAGTTATTTAACTTAACACAATAGCTACAAACGCGATCTACAGAACAACTTCCTGTTGATCCCAAATTTCTCAAAAGAAGAAAATAATGAAAGTTTTTGGTTTTTCAAAAATATAAGGCTACAATTTTACCTCCGTCAGCAGTGGCGTGGTATGCTGATGTCAACAACAGTCGAATGCGCATTGAAAAGGTTGAAATAAATAATTAATGTTTATTGAGCTGTACAGCTAACAGGTTCGTTTGTGTAGCCTGTTTCGGTCAGTAAATTAATTTTCATTGCAAATCGAACATCTTGTTGCCAACATTAACATACTCAGCAACTGCTTCCATAAGTAAAATATAACAAACACGGAAGTCAGTGAATGCATAAGGTACACTTTGTTACTTTTCAGTACAGTTAGTGTAAAGTGTGAAATTGAATCCAAAATCTTTCTATACTGTGGCTCCAACTTCGTCATATCAACAAAAGTTTCTTAAATGTTCACCACTGATGTTAATCCTGTATTTAGACTTGGCAAATTTGAGCAAAGAAAATGTTTGTTCACATCTTTGTATAGTGTCAAATACAGATAACCGACTTTGTGAAAAGTCTTTGATGAGGACAATAATGCCTTTATTAAATTTGTCCTCCTTTGACTCAGCTGTTTGCAGATAAATTATTTCCGTTTGCAACACTCCAGAAAAGTCTTCCATTTTACAAGAGAAGGGGCTGTGAAAATTAGTATTTCCTTTGAGTGTGCATCTAAATGGGAAAACCTCTAAGACAACTCATTCTTCAGCTGACCAAGAAATCCCCATGAAAAGACAGCAGAAAACTTGGACCATGTTCAGTGATTGGCAATTGGCAAAATTTGAAACAATTATCAGTTTGATATTACTTTTAAAAAGTATTAGCTTCTGTCGGAAAACTTTAATGTGTATGCAGCGATCACAAATAATGTTTTCCTCTGCTCCAAGTTTTTAAATGGAGAGCAACATCAGCCAAAAAAGTTAATCTCTTATAGCTATTCTTGGCCCGATAGTACTTCTAAGGGGTTAGTTTCTTCGTTTAGAAATGTTCCTCTCTCTATTCTCAGTGACAAAAGTTTACCACATGTTAATCAGCTGACTGCTGTGTGGCGTGTGGTATGGGAGATCACTGGACAAAGATTCAACTTCTCCTAGGAAAGACTTGAATTGGTACTGTTCGAATCCATGTCTTCGAATAAAGTTCATAACAGAAATTACAGGTCTCATTACACAAGATATTTCCATGGATGTTGCACAAAGTTCTCCTTGATGAAGAAAACATTGCACTGTCAATGGTTTGGGAATACCTTTGGCTTCATAGTCAGCATATATTCTGTCAACAAAACCTGCAAATTTGCCACACACATTTCTCCTTCCATCGGTTGATATACATTTCAGCTGAGAAAGAGGAAAGTTGAACTTTGTGGCCAATGTTAGCTGTACCTCTTTAAATATGTCATCAACCATTGTTGTGCCGTATAGAGAAATCAGTTCTGCTAGTTCATTGGTTACTTCAAAGTTTGCGCTAACACCTCCAAAGAACAACAGAACTTAGGCATTATTAATAATGTCAGTAGATTCATCCAGGGCTATAGAATACCTAGCAAACTTCAAGGCCCTTTCTTGCAATTGATTTTTTAAATCGCAAGCAATGTCTTTAACTCAATGTGCCACAGTATTTGCTGATAAAGAAACAACTTTACATTTTTCCATTTGCCAAGGAACAACTCTTCAGCTGTAATCACCATTCCTCGTTTGGCAATTTCTGGGCAGTCTTAAGCTTACTTTCGTAGTGGCTTCACTTTCATGAACATGAAAAATGTTTTGTTCCAAATATAGTCTACGTTTTGACATTACAAATTTGTGCTCACGTACATTGTCTCTGAATGCATCAAACTGTGCACCATGCTTTGCTTCAGAACGATGATGGACATTAAAGTCATTGAACTCGGCTGTAAGTTCATTGCAAATTATACACATGGCTTTGTTGCTTTTCTCTATGATGAAGCATTACACGCCCCATGTTTAATTGAATAGTCAACATTCGGTATCGACTTTTCTTTTTCATTTCTACAGACACACTGCACAGTGTACACTTAATTGAGCACAAAAGTCATATAGATTTTACAAACAAAGAAAGCCGTATTTAACAAGACAAATTCAGAAAAGCAAATTCAGCCAAGAACAAGAAAATCCATTCACCTGCGAGCAGGACCTTCCTGGTTGCATCTTTCTTATTTATGAACAGTTGAATGCAACTTTGATGCATTTTAAGCACTTTAATGCTCCTAGCACCCTCTCACAGAGTTAAATGAACAAGAATCATGTACTACTTGAACTTGATGCGAGGGGCCGGATGAAAGCCCTCCTCAGGTCAGATCCAGCCATAGTTTGGAGACGCCTGCTCTAGAAGATACTGAAATATCAAAAAGAAAATTTCACTCGCCAAAAACCATATGAAAACACCATAAGTTTCTGTTTCATTTTCATTTGCTAGTACTTCTATACGCCATATCATGTATTACCGGCAGTCTTCAGTCTTCAACAGGAAGAGAATGCGTGCGTGTGCACGTGCACGCGCGCATCCCGCACAGATGACCCTCATGGCCGCAGTGCCCCCAGGCAGCCTTGTGGGCAGTTCCACATGCCCCCCTATGGAGTAGGTTGTTGAGGAAGTTGGGTGGATGATGAACTGCCACTTTACGAGAGGTGGGAAGCATGCCTCCATTTCATGCATGATGATAGATGATCAAAGTCCTGACAGAGGATGTGGTTTGGTTATTCCAGTCCAATGAAATTGGATGACGAGGGAATGCTCCTTTGTAACTGTTAATCATGTATAGTTGGAGGATCATGTAGCAATCTATTCTTTTCACATTGCTGATATTCCAACCTGGACTTTCAGTTGTTTGACTTGATTTTATTATGTCACAACTCATTGTGTTAGCACTGAGGTTTGGAATCCACATTAAACTGTAGGTCCCCTTATAACTGGCTGGGTAAGTCAGATCGAAGGTTGGAGGAAGGCAATGGCCTTGTATGTATTACCGGCAGTCTTCAGTCTTCAACAGGAAGAGAATGCGTGCGTGTGCACGTGCACGCGCGCATCCCGCACAGATGACCCTCATGGCCGCAGTGCCCCCAGGCAGCCTTGTGGGCAGTTCCACATGCCCCCCTATGGAGTAGATTGTTGAGGAAGTTAGGTGGATGATGAACTGCCACTTTACGAGAGGTGGGAAGCATGCTTCCATTTCATGCATGATGATAGATGATCAAAGGACCTTGCCTAGTAAAGCACTGTGGTGTTCAAACCAATCTTTGGATTGTTGACTGCTTTACCTTTAACTCATTTTGTATGGAAGTTCTCAATCTTATTAGTCTCCTAAGTCAGACTGCATTTCCTCTTTGATAGTAATTAATTTCATTTTTGAAATAGTAGTGGCAACTTGTACTTAATTTGTTGGCTGTAGGAGGGTGTTTAAACAAACATGCCGCATGAGACAGTTGAGTGGTATAGAAAATGTGTATTGTTTGGATTGACTTTTGTGGTTTGTCAAACCATAGGATGCCACCAATGTTTTAGTGCAGTGATTAACCTAGTGTACTCGTACTGAAGAGGAATGGGACTCAAACCCCTTTCATCCTATTTTGTTTAAGTTTTTCCTATTATCACTTCAAGTGACTGCTGGAATGGTTTAATCAAAAAGGCAACAAGTTTAAAAGTTTTTTCCCAACTAATCATGTGCTCAGCTCGTAATGACCAAAGACATTCACTATTACTTTCCTTCTTTTCACTTCAGTGTCTATTTTCTAACTTGTATAGGATAGAAAGATGGTGTGTAGTCATATTAATGCATCTGTTCCAAAGTGACATGTCCACATATAAATAGTAGTATTGCTACACATGCATTATTGTGATATACTGACCAGAAGCTTCATTCAGCTAGTGTTCACATTGAGGTTTATGTGTTGACTTCTGACAATGGAATGAATAACATGAAGCCACCAAGATAAAAGTAGAGGTATTTCCATTCAGATGACCTGAGCAAAAAGGAAGAATGATAGACTACTATGCTAGAGGGCTGCAATTCGAATCAGCATCCAGACATGGGTTTTACATCAAGGATGCCACAGCCATACAAGCCAGACATGCAGGCCACCTGCAAGCTAATTGGGCTCAGCCATCTTTGCTTTGCTCAGTTCATGTCAAAAGTACCCATTAAAGAATATCATTCCAATTATTTTTGTAACTATCTTCATTTTGGCAGAATCATGGTATCAGTTCTGTTTCCCCAATGCTATTTCTTAATGGTAAGAAAGAAGTTCACAGGACCAGTAGTAGTCAGTCAAGTGGTCTGTTCATAACAAGCCTTTAAAAATTAAGGAAATGGAAGAATGGCATGAAAATTTTCAATATCTATTGGGCAGCTGCATAATATACAGTTATTGCAAATTTGCTGTGAAGTGTTGAGATATCTGAAAGAATCTAAAGATTTAATTGACAATGGAAGGTAAAAAGAAATAATCATTAACAGACTGAATTGATTGTTCTGTACACCGAGAAGTACTTTGTGCTTAATTTGCAGTCGAAGAAATTGGAGGTACGAATTATAAAAATTCTGAGGTCAAACACATTTTCCACTGTCAGTTGCAACAGATATAGACACACAGATCATATATGACGATTTCTGGACATTTGGCAAATGGTCATAGATAATGCAGGAGATTATGTTGGAGGTGTGTAATCATTAAGAGAAAAATTGTAGTTCTCATTACTATTTACTGTCTATCCAATCTTTGTACAATGGGGGGCAAAAAGATTATCTGGCCTGAATAATTTAAAGTCGAATAACAGAGCATTGTGCATGCACGAGCTCGTAAGCACATGTTACCAACTCCAGCGGCCTGTGCAGCTTCAGCTTGCTGTTTACATCATCAAGTAGAAGCAATATAATAGTTAAGATACAGTATATGTTGAGATTCATTGCACTTTAACTCACATATCATATACGAGGGTTGTACCAAAAGTAAGATTCCCAATGAGCTGTAGCCTCGAGGGAACGTGCTAGGCTACATCCGATAACAGTGCTGTGCACAGCGGTTCCCCCACTCTCGGGCCTGTCCATCTGCGATTCGCTACGTCGCTACGCTTGGCAGCCATCAGAGATGGAAGTGTTGATCGCCTCTCCCACCAAGTGTGTGGTTCAAGCAGTAATTCGGTTTCTCCACGCAAGGAAGTTTCCGCCCATGGAGATTCATTGTCAACTGACTGAGGTTTATGGTGCAGAGTGCATGTCTGTTCAGCATGTCCGCAAATGGTGCAGGGCTTTTGCTGACGTTCGCATGGAAGTTCAAGATGAATAACAGAGTGGAAGACTGCCAGTTTCGGATGTGATTGTCTAGAAGATCAACAGTGAGCTGCACAAAGATTGGAGGGTCACTGTCTGTGACCTTTTTGAATGCATTCCTGAAGCTTCAAGAGCTACAATGAAGTCTGAGCTAAGGTCACATGCTTCCTCAATGGGTTGGTGGGAGACTTCAACTTAAGAACACAGAAGCGGGAGCACCATCTTCAAAAGTGGAAAAATGGAAACTATGTTGAAAAATAGACACATGTGAGCTTTTCAACGATGTATAAATTAATAACAAAAAAATGTTTTCTATTTGTAAAAAAATATGGGAACCTTACTTTTGGTACAACCCTCGTATTTTGGAAAACATTTGAGCATGTAGAAACGGTTGAGGTATAAGAATTTCACGTTGGTACATTTACTAGAATGAACCGCTTCTCACATATGTTTCATTGTGTGAGTGGATAGGCTGGCAGTTTATGAATGCAATGGGTGTGTGTTCGAATTGCACTGGAATCTATTTATTTATTATTTGTTAGACCTCTGGCAGGTAATATTTTAAATATTAATTGCTAAAAATTGTGCAGTTGTAGGCTCTTATTGGTTTTTAGATGTTTCTATTTTATAATAGTCCAATCTTTAATCAAACAGACACGTGTTCATAGTAATAATATTGAAAATGGATGTATTTTGTTTGTAATTACTTTGACCGCCATGTAGTTTTTCTGTAATTTTCAGCTAAGAGAAATATATCAGCTGATTAGCATAAGTCATAGTCTACCGCAAAACCGCTGATGTGAATGTTCACAAGTGCATAATTGCGCTTTTTGAAAGCGGTGTTAGTGCAACTGAGGCAGAACGCAGTTATAGTGCTGATGCTTCCACAGCAAGGAGATGGGTCAGACAATTCAGAGATAATGGTTAGGTAAACAGACATATAATGCCTGGAAGACCACGAGTCTCTACTAAAAAGAGGAGATAATGAATTGGTCAGAGCATTCCGGACTGCCCCTTTCTCAAACGTCTGGGAACTAGGTAGAATTCCACATTTCCCAGCCTCATCAAACTGCTCTAAGATGATTAAATGGCTATGAAATCAGGTCCCATTGTACTCTCATTAAAGAACCATTATCTAATGATCAAGCTGTAGAGAGTCTGGCAATTGTGAGGTCCTGGGAAAATAGTGATTGGAGGAAAGCCATTTTCACCGATGAGTGCACAATTGAGTCCACAAGCAGATGTCCTATTCTTGTTTACCACACACATAGGCAACAATATGATGCCAGCTTTGTGGCCACATGCACTAGAAGCAGGCACATGAGTGTGAAATGCTGGGACTGGATGTCTTATATGGGTGCAGGAACCTTAGAACAAATACAACACAAGTTCAATTCAGCATGATAAACATCATGGAACTCCAATTTGGTACTCCAAAGGATGTCTCATTTACCAACATGATAATCATCCATTGCACACCAGCATTAGGATTCAGAGCTTGTTCCAAAGGAGAGAGAATATTATTCAGTACCTACCAATGGCTCAAAGTCATCTGATCTCAATCCCGTATAAAACGTATGGGCTAAACTCAAGATGTGTGGGATAATTGGCCACACCCTCCTCCAAGAACTGCAGATGTTTTGTGGTATTTGGTTTATTTTTTATGGGAGTGAATTGCCATGGGTGATGCCTTTTTCTGTAGACTTGTAGATTCTATGCCTCTAACAATGCAGACTGTTCTTGATGCCAATGGCTTGTGGACAAAATACTGAAGATATATATAGCCTACATTATATTATTTCAATTTTAATGAGAGGTCATACCAATATCAACCTCTAAGGAAGATCATTTTTATTTTTACGAGAGGTCAGATGAATAACACCTTCCAAGGATGTTTATTTTTTTTTATGGATGGTGAATTAAATACTACCATCCAAGGAAGATTATTTTTAGATATCAAATTGACAAACTGTTATTAGTTATTTACTAAAGACAATGCTGAAAAAAGTAAAACCAATATAATTTAGTAACAAAAAGTAATTAAAGGAAGAAAGATTTGCACCACGATAAAAAAAAAATAAATAAAAAAAAAAAAAGTTTTATTAGCATCCGATCCAATATACAGCACTTAACCAGGAAGACCAACCCTCTCAAACAGTAAAAGTAATTACAATTACATGCATTCATTTTCAACATTTTTACTATGGCTATCATTTGTCTCATTGTTTAAAGATTAGGCTATTACAAAGTGGTATATGTTTCAAAATTTGAAATCTAGAAAAGCCTATAATTTCACAATTAGTAGCAAATTAATGTCAGAAAATATTACCTGCACAGGTCTAAAAAAATTAACTAAATAAAAAATAAATTGATTCCAGTGGTATTTGAACTTGCGCCCCTTGTGTTCATAAACTGCTAGCTTGTCCACTCAGCCAACGAAACATATGTAAGAAGTGGTTTGTTGTAGTAAATTTACCCACATGGAGTTGTTATACCTCAACTGCTTCTATGTGCTCCAATAACATTTTTCAAAATAAATTATATGTGAGTTCAGCTGCTATGAATATCTACATAAACTGTATCCTAAATATTATGTTTCTTCTATTTGATGATAAAAACACCAAGCTGAAGCTCTGAGGACTGCTAGAGTTGGCAACACTCACACTTCAGGACTGTGGCGTGCACAATGCTCTGTTCTTGGAATTTAAATTATTCGTACTGGGTAATCTTTTTGTCCCCCATTGTACATAGATGAGGAATATGAACCCAAGTTGTATGCAATGTGACTGCATTGCCATTTAAATGTGGTTCATTAACAATTTCCCCCTCGTGCCAAACAGCATAGCATGGCAATATGTGAAGTGTGCAGGTAGGCTGAGCACAATGGCACACAGGTTCGATCCCTGAGGAAAATTTGCACCTGCCACTGTTTTACAGGGTTTTTATCAATTGTTCAAGGAAAATTCATAGGTGATCTTTTTTAGAAGGATATAATTGATTTACTTTGCTATCCTTATGCAATCCAAACTTCTGCTGTGCTTCATCTGAAATTAGCCAACTCTCCCAATATTTCTTTTAATGTATTTTCTTTAATAAAAAAGCAAATATGATGAGCTGTCTTTGTTTAATGTTCTGCACTGCTGGTTTTGTTTTAGGAATAACGTTTTTTATTTTCCAGATGTTTCTTCTCGTGCTGTCCCAACTTCCAGAGACTTGCTGATGCAGAACTTGAAATGCACCACTGATACCAAATCTCTGATGGAAGTTGTGAACTTACATCATTCAATTATGAACAATAAGCATGTCATGCAAGCTCTGAGGTCTCTATTTGAACTGTTAAAATCTGAAAGGTTTGTTATCATATGTTTTTGTTTATCAAATCTGCATTTTAATAGATATTTTCATTGCTTCATATTTTTATTTATTTCTTTCTTAATTGTGAATTGACCACTTACGATCAGGCTATGACTTTATTTCCTATTATATTGCTTCATTTGAAATACACACAATCATATCTGCTCCATTTGTGCCATCACTGATTGACAAACGACGTAGTAGTTTCCCTAAGCAGCAAGCAATTTCCCACCTAATGAAAACTGAACAGATCATGATAAACATGCATTTGCAGGATACATTATAAAAAAGAAAATTGTCTAATCAAACACAGACTTGGATGAAAATAACTTGGAGATAGTGAACCTACCAGATCCAGCATTTTCATTGTATGTTAATATACGGTATAAGCAAATGCATACCTTTCTATTTTCAAGGAAAGTATCTCAAAAGCTACAACTTGTGAAGGCAGATGACTCGGGTGCAGGATGCACGACAAGGAAAAGGAATGCAGAGAGCAGAGCATAAATGATATAAAGTGAAATGGTAGTTGGGAGGAGAGGAATGGAATAAGGGGAAGGGAGATGAAGAGAGAGACAAGGGGAGGAGGAAGCATAGTGATGGAGGGAGGAGAGAATGTCCATGTGGTGAAGAGGGAAAATGGTTAAGGAAAACAATACACAATCTGGAGGGAGAAGGAATGGTGTAAACAGATGAGAGAAAGGAAAAGGTAAGCAGAGGCACTGGAAAAAACCTTAACCAAGACTTCGGCCATAGGTATTGCAAGATGATACACTATATCGTCAAAAGTTCCGGACACCTTGAAAAACATGTTTTTCATATTAGGTGCATTGTGCTGCCACCTACTGCCAGGTACTCCATATCAATGAACTCAGTAGTCATTAGACATTGTGAGAGAGCAGAATGGGACGCTCCACAGGTCTCACATACTTCGAATGTGGGCAGGTGATTAGAAGTCTGTGAGATTTCCACACTCTTAAACATCCCTAGGTCTGCTATTTTTGAAGTGATAGTGAATTTGAAATGTGAAAGGACATGTACAGCACTAAATCATACAGACCAATCTCGTCTGTTGACTGACAGAGGTTGCCGACAGTTGAAGAGGGTCAAACAGTGTAATAGGAAGGCATCTATTGAGATCATCACACAGGAATTCCAAACTGCGTAAGGATCCACTCCAAGAACAATGACAGCTAGGCGGGAGGTAAGAAAACTTGGATTTCATTGTTGAGCAGCTGCCCATAAGCCACACATCATGTAGGTCAATGCCAAACAGTGCCTCGCTTGGTGTACAGAGAGTAAATGTTAAATGATTGAACAGTGGAAAAACATTGTGTAAAGTGATGAATCACATTACACCATGTGGCGATCTGATGGCAGGATGTAGGTGAGGTGAATGGGTGAATGCCTGGTGAACGTCACCAGACAATGTATGTAGTGCCACCAGTAAAATTCGGAGACGGTGGCTTACCATTTATACTGTCTTCTTAGCACAAAATAATCCCATGTCCCATTATCCCCATTTTGTAATTTTTCCTTGTAATTTGGTATAAATTCTGTCATGCAGATAATCTGAGGATGCCCTACTAAAGGGCGAAACTCGTCATTAATTAAAGAATAAAACAATCTGCAATCAAGACTGTTTTTACCGAAGGAACATTCAAACTATGCTGACGAGATTCTTTGGTATTCCAAACTTGTGAAGGCAATGCATCAGACACTCTTGGTGCAATCCTATGCTTTCTTAAAATATATAAAGAGCACATGGAGATCTTGACCATATTCCCATAACTTTTCAGATAGCTGTTAGATTATATAGATGTTATACATAGTTGAGCAGCCCTTTCTGAAATCACCCTGATATTTACCAATCACTTTTGTCTGTAAAAGGCTCAATCCTATCAATTACACAGTTGGACATGGTTTTATAGCATATATTCAGGAGGGTGAAACCCCTATAATTGGTGCAATCTGTTTTTTTACCTTCCTGATTTTCATTCTTCTGGGATCCCCTCCAAAATTCAAATTTTCTTGATCAAGTGATAATTTTCTTTTGGAGTATGTCAGCCTGGATTCCATCTTCTTCATGACTTCTGTTCTTCAACTCTTCATTACCTGATACTTTATTTCCTCCAGTGTAGGTGACATCTACCATGGCAGGATGATGAAGTTCAAACTGCTCTTTAGGTTGATCACAGTAGTTCAAAGTAATGGTAGCTAAATGCAAAGTATTAACTTACAACTATCAACTGAACTGTTTGAAAATATTTAATTTTATAACTAAGGGTTTAATACTTGAAAGAATAAAATAAAATAAAACAAAATAAAAAGGATGCAGCAGGAACCAAAGTCAGGTTCCAAATTAGCAGTTTGCATGCTGATCCATTGTGCCAAACCATTGCTTAATCCATTGTTGTTTGAAAGTCACTTGTAATGCAGTTAAAAATCTTTTGTGAATGTTTTTGCTCTTTTTCTATTGCCCACTCAGGATAGATATTTTAGGAATTTGAGGGGTTCATCTACCTTCTTCTGTTCAGCTAAATTTCACTAATTTTCTTGTGGTCTCCATAAGTTAAGAAATGCCTGCATAAAGCTTGATACTTACTGTTTGTCAATACAGTACTAAAGTTTTGTTTAGTCATAAGCAATTTAATTTTTTGTTTTTAAGACTTTTTTTTTTTTTTTCATTTTTTGCAGATCACATCAAACTAAGCAGTTCATCATGGAAAATCCTGACTTTCACAGGCTGTGCCGCACACTGAAGCTACAGTCAAGGTCACTTGAAATAAATGAGACTATTGAAGCACTGAAAATTGTTTCATTCCTAGGACTGCCAAGTTCAAGTACTGTCATTCAAGTCCTTTTACAGCTAATCAGACATAATGTCAATGAACTGAGTTTACAACATATTGTATTTCTGGAGTTCATTTTAAAAAAAATTGACAATTGCCCTTTAGTAGATGCACTGAATATTGCCCTACCAATTGTTTTTGAAATACAGCTTCCTATCAAGTTAGACAGAGAAAATCCATCACATGTGGCAGAAATGCTGCAGTATGCTGTGAGGAATAATTTGTCAGACTCAGCAATTTCAATGTTGACTGACCGCCTTACAGCAGTATGTCACAAAATGGACAAAAAAACGGCAGAAAACACTACATGGGTTTTGCTTGATGTGGATCGACCTGTACTATCTGTTCCCTTTCTGTTACGTCAGACATTGAAAATTGTCTCAGAAAATATTAATAGTCTTTCATTCGATGAAGTGGATGGACTTTTGAAAAAAGTTGTGAGGAAGTATCGGAAAACTAATGGTAACTTCTATCATGAAGAATTTATGGACAGTTGTGCATCATATGTGATTGATACCCAGTGTACCCTGGAGAAAACGTGCTGGATCCTCAAGAAATTAACAAGGCTAGTAAGTTTAAATGTAATACATTATTATACATTTTTTCCTTATTTTTGCATTGTATGTGTATAAGCAAGTAGCTTTCATGCTATACAAATGTAAGTAAGTTATGCAATTATCAAAATAATTAATAACCAGATAAAGTCGAGCTCCAGGAATGATTACGTTTTCAATGAAATGTTCATACCATGCTGAATTGAACTTGTATTGGATACATTCTAAGGTTCCTGTACCCATATAAGATATTCAGCCCCAACACTTCACCATTATGCACCCACTTCTAGCATGTGATGCCACAAAACAGGTGTCATATCATTGCCTATCTGTACTGTAAACAATAACAGAAACTATGCTTCTGGACACAATTGTTCACTCATAAGTGAAAATGACTTTCCTCCCCCTTTGACATTTTCCCAGGAACTCACTATTGCCAGTCTGTCCAGATTGTCAGATAATAATTCTTTAATGAGAGCATGGTGGGCCCTAATTCCATATTCGTTTACTCATAGTCATTCCATAGTCGTTTTCAATGAGCCCGGTAAATGTGAAGCTCTCCCTACTTCCTGGATGTTTAAGGAAGGGGCAGTCTGGGCTGTTCTGACCAATTCATCATCTTCCCTTAGAGTGGAGACTTATGGTCTTCCAGATATTGGATGTCTGCTTATTTCACCATTATCTCTGAATCGTCTCATCCATCTCTATAATGACACCCTGTCTCAGATGCACTAACACTGCTTTCACAGAGAACAGTTATGTGCTCACAAATATTAACATTAGCCATTTCGTAGTAGACCTATGACTAATGCTATCAGCTGATACATTTCTCTTAGCTGAAAACTAAAATTCTATATAATACACCAACTTCTTTGCTTTCTACAGTATGTTTGCCTAGGTGTACTTGCGTCTGTGTAAATGTGTGGGTGTATATGTATTTTTCCCCCAAGGTAAGTCTTTCCTGTCCCGGGATTGGAATGACTCCTTACCCACTCCCTTAAAACCCTCACCATTTCCTTTTCCCTCTCCTTCCCTTCTGCCTGATGAGGCAGCTAGGCTGCGAAAGCTAGCGTTTGTGTGTGTGTGTGTGTGTGTGTGTGTGTGTGTGTGTGTGTTTGTGTTCTATTTATTTGTGCTGCTGTCACACCTGTGCTCCTTCGCCTGGTGAGTAGTGTGTGTAAAAATAAAGATTGTTTGATATATAAATGAATGTTTTCCTGTAAGTCCTCTATGTGTTCATAAACCATTCATTTGATTGCAATGAAACTTTGGTGAACTGTACACCATACGCCGATGAAGGTTCGTGACCCAAAAACAAAAGAGCAGGACACACAGCTCAGCAGACATGGCGTCATAATTAATGAGAGGCCGCCGCTTGGGAATACCCAGATTTATGCGTCAATTATTGGAAAATGGGAGTAGGTAGGGACCTGCAACAAAGTTTGCATGTAATTTCAGACATTTGTGAACCGTTTTGTAACTGACCCTCCCCCACCCCCTCACAAAATGATGAAACAGAAAGAAGTCTAACGCTCACAACAAATTTGCTGTAGATGCCGTAAAACTGTAGCATCAGGCATGACCTTGCGTCAAGTAAAGGTAGTATTACAGATTTGCATGTTACTATATATTTTTGTCTGCAAGTCTCCCTTCATTCTCTTGCATCCAAAATTAATCTGTTTTCTTTATCTCTCTATATAAAAGTGAAAGGACACTCACTTTCTCACTGACTTAACACGAAATCTCAAAAAACTACTTCACCTATGAAGAAAACGTCAGCTAAGAAAGTATTTAGTGATAGGTGCATGGTGGAGCATACCTGTCCTACAGATTCACGAAATCTACAGTTTCATTTCAATCTTCATGAATTTTTGCATGCTTGACCTTCAAAACAAGAAGAAGATCTACCTTAAGTTTCATATGATGCATGGGGGAGGGTACTTTGCAACATAAAAATGGATCCCTAAATACCTTGGTCACACCATAACTTGAGAATGGCTCGACCGATTTCACAGATCCCTGTTTTGTTTTTTTCATTATTATCAGAACAAGGGTTGTTTGGAATAAAACTGGAATATTTGAGAACAACAAAGTGTATTTTTCAATGTGTCCCTGCGTTTCTATTGCAAAGAAATCAATAGTTTTGTTCTGCTATTGATGAAATTTTGCACACTCTACTATAAAAACAAGAGGAATGTCACTGTGTGTATAAAATTTTGTTCTGTGCATGGTGGAGGGTATTTAACATACGGAATTTTACAAAAAGCATAGTTTTGCTCCAATTTTTATTAATTTTTTCACATATGACCTTTAAACCAAGAGGAAGATCACTGGGTACATAAGTGTTTGTATGGTATATGACAGATGGTACCTTGCAGAAAGCTTTGCAGAGAGCGGGAATGGTGGAAACGAACAGAGAGATGGGAGAGAAGGAGATGGATGCAGAGAGAGGAGGGAAGGGGATGTGGACTATGAGAGTGTAGAATAAATAAATACCCGTGCAACACCAGGTTTACAGCTAGTAAATAAATAAAAACCATGATGGTCAAAGAAATTACAAACAAAATACATCCATTTTCAATATTATTATTATTATTATTATGAACACTTGTATGTCCAATTAAAGATTAGATATTATAAAATAGAATCTTCCAAAAACCTATAGAAGCCTACTACTGCACAATTTTTAGTGAATTAATATTTAAACTATTAGCTGCAAGAGGTCTATAAAATAAATTGATTACAGTGGGATTCAAACGTGCACCTGTTACTTTCATAAACCATCAGCCTGTCCACTCACCCATTGAAACATATGTGAGAAGTAGTTCATTGTAGTAAATGTACCCACTTGAAATTCTTATATCTCAACCGTTTCTGTCTGCTCAACTAAAATAAATGATACACGAGTTACACTGCAATGAATCTTTATATATGCTATGTCTTAACTGTTGTATTGCTTCTATTTGATGATGTAAACAACAAGCTGCAGCTGCACAGACTGCTGGAGTTGGCTACACTTGTGCTTATGAGATTGGGCATGCCCAATGCACTGTTCTTGGACTTTTAAATTATTTGGACCGGGTAATCTCTTTGTCCCCCATTGTACATTACCTTTCCTAGAATTTTCAAGAATGCAGGCAAAAGTAAAATTGATCTGTAATTTGATGGTATTTTTTTGTCCCTTTTCTTGAATAGAGGTTTAATATCTGCATATTTTAGACAATTGGGAATTGTTCCATTTATAATAGACTGATTACACAAATAACTCACAAGAACCAATTAACTTTAGTGATATTTCATCATAACCACTATAATGCTTTGTTTCTGAAGATTTTTATTTTTTGTGGTGAAGTGGGTGACATATTCATGTACCTGAGTTATTTGCCCTTGAATATCTAAAACTAGCATTATTTACTGACCCTGACAATCCCATATAAATATGGGAAGGCATTTAAATCAGATATTGGTTACAGTAGTAATTTGTGTGTGATTTGGCGTGACGTCACAAGTGCTGGACTGCTGTGCACATCGCTCTCGATTTTTTATATAATTTTAGGATTAATATAATTATTTTAATTGTTATTTCATGATAATATTCAATATAAAGGTGTTCTAGAAAAGGATCGTCAGTTATTTTAGCATTTGTAGTGCCGTATTTGCTTTAAGTGGTGTTATTTGTGTTCGCGTGTGCGCCGGCATCCACGTCTTACTGCTTTGTTTACATCTGGTGGCGAGTGGTTCCAGCCGTAGCGGTCTCTGAAAGCTAAGTTCCAATAAGTGTTTGTGTTATTGTAGTTAAATTATTAAAGTGAGTAGATTCAGAAGGTGTTATCACGCTAGTTATTTATTAAATTTAGTACTTTTCAACAGGTGACTTGCTGTTTTTAACGTAGTTGAGGTTGGGAAACTTTAAGTTACGGTATTTGATAACTCTTGTACTCTCACTGTGTTTAGTTAGTTTATTAGTGACGCTTGAATTTGAACTTGTTTATACAAGCAATAGTGTAAAGTTTCAGTGGTAGTGTTATTTGTTCTTTTCTGATACTATTAGTTGTTGTTACTTGATTTTGTAGAGACTGAGGTTTGTTGATTGCTGTAGTTAAGAGGTACTTCCTAGTTCTTTTGTAGAAACGTAACTTAATAACTTAATTGTGAAATTTTACCATGAGTGAAAAATGTGGGCTCTGTCGTAGGGTCGTGCGTAGTGGGCTGCAGTGTGGGATTTGCAGTAAGTATTTTCATGGGGGTGGAGTGCAGTGGGGAAGCCAGTGGGCATTGTGGTGAGGTTCTCTCCTGGAACTGTAGAATTTGCAGCAGGAATAAGAGGATAGAGGAGCAGGAGCGTTTGATCTGCACCCTTCAGGTACAGCTGAAAAATGCTGAAGAGGAACTAGGTAGGCTGAGGAGGAGAAGGGGGGCTGGGGAATGGGAACTGGCAGTTGGCAAGAAGGTAGCTAGGAGAAGGTATTCAGATAGCTTTACATTGCAAGTTGCAAATAGGTTTGACCAACTGTCAGAGTTGAGTGGAGATGAACCTCCTGTAGCTGTAGGTGTAGGTGTAGGAAGTACGCAGCAGACCTCAGCTGTTAGGAAGCCGAAATTTGTAGAGAGGGCTCTTAGGAAGAAGGTTCTGCTGTTAGGCAGTTCTCATGGCAGAGGTGTTGGCCAACAGTTGCAGGAAGTACTTGGGAGTGAGTACCAGGTCACCAGCATAGTGAAGCCTAGTGCAGGGTTAGCTCAGGTCACTTGTAACTTAGGGGACTTATGTAGGAATTTTTCAAAAGAGGATCAGGTAGTTATAGTGGGTGGGGCCGGGAATAGTCTTGATAGGGATGGGGAATATGATATAGGTGGTGATCTGGAAAGGATAGCAACTCAAACTGGTGGCACGAATGTGCATTTCGTGCAGCTGTTTCAGCGTCATGATAGGCCTTGTCTTAATACGGCTGTCAGCCGTGTTAACATGGGGCTTGAGAAGGCGCTGATGACGGAGGGCATGGATCACTTTGCAGTGGTGCCAGTTGAGACTATCCAAAGGTCGTATTTTATTAGACACGGCCTGCACCTCAATAGGCATGGGAAGGGGAGGTTGGCAAAGCTCATAGGTGACAGTGTAGTAGGGGGTGGGGGTGTCACTCATGGAAAAATTCCTGTAGTAGTTGGTGTTAGGGCTGCATCTTTTTTAGACTGAAGACAGCTGATAGGTATTCCTGCTTAAAGGAAGTCCCTCTAAGAAATGAACCACCTTTGACAAAGTCTAAGAATATAAGTAATAAGGGAATTACTGTTTTTCATCAAAATGTACAGGGTATCAGAGATAAAGTTAATGAACTGCTTATTGATACTGATTCTGACATTAATGGTATTTCAGAGCACTTTTTAAGTGGTGTGACAATTCAGAGACTTCCTTTGCCAGGATACAGGTTAGCTGCCTTCTACTCTAGGAGTTCCTTGCAGTGTAGGGGAGTGGCTATGTATGTAAAAAACGATTTTTCATCGGAGTCAATTGATTTTTTTCTAAACACTGCACAGAACAGATATTTGAATGTTGTGCAGGAGTTGTTAATGTTAATGGAACTAAACTAGTAATAGTTGTTATTTATAGATCTCCTGACTCAGATTTTAAAATGTTTCTGCCCAAGCTGGAATTGGTTCTGGGTTCACTGTATAGGAAGTATAAAAATTTAATTGTGTGTGGAGATTTCAACATTAATTGTGTAGGTTATAGCTCAAGGAAAAGTCAGCTGTTAGATCTATTTAATTCCTATAACATGATGCAAACAGTATTTTTTCCAACGAGAGTGCAAGGAAATAGCAGTTCTACCATTGACAATATTTTTGTTCATTCTTCATTATTAGAGTAGAGGGGCGCTCTGTCAGCAGAATAGTAAATGGCCTATCAGACCACGATGCCCAACTTTTAATTCTAAAAAGTATTTGTTCTCAAACAAATGTTAAACATAAATATCAACTACTCAGAAAAGTTAATCCAGTTGCAGTTGAGACCTTTTTAAGCTTAATTAAGGAACAAGAATGGCAAGATGTTTATAGTGCCGATAATGCAGATGATAAATATAATGCTTTTCTGAACACATTTCTTATGCTTTCCGCTGGAACAATCAAAACAGGGTACTTCCAATAAGAGACAGCCAGGGTGGCTGACAAAGGGGATAAGAGTATCATGTAGAACTAAGCGGGAGTTGTATCAAAATGTTAGAAGCAGTCAGAATGAAGATGCAGTAGCTCATTACAAACGGTACTGTAAGGTTCTGAAAAATGTCATTAAGAATGCAAAAAGTATGTGGTATGCAAAAGAATAGATAACTCTTGGGATAAAATTAAAACTATCTGGTCAATCGTGAAGGAAGTGTCAGGTCAGCAGTAGCAGGTAGAAGATATAACGTCAGTGCGTAGTAGGAATGTTTCTGTTACTGACAAGTTAGATATATGTGCAATATTCAATAATCACTTTCTGAATATAGTAGGGGAACTAAACAAAACTCTAGTTTCTACAGGTAATCATATAATGTTTTTAGAAAATGCGTTTCCAAGGCTGTTACCTGAAATGATCCTTCATGATACTTCCATAGGTGAGATTGAGTCAATAATTAAATCACTAAAGACTAAGGACTCTTGTGGATATGATGGGGTATCTAGCAGAATTCTAAAGTACTGTTCTCCATATGTTAGCCCAGTACTAAGCCATATTTGTAATTTTTCCTTTCAGAATGGTCAGTTTCCTAACAGATTAAAGTACTCAGTAGTGAAACCACTTTATAAAAAAGGAGAAAGGGATAATGTAGACAACTATAGACCTATTTCTATGCCATCAGTTTTTTCTAAAGTTATTGAAAAGGCTGTATTTTCAAGATTAATTGATCATTTCAGTTCACATAATTTATTGTCAAACGTGCAGTTTGGATTTAGAAGAGGTTTAACGACTGAAAATGCTATATTTTCGTTTCTCTGTGAGGCACTTGATGGGTTAAATAAGAGGCTATGGACATTAGGCATCTTCTTTGATTCAACAAAAGCGTTTGATTGTGTTGATCACAAAATATTGTTGCAGAAGTTGGAACATTATGGAATACGGGGAGTAGCCCACAACTGGTTCACCTCTTACTTTAATAACAGACAACAGAAGGTAATTCTCTGCAGTGTAGAAAATAGCTATGACGTGCAATCCCAATGGGGCACAATTAAGTATGGGGTGCCCCAGGGGTCTGTTTTGGGACCATTGCTGTTTCGTATTTATATAAATGATATGCCTTCAAGTATAAAAGGTGACTGTAAAATATTTTTCTTTGCTGATGATACCAGCTTGGTAGTGAAGGATGTTGCTCGTAATATTGACAAAATAACAAATAATGCAGTTCAAGAGATAAATTCATGGCTTGTAGAAAACAAGTTGATGTTAAATCACAGTAAAACTCAGTTTTTACAATTTCTAACACATAATTTGACGAAAGCTGACATTCTGATTACACATAATGGGCATGTGATAAGTGAGACTGAACAGTTCAAATTTCTAGGTGTTCATATAGACAGTAAGCTGTCATGGAAAGCCCATGTTCAGAATCTTGTTCCAAAACTAAATTCTGCTATATTTACCATTGGAACAATATCTGAGATAAGTGATTTTTCAACATGAAAAGTAGTCTATTACGCTTACTTTCATTCACTTATGACGTACGGCATTGTTTTTTGGGGTAACTCGCCTGATGCAAAAAGGATATTTCTGGCTCAAAAACGGGCGGTTCGAGCAATATGTCGTGTAAGTTCGCGAACATCATGTCGACCCCTTTTCAGTAGTCTGGGAATTTTGACTCTGGCGTCACAATACATTATTTTTCTTTAATGTCATTTGTTGTTAATAATATCAGCTTATTCCCACGAATTAGTGGCTTTCACTCGGTGAATACTAGACAGAAGTCGAATCTGCATTTGCATCACACCACCTTAACACTTGTGCAGAATGGGGTACAATATTCTGCAGCATCCATTTTCAATAAGCTGCCACAAGAACTAAAGAATCTTAGCACTAATCCACATGCTTTCAAATATAAATTGAAGAGTTACCTCATGGCTCACTCCTTTTATTCTGTCGAGGAACTCCTAGAAAAGTTAAACAATTAAGCTAATTCATTTTTTTCTTTATTGATTCTTTTCACTTTGTCTTAAGTATTGTTGTGTTCAAAGGACTACTTAAAAATTTTCTATTACCATTCTTGTGTAACAATTAATGTATTGACTTGTTCCATGACCATGGAGTCTCACTCCTCAATTGGGTCCTATGGAACAGAAAAACCAATAAATAAAAAAATAAATAAAGTATGATATTTTACTGTCTCACCACTCAGGGCCTCAGCATTAATTTGCTGAGGATGGGCTTGGCGAAACCGGGGTCCTGAGCCGTGGGCTGTGTTGCGGCAACAGTCCGCTAAACCCTAAGCTCTCTGCATGCTTCAACGAACATCGTTCGGTGCGACGGTGGAACGCCGTACGTCTCAGAGCCCGAGGATCTTGGCTTGGTCGCCCGGGTCATGAGGATGGTATAAACCTCTGTAAAAACCCCTCAATCTCATGGTGTGCTATGTGCCGAGGAGATGCATGGCTGTTGAGGTTGAACAGTCACTAGTGAACAACCTCTGAGGAACCTGCCACACCTAAGTTGTATAAGGCTTACCTAGGCATGTGGGTAGACCTTTAGTTCCCTAGCTGCTCGTGGGATGAGAATGAAATGAGCAATTAATAGCGTGGGCAGTCGCAAAAACTCCATTTTTAAGCGTGGAAAGTCTGACTTTAATGTTACAGCTTATGACCCTAAGTTGTTTAGCTTCCCTGGCTATGCCATGGGAAGAACGCAATGCTTTAAACCATTTTGATGCATACTCGCCGCGATACCTTGTCTTTGCCTGGACTGATTGGGACTCTTTCTTGTCCACCAAGCCACAGTTCTTCGTTGACCACCTGAAAGACAAGTATGGTGAGGTGGCGTCGTTCTCAAAAATGAGAAGTGGGGATGTTCTGATACAGACGGCGTCCCCAGCCCAGTCCAGGGCATTATTGGCCTGCGACAAGCTGGGTCATATTCCCATCAGTGTCACGCCCCCCAAGACGCTCAATATGGTCCAAGGTCTTATTTACCATCGAGACTTATTGTCACAGTACGAAGAAGAGTTATGTACCAACCTGGAACGCAAGGTGTTCACTTTGTCAGACGTTTTTATAGGGGACCAAAAGATAACCGGGTTGCCACCGGTGCATTCATCCTGGCCTTCGACGGTGATACACTGCCTGAGAAGGTCAAGGTAATGATCTACCGGTTCGACGTCGAACCGTACATCTCGCTCCCTGTGAGGTGCTTCAGGTGCTGGAAGTTCGGACATATGTCCTCCCAGTGCACTTCCAGTCCCACGTGTAGGAAATGTGTACGCCCATCTCATCCGGACACTCCATACACCCCACCTCCCAGCTGTGTGAACTGTAACCAGCTACATCCACCATGCTCTCCGGACTGTACAGTTCTACACAAAGAACGGAAAATAATGGAAATCAAGACCTTGGACCGGCTATCGTACAGTGAGGCAAGAAAGAAATGTGAGCGGCTCCATCCAGTACACGTGCATACCTATTTTGCTGTTATAACGTCGTCCCCGCGCACCACAGGTACGACTCAGAATAAGGTGTCGCCTCCTCGTTAGGTGCGGAGAACCCTCCATCTACCGCTGCAGCACCTGTTGTGGGGACTACCTCTCCACAACCATAAGGGACACCAGTCCCCAATTCCCAGCCGGAGAAGCAACAGCTTCCTCCGGCACCTCTCCTTCAGAAGGGGTCCTTCAGGACATTCCCTTCTGGGGTTTCCCAGGGTGCACCAGGGGATCGCAGCCATAGGCTGAAGGGTCCGAAACCTGCTGGTCGAAGGACGTCTGGCTCTTCGACGGTCCCTGATGCCACTTCCGGGAAGCTCTCCCAGCCCTTCACGCCAAAGGGCCAGCGAGAGGGAACGAAGAAGAAGAAAAAGAAGACTGATAAGACTAAGGACGCTTCAGTGGCTCGAAAGGAATGCTCACTCACATCTTCGGCATCTTAAGACGAGGTGGAGATCTTTGCGTCCGCAGCAGATCTCACTTTCCTAGGATCGCCAGAATCCATGGTTCTCGATTCTGCGGATTTGGCAGCAGGTGCCCCTGCTGAATAACCATTTCACCCCTTAAATTATGGCTATTTAGTACGCTGCAAAAGAGATCTTGTAGTGAATTGCGGCAGTTTTTTTGTCATCTGCCTGAGCTGCGTCAGTTACTCTGCCACTTCCCTGCAATCTGTCTAGCCACGCAGGAAACATGGTTCCCTGTCGAGAAGACACCAGTCCTCCGAGGCTATTGGGGCTATCTTAAAAACCGAACCATCTATGACAGAGTTTCCAGCAGCGTCTGTCTGTTTGTCCACGCCTTTGTCCCCCCCAGTGCTGCTGTGCCTCTTCAAACACCTCTAGAGGCAGTCGCTGTTGGGTTCCGGGTATTATAAGGTTTTATTATCTGCTCTGTCTACCTTCCTCCAAATGATGCCGTCTCTCCTGTAGACCTCGCTGTATTGGTCACCCAAATTCTCCCACCCTTTCTTCTTTTGGGGGATTTCAATGCCCACCACACTCTGTGGGGTGGCACACAGACCTCGGCTAGGGGTAGGGATGTTGAGTATCTCCTGTCAGAGCAGAATCTCTGCCTTCTCAACACCGGTGCTCCTATCCACTGTAGCATAGCGCATAGTACTTATTCTGCATTAGACTTGTCTTTCTGCAGCCCTGGCTTTCTTCCACATCTCACCTGGAGGGTCCATGACGACCTGTGTGGCAGCGACCATTTTCCTATCTTCCTGTCACTCCCAAAGTGTTCGCCAGCCGACCATCTGCCTCGCTGGTCCCTCCGTAGGGCTGACTGGCCAGCTTATTCCTCAGCTGCTGTGACCTCCTCTGCCCTTCCGGCTGATATTGATGCCGCCGTTCAGCAGGTCATGGAGACCATTGTTTCTGCAGCCGAAAACTCTGTCCCCACCACACCCGGTTCGCTCCATTGTACGTCGGTGCCCGGTGGACACCGGAGATTGCTGAAGCCATCCGGGAATGTCAGCGAGTACTGCAGCACCACCGACGCCACCTGTCGAACATGTTGTAGCCTTCAAACGTCTCTGGGCACGAGCCCGGCGACTTATCCAACAAAGTAAGAGAGCCTCCTGGGAGAAGTACGTTGCTTCCATTGGTTCCCGCGCTTCTCCTTCAAAGGTATGGTCGCAAGTTCGACGCCTCTTTGGGCACCGTCCCGGTGGGAATTCCGTGCCTCAGCATTCAGGGTATTCTCTGTACTGACCCTGTCACCGTCGCTGAGCACCTGGCAGATCATTATGCATGCACGTCAGAGACTGCTGCTTATGGTGCGGACTGTCACGCCCTTGATGAGCGAACAAAGAGCCATCAGATTTCCTTTAACGCAACGTCAGGAACCATACAACATCCCATTTACTGAGTGGGAGTTTGAAAGTGCCCTTGCTGCAAGCCCAGATACCTCCCCTGGACCCGATTGTATTCATAGTCAGTTCCTCTGACACCTATCAGCAGACTCCAAGCGCCACCTTCTCTCCATGTTCAATCGCATTTGGCTTGAGGGTGTTTTCCCGTCCTATTGACGGGATAGCGTTATCAACCCAGTGATGAAGCCTGGGACAGTTCCACAGGTGGCTGATAGTTACGGCCCGTTCAGCCTCACCAACATTCCATACAAGCTCCTCAAACAGTTGGTGAGTCAAAGGCTCATGTGGATCCTCGAGGACCGGGGAATCTTCGTGCTACAACAAGGAGGGTTCCATCAAGGCCGCTCGCTATCGGCAATCTCCTGTCGCTGGAGTTGGCATTTACTCACCGTGAACACCTGGTTGCCGTCTTCTTTGACCTGCGGAAAGCATACGACACCACCTGGCATTGTCATATCCTTTCTATGCTGTACGACTGGGGCTTACAGGGTCCACTTCCTATATTCATTAAGAACTTCCTCGCGTTGCATTCTTTTTGTGTTCGTGTTGGTTCTTGTCTAAGCTCATCTCATTGTCAAGAGAACGGTGTCCCACAGGGTTCCGTTCTTAGTGTCCCTTTATTTTTAGTTGCTATTAATAGTCTTGCTGCTGCTGTGGGGTCATCGGTTTCCACCTCGTTGTATGCCGATGACTTCTGCATGTATTTTAGTTCCACCAGCATCAGTGTTGCTGAATGTCAGTTGCAACTAGCCATTCGAAAGGCGCAGTCATGGGCGTTTGCCCACAGTTTTCAGTTCTCTGCACAGAAAACCCAGCTAATGCATTTCTGCCAACGTCTGGCAGTACACCCGGAACCCGAACTTTATTTAGCTGGAGACCTGCTACATGTCAGAGAGACACACAAATTTCTAGGCATGTTGTTCGACAACCATTTCACCTGGGTGCCACACCTTCGCCAGCTGAAACGAAAGTGCTGGTGACACCTCAACATCCTACTTTGTCTCAGCCACACTGTTTAGGGAGCCTCACGCCCAACGTTCCTGCAACTCTAAGGCCCTCATTCAGTCGTACCTAGACTATGGATGCATAGTTTATGATTCGGCCTTGCCTTCAGCATCGCAGGCATTGGACCGAATTTTACATTGTGGTGTCCATTTGGCGATGGGGCTTTTTGCACAAGCCCTATGACAAGAATCCTAGTTGAAGCTGGGGTCTTCCGCTGCGGTTCCATAGGCAACACCTGCTAGCTTCCTATGTTGCCCATGTTCAGGCCTCGCCCTTCCAACCAAACCGCCGGCTCCTTTTTCCAGATGCTGCACTTCCTATTCCTCCACGACGGCCCAGGTCGGGTTACCCGATCTTAGTCCGTGTTCATACCCTTCTTTCGTCTCTCGCATCCTATCCACTCCCTACCACTCTCCACTCTCCACTATTCCTTTCAAACCCCTCATTGGTCCATTACTCATTTGCAGCTTCGTCTGGATCTCTCGCATGCATCGAAGGTCTGAGTTTATGCAACTCCTTAAGTCGTTCCGAGCCGCAGAAGCCATTTACACAGATGGTTCCATAGTTGATGGACGTGCTGGGTATGCGTTTCTTCATGATGACCAAGTAGAACAGCATTCTCTGCCCTGTGAGAGTAGCATTTTCCCGGTGAGCTGGTTGCCATTCTCAAAGTTTTGCAACACTTCGAAGCCTGCCCCAGGGGTCATTTGTCATCAGTACTGACTCTCTGTGTGGCTTACAAGTGATCGACCAGTGTTACTCTCGCCACCCAATAGTGCGGTCGATCCAGGACACTGTCTACTCTCTGTGCCGATCAGGCCGTTCTGTGTTCTTTGTGTTGACCCAGGGTCATGTCGGCATGCAAGGGAATGAACATGTTGATTGATTGGCCAAGCAGGCCACTATGGCTCCACCTCTCAATATTGGCATCATGGAACCAGATGTTAAATTGGTGTAGCACCAGAAGGTGCAAGAGGCTTGGAGCACTAGAGTGGGCTACAGCAAATGCACTGAATAAGCTTCGGGCAGTGAAGCTGTCCACAGCTCTGTGGAAATCTTCACTGTGGCCGATCTGCCGAGATTCAGTTGTCCTCTGCCCCTTCCGTATTGGGCACACATGGTTAACCCACGGCTATCTCCTTTGCTGTGAGGCTCCACCCGTATGTCGATGTGGTGTAGAGTTGACAGTGGCCCATCTTTTGGTGGACTGTCCACTTTTAGCCAACTTGCGTCAATCTTTTAATATCCCAGACGCGCAACCCTTAGTTTTAGGCGACAACACCTCCATGGCTAAAGCAGTTTTAAGTTTTATTCCCGCAGCTGATTTTTATGACTCTACCTAGTGGTGGGTGCTGTAGCCTGATATCTTAGGCCACCACCAATCCAGCACTTCTGAAGACTTTTTCAGGCCCTTATGTGAAATAACTAGGGGTTCTTAGTGTGTGCAGTATGGCTGGCTCATCCTGTTTTATCTTTGTGATCAGCCAGTCATGGTACTCTGCTGTCCAGTTTTAGTTGAGTACCTGACTTTGTTTTACCTATTGTGTGTCTTCGTTTTGTATTGTCAGCGACTTGTCCATTGTCAGCCTCCCTTTTGTGAGTTCCTATTTTCAGAGCTTTGTTTTACTTTTTACACTCTTGACAGTGGACTCTTAGCTAGGACCAGGGGACTGATGACCTAGCTGTTTAGTCCCCCCAAAAACACCACCATCACCACCACCAACAACAACAACAACAACAACAACAACAACAACATCAACAACAACTGTCTCAACACTCTACTTGAGGCTTACATGGCACCTTGGGGCTATCTTAATAGTCAAAGTGTCATTCTTGTTGTCCTCTAATATGATGTGTGATAACCTGGGCTGGCTAGTATAATTGCACAGATGAATGACATGAACAGTATGAGGTTATCATTCAGCTCTTGAGGAACATTTCCAATATCCATCTCTGCAACTATTGTAGGGGGTACTAGTCTACCTGCAATGCATTTTCCAAGTGCATCCCAGACATCCTAGTCGGGTTTAAGTTTAGTGAAAAAGCTGGTCACTCCATTCGCTGCAGTAGTACATATTTATTTTGATCATATGCCTGAGATATTGAAGTCTAGTTTTAATTTCTCAAATGAATGCTGCCATTCATTGTTCCAAATTCATTTTATAACTTTTCATAATAGGTTCCAAAGTGGTTCATTTCTGGATGTTGCATGTGAACTGTGGTTACTATAGTGTTTCATCTGGCTTAGTGTGAAACATGAGATTTATTAGAGCCTGGAGGTTCTTAATTGTTCATTGTGCTATGATGTCAGTCTGGTGCCATGTTCCAACAGCACATATTCTAAATATTCTACTTGCCTCTGGAGAAATAGCCCCCTTTCTTTGTTACTTTATAAATTTGATGTTTGTCAAATATATAATAGAAATTCCTAATTTTAAAACAGCTCGGCAGTAGTTTGCCCTGAGACAATGGTGTCGTCCTTGTACTTCACAGCATCACAAACTTCCAAAAGTAACTGATCTAAATATTATTGAAACAACTTTGTGCACTGGCAACCCATTACTGGAATACATCAGTGGCTAAGACCAAATATTTGCCAGGTTTAAAAGTTGCAAGACATGGTGCAGAATGTAAGGTGTTTTTGACTTGGACAAATACATCCTACAGGCTGTTAACCAGTCGAAAGGAATATTTTTCTAAAGTAACTGGTGCAAGGTGAGCCAGAGTGTCTGCATCTAGCAGGAACTAATGATGGTGTGCCACTTACCACAGGAATACCTGAAGTTCTTACACATTTTAATGAGTTTGGAAAACGTTGTTTCCTATTTGGAAGGCAGTGATCTGGTATGTGATTTAATATGAAAATATCAGTCAAGTTTGCCAAAAAGTTCTTACACATTATTTTATAAAAAGGTAACCGGTTTTGATCTGTCCTAAGATCATCCACAGACTGATTTGCCTCAGCATCAATGTGAGACAAATCAGTCTGAGGATAGATCAAAACCAGTTACCTTATTATGAAATAAAGTGCAAAAACTTTTTGCACACTTGACTGATATTTTCATATTGAACCTGCACATTTGTTACATGAGACAACATTGTGATAGCAAAAATATGCTGTTCCAGGAGTCAGACACCCGGGCTGGAAATTTCATAACCCAATCACTCAGATGGAGGAGTAAAAAAACTGATTTAATAAAATTACACTTCCTCAGTCATAGAGCCTGTCACAGAGTCATGAAAATAGTTTATGCGGCCAGGAATATCTGCTGTAAGTTGTTCCAAAAAGCCTTGAGAGATATTATTACTACATACTCCAAATATCAAATGCTGATATTGATAAATGACAGTGGGTGTATTCACTACAAGTACCGTATATTTCCGCAGGTAAGACGATGGCTGAATCATAAATAAAAGGCCCCAAAATCTGAGGTCGTATTATATGACAGACAAAAAAAATGGATTTGAAATTTAGTGTGAATTTGGTGATTTTGCAGATGTGGTGCATAGCGTGGCTATAGTGAGGCTTTGACCTCCAAACGATATATATCGAAGTGGTTAAGTATTGAAACAATAGGTATCAAACAGGTGAATCTTACGATTTTTGTACCAATATGTCATGTTTTTAAAGGATGTGGTTAGGCAGGAACATAAGAGGACAGCTTTCTGGGTAATTTACAAGAAAGCTTACACTAGAAGTAGTTCGGCCTGAAATGATATATATCGAACGTACAACTGTAAATCGATTTACAAAATGTCATATATGATCTATGGAACAAGTATTAATCTTAATCTTTAGTGTTTCTGAACTGTAGATTCGTCCGCTACGCACCCTCACGTAAAAAACTACTTTTCGTTTAACCTGTACCTAAACTTCTTAAGGATATGCTGCATATAACTTTTAAAAAAAGTGAAAGTTAAGTTAGGTGTAGGACAAATAAGAATTTTTTTAGTATGTGAGGGCGCGTACCACCCAAATATCCAGTTCAGAAACATTTGCTTATTCCATACACATTGATTCCATTTATATTGTTTGGAGGTCGAAGCCTCACTACAGCCACGCTATGTAGCACATCTATGAAATTACCCTGGAATTTACGTGGAGGCAATAGAGAAACCAAAAGGAACAATGTAACTCAAACCCAAGTAAACTTCTGATTTATAAGTTTTGTCGGCAGTAAATTGAACAAGAGCAGGTATGTTCTATCTTAGCTTAGCATGCAACATTGGATGCGACCAGTGGTGGGGACCTCAGCCCTCAGTACATTTGTATCCACTTACAGAAAACGCTTACTAGAGCTTATTCTGACCTACAGACAATCCGCAGATATTCGCAGTATTTCTTAATTTGCGGATAAAATTGTGAGTGACATGGATATCAGCGTGTTATATACGGATAAAGAGCGAGGTATCTTCCCAGTACATCTTTAAAATGTTAGCCCAAAACTTCAAACCTGTGGATATTCTTGGAATCCTTGCAGGGCTCAGGTAGAGCTGAAGTATGTTGTCCTCATCCCCTGGACACAGCAAATGTAGCTGTAGGGGTGATCGTGTCTTATCTGCAGTCTGTCAAATTCTTTCTGGGTGACAAATCGGCCCACTGTCCACCAGAGGTGTCATGCCAAATTTCCACTGCCTTCCGTTAGCGCTTTGTAGTGACCGAGTGGCAACATATATCGTAATGAATACAGTGACAGTTCTTTCTTGAAATGAACACGACATCAATGGATACTGTATCGTATAAAGTGAAAAGAGGTGATTTGACATTAGTGAAGGAAAACAAATTGAAATTGTCACTTAGGAAAAAAAATTTGAGACGTATTGGATTGCAATGAAAAGATCAATGATATAATGGCCTGTTTTGCATGTAAAAAATACATACTTACACTGTTTCATCACAACTGAATGAACGGCACAGTCATGCATAAAATACGAACAAATGTACAAACATACATTTATGTTTATGTATTAGATAAATGGTGACAGAAGTAATAAAGATTGGGGGCATTCCATGCCAAGTGGTCTAGAGGCTCCCACATGACCCTCATGAATTTTTATGAAATTTTGTATGAACATTCACACATGTTCCCAATGAACACTGGTAAAGTTTCAGTTTCAGAAATTCAATTCTTTTGGAGATACAGTCACTTCCAGAAGTGCATCCTTGAATTTTCAACAACTTGAGGTGATATGTCTTTGGTAGTATTTGCATGAAAGAAATAAACCATGTCTACCTTATACAACATTTAGAGTTCTTTAAAGTAAAATATTAAGAAAACAACTTCTGAGCAATTTTCATATAGATAATTCAAGCAAAGTTGGGCGAAAAAATAGCTGGTTAAAAAAATGCAAACTTTAGGTTTTTATATCTCTGAATGTAATTGTGGGATGTACATGAAACCTTGCACACCATAACTCACCAACGTAAGGTCTTGGAATATTAAGTTTCATTCTCCTATGGTTTTCTATTATTTCACAAATCTAAGGTAAATTTGACAATATTTCAAAAAGTGCTAAAAATTGGTATTTTTAGTCAATTTTTTTTAAGTGTTTCTCCCAACTGTTCTACACTATAGTCATTAGAAAGAGATATTCTAAACTATCTAGAAAAGTGGATTTGGTTTTGCAATGCAAACAGATAAGGCCCGAAAAAGTAGCATCATCATAGAGGCACACTAGAAGTTTGAACATATTTTTCTGGTACTCAAATTATACCTGAAATCTTTTATTATGCCTAACAAATGTTTATTAATGTCGGGGATAAGTGAAATAAGAAGTCCTGTTGAATAGGACCTAGCTTAAGTCCGAATAGCAAAAGAATAAAAATAGAAACGATGTTATTTCTCAATTGTCACCCCCACACTACCAAAATCAATCTCTCTCTCTCTCTCTCTCTCTCTCTCTCACACACACACACACACACACACACACACACACACACACAAACAAACACAATTATTATTTAGAATGAATGTAAATTGTAAAATTTATTTGCATAATAATTATCTAATTATTAGAATTATTGGTAGCCTGTTTCTTTACCACAGGATCGCAAGCCTAATATAGGTTTCTTTACACAGGTTGCCAAGCCTGATAGTAAAATTATTTAAGTGCCGTGGGTAAAATGAGAAGCCACTCTTAGCTTCCTTAGATTGTTTCCTCTAACCTATTTAATATTCTACATTAATTTTCTGATGAATATCAAGGGGATTGGTGTATTGCTGGCCAGATGAATGTACCGATGGAGCTGGAATAACTGCAATAATGTGGTATTCCAGAACCCAGCTCTTGTCACTTCTTGGTGGTCAATAAAATGAATTTGTTGGACCGTGTGGGTGCATAAAGTTTATTAATGCATCCCTTTGCTCGGTAGAAGTCTCACAGATATTCCCAATCCATCACATGTTTTCATAGATGCATGCAACATATTGTCCTGGTTAGAGAGCAGACATTAATATGCCTCCCTCAGTTCTGTGACCCATTTTAGCTAGAAAATGTGAACAATCATTTGTAACTCTGCTGACCTGAATTGTTGTTTCATCAATAGGTAAAAAGTGATGATTTTCTCTAGTGCCTACTACATTTTGTCCAAGTTTAAGCCTCTCTTCTTGTGACACAATATTTTTTTCAATTTCATCTTTACTGATGAAAACAAATTTAATTCTATTAATGTTTTCAGAGCAGGAATGAAACAGATCTAGGGGAGAAGAATTTGTCCATTAAGTGGCCGTTGCAAGCTTGCTCTTGCTGCTAACTGCTTTGTTGTACCTCCAATCCCATCACAAGGTGATTTCCCGTGACTAGTTGCAAAAAAAAATTCCATTCCGCTGTTGTTCCAGAATCACTTTTATGATAGCACAAATTTAGGAAATTTTTATATTGAGCACTGGAGCCGTCACCGAAATAATGAATGTTGGATATCTGTGCAAACTGTGCTTTTATGTGTTTGATGAGCTCCTTGATAAAAACTTGAACTGTAGCAGTGTCATGCCACAATCAATCATTGATAATGCAGAAACTTAAAGATTCCACTTCCTCATTTTGATGAAAATAGATAACAAATAGATGAATTGTTGCTTGACTATTGTCCCAGTGGAATCCTTGCACAGCATCCTGAATGATAAAAGAATAATTTTCCGAAAAATCCATTAGGACAACAAGCTCTTAGTCTTTCAGATGACATTTAACACGCAAGCTTCGATGCATGGCAATGTAATGATGGCATGACACACTCCATATTTTATTTTTTACTTCTTCAATAAATTAATCCACTACCATTTGCTTTGTGGGCAGTGTGGCCTGATCAGTATGGATCCATTGCTTAAACACAATAACTTCCTGTGGCTCATGATCTAGGAAATAGTTCAAACTGGAAACTGCCTTGCTGAGGATGTTCTTATAATTTTCAGTTACAGCAGCTCCACTACACATAAGCTTAACATTTTGGTGACTTGCACAGACACAAACTGCATGCCTTCTAGCTGATCCTACTGCTACACATCATTTGGGTCTAAGTTCACAAAACTTTGAGAACCCTATTTCTGGGCCATTTATATTCTTATAGATGACATACATTTCCTGTAAACTGCAAAGTAATGATCTTTCCCTGACCAGCTGTATCTGTAAGTAAATGGAGCACATGGTCAACGCTTGGCTGGTTTGGATACTCAAATCTCGACATCATCTCACTGATGTCCAATGTGGGTTTTAAAGGCATCATTCTTCTATTGATCACCCCGTTACCTTGTCGACCTTCGTTATGAATAACTTTTTGTGAAAGCGTCAGATGGTGATTAAAAAAGGCTTATGATACTTATTGGCGGGCAGGCATTATCCGCATCATGCATACATGGAGTCTTCACGGCCGTCTCTCCCTCTTTATTCGTGCTTTTTAGAAGATAGAATGTTCAGGGTACGAGTGGGCTCTGTTTTGTCGGACACCTTTCACCAGGAGAATGGGGTGCCACAGGGCTCCGTTTTGAGCATGTCACTTTTTGCCATTGTGATCAACCCAATTATGGATTGCCTCCCAGCTAATGTTTCAGGCTCCCTGTTTGTGGACAACTTCACAATCTATTGCAATGCTCAGAAAACGTGTCTCCTGGAGCATCATCTTCAGCATTGCCTTGACAGTCTCTATTCCTGGAGTGTCGCAAACTGCTTCTGTTTCTCGTATGAGAAAATGGTGTGTATCAACTTCTGGAGGTACAGAGAGTTTCTTCCACCATCTCTCCATCTCGGCCCCGTCGCACTCCCATTCGTGGAGACGACGACATTTTTAGGGCTAACAATGGATAAGAAACTTAGCTGGTCTCTACATGTGTCTTCACTGGCTGCCCGCTGTACTCGTTCCCACAATGTCCTACATGTTATTAGTGGTTCATCATGGGGGGCAGATCGTACCTTCCTGCTTCAACACTATCGGTCTACTGTCAGATTCAAGCTGGATTACGGGAGTTTCGTTTACTCTTCTGTACGGCCATCCATTTTACACCGCCTAAACTCAATTCACCATTGGGGGTTACTCCTCGCGATAGGGGCCTTCTACACTAGCCCTGTTGACAGCCTCTATGCCGAAGCTGCCGAATTACCTTTAACCTATCGACACGACATATTGCTGTGTTGGTATGCATGCCGTCTGCTTTTGATGCCCCACCACCCTTCCTATTCATCATTCTTTAATGACTCCCTCAATAGCCATTACGGGCTGTCTGCGATTGCCCTGCTCCCACCTAGAGTCCGCTTTCATCGCTTGCTTCAGCAGCTCGATTTTACCCTCCCTTCTACATTTCAAATAGGTGAAAGCCCAGTGCCACCTTTAGAGCCGGTCAAAACGGCCGCCACTCCCGCTCGGTTCTCACAGTGCTCGCGTCTTGCTCTCGATGGCTGACGGCAGGTAAAGGGTTGGTAGAGGGGTAGCGATGACGTCACACTCGCGAGAGCGAGACGTTCCGGGGAGGATGAGTCACGATACTCCCAGGTTCATGTCGCGTCCACCGGGACGAGCTGAGATTGGCTGAGCCGCCTCAGCCTAGTCGGTGCACGCCGCCGGCTGTGTGTTCACACAACGCGCCGGACATACCCGAGACGATAAAGGGGGAAAATACACTTTTTCGATTTTCACGTTGTAAAAATTGTTGATGGTATACACGATCACGCTACATCGTTTTATGAAATTAGTTTTTCTTTACTAACTTTGCATTGCCTGTGAAAAAATAAAAAGGCTAATTTTCATTCCGCATGAGTTTTTAGTTCCGTAACGCTCCTCACTCGATTTTGATGAAAGTATGTGTTTAAAAAAATCTGATTTTTGCACACATTATAGTAAAACATCTTAGTTTTCGTATAAGACATTCACCTTTTTGTAATTCCTAACAGTCATTTCAAATGACACTATTTCTCAAGTATATGCACTTGATCTAAAAAAGGGGAATTGAAAAAGTTAGATAGCGGGCAGTTTACTGTTCTATGATTTTTAGACCATATATTACAGCGAGTGAAATGGAGCTAAAAGAACAAAAAAGTTTTTGAAATGGTAATCACACTGATATCTACCTCCTTTCACAATTAATTGTGAGTTATCTGAGCGCCCTCGGGCCGCGATCACAAGTCTACGAACTCAGCCTGTGTTGTGCGTAGCGTGAAGCACTGCAGTGCCGAAAAATCTGAATTGCTGGCTACGTTTGTCAGTCCCTCGTGATGTGTTAAAGATCTATAATCATAGAACAATAATGAACTAATTTTTCTTGGGTGGCAACCGAATACAATGGACAACTATTCTACAGTTTTACAGCAGATCATACGTGATTTTGAGAGGCATACATCTGGTTTTTTCCACATAACACAATTCATGGAATTTGTATTTCGTGTTTGGAACTAGAATAGAAGAACAAAGTAATGTAAACTGCAACTTTGCTCTTAATGGACTGAAATAAAATTTTGTGACATTACAGTTAACGGCCTTCTAGTTGCAGATGAATGAGAAAGTCAAAAGATACTTATATTTATTGATACCTCTACTCCTAAGACACAATATATACCTTTTCGCTTTTGTAGCTTTCGGAAAATGTGTTCCCACAGGGTGAAAATAACTGTATACAGTGTGTCCGACATAAATGCGGTACTTTCACGTCTGATGAAAGTAAGAATGAACGGAGTTGCTTTTAGTAACCTGCCTGAGACGAACAACGTTTCTACGAACATTTTGCTGTATCATTTGAAGACAATTTTCTTTGTCTGTAAGATGGTACTTTCGAATTTTCAACATACGCTGGTTTACTTTAGCCTCAGACACTGCAGGACAGGTCAGTAAAGGATGAGAAGCGTCTGTCACTTTTTTCTAATTTTTTTTTTTCCGATGGAAAGGAAGAGCTTGTCCCTGGCTATAAGGAATCCCAACCCACTGTCAGCAGAAGATCGATTGCTGGCCACTTCAAGAATCCAGCTAACAGTTAATTGATTTTATTATAATATGTATTAAACGAATCTACAAAAACTAAAGTCAGTCGGACAGACTAAACTACCTGGCTGATTTCCTTCATTTTTGTGTAAAACTAAAGGTATTCATCCACTTTTTCTTCACTCAAACGGAATTTCCTTCTGTATATTTCTTATGGGGATGTCTTGGTTGTAAACTAAAGTCATTCATTTTCGCTTTAAACGAAAGGTATTTATTTGCAGATTTGTCATCAAGTATCATAATTAACTTAAGTCCCTCCTTCCTTTACTTTCATTTAAACGCGGGATCCTTCTGTCCTTGCATTGAATATTTTAATTGGTTTGTTTTAGGATATCTTCGGTTCTAAATAAAGTACACAGTTCTCTTTGACCTAGCAACACTCAACGGATCAAGATCTTTCATTTGTGCTTTTAAACACTTTCACAGATTGATTCTGAAGAAAGCTATGCGTGAACATTCAACTTTACTTCCATGTCTTCCCAACGTTTTAGTCATTCCACTAACGGTGCAAAGTATTCGCATGGGTCTTCTATCTTTCTTATATATTAAAAGAATCTATTTTATAATTATAATTGATTTTAAATAAGTGTTTTGATATGAATTTGATAAAACACAAGCTTATGTAATATTCTGTGTACTGTTAATATCTATAATAAATATTTTAAATGATAAATATTTAATTTTACTTATTTCCATTTCAATGGGCTGGCCACTAATGCTGCAAAGTATTTGCACAGGTCGCTTAGTTTTATTACTATTGTTCTCATACTGTAGTGAACCGTGTTAATGCACTCATTTCATCCATATAGACTAACAATTAGGAGAGTATTTATTTCCTTTAACATTCGACATCTTTAATATTCCCGGCGCGAGTCGGCTCTGGCACGAACCGATTGGCATATGGTGTTGCTTCTGCAGCACAAGTATCACAAGTCTCCAGCCTGATTTCAGCAGAAGCTTCTCTGCATTATTTTTTTTTTTTTTTTTTTTTTTTTTTTTTTTTTTTTTTTTTTTTTTTTTTTTTTTGTTGTTCAATTATACTTATGATATGTTTATTTTTCTTCTATTACTACTAATTCTGTAATATGAATTTAAAAAATTTAAGAAATGTTTAGTTTTTCACATAAGGAAAAACTCTCCTAAATGTTAGTCGAAATTAATGGGATGAGTTCATACCACATATTTCTAATGTATTTATAATTCTATGAGTCACTGCAGTGTGGAAAGAATAGTAATAAAATTACAAAATCAATTAACAGTTAGCTGGCTCAAAGTAGATGACAGTGAACAAGTACTGGTCACACCTGTGTCTCCTTCGATCTTCCACTGACAGTGGGTGACGGTACCTTGTTGCTGGCCACAAGCCCACTAAGAACAAAAAACCAAATCACAACATGAAACAAACGACACCTGCTTCTCATCCACTGATCTGCAGTCTCGGAGGCTAGACTAAATCTGCGCATTTTCCTTTCATTTAAAGTATAAAAATAGATATGAAAGTACCATGGAGAAAAGGAAAATTGTAAGATTCAGGAAATGTTCATAGAAAAGCAGTTCCCATCAGACAGCATCCTAACAAAATAAATAAAAATTCTGAGAACCGTGTATAGTTCTTTGAAAGTGGAGATGAGCTGAAACATAGTACAGCGTGTACCACATAAATCTGGCATACCTGATGTACCCCTTGGCCATAAGTTGCAGCATCCCTTATCAGGAGGTAACTAAAGTTCTTTAATTTTACTGTTATGTACTCCTACTTTAGTCTCGGTCTGAGGTATACTACTTTTATGTGAGACACTGTATATAAATTGTTTCACCTTGTGGGAGAACATTTTCTGGGAGTTACAAAAGCGAAAATTAAGAGAAGGTTCAAATGTTTGTTAAGCTTAAGGGACTTAACAGCATGGTCAACAGTCCCTAAACTTACAAACTACTTGTGAAATACCTTATACTAGAGACGACACAAATACCCATGCCCGAGGGGGGGATTCAAACTCCCGACCGTAGCAGCCGTGCAGACTGTGACTGGTGCGCTGCAGTCCCCTCAGCCACCGCGGCCGGCTTAAGAGAAGGCTAAATATTGTGATCTTAGGTGTAGATGCATCAATAAATGTAAGTTTATTTTTTGGTTTCTTCTGTTTATTATCGTTAACTATTTTATTTCAGTTCATCAACAGCAAATTCGCAGTTTACATTAATTGTTTCTTCTCTTACTGCAGTGCTTCATGCCACGCTCAACACACGCCGAGTTCGTAGGCTTGCGGACGCGGCTTGATGCCGCTCAGATAACTCGCAATTACTTGTGAAAGGAGGTAGTTATCAGTGGGACTACCATTTCAAAAACTTTTCTGTTCTTTTAGCTCAATTTCACTCACTGTAATGTATGGCCTAAAATACATAGTACAGTAACCTGCCCGCTATCGAAATTTTTCAATACACGATTTGTAAATCAAGTGCGCATACCTGACAAAAAGCGTCATTTGAAAACGATTGTTACGAATTTCGAAAAGGTGAATGTTTTATTGGAAAGCTAAGATGTTGTACTACTCTGTGTCCAAAAATCAGATTTTTTAACCGAATACTTTCATCAGAATCGAGTGAGGAGCTTTACGAAACTGAAAACTCGTGCGGAATGAAAAGTAGACTTTTTATTTTTTCACAGGCATAGCAAAGCTTGTAAGGAAAAAATAAGTCGATAAAATGATGCGATGTGGTCTTATATACCGTCAAAATTTCTTACAACTTGAAAATCAAAAAAGTTGTTTTTCCCCCTCTTTTTCGTCTTGGCACATCCGCGCTCCGCTCGGCCCGGCCGGCAGTGTGAACGCACCGTCGTAGACGTGTGCCAGACGGGTGCAATAATTAACAGCATCATAAGGAGGGCTGGCCGTGCGCATGCGCACTGCTGTCGGCTGTTCTACATGCCAGCTGGGAGTACCAAGTCTTCTCGCTCCCGATCGCTAGCCGTTCTCGCTGGCGGGAACGAGCGGGAGCCAGGCAGCGTTTGACGGCCTCTAGCCACCTTGGCTTCATGCTCAAGTTCTTGTTCACCTAGAACTCACCTCACTCCCGAAGGAGAGTACTTCAGATGCTGTTTACCGCTCGAGGTTTCTTGAACTTCGTGCATGGCTCGAAAATTCAGTCTTCATATATACGGATGGCTCTAAGACCAATGTAGGTGTCGTATGTGCATTTGTCGTCATGGAATGATGGTTTTCAGTACAGGGTTAATGACTACTACTCGAATTTCACAGCTGATCTTTTTGCCCTCTATCAGGCTGTACTATATGTCTGCCGACACCGTTCTCCTTTGTATGTCAACGATATGCCTGTTAACGATACTGCTGATGCCGCTGCGAAGGCCGCAACTCTCCTACTTCGGACAGCTACGTACTGTGTCCCATCAAATGATATTCGAGGGGCTCTTTCCCGTCGCCTTATATCGTCATAATATAATGTGTGCTTAAAAATGATAAACTTCAAACCAATAAACAGCTCCTGGTGACTTGGAGGACCTCCTCACGTTGCTAGTGACGAGAAGAGGTCATCTTGGCCCGGTTGTGGATTGGACATTACCGGTTCAGCCACCACCACTTGCTAACTGGTGACCCCGCACCGTTGTGTTCCTGAGGTCACCCGCTGACGGTGCGCCATGTTTTATTGTCTTGCACTGAATCTACCGGATACGCTGGAAGGAATTTTAGCTGATGACGCAAGAGCTGCCGTTTGAGTCTTGAATTTTATCAACTGGATAATTTGTCAAAGGACATTTAGCTCTTCCTTTTGTTGTATTTTACCCTATGTTTTAGCTGTTTTCATATAGGCTTATTATCCTTCAGTATATCCCAGTTATGATTTAGGCGCACAACGCAGGACATGGCCACAGACATGTGACCTACAGTTTACTACTGTAGTCGTCAAACAGTCTACATTGACAACGGCGTCAAGTTCGACATACAATGTGAATACCTCTTCCAAATCTTCATTTTCAGCTGTGAAGCCATGCATCGAGATCCGTAAGTCTAAGAAGTAGCATTTGCGCGGGGATTTCCTCCGCACGCCTTCCAAAACATCTGAGCCTACCAAGGAACTTCACCAGGCCTCCAAGCAGTCAAGTAGGAGGAAAACTCCCCCTTCCCCCTTCTACCTCACAATGCGACGATGGCATCCCCTGGAAGCCTATAGTCTCTCCAGGTGCATCAGTCAAAGATGGGGCTGCCGACCACCCTTGCGCGGCTGCCATGGTCACCTCTGAGAATATGGAGCAAGACCCTCCCGTCTCAGACACCACCAGTTGCGAACATTCGCATTGTGGCCCGCCGCCTTCGTCGGGCTGACGTCCACCTCTATATCTTTTTATCCTACTACGGATATTCTTAAAATGTTCAAATATCTGTAGAGCTTATGGGACTTAACAACGGGGTTATCAGTCGGATATTCTTCAATGGAACATTCGTGGTATCCGGTCAAATTGGGCAGAACTGCAGCTTCTTACGCGAACATATCACCCAATTATCTTCTCTCTACAGGAGATAAAATTGCTCCCTGGTACTCGAATTATTTTCCCAAGCTACACTACTATTCACTTTGACCTTCCTCCAGTGGCAGGAATTCCAGCCCACGGGGGCGTAATGTTGCTCATTCGAGATGACATACACAGTACACCCGTCCCTTTGTGTACTCCACTACAAGCTGGATTTATCTTCACACTGTGCAATATTTACGCTCCTTCCTCATTTCCCATCACTAGATCTGATCTTCTAGATCTTATTGACCAGCTTCCACGTCCGTTATTGTTGGTGGGCAATTTCAACGCCCACCACCCCCTTGGGGCTCCCCACGACCACGTCCACGGGGCTCCCTCCTGGCAGATATACTGAACCACCTTCAACTTATCTTTCGGACTCCACAAACACTTTCACCTACATAGATCTATCTATCTGCACTGCTAAGATGGCACGGCGTCTTGAATGGTCTGTACTCTCAGACACACATTCCAGCTATCATTTCCTGTGTGTAAGTCACCTAATGATGCCTGGCACCCTTGAGCATCCACACCGCTGGCAGATAACCAAAGCGGACTGGGAGCTCTATTCATCACCGGCGGATTTTGGTACTCATCAATATCCTAGTATAGATGACCAAGTGGAACACATTACCACAGTTATTCTTACAGCCGCGGAATGTTCCATTCCCTGTAAGACTACTCAAGCACGTTGTCCCCTTGTACTGTAGTGGACTGCGAAATGCCGTGATGCTCTGCGAGCTCGGCAACGTGCCCTTAGAACCTTCAAACAATGATCCACGCTCAACAACTGCATCCGATACAAATGGCTGCAGGCCTATTGTCGTCGCCTCTTTCACGACTAAACGCACCAGTTAGCGCTCATTCACGAGCTCTTTTAATAGGTCTATCCCTTCCTCCATTATTTGGGGTAACCTCAGAAAGTTATCTGGGCACGTATAACAGGTCTAAAAGAAGTAAAGTTAATAGTTGGGTGTTTTTACCGAACCTCCAGTGCTGCTGTAGCAGTTTTAGAATCAAGGAAAGTCTACACCAGGTAGTGCATAGGTATCCGGGCCATGTAATATTAGTCAGAGGAGACTTCAACCTTAAGAGTATAGATTGGGACCTTGCTAGTTACATTTCAGGCGGTACAGACAAGCAGTCTTGCGAGCTACTTTTGGACACATTCTCTGAAAACTGTCTTGAGCAGTTAAACCGGCAACCCACGTGCAATAGAAATATTCTAGACCTTATAGCCACAAACAGGCCTGACCTTATTAACGATGTCTGTGTAGAGCCTGGAATTAGTGATCATGATATCCTCATAGCGTCGATGGTGACCAAAGTTCATAAACCAATCAAGAAGGCTAGGAGCGTGTTTTTGTTGGGAAGAGCCGACAAGCAAATGTTATGATCGCTCTTAGAACATGAATGGGCATCGTTTAATTCCGGGACTATGGATGTAGAGGAATTGTGGACTAAATTTAAGTGCATTGTTAATAAAGGGTTAGAGAAATATGTGCCAGTAAAGACGATTAAGGATGGAAAAGATCCACCGTGGTATAATAATAATGTTAGAAAGCTGCTGAGAAAGCAAAGGCTGCTACACTCTAGATTCAAAAAAGAACACCCAAATGATGACAGGCAAAAGTTAGTAGAGATTCATGCGTCTATAAAAAGATTGATGCGTGAAGCATACAATAATTATCACAGCCATATCTTAGCATAAGATCTTTCCGAGAACCCGAAAAAATTCTGGTCCTATGTAAAATCGATAAGCGGCTCAAAGCCCACTGTCAAGTCACTAGTTGATCATTCCGGAGCAGTAATAGAAGAAAGCAAACGGAAAGTTGAAGTTCTAAATTTAACCTTTAAGAAATCTTTTACGCAGGAGGACTGCACAAATGTACCATCATTTGATCAACGTACTAATTCCGAAATGGGGGACATAGCAATAGGTATTTCCGGTGTAGAGAAGCAGCTGAGAGAGCTAAATACGAAAAAGTCTGCTGGTCCGGATGGAATACCAGTTCGGTTTTACAAAGACTATTCTGCTGCATTGGCCCCCTACTTAGCTTGCATTTATAGCGAATCTTTAATTCAGCGCAAAGTTCCTAGTGATTGGAAAAAAGCGCAGGTGACTCCCGTGTATAAGAAAGGAAAGAGAACTGACCCATACAATTACAGGCCAATATCGTTGACATCAGTTTCATGTAGAATTTTGGAGCATATTCTCAGTTCGAATATAGTAAATTTCCTTGAAAAGGAAAAGCTTCTTTCCATGAATCAGCACGGGTTTAGGAAACATCGTTCATGTGAAACTCAGCTTGCGCTTTTCTCACATGACATCTTGCGAGCCATGGATGAAGGGCAACAGGCGGATTGTGTTTTTCTCGACTTCAAAAAGGCGTTCGACGAGGTGCCACACTGCAGACTGCTAATGAAGGTACGAACTTATGGAATAGGTTCACAGATTTGTGACTGGCTGGAAGACTTCCTAAGTAATAGAACGCAGTACGTTGTTCTCGACGGCGAGTGTTCATCAGAGATGAGTGTATCATCAGGCGTGCCCCAGGGGAGTGAGATAGGACCGCTATTATTTTCTATCTATATATATGATCTGATGGACCGAGTAACTTGTAATTTGCGGCTGTTTGCTGTTGATGCGGTGGTGGTGTATAGGAGGGTATCGTCTTTAACCAACTGTATTAGCATACAAGATGACTTAGAAACAATTTCTAGTTGGTGCGAAGAATGGCAGCTAGCTCTCAATGTAGAAAAATATAAGGTGATGCACATGAGTAGAAAAAACAATCCTATAATGTTCGAATACAGCATTAGTAGTGAGCTTCTTGATGCTGTTGCGTCGTTCAAATATCTAGGCCTAACATTGCAGAGCAATATGAAATGGAATGAGCATGTATGGACAGTTGTGAGTAAGGTGGACAGCCGACTTCGGTTTGTTGGGAGAATTTTGGGAAGATGTACTTCACCTGTAAAGGAGACCGCATATAAAACGCTTGTACGACCACATCTTGAGTATTGCTCAAGTATTTGGGACCCGCAGCAGATCAGTTTGAAGGAAGACATAGAGGCGGTTCAGAGGCGAGCAGCTAGGTTTGTTACCGGTAGGTTCGACCAATGTGCGAGTGTCACAGAAATGCTCCGGCAACTCAATTGGGGATCGCTGGAAGAAAGACGACGTTCTTTTCATGAATTTCTGTTAAGTAAATTTAGAGGGCCGGAATTTGAAGCTGAGTGTAGTACGATCTTGTTGCCGCCTACTTACATTTTGCGTAAAGATCACAAAGACAAGGTAAGAGGAATCAGGGCTCATACGGAGGCATATAAGCATTCTTTTTTTCCTCGTTCAATTTGGGAGTGGAATAGGAAAGTAAATTCCTAGTAGTGGTGCAGTGTACCCTCCGCCACGGGTGAATTGCGAAGTATGTATGTAGATGTAGGTACTATGGCTCATTCCTCGATTCCCGGTCTCTGTGTCGTAACTGACACCATCGTCGACTAACTGTACCAGCTCTCTCAATGTGCTGCAGGTGTTAAGTGGCACCTTGTGGGGATCTGATAGGTCTACTCTCCTCCATCTGTATCGCACCATAGTTCGGTCCAAACTGGACTATGGAAGCATCGTTTATTCTTTGGCTCAACCGTCCCTACTGTGTCGCCTTAACACAATCCACCACCAAGGGATCCGTCTGGTGACAGGAGCATTTTACATTAGCCCCGTTGAGAGCTTCTATGCCGAGGCCGCCGAACTACCTCTTTCTTACAGTCGGGAACTCCTGCTTAGCCGTTTGTCATCCATGCAAGGACACCCAACATACGCAGTTTTCTTTAATGATTCACTTGACGGTCTCTTTGCCGTGCACCCGTCTGCTCTGCTACCACCAGGAGTATACTTGCGTTCGTTACTTGGCCAGCTCGGCGTTACAATGCTTGCTATTTTCTTGACTGGAGAGAGCACCTCTCCAATGTGGCTAAGCTTCGGAGTCCGTATTAACTTGGACCTTCGTTCTCTTCCAAAGGACTCCATACCTAGTTTTGTTTACTGGAGAGAATTTCTCGCACTCCGGTTCAAATTTGATGGCAATTTGTTCATCTACACTGATGGCTCAAAGCCAGACCAGGGTGTTGAGTGTGCCTTTGGACTTGGCAACATCTCGTTTAAATATTGTCTCCCAGAGTGGAGTTCCATTTTTACAGCTGAGCTGTATGCATTATATCAAGCCACCCAATATGTCTGGCAAAACGCGCTCAATAAGAGTGTCATTTGCTCGGACTTTCTGAGTGCTCTTTTGAGCCTTCGCACGCTATATCCTGTTCATCTCCTGGTACAAAGCCTCCGCAATTGCCTTACCTCTCTTTCAGCGAGTGGAACTACTGTGACATTTCTGTGGGTCCCTGGCCATGTCGGAATGTTGGGGAATGAGTCTGCGGATACAGCTGCCAAGGAGGCAGTTCTCCTCCCTTGGCTGTCTACCTTTTCTACTAGCTCTGATGACCTTCGCGCTGGCGTTTCATCTCCCGTCGGTTTTTACATTGGTTATCCCTGTCAGGGAGCAAATTGTGGGCCATTAAACCTGTGCCTGATCTTTGGTCAACGTCATCTCGACCCTCGCGTTGAGAGGAGATTGTCCTGGCCCGGCTTAATATTGACCACTGCTGTTATAGCCACCAGTATTTACTTCATGGTGATCCTGCTCCCTTATGTGAGCACTGTGATGAACCCTTTACTGTGTACCACCTTTTAGTGCAATGTCTGTTTTTTAATTGTCTCAGTCATGATCTATGTTTACCATTTGAAATGTTGAATATTTTAGCTGATGATCCGCATTCTGCTGACAGAGTTTTACTTTTTATACATCGTGCAATTATGGCGAAAGCCATTTAAGTTCTAACCCCGGTTTGATTTTACTATGGGCAGTGTTGGGCACTAATGACCTCAGCAGTTGTGCGCCCTAAAACCACAATAAAATAAAATAAATGACTCAGGCACTAATGATCTCAGTAGTTGTGCGCCCTAAAACCACAAAAAAGGCACCTTCAGTGCTTCCTAACTCTGTGGGCCCTATGGACCATAAATGAAATTGCGTGCTTATAGAATATCTTACCAATTGTGTGATTGGATTCATGGTTTCCTATCAGAAATGACACAGTTTGTTGTAATTGATGGTAAGTCATCGAGTAAAACAGAAGTCATATCTGGCGTTCCGCAGGGAAGCATTATAGGTCCCCTACTCTTCCTCGTGTTTATAAACGATTTAGGAGGCAATCTGAATAGTTCCCTTAGACTGTTCGCGGATGATGCTGTCGTTTATCGGTTAGTGAAGTCAACAGAGGATCAAAAGCAACTGCAAAGCGATTTAGACAAAATTTCTACATGGTGCAAAAATTGGCAATTGACACTAAATAAAGAAAAGTGTGAAGTAATACATATGACCACTAAAAGAAATCTGCTGAACTTGAATTACGCGATAAATCAGTCAAACCTTAAGGTCGTAAATTCTACCAAATATCTAGGAGTTACAATTACAAACAACTTTGACTGGAGAGAACACACAGAAAATATTGTGGGGAACCAAATGTTACGTGTCATTGGCAGTACGCTTCGAAGATGCACCAGCTCCACCAAAGAGACTGCGTACATCACACTTGTGCGTCCTCTCCTGGAGTACTGTTGCCCCTTGTGGGACCCTCATCAGGTGGGACTGACAGAAGACATTGAGGAGGTTTAGAGAAGGGCAACTCGTTTTGTTTTTTCATGTTACGGGGGGCGTCACGGAAATGTTGCACAAATTGTGGTGGAAATCGTTAAAAGAAAGACACTATTCGTTGCGGCATGATCTGTTTGCGAAGTTTCAATCACCGACTTTTAGTTCTGAATGTGAAAATATTTTACTAGCACCCACCTACTTAGGGAGACATGACCATCCCAATAAAATAAGAGAAATCAGATCAAAAATGGAACAATTTAGGTGTTCTTTCATCCCATGCGCTATTAGAGAATGGAACAGTAGAGAAAAGTTATGAAAGTGGTTAATGAACCTTCTGCCGGGCACTTAAATGTGATTTGCAGAGTATCTATGTAGATGTAGATGAAACCTCACACTGTCCCCTTGCTGGGTAGGAGCACCTCTTCACCTGTTGCTCCCCCAACATCTCTTGTGTGAGCAGTCCCCCCCCCCCTCCCCCCAAATTGGAGACACTATTCCCCACCTCCCAGCCAGAGAAGGAACAGTCTTCCCTAGCTCCTCTTGCCCAGAATGGGTCCCTAGGGACGCTAAATTCCAAGGCTTCTAAGAGTGATCTGAAGGATCCCAGCCCAACGCTGAAGGATCCCCTTGCTCCTGAATGTCGGGCTTTCCGATCTACGTTGGGACCCGAAACCATTTCAATGAAGCCCTCGCAGCCTATCAAACCAAAAGGGCAGCGAGAGGCAAGAAGATCCAAGAAGTTGAAAAAGAAGGAGTCTCTGGTGGCTGCGATGCCACAGCTGCCCTTCTGGATCTTCTGCTTCGGAAGATGAGGTCGAGATCCTCGCGTCCCCCGAGGATCTCGCCATAACTGACTTGCCAGAGCCCATGGTCCTCGATCCTGTGGATTCTGAGGAGAAGTCAGCAGGTGCCCCTCTGGAATAAGCTGCTTATACCTCACATTATGGCTACTCGACTCATTGCAACAAAAGTCCTGCAGTGGAATTGTGGTGTTTTTTTTCCACCATCTGTCTGAGCTGCAGCAGTTATTGTGCCACTTCCTGGTGCTCTGTTTAGCCCTAGAGGAAACTTAGTTTCCTGTCGGGAAGACCGTGCTCTTCGAGGCTAGGGGCTATTTTAAAAATCGTTCTGCCTATGACAGTCTCTCTGGTGGAGTTTGCATTTACGTCTTAGCTCTGTCCCAAGCGCTGCTGAGCCTCTTCAAACACCTCTAGAGGCAGTGGCTGTTAGGCTCCGGGCATTGCAAGGCTTTACTGTATGCTCTGTATACCTTCCACTGGATGATGATGTGTCTCCTGTAAACCTTGCTGACTTGGTCACCCAACTTCCCCCACCCTTCCTTCTTTTGGGGGACTTCAATGCCCACCACACTTTGTGAGGTGGCACACAGCCCAGGCTAGAGGTGTTGAGATTCTGCTGACACAGCAGAACATGTGCCTCCTCAAAATCGGTGCTGCTACGCATTTTAGCGTAGCGCATGGCACTTTTCCGCCATCGACTTGTCTGTCTGCAGCCCAAGAATTCTTCCACATCTCACATGGAGGGTCCACGATGACCTGTGTCACAGCTACCATTTTCCCATCTTCCTGTCGCTCCCACAGTGTCCGCCTGCAGACCATCTGCCTCGCTGGTCCCTCCATAGGGCTGACTGGCAAGCTTATTCTGTAGCTGCTGTGATTACCTCTCCCATTCCAGCTGATGTTGCTGCCACTGTTAAACAGGTCACAGAGGCCATCATTTCTGCTGCTGATAAATCTGTTGCCACCTCACTTGGATCACTCCACCGTAAGCCAGTCGTTGCAATTTGTACCATAGATTCTTAAGATCATATTCTCAAACTATTATTATTATTATTATTTTAAATATCTTTACATGTTACTGAAATCCAAATGTTCAATGTTACCCTGCTTATGCCCAAAAATTTAAAATCACTTTTTAACCATTTTTGCACCATGAAACACAAATATCTAAATAACAAACCATAGAAAAGGCTCACATTTTAGCAATTTATAATTGACAGTTTTGGGTTTTCAGAAAAATCTATCTTTTATAAAGATACAGTCGTAAAACCATGACAAAAAGTCATGAGAGGCAGCATTCGGACCACCACAAAACATGCCATCTCATTTCAAGAAATCTATTAGGGGGGAAAATTGTTTTTTCATATCTTACAGTTTAGTATCTTTGATTAATGATGAAAATTCTCCTCAGAGATAATAAATATTGTTGAAATGAGATAGAATGGCTGGCCAGTACTTACCATTGTGCTGTACCGCCGATAGTAACACAAAATGAAAAAACAGAAAAAAAGGGGACAAAGGGACAAGCTTTCGGAACAGAGTTCCTTCGTCAGGTGGGAGAGAAGGGAAGAATAAAGGATGGGAATAGAAGGGAAAGGTGGTTCACGACCTAGGTCATGAAGGTGGTGTTTCGGAAGTGTGGGCGTCAGAGATACTGCATGTATGTACTGAGCCAAGCCAGAGAGGATAAATATAACTAAAAAGGAAAGATCAAGTAGTAAAGAGAAGAGAAGAGAGTGAAATTAATGATGCTGAGGGGTGTAGGAGGGGCGGGGGGGGGGGTGTCTAAAACGTTTTTCATAAACAGGGAAATATGGATGGATACACACACACACACACACACACACACACACGGAGAGAGATAGAGAGAATGACAGAGAGAGCGAGAGGGCGGTAGAGAGAGAGAGGGGGGGGGGGTAAGGAACGGATAATGAATAGGTGAGCTGAGGATGGAGGAAGGGGAGGGGTTAGCGTAGATTTAGGCCAGGGGGGTGGCGGGAGGAGAGGATATGTTGGAGGGCAAGTTCCCACCTCCGTAGCTCTGAGGGACTGGTGTTGGTTGGTACTATCCAAATGGCACGTGTGGTGTAACACGTGCCCAGGTCCCTGGAGTTATGCTGGAGGGCATGTTCTGCCACAGGATATTGGGTGTCCCCCAGGCGAACAGTTCGTCTATGCCCATTCATCCGCTCAGCCAATTTGTTGGTAGTCATACCAACATAAAAGGCTGAACAGTGGACACATGTCAGCTGGTATATGACATGCGTTGTCTCACATGTGGCCCTGCCTTGAATTGGGTAGGTTTTTCCTGTGGTGGGGCTGGAGTATGTGGTAGTGGGAGGATGCATTGGACAGGTTTTGCAGCGGGATCGGTTGCAGGGGTAGGAACCATTCCTACCCCTGCAACCGATCCCGCTGCAAAACCTGTCCAATGCATCCTCCCACTACCACATACTCCAGCCCCACCACAGGAAAAACCTACCCAATTCAAGGCAGGGCCACATGTGAGACAACGCATGTCATATACCAGCTGACATGTGTCCACTGTTCAGCCTTTTATGTTGGTATGACTACCAACAAATTGGCTGAGCGGATGAATGGGCATAGACGAACTGTTCGCCTGGGGGACACCCAATATCCTGTGGCAGAACATGCCCTCCAGCATAACTCCAGGGACCTGGGCACGTGTTACACCACACGTGCCATTTGGATAGTACCAACCAACACCAGTCCCTCAGAGCTACGGAGGTGGGAACTTGCCCTCCAACATATCCTCTCCTCCCGCCACCCCCCTGGCCTAAATCTACGCTAACCCCTCCCCTTCCTCCATCCTCAGCTCACCTATTCATTATCCGTTCCTTACCCCCCCCCCCCCCTCTCTCTCTCTACCGCCCTCTCGCTCTCTCTGTCATTCTCTCTATCTCTCTCCGTGTGTGTGTGTGTGTGTGTGTGTGTGTATCCATCCATATTTCCCTGTTTATGAAAAACGTTTTAGACACCCCCCCCCCGCCCCTCCTACACCCCTCAGCATCATTAATTTCACTCTCTTCTCTTCTCTTTACTACTTCATATTTATCCTCTCTGGCTTGGCTCAGTACATACATGCAGTATCTCTGACGCCCACACTTCCGAAACACCACCTTCATGACCTAGGTCGTGAACCACCTTTCCCTTCTATTCCCATCCTTTATTCTTCCCTTCTCTCCCACCTGACGAAGGAACTCTGTTCCGAAAGCTTGTCCCTTTGTCCCCTTTTTTTCTGTTTTTTCATTTTGTGTTACTATCGGCGGTACAGCACAATGGTAAGTACTGGCCAGCCATTCTATCTCATTTCAACAAAGTTTAGTATCTTTGCCCTATAAAAGGTTGTTTTTCTTTTGTTAGCCATTACAGTTTCCACGTAGTATCAAATTATGTCATATATAGCAACATATTTTATTAAAGAGTTTTTAGTCATAAAAACACATTGCATCGCCTTTGCATGTGGTTGATTTTTGGCCATACATAGCAACATATGAAATCCAGAAGAGATACTGAAATTTTATTTAAAATTGAGAGCATAGTAATATTTCATTGCATTCTCAAGATATTGGTTTCATATCCAGTGGGCGAACCCACACCATTTACTCACTGCTGTCCAAGTGGACTTGGCAGCTGTTAAAAAAAGTGCATCATTCACTTTAAGAAAACTATTCTGTGAAGAAATTTGATTTTGGATATTGTACAGGCTTATATCTTCTTTCAGTAAATCACAATTTATTTTTCCTATTCGAAATACCCTTTATACAAGTATATTGAAGAATATAAAGAATTCAGTTTTTACTAATCTGCAATGGACTCGCATTCGGGGAAAATAGCAGTTCAAATTGGACGCCAGCCATCCATCTTTAGAATTTGCTAAATCATTAAATCATACTAGCCAAATCTCGGGATTGTTCCTTTCAAAGGACCCGCTGATATCTTACCATATTCTTATCAAAACAATCCGTGCTGCTTCTTCGTTCCTAAGGGTCACATTGTTGATGGGATGTAAATTCTAATCTTTCTTCCATCCTTTCCTACTTTACAGATCTATATAATTTGTCTTTTATAAGCTGCACAACCTTTGCTAGGAGAATAAGGGAACCAGCTGAAAAAGGCTCTTGTCAGAACACAAATAAAGCAAGTATGTTCCTGTTTAAAAGACAGCAGCCGGCCACAGTGGCTGAGGGGACTGAGGCGCTCCAGTCACGGTCTGCATGGCCACTACGGTCAGGGGTTCGAATCCCCCCTCGGGCACGGATATTTGTGCCGTCCTTAGAATTAGTTAGTTTATAAGTAGTTTGTAAGTTTAGGGACTGATGACCCCGTAGTTAAGTCCCATAAGCTATACAAACATTTGAACATTTTGAAAAGACAGCGAAGTGGGGAATCAACTAGCTCAGTCATCATTCCACATTCCTTGCCAAAAAAAGTTGCATGTGAACCTGCTCACACTTTTTATTGTAGAAAGAGAGCAGCAGAAAGTGATAGGAAAAGACAGAGGAGACAGTGCCATTGGGAGGGGAAAAAAAGAGCACACAGTCATGGTGGGAGAGAGACAGTGACAGTAAAAAAGATAAATGGATGGACGTAGTAGGAATGGGGGCAAAAGAGAGAGGAGACGGTGGAATGAGGAAGACAGGTGACTGGAGTCCATACATAAGCTTTAGGGGGGTCTGGATCCTCCAGACCGGCGAACCTTAACAAGAATTTGAACAATTCGAAATCCAATTGGGATGTCAATAATGGAGGGCAGATAACAACTCACCATAAAGAGGCTCACTGATTGCTGACAGGCATGAAAATAGATAATCACAATCACACAACTTAAATTTTGGGCCATGACCTTCATCAGAAAAAGAAACACATACATTCACCCAATCACTCAGACAACTATACACACACAACCACCATGTCCGGCCACTCCAGCACCACAAGCATCTAGACTGTGAGTGGAGGGGAAAGGATACCAGGTAAAGGTGGGATGGAAAATTCCGCGTTGTATGATGGATTGTAAAGGCTCTGATAGCAGGGAATTTGAATTGCGGCTATGATTACAGTGAAGCGAAGTGGCAGGAAAGGACAAAAGGGAGGTGTAGAGGAGTGGGGCGGGGGATATGAAACAATAAAAATAAAAATAGTAAAAAATAAATAAAAAGTAACTAATTACAGGGATATTGTATACCAGATAAGGAAAAGGGGGGGGGGGGGGGTTAGGCATAGGGTGTTATAACTTCCCATTGCTACCGCTATACATATGCCTAACGTCCCCTCTTCCTTCGCCACTCATTATCCGATACATCATTTCTTCCTTGCTACTGTGTGTTGCCACTTACGATATCCCATTAATTAATTAATTTTTCTCTTTATTCATTTATCTTTTCCTATCCGACTGATTGTGTGAATGTATGTGTTTCTTTTTCTAACAAAGGCCATGGCTGAAAATTTAAGTTGTGTGAATGTGATTATCTATTTTTGTGCCTGTCAGCAGCTCAGCGAGCCTCTTTACGGTGATTTGTTATCTATCCTCCATTATTGATGAACCTCAACAAGAAAATTTTTAGTAGTGAAAATGATACCAAAGAGAGTTTTGTAGTTTTTTATTATTGCATAAAGAGCTTCTCTAGTCTAACTGCCATCTTCAGAAGCATCATTTACATAAAACAAGTACAAGCTTGTGGTCACTTATTGAGAGTGTTCTAGCTTAAAAAGATTTGTGTCATATTAACATCACTACATTTTTAATGTAACGGACCGCGTTTTTGGCATCTGTTTGTTATATCGAAAATGTCTTGGAGAGTACTCCACTCATTAGTGATGTAAGTATGAAACAAGACATACTTAAACTACAATGCTCACAATAAGTGACCAAAAACTTGTATTTATTTTATGTAAATGATGCATCTGAAGATGGCAGGTAGACTGCTGAAACTAGTTATGCAATAATAAAAAATTACAATAAATTATCTTTGGCGTCATTTTCACTATCAAAGCAGATGAGCAAACTATTAAACATATATATATATATATATATATATATATATATATATATCCTGGTGGGATAAATTTATATAAAAAAATAGAAATCGGATAACTTACCTAAAGCACAGGCTCGTTGACAGATACAAATAAAAACACACACATACAAGCTTTTGCCACCACTGGTAGCTTCTTCAGGAAAAGAGGAAGGAAGGAGGGGAGAAAGGGAAGGATACGGGTTTTAAGGAAGTGGAAAAGGAGTCATTCCAATCCCAGGAGATATATATATAAAAGGACAAGATGTGGTTTTTAAGGGAGTGGATGATGTGTCATTCCAATCCCGGGAGTGGAAGGTCTTACCTTAGGGGAAAAAAAGGAAGATAAACAAATACACACATATACACACGCAAACACACCTAGGCAGACATTTGTAGAAAACAAAGGATATATATTTGTCTGCTTTTCCCCATTTCCTGTATCCATGTGTTAAAGTTTCTAGGTCTAAGGTTTACAAACAGGACCGAGAAGATGGTGACTGAATAGACAGATAACAGACTGTGGCAACGTGTGAGAAAGAGAATGGAACATAGACAATGGCAGACAACAAAAGTGGCAAAGACAGTGAGAAGGAAAAGCAAGAGAAAGGTATGAAGATAGTGGCAGTGGTAGAGACAGTCAGGAGTAAATGCCAACAGAAGAAATAAAAGACAATGGCATTGAAGGTTGTATATGTAAACTTCATGAGACATTGGATAAAAGGATTTAGCCTGTTTCATGTTAAGACTGCAATTATGTTCGTATGCCAAAATATTTGGTGAGGACGCCAGAAAGTGGACTGAGGCAGCTGCTTTCCAATTTTTCTGTCAGACTCTTTCAAACAGGAACGTATTCCCATTTTTTGTGCTCTGAAAGAAGTATTTTTCAGCTGGTATGTAAATTACATGGCTTGTGATTGTGGATTATGCCCACAAACAACCTTCCATCAAAGTAAGTAACAGCTTTGGTCCATGTATCAAAATGTCTGGCTTACAATATTGAAGAGTTAAAAAAAGTTTATGTATACTTACTACTGCTGTCACCACTGATCTTAAACTTGACACTATGTGTTGTAATTGTCTGCAGGACAATAATTCATTTACTCTTACAGGGTCACACTAGTATCAAGCTTTTGGATTACATTGCAGAAATAGTTGCAAATGATCCAAATGTTCTTGAGGAAGCTGAGCTGAACACAGTTTTTGCTATTACCAATGGTATGTCAAATGCCAATTATGGAACCAAACATTGGGACATCATTGTGAAGAGCATTCTAAAGAATAAGATTATGGAAAAGGTGAGTCTATTTTGCCATCAGAAACAATGTGTCAAAGTAAAGTTAAATTTGTTGTAAACAGAATATGTTTATATAGAATGCAACATTCTAATTGCTTACAGCATAATGTCACAATATAAAATCATTTTCAATGTTCAGGATAAAATTGAACTTCCATGGATAAAATTCACCCTTGAACTGGCTACGATGGGATGTTTCCATCCTCCATTGTTGCAGCGTGTTTTTGAGGAACAATTTCTGAGAAAATTCCTTGCTAGAGGTATAATTATTTTTATTCACTGTATGTTCAGTTACTTAAGTAAACCAGCTTGCTAGCAACAATATCATGTTTCTGTTAAAATAACTGAAAGGTACATGTTTATTATCTTTCCAGATTATAATCTCTTAGACCACCTTCAGTTGCTGATGTTATTCCAATCAGTGATTACATTGTTTCCTTCATATAGTGGACCTTTGCCACCAGATGATATTATTCAGAAAGCATCAATAATGAATGGTGAGAATGTAACTGAGTTCCCACTGAGAGGTGCCCTGGAACATGGCCTTGGTGGACCTTCGTATTTGCAGACAAAATTTACCACTAAACTGGGACATTTTATAGGTAATATGTTTTGCAGGTGTTTGTAATACTAATGAAATATGATGTCAATCAAATAATCTACACCCCTGCCTTATAAATGTTATTTCAATGCATTCCAACTGATACTGTTTCATTTAGTTGTAAATATCTGCATTTTATTTAGCCCCCCTCCCCAGGAGGCCTCATGGCCCTTTCTCGACTTTGAGCATAGTACACTCAGGGCCACTCCCCTATTGCAGCATTTTTCTTTCCCAAACTGCATTACCTTTGCCAAACACCTTCCTTCCCTGTCCTGGTTTCTACCCAAGTTCTCTCACCCCATTCCATGCCACCCCACTTTCTGATCTTTATGGTGTAGTTGATATGTACCCATTTGGTTGAGCTCCCTGAAAATACAGAAATCACAAAGCTGTTACTTTGTCATTCATGAGCATCAAAACTCCCGACAATGGCCAGCGTGTCATTTGGGCCTTGCGGTGGATGGTGCCTATTGGGAGAAGTTGGTGGTATGAAATGTATCAAGCTCCAAAAAATTTCCCTTTCTTCTATGGCTACCTCTTTAGTCAGGAAAGTATGCTTTAATGCTGCTCCTTCTGACACTGACACCTTCCCCTCCACTAGTTACTTTTATGGGAGGAGGGCAAGGTTTATCAGCTTGGGATGAAACCAGGACTGATTCAAACACAAGCCATTATTTTTCATTAAAAAAAACTGTAAGACAGGTTTGACCAAGAGAACTCTTTGAGTAAGAAATGGCTGGGTTCACATTTGATCAACTGGTACTGCCGTGCAAACTGCAGCCTGTCATGCTTGTGGTCTTGGTGACATTCAAATGTCCATTACTCTTCACCATTCTTTGTGATGTCTGTTTTCATACCGACCTCATCTTCCAAGGTAATGAGGATCTCCAGGCTAATCTGAAACGGCCCGGAGTTCTCACATAAATAGTCATAAAGGCCTTCAAGGGGAAACATCCATGGAGAAGTTCGAGGTATGATCAATGTCATATGCAGCTATACATCCCACCACCCATTGAGATGTTTTTGATGTTTGCATTTTGACTTACATCTTCCTACTGCACAGCTGACCCTGTATGCGGAAAGAGCATGCCCACTCTGAGAGGGAGCTCCTGTGTTCTGTCACCTATGTTCATAATTGTCACAATCACCGTTGTCCATTTTTTATGGATTGCCCAGTTCATAATTAGAAAAATGTGATACAGGAGTGTGAGTTCCTTAGTTTTCATCCTTCACCATGGCTCGTCAGAAATGTGATTCTTTCATCCTACATTTGACACCTACCTTTGCCCTTCTCCTCCTCCTCCTCCTCATCCTCATCCTCATCCTCATCCCAGTTCCACCCCCTGCTACCACGCTGAAGAAGTGTTTTCCGTATTTGGTGCCTGCAAGTGATGGAGCCTGTTGCGGAACCTTAATTTTAAAAAATATATCAATGTCAGTGTGGGTTCACTATTAAAGTGTCCACATTTCTGTTGTAATATAAATGACTACTACCCACTTCTAACATAACAATAAGTTGCACCTTTAAGATAAAAATGTTTCAAAGCAATAACTTGGGCCATATATTCAACGTCTAACAATGAGAGGACGCCTACTCATCATCACCGAATTTGTCCAAATTTATGGTACTTGTAGGGCGTGGTGAGACACAAAAGTACCCCAAGTGGGAACTCCAGATGGCCAAACATTTAGGAAATAAAAGGAAGTTTGATACAGATCTATCAGCATATACACCTAAACTAACTGTCACTGTGATGGCGTGTGTCAGGAAGTGGTGTTTGGCTCAGCAGTAAAAGATTGGATTCGTATTGAGAAGGTCATGGGTACAGCTCCACCCAGCAGCAAATTTTTGTCAGCGCCTTGGCAAAGTGTACACCTACATACTGTTCCCATAGGAATTGTGAGGAACAGATTAGATTAATTACAGCACACACGGAGGCATTTAAACAATCATTCTTCCCATGCTCAATACATGAGTGGAATGGGAAAAAACCCTAATAACTGGTACAGTAGGATGTACCCCTCTGTCACGCATGTCACAGTGGTTTGCAGAGTATTGATGTAGATGTAGACTGACATCACAATCAACCGCAACATCATATAGGTTATTTTATTACGTTATATAAGCAAAAAGAGAAAGGGCATTTAATTAAATTCAGGACTACAAACATTTAAAAAGGGACTGTAGTAGTGTTTGTGCCGACAGTGCCACCAAGGACAAATTAAACTCACGATTATTCGTGTTTGCACCTTAGGGATCATTCACAACCCCAAATTTGCAAGATAATGTGCTTGTTTTAAATAAAGATGTAGATGTAGACTGACATCACAATTAACCGTAACATCATATAATCAAAATATCCACGGGTGTACTGCCGGTCTATAGTGTCCAACGGGCACAATATTTCGGCGATCATACATGTCGCCATCATCAGGTGAACTGACGGACTGAGCTCCTGGAAACGCGCCGGCACGGAGATCCGCATGCTACGGCTGCTCGAAGGGAACTGAGTTCTAGCCCGGTAGCGGGCCATTTAAATACCCTCGGCCCGCGGAGCGACCCCTCCGCGCCCTGCGCCGCGGCCGCGCAGTGGAGCCGATTGCGCCGGCGTCTGAGAAGACGTCGGTGTGAGGGCTCTGTCCGCCGTGGTCGTCACTTCGTTACGTTTGCTAGATTTACTCTTAATTAACCCAATCACTGGTTCCCAAGCTTTGCTAAGATTATAGCCAGAGTCACGGTTTATGAGGACGTCACTTGTGCGAATTATTGGGGAGAAAAAGAATTTCTGGCATACCTTGACCAAAAGAAGGGATTGCTTGGTAGGACACATTCTTAGACATGAAGGAATCATGAATTTAGCATTGAAGGGAAGTGTTTGGGGTAAAAATTGCAGAGGGAGACCAAGAGATGAATACAGTAAGCAGATCCAAATAGATGTAGGTTGCCGTTCTTATGAGGAGATGAAAAGGCTTGCTCAGTATAGAGTAGGGTGGAGAGCTGCATCAAACCAGTCTCCGGACTGAAGACCATAACAACAAAAAAGTTAATTTTGATATATTTATGAGTAACCTTCATAATTAGTTTGGTTGGGAGGAAAGAATTTTTTTGGTTTTGTGTTGCTAAGTCACCCACACCTGATGAGGATTTAAAAGTTAGTTCAAAAGTATTGATAGGAATCGCTCGTGCACTACAAATTGTAATTGACTGAAATATAATTCCAGTAATAAAACAGAAAAAAGCCTATAGGAATAAAATAAAAACAAAGTGTTTGTGTTTTATTATCAGAAGCAAAACTAATTTCTTTTTATATGACTTGATATTGAGTTTAGAGAGCTATTAATATAAAAATAGATAACATTTTAATTATCTAGCATTATCGTAAAAATTAAAAAAAAATTCACTTACATGAATGTCATCTACTGTATTAGGTTGGCAGTAAAGTTATAACTAGAATAGGTGTTCAAGTAACTATTCCTAATTGAATACTGAAGGGAATATTACCAATTATTTAACCAATTGTGACCTTTTACAATAAAGAAAGAGAACACTCTTGATAAGTCAAATATAGACATCAAAATATAAATACTGTAAATGTACTGTCACTTACCTTGAAACTTACTAGAAGAGGACGCCTACTCGTCATCGCCGAATTCGTCCAAATGTATGGTACAACTCCAGATGGCTAAGCGTTTAGGAAATAAAAGGAATTTTGATATGGATTTGTCACCATATGCACCTTATCAACCGCCTCTGAAAGAGTCTGTTTAGAAAGCAGTATCTGTCTCAGGGATAAGAGATAGGATTTCTATTGAAAGGTTAGTGGGTGTGATTCCGCCCGGCGGCAAACATTTTTTTGCTCCTTGGCAATGCGTACACTACTGACTTCACAATTAACCACAACATTGTATATGTTGTTTTGTATTTATATGTGCACATCATCAGCATGGGACGTCATTATTTAAAACAAGAATATTATCTTGCAAACTTGAGGTTGTGAATGGTCCCTAAGGTGCAAACACGAATAATCGTGAGTTTAATTTGTGCCTTCCGTTGGCACAAACAACACTACAGTCTCTTTTTAAATGTCTCTAGTCCTAAATTTCATCCAATGCCCTTTATGTTTTTGCTTATATAAATTAATAAAATAACCTATATGATGTTACGATTCTTCAGTTTCTCCCGGCGTATTTGATGATCAAAATATCCACGGGTGTACTGCCGGTCTATAGTGTCCAACGGGCACAATATTTCGGCGATCATACATGTCGCCATCATCAGGTGAACTGACGGACTGAGCTCCTGGAAACGCACCGGCACGGAGATCCGCACGTTACGGCTGCTCGAAGGGAACTGGGTTCTAGCCCGGTAGTGGGCCATTTAAATACCCTCGGCCCGCGGAGCGACCCCTCCGCGCCCTGCGCCGCGGCCTCGCAGTGGAGCCTAGTGCGCCGGCGGCTGAGTAGACGTCGGTGTGAGGGCTCTGTCCGCCGTGGTCGTCACTTCGTTACGTTTGCTAGATTTACTCTTAATTAACCCAATCGCTGGTTCCCAAGCTTTGCTAAGATTATAGCCAGAGTCACGGTTTATGAGGTCGTCACTTGTGCGAATTTCAATGGCCTCTCTAACGACGCAGTCCCAGTAGCTCGACGTCTGTACCAGAATCCTAGTGTGTTCATACTCCATGGCGTGATTCTCTGACAAACAATGTTCAGCGATCGCCGACTTGCTCGGATACATCAATCGTGTGTGCCTCTGGTGTGTGCCTCGACGGTACGCATAGTCTGTCCAATATATGACTTTCCACACTGACACGGAATCTGGTACACTCCCGCCTTCCTCAAACCGAGATCATCTTTAGCGCCCCCCACCAGTGCACGAATTTTATTCGGCGGACAAAAAACAGTTCCAACCTGGTGTTTTCTCAAAATGTGGGCGATCTTCCCTGAGAGTGCGCCGGTATATGGAACGAACGCAGTGCCTACATCCTCCCTTGCGTTTTCATCCGTTTCCACAGGTACACCCGTGGATATTTTGATCATCAAATACGCCGGGAGAAACTGAAGAATCACATCATACACCTTTACGGGGAGGAGATGTATCGCAGCATGAAGAAATTTGAAAAGTTGCGCCACCGTAGATGTCGTTTGCTAAGTACTCTTGCTTTTCTAAAGAGATGTCGTTCCGAGAATGTTGTTCCAAATTTTGCTAAGGTTACGCATCACATCGATTCTGCAGCAGCCAAGAGAATTAAAAAACGGGCCGGCCTCGCATTGCTTCGTGAGAGAGTGCATTTCACCCGCCGTAGTCTTGAGTTCGTCTCTCTGGAACTATTCCATCTGCACTTGCAACTGGCTAGTCACTTCACGTCTTTTTCCTGGGATTGGATTGATGGTGTTACTTCGGTTGCAGCCGATTCTGCCCATAAGAAGGCCACGGGACGTCAAACAGCTAAGTTCTCACGCCTCCTTGACAAGCCACCTCTGCAGGTTCCGTGCAAGACCGTCATCAATCTGAGTGGCATGGAGTTGAGTGATGATGCGGTCTCAGTTTTAGAGAAAGGACTCAACTTTGCTCCTACCCCCAAGTTCACACCTGTCGCAGAAATTATTAGTGCTGTTGAACAGGTTGCAGCTCGACTTCCGCCTGATTCAGCTGAGGAAATACGTCGTGAAACTTGTCGTGCATTGACGAAATCCAAGCCCACGAAGTCAAACATCACTAGTAAAGAGAGGGCGGCCATTCGTGACCTGAGGGAGCGCCCTGATATTGTTGTCTTACCGGCTGACAAAGGCAATGCTACGGTTGTTGTCTCCCATAAGGACTACACTGAAAAGATCAGAGCCTGCTAAATGACGATTCCTACCGGAAGATCAGCGTTGACCCCACAAAGAAGGTGGAAAACAAGACGAGGGCGCTTCTCAAGGATGCGGATTTACCGGAGGGTGTCGCCAAAAAACTTTTACCTCAAGGCCCGGTACCGCCAAGACTTTATGGACTCCCTAAGGTTCACAAAGATGGGGTGCCGTTACGTCCCATTGTCAGTAACATCAGAGCACCTACATATTTGTTGGCCAAATACTTGACGGGAATATTAATTCCTTATGTGGGTAAATGCCCTCATCACATCCGTAATTCCGTGGATTTTGTGAAACGCCTTAACAACTTCAGGCTGGATGAGTCAGATATCATGGTAAGTTTTGACGTCGTTTCGTTGTTTACGAGAGTGCCCCTTCGAGAGTCACTAGATTTGATTGGTCAGAAATTTGACGAGAAGACCACCAAACTTTTTAGGCATGTCTTGACCTCTACGTATTTTCTTTTCAATGGCGAATACTACGAACAAACGGAGGGAGTCGCCATGGGTAGCCCACTCTTCCCTGTGGTCGCAAATTTATACATGGAGCATTTCGAGGAGGAAGCCCTTGCATTATCTTTATGGAAACCTACTTGCTTTTTCCGTTATGTGGACGACACTTTCGTCATCTGGCCACATGGTATGGATAAACAACTTGACTTCCTTACACATCTGAACTCCATACACCCCAACATCAAATTCACTATGGAGACTGAAACGGAGGGTAAATTGCCGTTCCTTGACGTCTTGGTCAAGAGAAGAGCTGACGGCACCCTGGGTCATAGTGTATATTGGAAGACAACGCACACTGATCTGTATTTACACGCAGACAGCTGTCACCACCCTTCGCAGAGGAATGGGGTACTTAAAACTCTAGTACATAGGGCGCGCACTATCTCCAACGCAGAGAGTCTACCCCAGGAATTGGAACACCTGAGAACTGTATTTCGAAAAAATGGGTACTCAGAGTGGCAGATTCAGCGGGCTCTCCGCCCAACCACTACAACACAACCTGTGGAAACGGATGAAAACGCAAGGGAGGATGTAGGCACTGCGTTCGTTCCATATACCGGCGCACTCTCAGGGAAGATCGCCCGCATTTTGAGAAAACACCAGGTTGGAACTGTTTTTTGTCCGCCGAATAAAATTCGTGCACTGGTGGGGGGCGCTAAAGATGATCTCGGTTTGAGGAAGGCAGGAGTGTACCAGATTCCGTGTCAGTGTGGAAAGTCATATATTGGACAGACTATGCGTACCGTCGAGGATCGATGCGTTGAACACCAGAGGCACACACGATTGATGTATCCGAGCAAGTCGGCAATCGCTGAACATTGTTTGTCGGAGAATCACGCCATGGAGTATGAACACACTAGGATTCTGGTACAGACGTCGAGATACTGGGACTGCGTCGTTAGAGAGGCCATTGAAATTCGCACAAGTGACGACCTCATAAACCGTGACTCTGGCTATAATCTTAGCAAAGCTTGGGAACCAGCGATTGGGTTAATTAAGAGTAAATCTAGCAAACGTAACGAAGTGACGACCACGGCGGACAGAGCCCTCACACCGACGTCTTCTCAGACGCCGGCGCAATCGGTTCCATTGCGCGGCCGCGGCGCGGACCGCGGAGGGGTCGCTCCGCGGACCGAGGGTATTTAAATGGCCTGTTACCGGGCTAGAACCCAGTTCCCTTCGAGCAGCCGTAGCGTGTGGATCTCCGTGCCGGCGCGTTTCCAGGAGCTCAGTCCGTCAGTTCACCTGATGATGGTGACATGTATGATCGCCGAAATATTGTGCCCGTTGGACACTATAGACCGGCAGTACACCCGTGGATATTTTGATCATCAAATACGCCGGGAGAAACTGAAGAATCGTAACATCATATAGGTTATTTTATTAATTTATATAAGCAAAAACATAAAGGGCATTGGATGAAATTTAGGACTAGAGACATTTAAAAAGAGACTGTAGTGTTGTTTGTGCCAACGGAAGGCACAAATTAAACTCACGATTATTCGTGTTTGCACCTTAGGGACCATTCACAACCTCAAGTTTGCAAGATAATATTCTTGTTTTAAATAATGACGTCCCATGCTGATGATGTGCACATATAAATACAAAACAACATATACAATGTTGTGGTTAATTGTGAAGTCAGTAGTGTACGCATTGCCAAGGAGCAAAAAAATGTTTGCCGCCGGGCGGAATCACACCCACTAACCTTTCAATAGAAATCCTATCTCTTATCCCTGAGACAGATACTGCTTTCTAAACAGACTCTTTCAGAGGCGGTTGATAAGGTGCATATGGTGACAAATCCATATCAAAATTCCTTTTATTTCCTAAACGCTTAGCCATCTGGAGTTGTACCATACATTTGGACGAATTCGGCGATGACGAGTAGGCGTCCTCTTCTAGTAAGTTTCAAGGTAAGTGACAGTACATTTACAGTATTTATATTTTGATGTCTATATTTGACTTATCAAGAGTGTTCTCTTTCTTTATTGTAAAAGGTCACAATTGGTTAAATAATTGGTAATATTCCCTTCAGTATTCAATTAGGAATAGTTACTTGAACACCTATTCTAGTTATAACTTTACTGCCAACCTAATACAGTAGATGACATTCATGTAAGTGAATTTTTTTTTAATTTTTACGATAATGCTAGATAATTAAAATGTTATCTATTTTTATATTAATAGCTCTCTAAACTCAATATCAAGTCATATAAAAAGAAATTAGTTTTGCTTCTGATAATAAAACACAAACACTTTGTTTTTATTTTATTCCTATAGGCTTTTTTCTGTTTTATTACTGGAATTATATTTCAGTCAATTACAATTTGTAGTGCACGAGCGATTCCTATCAGTACTTTTGAACTAACTTTTAAATCCTCATCAGATGTGGGTGACTTAGCAACACAAAACCAAAAAAATTCTTTCCTCCCAACCAAACTAATTATGAAGGTTACTCATAAATATATCAAAATTAACTTTTTTGTTGTTATGGTCTTCAGTCCGGAGACTGGTTTGATGCAGCTCTCCACCCTACTCTATACTGAGCAAGCCTTTTCATCTCCTCATAAGAACGGCAACCTACATCTGTTTGGATCTGCTTACTGTATTCATCTCTTGGTCTCCCTCTGCAATTTTTACCCCAAACACTTCCCTTCAATGCTAAATTCATGATTCCTTCATGTCTAAGAATGTGTCCTACCAAGCAATCCCTTCTTTTGGTCAAGGTATGCCAGAAATTCTTTTTCTCCCCAATAATGTTCAGTATTTCCTCATTAGTTATGTGATCTGCCCACCTAATTTTCAGCATTCTTCTGTAACACCACATTTCAAAAGCCTCTATCCTCTTTCTGTCCGCACTGTTTATCATCCAAGTTTGACTCCCATACAAGGCAACGCTCCATACAAATGCCTTCAGAAAGGACTTCCTTATGCTTAAATTAATATTTGATGTTAACAAATTTCTCCTTTTCAAATGCGCTTTTCTTCCCATTGCCATTATGCACTTTATATCCTCTGTTCTGCGACCATCGTAAGTTATTTTATTGTCCAAGTAACAAAACACATTTACCACCTTTATTGATTTGTTACCCAATTTAATTCCTTCAGTATCACCTTATTTTCTAAGACTGCATTCCATAATCTTTATTTTGCTCTTGTTAATGTTCATTTTATACGCTTTCTTCAACACACTGGCCATTCTATTCAGCTGTTCTTCCAGGTCCTTCGCTGTCTCTGACAGTTCATTTCCTTTGTAGAGCTCCTCTATGTACTCTTTCCACCTTTCAGCTTTCCCTTCTTTGCTGAGAACTGGTTTTCCACCTGAGTTCTTGATATTTGTAGAACTGTTTTCTTGTTTCCAAATGCCTCTTTTATTTTCCTGTAGGCAGTATCTACTTTTCCCCTTGTTATACATTCTTCTACAGACGAGCATTTGTCTTCTAGCCACTCCTGCCTAGTCATTTTGCACTTCCTGTAAATCTCATTTATTGGACCCAAAAGAAAATACTATCTCCAAAATATATCTTTGCAAAGGAATACTATGGTCTCTAAAATATCTGTCACTTCCAGTAAGTATTAATTACCACAGAGGTTGGTTGGTTTGTATACTAATAGGGAAACTCTTGATAGAGATGAGAGCCAGCCTATAACAAACAATAAACAATCCTTGTTGTGTACCCCAAATTCTCTCTGATCCCTTGATTAATTAAGGGCTGCCCTAAACAACTAAAATGTTACTATTCAGAATTTTTTTCCAAAGCTGACTATTGCAACTATTTTAATAAAAAGTGCCAAGACTATATTTTTATTTAGTCCAGGAGCTAGTTATTGACTTCACAAGATTCATACACCTTAATCTTATGTCGACATTGTGTAATCTTTGATTGTAGTGACGAATGATTTCTGTATTACCTTGATGTTCTACTTCGGTTGCCGGCTGTGTTAGTCATGGATTTTCATATTTAATTTCTTGCAAATTACAACATGGCTGCTACAAAATATTACTAGAATAAAAATGTAGAATATGTTTTCATTCCATTCCCATGCCAGTCTGTTACATCTTGTGAAAGTAATCATTTTTTTCAATCTTAATATATATGTCTGTCTAGGTGTGTTTGCGTTTGGATATGTTTGAGTGTGTGTGTGTGTGTGTGTGTGTGTGTGTGTGTGTGTTTACCTTCCTTTTTTCCCCTAAGGTAAGTCCTTCCACTCCTGGGATTGGAATGACTCCTTTTCCACTTCCTTGAAATCGATATCCTTCCCTTTCTCCTCCCCTTTTTTTCCTCTTATCCTGAAGAAGCGACCAACGGTTGCGAAAGCTTGTATGTGTGTTTGTATGTGATTTTATTTTTGTCTATCAACGAGCCGGTCCTTTAGGAAAGTCATCCGTTTTCTATTTTTCATATTCTTTTATCCCAGTAGGAAAGTTTCCTTTTATAATATATATATATATATATATATATATATATATATATATAATAGAGGAAAAATTCCTAACAGGAAAAAAATATACGTAAAAAATAGATGAAGAACACTTACCAGGCGAAGGGGCACAGGCAGTAATAGCAACAAATAAACACACAGACACACACACACTCAAAAATGCTAGCTTTCGCAGCCTAGCTGCTTCATCAGGCAGAAGGGAAGGAGAGGGAAAAGGAAATGATGAGGGATTTAAGGAAGGGGGTAAGGAGCCATTCCAATCCCGGGACAGGAAAGACTTACCTTGGGGGAAAAAATGGAAGGTAAATAAATGCACATACACCCACACATTTACACAGACACAAGTACACTTAGGCAGACATACTAACCTTTGAGTACTTTTATATGATTTTTACCACTTCCATTACTCCTTCTTCCGACTGAAATACGCCGCTCATTAAATTTTCTCGCTATATAACGTAAACATTAATTCACAACTGTAGTTTCTCATATTGTTTATAACCATTTTCGGCATTTCCTAGTCACCTCACGTTTGTTTCCATTCCCGTTTTTCCACATTTCCGTTCGTTTTTCCTACTTTTCCGATCGTATTTCAGCTACTTTACGTTGGTCTTGACTCTACTATTCCATCGTCAGACTATTCTTAGCCTCAATATCGTAATCTGCTACCACTCCACCAATCCTATTTAGACGTTTTCCTTGCTTTCTCACGCAATTTTCTCGTATTTTTTCCGATTTTTTCCGATTTTCACCATCCTTAAACCTCGTTTGCCCGCCATACCACTACCTAACCATTAACACTACGTGGTTGACCACTTAAGGTGACCACAGTTTCAACAACGAATTTTAACGACTTTTTCTTCTTTTTTCTATTTCCTTCCTTTTTGCTTATCTGAATTACTTTTCACATTAATTTTTTTAAATTTATATATATATATATATATATATATATATATATTTTATTTCATTCGTTCATTGCAACCTGTTACATAGCCCATATTTCTCACTTTTCCTTCATCTATATATTATGCCTTCCTTACAACACCCCTACAACAACCCCATCCAGTTTTATTTACATTCCCTCCGTAAACATGCTTTTTCCCTAGCCAGATTACGCTCCCACATTCTTTTTATGCAGGCTTGTCTGACATTTGGAATCACTCCCAAGGGCCTCACACTGAAAGTTCCCAACTCTGGCTGTAATCCATCCTTTCATCCCGCCCTATACCAATTCCAAACTGAACAATCCATATCCCTCACCCGCCTAATCCTTAACCTACACATCAACTCCGCCAATGAACACACCTGTCAACTCCTATCCCTAATCAAAATCCTCAACCTTTCCTCTCCTACATCTACACCTGCAGTTCAGAATATCCTCCTTCAGGCCAACCACAAATTAGAACAGCATGCCACCCAGCACCTCAAAAAACTATCCAATCTCCTGGTCACCCACCTCCGGAAAGGCAATACTCTCTCCCTCAACAACCTCTCCAGTAAACCTCAACCTCCTCTAATTGCACACAAACCCAGTCTCTCCCATCTACTCAATCTCCCACTCCCAACTCCTCTCCCTCCCAAACCTCAAAATTCCAATCCACACAATCCGGAACCACAACATCCCAATTCAGTGGTCAACCTCTCCTCTAAACCTCTCTCCCAATCTGAAACCTCTGTCCTATCCAAAGGGCTGACCTTTAGCCCTACTCCCAAATTCAACCAAACAGCCCTTGTAAAAGATTTACTATCCTATACTCGCAGTCTTTGCTGGAGATATCACTTTGCCACGAGGAAAAATAATCCTCTTCCTAATGATCCAGCTCCCCAAGACATCATTCAAATCGAACCCTGCCTAGAACAGTTCCATCCCCCGTCACAGCGAGACCCACCTGCTCTTCCTCAAAATCACCCTCTTCAAACCTTCCAGGAATTCCTTACTTCCAACCTTGCCTCCCAGTCCTTCCTGAGAAACCTTAATCCTACTCCCAACATTACCGCAGCTGAATCCCGAGCTATCCGTGATCTGAAGGCTGACCATTCCATCGTCATTCTCCCTGCCGACAAGGGATCCACGACCGTGGTACTTGATCGGCGGGAGTATGTGGCAGAGGGAGTGCGTCAGCTTTCAGATAATACCACATATAAAGTTTTTCAAGGCGATCCCATTCCTGATGTCCAGGCAGAGCTTCAAGGAATCCTCAAAACCTTAGGCCCCCTACAAAACCTTTCACCTGACTCCATTAACCTCATGACTCCACCGACACCCCGCACCCCCACCTTCTACCTACTTCCCAAGATTCACAAACCCAATCATCCCGGCCGCCCCATTGTGGCCGGTTACCAAGCCCCAACAGAACGAATCTCTGCCTACATAGACCAACACCTTCAACCCATCATGTGCAGTCTCCCATCCTTCATCAAAGACACCAACCACTTCCTTGATCGCCTGAAATCCTTACCCAGCCTGTTACCTCCTGAAACCTTCCTTGTAACCATCGATGCCACTTCCTTATACACTAATATCCCACATGCCCAGGGCCTCGCTGCGATGGAATATTTCCTTTCACGCCGACCACCCACTTCCTTACCTAAAACCTCTTTCCTTAATACCCTAGCCAGCTTCATCCTAACCCACAACTTCTTCACTTTTGAGGGCCGGACATACCAACAACTAAAGGGAACAGCCATGGGGACCAGGATGGCCCCCTCGTATGCGAACTTATTTATGGGACGCTTAGAGGAAGCCTTCCTGGACACCCAAGCCTGTCAACCCAAAGTTTGGTATAGATTCATTGACGACATCTTCATGATCTGGACTCACAGTGAAGAAGAACTCCAGAATTTCCTCTCCAACCTCAACTCCTTTGGTCCCATCAAATTCACCTGGTCCTATTCCAAATCCCATGCCACTTTCCTCGATGTCGACCTCCATCTATCCAACGGCCAACTACACACATCCGTCCACATCAAACCTACCAATAAACAACAGTACCTGCATTATGACAGCTGCCATCCTTTCCACATCAAACGTTCCCTTCCCTACAGCTTAGGTCTTCGTGGCAAACGAGTCTGCTCCAGTCCTGAATCCCTGAACCAATACACCAATAACCTGATAACAGCCTTCACATCCCGCAGCTATCCTCCTGGTCTGGTACAGAAGCAAATTGCCAGAGCCACTTCCTCATCTCCCCAATTTAAGAATTTTCCACAAAACCCCAGAAGTGCCCCTCTTGTCACCGGATACTTTCCGGGACTGGAGCGGACTCTGAATGTGGCTCTCCAGCAAGGATACGACTTCCTAAAATCCTGCCCCGAAATGAGATCCATCCTTCATGACATCCTTCCTACTCCACCGAGAGTGTCTTTCCGCCGCCCACCTAACCTCCGTAACCTCCTAGTCCACCCCTATGAAATCCCCAAACCACCTTCCCTACCTTCTGGCTCCTACCCTTGTAACCGCCCCCGTTGTAAAACCTGCCCTATGCACCCTTCCACCACCACTTACTCCAGTCCCGTAACCCGGAAGGTGTACACGATCAAAGGCAGAGCCACTTGCGATAGTACCCACGTGATCTACCAACTGACATGCCTGCACTGTGAAGCGTTCTATGTGGGAATGACCAGCAACAAACTGTCCATTCGCATGAATGGACACAGGCAGACAGTGTTTGTTGGTAACGAGGATCACCCTGTGGCTAAACATGCCTTGGTGCATGGCCAGCACATCTTGGCACAGTGCTACACCGTCCGGGTTATCTGGATACTTCCCACTGACACCAATCCTTCAGAACTCCGGAGATGGGAACTAGCCCTTCAGCATATTCTCTCTTCCCGTTGCCCACCTGGTCTCAACCTCCGCTAAATTCGAATTCCCACCCACCATCTTAACATCTTTGCCTTGGTTCTCTGGACAGAGCCTCTGCCTCAAGTGGCATCTCTGTCTAACTTCTAACTTCTTTGCTTTCTACAGTTCTACAGTATGTCTGCCTAAGTGTACTTGTGTCTGTGTAAATGTGTGGGTGTATGTGCATTTATTTACCTTCCATTTTTTCCCCCAAGGTAAGTCTTTCCTGTCCCGGGATTGGAATGGCTCCTTACCCCCTTCCTTAAATCCCTCATCATTTCCTTTTCCCTCTCCTTCCCTTCTGCCTGATGAAGCAGCTAGGCTGCGAAAGCTAGCATTTTTGAGTGTGTGTGTGTCTGTGTGATATATATATATATATATATATATTTTCACAAATGTCTGTCTAGGTGTGCTTGCGTTTCGATATGTCTTGAGTGTGTGTGTATTTGTTTACCTTCCTTTTTTTCCCCTAAGGTAAGTCCTTCCACTCCTGGGATTGGAATGACTCCTTTTCCACTTCCTTAAAACCCATATCCTTCCCTTTTCCTCCCCTTTTTTCCTCTTTTTCCTGAAGAAGCTGCAAGTGGTGGCGAAAGCTTGTATGTGTGTTTGTGTGTTATTTTATTTGTTTCTCTCGACGAGCCGGTCCTTTTGGTAAGTCATCTCTTTTCTATTTATATATATATATATATATATATATATATATATATATATATATATATATATATAAAAATAGAAAACAGATGACTTACCAAAAGGACCGGCTCGTCGATAGAAACAAATAAAATAAATAAAATCACACACAAACACACATACAAGCTTTCGCAGCCTAGCTGCTTCGTCAGGCAGAAGGGAAGGAGAGGGAAAAGGAAATGATGAGGGTTTCAAGGGAGTGGATAAGGAGTCATTCCAATCCCGGGACAGGAAAGACTTACCTTGGGGGGAAAAAAAGAGGGTAAACAAAAACACACACACCCACACATTTACACAGACGCAAGTACACTTAGGCAGACACACTGTAGAACAGTTCTGTCAGTTGGTAAATCACATGGGTGCTGTCGCAAGTGGCTCTGCCCTTGATTGTGTACACCCTCCGGGTTACGGGACTGGAGTAAGTGGTGGTGGAAGGGTGCATAGGGCAGGTTTTACAATGGGGGCAGTTACAAGGGTAGGAGCCAGAAGGTAGGGCAGGTGGTTTGGGGATTTCATAGGGATGGACTAGGAGGTTACGGAGGTTAGGTGGGCGGCGGAAAGACACTCTCGGAGGAGTGGGGAGGATGTCATGAAGGATGGATCTCATTTTGGGGCAGGATTTTAGGAAGTCGTATCCTTGCTGGAGAGCCACATTCAGAGTCCACTCCAGTCCCTGAAAGTATATGGTGACAAGAGGGGCACTTCTGGGGTTCTGTTGAAGGTTCTGAATTTGGGGGGATGAGGAAGTGGCTCTGGCAATTTGCTTAGACGAAGATTACTCACCAGGCGAAGGAGCACAAGTGTGACAGCATCACAAATAAATAAATGAATACCGACACACACACACACACACACACACACACACACACACACACAAACGCAAGCTTTCGCAACCCAGTTGCTTCTTCAGGCAGAAGGGAAGGAGAGGGAAAAGGAAATGAGGGTTTTAAGGAAGGGGTAAGGAGCCATTCCAATCCCGGGAGAGGAAAGACTTACCTTGGGGGAAAAAAAGGAGGGTAACAAATGCACACACACCCACACATTCACACAGACACAAGTACACCTAGGCAGACATACTGTAGAAAGCAAAGAAGTTAAGAAGTTAGACAGAGATACCAAGTGGTATATAGAAGGAGACTTTCCTGGTGGGAAAAATATGTATAAAATAAAGATTTTTGACTTACCTAAAGTACAGGCACGTCGACAAAATGTCTGCATATGTGTGTTTGCATGTGGATATGTGTGAATGTGTGTGTATTTGTTTACCTTTCCCATCTTTCATAAAGATACTCATACCATTAACTTTTTAATAATTTATGTTCAGAAATAAACCACAAGTAATCTACTTTGATGGTCACTGCTGTTGTTAGAGACATGGAAATATGTAAAGGATTGTATAAGTGATTTCTTAATGGACAAAACTGCCCTTCATTACTTCCAGTCTTAAAGCTAATCATTTATTGTATCACAGCCATTTCTTCATCTCTGCAGAATTTGAAACAGCTATCTTCTAACATATAAGACTGATTCTACACGTGTAAATAAACTGAACATTCAAGAAGTTGCAATTACATAGATACTGGAAAAGTCAACAAAGAAGTTTTAATGGTGAAGCACAAAATTTTCCTGCAGATGTAATTACAGCTGATTGTGACAAGTGGTGTATTGGCAATGATGACACATATCACATAACAAATATGTGGTATTGATACAGTGCATATGAATGATTTGACATTCTGGTGGTGATAGATAGTACTAAGAATGGAGTATGAATTGAAGTATTTGGTATGGATCAAATTGATGTACAAATAAGTATTCAATGGAAAGAACAATATTTTGAAGATGTTTGGGTTTGCCCTAATGGATCCTGTAACTCGTTTTCTTTTATGGCAGCGGAACAAAGAGGAATAAGTGACATAATTATAAGAGTATAATAAATAAAAAGGAATTAATTAATTAATCAAAAATGATGACAAATTGTGGGTATTTTTCCAAAAACAGTTACCAGTCACAAAATGTTTACTTAAACATGCCTATGTAACTCAAAGATCATGTAAAAATTGTCTTAAAGGGCAAAGACAAATAGAATTTGAAAGTTGAGAAAGAAGAAAAAGTTGCCACACAGGAGAGACAAGAAACTACTGTGTCTAAGATATTTCCTGTATGAAGAAAGACTTTGAATGGGACAGGGTAGCTGAGGGAATTATGGAAGGCACTTTAAGATAAGGGAACTTCAAAATATTCTAGAGAAGATTCTGAGATTTTTCATACATGACAATGAAATTTGATTCCTCCAAGAAGCCTCAAGTATAACATTTCATCATTTTATTGACAGCAAAAATAACAATTTTTTATTACACTTAAAATCTAATTACATGATTTGGTCACAATATATTATGTCTAATAAATATGAATTGGTTGTAATGATACACTATAAATTTTTAAGCTGCAATAATTGTTTCTATAGTTTACGCTTTATGCTACTGTTTTTGCAAATATTATTATTATTTTGTATTTATGCTACTGAGGCTATTTGTTTTATTGGCATCACTCTGTGGAAGTCCTGTTAGTTCTTCAATCCTTGATTCAGATAGATCTCATATGGGATCTGAAAGCTTGCACCAATCCAATGAGGTTTCCTTCATTTGTTCTGCCTGCTTTTGTGGAAGTTACGGGATGCTATTGGTTTTACATTGATAGTTCTAAATCCACCAGTCACATGGGATATGCCTTAATGTCTCCTGTTATTGTGTTCTATAATCACTTGCCCATGTCTCAAGTGGTGCAGAAGTAGTGAACATTTATCAGCCCTCTACCTTTCTAAACAGTACCTCCTCTTCACTAGAATTTTCTTATGTATGGGCTTGATTAACAGTATTTACAGTATCGGCCATTGTTTTTATCACCACCCAGGAGTCAGTGTCATCCACAACCTCAGTAATCTTGGCTGTACCAGTTATTCATTTAACTTCCTTTGGGTTTTCAACCATGTGAGAATCTAGGTAGTTAGCTTGCCAATCGTCAGGCTGAATCTCTCCGACAATGAATTTGGAGTTTCATGTAAAATTACTTCTTGTCCAATAGTGTGCCAACTAGAGGGGGAGAGGCTACCCCTCTTCCTCGCTCTGACTACTAAACCTTGTGCATTTAAGTGGACACCTACCACGAAGCATTCTCCCTTCCACCTCTCCCAGTGGGAATCTACCATCACCTTCTTCTTATCAGCCACACCAGATTGACCCATGGCATTTTACTCCATAATAAGTTGTCGTTGCCTCACACCCCTCCCACTCACACTCCCCTTCTTCATGGTGACCCTTTTCTTGCTGGACTGCCCTATCTTTTCGCCCTTCATACTCTGTAATCATCTTGAAGTGAAGTGATATATCACAAGTCTACAAAGAAAATGGCAGTATTACCTTTTTTTATCAATTAATTTTTTGTTTCCCTCATCCCCATAGTTTTCTAAATTTTCTTCTAGCTATTGTTTTTGAATATTAATAAAATTTTAGATTTTAATAATTTATGTTCCCACAACAATACAAATATTTTACAATGTTACAGAATACTCATTTACATTTACAAACATTGTCTTCAAACACAGTCTAGTTTACATATATATTATAATGTATTATGTGAACAGTATATTAGTGCAAACTGTATGTAAAGGGTGTTTTAGGAGGAATGTCAAACAGTTTGTGAGGTGATTTTTACCAAAAAAGTCCTGTAAATTTTCTTTTGTTATGGAACTGGAGCAGGTTGGAAACAACACATATCCATGAATAAATGAGGTTGAGTGTGAATATTACTTATGAAATTGCTGTGGTGGACAGACTAATAGGGGGACAGATGACTGATTCATCCTACAAGAGGTGTTAAAACTTTCTCCAACTATCTCAGTGCACTTGCCAACACATTGAAGTGTGTGTCGAGCTCCACATCAAACATCATTTCAGTGGGCTTTAATGCAGGTAATAGCATCAGTTATGTGAACGACAAGTTGTTAACATGTATCCATCTTCATCGCATACATATCCTTCTTTAAACTGCCCCATTGACAGAAATCTAACGGGGGTTAGGTTGCTGATCTGGCAGGCCAGTTAATGGGTACGACACAGCAAATCTACCATGAGGTAATGGGTTACTCAAATACTGGGATTCTTGTTTTGTGTAGTGAATTCATGATCCGTTATGCTCCAGGTGTATTTGCCAACTTTGTACCAATGTCACATCTTAAAAAGAAAAAAAATTTCAGGTATGTGTTTTATGAGGAAATGTATGTATGCTGTGGGTATCATATAAATTGGCAGGAACACAGGCCCTATCAAAAGTCATCAATCATACCACAGCAGTAGTTCACTCAAAACCTAACGTGTAATCTTGTTTCCCTAGTGCCAGGTGGGTTCCCCATCACCCATGTATGAGAATTGCGGGTGTTCATATTAACAGCCTGTAAATATAGCCTCCCGCTGTGTGTAGTCAACTATTTAAGAAATTGTCTGTTTACTGAGTTATCTGGATGTATATGTTCATGGGAAGGATAAAAGCCTTCAGAATATACTGTATTCCAGACTTGTGTTTATGGATGTCAAGCTGATGGTTAATGCACCATGTACTTGTGGTGGAACTTCATTGTACCATTGCAATAATGTCTTACATTTCTACAATTATCTGGATAGCCCCACATTCTGATGTTATGTTTACACCAGATAGTGTTCCAGATTCACACGATGTTTGAAAAAACATGTAAGGTACCTGGCACATGGCAAATGTCCCTGTATACTGTCACAGCTGCATTGACACTCCCATTACAGTACCGTACACAAGCAATGTCTGTGTCTGAATATTCTGCATTAGTGAAAGCCTGCAGCATGTTGGTATTCAAAGTCACAATGGATTTACTGAATTAAATGAAACTAAATTACGACACACACATTGCCTTGTAACTGCTTTCTGATCCATTTCACACTGCACACTGTGTACACTTGCTGCTGTTGCCTCAGTGTGACATCACAGTGATGCCATCTGTTGGAATGCCACCACACTTCTTGTAGGATGGATCAGTCATTTGCCCCGCCATTATGCTGTCCTACATAGCATTACAGTAACATTCACACTTTATTTCATATTCATTCATGAATATGTGTAGTCTTCAACCTGTTCCAGTTCTGTAACAATAAAAAAATCATACAAATGTTCATAGCACGCTTTCAGTTTATTTACACGTGTAGAATCATCTTATATGTTAGAAGATAGCTGGTTCAAATTCTGCAGAGATGAATAAATGGCTGTGATACAATAAATGATTAGCTTTAAGACTGGAAGTAATGAAGGGCAGTTTTGTCCATTAAGAAATCACTTATACAATCCTTTTCATATTTCCATGTCTCTGACAACAGCAGTGACCATCAAAGTAGATTACTTGTGGTTTATTTCTGAACACCACATAAATTATTAAAAAGTTAATGGTATGAGTATCTTTATGAAAGACGGGAAAAGTTTTGATTATAATGTAACAAGGTGATGTGATAGGGAAGAAGTTTTGAAAATAAGAAATATATACATTTATCACATAATGAGTACAATTATGAAATAGACTAGAAGTATTTCAGACTGCTTCACAAACCACTTTCATTGTGTGTTATATATGTAGAACTATTTTCTCATACTCTTAGCAGTAAATTATCCTTTCAACTTGAATCTCATCTGTTCAGCTCATCTTTTGTGTATTAAGTTCTTATCAGTCTTCAAAAAACACAATTATATTTTAATATTTTCTGTAACTTCAAAACTGGAGAGCATAATTAGAGGAGGAGAGGATGATGTATAGTGCCTGGCAGATAAAGACAAACTTGTGCAATGTTAATGCCTTACATTCATGTGCTCAGATATATTTTGTGATATATTTTCTCGAATTTATCGTTTAAATTTTTTTAATAAACTGATTCTCATACTTTTCTAGATCATGTTGTTGTCATGAGGAAGGGTGGTTACCCAGTAGCTGTGAACCATTGTAAAGATCAGGAACCCACAAAGCAACTTATTGAAGACTTAATTATACCTCCTGACAGCAAAGTGTAAGTGTGTAGAATGAAGTAGTTACAGTTTCAAATAATGGACTTACTTTTCTAAAGTTTTAATCAACAGAAACAATTATATTGCATATTTATTTCAGAATCCTTATACTGGCTTTTCATCGAGGTTGTTACACAGCCAACTGCAACCGTCTCCGAGGTCATTTCCACAGTATGTGCAAAGGACTTGAAATGATGGGATATGCTGTTGTACCTGTTTCTTTATCCTTGTGGTCAAATCTTCCTGACCATGAGAAAATTCCATATCTAATGCAGAGTATCAAATTAAAATGTGATATGACAAATAGTGAAGCAACATTAGTTCAATAAATAAAGATGGCAGTAAAATCTTATTGCAGGTTCATGTACATTTTTATGTTGTAGTCTGTTCATCAATCCCTAGGTTTTGGAGAAAGAGAGAAGAAGAGGAGGAGGAGGAGGGGGGGAGGGGAGCAAACCAAATCAAACAGCCACAAAAGAAAGCAAATAAAGCAAAAAATCTGGATAACTGAGTAGGATTTGTGCATCGAGGGTTATTTACAAATTTAATTATCAATGTAGACAATTCACCCATCCCTCAAAACAAGAATCTTGATGGCTTTGCCTGTTATCAATACCAATACTGGCATGATGTCATTCTTAGGAGTTTCAAGTATATTGTTAGTGCCTTGTCAACCATTGCCAAGAACAGATTTTTTATGTACATTTTGTATACCTCTGTACATTGGAAGTTAAAAGATGGGCTGAAAATATGTACCTCCATAAGGAAGTGCCTTGTATTTGAAGATCTAAATTTACTTATTTACAAAAAATTAAAATTGGCAATACATGCCTAAAGCATTTATTTATTTATATTTATTATTTTCCACAAGATTACATTGAGAAGCAAGTCAGTACATCAAGTTTGTAAAAAGGAGTAGTAATAGATAAAATGAAATGTATAGTATTCTTATGTACATGATGGGCCTACACATAAGATAATACTATCAAGAACATAACGGAGAAATTGCACACCTTTCTTCACAAGGGCCAAGTACATGTGATAAAAAAATGCCATATGTCAAAAGCGATTGAACATAAGCAAAGTAGACTACATTTTGTGTTGAACTGTCACTTATTTCACATATTGTTCAAATGCTAAATAAAGCAGCATTCATCTTTTGAAGATCATCCTGAGTATAGGCTTTCCAGAACAGCTTCTTATCTGAACCCCTGCAAATTTGAACTGATCAGTCTGACCATATATCCATTCTGTGTAAACAAAATGTCAGTTTTTGTTGAATTGTGTGTTAGAAACTGTAATAATTGTCTCTTAAGCCGTCCTCTCAAAGGACATGGAAACACACATGGAGGAAGAAGTGTTGACGCCGCAGCATCGAATACCATGTTCCATTGCCCTGCGAAGTGTGGAATGAAGGATCCAACATGTTAGATTTTTGCTTCGTGGAGTGGAACGTGCCAATGAGAAGCGGCCTGGTTTTCACGTGACAAGCAGAACTTTTGAGCCGCCATAAACGGAACTTCGTAATTCGTGCCTTCTTTCGTTGTAGCGTACGATTTATGAATATAATCTTTTCGAAAGTGTCAGAATATTGAAGAAATTTTGAAAAGGCGTCATTTTAGATAGGATTTTTTTTTCTCGTATTTAACGTCAGTGTTATAATTTGTACAATATGGAAGAATACCGTCCCTTTGCTACGGTATAACACATACTATCAAAGAAGTGTCTTTGTGATACTATCTCATACATAAATAACATATTACAACATGTTTTAGAAGTATAGTATATTTGAATTCAGGACCACCTGCCAGACAGTCGGAATAGCACAGTTGGTAGCGTCGCGCAGTGTGGTGCAGAATTGGTTTGATTCTGTGCACTTCTGAAATATTTTTATTTTTTCCTTTTTTGTTTCCTTAACTTTTCTGGTTCTTTCTTATAATTCAAGTATAATATCCAATATTTATTGTTATTTCTTTTTAAGACAACTTATTTTCATAGCGGTTAGCATCACGAGCTGTGGAGGAAAAGAGATGTAAATAACAGGTTTGCATCTACACTCTCCCAGATATTTTTAATGATTTGGTTTAATTACAGTTTATGTAACTTATTTGTTAATTTAATACAATTATAAAATTTGGTATACAACATTATTTATTAGAAACACGAATGAACTTGTCCAGTTTTTCGTTCTAGGCCGCTCAGTTTTCCCCACGGTGTTTGAATTAAGTTGCAGTTTAGTACCATATTGGAATAGTTCAGTTTCACAGTGCAAAGTGAACATGGCTAGCACGTGTTTACGGAAGCAGATGCAGTGTCTGAGGAACAGTGTTTACGTACAATACTGAAAGCAAACATTACAATGAACATTGTCGATTTGAGGTATTGTCCTGCATGTATAACAAGTAAAATGTATTAGTCAGAACCTATTATCTCAGGTTATGCAGAATATCTACAACATGAAAAATGAGAATATAAGAGTAAAACAATTGGAGCTGGTGCAAATTATTTATTTTACTGTCATCAATTTTTTTAAGAGTTTTTGACAAAATTGATTTTATCTTAAATTCCTTTACTATTCTGAACTGCTTTCAGATAAATGTACTGTTTGTCCTTCTTGAAGAATAAGAAGAAGAAGAAGAAAATAAATTTCTGTCAGAGTATTGTAAGAAACATTTCATTTTTCTTTCTGACACTCACTAACAGAGATACCGTGGAATTTTACACATATCCATTTTTGTAAACACAATTATCTATGTCTTTAGCTACCAATGGTGTCATCAGCAAACTGTAATGTTTTAGACTTACCTTTTATACTAGAAGGCATACTCATATAAATAAACTACAGTGGCCTAATAACAGACCCCTTGGGGCAGAGATGACCATAGCTTGCGCAGGTCCCTGTGCAAAACTTCTCCTGCTGCTCCCCTCCCCGCTCCCCTCCATCAGGTTCAAAAGAATTCACCAATATATCAAATGATTTACTACAACTGACCTACTGTTATGATAGAAAAATAATAAACGAGTGAAGGACTCTTAATAAGTATGGCAATTACTAAAATGTTAATAATGAAAAATAACTTAGCTATCAGAATTTTTCCAATTTAATAAAATTCAAAATTGAAAAAGGTTCACAAGTGTTGTTCAGGATATACACTTACATGTTTCAGCACCTGTATTTATGAAAAATTAAATTAGTTGTAGGTTATAAACATCCTACCCAAGATCCTTCCGACCACTCCTAAAGTGGTGTTCCGTCGCCCACCCAACCTCCACAACATCCTAGTCCATCCCTATGCCACTCCCAACCCCAACCCCAACCCAAAAGGGATCATATTCCTGTGGAAGACCCCAATGCGAAACCTGCCCAATCCACCCACCCAGCACTTCCTATTCCAGTCCCGTCACAGGCTTATCCTACCCAATCAGAGGTCAGGCCACCTGTGAATGCAGCCATGTGATGTACCAACTCTGCTGCAATCATTGCACAGTGTTTTATATTGGTACGACAAACAAGCTGTCCGTCAGAATAAATGGTCAGTGCCAAACTTTGGCAAAAAACAAGATAGACCACCCTGTGACACAGCATGCAGCTGAGCACAGCACTCCGGATTTCAATGGCTGCTTCACTACCCGAGCCATCTGGATCCTCCCCACCACCACCACCACCACCACTACCACTACCAACAGCTCTTCTGAACTGCGCAGATAGGAGTTGTCCCTTCAACACATTCTACAGTCCCAACCACCCTTGCCTCAACCTAAGATAACTTCTCATCCCTTACACCCTATGCCTAACATCTCCCTCCCTCCCTCCCCCTCTCTTCCTTCCCCAACCATTATCCTGTATCCATGTCTTCCTTACAATACCCCTTAATTTATTACTTTTATTAACTATTTTTCCTAACCTCCCCCCCCCCCCCCACACACACACACACACACACTCACTCACTCACTCTCTCTATGTTTCTGCTTTTTTCCCCAATGTTAGTTTTTCCTTTTTCCCAACTTTTTCCTCCCCCCCCCCTTATTATTCTTATCATTTCAAATCCCCACACTCCTCTACACCTCCCATTTATCCTTTCCCGCCCCTTCCCTTCACTGTATTCATTCCCACAATACAAATTCCCATCTTTAAAATCCATCATGCAATTCGGAAGTTTCCATCCCCACCTTCACCCAGCATCCTCCTCCCTCCTCTCCCCACCTCACTCATAGTCTAGCTTGTGTCTCGGGAGTGGCCGGACATGATAGTTGTGTATGTATAGTTGTCTGAGTGATTGCGTGAATGTATGTGGGTGGTTTTTTTTTTTTTTTTTTTTTTTTTTTTTTTTTTTTTTTTTTTTTTTTTTTTTTTTTTTTTTTCAGCGAAGGCCATGTCCGAAAATTTAAGTTGTGTGAATGTGATTATCTATTTTCGTGTCTGCCAGCAGCTCAGCAAACCTCTTTACGGTGAGTTGTTACCTATCCTCCATTATGAACACTAAGGGTATTCCGTTTTACACACTTGACACCAAACGCCTTTTCCTTGCCTTTTGATGAGCAAATTCATCAAGAATATTTTCAAAACTCAATTTTGAAACTACATTGTATTCCAATGACAATATGGCAAGAGAAGACAGACATTCTTGCCTACCCTGTATGAAATATCTGCTAATGACAAATGTAGTACTGGATTATTAGTCACAACGCTGGTACAGAGAGGCACTCAGAAACGATGAATCATGTACTTCTTAGTCTAAGAATGAACAACAGTCAAGTGTTGACACTGGATATTACCACAGTGCATCAGTATCATGACGCTTCATTCCTTCATCTTCGATACAGGCATAATATTCTAAATCTGAGACATAAACCAGTGATCATAGTCGTGTCACAATGGGTATGTACTTAAATTACATTACATCAATCGTAGTTTTGGAAACAAAATTACAGATGACAGTTTTCAAATTATGCTCTAGCATTTTGTGTGGGGCCCTGTGTAACTGCACCGTTTACACATGGGTAAGCCCAGCCCTGCCTTGAGCAACCCTGTTCCCCATTGTGAGTGCATATCATAGCCATTTTCCACACTGTGGAGAATTGCCTTCTGCTGTCTGTTACTGAATCTGCAATCAGACACAAATAAAATAAACTGTGTGAAAACTGTTGATTATTAAAACAGTGAATGAGAATTGTTTGTAGAATGTTGAATACATATGACATTTTAGTTTAAAATAATGGAAGAAATTTCCTTATTATTGTTTTTTTCTTTTTATTTATTATTTCAAAACTAGAACAAAAATAAATTATTTAATTATTGGGCCAAACTTTTTCAACTGATGATGTAATTGGAGAAATACATTATGCTCAACATTCTGAAGAAGGCGAGTTCACAAAGCCAATATTCTGAACATGTTATTTTATTACTTTTTTATGCTACTGCTATAGTAAGTTAATCAGGGGCTCAACATTAATTTTCTGAGTAAGGGCTTGGTGAACCCTTGGTCCTGAGCTGTGGACTGTGTCGTGCCAACAGTCCACCACACCGTAAACTCTGTGCGTGCTTCAGCGAACATCATTCGGCGCAATGGTGGAACGTTGTATGTTTCAGAGCCTGGGGATCTTGGCTTAATCGCCCGGGTCGTGAGGATGGTACAAACCTCTATCAAAAGCCTCAATCTCAAGGTGTGCTACGTACCGAAAAGTTGCATGGCTGTTGAGGTAGAACACTCACTAGCGAGCAATCTTTGGGGAACCTGCCGCACCTCAGTTGTATCAGGCTTACCTAGGCAAGTGGGGCTCTGCCTAGGCAGACGTATAGTTCCTTAGCTGCTTGTGGGACGGAAATGAAACAAGCAAATAATAGAGTTGCCAGGTGCAAAACCAGTGTCTCTAAGTGTGGGAAAGTAGAATTTAATGCCAAAGAATATGACACCCTATTGTTCCCTTACTTGGCCACCCCATGGGAGGAACATAAGGCAAGAAATCAAGGTGAGGCGCATGCCCCTTGATACTTGGTATGTACCTGGACTGATGGTGAATCATTTACCACTATAAAACTTAATTTTCATTGAGAACATTGAGGACAAGTTTCACGAGGTGGAGGGCATGACAAAGATTTAATCTGGCTCAGTCCTCATTACAATGTCATTTCCCAGCACAATCACGAGCATTGCTTGCCTGTGACAAGCTGGATGACGTTCCCATAACAATCAATCCCCACAAGAGCCTCAACTTGGTACAGATCTTTTGTTGCAGATTTGTGATGACAACTTGGAGTGGCAAGGTTTCCACTTTATTCGGCATATTTATATGGGTCTAAAGGACAATAGGGTCGCTACTGGTGCATTCATCTTGGCCTTTGAGAGTGACTCATTGCCTATGAAGGTCCAGGTGATGATTTACCGTTGTGATGTCAAGCCTTACATTCTTCCCCCGATGGATGCTGGAGGTTTGGGCACATGTCCTCCAGGTGTACTGCCAACTACACCTGTCGAGAGTGTGGACGTGCATCACACCCCAATGTCCCTTGTGCACCTCCTCTATTCTGTGTCAACTGTGGACAGCACCAACCCCCTTGCTCGCCCACCTGCTCCGTTCTGCATAAAGAAGGGAAGATAATGGAATATAAAACCCTGGATAGGCTGTCGTACTCGGAGGCTAATTTGAAATATGAAAAACTGCACCCAGTCAGATTGAAGACATCCTTTTCTACAATTCATACCACTTGTCCAGTCGGTCCTAGTTGACTCCCAGGCCCAAACATCAACATCTGCCCCCCTTGGCTGATGGGGCACCTCAAAATCTATCGCCCACAACGCCCCTGCCTTGAGAGCAATAACCCCGCCAACCAACTGGGACATTGGTCCGCGACCCCAACCTAGAGATGCAACAGCCTGCTCTGGCTCCTTTCACAAGAAGGTTTCTCCCACTGAAACAGCGGATACCAGTGAATGGCGGAAAGTAGCTGGTTGTAGGGCTTCATGCTGCTCCCAAGTCCCTTCCAGCATGAGAAACCTAAAAAGAAGCAAGACTCTAAAAAAAAAGGATCCAACCAAGCAGAAGGAAGCCACAGTGAGGTACCTTCTCTCGCCCCCCTCGCAATCCCCATCAGGAAATAAATCTATTTGGTTTCATGTTCAAAATCTGAACTGAAGGTACCTCAAGAACTTTACAGTATACAGTGCTGTTAAACTTGAAATAATCTACTGTCCTGCCTTCTTGGTAGATAATTATTTAGTAACATATATGAACCTCCCTAACGACATCTGCAGTCAAGTTCAAAACGGACGGTCAGCTCTACCAGGCCTGCTTCGGCCTTGGCACAAAATCAAGTTCTGCACCCCGGTGACTGCTTTCCAGCCACCGAGTTCCATGACGAGGGGTGGAGAAGGGGGCGGGGGGGGGTTGACTCCTATCCCAAGCGTTGAAGTAAAGCTCTCCTCCCTCACACCTCACTAGCACTTGAAATAATCTACTCTCCTGCCTTCTTGGTAGATAATTATTTAGTAACATATATGAACCTCCCTAACGACATCTGCAGTCAAGTTCAAAACGGACGGTCAGCTCTACCAGGCCTGCTTCGGCCTTGGCACAAAATCAAGTTCTGCACCCCGGTGACTGCTTTCCAGCCACCGAGTTCCATGACGAGGGGTGGAGAAGGGGGCGGGGGGGGGGGGGGTGACTCCTATCCCAAGCGTTGAAGTAAAGCTCTCCTCCCTCACACCTCACTAGCATGCAGTTCTTTTTCCTCGTCAGTTCTTCAGCCAACATGACACACAAATAGCAGAATCTGAAACTGATTCATATCTACTCTTTTCTGTAGCATTATAATGTCTCTTGTCATTGATCCCTGCTACAGTTAAGTTTCTAAAGCTGCAGCAATAAGTAGAATTTAGTTAGCAATGACAGACAAGAGTGTTCTGCTGTTTGTTGCAGTGAAGTTACCAACTCTGTGGCCAGCTTTTACAGCTGGTCATGCATGATGGCGCAGGGATTCGATATGCAGTTGTGAGTTTGAAGATGTGAGTTGTCAATTTTGTACTCTGTTAATTGTGAAGTTAATATATGTGATAATACAGTCCAGAGGCTAAGAGAGACTAATTTCTCTTCCCTTTCACTTCAAGAGAAGCTTTGTATCTAAGGGCCTATGGAGACCGACACATGATATCAAATAAGTTTTAAAAAAAAAAATTAATAAAAGTAAAGAAATTGTTAGAACTTTCAAACCAGACATTGATGGGAGAGTAGATTGTATGTGTAGTTATGAAATTACAAACAAATTTTACTGTTTTTCATGTTTTCCAAAGAAAATTCTGGATGTGAAATAACTTGGATGTCTAAAAGGTGTTGACTATCTTGGACATTTAACACAGAATATAAAGAAACATGAGGATTGTGCATCTCACATGACCGTGAAACTAGAGCACAACCTCTTAGGTAAACATGATATTATCCAACAACTTGTCAGTCACTTGAAAAGCACACTGTTAAGAGTCACAAAAACTGTTACATGCCCTTTAAAATTATGTATTGCATTACATTTTGTGATGCTTTCGAGCTCACTGGTGCAACAATTTACATTGACTCATAAGGATGTAAAATAAGAAGAAGATTATTGAACAAGTCCTGAGATCCCATTAAGCCAGTAAATTAGATCATGGAGTAGAGCTACAAGGCAAAACTGCATTAACAAAAAAAGAAAAAAAAATTCACCTCATAGTATAATACCTCATAGGTTGAATGGAAACAAGTGCATATAATTGAGAGTACAACTTTAAAATGGCTTTTTCTCAGAACAGTAAATATTGGGGGGGGGGGGGGGGAGGAAAGTATCAGAACAATTTTTTTGTAGATAGCGCAGACAAAAATTATAGATTGTGTAAATATTTTGATCATAAAACTGTTTCATGAAAAATTAAACATTTTCACGAATCTTGACCTTGTGTAAACTTTTTGCATACACAGGATTTAAGGGAACTTTTGACAGTTTCATTGTAATGTATTTCTGATTCCTGTATATAAATTATTTTGGTACCCCCCCCCCCTCCCCCGCCCCCAATTTATCTTTTTTTTTAATCCATCTTCCTTTGAACCCCCTAAAAAAATCTACGCGAGCTGCCACTGGATACTGCCATAGCCCAAATGATCTTATTGTGTGTGCTGTGTCAATATCACCAGTAGGCATCACCAGCGTCTGTTCCCTGACCTCATTCAGTCTCCCAGTGGTCCTACTTACACCTGAATTTTGTAGGCCCATTCCTTAGTTCATCCTGGCTCATCCTCGTCGACACCAGCAGTGGGCTTTCTAACATCTCCTGCATGGCCTCCAGTTTGACCAAACATACCATTCATGCTCTCTCCCACATATTTGCCATTGAGTCTTCCGAATATGATTGTCACCGACAATGGTCCACAGCTCACGCCTGCTGATTTCACTTCTTTCTGTTCTACCCTACACATTCAGTTTGTTCATACTGCTCCTTTCCATCCAGCATCCTATGGACTGACAGAAAGAAGGCACACCCTAGGCAGTAAAATCACAACATTCCTCTCTACTGTTCAGAATGGGTCCTCACCTGCGGATAGTTTCATGGCCAACCTTATCGCTCATCCTTATCCATCCTGTTCCCTTTTTCTATGCAGTGCACTCACAAATCTCATTTTTCACTTACAGATCTGGTATGTGCATGCATGTTCACTAGAAATCAACCCTGTTAATGGTCTCCAAGCTTCTTGATTGTCATGGCAGATGTCACCTTGAACGATGGCATGGTGTGCAGGAAGCACATCAATCAAACCCCGTTACCAACAAGGGTCAGGGTTGGCTCTCAGTCACTTCTGACTCAGTTGGACCTTGCAACTGACCCGCCTCCTTGCTCTGGAATGTCCTTGCCACCTGAAGAGGTGTTGGTGGAGCGAGCAGGTGCCCTTTGTACAATAGATGTGATGCCTATGGAAGTGGACCCCACACCTGTTATGGACCACGGATGAACACAGGCCCTGAGGTTGAGGTGAGCCTTCGCCTCAGCCCCCGGGAAGAGGGGGAGAACTATGTTCGCCTAGCACATCAGCAGCCCACACAACAGAGCAATAATGCGGGCTGCGGGAACTCCAAACAGTGAATCTGTTTCCGAACAGCCATACATAATGCCGAACAACAAACCACCTCACAAATACTGGCTGCTAGAGCCACTGCAAGAGCACTGTAGAGCCAGCCAACCAACCCAGAGGTCGGGGCCATACTTTCCTATGCCAATCATGTGGCTGAAAATAGATGCAAAGGTCCATCCGCCAGACAGGATATTTAAGTTGGACAAACTGCCTTCAGAGAAGTTATAGTTTGACTTCGCACCCCGGCCACCAGATGACTCTTCCCACGGGTTAAGCCCTGTAGCTCAGTATACATTGGACTCTCACTTTCTTCCTTGAGTTATCTTACAAGGAGAGTTTTTTTATATTTATGTTACATAAGTTCAGAACTAAAATAACAATCAGCCAAAGCCATACAATGCAACTCTCAAAAATTCTCGAGAAAATCGACTTTGAAGTTCTGCAAGTAAATGTAAGTACATCTACATATACACAGGATACTATGAAAATCACATTTAAGTGCCTGGCAGAGGGTTCATCGAACCACTATTTATCTCCCATTCCATTCTCGAATAGCATGCGGGAAGAAAGAACAACTGAATCTCTCCGTTCGAGCTCTGATTTCTCGTATTTTATTCTGATGATCATTTCTAACTATGTAAGTGGGAGTCAACAATATATTTTCGCATTCGGAGGATTAAAGATGTTGCAGCAGCTGTCAGTGTAGCTTAGGTGGTAGCAGGTTCAGTGGATTTTTTACAAAAAGTGCACATAATTTTGTGTATTCATAATTTTCTATATTTTATGGAAGGTAGTTAATAATGTTGGTTTCAATAAAAAAAAAAAAAAAAAAAAAAAAAAAAAAAGCAACAACGTAAGTTACATTTCTTACAGAACTGAATTCACTATTGGTTGACAATGTTAGTCTTTGATTGTTCAGTTTGTGAAGAGCTACGGCACTTTTTGGAAAGACATCTCCATAGCTACTAATGGCTTTGCAAACAACTAACCTACTCAACCATTGTTTTACGTGACAAGGTTTTCAGATCGTTTATGTACACAGAAATAAAAACTGTCACAATACGTTGAATTAGAGATCACAAAATGTTTTATATAACTGAATTCAAAAATGAAAAACCAATTTGTCACAGTGGGATTTGAGCCGCCGACTCTGTGGTTGTGAGGCCAGAATGCTATCACCTGAGCTATGCCAACAGACGCTGTAACTCTCATAATTAGTGGTACTCACGTGTACTTTGCACACCTTGAAAGTCAAATTTCTACTGAATTTTTAAGAGTTGTGTCAAATGACTTTGACTCATTGTTATTGATATTCTAAACTTCACTTACCATAAATATAAAGAAATTCATAAATCCAATACCCATGTGGTCTCCTTGTTAAAGAGAATTTCTTTGTGGATGTGGTTTAACTCTAGTATTATTGCAGAGGGCGAAGTTTTATTTGTGTCTCACTCAAATACATTTCATTGTATATTGTTGGACCTTCAAAAAGTGCCATTATTATTCTCACAAAGTAATTTTAACTGTGAGTGAGTTACTTCTATTGTTAATGGTTTAACAAAAGTTAATTTTATCATCACATGTGAGAATCTGAAGGAAGCATAATATATTTGTTAATTACTTGTAATTACTGAAACTGTATGGAATTTGGATATCTATATGTATATGGTTATTACGTAATCAGAATTGTCTGTCTTCAAACATTTGTTTCCTTCTGAACATTATGTCTATCACAATCCAAATGTAAATTATAGAGGGAAACTTTCCCGGTGGGATAAACAAAAATAAAAATAGAAAACAGATGACTTACCAAAAGGACCGGCTCGTCGATAGAAACAAATAAAATAAATAAAATCACACACAAACACACATACAAGCTTTCGCCACCACTGGCAGCTTCTTCAGGAAAAAGAGGAAAAAAGGGGAGGAAAAGGGAAGGATATGGGTTTTAAGGAAGTGGAAAAGGAGTCATTCCAATCCCAGGAGTGGAAGGACTTACCTTAGGGGAAAAAAGGAAGGTAAACAAAAACACACACACCCACACATTTACACAGACGCAAGTACACTTAGGCAGACACACTGTAGAAAGCAAGTCTGCCTAAGTGTACTTGCGTCTGTGTAAATGTGTGGGTGTGTGTGTTTTTGTTTACCTTCCTTTTTTCCCCTAAGGTAAGTCCTTCCACTCCTGGGATTGGAATGACTCCTTTTCCACTTCCTTAAAACCCATATCCTTCCCTTTTCCTCCCCTTTTTTCCTCTTTTTCCTGAAGAAGCTGCCAGTTGTGGCGAAAGCTTGTATGTGTGTTTGTGTGTGATTTTATTTATTTTATTTGTTTCTATCGACGAGCCGGTCCTTTTGGTAAGTCATCTGTTTTCTATTTTTATTTTTGACAATCCAAATGTAAATGGACATCACTTACCACAGACAACTGATTATTATTAAATTCTGAATGACAAAACCGTGCAGCTGTCACATTGTGAAAGAAACGTGTCTTCACTTGTATGGTAAAGTTCTCAAGTCACAGTATATACAGCTTTAGGTAAAAGTATTTATTGCTCTATTTGATAGATACTTTTCCTTGCCACTCCCACCCACCGTCACACACCTCAATGAATTGTACAATTAAACCATCATCAAGAGAGATAATCCATTGGTAAAAACTGCATGAAAATGCATTCAGGAGTTTTTATCAAAGGAAGACTGGGTGTGAGGACTTTGGTTTATAAAAGATTATCACTTTTGCATAATAATTCAAAACATACAATGCAGATGCCTGACATACATATTATAATTTTAGTGATGTTACTGCATTTAATTCCTGCTCGTTCTTTCATAACATTATTTGACAATTATTTATGCAAGAATGAGTAATCTCCAGTGTTGTTATCTTCTTTTCCACATCTTGCAGACATACCCATATGTTAGCCATTTTGTGTTGCAGTGTTTAAATTTTGTCGATGGGTGTAAAAGCATTATTCTTTCATTGCAAAATTTGCATCTATTGGGGGGATATAAAGTTGTCTGAATTCCATAGTGAACATTTTATTTATATAAATTATGCGCAGCCAAATTGTTTTGCTTGCTATTAGCATTTGGTCACAGAATGTTTTGTTTGGCCTGGAATTAAACAGGATTGTTGAAGATGGGAACGGACTTGTCTTGCTTGTCAAATTTGTAGAGTAGGTTGACATGTGAAGAAACCAGTAGGACATTTCGACGAACCTTCTGCTCGTTTTGGTCTTGTGCGTCTTGATATCCTTGGTCCCCTTTCCACGTCTGAAGGTTACCACTACATTTTCACAGCAATTGATAGATGTACTAGGTGGGCAGAAGCCATTCCCATACAAGATATTTCAGCAGAGACAGTAAGATGAAATTTCTTATCGACATGGTGAGCAAGATTTGGATGCCCAGTGCAAATCACTACTGATCAAGGCCATCAATTTGAGTCACAATTGTTTCTGGCACTAACAAATATTTGTGGTTTCCGTCATCACCGTACCACTAGCTATCACCCTGAAAGTAACGGGACCGTGGAAAGGTGGCACAGAATGCTTAAGACTGCATTAATGTGCCACTGTGACAGTTGGACAGCAGCATTACACTGGTATTATTACGTCTATGTATGGTTTTCAAACCGGATTTAGGAGCATCTACAGCCAAATTCGTGTATGGAGAAACTTAACCACCTCCAAGTTTTTTGAAGAAAAAAGTGTAAAGGTTCACCTCCCATACTTATTAAAGAATGCGAAAGAACATTTAGCAAATCTTTGACCACTTCTATCGAAAGTAGTGCCTTTGTACATAAAGAACTGAGTAAATATTCACATGTTATGTTTAGGACAGATGCCATACAAGGCCCACTACAGCCACTAGGCCAGTCGTCGTAGACAAAAAAATGGCCTTAGGTCCAAAAAAATTGCAGGAAGCTGAATTTTTTGTATGTTGTTAGGACATGTTAGAGTAGTAATAAACCAAGTTTGCAGCTTCGAAATCCTTTTGCGTAACTTTTAAGAGCCAAAAAACCTCGAAATTTTCGGACTTTTTTCTGGTTTTGGCTTATAACTCGTGAAGGGTGGTTTTTTGACGAAACGTCACTCACACCTCTATTAAAGTAGATAAAATATTCTAAAATTTAAGCCTAACCGCAGCTCTGTAAGTCCAATAGTTCCTGAGATATTGGACTTCAAAAAGTGACTTATTTCTCCAAAAAGTTCAAATTTTCGATTTTAGTCATCTTTCGGCTAGAATATTGGCTCTAATGATCATCCCACGGGGAATGTCATACAAAACAAAGTTATAGAGCAGTTATTTAGCTTTAATCGAAGTACAGAACGAAGTCCATAGGCCCAATAGATTTCTAGTTATCGTTAAAAAACTAAAACTTGGAAAAATCGGAGTATTCAATAAATTGACCCAGACGAATTGCAGTCCTCTTATCCTGTGTATGTTAAAGGAAAAGGAAGAATTACTCATTGACGATGATTATTAACGCATTGTATATAAAAAGGATTTTTCAACACTGTTTTCAAAATTTTCAAATGTTTGTTAAGCTTATGAGACTTAACTACGGGGTCATCACTCCCTAAACTTACAAACTACTTATGAACTACTTACGAACTAGGACGGCACAAATATCCATGCCCGAGGGGGGATTCGAACCCCCGACCATAGTGGCCCTGCTGACCGTGACTGGAGCGCCTCAGTCACCTCGGCCACTGCAGCCGGCAACACTGTTTTCCGCAAATATTGAACAGAGAAGTTCCTTGAGTCACTTCCTGCCATTATGGCACCGACGGCCCCCATGAATAACACGAGGTGGTGAAAACGTCTAAGTCTCACCCCTGTGTTGACAAGCTAAGGACCCTGGTGGCGCTCCACAATGTCTCGGCTTTCAAGTACAGTGGTTGATCGTAGGTCACAAAACATGTTTCCTGACCGTAAATGCTTGTTCTTTAACTGGCTTCTAAAAGTGATGTTAAAACAGTGTCGTAGTCGGTTGGGATAAAATGGAGATATACAATCTTTGAACGTTTGTAAGGAAGATCTTCTGTCACTTGATCCATGAATCCATTCCATCCTGGGATGCCTGGCATGTTAGTTGCTTTTCCAAATAACCACAGCAGGTCTGGGTATTTTGGCCAAATGACTTCGTTAATTGAAATGGCCGACAAGCCAAATTTATTTTTATTAGAAGAATGTTTAATGTGTGTGGCACTGTATGAACCTGATAGACTAAACAGATACATACTTCAAACGTGGTTTGTTTATGTCTGGGCGAACGGATGAGTGAGGAGTCATGATCATTGTACCACCCATTTCATGGAACGTATTTTCTCCATCAATTGTGTTAACGTTCACATCTGCATTGTCGAAGACAAAATGCATAAAAGCTCCTTTGTCGACTGGTTGGGCCACTTCTCCACGGAGGATAGCGGAACTTTCAAAATGCATAGCCTCCGTATATGTACAAGAAATTCCCATACAGTGGCAAAGTTCAACAAGGTGCTTTGATTCAAATTTTCTATACAAATAGGTTCCAGAGCTTATTTGAATTGAGGATAGGAAAGATTTGGGCCTTGTTGCAGCCATGATTGCATGAGCAAATCCTATGCACTTCTTTTTCCACTGTTCAAGAGAAGGATGCCTCTGCGTCTTTTAAAAAAGCATCTGACGGGGGATATTGAGTAGTGTCAAATGTTTGGGAACGAATGTCTTGCAGGATAATCTCTGCTGCAGCTTTGACAACTTTAAGCCGCTCTTCAGCAGGATCGCTAAGTCTTAGATTGTACCACTTTTCATAAAGGATGTTTTGTCCGATGTCTGTGAACGTCAAGACTGGGCTGTGATACGGACCAACCTGCGCACAAATAATTTTTCCGCCATATCGCTTTTTTAGATGAGCTTGAACACGTGCAGCTGCTGGTTTGTAATCACATGTGAAGGTCTCTGCAAACAAGTCACTTATGGAAAATTAGTTTTCCTGTCTTGTTTCTGCAGTGTATGCATATATACGCTCCATACCTTCGATAAGGAAGGGATGTTCAGGACGGCCTTGTTTACCTCCTGCACCAGTAGATCGCTACAAGGAGTGCAGTTTTACGTAGCAATGTTTGTGGTACTTACCCTCAGTAGCAACAAGTTCACTTATACATGAAAGACGCCGAAGAATGTGTTGCGCCCATTCACTAGCTTGTCTAGCTTTTTCCACAATCGATTCTTTCACTTCCAGTGTTTCCCTTTGATGGAGTTCATCCTGTAGATATTTGGGCAATTTTATCTGCTTCTCGAAATATTCCTTGGAGAATTTTTCACCACAAAGGAAACAATAATATGCAATGATGTGACACCTTGAATCCGACGCACTTTTCAGCTTTTCCCCACACGAAGATGATGGTTGAGCAAATCAAACATCTTCTCGCTGGACAAATGCTTACACATTACTTTGCACAGTGTACCTCTTTCTGCATGTACGGTCACTTCATTTAAACTGCACAAAAAACCTCATGTTCCTTTCAAGCCCACGTTTCTGACTATTTTTATCAGCGTCTAAATTCCGCGTTTTTTCACTGTCACTGTTCCCTCTGCAAGCACTTACTGACGACCCCGAAACAAACATGTGACGGGGGTAGCTCCGACATATTGTAAAACAGAAAGTACTTAAAACGCCACCAGGATCAAGATTTAGACGATTTTTGTTTGAAACGTTCTTCACGCATCCGAATACGGCTGTTTCTAAGGGCAGACTGGGTGTAGTGGGGAAGGCCTCGGAGGCAAGAAGTTTGGGAGGGAGGACAGAACACCCGCTAAGTCACAACTCTGAGTAAGGGGGCTGGGGCGGAGGGGGGGGGGGTTGATACCTTCGCACAACAAAAGGCCTCGCTACGAACGAAAGACCCAATCCCTTAATGGCTGACCAATGCCCAAAACCGTAGAGGCTTTCGTCTCTCTCTTTTTTTACAACAATACCTACTTTCACAAAAATATTTGTATGCACTAACACATAATTACATCTATTTATATACAATATGTTAATAATCATCGTCAATGAGTAATTCTTCCTTTTTCTTTAACATACACAGGATAAGAGGACTGCAATTCGTCTGGGTCAGTTTATTGAAAACTCCGATTTTTCCAAGTTTTCGTTTTTTAACGATAACTAGAAATCTATTGGGCCTATGGACTTCGTTCAGTACTTAGATTAAAGTTAAATAACTGCTCTATAACTTTGTTTTGTATGACATTCCCCGTGGGATGATCATTAGAGCCAATATTCTAGCCGAAAGATGACTAAAATCGAAAATTTGAACTTTTTGGAGAAATAAGTCAATTTTTGAAGTCCAATATCTCGGGAACTATTGGACTTACAGAGCTGCGGTTGGACTTAAATTTTCGAATATTTTATCTACATTAATAGAGGTGTGAGTGACTTTTCGTCGAAAAACCACCCTTCACGAGTTATGAGCCAATATCAGAAAAAAGTCCGAAAATTTCGAGGTTTTTTGGCTCTTAAAAGTTACGCAAAAGGATTTCAAAGCTGCAAACTTGGTTTAATACTACTCTACTATGTCCTAACAACATACCAAAAATTCAGCTTCCTGCAATTTTTTTGGACCTAAACATACCTGACGACTGGCCTACACAGTATACAGGTCCTTACAAAGTACGGAACGTAACATGCATACTACGAGACTCAAGATCAAATATAAACAAGTGACTGTGTCAGTTAATCGAGTCAAACCTGCTGCATGGAGACTGTAATGTATATACCCTAGAAAATCTCATTTGTTTGTATTACTGAAGGGTACGATACCATATTTGATAATGGTATTATGCCCTAATATTGTCACGTTGCAATGGAAGTAGGCTTCACTTCGAAGGCAACTAAACACAGCACTTATACTGAAAGCACGTTTATTACAAACTCAACATACATGCAGCACTGACTGCCTCTCAGGCAGAGTGCTCTGCTATTTATACACACACAGAATTTACCAGAAATTAGAAGAACAGTTAACATAAGAAACAAGTAGAATTTACAAGTGAACATAAGAAAGATGTTTAAGCTTCTGGAATTGTCAATTACAAAGAAATAATTTTTTACCGGTGGGGGGGATTGAACCGGCGACCTTCTGCTCCGCAGTCCATGACGCTATCCCCTGTGCCACGCCGGCAGTTGGTGTTCGGGGTCTCTCGTGGCAATATATTTATATTATATAAGCATCTTATGGCCACATTATCACTTTCATTACATGTGTCTCTTAATGAACTAAATAAATTAAAATAAATTAATTTATTATTGCAGGTCGTAAGCTTAATGTTGGACAATAATGTGTGTGTTAATGAAATTAATAACTAACAATATCTGAGGTCCTCTGTAATGTATTGACCGTAATGTAATACTTTGCTGACTGAAAATTAAATAATAGCTTTAACTTAACAATTTTAAATAAACATATATTAACACTGCACTGATTGTTACTTACTTATGACCTTTTGTATTGTTTTGTTTTGATGTGAAAAACGTATTATTACAATTGTCATAATTTTGTGTATCTTTACGTAAAGCAAGATTTAAGTATGTTTCATGAACAAATTGTTTTATATTAAACAGTGTAACTTCCATGATCTAGAATGTTCTCGAAATTATAATGTAAGTATTTACTTTGTAAATTTAGTATGAACCCTGAGGAATTGTTAGAGAACAAATTAACATCTGTAAAAGATGTGAAACTACGGGTAAGAGAGACTATCTGCAGGAAATTAGACATTTGAGGCAAGAAGCAACTGCATGAATATAAAACACTCAGATGGACAACCAGCTCTAAGCAAAGATGGGAAAGGTGGAAGGAATATATACGAGGAAACAAAATTGAAGACAGAATTGTAGAAATGTAAGAGACTACAAATTTGATGAGGCACTGAAATATTTGAGTCAAAGCAGCTCCTGCAGTAGATGATATTCCCTCTGAATTTGCAGTATGATATTGGGGGGAATACCTTTAGACTTAAAAAAGAATGTAACTCCAATAAAAGCAAGTGCAGACAAGTGTGTAAATTACATAAATTCTAACACAAATTTTTTACAGACAAATGGGAAAACTGATAGGATCCAATCTCACGAACACAAGTTAGGATTGAAAAGAAATGTGAGGCGATTCTCTCAACTTATTTTAGAAGATAGATTAAGAAAACGCAAACTTACTTTTGAAGAGCTGGAAAAAGCTTTTGACAATGTTGACTGGAATACACTCCAACAGGTAGGAGGGTAAAACATATGAAGATAGTAAGGGTTGTAGCCTTCCACAAATGTTATTCAATCTGTACATTGCACTGTGAAGGAATGAAAGGGGAAATTTGGAGAAGGTATTAAAGTTCAGAGAGAAGTTAAAGTGTCCTGGACACTGGTTAAATTATATTCTTCAAATGGCGAACCAACACTTCCATACTTAGTCACTTCCAGCCAGGTTAAGCACGTAATTTAACGTAGATGTATTCAGTTTCACTTAAGACAGCAACTTCTGCTCTGCACAAATCTAATATCGACTTCATTAAGATTTAGATACCTCAAGTTGATTTAAAAAGGTAGTAGTGTTCAATCTAACACTACAAAGTGATAACTCATCAGTTTGCCAATGATGTTTCATTTCTGTCAGACACCAGAGGACCTGAGAGAGCAATTGAACAGAATGGACAGTATCTTGGAAGGAGGGTTTAAGATGAACAATAACAGGGGTAATGATATGTAGTGAAAGAAAAACAGGTGATGCTGAAGGAGGCAATAAAAGTAGATGGGTTTTGTTCTTTGGGTAGAAAATAATTTCTGATGGCCGAAGTAAAGATGACATAAAATGCAGAATGGTTATGGAAAGAAAATCATTTCTGAGGAAGCAAAATATGTTGACATCCAATATTAAAAGTTAGGAAGTCCTGTCTCAAGTGTAGCATTGTACAGGAGTGAAATGTGGACAATGATTTATGACAAAGATTATAGAAGCTTTTGAAATATTGTTCTATAGATGAATGCTTAAGGTTAGATGGGTAGATCATGACACCAATGAGGTGGTACAGAATAGAAGTACGCAGAAAACCTTCTGGCGTATCTTGACTAAGACAAGGGATCGATTGGTGGAACACATTCTGAGACATCAATTTAGCATTAGAAGGGGTAGAGAAAAATAGAGGGGAAAGGGGGGGGGAGTAGCAACATATCTTTTCAAAAATGTTTTATCCTTAATGTGCAAAAAGTAGGGATTCAAAGCATGAGTATGCTCAGGCTCAGATGGATGTGTGACATTTTTCAATATGTAACAAGTGAAAACACTGGAAAGAATACTACACAATTCCTTAACTATTGGGTCATTCCTCGTGAAGTGTCCAAAGGCTCCCAGCTCGACCATCTTCAATTTTGAAGAAATTTGTACAGTATGTACCTGAGGGCCCGACATGAACGTATGCAAAGTTTAAGGCTCACCTGTAACTAGGTTGACGTACTAGTCATTTTTGTGAAGACCACTTTTACCAACACCAAAAAGTCGTGAAGAAATCTTCAAGCTTAGCATTCCACTGTTCCTAATGTAAAAGAGCAAGGCCATTGGTTCTTGGTATAGTGGTACAACTTTTTGCGCACTAAACACAAATGATGCAGATAGAGATCAGAAAGCAATACATTTGGCATAATCTCAGTTTAAAGTGGGCAACAAATATGTAGCGAGAAATTTGCCCCATTGTTTAACAAGGAATAAGTAGTGGAGAAACTGTGTTAGAGACCTGGTCATTTCGCAAACTATTGTGTGCCTGGGTGTTTTCTACATCACCAATTTTGACCCAACTTGTGTGTTTAATTACTGTGCTACGATCCTGTGAATATGCTGAAAACCATGAATGTGTCAAAATATAGCCGTGTTCAAAGTCATGTATCTCAAAATGGACACCTACCACATTATTTTCATTCAACTGAGAACATTTCATTCCATTAAAAAACATATCTTCATTTTGGTGTCTTTTTTGATAAGGTGCAAATATTTCGCCTAAACTATGACTTTTTTTGTAATTCAAGAAAATTTCTTGTGTTGGTTCATGGTGGCTATGCTACTACCAGCCTCAGTGACTCGTAGCCCCATCACCTAGGGGCCATGCCCGATAGCCATTCAAGGTCAGCTAAGTGGGAGTTTCTTTACTGTAGGTTCCCAAGCAGGAATATGAGTATATAACAGGTTCCAAGCCTGAATGTGGGTATCCAACAGGTTTGTAAGCATTGTTTGTATCTCTTTGTGGTTTCCAAGCCATAATACAGAATTTTTCAGTTGGTAAATGTTTTAAATTTGTTGCTAACATCAAACTATTGCTTCTGACAAACTACATTGCCACCCAATCATTTAAGCAGCTGGAACTGTTATATCTGCATTTATCTGTTGTTCTGGGATCCAGCATGTGTGTCTTCTAGCAGGCCAATGAAATGATTGCGCAGCTCGATGAGGATGCATGAAATTAATCAAGGCATCTTTTTCTTCACATGAAATTTTACAGATATTTCATATCCACCATTTTCCATCATAAACACAAGCGACATACAGGCCAGATTATAGTTCAGTAATGGCAACAAGTTCAGTAGCAACTTTAGCATATCGGTAACATTTGCTATAAAAGACAATGAATCATTTGATACTCTATGAATCTGATATTGATTTTCATTAATTGGCCCAAAATTGTGAGCTCTTGTACCAGACACGCACATCGATCCTCAAAACGTTTTTCCTCGTCAATTTTTGCATATTCAATAATTTCTTTTTTAATATAAATAAATTCAATGCCATGCAAATTTTTTGCAATATTCAAACAGATCAGTTAGTGTCAAGCTTAGGTTGTCAATTGGGCATTGAAGGCTAGCTCTTGCTAAACGCTTAACTGTGCCCTCAACTCCATCACATAGCAATTTCCCATGGCTTGTTCCGAAAAAATTCCATTCGGCAGTAATGCCAAAATCATGTTTATGATGGCAAAGATTTAGGAAGCACCAAAATATTTTTCTGCTGTGCAGCACAACCATCGCTAAAATAATGAATATGCTTAATTTCTTTAAAACTGCACTTCAGCGAGTTGATCAAATACTGTACGTTAAAAACACATGCACTACAACTGTGTCAAGTTGGAGGCAATCACTGATCCCTCATGCCATTTAAAGACATAGAGTACCACAAAAGGACTAAAAGCTTAAAGGAACTTTCCTTAGAAGAACAAGAATTACTTACTAGACGGAGTAGTTTACACTCTACTGAAAATGTTCAAATATACTTCTATCATAAAACTTTACTCCTACAAAGATTTGAAATTTTTAGCGAAATTTTTGCATCTTCCCCAAAGAGACACCAATATGGAAATACTTTTTTAATAGAATGAAATGTACTCAGTTGAATGGTGCCAATGAAAATAACGTGGTGGTAGGTGTTGTAATGGATCGGCCAGTGTGGACCCCCCTCAGCTGGGTAAAGTTAATCACAGTTACCGACACTCTCGAATACCGACGGCAGTATCGGACATTTCGATTTAACATAAATTTTGATCAAACGACAATGTAAAAGGAGAAAATCAGGTGTGTGTCAAATATAAAGCGTACTTACAGACATTACTTGCAATTTTAATGATAAAAAAAGGTTAATTGTGGCATTCTTAAGAAAAATGTTGGACCGAACATTCAAGAAATGATCATAGTAAATAAATAAATAAAAATGATATCAATTGAAATTCACTCACAAATGTGACTATTTTAATAAAAAAGACTGACAGCATCACTTACATTGTAATTAGGCTGGCTGTAATTAAAAACGAAATCTCGTGTACGACACTAATTGTTTGATTTTGTGTGTGTATATTTTGGAATGACAAAGATAAAAACTATTATCATAAAAAACTTACAGGTATTCATGCAGAAACTGCGTAACTGTTAGTAAAGTTATTCATTCAGTATTTAATTAGGTAACCATGTCTTAAAGCATTTGATTCTTTGTAAATAGAATAGTACTAAATTTACCAAAGAAGTAAAGAAGAAGAACTATAACATTATATAAATAAAATGTACTTTGTATTCGCTGCTAAATTACATTGTATGTTTTAGTTAACACTAACTTTTGTAATTGTTGTAACAATAACCCTACATCATGGTACTATTACCAGCTGTTAGTAGCGAACTGCAGCACCACGGCAGTGCAGTGCAGTTCACTTCAGTTACTTCAAGTTTACTGTTACGTATCAACACAAAGTCTGTGCTGAATGAGATTATGTATGTCAAAGTGCTGTGAACGTTCAAGAAAGTTAGATTATGTAATCAACTGCTAGAAAAGTTTGTCAAACAGGTTGTTGTAAATATTGAGTTACATACGTGAGAATAAATTCAGAAAGGAGTTTTTCTAACTTTCATTTAATGCTACGTACCTGTTCTCCCACATTAACACTAGACACATGCAGACTTAAGATAAGTATTCTTAGTGACAATATAATCATTAGATACGAGTGGAAACTTTATAAAGTCCATTTTGAGATAAATGATTTTGAACACAGCTATATTTTGACACATTCATGGTTTTCAGCACATTTACAGGATCTTTGCACAGTAATTAAACACACAAGTTAGGCCCAAATTGATGATATAGTAAACACCTAGGCAGACAATAGCTTGACAAAAGACCAGGTCTGTAGCGCAGTTTCTTCACTACTTATGCCTCATTAAACTTTGGGGGCAAATATCTTGCTACATGATTTGTTGCCCACTTTGAACTGAGATTATGCCAATTCATTGCTTTCTGAACTCTCTCTGCATCAATTGTGTGTGGAGCACAAAAAGTTGTACGACTATACCAAGAAACAAGGGTCTTCCTCTTTTACATTAGGAACAGTGTAATGCTAAACTTGAAGATTTCTTCGTGACTTTTTCGGTGTACATAAAAGTGGTCTTCACAAAAATGGCTCTAGTACGGTGAACCAAGTTACAGGTGAGCCTGAAACTTTGCATACATTCATATTGGGCCCTCAGGTACATACTATACAAGTTTCATCAAAATTGAAAATGGCTGAGCTGGGATATTCATCTCAGCAGGGACACTTGACGTGGAATGATCCTATTGTCCTATTGGGAATGTTCAAATGTTTGTAAAGTTTATTGGACTTAACTGCGAGGTCATCAGTAGCTAAACTTACAAACTACTTATGAACTAGCTCATACTATTGATGGCACAAACATCCATGCCCGAGGGGGATTCGAACCCACGATGGGGAATGGCCTCGTGCATCGTAGCATAGCACCTCAATGAGCTCGGCCGCTCCGCCGCAGCAAACTACAGTCCCATTGCTTTCATATCTGAAGCAAAAGATTATTCATATATTTAACATCAATGTGCAAAAAGTAAATCAAGTAACAGTTATGACCAGCTAGATGGTAGCACACTATGGTTGGTTGATGGGAGGAAGGGACCAAACAGCTAGGTCATTCCCATGATCTCTGAATGAAATGCAAGCAGGGGTATAGTCGGCTAAGGACATACCAATAGTAAAATGGAGGAACTAAAAGGGGGAGTTAAAATCAATTAGAACAGGACTAAGACTAAAAAAAAATGTGGAATTCTGCAATGCACATAGCTATGGATCTAGAAGCCCCAGTTAGTAACACCAAGCCATTACAGGTGATCAGTGTATGCTCCTAAAGCAGAAGCCTAAAAATTGAAAAAGAAAACAATGTTAAAAAGAAATTAAAAGGAGAATTGGACATCTCCAGGAGGAGGGGAGGGGAAGAGCTCCAAACCCTGCTGTTCACAGGAAGAGCCACAAACCCCACAACCGAGAACAATGAGTGTGGGATTCTGTATTTGGCATGGAGGGCCAAGAGGAGCGGACATTCCACTAAGACATGAGCCACAAATTGTGGGGCTCCACAACCACAGCAGTAGCCTGCCAGTTTCTGCTGCAGTCCTGTATGAGTAGCGATTGCATCTGCATCCATAAATCTGCACCCGGAATTAGCCCAGGGGAAGGGGGCAGGAAGTTACAGCTACTCTAGGAAACTAGTCAGCCTGTTCATTTCCTAGGATACCCACATGACCGGGGACCCAGAGAAAAGCAACAGAGCAGGCAGTATGACAAAGGTTAGCGAGGAGATCGTGGATACCAATGATAAAAGGATGGGAGTAGCATCAGTCTATGGCTGCTCATTGAGTCTGAATAGATTAAAACGCGGTCCCTATTAATAGCCATCAGTTCTGCTGTAAACACACTGCATGATTCTGGCAGAAAATGGCATTCCATACCGATGGGAGATGTAAATGCATATCCTGTATGGCCAGCAGATTTTGATCCATTAGTGTAGAAAATTGTGACACCCTGAAATTCTGCAAGTACTGCGTGCAACAAACACCGGAAGATTATAGGAAAGACTGAGGCTTTCAGAGCTTGGTAGAGATCCAACCAGATTTGTGGCTGAGGCACCATCCAAGGGAGTGTGCGCAGTATAGCAGGGCGCATACAGTCGGGGAAAGGGAGATTAAAGTTCCTAAAAATTGAGGCAAGCCACAGTCCAACGTGTAAACCAACACAAGGGTGAGTATCAGGAGTTCTAAAATCATCGCCCTAAAAAAGAACGTGATATTTGTGGGATGAACAGGGAGTGGTCGAATGGCAATGGCATAAGACATCAAAAGCTGATGCCACCTGGTCTGAAGAGGGGGATTCCCGCTTCGGCAAGGAGACTAAAACAGGGCTGGTCCAGAAAGCACCCGTAGCCAAGCAGACACCACAATGGTGAAATGGGTCTAGCAATTTCAGGGCAGAAGGAGCTGCCAAGCCATAAACCTGGCATCCGTAATAAAATCAGGACTGAATCAGAGCCTAGTAGATATGAATGAGATGTACAATCTGCACCCCAGGATGAGTGGGCTGGGAAACTGAGGGCATTAAGCTTCCGCATGCAGCTTATCTTCAGCTGCCGAATTTGGGGGCACCCAAGTCGGTTCTTTTTATCAAAAAGGAGGCCCAAGAAACGGTGCTGTGCCACAACTTCCAGGTGCTGAGAACCCAAAGAGAGGTCTGGATCAGGGTAGACTAGTATGATGACAAATGCATTACCCCCTTATAGAAGGGGAAAAATGAAATCCTTGCGAGGGGCACCCATGTAGAAGCCCGCCGAATGGCACCTTGCAGCTGGTGTTCGGCTGAGACTACGGAGGGGGCTGTACCGTACGTGGAAGTCATCAACGTATAACGCAGGGGTAGCAAGTGGCCCAAAAGAGCTCACCAACCCACTGATGGCGATTAGGAAGAGTATAACACTTAACACAGAAACCAGAACCCTATGGAACACTGTTCTCCTGGATCCGTGGGGAGCAGAAGAAAGAGCTAGTGTTGGTGGGACAAAAACTGACTGATAAAAATTTGTAGGGAGTCTCAGGTCCCAGTCATGAAGGATACATAAAATGATGATGCCAGGTTGTGTCATTTGACATTTTGAGAAGGCCTCTGTTTCCAGTTCAAGTAGATAGTCTATAAAAGACTGTCCCTCCTGGAACCCATGCTGATAAGGTAAATTAAGTCCATGCGATTCAAGTACCCAGCATAATCTGCAGTCAACCATTCTTTCAAGCTATTTACATGATTGGTTTGTCAGGCTAATCAGCCAGTAACTGTCCAGGGATGATGGATCCTTGACAGACTTAACACGTTCACTGCAACTGACGCTTATAAGCGTTTCTGCGATCAACACGCCAGAGCAGGTAACGCTTATAAGCGGCACGTTCGCTAACTGAGTACTCGGTTTAGTTTGTTTAGTTGTGCACTCATGTTAGTACAAGCCACCAAAAAATATTGCATAACGTTTCCGTCTGTGGTTGTGTGTTTTCGTTTTTAGTGGTTTACTATAAAAACATCACCTTGCGAACTTATTTGTTATATAGGATTGGGTTTCCATAGCACCAAATTGCAGATGAGACCTGTTTCTTTTTCTCTGTTTGATAAACCTTTTGGTGTTTTCAGACTAATTCTTTCTCAATTACACAGAATTATCGCTTGTTTAAATTTCATTTTTTTTCCAGTTTGCAATAAAACCAAAAAATCGGAGACAATGATAGAATTGTTTGCAATAAATGTATATGACGCTTATAAGCATCAGACAGCTTGCAGCATTTGTCACAATCGGCTAAAACATACTTTTATTTCTATATCTAGCACCACCTCTTGTGCAGACGTTATATTTGCTTTCAATATTACAGGTTTCAATATTACACCTCAAGGTGTTCTCCGAGAACCGATGTGTTAGTTCAGACCCCTTCTGTCGGCTGTCGTGTGGCCACAGCACGTGGTTCTGGTGCGCCTCTGACATTGTGACAGTCAACATGTTAAGGCAGAGCCACGGATGGAAGATGGCTGCATGATAACACACTATCCACATAGAAGGAGCAAGATGTTTTGATGTTTTTTCCCCAGTTTTTTAATGTTTCACTGGTAAATGCAGGAATATATTCAAAAGATAGAAAAAATTGTGGAATTAAATTTTTAGTAATTTTTTTTTTTTTTTTTTAAGTTATGTTCACAGCAACATTCTTCCTGAAACCTCCGACAACTGTGCACCCAATACTTTGTTACTACAAAAGTAAGATATTAGAACAATATGTTCTGTGCTGTTTTGCTTGGTCTGAGATCCTATATTGAATGCATGATCAGGATTGATAAAGTTTTTAAGTTTTAGCAGCAGCGTCGTCAGCATGAAGACCTGGGGAAGATACATGGACCTCATTGTAATAGTCATGTGTCTGAAGAATCAAAAATCTGTTCCAAACAACTTATAAATTTATAATTCAGAAGTAGTTTAAGTTTTGCAAAGGCATGCATATTTTAAGACTTCTCTTAAGTCCCTGTAGTCATCAGCAGCAGCTTATTTAGAACATTTGACAAGATCTCAGCCCCTACGGTCAGGGGTTTGAATCCCCCATTGGGCAAGGATATTTGTCTTCTTTAGTATAAGGTAGTTCTTAAGTAGTTTGTAAGTTTAGGAACTGATGACCCCGCAGTTAAGTCTCTTAAGCTTAACGGACATCTGAACATCTGATAAGATCAATAGCTATTCTAAACAGATTTCATACTTTTAGCACTTGGTGCAACTCATGTATTTTTAATTTTTTAGTTTCACCAGGATTTGTGGCACATTCTCTAGGCTGAGCTTTATTTTTAAGATATATAGACAAAATGCAGTTCATCAAAGAAAAAATGAAAATCAGTAACACCTTCAACCTCATGTCGTGTGCTCTACGTTGTGAGACTGTTTCAATTATACAACCACACAAAATTCTTTAGCATACCCCAGCTAACATGGCTTTGCTATGCTGTTACTGCAAACGACCAAAAATAAGGGGAAACTAGTCAATTTACCCAAGGACATGCAACTCTATGTATTGATGTACGATTATGGCGGCAGGGACTACTCGGTATGTCTTCAAGAACAAACAAGCATTCTATTTAGTGGAGTGTGGAATGTTCTATCCCTTAATCGGGTTGGTATGTCAGAAAATTTTAAGAGAAATTTATAGGTTAAAGTTAGATAAGGTAGGCATTAGTTCAGTGGCAGGATGAACAGGACTTCTGGTCAGGTGAGTACAGGTTTATAAATACAAAATCAGTTGGTGGTAATGCAGAGGTTTAATAATAAGAAAATAGGAATGCAGGTGAGTTACTATGAACAGCATTATTAACATTATTGTAGCAAAGAGACACAAAGCCAACACTGACCACAATGGTACTTTTTTTTTTTTTTTTTTTTTTTTTTTTTTTTTTGATGGGTTTAGGGTGCACAACTGCTAAGGTCATTAGCACCCAGAGAAGAACAGAGATTCGCAAGATCTCGTAAAAAATTGGTAACTACCAGATAGAGTATCAAAAGAAGGCTAAAAACGAAAGATAAGAACAAATAAAAGGGTTAAATATCTTTTGATAGATTGGCCATGTTGATAAAACGCAAAACTCTAGCAGCTGCTCGTGTGTCATCAGCTAAAAGTTCCTCCAGAGTAGACGGAAAGTGAAGGGCTACACAAAGATGATTAAAATTGGGACAAGACAGTAAAACATGTTGCACCGTCAGCAATTCACCGCAGGAGCACAGCAGTGCAGGGTCAGCGGTTAGCAAATGACGGTGGCTGAAACGGCGGTGACCAATCCGCAACCAGGACAGGATGACCTCCTCTTCCCGAGAGGGGCGTGAGGAGGTCCTCCAAGCGGTCGGGATCGGTTTTACAGTTCTCAGTTTATTGCCGTGGAGTGAGAACCACGCACTGTGCCAGGATGACAATACTCCGGCGAAGAGCCCGTTGAACATCGTCCGATGGGACGCAAAAAGTAGCCATGCGAGGCAAAAGAGCTGCTGCCTTGGCTACAATGTCACCAGTCTCATTCTCAGGCACACCCACGTGGCCAGGGACCCACAGAAAAGAAAAGTGACAGCCGTTATCTGCTAGCAACTGAGAGGAGCGTTGGATTCGGTACACGACAGGATGGGTCGAGAAAGGGTCCCTAAGACTCTCCAGGGCACTAAGGGAGTCCGAGCAAATGGCATAAAAGGAATGGCGGTAACGGCAGATGTATAAAACAGTCTGGTGGAGGGCAAAAAGCTCAGCCGTGAAATTCGAGCACCGGTCAGGGAGCTCGTATTGGAATCGGTCGTCCCCGACGATGAAGGCAGATCCGACACCGTCAGTGCTCTTGGAACCATCAGTGTAGATAAAAATGGCATTATCGAACCGCGAACGGAATTCGACAAGCCTCGAGCAATATACCAAATCCAGAGTGCTCTCCTTGGGGAGCGAACTAAGTTCAATGTGGGTGTGAACCTGGGCTTGATGCCACGGTGGCAATGGGCTCTCGCTCAACTTAAAGGTGGAAGGAAGGGTGAAATCAAGCCACTGAAGCAGGCCACGAACCGAACTCTAGGTGGAAGCAAGGCTATCGCACACAACCGATATTTGCTATCAAGGGAGTCATCAAAGAGTAATGGGTAAGATGGATGGTTGGGCATCGACAGTAGTCTGCATGCATACCGACACAAGATAATGTCACACCGAGAGGTCAAGGGTAATACAGCAGCTTCGCCATAAAGACTTTCAACAGGTCTGGTATAAAATGCAACAATCACCAGGCATAATCCCTGATGATGAAAGGAGTTGAGACGGTGGAGAAGGGACGGCCGTGCAGAAGAGTATACAAAGCTTCCGTAGTCCAGCATCGACTGAACAATGGCTCAGTAAAGGTGAAGCAGGACGGTATGATCCGCTCCCCATTATGTGCCACTAAGGACACGAAGAACATTAAGGGATTGGGCAGCCAGGTAGGACACATGTGGGGACCAGCAAAGTTTCCGATCCAATATTAGCCCCAAGAATTTTGTTGTCTCCACGAATGGGTGAGCAACGGCGCCGAGATGTAGAGATGGTGGAAGAAATTCCTTGTATCTCCAGAAGTTTATACACACCGTTTTCTCAGTGGAGAAGCAGAAGCCGTTCGCAATGATCCAGGTATATAGGCATTGAAGACAACGCTCCAAGAGACACGTCCGCTGGGCGCTGCAATAAATTGCAAAAAGGGATCTGGAAACGGCGGCTGAAAGGCAATCCATGATCGGATAGATTGCAATGGCAAAGAGAGCCATGCTCAAGACAGAGCCTTGTGGCACCCCATTCTCCTGGCTATAGGTATCTGACAAAACAGAACCCACCCATACCCGGAACTTGCGATCCGCCAAAAACTCTTGAATAAAGAGAGGGAGGCAGCCACGAAGTCCCCATGTGTGCAAAGTGCAGCGAATGCCCGCCCTCCAACAGGTATCGTAAGCCTTCTCCAAGTCAAAGAACACTGCTACCATTTGACTCTTCCTTAGTTATTCATAATGAAGGTAACGAGGTGATCAGCAGCAGAGCGGTGTCTACGAAAACCACATTGGACATTAGTCACGAGGTGTCAAGATTCAAGGAGCCAGACCAACCGAGCGTTAACCATGTGTTCCATCATCTTACAGACGCAGCTCATGAGAGAAATGGGGTGATAACTGGAAGGAAGATGTTTTTCCTTCCCTGGTTTGGGGATAACAATGGCTTCACGCCAACTTGTGGGAACCTAACCTTCAGTCCATATGCGATTATAGGTGCTAAGAAGGAAATACTTGCCCACAGGAGAAAGGTTCTTCAGCACCTCAATATGGATGGAATCGGGCCCAGGAGCAGAAGATTGGGACAGAGCGAGAGCACGGTCTAGCTCCCGCATAGTGAAGGAGACATTGTAACTTTCACGATTAAAAGAGTGGAAAGATGGCAGCTGTGCCTCCTCTACCTGTTTGCGAGGGAGGAAGGCAGGGTGGTAATGGCCAGAGCTCGAAACCTCTGCAAAGAAACAGCCCAATGCGTTGGAAACATCAGCGGGGTCCACAAGGACTGTGTTCTCGATGGTCAGGCCAGAAATCGGGGAGTGGACCTTGATGTCGGATAGACAACATAGGCCACCCCAGACAGCCGAGGAGGGAGTAAAGTGGTTAAAAGAACTGGTAAAAGCAATCCAGCAAGCTTTTTTGCTGTCGTTTATAATACGACATTGCACTCCCAGTCGTTTATAGTTTATACTATTCTCCAACGTTGGGTGGCGGTGGAAGGTGCATAAAGCATGTCGCCGGGCTCTAAGAGCGTCGCGGCAGGCTGCATTCCACCAAGGAACCGGGACGCGACGTGGAGAAGAGGGTGTACGAGGTATGGAATGTTCGGCAGCGGTGATAGTAACCTCTTTGAGGTATATGACCTGACTGTCACAGCTGGGAAAAGTCTGATAGTGAAAACCAGCCAGGGAAGAATAAAGCCCCCAGTTGGATTTAGAGATGTTCCAACTGGTGGGACGAGGAGATGGGGTATGATGCAGGAAGTGGATTACACAAAGGAAATGATCACTCGAGTACGTGTCAGAAAGTGCATACCACTCAAACTGATGCGCAAGCTGAGGACTGCATATCAAGAGGTCTAAGTGGGAGTAAGCATGTGTTGTGTCGGAAAGGAAGGTCGGTGCACCGGTGTTGAGGCAAGCAAGATTAAGATAGTTGAAGAGGTCTTCTAGAAGGGAGCCTCTGGGGCAAGGTGCTGGAGAACCCCATAGGGGGTGGTGGGCATTGAAGTCACCTACCAACACGAAAGGTGAAGAGAGCTGGTCAACGAGGTGTAGCACATCTGCCCTATTAAGGGCAGACGATGGCGAATAGATATTACAGAGGGAAGAAGAAAAGCTGGAGAGAGCGATTCGGATGGCAACTGCCTGTAGGTGAGTACGCAATGAAATGGGATGGTAATACATATCGTCCCAAATGAGCATCAGAACCCCTCCATGGGCTGGAGTACCTTCCACAGGTGGCAGGTCGAAACAGAGATGTAGTGGGGGAAGCCTGCATGATCACATGGACATAACTGTTTCTTGGAGACAGACTAGAACAGGCAGTGCAATCAAAGGAGTAGTTTCAATTCCTCCCGATTGGAACGAAAGCTGCAAATATTCCATTGAAGGAGCGCCATGATAAAAAATGAGAGAAGAAAAGAAGGAACAAGCAAGCGGGGTCACCTCGACGGCCGCTGAGGACCGGACTACGCAGGAGCACTGCTATCGCTATCTAGTGGCAAAGGATCATGTTCCATAGGTTCGACCGACGCCACCACCCTGAGTTGATTAGGAGGGGCAACTTGAACTGCTGGTAAAGGGTCGGGTGCCCGACTGACAGAGCGTGCTGGTGAAACAGAAGATGGCCGAGGCCAGCAACTGTTGGATGGTATGACCGAAGAGTCACGCTGCGGCAGGGAAGGGGGGGGGGGCTGTTCTTTTTGTGAGCCTTCTTAGACGCATGACGAGTAGAAGAAGCGGAAGATGATTGAGAAAACGGAGTTTTGAGGAAATCGTCACGAACAGGATCTTTTTTGAACTCCGGGCAGGAAATTTAGGTGCCCGGGATGTGTGGGAGCTGGTCGACGAATGCACTGTAGAACGGGCAGAAGGGATCGGAGAGGTGGAACGAGCAATTTTCAGGCTAGCCGATCTGACTACAGTGTCACAGAAGGTGAAATCGCAGGCATGAGTGCCTACCTCCTTAGTTGGTCGAGGGGAGGTGAGAACCTGGCTGGAAGTACCTGCTGGGAGTACAGCGGGCTTCCTACTCGCTAATCTCCTGGATGACCTGCTCTTCTTTATAGACGGGGCAGTCCTGTGAAGCAGCAGCATGGTCTCCCATGCAATTAATGCAGCGAGGGGATGGAGGTGGACATTCACCTTCATGGGCGTCCCTGCCGCAGGTGGCACACTTGGCTGCATTAGGGCAAGATTTACTAGTATGATTAAATCTCTGGCAATGGTAGCAGTGCGTAGGATTGGGTATATATGGGCTAATGGAGATGACTTCGTAGCCCGCTTTCACTTTAGATGGTAGGTCAACTCTGTTGAAAGTCAAGAAGACAGTACAAGTCAGAATGAGATCATTGTTAACTTTTTTCATTACACGATGAACAGCCATAACTCCCTGATCGGACATATAGTCGAGGATATCCTCGTCCGATAACCCATCCAGGGATCTCATGAAGACTACCCCATGCGAAGAGTTGAGGGTGTAGTGAGCCTCCACTTTCACAGGAAAGGTATATACTAGCGTAGCCTGGAGTAATTTCTGTGCCTGAAAGGCATTCTCAATTTCAAGCAACTAGGTTCCATTACGCTGTTTGGAGCAGATCTTCCAGGGACCTGCAATCACATCGACACCCTTCTGAATAATAAAAGGATTTACAGAAGAAAAATCCTGATCATCAGTACGAGATACTACAAGGAACTTGGGAATATTAGGTAAGACTTTCTTGGACTGAGATTCATCATGTTTTCGTTTTTGGGTCAAAGTTATAATAGATTTGGAAGGTTTCATAGCAGAAGAGTCCCCCACGATTACAGGCGTCTCCGATGGCAAGCTCCTTCCTTGTGGGGGCCCTCACAGAGTGCAGCCGCCTTAGGTGACTGTTCGCACGTCAGATCACACCTCCCGAGAATGGACGGAGGGACCAATCGGCATGTTCAGAAGGTACCAGCTCGGGTAATCACCCCTACCTGGGTCTCCCTCGCAAACAGGTAGAGGAGGCACGGCCGCCTTCTTTCCGCTCTTTTAATCGTGAAAATTATAACGTCGCCTTCACCATGCAGGAGCTAGATCGTGCTCTCGCCCTGTCCCGGTCTTCTGCTCCCGGGCCCGATTCCATTCATATTGAGATGCTGAAGAACCTCTCTCCTGCGGGCAAGTGCTTTCTTCTTAGTACCTACAATCGCATATGGACTGAAGGTCATGTTCCCACAAGTTGGCGTGAAGCCATTGTTGTCCCCATCCCCAAACCAGGGAAGGACAAACACCTTCCTTCCAGTTATCGCCCCATTTCTCTGACGAGCTGCGTCTGTAAGGTGATGGAACGCATGGTTAATGCTCGGTTGGTCTGGCTCCTCGAATCTCGCCGCCTCCTGACTAATATCCAATGCGGTTTTCGTCGACACCGCTCTGCTGCTGACCACCTCGTTACGTTGTCGACCTTCATTATGAACAACTTTCTAAAGAAGCGTCAAACAGTAGCAGTTTTCTTCGACTTGGAGAAGGCATACGATACCTGTTGGAGAGCAGGCATTCTCCGCACATTGCACACATGGGGCCTTCGGGGCCGCCTTCCTCTTTTCATTCAAGCGTTTTTGGCGGATCGCAAGTTCCGGGTACGGGTGGGCTCTGTTTTGTCAGATACCTTTTGCCAGGAGAATGGGGTACCACAGGGCTCCGTCTTGAGTGTGGCGCTCTTTGCCATTGCAATCAATCCGATCGTAGATTGCCTTTCAGCCGACGTCTCCGGATCTCTTTTTGTTGACGATTTCGCAATTTATTGTAGCGCCCAGCGGACGTGTCTCTTGGAGCGTTCTCTCCAACGTTGTCTTGACCGTCTATATTCCTGGAGCATCGCAAACGGCTTCCGATTCTACACTGAGAAAACTGTGTGTATCAATTTCTGGAGATACAAGGAATTTCTTCCACCTTCTCTATGCCTCGGCCCTGTTGCTCTCCCTTTCGTGGAGACTACAAAATTCTTGGGACTCATGTTGGATCGGAAACTTTGCTGGTCCACACATGTGTCCTACCTGGCTGCCCGTTGTGCCCGATCCCTTAATGTTCTTCGGGTCCTCAGTGGCACGTCATGGGGAGCGGATCGTACCGTCCTGCTTCACCTTTACCAGGCCATTGTTCAGTCGAAGCTCGACTATGGAAGCCTTGTATACTCTTCAGCACGGCCGTCGATTCTCCGCCGTCTCAACTCTATCCACCATCGTGGATTACGTCTGGCGACCGGTGCATTTTATACCAGCCCTGTTGAAAGTCTGTATGCCGAGGCTGCTGTATTACCCTTGACCAATCGACGTGACATACTCTTGTGTCGGTACGCATGCCGCCTACGGTCGATGCCCAACCATCCATCTTACAGATTATTTTTTGACGACTCACTCGATCGCCAATATCAGTTGTCTGCGATTGCCTTGCTTCCACCGGGAGTTCGGTTTCGCCGCCTGCTACAGCGGCTCGATTTTACCCTTCCTTCCACCCTTCGGTTGAGCGAAAGCCCATTGCCACCGTGGCATCAGGCCCAGGTTCACACACACTTCGAACTTAGTTCGCTCCCCAAGGAGAGCACTCCGGATTTGGTATTCCGCTCGAGGCTTGTCGAACTCCGTTCGCGGTTCGATAATGCCGTACTTATTTACACTGATGGTTCCAAGAGCACTGCCGGTGTCGGATCTGCCTTCGTCGTCGGGGACAACCGTTTCCAATACAAGCTCCCTGACCGGTGCTCAAACTGCTGACTCCCTTAGTGCCCTGCAGAGTCTTAAGGACCCTTTCTCGAACCATCCTCTTGTGTATCGGATCCAACGCTCCCTCCAGTTGCTAGCAGATGATAGCTGTCACGTTTCTTTCCTGTGGGTCCCTGGCCATGTGGGTGTGCCCGGGAATGAGGCCGCCAACACAGCAGCTCTTTTGCCTCGCATGGCTACCTTTTGCGTCTCATCGGACGATGTTCAACGGGCTCTTCGCCGGAGTATCGTGTCGCAATGGCACAGTGTGTGGCTTTCACTGTACAACAATAAATTGCGAACTGTCAAACCGATCCCGACCGCTTGGAGGACATCCTCACGCCCCTCTCGGCGGGAGGAGGTCATCCTGGCTCGGTTGCGGATCGGTCATTGCCGTTTCAGCCACCGTCACTTGCTATCCGCCGAACCTGCAACGCTATGCTCCTGCAGTGAACTGCTGACAGTGCGACATGTTTTACTGACTTGTGTTAATTTTAATCATCTCCGTGTAGCCCTTCACTTTCCGTCTACTCTGGAGGAAATTTTAGCTGATGACACACGAACAGCTGCTCGAGTTTTGCGTTTTATCAACTTGGCCAACTTATCCAAGGATATTTAACTCTTTTAATTGTCTTTTATCTTTCGTTTTTAGCCTCTTGTTGATGTTCTGACAGTCTACATTTTTTTAGATCATAGCGAATCTATGTTCTTGGCTGGGCGCTAATGACCATAGAAGTTGTGCGCCCTAAACCCACAAAAAAAAAAAAAAAAAACCTACCTGGGCCCAGCCTGTACCGGAGGGGGGGGGGGGGAGGGGGCGTTACGTTCATGCCCTACATGTCTACCCGTAGCGGGGAGTTACGCCTTATGCCTTACATTTATTTTTAATATCTCTAAAAAGAAAGAAGAGTACCTAAATTAATATACATCATACATGCTCACACTGGGTGTCTATGCAGCTTTATTATTTTGTTCCATCTCAACTTTGGACATGTTTCAATTTATGGCATATCATTCTTAAAATACATTTAAATGTCCTTTATCTTAAGCACCACAGGTATAGATTGCAACCTAATGTAGACTATACTTGTTCTCACCAGTAGGTGTCCATGCATCTTTGTTATCTTGTTCCATCTCAACTTTGGAAATGTCATTTTATGGCAAATTATCACTCTTAAAATATATTTCAATGTTTACCTTAAGCACCACAGGTATAGGTTACAACCTATATCTTCCACATTGCCTTATAACCATTATGATATAAATTGTCCAGTAAGAAAAGAAAATTTGTCCTTTTTAAGTACTGGTCATTTTATTCCATAACTATGAATGATCAATTTAGATTATGTTTAGATTATATCCAAATAAGATGAATGTACTACAAGTATAACCTGTAACTTATACCTTTACATTTTCTTCTTACCATAAGGTAGTATCCATTTTAATGCATTTATGTATCCCTCTTTAACACTGTTCTATTTTAGTGTGATCAGATTTTGATTGGTTCCACATATGTTTATTTTAAAAGATGACTGCAGCACAGGTATAATCTGTAACCTGAAAATAGTTTCATTTTATTATAACCACCAGGTGTTTACCCAATTGCTAGTCAATTTTCCTTATCCCCTCATTAACACAGGTCCATTTATGACATGGATGATCTCTTTAGATTATGTCCATGTATGATTATGCTTGATATTGTTTTCTTCAAATACTAGCCCCACATAGTATCCTTGTTTTATCACTGATAAATTTTATAATTTTGCACTTATGGATGTGATTGAGCCAAGATCCATGCGAGACTACTGTAGTCTCTAGAATTGTACCTTATTATATTCAAATGTATGCCTGAACACAGCTGTCCACTTGTCACATGTATCTTATGGTTCATTGTATCTATACAACATTTTATGTAACGTGTATATTTGTAAATAATTGTAAAAAACCATCTTGTACGAGCATTTTGTGATTCAATGGCACTTGTATACTGCCTATGTATATATATTTTTTGATTTTCAAACCTTGATTATATTCATATTGCCATGTTGTCTGTTGTCTCATCATAGCCCATAAGTTTTAAATGACATTGTCCTTTCACATAATTTATCTACCTAGGACTCTTGATAGATTTTTTACAGTATTAACTTTTAACATATGGTGACTAACATCACAATGGTCTAGCTTGCGTACTTTTTAACATTTGTCATGTTTGTGCTGTATTTAGCAACGCCCAGTCCCATTCTTTAGCCCTCCCACGCATCCCTTGTCGTACGCCCTATCCCATTAGTATTTTTAATGTACTTAAAATTTGTGTCATATGTTTATAAGACTTAAATTTTGTAGCCATATTTTTCACTGTTTCTATGACTGCACACAGTACAGAGTGCCAAAGATGATATACAGTAGAACCTCATTTTTACACTTTTCAAGGGACTTTAGTAAAATAGTGTAAAATGCAGGAAAACATAAAATGCAGGAAGTAGTGTTTTAAATGGTAAAATGTGCTTACTGGATCAGCCTCACATTTTCGTAGTTTATTTGTGATATATGTACATAATAAGCATCTAAATACTCGCCAGGAAGTTTATTATACAATAAAGGTTATCCAAATTTTTACTATTTTAAGCACAGGGCAGAACTGGTCATTTTATGGGAAGTAGAAATTTTTGACGTAATTTCATTCATTATAATTGAAGACGCCACTGCTTGGCTATGTAAAACATCTTCAAAATTACTTGAACTGCTTCGATATCATTTGGACGCCGCTGCCAGGCTATGTAACATATCTTCAAAATTACTGCCTTTTACTGGCATTAATTATTTACGTAGTAAAACTCCTAAAGTTCCGTTCTTTTTGCATTTTTCGATGTTTCACTTGACAATATTAGAGAATTTATTCATGTTCTTGAGTGCAAACATATGCATAAGTATTTTTGTGACGTTTGCATAGGATTGGCATCTCACACTATTACCACTTTTTTGAGGTTGTGGGTATTATGATACCAAACTTTGACAGATAACATTCTTTATGAATCAGAAATGTGTATCACAAAAACAATGCAACTCTCTATTCTCACATCAAAGCAACTGGTTCTGATTGAGTACACGCCAGCCACTGTGGCAAAGAAGCTGGTGGAAAGAGGAACTACATCGTTACAAATCGGCGTGTCGTAAGTCAACTAGATACGTACTGCCAATACGCGAAATATACGTTTGATTAAATGCAAAATGTCAAGAAACTCGACTGTGAATAATTTTCAAGTGCTATACTTTAAGGGGAAAGCCATGCTAGCATCAATTTATGTAGATTACGTCATTTTTTTCTTCACGAACATGCTTTCAAAAAGTGTACAATGCAGGAAAAGTGTAAATATGATAATGCAAAAATGAGGGTAAATTAACATTGTGAACATAGGAAATTTGACAGGACCGGCAAAAAATGGTGTAAATGGCAGGAAAATGTAAAAACCGGGAACGTAAAAATGAGGTTTTACTGTATGTGTAGTTTTATTCCAGTACCCTTTAATGTTAACCCTGTGCCATCTGGTGGCAAGTGGGCCTAGCTTACCTGTTACGGTGTTTCCCCCTCTCACCACAGCTGGACATGTGAGTAGTTCAACACCGTCACTAGACATCCACGATGGTGTTTTAATCAAGCATCTACACTAATCTGGTTGTAATTCCCATCAATTTTTTTAAATTTTTTGGAAGTATATATGTATATGGTTTGTACTCCTGTAGATATTTTAATTACTTGCTTTAAATATCTGAAATGTAATATTCTTTTTTATTCTTTTGCACCACAGATCTGATGATCTCAAAATGCGTCATACGAAATAAAGCTAATTGCGACCGAGACTTTTCAAAAAATTTCATGCCTGCCAACGTATGGTCGCTTGTCCACAAAATTGAAGGTTTCATGAACCAAGTTATAAATGATGTACTCTTATTAACAAGCACAATTCCAACACGAAATCAGAGGTGAAACAACAGACTTCAGTAAAATAAAAGATCAGACACCTGGCAAAGAACAGGCCAATTTTTTTACCAAGTCAGATACATTAAGTAAATTTTGGAGCAGTTTCTGAATTGCTAATGCACTCAAAAGTGATGAATGTTCAACATTCAAAGATTTTTTAGCAAAAAACTGTCAACATTTAACCACTGAACAAAATTTCTTCTTTCCATTTCAGAATTGTTAACCTTACACTGTTTTCGCAATACAAGTTTTAGTTGAATGCTTTTCTCTTCAGTTTTCCCAACATACAAAATGGCCTCTATTACAATGGAATCTTTATTGTGACTTTAAACATCTTGCCTCTTGCTCAATTATTAATCTCTCCACTGTACTCAACCCACAACTTATGAGGACACTGGACAATGATCAGCACAAATTTGCCATCACCAAAACAAAATTGCTCAGAGGCTAACAGTTTCGTTATCACACTGATAAACAGTTGCAAATTCTTCATCCAAACAAGTAACAATGTTTCACTTAAAAAAAATTCACTTAAAATTTATATACCATTTATTGAGAACTTAACATTTTTCTTTACAGCTAACAATTGAGTTATAACTTTTTTTTTACACCATAGTCTTCAATCTCATAAAACTTTAGTTTCAAACTTAACTATCACAGCAACTAGTGATTTTAAAGAACTACATATTATGCTCTTTATACATTTCAGAACAGAACAAGAATATCACTTTCACACTGAAGCCCATAAAGTTTTACAGACTACAACCACCACGAAGCCTTAGAACCAAATGTAATGTGGACTCTTTCTGAATATTGTAGTCAGATAAAGTACGCCCATCTTCCAATTGTTTTCCAGCAAAAATAAGCCTCTGCTGGTCTGGTGGAATTCCTTCTTTGTCTTGGATTTTGGCCTTCACATTTTCAATAGTATCTGATGGTTCAACTTCCAGTGTTATTGTTTTACCTGTTAATGTCTTGACAAAAATTTGCATGCCACCACGCAATCTGAGCACCAAATGCAGTGTTGATTCTGAAATATAATTTATCGCAGTTGTAAAATCAAAAGTTACTGGTCAACTATGTAGTACACCACAAGAAGATATAAGGAGCTCTAGTTACCTTTTTGGATATTGTAATCTGAGAGGGTACGACCATCTTCTAGTTGTTTCCCTGCGAAGATGAGCCTCTGTTGATCAGGTGGGATCCCTTCTTTATCCTGGATTTTTGCCTTAACATTTTCTATGGTATCTGATGGTTCCACTTCCAGAGTTATTGTTTTACCAGTGAGAGTTTTCACAAAAATTTGCATACCACCACGCAGACGCAATACCAGATGCAAAGTTGATTCTGAAATGAAAAATATTCAGGCATTATAATACCCTACACTTAATGTGATGCAACAGCCTACCATGCCTATTAAATGAAAAATTTTTCATAATTAAATTTTCAATAATATCTGAAGTTTCATTGGGTGTGACTATTTCATAGTACTTTTTTCAGGGTATTGCAGCAAGCCCGTGTAAGTCACTTTGAAAATTGTGTGCTGTTTGTTGAGTATTTTGAAACCTGAAGTTATTGCAGGCAAACTGCAAGAAATAGGCAAATGCAAAATCATCATTTGGAAACCCAAACAGTGTTTTGAAGGGAAGTTTTTAGCAATTTCAAAATACTTTCAGATGCTGAAAAGGCTCTTGCTGTGACATGTCATTGTTCCACTGAAATCTATTTTAAAACCTATTTCTCTACATCCATTTCAGACTACTTGTTTGAATGTCTAAATCACCTCTACACAATACATAAAAACATTTTACTACACTCAGTTTAGTCTGTAGCATCTTTATCAATAAGTGACACTAGAGGCTTGGAGGGGGGGGGGCTCAACTTTACTCAATATTTTATACTCTGAAAATAATTGCATGTTAATTTCATACTTTGATCAGTTTAACTGCATCCATAATCTTAAGTGAAGACCAAATAACCTAAGCACATTTACACATTTATCATATAAATATGGATCACTGAAAAAGTAGGTGCAGCACAATGACACCCCATTATGTTACACAGTTTATGTTTGCTTTTGTTTATTTTTTACTATATGTATTATTTTCTGAATTTTTAACCACAATTTAAAATCTTAAACTTGCCTTTTGTAGATTATACTCTACATTATGTAGATCTACATCCTGCCCTTCAGCTGTAAGCTATCACTACCTTCACCCATTATTTGCAAAGTCAGTACTGAGGTAACAACAGGTTCCAAGATCACCCATGACATTTGTTTATATGTGTAAATTGATGAGCATTGCACACAAAAAGTATCTGGCATCAAATACTTGAGTAGCACCATTTAAACATAAGGAATATTTAACAAAGCATATACTTCAATAAAGAAAAGTATTTGATTGTCAAAGTATTACCATCTTAATTCACAGGCCAATAATATGAACTATTACATTTTTGGCACCAACTCTTTAGGATAATTTAGTTTTCCAGAAATTTATACATTCATGTTTACAGTCTTGTTGACTGGTTTAGTACTTTAACTAAGCTATATTATCAGTCCCTCCTACCTGATGTCAATTTGAAAAGAACAGAGGTGATGGTCTACAGCTACGTGTGTTAAACATGTTAATTCGCAATTTGCAAAAACTACTAACTTTAGCTGCTATTCTAAATGTGGTCTATCTTAACATGAATATTTGTGCCGGACCACGACTCCAACCCAAATCTGCATTTTTTGAGCAGTTGCCTTAATGCCTTGGCCATCCAAGCATGTTCCCCAGCCAGATCCAAACTTCCACACATTGGACAACTTTGAATCATTAAAGAAATATCAAGAGTACATTCACCCAAGTAATAATAATTTTGTATGCTAGAGTGTTTAAAAGCTTTTTATCTGAAAGACTTAGGGCAATCCATTACTGAACATTTTAAAAATCAGACACTTGAAAATGTGAAGAAATGCATGTGGCCTGGAACACAATTACCCATCACTTTCATATAATTTTGTAAAAATATTTTTGTGATTACTAAACAATGAACTGATCCAACAAAGATCAATTTTTTCTGACAGTCTAGCATCCAGTACTGAACCACTTTGTATAGATTGACTCTCCAATCAAGTACAGGAGCCAGGTTAGTGCAAAGCTTTAGAGCACTGGCAAATTTCCACACTATACAGGGCATTTTAAGGCAACAAGAACAAGAGGGAGTTATTCCTAGTCGTGTTTGATGAGGCAGAATGTGGGCAGTTAGTGGTCTGGTGCTGAAGCCTGGGTGAAATGCTGAACAAAGAGTGCTGACCACACCCTTTAAGAGATACCCAGGATATCTGCAGGACAGCAGCCAAAAAAAGGCACCAGATTTTTTGGTCATACCTGAAAAGTGGGGTTGTGTGTTGCTATGGTAGCACCACATTGTTCTTATATCTATTCTGCCATTTAACAAGACAGCAGGCCCACACATGAAACTACTTAGAAGGCCAAAAGGAGATCAAGAGACGCAGCTTGTAGCATTGGAGAACACCACGACTGTCTAATAACTATAGTAATTTCCATAGTCCACCAGGGGCCACCTTATATAGGCCATAATTGGAGATATAAGAAAAAGCAGCTGCCAAGGGGATGGCAGCAGTCAAACACTGTACAAATTTAACACTGCCATCTGGTCTAGATGTTAGGATGGGTGTTTAAGAAACAGCTTCACAATCAGCACAGGGAAAGACCAACCTGGGAGGGTATTCAGATAAGCAACATTAAAGCAATGACAACTGGAAATGCTGCCACATACTGTCAATTGACTACAAATCAATGACAATGTCCCACAAGCAACATTGAAATGCTTGGGGGGCTTCAGTGTTATGGATGAAGAGGTAGAGTCCTGCCACTGGGGTTTCAACAATTTTGTCCCCAAAAGTGGACACAGTATCAATGCACAGTGTTTTGGCCACTGAAATCTGTAAGAAAGTGGGAGGCAGATGTATAAGGAGATCAGTGTGGGAACTGAGCATAAGAGGCCAGTGTGGAGAAAAATTTCTTATTATTGTGGAGTTTAGGTGGATCCAAACAGCTGCACCTCTATTGTAGTAGAGAGGAGAATCAAACTGCTAGCTGTGTTGATTAGCAGACGTGTGTACAAATGCTACCTGAAACTTTTCAAGGACTGATCCAGTTCTGGCAGTAAGCTTTGAAACTCTGAAGAGTTGATGAGTGAGCATACATGAGGTGAGAAAGGTAAAAGACTATAGTTCTGGAAGGCATTTGCATTTCCATTGGAGAAACCTGATAAATCTGAATGTAAAGGAGTCACAATAGGTCATTTCACTGAATCAGTGGTTGTCACCTCTGAAGATGGAACAACAGCCACATACTCCAAAACAGACAGAGGGAGAAGCCAAACCACCTTTGTGTCAAGAGATGGTGGTGGGGGTGTGGTGGTGTCATCCTGAGATTTGCAGCAGCAGCAGCAGCAGCAGCAGCAGGACATAAGCTGTAGAAGTTGACAATACTGGGTGGAAATATTTCTGTCCACCCTCAGAATAAACAAAGTCTGCAGTTCTTGACTTTTTTATACTGGACAATCCTGAGACTTTTGAGCATGTGAGCCAGATCACACACTTTGGCAGTGGGGTGCAAGAGTGCTACATACAGAGAAGACTATGGACAAGACATATGCAGTCACTGCAACCAGGATTGGTATGACCTCTGGAGAACATGGCCAACATGAGGGCAATAAAAGCAGCACATACAAAGTGGGATTATGGCTCTACATCACATCTGTAAACCAAGACCTTACTTTGACACAGAGTAAGCCAGGGATGAAGGTGCCAGTATCAACACTTATCCTTAGTGCCTCAGGAGACTAACAAAACTAAGACCACACTGTTCCCAATTTGCCCAGAATTCATCAATTGATTGTAGGTGGCGGCCTATGAAAATCCCTTGGGTCTTGTTTAAAGACTGGCGAGGGACAATACTGGGGATGTCTATCAATTGCTGACATGCAGCCAATTGACGAGGCAGCTGACTGGCCAAAGGTCCTTATTAGAAGGAAGCCAGATTACATCCTACTCTGTGCCTCTTATCTGCTCCACAAGAAAGAGGTTTAGAAATAACTAATTTCTCCCCATCTGTCTAATAGACAAGCATCAGTGTAGGGTTTTAACTAGTCAGAAACTCTGGCCCTTCCCAGAGGCAAGCAGAGGGAAGGTTGTGGAAGATAAGGCAGGAGTTAAAGAAACATTACATTCACTACAGAGCACACATTTCATATGCAGATTGGCCACCTTGGTACCACCACCCCTCAGGTTAAGCACAAACCCTGAGAGCAACCAGCCACAGTGAAGACTGCATGGCAGGTATGGTCTCTTCACAGAATTCTGATGCCTCAAAGATAAGCAACTACTAAGCATAAACATGCCAGTTCAATAACAAGTATTGTTATCCCTATAGAGTCAGTCTTACCACATGAACTCTTTACCATGCTGGTGGCCTAGCATAGGTGAGAAGGGAAAAGAGGAGCAGGTAGCAAATTCTATAGAAGCTAGGTAGGGAGTACTTTCCTAAGTGCCCCACACTAAAATTTAGGAAGTCCAATCCCAAATGGGACCAAACTGTCTCAAAAAATTGGCAGAGACACAAACAAGAAGTAAAAGCATAAAGATCAACAGATCTGGGGGAACAGTAGAGATGTATTTCAAATGGGTCTTCTTCTTCTTCTTCTTCTTCTTCTTCTTCTTCTTCTTCTTCGGAAACAGCACATAAGCCAGAAGAAAATATCAATCTTGGAAGTACCCGTAATCAAACATGGATGCTCATAGCAGCCACCTACACACACCAGGAAAGAAACAAAACCTTAGCAATCCACTGAGCTATTTATGGCAGTGAACCCTGGATACAAAACAAAACATGCAAAATCACTGCCTGTGAAATTAAAAACTGAAACCTGAAATGGGACTGTCATACTGAGGAACACTAAGTCTAAAAAAAAAAAATTGTATGAATAAGCTTTAAGGCATCATCCTATGGCAATCTATATATTTTTGAACCTGCTTACTGTATTTGTCCCTGTCTCCTATGATTTGTACCCCACACATTTCCTTCTAATGTCAAGTTTATTCCTTTATGTCTCTGAAAGTGTCCCTCTTAATCTGTTATAACTAACTTTTTATCTTACCAATTCTGTTTAGCACATCAGTTATGTGATCTACCCAACCAAACTTCCACATTCATCTGTAGCACCAGATTTCTAAAGCTTCTACCATCATTTTGTCAATTACTTATTGCCCACTCCCATAGAATGCTATACTCTAGACAAATGCTTTCAGCAAGGACTTCTTAACATTTAAATCACATTGGAAGTCAACAAATTTCACTTCAGAAACTTCTTCCCATAGCTATTATGCATTTTGTATCATCTTTACTTCAACCACCAGAAGTTACTTTACTACCCAAATAAAACTACTTTTATTGTCTCATTATCTAATGTAATTCCTTCTGCATCACCTGGTTTTGTGACATCCCATTACCCTCCTTTTACTCTTGTTAATGTTTATCTGTATATATTCCTTTCAACACACTGTCCATAGCATTCAATTGCTCTTCCAGGTCCTTTGCTGTGACAATTACAGTGTCATCAGGAAAATGTTTTTATTTTTTCACTCTGAACTAATTCCCTCTCCTAATTTCTACTTGCATTTCTTCATAACTTGTTTCATGTACAGATTGAACAACCTTGGGGAAAGCTACAACACATCTAAAAGTGTCAAAAGCTTTCTCCAGATCTACAAATGCTGAAAACTTAGGATTCCTTTTCCTTAAGCCACACTTTAAGGAAAGTAATTTCAGTATTGTCCTCCATTTGTCTGTAAATAATTGTTAGTACTTTGTATTCATGACTATTTCACATTATCTGCACTTACTCTCTTGCAGTACTGTATTCTTTAAGTCCAAGGGTATTTCCCTGTCTCTTACATCTTGCATACTAGGTGGGACAATTTCTTCACGAACAATATCAGCAGTTCAGATGGAGTATCATCTACTCCATGGGACTCCCATTATCAGTTATGTCAAATTATTCTTTTCCTCTTCTAGCTTATCTTCCTCTACTACATCTTCCATTTCTAGAATACTGCCTTCAATTTTATTTCCTTTGAGTAGTTCTTGATACTCTTACAGCTGCTTTTCTTGTCTCCAAATATCTTATTTTTCTGTAAGTGGTAACTATCTTTCCCCTATTTATACATTTTTCTATGGTCTCGTTTGTCCTCTAGCCACTGCTGCTTAGCCAGTCTGCACTTCCCACCAACCTCATTTTCAGAGATCTGTACCCCCTTTTGCCTGCTTCTCTTTATACATCTTTAACCAATTAAAGGAGAACATGTAAATTCAGTAACTTCTGTGTTACCCAAGGGCTTATATTAGGCCTTATCCTTCTGCCTGTATGTTTGTCTGCAATCTTCCCTACTCTATCTGAGCTACCCATTTTTTCCTACTGTATTACTTTCTCCAGTTTCATATAATCCTTGCATAATGCTCCCTTGTGAAACTCAAGCACATCTAGTTCCTTTAAGTTGTCCAGGTTCCTTCTTAATTTCCTTTTTTGCAGCCTCTTTAGTTGTAATATACATTTATAACCCGTAAGTTGTGGTCAGAGTCTAACCCCCGAAATTTAAGATCAGTAGGTCCACCAGTGAAAAGAGAGTCCCTAACAGGTCCAGAGGTCTAATACATGAAAGGAAGAAGGTGCCTAATTGCCTAACAGTATTCTCCAGTCACTATGTAATTAGTTCCTCAGTGGGGATAATTAAACTAAGTGCACCCTGTACCATTCTTCCAACTGAAAAAAATCATTGGCAGTAAGAAGAATCAAACCTGGGTCCTCATGGAGGCCTTCTGTCATTGGCACAAGCAACAGTTTAACAGTTACATCACTCAAAATGTTAAACTATATTTTTGTACAGCTAAGCTCCATACCTTTTTGTATGTTGTAATCTGAGAGAGTTCTTCCATCCTCAAGTTGTTTACCAGCAAAGATTAATCGCTGTTGATCTGGCGGTATTCCTTCTTTGTCTTGAATTTTTGCTTTTACATTTTCAATTGTGTCTGATGGCTCAACTTCCAATGTTATTGTTTTCCCTGTCAGAGTTTTTACAAAAATCTGCATGCCACCTCTAAGACGTAGCACTAAATGCAATGTAGACTCTGAAATTTAAAGATATAAGTAGGTTAGAAAGCTAAAATCAATAATAAAGCCTTTAGACACAGTACCCTTTTGTTATATTTCAAGCAGCCACCAGTCTTAATGGCCAATGAACATAAGTTCAACAATTTCTTTCCATATTTAAAACAACCATGTTTACTACTTCAGAAATTTTTCTGTGGCAACAGCACCAATTTCAATATAATGCCCAGGAATGTATGAATAATATAGAGAATATTACTTGGTTGCACACCATTACCTTCTATGCCACTTTTACAGAATCATAGTCAATAAATGAAAACAAAATTCATTTAAGCACAATTATTTAGTGGTAGGAAGAAACTACACAAAAATTGTGAGCAGCATGGGGGTGAAGGTATTGCTTACTATGTCTTAAAACTAGGGCTTCTAAAAAATATCACAATAAAAACTACATTAAATTTTCCATTAAACTGAAGAATTTCACTATTTTACTAACGATACACAAAAAAGGAATATATCACAAGATCCACACCAAGAATGTCTGAGCAAAGTGGAACTACATACTACTACATTACAGTGCTGTAAATGAAGCATGTAATTTTACACTTCCATTCGGCTCATTTTGAAATTTGTCTTTTTGTCAGTCATGTTGCCAAACAGTTTGATAATATATAGCTTGTAATGACAGTGACACACAATGCTCCATGAAAATTACCCATATGGTGCATTCATCCTTCATTTAATATTGCCCATGCCCTATTTTTTCCACCCCCCCCCCCCTCTCTCTCTCTCTCTCTCTCTCTCTCTCTCTCTCTCTCTCTAGCACTGCACACTTGTGCATGCAAGATTTCCTGGAAATCTACACCCTGCCTAAAGCATGTCAGTAGGAAACTTTTGCTATTTAGCAGACCACATGTCACAAGGGCCATGTGCCTTTCTGCAGCATACCAGATTGCTTTGGTGAGTAGCAATCTATTCTCAAAAATATTGCTACAGTTTTGTAAACCACTTTATAAAATGATATGCAAGTGACACAATGAAACTAAACTGACCTCCATATAACAGCCTCAAACACCCTTAAATATTTCCTTTTCAAGAATAATGATGAATGTTTAATTTTTCATTTCAAAGTGATAGTTCAAAGCTAAGTTTCCAGCCAAACACTGAAATTTGCCAACAAATTTTTGTCCATTTCTAGTATATCTTGTTTTCATACTTTTTAGCTAATCACCTTTTGTTACACTTTCATTTAAACAACTCAAACAATGACATTGATCAATAGCACACCAAGGAAGGACACTAATGCCCACATATACATGTTTTCTTTCTACAAATTTTTGCTGCAGCACTTACTCCAGGATAGGACAGAGGCATTGTGTGGACATGCCTTTTTTAATGTTTAACAACAACTTTACTGATCAATGCAACTGAGTTTCTTGGGGCTTCCACAATGTGTGCGTGTGTGTGTGTGTGTGTGTGTGTGTGTGTGTGTGTGTGTGTGTGCGCGCGTGTGTGCGTGTATCCTTTGCTCTTTTTCATGAAAGGTGTAGAATTATACAAAGAAAGTTTAGGCACCAGGAAGTTTTGAATGTACATACCTTTCTGTATATTGTAATCTGACAGAGTCCGTCCATCTTCCAACTGTTTCCCTGCAAAAATTAGCCTCTGCTGGTCTGGTGGAATGCCTTCTTTATCCTGAATCTTTGCTTTGACATTTTCTATTGTGTCTGACGGCTCAACTTCTAATGTTATTGTTTTGCCAGTCAACGTTTTCACAAATATTTGCATTCCACCTCTGAGACGGAGAACTAAGTGAAGTGTTGATTCTAGAAAAAGGGGAATGGAAATCTTAATTGTTTCAATAGAAAAACTTAATATCTTAAGGATACAGGCAATCTTCACCCAAGATAGGTATGTCATACAGGTACACAAAATTAACTGTTTTAGTTCAGAGTAACTACTGATATGTTAAAGGCACAAAATGGAAAAGGATAAATTACCTTTTTGTATGTTGTAATCTGACAAAGTGCGACCATCTTCCAGCTGTTTGCCAGCAAATATCAGACGCTGCTGATCAGGTGGAATACCTTCTTTGTCTTGAATCTTTGCTTTAACATTTTCAATTGTATCTGAAGGTTCAACTTCCAATGTTATTGTCTTCCCCGTTAATGTCTTCACGAAGATCTGCATGTCTGCTTTGTGGTATCTGCAAATAAAATAATTATATTGCACACTATAATTTCTAATGCAACTATGAGGGCCACTTTTAAAATAAGAACCAATAGTGCATCATGTCACAAGCCATCAATTTACTGTCAGATTTCTCTGCCAGTTTCTAAGCAAGTTGCCATTCCACTTAATATATATTTACTTTGGCACCATTTCAATCAGTAATCCTGCTGATTACTAAGTGGGCTCAGTTATACTGTTTTCAAAGACACAACAAGTTCATCCTGCTAAATTCACTAACAGCTTTCTCAAGTTTATGGTACAAGTGGAATGAACCTTTGAAATGTGTTCAAATGGTGTAGGCTGTTTAACAATGTACATGGCCTGAATGAAAACTGCGCAAAATGTGGGAGGCAGTTTGCCAAAGCACACTCAGTACAATGAGCTGTATTTGATTCTTGGAAAATATGTTGAAAGAAACTGATGTTGGGATCCAAAAGTGGGTGCCATGACTATGTTTAAATGTTAATGGTAGCTGTATTGAAAAATGAGAAGTTTGCATATTGCACTTTGTGATACAATTTACTGTCATAAATGCAGCTTTCCTTATTCAATTACAAACCTGTTCTTTCTTTAAAAATCAACATTTTAAGTAGAAAAGCACAAAATATTTCAGAAATTTCTTAAATATTCTGAAAATACAACACACATACCTCTATCGATAAATATTTTTACACAGCACAATGTGTGCTGTCTTGTGCAATGTCGCAATTACTGTGTGCCTCAGTGACTTTTTGACCTTGTAACAAACACCCATATTGACAATAGACTTTACATGACACCACTAAGCAGGCTGTCAACCGATCCAGCCGTGGCTAGCCTCAGAGTGTTGGCACTGAAATGTCAGTGAAAACAACAGTAGTAGTAGTAGTAGTAGTAGTAGATGGGGCAGCATCAAAGTTGTTCACAGCAACAGCTGCACATGTTCTCAGTGGCAGCCATGTAAATGTGAGTAGTGTCTTATGATGGAGCACGAAGGAGGGGACAAGTGACCTGTGGTCCAACAGTCATTACTTTACACCCAGTGGCACTTGACAGGATAAGTAGGTGGACAACAAATAAAACTGAGTTTTTTTTGCAAGCAATGAACCGTTTAGCTTACAGTAGCATACACTTTTCGTGCATGCAAAACTGGATTTCTTCACGAAATAAGTTTTTCCATGCAGGAGAAAGTAAGCTAACTGGAAAAGAGCTAAGTAGTCTAAGTAAAAGCGAGCATCACAAAGTGTCACAAAATTCCGAATTCTATGTTAACTACCAAACTTGCCAGTAAACGGAAATAAGATCTAATGCTGCAAAAGCTAGGCCAGGCAGTACAGTATTAACAAAAACACTTTCCTCTTTAGGCCTAAATAACTAATAATGACCATAACTTAAGACAATAGATACAACTAAGTTCAACAGCATATTTTAAAAGGTTTCATTTTAACATTAATCTCATTGTCACATTTATTTTATCATCCCACTTCAAAAATGTATAAGTGTGATTATACTGTATAATACACTTATTTTGTGATAAGAACTTATTCCACAATGATCTTTCTGAAAGTGCATTACCACTATTTGTCACATTTTGCTTTCTTGATAATGTTTGGAACAATTACCAGGAATTGAGTGGGGCTATTAATCCTACATTCACATTTTTCACTGGGATAATTCATATGTAAATAAGGCAAGACACTGCCCATTTCACATGGTATGTACTACAGAATATTGTTCACGATTTATTTTAGGTCACATCAGCTTGTCAATGTTTTTGGAGTTTATATCTGTCTTATCAGTGGTCTTTTTTACAAAGATGTTCAATTACTGTATCTCTTACTCAAATTTGTGTGCAATATTAGTATGAACAACAAACTATAAATCACCATCTGTGGGGGTGCGAGCTCCGGTGTGCATGGGCATTAGAAAGTGGACCTTTTAAGTTTTTCTTTAACTCAAAACCACAATTTCTGGTGAAAAGTGCAAGAGTAGATGATTAAAATGCATAAATTTTACTACAAAAATCTTCATAATTTCTCTATGATCATTATTTTGTGAAATACTGGAGAAGCATTTGTGATTGAATAAAAATCTCTATGCAACACTAAGCCTCATGCAATGTTAGAGGATACACTGCATGTATATGTGGTAGAAGGGAAGGAGACGTAGCTGCATGGTTGAACAGTGAGGCAGCAGGTAGATGACTGGAATGTAATGTGGCAAAGTGCCTCCCACTTTTGGGTGCACCCCTCCTACCAAGCAAACCCAAATGCTATGGAGTGTTGAATATCTTTATGCTGTTTGTGCTTACATTTAATTAATAGTGAGTTAATTACACCAGTACTACTTCCAGTTAGTAACTTCTTGCTTAAGGCATCTGAACAATGGCTAAGAAGTGTTTAGTTTTCGACATTTGTAACATTGGGGAAAAAGGAATTGGTTCATGCAAGTAATTTAAGAAAAGTTGGGAAACCAAGGTTATCCGAACAAGGAAAGTTTTCATAAGCTTTGCACGAGAGAATACTCTAGAACACATTCAATTAAACTTCTGAGAGCTACTCTTTCAGAACAATATATTGACTTATGATTCCCCATATTTGCATTCAGCTGAAGTGAAATTTGATTTTAAATCTAACTTGTGTGGAAATTATATACCAAGTGTTTTCTAACAAACAAAAGCCGACTGATCTGCATCTGAAGATTTACAATGTTGAATCCACCTACAGTAACAATCCTGACAGAGTAAAGATTAAGTGGGGAGATACCATGTATCTGTTCATTGAGATGAGCATGCTGCAGATACTGTAAATCAGAAGGGCTGCTACATGAAATTCTTCATAACTTCTTGAGCTCCACCAAGAAAAAAAATAGGGCATCTGGAAGATACTACTTCAGCAATGGATGGAGATTAGGTTTTCACACATATTTGTTCAACACTGGTGGGATAGGACTGAAACGTTTTACGCCTCATCTATGCAGTAAACTCCCTTGACAATTTTAACTGGGCATGGTACCATCAGAGCCATTAGACATTTACTAGCTCTGTTCTAAATGAAACCTGCACCTCAGAGGAAAAGGAGAGTTAACATTCAACAATGTAGAAATTCTTGCACTAGAAAAGTTTGAGGATAAAGTTTGGTTGAAATTATAACAAATCTAAAAATAGGCTTTAAAATGTCAATGGTAATGGGCCTACAGCTGCTTCATGGGTGTAGTATTGTAATTGTCTAGTATCACCTTTCGGATGCTTATGTCTTATCTGTGGCCAATTGTTCAATGGAAACAAAATGTGTCAAATTGCAGATAAGATGAATGTATATAAAAACATTTCTTTGGATTTCATAGTTCTATCAAATGAATTTATGACCGACAGTAGGCATTCAATTAAATCCATAGAAGTTTCAAATTTGACCCCACCAACAGCATCCAAACCCAGTTCTGTTTATTAGGCATTTGTGATGACTACTGTGCCACTGAAACAGTTATTAGCACAACTCACAAGATGCATATCTTCAACCACCCACTACTAAAATAGTGCACCTACTATTTTCACTCGTTGCATTTTGTGAATTCCTGTAAGAGTTTGCACCTTGTGTGCAACTGTGCTGAAAAAAGAACCATTGGCTGTTTTCACCTTCACATGTCAAATTACCCATTGATTTAATTCAATGGCTACTGAATCTAATGTCAAATTCCTTTTTATGTTCACTAATAAGACATTCAGAACAAAAAGAGTGTTCTTTCAGAAAAGAAAAAGAATGGACCCCATATTTCCATAGTAAATCTTACAGGAAGTATTGCCTCACGTGTTTCTGCATTTTTTCTTAAGTATTGACTTCCCAAGTTTCGTGGCTACCAGTTTTTCCATGCTTCTGCTTAGCAATCCTATTTAGTATTTCAAAAACATGACTTATTAAACAGATAGTTCTGTAATTTTCAAACATGTTAAATTTTCTTTGGAATTTGAATTCCTTTAAGACTTTAGGTATTTTGCTTGTCCCTTATATGCTGCAAACCAGATTATTCAGAACTGGCTCTCTCAAGGAAATGAACAATTTTAAGGGCATTGCATTTACTGCAGGGACCTTGTTATCACTTTCTTAGATTTAGGAACATTTAAAATAACTAACTGCTAAGATCAATATTCTCTCAACACACAGGATGATTAACCTCAAATGGGGAGTGGCCCAACAATATAGCAAAGTGCTTTAAATCACATGGCCATTACCATGACTTAGGTCAGTCAGAACCATGTAAAAATGAATCTCATCTTACCTCCTATGCCATCATTAATTCTTTTCAGTTTATTTCCCCCGTCTAGCCCCTCCATATATTTACATCACCTTTTAGCTTTTCCACCCAAGTTTCCAAATTCATACAACTGCTTTTCTGTAAGCAGTATGGTTACCCTAGTTTTATATTATTCTACTGACTTGCATTTTCTTCTATCCACCCCTGCTTAGCCAAATTGCACTTCCTGTAAACAGTTTTTCAGTCACTTTTACTACTCTTTGCTTGCTTCACTAGCTATATTTTCATATTTTCTTTCACCGATTAAATTTCAGTATCTCACAGTAATATGTAGAGACCACACTACAGCTTACTGTACTTCCAGGTGTTTCAGCACACCAGGATGAGTGAAATGTTTAAGACCACCAAGTAAGATGACAGTGTCCCAACAAAAAGTATGATTAGGCTAACTACCAAATTTTCACCATACTGCAAATGATCAATGTATGAATGAAGTATTGTACAAGTCTATGTGGCATGCTATTACATGAAATTCAATACATAGCCAATTATACGCACACGCACAAAATGGAAGTGCTGTCAATGTTCCCCAGGCTTACATATCCACTTTAGCCTCTGGTTATCACCTGTGGTATCCAAGGACTTTTAGTAGGTCTTATCTTTCTACCTATTTGGTCCTCTGCTACCTTCAGTATTTCATCTGTCAACCCTCTACTTCTTTTACTCTTTTCCCCCCATTATAGTTAATTGTTACCCAATATTCCATTCTGAAACCCATTAACCACAGGTTCCATTAATTTATCCAGTCAATTTTTCCAGTATCTTCAGTTTTAATCTGCAGTTCTTAATCAACAAATTGTTCACAGTCTGTAACTGCTCTATGATATGTCAAAGTTTACAATGTTTCCAAATGTCTTACAATTTTTAAAATCAACAAGAAACTTCTGGAATCTCCTAATCTACATATACACTCATGATTATTAAAACCACTTGCCATTTCATTCTTCCTAGGCCATATTCACCTTTCCTTCTCTCCCTTTTCCTGCTACTGAATTCCAGCACATCATAATCATCCACTGACAATTTTTTTACCTTACATTTTTTTGAAAACTTATTGATAGAGTAATAGGCATATGAACTTTTACCACTGACTTTCTTGGCTACAGTAATGTCAACTATGCTATTCATAGAAATTACCTGCATTACTATTTTCCTGTTCATTGTAAGACATACCCCAACTTATTTTTTATTATAACCATGCACTCACCTGACCAGGAATCTGGTTCATCCTGCAAGCGAACTTCACTATCCCCCACTATTATTTCAACCTATACCGTATTTCCATTACCAATTTTTCTAACACCCCTACCTGATTAGAGAATAGAACATTCCGATTAGTTGAATTAACAATTTTGTTTTTCTGATAACATCCTCATGACTAGTCCACACTCCAAATGGGTGTCATGTATCCTTACAGTAGCAATGAATGTCCATGGGTAAAGTAGTGTAACTTCCCCTTGCTTTCAGTCATTTGCAGTAACTAGGCCTATATGGCAAAACTACAATAACTGATGTTATAAGGCCAAATCAGTCAAACTGTTGCTCCCACAACAGCTGAAGAGGCAGTTTACTTCTTTAGGAACCAGAACTGCCTGCCTTTCCAAAAATTGTGGTTGCACTTATGACACACCTACCTGTATCATTGAGGCACAGAAGCCACCCCACTCTGGCAATTTCTGTAGTTCACTGGAGTGGAAATCTGCAGCAGTGAGATATTGCACAGGGTGTACAACTGTCACTTTGTATTACAGAGCACTGCTTATTTATAGGTAGACACCTTTAGGAACCAGAACTGCCTGCCTTTCCAAATATTGTGGTTGCACTTATGACACACCTACCTGTATCATTGAGGCATAGAAGCCACCCCACTCTGGCAATTTCTGTAGTTCACTGGAGTGGAAATCTGCAGCAGTGAGATATTGCACAGGGTGTACAACTGTCACTTTGTATTACAGAGCACTTCTTATTTATAGGTAGAGACCTTGCAACACTAATGTTAGTCAGCACAGTTCTCAATTTCATAGGCTTTAATTACATTTGTCAGTGACAAATCATTCTCAGGTTTTTTGGAAATGTAAATACTATCAAATCCACTTCTGGTAATTATTCAGTTTTCATCAATTTCAGAAAGACTTTGGATCTGAAAGAATTAGATGCCACATTTCTTTTCAAACATATTGCTTCAATGTTTAACTTTATTTAAATAAAATTGACAATGATTTATGAATGTAAATGCAAATCAATAAGGCTTTCGCTGGTTAAATATTACAACACTTTTAACCGGTCTCTAGTGGTTATGTTGGCACCAATCGTTAATAGTGGAACCTCTGATGACATGTTTTGTCTTGGCAATTTCAATTAAAATGAAAATTGATTTTTCTGATTGGACAAGGGTACATACAAGAACCTGTCAACCATAGAGGTACAGTTAATTCTGTTTCAAGTGAAACGAGCAGCAATAACATTTACTATGGACACCAGGGAACATTAATTCTACACTTCATTGTTCAGCTGATAACATAAGCACTGGAGCCTGGCGAGACGCCTCTTAAAGTTTTATCCTTTAGCCTGTTCTGTTCTCAGTTTGTCTTATTTCTCAGTAATCCACAAATGATTTGCAAAAACCACAGAAGGTAGGGCAAAGACGAATGCTACTCAAATAGGAGTGTAATGCTAAAACAACTTTATTAATGAAACAAAATAATGTCACTTCTGGATCACAACTGCTTGTTGCAGGAAAAGCAAACTTGAAATATATTTCACTACCTGCAAGAAAATATTAGGTTGAGGCTATGAGCAACACAAATATTTCTGTTCATCCTCTTAAATACATTTTTCCTATAAGTGGTCTATAAGACAGGCCTACTTCCATTTTATTACAAGTCTTATCACTGTTTAAACACTGTATGATAAGTTCACACACCAACAGTTTATGCTACTTATAATAGCTGTACCTGAAACGTTTGCAACCTATTAATGAGACGCATTTTACAGAAACATTAACAATGTAAGTGTTTCTCCAAAAACTAGTACCTAATAAGCATTTCGAAACGTATCAAGTTATCGACAGGAATTCTTACCTCTCCCCCGCCCACCCCAGTCCGTTTGAAAATAGGCGTATACCAACGCAACATTACACCACTAATCCCTCGCAGTTAAGAGAACCGATACATCAAACTGCAATGAAGGTTTTTACATATCTCATGCATTCGTAAATTTTGTAACCATACCAAAAATATTAAAAGCATCCACCCAAAAATACCAGACAAAATTCCCGGCTATTAATTACAACACACAGTAATCATTACATCTACTTCTAGCCTTTATTTTACATGATATTTAAACAATATCAACTGAATCGTTTACTTACCACAAACACAGAACAAAGTAAACCGCCACCTAGTGTAAATATCCAGGTAAACACTGCCAGACAGCTCAAATTCTTATAAGACAATGACAGGTCCAACTCGTCTAGAATGATGACTGCAATCTTTGAATGAAGATCTCTGGTGCAGAACATTTATTGATCGCTCATTATTGATATTGCAATACTATCTGTGCCGCTAGGAGCGGTCCACCTATCATCATACTTCCCGATATAATTTAGAAGTATAAATATGTTATTCTATCGAAATTATACCAACTCGTGACGCGCATATTATACAAACAGTATTTTCAGTCAGTAGCGTTGGGCATATTTTCAAAATAATTAATCTCTATGCATGAAATAGAGGAAGAAAGTACAGTGCCTATAACTATTTATTTATTATTTAATTCATTTAACCTAAAGGGTATAAAATTGACGCCTGACTAAAAAGTATAAAATTGAGATTTAGAAAAAATCATTAATTAGTCATATAATAGTCCTGCACGTAAAATATTTTACAAATGGTTTGGATATTTTACAAAAAAAACCTCAATAATACAACAAAATTACCTTTTAACAGTGTCATCGTGGCTGAAAGTAAATAAGTATACGTGAAACAAGGATGTGGAACACTCTTTAAGTAATAGTTACGTGTATAATAAGCTTAACACAGTTAATTGTTCTTGGACCTCAAGATAGAAAAATCGAAATACATAGCAACACTAGATTTTACAAATGGATGGATATTGTAAAACATTAATGATTAAAATGTTGTGATTTTATAGAGATTTTCCTGTTTGCTATCATATATCAGTAAATGTACACACACACACACACACACACACACACATATATATATATATATATATATATATATATATATATATATATATATATATATATATATATATATTAATATTTATAATGACACGCGCATTCTGATTCAGGCTTTTACTTCTTTATAGTAACGTTTCATTGTTTTACACTATCAACAGTGGCGGCTACTCCTTGAGGACTCTGGGTGGTGCCCTCCCAAAAATATCCAACACGGGATACATACCAATTGTTAATCACAAATCTACTTGAATAATTTTCGTGTAACAGCAGCCCGTGTAAGTGAATGACCAATGTTTTTAGTCTAGGTAGTCTGCCGGCCAGGCTCACCGAATGTTTTCAGAATGGACTGACTGTCGGACTCTACGCGATCCGTCCGCGCCGTGTAAAGGCTGGCTATGGGCGCTTGGAGTGAGTGGGGGTACTGGGGGTTGGGTGGGGGTAGTGTGCTGAGCCGGGCCGCTTAGGACTGCGTCCGTGCCAAGGGCGCCAAATATACAAAGGCGCACCGGCACCGGTCAGCCAGTTTCTAACAGGTGCCCTGCATGTGATACTAGTGTCGCTGTTGTGAAGGTGCGTGTTATTGCCTAACTGTTTTTCTAGTTCCCTATTTAGAATGAGAAATATAAATAGCGTTAATTACATTTTAACGTTTGGTAGTGAAAAAATGACTTTTGAAGGAAAGTTGGAATTAAAAAGGTTAGGACCACCGAGACCTGATTTGAACATTGTACAGACACAAAATGCGTGCAAAAGCAAAAGTAGTTTCACTAGGAAATTTAATCCTGCTTTATATAAACACACCAACATATAAGCATACCAATGATATTACTACATTTGTTGGCGACAGTCTTCTAATTTCAGTAACATATGTTTGTCGCTGACGAAGCATTTGTGTTCTCTGAACACTTACTTATATAGTTACACACACAACGAATTTACTTCTTACTTTATATTATTTTAAGGTACAGTTTTGGGTATCTTGTGAAATCTAATAAAATGGAGTTACAAGGTTTTAATTGCCTGCAGAAAATATTAAAAACGACATATTTGTGCGTAAATTTGTTCGTATTTTGGTATAGGAGGAAAAAGTCGTGTTAGATGAAGGGTTAAATTACGTAACTAGCTAATAAAATTAATGCTATATTCTCCCCGTTCAAGAAATGTTCTGAAGGGATAAAATGTGATTTAAAATTGTAGAGACATGCCGCCCCTCCTAATAAACAGCCCACCAGCCGCCACTGACTATCAACTGTTTTTGTTGTATTACTCTTAGAAAACGCTTGCTTAGGAAAGTCAAACACCATATATATAAAGTGTAATTTTACATATCACAACACCCCTCCTTAAAATTACAATGATTCCTTTTTTTTTTTTTTTTTTTTTTTTTTTTTTTTTTTTTTTTTTTTACACATTACTCTTCCTTGCACCCCAAAATCTTGTCTCTGAACTTCTCAAACTTCCTTCTTGCCACGGGTTTGGTCAGGAGATCAGCCACTTGTTCTTCAGTAGGGCAGTAAGATATTTCAAACATACCATCATGATACATTTCAGAAATAAAATGGTATCTGACATCAATGTGTTTACTTCTACGGCTGAGTTGACCTGACTTGACTAATTCTATGGTACTCTGATTGTCCACCAATAAAATTATTTTCACGTTTCTTCCTGTCAGTTCATTGAGTAGACTTTTTAAATACTTAAGTTCTTTGCAGCACTCTGCTGCTGGTATATATTCAGCTTCAGTTGTGGAGAGTGCTATAATACTCTGTTTCTTTGAGTTCCAGGTTATTGGTGCATTATTGTATAGTATCACATAGCCAGTTGTGCTTTTCCTCGTCTTCAAATCTCCTGTGAAGTCAGTATCGCAGTATGCTTTGAGGATCACTTCTTGCTGTGATTCTTCTTGGTTATATTCGTCGTTGTGCTTGTAAAATATCCCTGCTACCTTTGTTCCTTTTAGGTACCTCAGTGTTCTTTTTATATTTTTGACATAGCCTTGTTAGGATTTTCTACGTGTCTACTTTCATAATTTACACTGAAAGATAGATCTGGTCTTGTTTTCTTGGATAAGTACAGCAAACTTCCAACTGCTTGTCTATAAGGAAAATTCTCATCATCCTCAGAATTGCAAATCTCATTACTCTCAGCAATAGGTGTTGTCATTTTCTTGCTGTCTATCATACCATACTTTTTCAGCACTTTGATAGCATAGTTTTCCTGGTGCAGGAATAGACCATCTTTGCTTCTTTCAATTTCTATACCCAAATATGTGTTTGGATTTGCTATGACTGTGATATCAAATTCTCTCTCTAAATTTTCAAGTAGTATTTTCATTCTGTTTTCGTTATTTCCCATGAGGATTCCATCATCCACATGAATAGCAAGAAATAATTCTCCGGTTTCATCTTTGAAAATGCATTGATCTGTCTTCAGCTGCTGCATTCCTTGTTGTCTTAGGAAATGTGTTAATCTCTTATTCCATTTTAAAGGGGCTTGTTTCAATCCATATAAGGATTTCTTCAGAATGCAAATTTCGCCTTTATCTTTGTATCCTTCTGGAATCTTCAAATACATTGGTTCATCAAGTTCTCCGTACAGAAAGGCAGTTTTTACGTCAAAAGTCTTTATATTATAGTTTCTCTCAGCTGCTACCGCAAGAATCAATCTAAGGGAATTTGTATCCACTACTGGACTAAAAATTTCTTTGAAATCTATTTCTTGTGACTGTTGACAACCTCTTGCAACAAGTCTTGCTTTATAGCGACCATCTTCTTTAAGTTTCATTACCCATTTACTGGTTATAATGTTTTTTCTTTCTGCATCTTCTTTCTTGATTTTTGTCCATGTATTATTCTTTTGCAGGCTTCTCTTCTACATCTACATCTACATCTACATCGATACTCTGCAAATCACATTTAAGTGCCTGGCAGAGGGTTCATTAACCACCTTCATAACTTTTCTCTACCGTTCCATTCTCTAATAGCGCGCGGGAAGAAAGAACACCTAAATCGTTCCGTTTTCGATCTGATTTCTCTTATTTTATTGGGATGGTCATGTCTCCCTAAGTAGGTGGGTGCTAGCAAAATATTTTCACATTCAGAACTAAAAGTCGGTGATTGAAACTTCGCAAACAGATCACGCCGCAATGAATAACGTCTTTCTCTTAATGATTTCCACCCCAATTCTTGCAACATTTCCGTGACGCTTCCCCCCCCCCCACCGTAACGTGATAAAACAAAACGAGCTGCCCTTCTCTGAACCTTCTCAATATCTTCCGTCAGTCCCACCTGGTGAGGGTCCCACAAGGGGCAACAGTACTCCAAGAGAGGACGCACAAGTGTGATGTAGGCAGTCTCTTTGGTGGAGCTGGTGCATCGTCTAAGCGTTCTGCCAATGAAACGTAACCTTTGGTTCGCCTTCCCCACAATATTTTCTATGTGTTCTCTCCAGTCAAAGTTGTTCGTAATTGTAACTCCTAGGTATTTGGTAGAATTTACGACCTTAAGGTTTGACTGATTTATCGTGTAATTAAAGTTCAGCGGATTTCTTTTAGTGGTCATGTGTATTACTTCACACTTTTCTTTATTTAGTGTCAATTGCCAATTTTCGCACCAAGTAGAAATTTTGTCTAAATCGCTTTGCAGTTGCTTTTGATCCTCTGTTGACTTCACTAACCGATAAACGACAGCATCATCCGCGAACAGTCTAAGGGAGCTATTCAGATTATCTCCTAAATCGTTTATAAACACGAGGAAGAGTAGGGGACCAATAACGCTTCCCTGTGGAACGCCAGATATCACTTCTGTTTTACTCGATGACTTACCGTCAATTACAACGAACTGTGTCCATTCTGATAGGAAATCGTGAATCCAATCGCACAATTGGGGAGATATTCCATAAGCACGCAATTTCATTAGAAGCCGCTTGTGGGGTACAGTATCAAAAGCCTTCCGGAAATCCAGAAATATGGAATCGATTTGAGATCCCTTGTCGATGGCACTTAACACTTCATGTGAATAAAGGGTAAGCTGTGTTTCACAAGAGCGATACTTTCTGAATCTGTGCTGACTATTGGTTAATAGGTCGTTCTCTTCGAGTTAGTACATAATATTCGAACAAAGTATATGTTCCAAAATCCTACTGCAAATCGACGTCAATGAGATAGGCCTGTAATTTTGGGGATCACTCCTATTGCCTTTCTTGAATATTGGAGTAATTTGGGCAACTTTCCAGTCTTTGGGTACGGATCTTTCGCTGAGTGATCGGTTGTAAATTATAGCTAAGTACGGAGCTATTTCATCAGCATACTCTGAGAGGAATCTAGTTGGTATACAATCTGGCCCGGAAGATTTATTTTTGTTTAGTGACTTAAGTTGTTTTACTACTCCAGGAACATCTACTTCTAAGTTTCGCATGCTGGCAGCTGTTCTTGGATTGAATACTGGAGTGTTCACTTCGTCTTCTTTGGTGAAAGAATTTCGGAAAGCTGTGTTTAGTAATTCTGCCTTAGCAGTACTGTCGTCGGTAGTATTACCATTGCTATCGCGTAGTGAAGGTATTGTTTGTGTTTTGCCGCTAGTGTACTTCACATATGACCAGAATTTCTTTGGATTTTCTGCAAGATTACGAGACAGGATTTCGTTGTGGAAACAACTATAAGATTCTCGCATTGAAGTCCGCGCTAGGTTGCGAGTTTCAGTAAAAGATTGCCAGTCTTGCGGATTCTGTGTCTTTTTAAATTTTGCATGCGTTTTTCTTTGTTTCTGCAACAGTGATCTGACCTGTTTTGTGTACCACGGGGGGTCAGCCCCCTCTTTTATTAATTTATTTGGTATAAATCTCTCGATTGCTACTGATATTATGTCTTTGAATGTAAGCCACAACTGATCTACACTCGCATTTTTAGTTTTGAAGGACTGGAGACTATCACTCAGGAAAGCGTGAAGCGAATTTTTATCTACTTTATTGAATAGATATATTTTTCGTTTATTTTTGGTGCATTTGGGAATTTCGATATTCAGTCTCGCTACTACAACTCGATGTTCGCTAATCCCTGTATCTGTTTTGATGCTCCTTACTATCTCGGGATTATTTGTTGCTAGGAGATCAAGAGTATTTTCGCAACCACATACTATTCTAGTGGGTTCATGAACTAACTGTTCGAAGTAGTTCTCAGAAAAAGCATTCAGAACTAGTTCGGACGATGTTTTATATTTGCCCCGGTTTTGAATACGTAATTATGCCAACATATCGAGGGTAAATTAAAGTCGCCACCGATTATAACAGTACGCTTCGGATACCTATTTGAAATATGATTCAAGCTTTCTTTGAACATTTCTGCAACCGCATCGTCAGAGTCAGGGGGCCGATAAAATGATCCAATTATTAATTTATTTCGGTGGTCAGGTGTAACCTCTACCCAGACCAATTCACAGGAAGTATCTGCCTCAATTTCGTTGCAGGATAAACCGTTTGTAACAGCAATAAACGTCACCCCCTGTTTTATTTATTCTATCCTTTCTGAAGACCATTTGGCCCTTTGAAAAAATTTCGGTCGAATTTATCTCAGGCGTCAGCCAGCTTTCAGAACCTATAACGATTTGTGCCTCAGTACTTTCTATCAGCGCTTGGAGCTCTGGAATTTTCCCAACACAGCTATGACAATTTACAACTGTTACACCAATGGTTTTTATGTCTACTTTCTTCCCGTGTCTGACCTGCCCCCTTTGAGACTGAAACCCATTTTGTGTATTCCCGAGGCCATCTAACCTAAAAAACCGCCCAGTCCACGCCACACAGCCCCCGCTACCCGTGTAGCCACTTCCTGAGTGTAGTGGACTCCTGACCTATTTAGCGGAACCCGAAAACCCACCACCCTTTGGCGCAAGTCGAGGAATCTGCAGCCAACAGGGTCGCAGAACCGTCTGAGCCTCTGATTCAGACCCTCCACTCGGCTCTGAACCAAAGGTCCGCAGTCAGTCCTGTCGACAATGCTGCAGATGGTGAGCTCCGCTTTCATCTTGCAAGCAAGACTGGCAGTCTTAACCACTTCTGATAGCCGCTCAAAACCAGAGAGGATCTCTTCCGATCCAAAGCGACACACATCATTGGTCCCAACATGAGCCACCACCTGCAGTTGGCTGCACCCTGTGCTCTTCATGGCATCCGGAAGGAACCGTTCCACATCCGGAATGACTCCCCCGGTATGCACACGGAGTGCACATTGGAATTCTTCCCCTCCCTAGTAGCCATTTTCCTAAGGGGCTCCATTACCCGCCTAACGTTGGAGCTCCCAACTACCAACAAACCCACCCTCTGTGAGTACCCGGATCTTGAAGGCAGAGGGGCGAGTACAGGACAAGCAACACCATCCGCATCAGGAACATCCCCTGCCACAGACAGCGCCTCGAATCTGTTGGCAAGACTAACCGGGGAGGCCTCCACTTCGGTCCCCCAGGAAGTCTTACGCCGCCTGACACGCGCTGAGGGGACCTCCCAATCCACCACGGATTGGGGGGCTACCTCCTCGCGGGCAGTGAGCGGGCTGGCCACAGCCGCAGGCCGATCGGAGGGCACAACAGACGCACAGGGCGTCTGCTGTACCCCCGCGAGCGGCCCACAACAGCGGCGCCCACCCACCGCAGTCTCAAGCGTTGCCAGCGAAGCCAACGCCGCCTGAAGCTGCGAGCGAAGAGTCACCAACTCTGCCTCCATCCGTTCGCAGCAGTCACAGTTCCTAGCCATTCTAAAAACCTTTGTTTCTCCCAAGTAAGTACGTCAGAGGACTCAGTAGTTTGATAAACAGTGAGCTTTGTAAAGTATAGACCTAACGCTGAACTGTTTATTAACAGAGAATCTGAAAAATATATACGCGAGCTAATAAATAAAAAATTCAGTAACTGAGCTGACAAATAAAGGCGATTCTTAATAAACAAACACGCGAGCACACTAAAGTATAAAGAGCTGCAAGAGAAAGTACACACGAAATGTAAATAAGTCGCTTCTATTAAGAAGCCGGTTACCGTACAATGTAGAGCTGCTGCTGGTCACGTGTGCACTGGCCGCCGGTCACTGAGCAACTGAAGTGTAGGACTACCAACCGCGAGTACGATCAAAACAAAACAGAAGCAGTGAGTGGCGGATTTACACTGCGGATGAATACACTGAACTGACTAGTTGAACGCGAATCTAAGTAAATACACACAGCAGCAAGAGAAGTTTGATAAACAACGAGCTTTGCAAGGTATAAACTTAACGCTGAACTGTTTATTAACGGCGAATCTGAAAAATATATACGCGAGCTAATAAATAAAAAATTCAGTAACTGAGCTGACAAATAAACGCGATTCTTAATAAACAAACACGCGAGCACACTAAAGTATAAAGAGCTGCAAGAGAAAGTACACACGAAATGTAAATAAGTCGCTTCTATTAAGAAGCCGGTTACCGTACAATGTAGAGCTGCTGCTGGTTACGTGTGCACTGGCCGCCGGTCACTGAGCACTGAGCTCCTCTTCTATAGCTGCTTGCCACTTTAGTTTGTCTTCACTTTTCATACACTCTTGATATGTTAAGAGAGCTTCTGTATCTGATTCATTGAGTTCATAATCAACAAATCTTGATGGTTTCTTCAGACGGTTTCTGTTCCTCAGTTTGTGTCCATCAGGCCGATTTTCTTCATTTTGTTCATTGTTTTCTTCTTCGTCCTCATTATTTTCAGGTTTATTTTCTTCTTCTACTTGCTCATTATTTTCTGGGTTATTCTCATCTCTATAATTGTCTAAGTTATTTTCTTCTTGCTCCTCATCTTCCCATGCAAATAAACTCCTCTGTCTTCTTTCCTGTTCAGGGAATTTATTTATGAATGTCACATCTCTTGAAATTCTTACATTTTTAGTTACTGGATTCATTATTCTGTAACCATTTCTAGCATATCCCACGAAAATTCCTTTTTGTGCTCTGTCATCTAATTTCTTAAGTTTTCCTAGTTGTTTACTGTACACTTCAGTTCCAAAGATGCCTAAATTTGAAATGTCTGGTTTTCTTCCATACCAGATTTCAGCAGGAGTCGTTTTTACTGCATGAGTTGGGCTACTGTTTGTCAAATATGCTGCTGTCTCAACACAGTATCCCCACATATCATTACTGCATTTTGCTGCTTTCAACATAGCTCTTGTTTTGCTCATAAGGGTGAGATTTACTCTTTCAGCTTTGCCATTTAGTTGTGGAGTATGGGGAAGGGTGTAATCCAACACAATTCCTTTTTCTTTACACCAGTCTTTGAACACATTACTTCTAAATTCACCACCTCTGTCACACCTTATTTCTGACACTTTTGAGTTAAACTTAGCTTCCACGTCATTAACATACTCTTTCATATATTCAACAGCTTCATCCTTTGTTCTGAGTAGATACACAGTCAGAAAGTTTGAATAATCATCTAGACAAGTCATGACATAATTTTCACCATTTACAGATTCTGGAGATATTTTTCACAAAGATCTGTGTGAATTCTTTGTATTATTCTAGTTGCTCGTTGTCTTTCTGTATTGAAGGGGTTTCTTGTTTTCTTGGCTAACTGACAAGATTCACATATATTTGTCACATCAGTCTTCTTCAAAATGTCAGGTACACCATGACACAAATCACAAATTTTTTCATATCAGAAAAATTAAGATGTCCTAGTTTTTCATGCCATATTTTAATGTCATCTTCTTGTTTCTCTGTCAATAGAGCTTGTTCTTTCTCCAGTTAAGTACAGACCATTCTCATCTTTATATCCTTCCAAAAGAACATGAGAATCTTTCACTACTTGCACCTTTTTATCATCAAAAATAATTATAGCACATTTTTGTGTTGCTGCATGAACTGAGAACAAATTTCTTCTCAGCTTGGGAGTATAAAGAACTTCTTCCATAATCACTGTATCTGATTCTACTTTACCCATTTTGTCAGCTATAATGAAACCATTCTCAGTGGCCACATTTATTTGCACATCTTCTATTTTCTTCAGATTTGTCATTGTTCTTTCTTCATGCGAATATGTCCTGTGTATGCACTGTCTGCTGCAAACAAAGTGTCAATATTCTCTTCCGAAAAATTCTGTAGGTTTCTTTCTGAAAAATTGGCTTCTGCTGCTAGCATGACTGCTTTTTCATTTTTCTTCTTATTTTCTGTAATGTGCTGATCCTTGAATTTGCATCTTTCGCTCTAATGATTGTTCTTTTTACAATATATGCAATTTTCTCTGTTTGGTATAGGCTTATACAGACAACCTTTAACAACATGATTCTCTCTGTTACAATAGTCACATTTCTTCTTCTCTTTATTCCAGTTATTATCTGTTTTGTTTCTTCTGGTAAAAGGCTTTTCTTGCATTTTCTTCTTGTAAGTTGTTTTGAATGCCACTGTTTCTTCTTTATTCTTCTCTGTGAAATTTTTCTTCTTCTTTCATAAGTCTAGCAATTAAGTTGTCCATGGTTCTTTCATCAACAGGAGCTGAATCCCACGCTGCTTCAAAATACTTGAATTTTTCTAACAACGCTGTCATTATTTTGTTCATGATCATAAAATCAGATATCTGGTTTGTTCTTTCTATTCTGTTCAATTGAAACACAATATTCTGTAAATCTTCAATATTAGTGACAATATCCTTACCTTTATCAAATCTAAAATTGTAAAAGTCCTGAAGCAATGCCTGAGACCTCTGCACTGTATCTCTCTTGAACATCTTTACCAGTTTTTCATACATTTTTTTAGATGTGTCTTAAGTAATCACTTGTGTCTTGATACTCTTGTCCAAAGTCTTTATGATAATGTACTTTGCTCTTGAGCCTTTAATGTTCCATTTCCTTTTCTTTTCTACATCTATACCACAGCTTTCTAGTGTTTCTTCACAACTTACCACTGACCATAAGTCTTTTGCTCCAAACAAGATTTTTACTAGAGCATTCCATAGTGGATATGTTGAAGAGTCCTTAAGCACTTGTATTCCACTAGTTTCATCCAATTCTTGTTGAAGCATTTTTATTTTATTTAATTTAACAATAACTTTCAGAATGTTTTATAAGACTAACCTTCACAGAAACACAACACCAGATACTATGTATAGTTACTAGCACACTTTTTGTTTTAGAGCCCTGGGCCCATAACCTGTTGTGATTTTATAGAGATTTTCCTGTTTGCTATCATACATCAGTAAATGTACACATATATAAACACATATATATTATTTTTTTAATATTTATAATGACACGCACACACTGATTCAGGCTTTTACTTCTTTATAGTAACGTTTTATTGTTTTACACTATCAACTGTTATTATTGTATTACTATTAGAAACCACTTGCTTAGGAAAGTCAAACACTATATATATAAAGTGTAATTTTACATATCACAACATAAAATTTTGTTATGATAACATGATAAATTAAGATACAGTACCCTGTACATATTTTTAAACAATATTGATTATGCTATATGTAAATGTTACAAGGTAATTCAATACAGTTAACTAATTTTGTACCTCAATATAGTAAGCCCCACACAGATCGAAAAGTATTCCAGAGAATAAATAAATACACAAATGTTTGCAGTCTAAAGTGAAACAACTAGCTTCACATATAAAATATGCAATAACTTGATGTGTTATGATGATAGCTTGTATCAATTAAAAATTAAATAATACGCCTATATTTAGGATTACTAAAAAAAGTAGCACAATGGAAATTCTACTTTCAAACTGTGGAACTGTTGCAAAGACGAACGTCTGTGCCTCTCCAATTTTGCACAGTCAAATGAAATGATATTATGTAGGTTGGTCCTATACCATTGTGGTGAAGGTCCTTCAGAAACTTCCACGTTTGAATCACAGCAAATATGCTGTAAAATTTTAGAACAGAAGACTACTATTGGTTCAGTAAGTATATTTTAAAATACATAATTATGGAAGTTAAAGTGCCTCTTATCTATCTTGTAAACAAAATTCTCGAGGACAGCAATTTCCCCAAATGCCTAAAAATCACAGTTACTCTTCTGATATTCAAAAAGGGTGACAGATACCAACCAGATAACTGTAGACCAATATAAATTGTCCCCACAATATAAAATATTACAGAGAGCTGCATAAATACATAAATTTTTTTTGAGAATAATAAAGTATTTAATGATAGTCATTTTGGATTTACATCAAGCCTATTAACCATAAAAGCTATTGACAGTCTGATAACTGCCATTCATGATAGTTTTGCAAGAAAACGGAACATATGTGTTACACTTATAGACCTAAGTAAACCGTTTGACCCTGTCTCACATGAGATTATTGTAAAAAAAAGAAAAAAAAAAGAATACTATGGTATTTTAGGTAAATAATTAAAGTAATTTAAATCATATTTAGTGTGCATTAACAAGGAGCGGTCAAAACTAATGGAAATTAGGAGAGGAATCCCACAAGGTTCTGTTCTTGGACCATTCCTATTAAATTTCAACATTAATGGCTCACCACCCTATGCCCTGCAAAAATGGATTATATGCAGTTGATAAGACAATTATTATATCCATACAGAATATACAGGTAGTAAAAGACTAAGATATTGAAATATATGAAAAAGCAATCATTGGTGTAAAGCTCACCAGTTGTGTAAAAACACAACAAAAACTGAGGAAATGTATGTTAACCTAAAGTTACTGAAAGAACAAAATCGAAGTATTAAAATGCTTGGCCTAAAAATATACCAACCACTTTCTTGTGATGAACACATAAAATAAGTCTCTAATAAACTTGCAAGAGTGATTTTCTATAATAAAAACTAAGAGACTGTGTTAGCAAAAATATTACTGATTATCTGGAACTATGCATTCTTTTAGTCACAGTAGCAGTATGGGGTACTGTTATGGGGAAACACGCCAGGTACAAAACTTGTCTTCAAATTGCAGAAAAATGCAATTAGATGTATACAAGGGCTGGGACCTAGAGAATCTTGTAGGAAGCATTTTAGTCAAGTCAATATAATGAAATCCCAAGTCTTTGTATGCACTATTGTATAATCTATATAAAAGAAGATATACAGAAATTTACTCTAAAAGTAAATAAACACATGCATAGTACCAAAAACAACAGCATGTTAGATACACCACACTCAAGACTGTCACTGATATATAACTGCAATAAACACATAGGACTTAAATTGTGTAATAAGCTACCCACATAAAGTAAAAAACCTTACTTTAAGTAAATTTAAGACTATACTAGAGCTATGACTGCAAAAGACATCATATTATTCAGTGGATGACTACTTCAAAAGTAATTTGGAAGATATGCACAAAGATTAATAAATCACTGTTACTCGTAATGTAAAACTGAAACTGTGAGAATATGTTTGTACTTATTTTAAATTAAATTATATTATCAGTTTGTAAATATCCAAAAATATATAATGCATATTTATAACCCAAATGCATGGTAAACATGCTGAAAGGTTAATAAATAAACATAAATCATATGATAAACAGTAGCTATCAGCCATCTGAGTAAACAAGGTAAGGTAAAGCAGTCAGCAATCCGAAGATTTTTTTGAACACCACAGTGCTTTACTACGCATAGTCCTGGTTGGAGGTGGTATGCAGTTGCCTTCCTCTGACCTTCAAACTGTCTTACCCAGCCATTTATAAGGGGGCCTACAGTTTAACGTGTGTTCCGAACCACGGTGCTACTCGGCATTTTTCACATCAGCAACACTGCCAGAGGTGAAAGAAGTGGAAAGTGACAGATAAAAATACTAGGGCCTGGCGGGGATCAAACCCACAACCTTTGTATTTGCAGTCTGGCACTCTATCACTGTGCTACCGAGCCAGAAACATCACAAAACCGTGGTCTTCATAGGATAACAATCTGAACGCAGGCATAATGTCGCCTTCTGAAGCATTATTTATTTATTTATTTATTTTTATTTATTTATTTTTTGCACTGCTAATATTGAAAATAATTCTGTGTATGGTCAGACCTCAAATGATACAATTCAGTTTGAGATACATGAACGGACCGAATTTTGTGGCTTCTTTAACAAGAATATTGACCTGTTCATTGTAAGCAATGCAACAGGACATTGAAACCAGCAAGAATTCTATCGACTGTCTTTTGATTTCAAACTGTTTGTCAATATAAGGCAACACAGTTATAATGTGAATTTCACTTTATATGATGTTAAAGACTGTAGAGGCAATACAGAATCTGATAAAATTGAGACACCATGGTGGATTAGCCACGCACACTGCAGCGCCGTGCTGCAGTGGGCGCGGTCGTTTGCCATCGCAGGTTGGAGTCCCCCTTGGGCATGGGTGTTTGAGTTGACCTTAGATTAGTTTAAGTAGTTTGTAAGCTACAGACTAATAACCACACAGTTGCGTTCAATAGATCTACAAACATTTGAACATTTTTTATTTTATGTTTTATTTTTTAATCGGAACTTTAAACACCAGAAGAGAGGTTATATGTTGTAAGTCTTGTTGTATAGCTACACCTTCCACAGGAAAGGAACAACATCATAGTTTAGTGTCCTATCAACAGTGGGGTTCTTAGAGACAGATCTCATGCTTGGATTTTTGGTAAGAATGGGAAAGAAGTCGGCTGCGCCATTTCGAAGGGATCATCCATGCATTTGTCTATATTGATGTAGGTAGATTAGAGAAATACCTAACTATGAATGGTCAGAGATGAATTTGAACCACTATCCACATGAATGCAAGTCCCGTGTGTTACATATGCGCCACCTCACTTGGTTACAACTTCCACAGAAAACAATGAAGCATATTTTGCCAGTTGAAACTTTTTTCAAACATTGGTTTGTGGGCAGAGGAAGGCAGATTTTGCATTTTCTCCATCTTTTTGTTTGGAGACATCAGTATATACAAATATGACCATATTCACTTCATGGTAGAGTATGTAAATAGGAAGTTATGTGGTGCTGAGGATTTTCATTGTTAGATGAATCCATGAACTATGTCTAGTCATCAGATTAGAAAGGAGGCGGGCGCTATGCAGCACATTCTGGTACATCAGTTTTGAATGCAACATATAAGTAGCATTAGACATTCCATTAAGCAGGAATTTGTCCACCAGCAGCTGCCTTCTGAGATGTAAGGGCATTTCAGGAGCTTCAATTAAAAGGACCTTCCATAGGGATAGAGCCCATTAGCATCTAATCACTGCTGAATGTATCTAAACTGAAATTTGGCCAGTTTCCTTAGAATGTCCTTTTGCCAGTATGGAAAAAAAAAACATTGTATGGTCTTGTTTGAATTGATGGCTGGTACAACGTCAATAAATGGGCAGTATGAGACCGCTATCAGGCTCAGGAGGCTGCTAGGACAATATTTTTTTATTTTTTTTATTTTTTCCCCCACAGTCGTTTATTTTATATGGTTAATGTGAGTCCCCAAGAGTCGAGCTTGCAATGACATTTGGTAACGACTAAATCTACAGTGTTTCTGTCAGAAATTGCAGAGTGATTGGAAAATACAAGGTGTGACTTAAGACGGCTACACATGTAATTGTAAACACATGCTTGACAAGCATGCTTGCACAATTGTTATTACACAAGCTTTCTTGAGGGTGTGTAGGGGTTTCTTCGAAGAGCTGCATGGATGCAGATCCTGCAGCAGCAATGCAGTCACTACTGCACATGCACTGTGAAGATGACGTCAGATGCCATGAATGTTAGCGCCGCCAAACACATTCTGGTATACCTGTCAGGTAAACCTGTACAGGTCACCTTTACAGGTAAACTGGAGCGTGTGTGCCAGTCACTTCAGGCCAAACTGTACAGTGAGCTGTGTAGGCGACGGGAGAAGAATCAAAATTCAATTCTTTCTACTTGTGCAGTCGTGTAGAGCTGAGCGTGTATGTGAGTCACTCTGTCACACCTGTAATGGTTTTTGGTTACCTAGGGCTAGCTCCTTGCATAGAGAGCGCCCGTTGTCTTTGCACAACAGTGTTAACTGTACAACTCTTCTACTCAACAAGTCAATTTGGAAACAGAACCAAGTGATAGAAGAGTTTATCGAAATGTATCGGTTGGAACCTTGTCTGTGGCAGGTGAAAACTAAAGAGTACCACGAGTATGAAAAGAGGGATGCAGCCTTTGAAAGACTTTTTATTAAATTGAAACAGTTGGAACCTGATGCTACAAAGCAATCTGCAGTGAAACAAATAAATAATTTAAGAAATAATGTACATAAAGAAAGGAAGAAACGTTAAATGTCTATGAAATCTAGAGCTTTGACAAACAACATCTACACATCAAAATTGTGGTACTTAGATTTGTTCAATTTTCTTGGCAATCAAGATACTCCTAGTGCATCTGTGCCAAACTTAGGTGACAAGGATGGATGGGAGATCGATGAAGTAAATACACAAATTATTTATAATACACATACAATTTAATTTAATTAAACTACATTTTGTATTTACAAATGGAAAGCTTATATTTATAGTCCACATTTTTTATTAAAATTAATGCAAAATGTTTTAACTGTATGAATTATTAACATACTGAGGCCAAGCTTATTCTTCTAGTCAATTTTTTGTTTTGAAGAACCCTATTGTCTTGCCAAGGAACTTTGCCTTCATTCATGAAGTATGAAGTGAACCTAATTCTAAGCTGTTTAGCAGCAGACGTTATGTTCCCCTGGTTCAGAGGTTTCAGATCGATCATATTTGATTGTGAGGTATCCAAACCTGTGGTGGCAGTAGTTTCTTCGTATGCCTCCTGATAAGCGCTTTTTTGGAAGAGTGCAAAAGCCTGGATGTTGTTCCATCAAAAAATTATGCAATGCACAAGTTGCCATCGCCACTTTTATTATGTTCTCTGGATCCAAATTGATTTGAGTATGGAATATACGAAATCTGGATGCAAGTATTCCAAAACAATTTTCGACTAAGTGTCTTGCTCTTGAAATGCGGTAGTTGTAAATTTCTTTACTAGCTCAATCTAGTTGTGCTTGTCGAAAAGGCTTCATAATATTAAGTGTAAGAGGAAAGGCGTCATAAGCCACAAAAACATAAGGGACATTTTCGAAATTTTCTGTAACATTGCATGGCTCTGGAAGTTTGAGATCATTACTCTCTAACTTTTCATTAAATTTAGTATTCTGAATAACGCCTCCATCAGAAACACGTCCATTAGTTCCAAAATTCAATAAAAGGAACCGATAGTTAGCATACACTATTGCAAGAAATACCATACTGTATCTGCATTTGTAGTTGAAGTAAAAAGATCCGGAATTCGCTGGGAGAACTACGTCTATTTGTTTACCATCCATGGCACCAAGACAATGTGGGAAATTCCATCTGTTTTCAAATGTTTTAACAATAACTTTCCATTTCTCAGCAGAGTCAGGAAACTGAAACAACAGCAAATTAATAATATTTTTTCACACAGTGGATGTATAGTTGTGTTGAGTGCAACAGGCTTTATAAATTTATTTTTATAAGCAAAATGAAAATAACATTTAAAATAACACAAAACCAATGCTTGTTTAAAAAGTTTGGTTATAAAGAAAATAAGATACAGAATTTTAATATACTACAGTGAAACTATCCGTTTAACAGTTTTTAAAGAAGGTTTGTGTTGCCTTTATCTTATTTTAAATTATATTCCTGATATAAAAAAATGAGTAAATGACTTTTAGGGTCTAATAATATGATTCCCTCAGGATGGAATTGATGATATTGCCCCACAGACACCCAGCAGTGAAGAACCCACAGAAAAAAAACAAGAGTCCTCAAAATTCCAAAAAACTCCCGATATCACTTCGAAATTTGACAAAAAAAAAGAGGGAAAATGTGAAATGCTCACTGATGTTCTGCTATCAGTGAGAGATCATTTGAAAAAAGCCTTCACCTCAAGATAACAGGTATGATCTACTGGGAAAATCTATTGCAATAAGAATGAGGACACAGGAAAAATTATTGAAAAAAAGAATCAGTGATATCCTATATGAAGTCCCAGCTTAAATATGAGCTCACCAAGTCCTACTGCAGCCACTTCATATGATCAGTTCATGCAACAAACAGTGCCTGCATAACCAATCAAGACCTTCCACTTCCACACTCAGCAGCTACGTACTTAGTTACCTATTGTTTTTTTTTCAATTATCCTGTGGTTTTAATTGACGAATTCTACAAAATTTTCAATTATTTTCTAATTTCATGTGTTATTCGTTATTATGCCTCAGTTGAAATTTTGTCTTTGAATTGTAAAAAGAGTTACTAAGAATAAAAGAATTAAAAATGTGTGTATTTATTATACATACCTGATGATACACTCCTTTCAGCACATTGTAGATGGCATCAAATGTCTCTGGAATTATTTCACCAAGAACTTGAGGTGATATTATAGTAGAATATTTGAGACATTCATAAGATCAACCCGTTTCGAGAAATCTCAGAGTGGCTGACAGACTTTCATGGGCAGAAATAGAAGTTCTCAAAACTGTAATTTTCTTTGTAATAAAGGAGTCACAAGCGACAATAGTTTTTGGTAGATTTCTTCATTCATCCCCAAATAATTACTACAATCTGAAGGATCTGAAAATAAGTCTTTTACTAATTTCGTATGAGTGTATTCATTTCTCTTTGTAATCCATTCTTTACACCAAGTTTTTCGTTTTTACTTCCTTTTACACTTCATGGCCACTAACAAACCTACTGGCGATCCCGTCATCTTCTTGTCTGCTCACCATTTGTCAACTGACTGAGTGTTCCAGTTTAACCCAACTAGCTATAATTTCGTTGGTTTAACAGTAGTGTGTGTGTGCTCCAGCCTGCACAGTCATAATTTTCCGGTATACCTATCAGGTAAACCTGCACAAGTATACCGGAATGTGTGTGGCAGGCCTTACAAGTGCTCTACAAACACTAACCTGCAGCCTGCAGTTTGCATATCAAGTGTGTGCTCACTTGTTCTTTGTAGTTCAATGATGGCAGGAAACCAGCAGAAGAGAGTGATTTATTGTACCAGCGTCTAAAAGTAAGTTACTGTCTTATGTTTAAGGAATGGAAGTGTTTGTATATTTTGTGAATTTCTATGTAATCAGGTTTGAAAATTTTGATATTAAGTCTTAATTTATTTGCAGGCATGGAATTTTAAAGTTCCAAGCTCTCGCACCTGCACCTACTCTTGTAGCTGTACAATTACCTGCACAAGAACAGGAACCACCTACACAGGAATCAGTGAGGAGCAGAAACGCCACATTAGCGTTAATAGACTTTTATGGGAATAATAAAGAAACACCCGAAAAGTTCTACAAATTCTGCTTCTGAATACTGCAGCAGCACATATTTAAAAAAAATCACTTTTCTGCCTTTTATTTCGGCGCAACATTTCATCGAAATCGTCGTCCCTGGTCAGAAAATCTGAATCGCTCAGCATATGGAATTTCAAAATGCTCTTCTACCTTCCGCAGCTATTAAAATTGACTATAATAAGTAATCCGCCTTATGCTGACTGCAATGAAAGACTGTTTTACACCACACGCATTTCGCTTTTTATTTTAAAAAACATCTTCTGTGGTCTGTAAATAATACAAAGTTTTGTACAGTTTGTTTTATATACATAGACTGAAAACAGTTTTAAAAATACTTTATGCACGTTAGGCCTATGTGTTTTTAAATTGATAATCAGTCTACTCACAGTGTTGTCTCTTCTTTACATCTCACTGCTGTTTTTCCGTCTTGTTGACTGGGGTTGTTTGGTTCCTGAAGCATGTTTTCCCGATGTGTACAGCACTTATCGCCTGTTTTTGTGGTGTTTCCTCAAACAGGTCAAAAGTGCCGGAAAACGCACTTTAGGAACCAAGCAACCACAGCCAAAAAGACGGAAAAACAGCACTGAGATGTAAAGATGAGACAACACCTTGAATAGACCGAATATCAATTTAAAAACATAGACCTAATGTGCACAAAATTAAAAAGAAAAATACTGTTTTAATATATGTGTACAAAACCAACTGTACAAACTTTATATCATTTACAGACCACAAAAAATGCTTTTAAAATAAAAAGTGAAATGCGTCTGGTGTAAAACAAATGTCTTTAATAATAGAATTATTGCAGTCTGCATGAAGGACAATTCACACTGTCCATCACGTCAACCTCATGTCACGGCACCGTCACATCAAGTTGTATTCACACTGTCCATCATTATCCATCATGCCAATTCGCTTTTCCCAATAAGTGATCTTGAAAGTGAGGTTATGAGTGGCGATCTGTTACGCAGAAAGCCATAGTTTAATAGCGGAACTGAGGTAACAAAACCGCTAAAGGCCAATTCACACTGTCCGTCACATCAACGTCATGTCACGGCACCGTCATGTCATGTTGTATTCACACTGTCCGTCAGTGCCCGTCACGTCAATTCACCCATCTCAATACGCGATGTTGAAAGTGAGTTTATGAGTGGCGATCTGTTATGTAGAAAGTCATATTTTAATGCTGGAATTGAGGGAACAACAACACTTAATGTTATTCATGGCCAAAGAAAACTTTACAGTGTATGTTTTTGGCCACCTTACTGGGAACTGAAACAACTTAACAAAATATTGACATCTATTTTCAAGCGAAAAAATAAACATATGAAAACATCAAACAATACTTATAAGAGCATAAATAGCGCCTGTTTACTTTATCCATTTCGATTTGCCTGCTGACATTGTTAATACCATCGTAAACAACTGAATTTTGGTCTTTCATTAGAACTGACTTTTTCATTTAAAATGTTATTTAATGAAAAGTGCGTACTCAAATTACAATCTTATTAAATTAAACAGTTTGCTTCAGCCTTTTCTGTTACTATGTTACGTAACATAAACCATTTTTTGGTTTCAGATATCCGACCTCGATTTTAGGAGGACACTCAATTGACAAAAATATTTAAGTCATCATGAAACATTTGAGATTTCCCCTAAAACGAAGTATAACAACAAAATAAAGATGAATAAGACACATTTGCATATAAACAGTGCAATCATTGACTGCAACATGTAATATGCATGACGAAAATAGGTTAATGTCCGATTTTAGCAGCTGGCCATTCTGTCAAAACATTCTTCTCGAGAAAGCTTGTTATGATGTTGACGTGACGTGACGGTCCGGTGACGGACAGTGTCTATGCCACCATTAGAAATACATTGCGGAATGTACTGACGGACAGTGTGAATTGGCCTTAAGACAGATTACCTATTATAGTCAGTTTTTCTCTTCTAACGTTTACAGGTGATTTCATACATACAAATATATTACTCACAAAATAAAATACCAATACATCAATATACAGAAGCAACTTCCTTTACAAGCAGGACAAGAAACACATAATGACAGAAGTAACACGCAATAGACTCGTACACTTCAATGCTGTGGACTTCTGAAAACTTTGAACAAAGGCGCTTCTTATATCCTCACTACAAGCCTGAGAGTTATGCACATGCGTGAGTCTGTCTGCATGAGCTGCAGGGAAAATTTCCTCCTGCAGCTCCTGCCTGCATGAAACGCAGCCCTGCAGCTCTTCAAACAGCCAGCAGACTGAAGTCAGGCTGCAGGAATGGCGCCTGCAGCTCTTTAAAAACGACTTTTCGTACTGTGCATATACTACAGCATGAATGCAACTCTTCAAAACGAACCTTAGAATTTAGCTGTTCAAGCATCAGGCTTTACAAACAGCTGGATGCTTGATTTAATTTCAGTTATGCCTGTTGGTTCAGTCATTCAAAGATAAGTGCTCTTGAGCATGTGCAGAAAGAATGGGGAGGCATATACAAGCATTTGTAAATGACTTTAATAATATGATCTTTATTTGTAACTGTCGAATTACATTCTTAATAAACATTGTACTCACTTGTAGGGCAAGTTAAGTCATACAATATTACATGACAAAAATGAAGAAAAACCTGTACTGTTTCATATCTCATTTAAATAATGAAACACTGCCTCAGTAACATATTTTTAACATCTAGCAAGATACATTTCGAGAATTTATTGTAATTGTCAGTTACAAATATTTACAGATGCATTAGTTTTTTCTGGTTCTCTTTCACTGTTGCGTTTTTAGGTAATGCAATAATACAAAATCGGAAATAATAAACCTTCAACAGTTTTTTACGTGCTAACATTAGAAATTGTAGTTTCATCTGTCCGCTTACAGGCACTGGTATTGTGTCGCACAAGTAATGCAAAGAAGTAAAAGTTTTTGTACGATTTTTCGATTGCATTGTAAACTCAAAGAGGCACTGGTATTGTGTCTCAGAAATAATGCAGAAAAGTAAAAGTTTTTGTTGCGATTGTACTGTAACACCAAAAAGATAACTACAGCACAATAGAATCAGAACATCGCATTTGCAAACGTCTTGCCAAATACTTACATAACTATTTGAAATTGACATGCTACTCAAGAAGAAATACGTACGTGGTGCAGTAACTCATTATTTATATCATAAAACACAACAGAGTGTGGTAGTAATATAGTCGCATTGAAACTACAGTTCGAAGGGTGGGTCATTAATAGAGCACAACACTTTACACTTAGAATAGGTTTATTGCAAAAATAAGTATACACTCAGAACAGACTGACATCTGATTGGAGTACTCTACTATTTATACAAAGAAAGAATTTTCTGCCTGCACTCCTTCCTTGTAGTGACAATGACCAGCGACAAACACTCCTGTTGTGGCTTCATCTTTATCATAATGGTCTAGAGTCCTTGAACAAGAAGCCGTTTCTATCTATCTGCTCTTTGGATCGTGGTTAGGCTTCATGCGGAGGACATGAACAATGTCTCTTTGGTTTGTCATTTTGATGGCGGATCATAATCTTTGACTACGTATGTGGCATGTGACATGCGGTGTATGTCACGATACGGACGAAATTATCGCTTCAGTAACTTTTCTGGCAGCCCAACGTTCTGTACAGAGGTAAAAATCCATACCACATCTCCTGGGCTGCACACAACAGGCTGGAGCTTGTCGTTATACCGCTGACGGTCCTTCTCCTAGGCGTCCAGTGACCGTATCTTGTTTCTTCGACCCTGGTGATGACCTGTATCACATAGTCATCCTGAGCAACATCCAGTTGGAACGGGAGCGACGTATTCATTGTCGTTTCAGCTACATGACCATGGAGCAGTAAAAATGGCGTGAAGCTTGTGGTGTCTTGCCTTGCTGTTTTATAAACAAACAGCCTTCTGCTCAGTATCGACGTACCTCGACAGCATATCTGCTAATGTTTTGTTAAAACATTCTATAAGAGCATTTGTCTGAGGATGGTGGCAGTTGTTATTTTGTGGACAATGTTGCAATATGACATTACCTCTGATACTAGTTTTGACTGGAACACGTTTCCACGATCAGATATTATTACACTTGGTGCACCATGATTCAAAACAAGGTATTTTGCTATCTCTGGAACCCAGTGGATCATAGTTGATCTTTTACAATGTCCCATTTATAAATTGAAACTCTCCTCTGATCGGTTCTTCTTTCTCCAAGGCCTCTATGTTTTGAAATAATTTTGGATTTTCCCTCTGTTCAGCTGTAATATCACCAAATTCAGTTAGGGCGGGAATTTCGTGTTCCACTAATGGATTCCTCGAAAGGCAGTTGGCGTCATGGTTTTTGCGCCCATTTTTAATACCACTGTAACATTGTACTCTTATCTTAGTGCCCATCTTGCTAGACGACCTGCTGGATCTTTCAAGCTAGTCAGCCAGTACAAAGAATGGTGGTCTATCAGAACAGTGAATGGTATACCAAATAAATACGACTGGAACTTGTTGATAGACTCGGTTGAAGAGTAGTTTGTCTTGGACTTTGAGATTAGTCTTCATGCATAGGCAATGGCCTTTGCAGCACCTTCCTGAATTTGTATGAGCACTGCACCAATCCCATAATTGCTATCGTCAGCGTGAAGTTCGGTTTTCGCATATAAGGCCAGAACTGGTGCGAAGGTTGAACCTTTTTTAAACAATGAACGAAAGTGAACAAGACAGATAATAGTCTACTGAAGTGCTCCTATCATACTAGACCTGAACTACAAACTCATGCAAGATCTTGTGGCAGCGGGTTTAGATGATAAACGTAATCAGACAGTAATACCCGATGTTGAAAGTGAGGTTATGACAGGCGATCTGTTATGTAGGAAGTCATAGTTTAATACTGGAATTGAGGAAACAATGCTAAGTATTATTGACGGCCAAAGAAAACCTTGGAATGTATGTTTTTGGTCAACTTAGTGTGTTAAAGTTCTGGGAAGTGAAACAACATTTCAAAACATTGATTTCTATTTTCAAGCGAAAAAAAAACTTATGAACACATCAAACAATATTTATAAGAGAATAAACATACCTTTACTTTATCTACTACGATTTGCCCACTGACATTGTTAATAACGTCATGCATAACTGAATTGTTGTCCTTCATTTGGACTGATTTTTTTCATTTAAAATGCTATTTAATAAAAATTGCATCATCAAATTCCACTCTTATTCAATAAAACAATTGGCTTCAGTCTTTTCTGTTACAATATTGCAAAACATAAACCATTTTTCGGTGTCAGATATACGACCTCGCTTTTCGGTGGACAATAATTGAAATAAATATTGAAGTCGTCATGAAGCATTTGTAATTTACTGCTAAACCAAAATATAATAATAAAATAAAGATTAATAACAGACATTTGCGTGCAAACCGTGTAATTGTCAACTACAATATGAAAATCGCGTGACGAAAATAGGATAACTTCCGATATCAGCAGACAACTGTTCAATCAAAACAATCTTCTCGAGAAAGTTTAACGTGACGTTTACGTTAGGTGACGGACAGTATGAATGCAGTCATTAAAATTACGTTTTGGAGTACATTCTGATCGTAAACTTCGACATAACGCAAAATATACGTAAATACGAAGGAAAATGGCGGACTGACTGGAGCGGTGACTGTAGCTGACAGTTACTACCTCGCACATGTGCAGTGAACCCACTAGTACCGAATTTAGAACTGGCCCTATTTCTTTATCGCTATAGTTATCTCGCTTCGATATTAGTGCGATCATACTAGTGCAACCGTTCAAACGACAGACGGTCGCCATTAACGCAACTTGTTATCAATCTATTACAAGTTCGTTCATCGTTTAAAACGGGCTTTAGAGTATTCTTAAGTGCCCAGAAGGCTCTTTCTAGAATCTCATCCAAATAAAACTTCCTGGCTCCCTTGCAATGGATGTGTCTTGTTACAAAAACTTTTATACAAAGCCAGTAGTATAAGCACAGTCGAAGAAAGTTGGAAATTCTGTGACTGTCCTTACTTTATCTGGATGAGGACGGATACCATCTCCATTGACTGGGTGCTCCAGGAGTTTTATCTCTTTGGCGAGGAAGAGGCACTTCTTTGGGTTGAGGCGGAGTCCTGCAGTCTGAGCACACTTCAACACCGTTCACAGATGGCTTAGAGTTATCACAAATGTCATTGAGAAAACGACAATGTCATATAGATAACAAAGACATGTCGTCCATTTAAGATGATGAAGCAAGTTGTCCATCATATGTTCGAATGTGGTTGGAGCATTACATAGTCAAAATGGCATGACTTTGTAGAGGCCGTCAGGTGTAACCAAAGCAATCTTCTCCTTTTCAGCTCCATCAACCTTGATTTGCCAGTAACCTGTCTCCATGTCCGTAGTTCAGAAGTATGTAGCTGCTTTCAAGCAATGCACAACAATGGGTAGAAATCTTTGTTTGTGATTTTGTTCAGTCGCTGATAGTCGACACAGAAACGCTATGTGCCATCCTTCTTTCTCATGAGGAGCACCAGACAGAGACGACCAAGGACTCTCTAAAGGTTACATAACATCATGGTGCAAAAAAAATTCAATCAATTGTACAATATGGTTGACAAATGTTTCGTAGATATTAAATGAACCAAATGACTTAATCATGACTCTACAAAAATGTAGGACAAATTGTTTAAAGAAAAGTTCAAATGTTTGTAATCTGAAGTCTTACTCCACGACGTTGCGCCCCAGATCACACTGCCATTCCCGTGCGGCGCACATGGTTTCATAAATTATTAAAATTTTCACTGTTTAATGTGGTTGAAACATTGTAATACTTTTTAAATGATAGGAACTTGAGAATGACGCCATAGTACATCGAAATTAGTAATGCATTGGTAATTAGAAGGAAGTATATTAATTTGACAAGTGAAGATGGTTTTACTTGGTGATGGCAGCAGCACATAACATCTGCACTACTTGAAGGTCATCTTTTTATCTCGGATTGCTGTCAATGTTACAGTGTCCCTAGATGCGAAATATTACGAACACATTGTTACGGGTAACGTTTCCAACACTTCGACGCTGCCTTCTGCTCGCTCCCACAGTAATAGGAGTAGCTGTGTCATTACCTTCACGAACACAAAGCCTCTATTTTTCATGGAGAACTTGGAAGATAATTTCGGAGAAGTATACGGCATGTGGATGATGCGATCAGGATCAGTTCCAATAACGACGTCATCCCCACCACAGTCACGGACAGTGTTCACCTGTAACAAGCTGGGTGATGTTCCCATTACTATCACCCCACACGAAAGCCTGAACATGGTACAGGGTATAATATTTCATAGAGACCTTCTTTTGCAGTCGGATGACGAACTCAGTAAGAACTTGGAGCAGCAAGGAGTCCACTTTATATGGCGAGTCCATAGGGGTCCCAAGGACAACAGGGTTGCCACTGGTGCCTTCATCGTGGTTGGCAACACTGCGACTGCGCATACGTGCTGAGTATTTCCTGCAGTAAAGAATCACAAAAACCGTTGTTTTTAAGCTTCTTTAAACGTTTCAAATTGTTATACATGAAATATAAGTGTCGTTACATTAGTGGAAGTGTTAGTGTAGTGTTAATAAGTAAAACGGGGTAAAAAGTGTATTTTTCTTCTCGTGCCTGTAGCACGTATTTGTAGGCCTAATTTAATGCACGCGAATCGTTGTAAACAGTGCCTTAAACTTGTATCTATGTACCCATTCTTCTATTTTTTTCAATCGCTGCATATAGTAGTTAAGATTTAAAAAGTGTATCAACCTCAAATAACCGTAAAACAGTGTAGATTAAAATTTTTTGATTTAGAAAAAGTGTTCTGAAGGCATTTGTCTGGAGTGTAGCATTGTATGGAAGTGAACCTTCCCGGGGGACACCACCTTGACGAAGCACTGTCTGTGTGGGTGGAGAGGTTTGCATATCCATGGGAGACTGATTTGATTTGATTTTCTCAGGGAAGTCAAAACAGTCATGACAACATTGTCCTTTGTGCCTCACAAGCTTAAACAGTCTTCGTACCTGTTTCCTTTGCATTTGCAGGTTATTATTCCACCAAGGCACACTCCTATTTGTGCACTTCTTTGTGATTGAGAAGTTGTCTTGGTATGAGGTTATGGCTTCTGCTACTACCTCAAACTCTGCTGGATTCCTTATGGAATTTTTAATTTCCGATAGGCTGCAGTCAAGGCCTCTCCTATATGTCTCCCAGTCCGTTTTCCTGGGATTCCTATAGGCCATGGTCTGTCTGGTTCCCATTTCAACCTTGAATTTAATATACATGTGATCTGATGAGGATGGCTCCAGGACCACATGCCACTGTTTGACGTAACTACCCATCATTATGGAACCATAAGTTATGTCAATTACTTCTTCCCTTCTACTATTCTTGAATGTAGGTTCAGCACCCCTATTCAGGATCCCCAAGTTGTTAGATAGGAAAAATTCAAGAAGGTGCTCACCTCTAGTGTTGGTGTCCTTGCTGCCCCACGATAGATTGTGGGCATTGGTATCACATCCCACCAACAGTTCGTCACCTTGTCGATGGCAGGCTTCCGTCAGTCTCCTCACTTCCAAAGAAGGAGGAGAGCTGTCTTCATAAGGAAGGTATGCTGAGGCCAAAACAATTTCCCTAGTGATACCTTCCTCATGTTGCTGCATCCTGATGGTCACCAGGTCTCTGGAACAAAAATCCATCATTGGTAAGCTTACCTCCAGTACCACTGAGGCCCAGTACACCCCCTTGTATCAGGGCCACGTCCACCTCCTGTCTCCCCAGGCATCGGCTCAGGGCAGCAGTGGCCCCTTTACTGTGCTGCAGGTTTATCTGCAGCACTTCCAGTCCCCATCTTGCTGCAATTATTGCCTTTAAGATCTTTGATTACCCTGACGGCAACCTGCGAGAAGCCTAAAAACAGTTTCAGCCCTTGATCTCGCATTGCCTTCAGGGACTTCTCTCCGACCTCCACCACCAGGGTTTCGTCCTTCCGGAACGACCTTTTGGTTAATTACCCTCTGCCGAGACTTTTGGGTTCTGGACCCTTATTTTCTCGAACAGAGTCTTTGGAGAGACATCCTTAAGGATCTTTGGTACCCATATTGATACTTTTGCGGTCTTCAGGAGTTCGGCTGCTGTCTTGACCAGCAGCTTTGCATCCTCCCACAGGGATATCATGGGCACCCTGTCCTTAAGCCATACTGCTGAGTGCTACCCCTTGCAGACAAAAATGAGGGCACCACGATCTAGAAAAACCCTCCTGAATTTGGGTCCTGGACCAGCGTCCCTCCCCCAATCTCTTCAAAGAGGGCCATCTGCACGATCTCCTCCTGCTGCGAGGTGATGCTTACCAGTGGGTATCCTTCTTGGAGTCTGAGTACCTAAGGTCTCAGATTGCCCCTCAGATTCTTTTAAAATACTTTCTTTATCTGTGTTCATCTTAGTGCCACGAGATTTGGGGATTTATATGGTCCACACCACGATAACCCCGTGCGGTGCAAGGCTACTTACTCAGGGAGGACGCCCGGTAACCCTGAGGCTCCATTCAAGACACATCCACCTATGTGCCATGCACCCCTCAGCACGGATCGCATAACACCTTCGGTTGGGAAAGGAATTGGGAAATGACTGGGAGAGGATAAGGAAGACGGGACGTTGTGGGATACTCTTAGTCTGATCCATCAGCTGAGGCCTTTCCAGCAGTAGGTTCTCTACCTTCGGTATAGCCCTCAGCTTCCCATGGATGCGCAAGCCTCTCCACCCACACGGACAGTGCTTTGTCAAGGTGGTGTCCCCCGGAGAGGATCGTGAATCTCTTGTCAATTACAACCTTGCCATCAGACGGGCAAAGGAGGCATCCTGGAAGGTATTCGGTGAGGAAGTGGAGGGCACGGCTGCTCAAGCAAAACTTCATAAAATTCTTACTAGGGTACCAACTAATCCAGGAGGATCATTGAGGAAGGATTATGGGGAGTATACAAAGACAGTACATGAAACGCTGGAACTGCTCCTCAAGACTCACTTTCCTCAATATACTCTGGTGGATAACTCAGACCAGATTGCGATTCCTGAGAGACAACGGTTCTCAGGAATTTGCAAAGAGGACAGGGATTTGGCCAAGGAGTGTGTCGATTTCAGTAAGGTCCGATGGGCGGTGGGAACATCTAAACCGTTCAAGTCACCTGGTCCCGATGGAATCTTTTCAGCTCTCCTGCAACAAGCGGGAGAAAATCTTATTAGATTCCTATGCAGGTTATTCAGGGTTAGCCTAGCAGCAGGAATCATTCCCAATGCTTGAAGGGCAGTGAAGGCTGTCTTTATTCCAAAACCAGGGAGAATTGATCATACCAAGGCCAAGGATATGAGACCAATCAGCCTGTCCTCCTTCATTCTTAAGACATTAGAAAAGTTGGTTAATGTGCATGTTGGAGAAAGAAGGTTAAGTAGGTCTCCTCTACATTCAAACCAAAATGCATATCAGCCAGGTAAATCATGTGAGACAGCTCTCCACCAACTCGTTGGGAAGGTGAGAAAGCACTACACTTTCAGGAAATAGCCCTCTGTATCTTACTGGATATTGAGGGGGCTTTTAGCAACACGACCTTCGATTCTGTGGTTAGAGCAGCAGAGATGCATGACCTATGGACCACTATATGTAGGTGGACTAGGGCCATTCTCAGTGGAAGAAAGGTAGAGGCTACCATGATGAATGAAAAAATGTTAATCAACATCACTAGGGGTTGCCCGCAAGGAGGAGTCCTTTCCCCTTTATTGTGGAATCTAGTGGTGAATGATCTCATTGGAGAATTAAACTCTAGGCAGTACTTTTGCCAAGGATACGCAGATGATCTTGTCATAGTAATACGTGGCAAATTTGCTGACACAGTCAAGAATATGGCACAAGGTGCGTTGGACATTGTGCAAGACTGTTACAGAAAACAGGATCTGGGGGTTACTCCTAAGAAGACTGTTGTTGTATCATTCACAAAGAAGCATATCCAACATTCAAGTTGGAATCTAAAGCTTTTCAATGAAGCGCTACCTGTGAAGGGGACACTGAATTAACTAGGGGTTACCTTAGATGAGAAACTGACATGAACCTCTCACATTAGGAATATTTGCTCCAAGGCAAAAGGTACTCTGGTAAGTACCAGGAGAGCTTGTGGCAAAAATTGGGGCCTGAACCCCAAGGGTATGCACTGGATATACACCACGGTGATTAGACCCAGGATCACCTATGGGCCAGTCGTGTGGTGGAAGAAGGTAGAACAGCAGGTTGCTGCTAAGGAGCTTGGTAAGGTGCAGAGACTAGCCTGCTTAGCCATAACAGGCAGAATTAGCAGCACACCAACTGCTGGGATGGAAACCATGTTGGATATGCCCCCATTACACCTTTGGGTCAAGATGGAGGCAGCAGCTGGTGCATACAGACTCAAAAATGGCAAAAAATGGAACTCTTTGGAATATCCAGGATCACACAGTAAAATAGTGAGTGAGGTAAATATAGGAAAGGTTGGGGAAATGCCAGCCGACTATATTATAACCCCATACTGCTTCAACAAGCCTTCCAATATAACAATTGGAAGTAGGGAGCAGTGGGAGAAAATAGTTCGACACCGTACGGGGGATATTGTCTGGTTCACTGAAGGGTCAAAATCAGGCCAAGGCGTTGGGGCGGGGTATACGGGTTGCAGCCAAGACTGGAGGGCGTCATCTCTCTAGGGAAACTGGCCTCAGTATTCCAGGCCGAAATCACTGCCATCAGGGCGTGTGTGGAGGAGAATTTGCGTAGGTGCTACAAAGACCGTAGCATCTATATCTATTCAGACAGCCAGGCAGCCCTGAGATCACTGGCAGCTCCTGCAACAGGTCTAAAATTGTTGCAGAATGTCACAGGGTTCTGGTGGAGCTAGGGGAAAGCAATAGAGTAAACCTATTGTGGGCCTCTCGCCACTCGGGGATCACAGGCAACGAATATGCCGACAGATTAGCAAGGATTGGGGCAGAGACTCCATTTATTGGACTGGAACCTGTCTTGACAATCACCAAGGCAATGATCAAATTGGAGCTACATAATGGCTCAGAAGACAGCACGTAGAATATTGGACTAAAGTCTATCAACAAAAACATGGCAAGGTAATGATGTCAAAGCCATGTTTTAAAAGAAGCTCTGCAATCTTGGGCCTGAACAGGAGAGAGATTAGACTCATCTTCGAATGCATTGCATTGGAGAGTAAAAGGCACAGAACATTTGGGACAACCAGACCTGAAGAAATTCTGTCTAATGAAGAATTGTTAAAGGGACTCCTTGCACTGTTCAAGAGCACTGGTTGGCTTTACTAGATATACAGGGACCAATACCGCACAATAAACTTAGTTTCGGTGTGGGCAGTGGCGGGTTGGACCACGACTGTTTTGGCTTCCCTGAGAAAATCAATCAATCAATGGAAGTGAAGCGTGGACAATAAGGAGTTCAGACAAAAAGGTGATAGAAGCTTTTGAAATGTGGTGCTTCAGACGAAACATGAAAATTAGATGCGTAGATCACGTAACTAATGAAGAGGTGCTCAACAGAATTGGGGAGAAAAGGAATTTCTGGCGTATTCTGACTACGAGAAGGGATAGGCTGGTGGGACACATCCTGAGACATCAAGGAATTGTCAACTTAGCATTAGAAGGTAGTTTGTGGGGTAAAAATCGTAGAGGGAGACCGAGGGACGATTACAGTAAGCAGATTCAAAGGGATATAGGTTGCCAAACGTATTCTGAGATGAAGAGACTTGCACAGGACAGGGTAGCGTGGAGAGCTGCATCAAACCAGTCTGCAGACTGAAGACCACAACAACAGCAAAAGTGTGTAGTTATCCGTGTTTGTAGGCCTAATATTGTTTTCGTGAGCGAGTTTCTTTTTATTCAGTGTCCTTTCAGTTTATTCTATATTTACTTGTGTGAACAGTTTTTTAAGTGCCACTTGGTGCATCCTTTACGTTTTAGTAAATACTTAATCAAGTTTTTAAGATTTATATTTTTACCATCGCTGAGAAGTGTGTGATATGCCGTAGCATCGTTAGTTTCGGGGTGTGGTGTGATGGACGTGCGCTTATATCCCAGGGAAAACATCTTTCCCAGAGATACTACCTGTTGGCATTAGGCAAAGATTTAAAACGTTCATGCAGTATGGATGGATGTAGAGATGTCAGCAGACGACGTTGTTCTGAGTATTTTGTAAACGCTTGAAACAGAAATTAAATTTATCCTGATAGGATCTTAGATAACCTCACACACTGTAATCGTGACATATTCAGAAACAAACTACCAAATATTGGTGACAAGTAAAGAATATCAGGCTAAGCACACTCTCAGAAAGCGCGATATATTCGAAACTAAGCAGCAAAATATTGGGGGAAAACAAGAAATATCAGCCTTTCCATACCCTCGGAAATCACGAGATTTTCGGAAATACATAGCCAAATCTTTCTGAATAGCGAATAGTGTAGGCCTAAATGTTATTTATGCTCGTTTCACTTACTGTAGCAGCAATTTAAACGTTCGCATAGTTTTATCTCCAACAATATTCTCGAAAACTGTAACATATTTGGAACAAAGTCAAATATTTGTGAGAAGGAAGAACACAAATGTCATTGCTGATCGTACCACTGGCAGCAGTAATTTCATTCTCCATTGTTCAGTCACACATAAGTCACCAAATCGATGTTACTAACTCCTAAGACAGCACATAAAATTACTGAATAACATAATACTGTCATGTGAATAAAAAACCGCACAAAGTGTTGTGGATAAATAACTTCTACAATGTGTTACAAGCGATAAGATTTAAAAAATATTTTTATTTGGAGGAGATTTGAACACAGCACCTCCTCCATGGCAATCCAGCACGCTACACATTACGCTATTTTTTTTTCTTTTGTATTCTTTTTTTTAATTCTTTTTTTATCCTTTATGGATATATATTTATTTAATATATAATAAGAGGTGCGCCATAGTGTTGCCGCCAGCGTAGACAGAATCGTCCAAACGTGTCTTCTCGTTGATTATTATGTTCCGTTGTGGGTCCTGTTCAGTTCAGGTAGGTTGTGTTAAGATTTATCTTCTCATCGCTTTGACGTTCCAGCTGCGAGGCGGGTTGTGAAAGGCACTCCGTAAAAAGTTGGAAAAAATATTGCTGGTACTTTGGGTTACGGGTTAGGACGCAGTGTCGTTCATTAAGAAAGTTCCAGTATCCAAGTACTGATTTCTCGCCAGGATCAAAGAGGTATCGGATCGTGTGGCCACGAATCCAATTTACCGAGTGTGTTTTGGTGGTGGGGTAGAAAGTCTCCCCCGGAAATAAGAGAAAGTTGATGTCGATCTGGGCGGGTGTTTGACGGGCAAGGAACGCCAAAATTCGCCGCGCGAGCGTCCAGACATCGTTTGCCTGACCACAGTGGAACCTGTGGCCGTCTGTGTCGTCCACTCCGCAGTGAATGCAGAGGGGTGAATCGGCGAGATGGATCCGATGCAGGCGATGTCGGTTTACTTGTTTTCCGTTCACAGTGAGGTACCAAGTTGACTGGACGTCTGATTCGAGAAAACGTTCGTAAACAGCTTTTCATATATGCCGCCACACATACTGTGGATGCATAATTTCGATCGGGTTGGATGGTTGACACTGTTGTAGCAGATCATATCCTGTTTTAGTTTGAGACAAATGAGTAAGTGGTAAAGATTTGTATACATAACTAAGGTTCAAGAAAAATCGTCGGATATGATGGAAGGCAACTGGAATGTCTGCAACCGTTACTGGGGCTACCAAAGAGTCCGGGGCAATGGCACTGAATAGGATACCGGTGAGACTCTGTGGGCAACGTCACCAGATTTTTAATTGAGAGCTGACGTAGAGCGCCGTGTCTCTGGTCGGCACATGTGTTAGTTCCACCCCACCACGTTCCCGCGGGAGTGCAAGGGCGTCGTATTGCACTTTAAATATCAATCCGGAACTGACGTAGGAGACTAACGCAGCCAATATACGCCGTGCCAGGAGAGTTGGGATCGGTAGCACTTGAGCAACATGGGGTATGCGAGAGGCACGATAGATGTTCACATATTGTGTACGTTGAACTATGTCGAGGGATCATAGCCGGTGATCTGCCAGACTTCCCCTGATTCTCTGAAGCAATCGCCTACCGTTGATCGCTGCTGAGCGGCGGAGATCGGCTGAAAAATCTACGCCAAGGCATCTGACGGTGGTGGCTACACTTAGAGGAGCGATGCTTCTCTCTGGTAGGCCCTTGCCGATGAGTAAGACCTTGTATTTTGAGACGTTGAGCAAGCTGCCTGATGCCTCGCCATAGGTTGCCACCCATGTCAGTGCTGCCCGTACATCGTTCTCAGTGCGTAGGTAAAGGACGATGTCTTCGGCGTAGGCTGTACAACAGAAGCGGTTCCCATGTAAACTCATACCTTCCAAACGTTGGCGTAGTCCTTGGAGCAATGGTTCTAAAGCAAAGGCGTGTAATATAGTTGAAAGTGGGCAGCCTTGTCGGACGGATCGTGTTATAACCACAGGTGGGGTGAGGCGACCGTTGTACATGAATTTGGAGGTCGCGCCGATCAGAAGGCGCATAACTACTGCAATAATGTCGCCAGGGAAACCCATGTGCTGGAGAACTGTCTGTAAGTAGGAGTGATCAACATGATCGAAGGCCTGGCTAAAGTCAAGTGAAGCCAGGGCACCAGGAAGTCGTTGATATCAGGCAAGTGCTATCATGTCTCGAAAACGTCAAAGAGCCGTATGGATAGTGTTGTCTCCTCCTAAGGACGTCTGGTCGCAGGATGTGACGTATCGTGCAACTTTCTTGAGTCGTGAGGCCAACAACCGTGTAAATACTTTCATATCGCTGTTAAGCAGAGTTATAGGTCGATAATCTTGTATTCTGGATTACCTGTTCGGTTTGTGTACAGGAATAATTATGCCTTCAAGGAAGGTTTTAGGGACCTCAGTCGCCGGGGACATTAGTTCTTGAGCGTTGGTCGTCCATGTAGGTGCTAACAAATAGTCAAAACTTTTATAAAATTCAACGGGAATACCGTCCGGTCCAGGAGACCTATTGGTATGCCCCATTTTAATTGCTTCTAGTACTTCATCTGTGGTCACGCCCTTCTGTGCCACCTCCACTGGGAGAGTACTTGGTGTAAGTTGTGCGACTTCTGAAATCAGTTCTGGCGAATGCGGAACAGCTTCATATAGTCTTGTGAAATAGGCATGAAGCACCTGACCAATGGCGTGTTGGGTATCGTGCTGGTGACCTTCCGCGTCAATCAGTACGTGTATCAGAGCCCGGCGTCGTTTTTGTCTTTCCTGGAGGAGATGGTACATCGACAGATGTTCTTCACCTATTCGATTATTTGTACGAGATCGGATTACAGTCCCTTCCAGGTGACGGAGCATTAGCAAAGAGATTTGGGCCTTTGTACGGTGAACCATCGTCTGCCTGGCAGGTGAGAAAGGCATCGTCACACATTCTCGAAGAATGGAATAATAAAAATTCAAAGTGTTGTTTCGCCATGTCTTGATGTCTCGGCCGTAATTCATCAGAGACTTGCGCAGTGTTGGCTTTGCACAGGAGAGCCACGAAGATATAGTGGAGTTATAGGCGTTAAGACGGTGCAAACACTGTGCCCACGCATTTTCGATCATATGTCGACAGTCTGGAGCGGTCAGGTGAGACACGTTTAGTTTCCACAGGCCACGACTATGCCACACACGCTGTCGGACGAGACTAACGTCGCAGATATATGCCTCATGATCTGAAAAGGCTAAGGGCCAGACTTTTGTGTGACGGGTACCATCTGCGAGAGGGCGGATGAGGTATATGTGATCCAGGCGGCTCGAGGAATGGGCGGTGTAAAACGTAAAGCCCGGGCGAGTTCCGTAGAGCTTTGTCCAGGTATCAAAGAGCTGTAGTCTGTCGATGACCACAGAGAGAGCCGCACAGGGTGAATGTTGTGGCAGTTTGTCGGTGGGCCCTTGTGTCGAGTTGAAATCCCCGCCAAATACCAAGTCATCCTGTGGTCCCATAAATAGCGGCATGATATCCTCGGCGAAGAATGTATTGCGGTCTCGACGGTGGTGCATAGATGTTAATGATACGCACGCCAAATACAGTAAGGGCCATTCCCCGAGCAGTGTGGAGGTAAACGACGTCCTCTGCTGGAATGTCGTTGCGTAGGAGGATGGCGACACCGCTGCCGGTTTCGGAGGCGTGTGAAATATAGCCAGTGTAACCGGTAGGGTTGAGAAAATCAGCGCCAAATACCTCCTGTAGAAGCGCAATATCAACATCACTTGAGTAGATGGTGTCTCGAAACATCGCCAGTTTGTGTGGGACGCGAATGGTGGCCATACTCATCGTGGCGATACGATATTGCTGCGGATGGACACTTGCAAGGTTTACAGGAGGCGTTGCAGCGGCTCCGGAAAGTCGCTGACTTGCCGTGTCTCCCACACTTGCCGCAATTCTTAGTTGGGTACCAAATCTGGTGTCTCCATGGGATGCACCTGCTCGGCCACGTTAGCTGTCTGATCCGCTCCTTCGCCAACATTGTTGGTCCATGATGTAGATGTCGATGACGTGTGCTGGCGTTGTTCTTCTGTAATGGACGAGGCACATGCTCCAAGCGGTGCTGTGAGGGAAAGGTCGTTCTTATGTGCTGACTGCAAGGAGGGTATGTCCTGATTTGAGGTATAGTGCGTCACTGTAGGACTGTCCAGGGTGGCAGTATCATTCTGCTGCTCGTCGGAAAATGGTAGGTCACTGTCAGATATTCGTTCGCTACAGCAACTCGATGCCAGCGAGGCCTTTTTGATTTATATACCAGTTCCCACATGTTTGGTTCTCAATCTTAATATGATTTAAATTACATTTAGTTATAATAAATTGATCCAGATATGGTTTTGTAATTCATCTTCAATTCGCTGTAGCCCTTAAACTGTTTACTGCGAGTTATGAACCCAAAACTGTGAGATATATGGCAAATCAAGATGGCGTCTGTGGCATGGAAGGAACAAGTGAATATCGTTTTCATATCACTTTCCAAAGTCGTCGTTTATTGGCTAGTGTAACAGCTAATTTCATTGGAGGGAAAGAAAATTTTACCTGGGATATAAGAACTCCTGGTGTGATGGTCATTGTGGGGTCTTTCATTGGAACGAATGTAGTGACGTGGGAAAAGGGGAGATAAACGAGGCTCACCAGTGGTTTTATAGGATCTGCACTAGAGACAAGAAAATAGGAGGAGAAAACTGCATCTCTTCATTCCTGTTGGAAATGTGATCAATATTTTTGCGCTAGTTTTTTCAACATGTTATGGGCCCAGTACGAAATAGTTATACGAAAAATTACGAGAAGGCGTAAAGCTAAATTGTTCGACGAAATATATCGCGAAAGTGAAAAAAAATGGGTATTGCACAAATACCTCAAATTGAAAGACTCATAGGTTGTGAAAATTACGGGACCTGGAAATTTGCGGTGGAAGCATATTTGCGATTAGATGATTTATGGGGGGTAATAGATGGTACATTAAAGTCTACCGATTCGCATTTTGCAGACAAAGATAGGAAAGCCAAATCAAAATTAATTTTGTTGGTGGATCCGGTAAATTAAGTGCACATCGAAAATACTGCAAATGCACAAGAAGTCTGGAACAAATTAAGAAAAGCTTTTGAAGATGGCGGATTGGCTAGAAGAGTCGGATTGCTCCGTGAATTAATTACCACTCAAATGAATCAGCGCAAAAATGTGGAAGACTACGTTAATAAAATAATATCTACATCTAATAGACTGAGAAATATAGGTTTCCAGATTGCTGACGAGTGGGTTGGTACTTTATTACTTGCTGGATTATCAGAAAAATATACGCCCATAATAATTGGGTTAGAGAGTTCTGGTGTTCCCATAACAGGTGACAGTATCAAGGTAAAAATATTACAAGATGTGAGAGGTGAAACTGAAGATGAAACAGCATCAGCATTGTACTCTAAAAATAAAAAGAAGACACAAATCAAGTGCTATAGATGCCAGAAGATGGGTCATTTTGCTTCACAGTGCAAGGAAAGGGTAAGTACTAGTGGTAAAAGGTAGGTTTCCAATAACCATGAAAAAAAGTCTTCCAACCAAGGTAAGGTTCTTTCAATGCATTATTCTTAAAAAAAAAAAAAAAAAAAAAAAAAAGGGGAATAATGAAGAAACAGAATGGATATTGGATTCAGGGGCATCACTGCACGTAATTAAAAATAAATCTGTATTGTATGATGTCAAGGATACAATTGTATCCTTGTTGATCGTATGTTGATCGTAGTATAGTGGTAAATAAAAAACCACAAAATATTACTGCTCAAGGTGTGCATTCTGTCAAAGATGTTACCACTAATTTGTTATCTGTTAGTGAGATAGTAACGAAAGGTAACAAGGTATTTTTTGATATAAATGGAGTGCGAATAATTGACAGTTGTGGTAAAATTGTAGCAACTGCAAGTAATGAAAAGGGAATTTTTAAATTAGACACTGTTAAGAATGTTAGTAGCAATGAAAGTCATTCAGTGTACAGTGCCAAAAGTGTTCTGTGGAATAGGAGACTTGGCCATTTAAATAGAAAAGTTATGTCATTATTAAAGGATATGGCAACAGGTTTAGAAGACTATGGTATTGTGTAAGGATCTTTGTGAGATATGAATAGTGGGAAAACAGACAAGAATCCCATTTAAACCCAGTCACAGTAAAACTCAAGAATTACTGCAGATAGTTCATACAGATGTGTGTGGTCCCATAGAGAGTGAATCCATTGGGGGAAATAATTATTTCATTATTTTTATTGATGATTATTCTAGGTATATTCATGTTTATTTTATGAATTCTAAAGAACAAGTATGTGATATTTTTGAAGAATTCCGTATTTTGGTCGAAAGACAAACTGGAAAGAAAATAAAGATTGTCAGATCTGATAATGGGAAAGAATACATAAATCATAGATTTGAAGGACGTTTAAAGCAAGTTGGTATAAGACATCAGACCACTATACGATATAGCCCTGCACAAAATAGTGTTGCAGAACGAGCAAACAGAACAATAGTGGAAAAAACGAGGAGTATGCTAAGTGATGCTGGTTTACCAAAAAAAATTTGGGCAGAGGCTGTATCAACAGCAGTGTATTTAATAAATCGTTCACCTACCACGGCTATCAAAAGTAAAACGCCATATGAGGTGTGGACAGGAAGAAAACCAGATTTAAGTAATTTGAGAATTTTTGGCTGTAAAGCTATGGTAGAAATTCCTAAACCATTAAGAAAGAAATGGGATATAAAATCCAGGAAATATATTTTTGTAGGGTATTGTGAAGAATCAAAGGGATATCGTTTTTTGAATTCTATGAATAATAAGATAGTAACCAGTAGAGATGTTGTATTTCTTGAAAATTGTGAAGATAGAAACAAGGAATGTACAACTGTTGGTGTAAATGAAAATAGCAGTATTGGAGAAGAGACAGAAATGGAAGAAGAAACTAATCAAGTACCAACAGAGACAAGCTATGAGGAAGAAGAAGAAGAACCAAGATGTGATCAAGATAAAGCAGTGAGTGATGACCCAGACAAATGTTGGACTGTTGCCTGCTTTCATGCGGTATGATCAACCCCAATTGAACTGCTCCGTCAGGAGTCAATATGGAGATTGATCAACTGCTTAGGGGGGCTACTCTGTCGGACATAGGTTTGGTTCCTGTTGATGCTATTGATAGGTGGGATTTCACTAGGCATAGCCTGCATCTCAATAGGAAAGGGAAGGGGAAACTAGCTGGGTTCATAGCAAAATCCTTAAGGGGGTCCACTGCAGTTCATGGAAGTATTTCTTTTTTAGGCTAAGATCAGTGTCCAGTGAGAAGCTCAGGCAGGCAGGTGCTAAAAATGTTGAAAAGTCAAATATTTGTCAGAAAAGTAAAGTAAAAAATAATGTTAGCATTTTTCACCAGAATATTGGGGGACTAAAGAATAAAATAGATGAGCTTTTAGTTTGTTTAGGTGGTATAGAAACTGATAATGTAATAGATATACTATGCCTGTCTGAGCATCAAATTGTCACTGGTATGGAAAATGTGAATGTCAGTGGATATAAATTAGTCTCAAATGTAAGTAGAAATAATAAGATAAGAGGAGGAGTTGCCATATATGCCAAAAGCTATCACAGTGTAAAAAATTTCGAAACAAAAAAGTTTCGTGTAGAGAAGCATATTGAAGCATTATTTGTGGTGATTTCACTGTAGATTCACTGAAAGAAAGTAATAGGAAGAAAGACCTGGAAGTCTTACTTGGCTCATTCAATCTGACATCCATTATTGATTTTCCTATTCAGGTAGTAAGGGACAGCAGTACATTGATAGATAACTTTTTTATAGACCAAGATAAGTTTAACAACATAAATGCTTGTCCCATTGAGAATGGTCTTTCGGATCATGGTGCACAGCTAGTAACAGTATATGACATAGCTCCATTCAGTAATTCGAAACAGTCCACCAGAATTGTGCGCTCGATTAATGACTTAACAATTAGAAATTTCAAAGAAAGTCTACAGCAGGTAGACTGGGATGAGGTTTACAAGGAACATGATGTTAATTTCAAATATAATTTATTTCACGATACATTTGTAAGGGTATTTGATAACTGTTTCCTGAAAGAAATTAGTAAAATTTAATTCTAAGAAACCATGCAAAAAACCATAGCTTACTAAAGGAATAAAAATATTGTGTAACCGAAAAAGGGAACTATATCTGTCTGCAAGAAAGAGTAATAACCCAGAAACAATAAAATATTATAAAAGCTACTGTGCTACATTAAGAAAAGTTATTAAAAAATCAAGAAGCATGTGGATTATGTCTGAGATTAGCTCCTCTGATAATAAAATTAAGACAATTTGGAATATTATTAAAAGAGAGACAGGGCAACCAAGAGCAGACGAAGAGGGTATTACCATCAAAACAAATGAAAACTTTATGAACAAAAAGACAAAAGTTGAAAACATTTTTAATGATTACTTTTTAAATGTTGTAGAGAAAATAGGATCTAAATGTTCATTAGAAGGAACAAGACAATTAATGGAAGAGGCCATACCCACACAATTTGATACAATTGAAATTCCACCCACCTCACCTTCAGAAATTAGGAAAATAATAAAATCTCTCAAGAGTAAACGGTCATATGGAATTGATGGCATTTCCAGCAGGGTATTAAAAACTTGTTCCCAGGAGATAAGTAGGATTCTCAGTCATATTTGTAATAGCTCATTAAAGCAGGGTATTTTCCCAGATAGACTGAAATATGCTATCGTTAAACCTTTGCATAAAAAAGGGGGATACATAAAATATCAACAACTACCGGCCCATCTCACTTCTGACAGCTTTATCAAAAATTTTTGAAAAAGTTATGTATTCTCGAGTTGCTTCACATATTAGTATAAAGTTCTAACAAAATGTCAGTTTGGTTTTCAAAAAAGCTTTTCAACTGAAAATGCTATATATACCTTCACTGATGAAATATTAAATGCTTTGAATAACCGGACATCACCAGTAGGGATTTTTTGTGCTCTCTCAAAAGGCTTTTGATTGTGTAAATCATGGGATTCTTCTAGATAAGTTAAGTATTGTGGTATGAGTGGGGCAGTGCACAAATGGTTTAAATCATACTTAACTGGAAGAGTGCAGAAAGTTGAAATAAGCAGTTCACATGATATAAAAGAAACAATTAATTCCTGTAACTGGGGAGTTATCAAAAATGGGGTCCCACAAGGTTCGGTCTTGGGTCCTTTGCTGTTCTTAATATATATTAATGACTTGCCATTCTACATAAACAAAGATGCTAAGCTAGTACTTTTTGCTAATGATACAAGTATAGCTGTCACACCTGACAAACAGTAATTAACTGATGAAATTGTAAATGATATCTTCCAGAAAGTCATTAAGTGGTTATCTACAAATGGGCTCTCATTAAAAAAAATGTTCAAATGTTTGTTAAGCTTAAGGGACTTAACTACGGGGTCATCAGTCCTTAAACTTACAAACTACTTATGAACTACTTACGAACTAGGACGGCACAAATATCCATGCCCGAGGGGTGATTCGAACCCCCGACCGTAGGGCCGTGCAGACCGTGACTGGAGCGCCTCAGTCCCCTCGGCCACCGCGACCGGTGCTCTCATTAAACGTTGATAAAATCCAGTATATACTGTTTCATACAGTAAATGGCATGACACCATTAATAAATTTAGACTTTGAACATAAATCTGTAGTCAAGATAGAATATTGAAAATTTTTAGGTGTTTGCATTGACGAGGGACTAAATTGGAAGAAACATATTGAAGAGCTACTGAAACATCTGAGTTCAGCTACTTATGCTATCAGAGTCATTGCAAAATTTGGTGATATAAATCTCAGTAAATTAGCTTACTACGCCTATTTTCATTCACTGCTTTCATATTGGATCATATTCTGTGGCAAGTCAACATTGAGTAAAAAAAGTATTCATTGCACAAAAGCGTGTAATCAGAATAATTGCTGGAGCCCACCACAGAGCATCCTGTAGACATTTATTTAGGGATCTAGGGATACTCACTGTAGCTTCACAATATATATATATATATATATATATATATATATATATATATATATATATTCACTCATGAAATTTGTAATTTGTTATTAACAATCTGACCCAATTCAAAAGTAATAGCAGTGTGCATAGTTACAACACTAGGAGAAAGGATGATATTCACTATTCAAGGTTAAATCTAACTTTGGCTCAAAAAGGGGTGAATTATGCTGCCACAAAACTCTTTGGTCACTTACCAAGTAGCATCAAAAGTCTGACAGATAGCCACTTGTATTTAAAAAGAAAGTAAAGGAATTTCTGAATGGCAACTCCCTCTACAATGTAGATGAATTTTTAGATAAAACTTAAAAAAATAAAAAATAAAAATAAAAACAAAACAAAAAAATCCTTAAAATATTGACTGTCAAGTATAGACAAAATTTACTAAACTGACACGTTCCACATCATTACGAAATGTCGTATATATGATCTATGGAACAAGTATTTATCTAATCTGATAAAGTAAGACATTCCTCTCGTACAAGGAAACCAAAGAAGTATCCTGATTATGAAATGTATGTTGCCCAGTGTTTCAATGATGAACCGGAAACTGTTGAAGAAGCTATGAATAGTAAAGACTCTAAAAATTGGAAAGAAGCAATTGAGAAAGAATTGCAATCTTTAAATCAAAATGAAACATATGAATGGGTAAATATGCCACAGAAGAAAAAACTCTTAAACACAAGATGGATATTTAGTATAAAAAATCCTGAAAGTGAAACAACCAAGAATAAAGCAAGATTAGTGGTTAAGGGATGTAATCAAAGGGAAGGTATAGATTACAAAGAAACATTATCACCTGTTGTAAAATATTCTTCACTGAGGTATCTTTTAGCTTTAGCTGTGAAAGAAAATATGTTAATCCATCAAATGGATGTTAAAACCGCTTATATAAATGGTATATTAGAAGATGAAATTTATGTAATGCCACCCAAAGAAGTTCAGAAATATTGTAAAGATAAAGGAAAGGTTTGGAAGCTTAAAAAGAGCATCTATGGACTGAAACAAAGTGGGTACTGTTGGAATAAGTATTTGCATTCTACATTAGTTTAGAAGGGAACGAAGCAGTCAAAGGCAGACCCCTGTATTTATATTACGAAAAGTAAACAAGAATTAACTATAATGGCTATTTGGGTAGATGATTTTTTCATTTTAACTAGAGATGATAAGCAAATGATGGTTTTCAAAGAACAGCTACAAGAGAGGTTCAATATGCATGACTTGGGTGAAGCAAAACAATATTTGGGAATGAAAATTATAAAGCAGAGAAATGGAAACGAGCTTTGGATAGATCAGTTACAGTGATGCAGACTGGGGTAATGAATTAGAAGATAGACACTCTATCTCTGGAAGCTGTTTAAAACTGATGGGAGGCTTAGTATCCTGGATATGTAAAAGGCAAAGAACTGTGGCATTAAGTACAGTAGAGGCAGAATATATGGCTTTATCTACTACTGTACAGGAAACTTTGTGGCTCAAAAATTTAATGAATGAAATTGAGGCTGACAATAATTCAAGGACAACAACAGTTTATTGTGATAATCAGGGAGCCATTAATTTAGCCAAAAACAATGTAACAAGTGCTAGAAAAAACACATAGATGTGAGACATCATTTCATCAGGAATCACATTGAGAAGAAGAATATTGAAGTGAAATACCTAAACTCTGAAGAAATGTTGGCTGATTTATTAACAAAACCATTGACCAAGGAGAGATTCCAGAAAATTGTAAGACAGTATGGCTTAATTGATGGGACTTTATATACAATACCGAAAAATCTTGCTCAAGGGTGGGTGTTGGAAATGTGATCAATATTTGTGCGCTAGTTTTTTCAACAATTCCATTAAACAGCTTTTCCAGGTTCTTCACTATCTCTGGCAGAATTGCTTAATCCAAGCCCAACCACTACATGTCTTTTCATTCTCTTTGAATTTTATAACTGCTATCTGGTTTTGATACAAGCTGTATGTAAGCTTCATATTACTGTTACCCTCATATTGCAAATTCTAAAAAAAAAAAAAAAAAATTCTTATTATTTTTCTGCTCCACTAAAGTTCTAATAAGTTGTAAGCTTCCAACTATACATTCCATCCTTTGATCTTGATACTTTTTTGCTCCAAATGTGGTAATCATGCCAGAAACAGTATATTTTGTATTTCTGTAACTGCAAGTCCTTCAACCAGCCGTTTAGAAATGTATGTGCTATATCGATCATAAAGATGTCTGCTTAGGAGGACTTCCACAGCGTCCTTCAGTATCTGGGGTGTAGATAATTTATTTCTCTGCTGTCTGGTGGATATCCACAGCGTCCTTCAGTATCTGGGGTGTAGATAATTTATTTCTCTGCTGTCTGGTGGATATCCTGTTGTCTTTTGAGTGGGGGGGGGGGGGGAGCTGTCAATTCTCAAGTTCATTTGGGTCAGTATCCACAGGTTGCATCTGTTCCATGGAGATGACACAGAAGGGCAGCCATACTCAATCTTTTTCCTCAGGCCACATTCTCGGAAGTGCTATTTCAAGTGGGCCGCATAATTATCACAGGCCAAGATAACAATGCGAAATAACCACACCCACTTGTTTTATCATGAAAATGTATTTTAATAGATAATTTTTAATAGAGAAGTATGTTTCTGACAGCTTAGCTTTTGAAATTATGCCAAATTAATTAATTTATTGTTAATTAATTTATTTTTTAATTTGTGTTAAAAAAAATATTTACTTTATTTCAGTTGCCAACTGTAACTCTGCGGTAACTTCTTGACAGTCATAAATTTGTAAGCAATTATTTTTTGTTAAATACCTTGCAAGGCAGACAGGACTAGTGGTTACTGTGAACTGCCACTATCGTTCTTGGCGACATTATAAGGGGAATGATACATTTTAATATCTTACAGTAATTGCACCTAGTACTGGTCAGCTGTTATTGTAATGCAACACAATTAGTATAGGAAAATTATACACACATTTGACGGAGTACCATGTTTAATACTCATTAAGTAGAAATTCTAACCAATGAAAAAATAGTTTTCACACCCTAGGCTCCAACGTGCTATTGTAGTGCCACAAATAATCTTGATTATGTGAAAGAGTGTTGCAGAAATGGTAATTTCAGTAGGAAACCTATGGATATATCTATTCCTCTGACCTCTACTACTTTTTCTGACAGTTAGCTGTTTGGGTGATCATATTTGTATATGCCAAAGGTGGGACCAATTTTATAACTATCAATACTGAAATTGCAACAATCCCCAGTTACTGTTATTCATTATTGAAGGTTACAAGGCAGCCGCAGTGACCGAGCGGTCTGCGGTGTAACACTCATGGTCTGCACGGCCGCTACGGTCGAGGGTTCGAGTCCTCCATCGGGCATGGGTGTTTGTGTTGCCCTTAACGTAAGTTAAAGTTAGTCAAGTAATTAGTGTGTAAGTCTAGCGAGTGATAACTACGAAGTTTGGTCCCATAAGACCTCACACATACATTTGAACATTTTTGAAGGTTGCAACAAAATGAATAGCAGGCATCAAATCATAATATGGCAAATATAACATAAAATACATACATATTCATAACTACTGCGTAATTATGATGCACCCATGTAGTTTAGTCCCCTCAAAACCCCCAAATATGATACACCCAAGGATTAAAAGTTAGTAAAAATCTTACTTAGGTAACTTAATACAGCTTTTAACACTAACTTGCTCATGTTTCAAAAGTAAGTAAATGGCAGTGTATGAGAGTTTGTTTGCTAATATTTGATTTAACTTTTAACTCTCATACTGTGGATGTAGACAGCTATCTTTTGTTTATAACTATACAACCTGGAACTACCTAAGATGATGTAACTCTTATGTATTAAGTAAGAGAGAACGCTGGTGGCAAACATTCTTACTTAACTTGGCTACTGAAACTTAAATAGCTGAACAGACTTTTCATGATGTTAAAAGAAGAAAAGGCTCTACTTTAATTTTTTTGTTTTTGTTCTTTTGTTTGAGCTACGATGCCACTTACAGGAACACAATTTAAACTTACAACACCTCCCTGTTTGCATTGGGGGTTAATATGGAAAACAGTGTGGTAAAATTCCCAGACTTCTGTCATCTGTGCTCACATCCAATACGAACAGCCCATGTCGATTTACAGCGGTCTAACAAATACCATAACAGAAAAAAAAAAAAAAAAAAGAATTTAGATCTCCGAGAGACGGTCCATGGTTAATTAAAAGCAAAGTTATGTAATACAGTTTGTGGCACTGAAATATGAATTTGTCACTTACTTCTCCTGACGTTCTGTTTGGGGCTATGCATGTTTGTTACAGTATATAAACAAAATGAGTAACGACTAAGTGATTTGTGTGCTACAATACTCACGCTGTCAAAACATTCGCGAAAAGCTGTGTTTCGCTAGAAAAATCCAGCTCAGCAATATCATCTTCAGCGCAAGTATTATTGCAGATCTCAATCATTAATGCGTCATCACACAGTTCGTGTAAACGCATTCTGAATTCGGTATGGTATGTAGGTTTATGAAAAAAATTGTAGGAACTATTACACTACTAAAAATATACGAAGTTGCGTGTTGAAACGCCACTTTGGATTTCTAAAAACCGAAACATTTATGCGTCCGGGAAGAACGTGATGGGGACAACAAGACGAAGACTTCTAAAGCCGGAACTGTTCGTCCAAATCTGAACGTCTCGTCAATTTAATTAGATGTACAACATACATTCTGGTTAAAACGTTGGATGCATTAGTATCTGTACTATTAGATGTCGCTACCTAGTTGAATGTTGTGACCATCTCGGCGCATAAAATGAGATACGAGAGCTGAGAAGGAACATGGGAGGGAGAATGTTTTACATGTTACTCATACAATCATGCACGCAGCTGATCAGCTGTGATCTAAATTTCACTAGTAATGCTGCGTAAGGTGTATTAAATAAAATTGTTTATCTTAAATTTCTCCTTGACGTACAAAATGCAAGATTTTGCCACACTATTAGAATTACTGAGGTTGGCAGCAGTCAGGACATAAGACAGTCAGCAGGATGTCTGTTCCGACAAGTACTATCTGCGCAAGTTAACACTCGGTGCAGTGCTGGTGGGAGCGTCCGTAAAGAAATTTTCCATTCACAGTCCCTAAGCTAAACTAAAGGCGAATAAGAGAAAAAGAAACTCCGCGTGCAAGATAAAGCACACAAGGGCGAAAAAGCCGCCGCGCCGACTGTCAGATAATTTCGCGCAAATAGAAGTAATCACAACTTTAAGACATGAGATCAACTAAATTACGACAAGTAATACAATTAAAATAAAAAACCTAAATTACATAATTAATGTATTTAATACACAAAGACTAATGAGATCGTTGAAACTGTGTACACTTTTCAATAATCTTTTCTATATCAGGCTTACAATTACTGCAAGCTACTCATAAGACATCATCCAAATGATAATCAGTTAGCCGGCTTCTGTATACATTTTTTGCATACTTGATTTTAGAGTATGACGATTCACACAGATAAGGTTGATGCGAAAAATGTGAGAAAAATTAGGGCACATTTTTGTACAGTTCTGTATTGTCCAGGCACAGTTTTCAAAAAAAATTGGCGTAATCCATTTCCACCCTCTTTTCTTTAAATAAAGCTTCTAAATGTGTGTTGTTCTTGAACTCTATAAATCGTCAAACAGCTGTACGTAACTACACCCCGATATGCCTGCCAGTTTTGATATGACTGTTGGATCTAAGTGCCAAGGATTTTAGAGAAGTAATAACATGCTTTAACTTTCCTTAAATCACTGAATCTACTTTTAAATTCTACCGATAATGTCATTAACTAATTTGAAATCTTCATACAGTTATCTGAAGAAATATCATTACCTTCCTTTTAACTTTAGTCATTGTTGGAAAATTTTGCAGTATTCGGTTCTGAATCTCTTCTTTATACACATTAAGCTTCTCTTCAGATGCAAATATTTTATTTGCCATCTGTGAAATAATTTTATTGTCACCTTGTAAATCCAAATTGAGCCAGTTAAGTTTATCTGTAATGTCACACAGAAATGCTAAAATACACCACCTACCATCATCTTGCAATTCACTGCACATTTTATTGTTTTGTTGTAGATACCGCATAATTTCTTGTCACAAAGAAAGAAAACCTTTCAAACACCTTGCCTCTGCTAAGCCAACGAACTGAAGTATGTAAAAGAACACCACTGTTTTAACTGCCCACTTCCTCCAATAGGGTTTTGAATTTTCTGTGGATCAGATGTCGTGCTCGGATGTAATTAACTGAACTTACGATTGTTTTCATCACAGAGTCTATTTCAGGACATTTAATGCGCAAAGCCAAGTTTTCCTGGTGAATAATGCAATGAAATGTTATTAGATTTGTTAAACCATATTTCTTTTTTAACAGAGAAATAAACCCATTTTCCGAGCCATCAGTGCACACAGAAACTAATTCTTTATATGTATGTCGTTCTGTTCAAAAAATCGCAAATAATATTGAGGCGGCGGATCTGATTAACCGCGCTTCTAGGTAATGGTACGCAGGCAGTGGTGACGGAAAAAATGCGAGACTATGTTGTTTTCATACGACGATTTATTAAATATATGAGAATACACTGTACAGGTGATGCTGAAGGAATTAGATTGGGAAACGAAGCAATAAAGGAGGTAGATGAGTTTTGTTACTTGGGCAGTAAAATAACAAATGATGGTCGAAGTACAGAGGATATAAAATGCAGAATGGCAATGCGTAGAAAAGCGTTCTTGAAAAAGAGAAATTTGTCAACCTCGAATATTGATTTAAGCCTAAGGAAGTCCTTTCTGAAGGCATTTGTATGGAGTGTTGCCTTGTATGGGAGTGAGACATGGAAGATAGTGCGGACAGGAAGAGGATTGAGGCTTTTGAAATATGGTGCTACAGAAGAATGCTGAAGATTAGGTGGGTGGATCACGTAACTAATGAGGAGGTACTGAACAGAATTGGGGAGAAAAGAAATTTCTGGCATACCTTGACTAAAAGAAGGGATATATTGGTTGGACACATTCTTAGACATCAAGGAATTGTGAATTTAGCGCTGGAGGGAAGTGTGTGGGGTAAAAACCGCAGAGGAAGACCAAGAGATGGATACAGTAAGTAGATTCAGACAAATGTAGGTTGCCGCTCTTATGTGGAGTTGAAGAGTCTTGCTCAGGATAGGGTATTGTAGAGAGCTGCATCAAACCAGTCTCCGGACTGAAGACCACAACAACAACACTCTATTAGGTAGTTCTTCACGCTGGTCCAAGGAGGGTGTACACTCCCCCAGCGATCGAGTTCGACGGCCGGTCGTGTGAGCGCGGGCGTCGACCGCGTGTCCGCGGTAATGCGCGTTCTTTGTGCGGCGCGATAAATGCCGTACTGCGTGTCGCGACGGTCCTGCGGCAGTCGGAGGGCACAGCACTAAACACTCGCGTGTGCGTGGGGAGCTCGCGATCAGCTCGGCCCAGGTGGTCCACGGTAAAATGTCGGTACGGAGGAGCTCGAGTCCGTCCTATAGCGCGCACTGCCGGTCTCGTTCGTCCGTTGCGTGAGTGCGCATTTTTTAGTGCCGTTGCCAAAATCCCGCGTAACAGGAGTTTGGCGGGACACGCCGGAGAATGCGTGTAGGCGCTTCCTGGCAGCTGCGCCACTGTCCACCACTTCTTGGCGTGGCTCAGTGGCGGCTGGTGATAATGTGCTGCAGCACACTGTAAATATATTACTAAAATTATGCCATTTCTCTTCGAATGCAAGCGAGAAATCGCTATAAAATTACATACTTTCTCTTGGAATACGAGCCGGATATCACAATAAAATTATGTTAATTCCTTTCCAATGCGTATTAGACTGCTAGTAATAAGGATGAAAACGCATTTTGGAGCGCTCTCGCCGCGATAGCTGGAAACCAGCTCCGTGTGCTGAAATGGTATTCAGCCGCGCTGGTACGTGCGCAGAGGGGCGGCGCAGTCGTCTCTTAGCTAGTGCGCATGCGTAGACGTGACGTCAGGCCTAACGACTCATGTGCTGAGACCGACTGCAGCACCAGATCAATATTTATCTTCGAGCCGCGTGTAACGGCTACGGAAGAATAGTATATGACGAATATTGCGGCATACAGAGTCAAATAGCGCGCTGGCTCAGGCGTCTTGCGCGTTGTCTCTCAAACCTACCTGTGTGAGGCTCGTATTCAAATACCTCTGAGTCAAAATTTTAATTTCTGTAAATAAAATTAATACTTTTTAAACGTTATATTTACTACCTGCAGTGAATACATGCAGTTGGCAGCGCTGTTACAGATTCCCCTGCCGGCCGCGGTGGCCGAGGAGACTGAGGCGCTCCAGTCACGGTCTGCACGGCCACTACAGTCGGGGGTTCGAATCCCCCCCTCGGGCATGGATATTTGTGCCGTCCTTAGTATAAGGTAGTTGATAAGTAGTTTGTAAGTTTAGGGACTGATGACCCCGTAGTTAAGTCCCATAAGCTTAACAAACATTTGAACATTTTTTGATTCCCCTGAAGGTCTTACTGTCGATGCAGTATTAATTGATATTTAATTAAAGGCAATCATACAAAGGTTGACTTTTTTATTTTAGTATATTTTGTTTCCTGTTTATTTTTGTAATATTGTAGCACACTGGTCAAATTTCGTACGAGCCGCCTCTGGCGTGGCTGCGACACAGATCCCCCCTTGGAGAGCGGAGCTCCGGAGAAGTGAGGGAGCGCTGGCGATAAAGTCGCGGCCGGCTTGTTTGCGCCTCTTGCGCTGCTCGATTGACGTCAGTGCGGGCGCGATGGCTGTGGCCCGGGGCGCGGTGATTGGGCGGCGGGCAGTGACGTGACCGCACTCAGCTGGCGGCGCGCGGCTGGCGGAGCGCTGGTGGGCGTGGCCGACTAGTGACAGCGGCGAGAAGCTGTGCTGTCTATGCGCTGCGTGTAGCACGGTGCCAGTTAATGGGCGTAGCACATTACACTGTGTTGTAGAAAGTCACTATCACTGACATAAACAAGGGGCTAGTCTGGATGATTGACTGAGCTGGACTTGTAACATCAGCTAATGTGGCTTTGCCACACAGTTACTGCGAACGGCTGAAAGCGAGGGGAAACTACAGCCGTTACTTTTCCCGAGAACATGCAGCTCTACTGTATGACGATATGATGATGGCATCCTCTTGGGTAAAATATTCCGGAGGTAAAATAGTCCCCCGTTCGGATCTCCAGGCGGGGAATACTCAGGAGGATGTGATCATCAGGAAAGATAACACTGGCATTCTACGGATCGGAGCGTGGAATGTTAGATCCCTTAATCGGGTAGGGAAGTTAGAAAATTTAAAAAGAGAAATGGATAGGTTGAAGTTTGATATAGTGGGGATTAGTGAAGTTCGGTGGAAAGAGGAACAGGATTTCTGGTCAGGCGAGTACAGGATTATAAATACAAAATCAGTTGGGGTATCACAGGAGTAGGATTGATAATGAATAAGAAAATAGGAATGCGGGTAAACTAATATGAGCAACACAGTGATCGCATTATCGTAATCAAGATAGATACGAAGCCAACACCGACCACAGTAGTACGGGTTTATATGCCAACTAGCACTGCCGATGATGAGGAGATCAAAGAAATATATGAGGAGCTAAAGGAAATTATTCAGACAGTTAAGAGAGAGGAAAACTTAATTGTTATGGGAGACTGCAATTCGGTAGAAGGACAAGGAAGGGAAGGGAAGATAGTAGGTGAATAATGTCTGTGCAAGAGGAATGAAAGAGGAAGCCCCCTGGTAGAATTTTGCACGGAACATCATTTAGTTATAACAAACACCTGGTTTAAGAATCACCAAAGAAGGTTGTATACGTGGAAGAGACCAGGAGACACTTGGAAATACCAGATAGATTTTATGATGGTAAGACATAGATTTCGGAACCAGGTTTTAAGCTGTAAGACATACCCAGGGGCAGATATAAACTCTGACCATAACTTATTGGTCATGAATTGTAGGCTGAAACTGAAAAAACTGCAGAAAGGTAGGAAAATAATGAGATGGGACCTGGATAACCTGAAGGAACCTGAAGTTCTTCAGAATTTCAGAGGGTGCTTTAGGCAACAATTGACAGAAACGGGTAGAAATAAAACAGTAGAGGAGCAATGGGTAGCATTGAGAGATGAAATAGTGAAGACAGTGGAGGACAAAATAGGTAGGAAGGGAAGTCCTACAAAAATCCTTGGATATCACAGGACATACTAAATTTAATCAATGAAAGGAGAAAATATAAAAATGCAGTAACTGAAACAGGTAAAATGGAGTACAGGCAACTAAAAATAAGATTGACAGGAAGTGCAAAATGGCTAAGCAGGAGTGGCTAGAAGGCAAATGCAAGGATGTAGAAAAATGTATAAGTAGAGGAGAAATAGATACAGCCTACAGGAAAATAAAAGAGATATTTGGAGATAAGAATAACAGCTCTATGAATATCAAGAAAACAGATGGAAAACCAGTTCTCAGCAAAGAAGGGAAAGCTGAAAGGTGGAAAGAGTATATTGAGAGGCTCTACAAAGGAAATGAACTTGGAGGCAATATTGTAGTCAGGGGAGAAGAAGTAGATGAGGATGAAGTAGGTATACTGAGAGATGAATTTGACAGAGCACTGAAAGACCTAAGTTGAAAGAAGGCCCCTAGAGTAGATGACATTCCCTCAGAGCTACTGAAGTCTCTGGGAGAACCAGCCATGACAAAACTATTTCACCTCGTGTGTAAGATGTATGAGACAGGCGAAGTACCCTCAGACTTTAAGAAAAATTCCCATTCCAAAGAAAGCAGGCGCAGACAGGTGTGAAAATTACAGAACCATTACTTTAATAAGTAATGGTTGCAAATTATTAACCCGAATTATTTACAGAAGGATGGAAAAGTTGGTAGAAGCCGACCTCAGGGAAGATCAGTTTGGATTCAGGAGAAATGTAGGAGTATGGGAGGCAATACTCACTTTACAGCTTATCCTAGAAGATAGGTTAAGGAAACGGAAACCTACATTTCTAGCTTTTGTAGATTTGGAGAAGGCTTTTGGCAATGTTGGTTGGAATAAACTCTTTCAAGTTCTGAAGCAAGCAGGAGTTAAATATAGGGAACGTATGATTATTTACAACTTGTACAACATCCAGACAGCAGTTGTCAGAGTTGAAGGGCATGAAAGGGATGCAGTGGTTGGGAAGGGAGTAAGACAGGGTTGTAGCCTTTCTCCAATGTTATTCAATTTGTACATTGAGCAAGCTAAAAAGGAAAGCAAGGAGAAATTTGGAGAAGGAATTAAAGTTCAGGGCGAAGAATTAAAAACATTGCGTTTTGCTGACGACATAGTAATTCTGCAGAGACAGCAAAGGATCTGTAAGAGCAGTTGAACGGAATGGACAGTGTGCTGAAAGGTGCTTATAAAATGAACATTAACAAGAACAAAACAAGGGTAATGGAGTGCAGTCTTAGAAAATCAGGCGATGCTGAAGGAATTAGATTAGGTAATGAAACAATAAAGGAGGTAGATGAGTTTTGTTACTTGGGCAGTAAAATAACAAATGATGGTCACAGTACAGAGGATATAAAATGCAGAATGGCAATGGGTAGAAAAGCATTCTTGAAAAAGAATGGTGGGTGGATCACGTAACTAATGAGGAGGTACTGAACAGAATTGGGGAGAAAAGGAATTTCTGGAATACCTTCAGTAAAAGAAGGGATCGCTTGGTAGGACACATTCTTAGACATCAAAAAATCGTGAATTTAGCATTGGAAGGAAGTGTGTGGGGCAAAAAGCGCAGAGGAAGACCAAGAGATGGCTATAGTAAGAAGATTCAGAGAGATGTAGGTTGCAGTTCTTATGTAGAGATGAAGAGGCTTGCTCAGGATAGGGTATTGTAGAGAGCTGCATCAAACCAGTGTCTGGACTGAAGACCACAACAACAACAAACAAGGAAAAAAAAAAAAGAATAAAAAAGTCTGTGGCCACTCATTGTTCTTAGTTCAGCATTTAACGGTTTCACAGATGCCCGATGCGGATGCGCGACGCGGTGTGGTCTAGGCGCTAGCACCAGCGGAGTCCACGGAAGTGTGACGTACATGTCAATCCATGCTCGACACTCGCGGTTGCAGAGCTCTGGAGAATGTCCAGGGTACTCGGGCGCGGTGCCCTCGGGGCTCGGCAATGTATGCAAACCAAACCGACACGGTAGTGCACGCAGTACTCGATCAGGGGTCGAAGCTTGTGGTAGCAGAGTTCCGGAGAGTGTAACGTGCATGTACGCGTCGGTGTCTGGGCTCGAACTCGGCTCCTGAAGCTGACTGGAACGAGCTTCCGTTACAGCGGCTTGCCAGAGGCTGCATTTCAGCGGCGGGCGGATCGCTGGTCGAATACGGGCTGCACGGTGCGACGTGATGACTCGACGGTGCAGCACAGACGTTTGAAACGGACTCGGCGGCCGGTCCGCGTCACGTAGTCGGCCGGTGGCTGCGTTGGTGGCGGCGGTACAGGCGGCTGAGCTGGCGGAGTGGGGGCAGGCTGCGGCGCGCGTGGAGGCCGGCTGACAGCTGGCCGTGGCATGGGCGGCTGTGGCGGGGAGGGTGGTGTCGGTGACGCGCGAACAGCTTTCGGCTGCGACGTGGGGCCAGCCTGCGGCACACGTGGCGCCCCCTGACAGCCGGCGGGGCGTGCATGTCATTCGCAACTGTCCCTGCCTGGGAGGCTACGCGCGGTGTGTCGTGCGTCGATTCGTTCTCCGCCGGGTTGTAAAAGTGAACGGCGTCTGGAGTGGACTAGACGTAGGCCGGCTTCAGACGGTCGACGGTAACAGTTGTCAACCTGTTGTTGTATTCTATCGTGAACGTTTTGTCACCATGGGTGACCACGCGGTGTGGCTCAGAGTACAGTGGCCGGAGCGGGGGGCCGAACTGCGTCGGTGCGTAGCATGACGTGTGTGCACCTCTGCAGATCAGCGTGCACAAACGCCTCAGCGGTGCTGTGCCATGTTGCCGGATGGGGTCGGAGGCCGGCCATGTGACTGCGGGGCCGCAGCGTCGTGCGGTGGCTGAGTGTCTTCCATGAACTCGCCGGGGATGGCGAGTGGTTGGCCGTACACGTGGTCTGCCAGCAATGTGCCGATTCCGTCCTTCAGTTTCACTCACAGGTCGAGGAGGACGAGTGGTAGTGCTTCCATCCAGATGACTTCGTGGCACGTCGAGGATGCCTTCATTGTCCGATGCAGTTGTTCCACCATACCGGGCGGTAGCTGGTCATGTGGTGTAGACTCGGGCCACACAGCCTCGTCACGTACTCAAACAGTGTGCAGTCGAACTGACGGCCACGGTCCGTAGTGACGTGGCTGGGGCACCCGAAGTGTGCTACCAACGAAGGCGGTGGCGACCGTCTCGGCGGTGATGGATGTGGCCTCTGGCCAGCGGGTAAAGCGGTCCACCATTGTGAGGAGCTAGCACTTCCCTTGGGACAGAGGTAGTGGCCTGGTGATGTCCATGTGGATATGGGCGAAACGCCTTGTCGTTTTAGGGAAGGTGGCGATGGATGCGTGAGCATGCCTGCCGACTTTGGCGCACTGGTATACTGTCCAGGCGTGTGCCCACTACCAGCAGTCCTTGCAGAAGCCCAACCAGACGAAGCGTGTGGCCAAGAGCGATACAGTGGTGTTTACACCAGGGTGTGACAACCCGTGCATGCAGTCGAATGCGATGCGCCGGGACTTCTCCGAAAATTTTTTGCGGCAAGCCAGGGATTGGCACGAGTTCTATGTGTAGGCCACTTGTGTTGTTGTCACAAAATTTCCTTAGTTCTTCGTCGTTCAGTTGTGCTTGTGCGATGTCGTCGAATTCCAAGGAGGCAAGGAGACGGCGGCACAGTCACGGGACAAGCAGTCAGCGACGACGATCTCCATCCCAGAAATGTAGCAGATGTCGGTCATGAACTATGACACGTACTCAAACTGCTGGGGCTGGTGTGCTGAACAGTTGTTATTGTTCGACCGGAAGGCAAATATTATTGGTTTGTGGTCCTTGAAGATCGTAAAGGGACGGCCTTCTATCAATGATCGAAAGTATTTCACCGCCAGGTATAGAGCTAGCAGATTGCGGTTGTATGCGCTCCAAGACCGCTGCGATGCAGAGAGTTTCTTGGAGAAGAATCTGAGTGGTTGCCAGTTGTCGTCGATGCGTTGTTGCAGAGCGGCGCCTATAGTGGTCTGGCTGGCATCCACCACAATGGAAATCTTGGCGTGGTGTATGGGATGGGCGAGCAGCGCCGCGTCGGAGAGGCACCGTTTCAATGCGACGGAACTGTGCTGCATGTCGTCCGTCCACGTCACGGGAGTCTTCCCTTTTTTTCTTTGGACCTTGTTGGGCAGCAGTCACGAGCTCAAACACCGCAGCAGCGTTATGCAAATGGCATCAGTAGAAATTAATCATCCCGAGGTAAGCAAGCCTTTGTGTGTCTCAGGGCATGGCATTGTCATAACTGCCTCGACTTTGTCCGACAGAGGCATGGATCCGGGAGTTGTGATCAAGTGACCCAGGAATTCGATTTCAGCGGCCCTGAATACGCATTTCTGCGGGTTAATGACAATGCCTGCTTTGCTGAGGTGCCTGAGGACTGTTGGCAAGTGGCTGCAGTGGAGCTAAGGCGTCTTTGAGAACACGAGGATGTTGTCCAGGTATGCGAAACAGCTTAGCAAACCTCATAGGACGCTGTCCAGGTAACGCTGCCAGGTCTGGGCAGCATTCCGTAGGCCCGAAGAGCCTGAACGGTGTGGTGATGGCCATTTTCTCTATATCCTCAGGTGCCACCGGAATCTGTGTGTATGCCTTCGCGCAGTCTACCTTGCTGAATACCGTCGCGCCTGCCATGGAGTAATTGTAGTCTTGTAGGTGTGGTACCGGGTATCTGTCTGGCACTGTCCTTGCATTGAGTGCACGGTAGTCACCACATGGGCGCCACGAATTGTCTTTTTTCAGCACTAAATGCAGGGCAGACGACAACAGGCTGCAAGATAGGTGGATGATACCCTGGCATAACATTGTCTCGAACTTGGCCTTCGCGGCCACAAACCGGTCGGGAGCAAGACGGCGTAGGTGGCAAGAGACAGGAGGGCCGGGAGTTGTGACAATGTGGTGCATAGTCATGTGTTTGGTCTCCTTTGGCACACCGCACGGGCGAGTTAACTCAGGAAATTTATCCAGAATATCCGTAAACGGCCCGGAGCACGTGACGGGTTTCACACTGCAAATTATGGCCCGTCTTTGTTGACCTGCAATTGTCAACATAGTCGTCGAGTCTATCAACTGTCCACGGGCAACGTGGGCGAGCAACTTTTAGTGTGCCAAGAAATCCGCACCTAATATTGGCTCATTGACATCGATGACAGTGAACCTCCAGGCAAATGTGTGGCATAGTCCGAGGTCCACGTCCCGATGGTTGGTGCCATACTTTTTTATCGACGAATTATTCGTCACCGTGAGGCACAGAGTTTCCACCTTCCTCTTTTCATGCAGCAGGGATCTAGGAAAAATCGACAAATCCGATCCATTATCCACCAGGTAGCTCATGCCGGTGCCATTTTCTGCTACATGTAGAAGCCTAGATATCATACTGCATCCGGGTGCGTCTAGGACCGGTTGCAGTTGGTGTTTGGGTGTGAGCAGGGGGTGCGGCACTTCGTCACATCGTTGCCGAAGTGGGTGTGGTACCAGCAGAGGTCGACTTCCCCCACGTCGGTGAGGTTCCATTACAGGAGCTGTTGCTGTGCCTGCATTGCCAGCTGTTCGAGCCGTGGCGCCTGTGGCCCGAACTGATGCTGATGTGGTGCTGTGAGTGCGCCAACTGGTCCACTTGTGTGGAGAGTACTGCCACCTGGGTGGTTAGGCTCTACACAAGAAGTTGCAGATTGCCATCAGCTGTTGGGAGTGCTGGCTATGTGGGTGGCCGCGGTGCGAAGGCCGGGGAAGGGGGAGCATCGTCATAGGCTGCGATATTCGGCGCCATTGCCAGCGCATCGGTCACCCTGTCCACAAAGTCTGCAACCGAGTCCAGCTGCATCTCCGTCTGCATGGCGATTACTGCCTGCACCTGTGCAGGGAGACTGCGCACCCAGATCGAACGAAGCAGCGTGTCTGCACCGCATTACTCCTGCCGCAGCAACTGTTGCACTCGTTGCACCTGTGACGTCGATACTCGCCGGATGAGTTCGTCCTTAAGTCTTTTGTATGATCCTTGGGTGGCGGGGGCAGTTATCACATCTCGTACTTCTGCAGCATAATTTTGGTCCAGCTGGCTCACCATATGGCCGAATTTCGTTAAGTCACATGTGATATTATTGCTCAGAAAGACGGCCTCCACCTGGCTGAACCACATTACTGGGCCACGGAGCCAAAAGGGGGGGGGTGGAGGGGGGGCAGCCTGACCAGCACAAGTCCTGTTGCCGCTGTGGAGACGGGCGCACGAATTGGTGTGGCAGTGCTTTGTACATGTTATTAGATTTGTTAAACCATATTTCCTTTTTTAACAGAGAAATAAACCCATTTTTCGAGCCTGTCATTGAAGGACAGCCATCAGTGCACACACACTAATTTTTTTATATCTATATTATTCTGTTCAAAGAAATCGCAAATAATATTGAAGCGAGCACATCTTATTAACCGCGCTTCTAGGTAATGGTATGTACGCAGTGGTGACGGAAAAGATGCGAGACTATGTTGTTTTCATATGACAATTTGTTAAATATAAGACAATACACTGTCTTAGATAGTTCTCCATGCTGGTCCCAGGAGGGTGTACACTCCCCCAGCGATCATGTTCGATGGCTGGTCGTGTGAGCGCAGGCATCGGCCACGTATCCGCAGTAATGCGTGTTCCGTGTGCGCCACGATAAATGCCATACTGCGTGTCGCAACGGTCGTACGGCACAGCACTAAACACTCGCGTGTGCGTGGGGAACTCGCGATCAGCTCGGCCCAGGTTGTCCATGGTAAAATGTCGGTACGGAGGAGCTGGGATATGTCCGCTCGACTCCGTCCTATAGTGCCCACTGCTGGTCTCGCTCGTCCGTTGCGTGAGCGTGCGTTTTTTAGTGCTGTTGTCAAAATCCTGCATAACGGGAGTTTGACGAGACGCGCCGGAGAATGCGTGTAGGCCCTTCCTGGCGGCTGCGCCACTGTCCACCACTTCTTGGAGTGGATGCCACAATATCAATATAGTCTATGCCTCTGGTTTGGCCTTTCATTGGGAGAAATTTAAAAAAATCTTCTTGAACTGAGTTGACTTCAATAAAATATCTAACAAAAACTGAACATTGTGATGTTGCTGAAATGTCAGTGCTGGAATCATGAGCCACACTAAAGAACTTGCAGTCTCTTAAGTCTTGAACTATGCGACCACGTATATAGTGTGTTATGTTTTCAATATGTCTAACACAGGTTGATTCTGAGAGCTGGAGTGTCTTAATTTTTTCCCCAATTACTTGATTTTTGTTGTTGAATTTATCAAATAATACACTGTAAGTAGTTAAAAAACACTCCTTTACTATTTCTGCATCAGTAAATGGTTTCATATTTTTACCAAGCATATAACAAATTTCATATTTTGCCTTTGTTACCGCTGCATCTTGGGACATCACCGCCGACATAACGTTTTGTTGTTGCACCAAATAACTTTTCAAAGCTACCAGTTTCTCTTGTCTTAGGGTGGATCCTCAAGGAAAAGTTTCACAAAAGAATCCTTATTTTGTTGTAGAATGGCGATCAATATTATATTTCTTTAATATAACACTTTCACGGCAAATCGAACAAGTTGCTGACCCAAGTTTATTTTGCACTACAAAATAGTCAATTTCTCACTGATGTTGAAACAGTCTTCTTTCATCTGATATTTTTCATTTTTTAGAAGTCACACCTGACATGGTGAATAACTATTTTGTTCAAACGAGATAGAATGGCTGGCCAGTACTTACCTTTGTACTGTACCGCCGATAGTAACACAAATGAAGAAACAGAAAAAAAGGGGACAAAAAGGACAAGCTTTCGGAACACAGTTCCTTCATCAGGTGTCAGAGAAGGGAAGAAGAAAGGATGGGAACGGAAGGGAAAGGTAATTCATGACCTAGGTCATGAAGGTGGTGTTTCTTTTCCTTGGTGGAAGCTAGTTCGCATTGCGTGTGTAATAAATAGAAAAGCTGTATTTGGTAGAATACATGAGTGCCTCCCCTTGGAATTACACAGTGAACAGTAGAAAATTTAATGAAACCGATAGTGTTATTGTTTTTGCTATAATTGCATAGACATGTGATTTGCAACTTAAACAGTTTACTAATACGTAATTGTTGGCATGTCGCTTTGGACTAGTTCTCATTGTTAAACATCAGAAGAAATCTGTAGCCTTCGTGGCTATCACGTCTAGTATTAAAATGCTTCCAACCACAGCAATCCAACTAAAGTAATTCTAGGCATACCTTCTGCCACACAATTATTGAGATGGACAGCACAATAAATGACATGCATTGTGCAGAACATGCTGATAAACTTAGGGCATTGATTTCATTGTTATTCTTGTACATATCTCACCCATTTTTATCAGCCAATCATTTGAGATTTTTATTGCGAAATTCTGAATACGGGAGAATAGCTTGCCAGGCCACTCAACAAAGCTCTGAGGGCTGCAAGTGGCCCGCAGGCTGCAGGTTGAGTACTGCTGCAGTAGGTGTTGCCCCCTACCTTACTCCTTTTCAGGATAATTACAAATACCTTCATAACAGGAAGGTTACTCCTGTTTGAAAACATGAACACACAAGGGAAACCTTTCAAACAGTATGAGAAGAGTGTATAGCTGCAAATATTTGACATTTAAGCTGTATGTACAGTCTATGCAAGTACGGTGTGAACCGTAGTGACACACACAGTATCTACTATGGAAATAAGAATGAAATATTTACCTACTCGCTCTCGATGGATCTCTGAATTCTATCACTCGTTACTGGTTCTTTGAACTTTATAAGTCAGCTTTTGTAGGACAATTCTGGTACAAATTCAAACATCTTCCAAGCCAGATTATTTGAAGATTTTGTCACTTTAATTTTTGAAAGCATATTGGTAACAGAGATCATAATCATTAAAAGTAAACCAGTCCAGATTGCAGATTTGTTGTTTTATTTTGTTATTGGCTGTGGTCTATAAAGACCATATTCAAGTGAAGACCACTACAATATAACACAAATTTAGAGGACACACAAAATAACAGTGAACCTATTCTAGAGGGACATCGAAAATAGCAATAAAATTACAAAAGTTTGTATCCATAATGGCAGGCAGTGGCAGTGGATGGAGCAGGCTGCATGAATGTGAACTGCTGTTGAGAATAGCGCGGCTATGAGTTAAGTACTGGATGCTCCACCCACCAACCATCAACTAATGTCAATAATAACCAATCAGACACACAACATGTAAAAAATTATAATTAAAACAAAATACATGTTATACAGTGGATCAAAATTATTTGAAATGTTTCCTAATATAATTCACTGCCAAATAAAGTAGTTGGCAGAGTACATTTAAAAATTACACAAAAGCATCATTAAAATCGGCAGTACATGCTTCATCCACTGCCACCGTTTGCCATCATGGGTATAAACATTTGCATTTTTAATTGCTATTTTAGATGTCTCTAGAATATGTTCACTATTACTGTATATGTCTCTGAACATCTATGTTGTATTGCAGTTGTATACATCTGACAGTGGTCTTAACAGAATGAAATCGAAATGAAATAAAATCAGAAATTGGCGATCTGAACTGTTTTAATTTTTGACACTACCCTGTAAGTTGAACGACCCTGTGGCGATTGGAGCGACCATTCTTTACAGTTGTTCAGAATTAGCAGTCAGTCCTGTCTGATATGGATCCGACACAGCTGAGCCACATTCTAAGACGGGAGCCACAACTGAATTATCAATACTCTCCATTGCAAACTGATCGTGCTGTCCCAGTGTTCTGGTAATGAATAAAAATCTTTCAGGTGTGTTACGAACTACTGACCTTAGGTGATCATTTTGTTTCACATCTCCACAAACTATTACGCTTAGGAATTGTACTCACATTTTGTGTTTTTTTTTTAAGTGCTTAAACTTAAATTTCTGACTATATAAAAGAAGTTGCTATTATTTGCACCACTCTGTATATCTGATTGGATACAATGGTGGCTTCGGGGGGGGGGGGGGGGGCACGTGCTCCTGTGCCACTGCCCCCCCCCCCCAGATGGCCCGAGGAAGAGAGAGAGAAAAGAGGGGGGGAGAGAGAGAGAAGAGGGGGGGGGGGAGAGAGAGAGAGAAGAGGGGGGAGAGAGAGAGAGAGATATGGTGAGGGAGGGGAAGAGTCTTAGCATTAAGATAATTAACTTTTACTTACGGGCAGCATGTAATTGTGAGTTTAAAATGCAAAATCCCTGTCATTAACAAAACGTAATTTGACTTTTAGTGTTATGTTTCCATTTAATTGCTTCTTGCTCTTTTTTGTCAGTAATTTACGATTAAAGTAAATAAAAGATGTTTATTGTTTCGTGATTGCGTGGGAGATAAATTAGCTTCCGAATGTTTTAGTCATATGTAAATAAAGTTAGAGGATTTAACTATCGTAAAAAAAACTGAATATCAAGGGCTGCGTTCATGCTGGAGCAATCAGATGTTTTCGGTAAACGATTTGTCTAATTTTTTTCCTAGACACTAAGAAATGGTACTCCCACCCATTATAAACAGTTTTATTTGAAGCTACATGTTTCGATATTCCTGTTATTAGAGCAAATTAGAAATTTCAACAGCATTTCTCCACATATCAGACACACAGGATTTTCGTGGTAGTAGAAATTCTTCTTGAAACACAGTCAAGTGTAATTTTCAGAATCAAATTTTCACACTGCAGCAGAGTGTGTGCTGATATGTAACTTGCTGGCAGATTAAGATTGTGTGCTGTACCTAGGATTCAAACCTGCAACCTTCGAATTTTGCGGGGAAATGCTCTACTCTCTGAACTATCCTGACAAGCTTCACAGTCTGTCGTCATAACTTCACTTTTGCCTGTTCCTCACCTCCTACTTACCAAACTTCACAGAAGTCCTCCTGCTAACCTTGCAGGACTAGCACTCCTGGAAGACATGGTGGAGACATGGCTTAGCCACAGCCTAAAGGATTCTTCAGAATGAGTGCTATTCCTGAAAGGTTTGCAGGAGAATTTTTGTGTGGTTTGGAAAGTAGGAGGCGAGGTACTGGCAAAGGTAAAGTTTTGTGTACGGACTGTGAAATGTGCTAGGATAGCTCAGATGGCAGAACACTTGCCAGCGAAAGGCAAAGGTCCCAGGATCGAATCCCGTTTCTGGCCCACAATTTTAATCTGCCAGGAAGTGTCAAGTGTAATTTGGTGATCACGACACCTTTATTGAAAACATATCTCGTTTTGCATAGCAACTTTACAAAAAAAGAAAGATGAAATTGAGTCAGTACAAGGCAACACAGGAAATCTGATTTTAGATTTTGAGGGAATATCAAACTTAGTGCAACATACTCGTATTTACGGGCTGTTAGTTTCTGACCCGTAATTAGGGTGACCTATTAGGATATGCTGTTTTTCCAATTTCTGTATCATTTGGTAATGACACAGCTACTCCTGTTTACTGTGGGGGCAAGCATCAGCGAACAGAAGGCAGCATCGCAGTGTTGGAAACATTACCTGTAACAATGTGTTCATAATTTTCGTATCTAGGGACAGTGTAACATTGACAGCAATCCAAAATAAAAGGATGTCCTTCAAGTAGTGCATATGTTTTGTGCTGCTGGCATCACCAAGTAAAATCGTCTTCACTTGTCAAATTAATATATTGTTGTTGTTGCGATCTTCACTCCTCAGACTGGTTTGATGCAGCTCTCCACACTACCTTGTCCTGTGCAAGTCTCTTCATCTGAGAATATGTTCGGCAACCTACATCCTTCTGAATCTGCTAACTGTATTCATCCCTCAGTCTCCCTCTACGATTTTTACCCCACACATGTTCTTCTAATGCTAAGTTGACAATTCCTTGATGTCTCAGGATGTGTCCCACCAACCTATCCCTTCTCTTAGTCAGAAAACGCCAGAAATTCCTTTTCGCCCCAATTCTGTTGAGTACCTCTTCATTAGTTACGTGATCTACCCATCTAAATTTCATCATTCATCTGTGGTACCACATTTCAAAAGCTTCTATCATCTTTTTATCTGAACTCCTTATAGTCCACGCTTCACTCCCATACAATGCTACAGTCCAGACAAATGCTTTCAGAAACGACTTCCTAACATTTAAATTAATATTGGATGTTAACAAGTTTCGCTTCTTTAGAAACGCTTTTCTTCCCACAGCCATTCTGCATTTTATATCTTCTTTACTACAGCCATCAGAAGTTATCTTGCTACCCAAATATCAAAATTCATTTACTACTTTTATTGTCTCATTACCTAACCTAATTCCTTCAGCATCACCTGATTTTTTGACATTGAATTCCATTACCTTAATTTTACTCTTGTTAATGTTCATTTTATATCTTCCTTTCAAGACAAATTAATATACTTCCATCTAATTACCAATGCATTACTAGTTTAGACACACTATGGCGTCATTCTCAAGTTCCTTTGATTTAAAAAGTATTACAATGATTCAGCCACATTAAACATGAACATTTTAATAATTTATCAAACCATGTGCACCACACGGGAATGGCCGTGTGTTCTGGGGCACAACGTCGTGGAGTATGCGGCCACTCCCACCAGGGGTTCGAGTCCTCCCTCAGGCATGTCTGTGTGTGTGTGTGTGTGTGTGTGTGTGTGTGTTATCCTTAGAAGAAGTTAACAAATATAAAAAAAAAGAAAACACATGACTTACCCAAAGGACAGGCTCGTCAACAGACATAAATCAAATCACACACAAACACTCATACAAGCTTTTGCAACTGTTGGTCACTTCTTCAGGAAAAGAGGAAGAAAGGAGAGGAGAAACAGAAGGATATGGGTTTTAAGGAAGTGGGGAAGGACTTACCTTAGGGGAAAAAAAGGAAGGTAAACAAATACAACACACACACACACACACACACACACACACACACACACACACTCAAACATATCCAAACGCAAATACACCTAGACCTATATTTTCAGCTGTCATCAATTAGTGTTTAATTTTAAATAACTGCATCATCTACAAAAATTCCATGAGATTCCAACAGTCCAGGTCATAAAAATATGAAATTAAAAAAATTCTTGACTAAACCCAAAGTTACTTATACTTTGACAATGCTTCTCCTTTGAATGTAAACATGTTTCCTCCTCCCTATCAATAAATCATCACTCCAGTGTAGAATCATATAGTAACCTATGTAACAGTCTTTTGTTAACCCTTTAATGTTCAAATGTTTGTATAGTCTATGGGACTTAACTACGGGGTCATCAGTCCCTAAACTTACAAACTGCTTATGAACTACTTACGAATTAGGACGGCACAAATATCCATGCCCGAGGGGAGTTTCGAACCCCCGACTGTAGTGGCCATGCAGACCGTGACTGGAGCGCCTCAGTCTCCTCGGCCACCACGGCTGGCACCCTTTAATGCGTGACTTTTTATTTGAAGCTTAAAAACCTACAACGATTAATGTATAGTGTGTATATACTGAGAAAAATATTGAAGGGGAAAATAACAATAATAAAATCCTTAAAATTATTATCCACTACTAGCAACAGAAAGTTCATAGATGGACAGCTTTATAGTGCTTCCATGGAGTACCAGGTTCAGTAAATGTAACTGTTATGCCTCTAATCTTTCTCTAACTTGTAACGCAACAGTAGTCTGTGACTGACTACTTTTACATGGCAAAGCTGGAATACTAAAGTAAACATATGCACATGTTAGGAGAAACTCAATGCAGCTATCTGTCTAACTGATTCAGTAGCACTCTGCAATTTATAATTTCTAGGACGAGTTCATTGCATTCGAAACTCTATGTATAGAAGCAACTACAAATGAATTTGTGGTAAAATGTCTATCAGTTTGAGAGATAAAGGGTTAATAAATTTTCACATGGTAGAAATATTGCAATACATGTACGTATCTTTTCTAGGTGTAAAATAAAAATTTCCTATTAACAGGAACTGGCAATGCTGGAAAATTATATTTCGTCTCTGGTACTTATATGTCCCAGAAACATTCTCATGAACTTATATGTACTGGATTGGCCGGACGGCATGACTGTGTATTAAGAAATGACACAGCAACCAATCATTCTTTTGTATTTTGAAAAAAATATTCTCTACCTATAGTCAGTTTCAGGTTCCTTCGCCATCATTTTACGAAGCTGTGTATTTATTATGCCAACCTAACACATTTTACATGTACTGAAATATCCGTTCCTTTTAGCTAATGTTAGTCACTTAAGACTGCAGCCTTAAATCTTAACCTTTTTGTGATTGGCCCATGGAAGTCAAACATTCCATAGATGATTGTTAGGTGATGTTAGGCGTGTGAAAAGAGCACGTAAAACTGAACGGTGTGTGTACATTGTTCTCCACCGTTCTGCTCCTCTGCTGCGCTGTGCCGAGGAGGATGAAACTGTGCCTCAAGTCTCGTGGGCTAGGCTGCTGTCAGGCAAGGTTGCCACAAGTTTCAACGAGCAGAGCACCATCTAACAATTGGCCTTGGAAGTAAGAGGTGCATCTCAGTGGCGCCTTGCGGCCAGCTGTTTTATGAGTTGCCTGCCAGAGCCTATGGATGGTCAATTGGCTTCTTAAGTGATTTGGGCTAATATGTTTGAAAATGCCGCATGAAAATATGCTATTTTTGAAGAGTTGTTTCTTGGGGAGTACAAATGACTCAAATTTTACCTCTACAATGTTTATCTAGCAAGGTATCAAAGGTACCAACTGTGTGTATTGAAACAGCTACACTTTCTATTCAAGGCAGTTTATCAACATTTTTAAGATGATTCTAGAAGCCTTCGAAATTATGTCTATAATACTCTCTGTTACCGAGATCTTCAGGTTCAAAGCTACCATACAAATGCTCACAAAATACACATGAAATATCCTGTCTGACATGTAGCTGTAGTTTTAACTAATGTAGTGAATGTACAAGGGTTCAGAGGTCATAAAACTATGTTTATAGTCACTATTTACTCACAAATAATATTAAAGTCACAAATCATTGTAAATTTTTCAATTTTTTCTGGTATTCTTTACAGATCACGGTTCAATACGCATATGGCAAAGATTTTGCATTTTTCACAGATATACCAGTAACATATTGCCATAAATTGTGCCTGTGATAAAAAATTCTGCAGTTAAGTTAGTATACCACTTGCATATTGATGTTAATGGAGGTTGTATTGAAAAGATTTGCAATTTTGATTGTAGATATACCCATAACTTATCACTGAAAATACATGCATGTAGCCATAAATTGTTTCTTTACAAAATGATGAAGGTGAATGTTGGTACCTCCTCTGCATTCCATGAATATTCAAATAATCTGATCATGACTAAAAATGATCAACACTGTCTCTGGTAATCACAGATAATTTATAACAACTCCATTAAAACAGCTGAATATTTCTATTTGCTCCCTTCTTTTCCTTCGGCAATATATTCTTATAACTACCATGGTTTAAGAAATGATTAAAAATGTCACTACAAATCTCAGAAAAGTAAGATACTATCACAGGTCAATAAGTTGCACCAAAGAGATATAACGGTGCATCTTTAATGTAATTCTTACCATCTTCAAAAGCATGTTTGTGATGCATTCACTTTATTTTTTAACTTCATGCTCCACTGCTGATGCTTCACACATTGACTGAAGGGGACATGGAAGTCATCAACAAGAATCTCAGTTAGTGTGGTTGTTGAAGTTGCTTTTACTACCTCCAGCACCCCATTCCAAGTTCCTTTCAGGATCATATCCAAGAACCCACATCTCATTTCCTGTGATCACTCAGTGCAAAAATTCTGGGTCAATTTTGTAGAGCTCATGCACTTCCTGGAACTTCAACTTCATCTCCCTTGTCCATATTTTTGGCACAATTTTTGTGCAGACTTTCGTCATTTGAATATTCTCAGTCCTTAGCATCTCTTGTACCACATGAAAGTTTGTTTCATTGCCCCAACACAGCAGGCTTTCTGAAGCTTTTCCATTATCTCTGGCTGTTTTACCCCAGTTTCCCCACAAAATTGCATTAGGTTCCATAGCTCATGAATATGAGATTTTGTAATGACGTGGACTGTGTCAGTGCAATAAAAGATATTATTACACGACATACTTTTTTATTGTAAAATTAATAATTACTATGTAAAAGTTCATCTACTGAGTAGAATGTGTTGTCATTAAAAAATTCTTTCAATTTATTTTTGAATGCTGATTGGCTATGTCAGACATTTGATGTTATTTGATAAGTGAACAAAGACTTTTGTGGCAGCATAATTCAACCCCCTTTTGTGATCAAGTTATGCAAGATTGCATAAAACTGCTGCAAACACTGGTTCATTCTTTGTTCAATGAGAGTGTAGTAGATACCTCTTTGTGGAGTGTGGCACTGCCTCAACAACTGCTTCAAGCACTAGTCTCTATTTAAAGCTTAGATACTCCTCCAATTTCTCCACCTAAAGCTCAGTCCCACCACCCAGACAAAACATAACAACTGTAGGTGTCGGTGCATAGAGTAAGATGACTGACAAGATGGAACATTTCATTCTTATTAACTCCTCTGATATATATAATTTCTTTGGTTTCTATAGTATGTCTGCCTAGGTGTGTTTGCGTCTGTGTGAATGTATGGGTGTGTGTGTATTTGTTCACCTTCCTTTTCTTCCCCCAAGGTAAGTCTTTCCTCTCCCGGGATTGGAATGGCTCCTTACCCTCTTCCTTAAAACCCTCATCATTTCCTTTTCCCTCTCCTTCCCTTCTGCCTGAAGAAGCAACTGGGTTGCGAAAGCTTGCGTTGTGTGTGTGTGTGTGTGTGTGTGTGTGTGTGTGTGTGTGTGTGTATTTATTTATTTATTTGTGATGCTGTCATACCTGTGCTTCTTCGCCTGGTGAGTAATCTTCCACTTTTAAGCTCTGAGGTTTTTTCAAATCTCTTATGGTGAAGTTTCCTACAATCAGTCTTGCTTCTCATACTGTCCAATAAGTCGCCCTCATTCCAATGTTCTGAGTAACTTTTCCATAGTCTCCTCATTTTCTAAACTTCATCAGGCCCTTTCTTTCATCCCTCTTCCCTTCCCTTCCACCCATCTGTCAGGAGGAGGAGCCAATGACTCTGAATGCTTGTGCATTTAAATTTATTTATTTTAAATACATGTTCACTCCTGCCACCACTTCATGAGTAAATTTTTATTTACCTGATTATATAACATTGTCAAAAATAGATTATTTATACCTCTGTAGTGGAACAAAGGTAAAAGGTAAAGCAGTCAACAATCTGAAGATTGGTTTGAACGCCACAGTGCTTTACTAGGCATGGTCCTGTTTGGAGGTGATATGCCGTTGCCTTCCTCCGACCTTCGAACTGACTTACCCAGCCAGTTATAGGGGGACCTACAGTTTAATGTGGGTTCTGAACCATGGGGAAAAAACATATTGGTAATTGACTCATTTCACTGCATATCTTTGGGCGACGGAAGATGTGTGCTGCGCCAAAACGTTTATAGGGATTTTAGTTATGAGTAAGGGAATGGTACTGTGGACTTGGAATGTGTGTATCCAGGCCCAGAGCACAAGCTCTTTCAGAGAGTGCCTGAGGCACTTGTCATGAGGTGGCTTACTGCTTGACTCAGCGCTCCAGAGAAGATGTGCAGCCCACAGAGCTATTAGTGCAGAACAATGTAAAGAAAAATAACTGTGGTTATGTGGTATAAAAAGAAAGCTGTATTCTACCTTCTGAAGATACGATAAATGTGTAGTTTTTATTAATTATGAGAGTGTTTTTAAATGATTTGTTAAATGGTACCACATGGCGGAATACAGAAAATACTGTGAAGAAAACTTTTATATCAAAGAGGAAGGAATTTTCTGTTACAGCACTTCCCTGCTAGTATGAGGCGAAGTTCAGTTACACAGCAAAACAAGCAAAAAAGGAAAGAATTACAGCGCCTGCGGATATCAGTGACGAGGGGAGAGGGATGGGGGGAGGGCGGGGGAGAAGAAAATAATAATAATAAATCTTGTTGCAGGAAAGAGTGCTTAAAGTGGTATGGTGAACTCAACAGAATTTCCAAAGACAAATTTATCATGAGGGTTGCACCTTCATACAAACTACCACCGTAAAAAGTCCACTTGCAATGGCTAAGAGAGCATGTGGCTTGTATGACCCACCATAAAATAATCAAATGATGAATCAAGAAGAATAGTAGGAGCAATCTGCTTTGCAATTTTAAATTAAATAGTAAATACATTTAAAATTAAGCTTAGTTTATGTATCAGGATGATACTTAAGTTGAATTTTTAATGTAATGTCTTGCATGTCAAACAGCAACAAATTTTCTTACCTTCATGTCTCCTTTTCTCTAATGAATGGTTGACAGTCCTCTAGAGATTTTTTTTATTTAATAACTAGTTTTAGGGCGCAAAACTACTGTGGTCATAAGTGCCAAACTCAACTTGTATCAATAACCTGCACTAAAAAGAGCAAAGGAAAAGGAAACATCCTAAAACCAATCAACTATAAAACGAGAGCGCTTAAAAAACAATAACTGCCTGGGTCAAATTTCCATGTGACAAAGGAGACAGCTATAGTCCCATGAGGATAAGCTGTACTATGGGGTGGACTGGGTATAGCTCACAGAAGCTCTGAAGAGCACTCAGGGAGTCTGAGCAGATGACACTATTATGGAGCGAGTGTCGCTTGATGTACTGGGTGGCCTGATAAATAGCATATAGCTCCGCAGTAAAGACTGAACACTGGTTGGGAAGACGATATCGGGAGGAATTGCCACCAAGGACAAAGGTGCAACCAGCTCCATGGTAAGTTTTTGAGCCGTCTGTGTAGATGAAGATGCTGTCTCCAAACTGGGTGCAGAGAGCAAGAAACTCGTTGCAGTAAACAACATCAGGGGTAGTGTCTTTTGGGAGTGAATGGAGATCAAAGTTAACCTGGACCTCAGGGTGAAGCGATAGTGGTGAAGAACTCTCTCCCACAGAGAATGTGACAGGGAGCGTAAAGCCAAGCTGCTGGAGCAGCAAACGGAAGCAGACTCCGGGAGGTAGGAGATAAGATGGACAAACCACGAATTGGCGGTCAAGAGATGCGTCAAAAAAGGAAGCACATAGCTGACTGCGCATAGCTGACAAATGACTCCAGTAACAACTGAGGAGGACGTCTCTCTGGTAGGACAATGGCAGTTCGGCAGCTTCAGTGTAGAGACACTCTACTGGACTAGTATAGAAGGATCCTATAGCCAGACGAGTCCTCTATGGTAGATCGTGTTAAGGTGACATAAAATAGATGATTGTGCAGATAAGTATACTATACATACATAGTCCAGTTTTGAGCAGACTAGAGAGCAGTACATCTACATGGGATACTCTGCGAATCACATTTAAGTGCCTGGCAGAGGGCACACCACTCGAGCCGATAGGCAAGTTAAGTAATACAGATGGACAGGTCCAAATGGGAAAGGGTATGGGTGGAATCGGAAAGGAACGTCGGTTCATCAGTATTGAGACAGATGAGGGTTAGATGGTTAAAAATATCAAATAAAAGAGAGCCTCAATGGCAGGGTAGAGGAGAGCCCCAAAGGGGATGGTGGGTGTTGAAATCGCCGACAAGCAGAAACTGAGGAGGAAGATGATCTATAAGGTGTAAAAGATCAGCCCTGGTGACGGTTGAAGAAGAGGGTGTGTAGACAGTGCACAGTGAGAAGCAAATACCAAAAAGCGTAAGGCTGACAGCCACTGCTTGAAGCTGGGTGTTGAGAGGAATGATGTGACTGTAGATGGTGTACCGTATGAGCAGCATGGCGCCCCCATGAGCCAGAATTCCTACTACAGGGGGAAGGTCAAAACAAATGGAATTGAAATGTAGAAGATGAAAGTGATCATGGGGTTGAGTTTTGTTTCTTGTAAACAGAGGACCACCAGAGAATAGGTTCGCAAAAGAAGCTGCAATTCTGCCCTATTGACTCAAATGTCACGAATGTTCCACTGGAGGACTGTCATAAAGGATGGAAAGAGCCTGGAGAAGTTGTTTCACTGCATCTGTGGTTGTCGCACCTTGAGAGTGAGTGACATACATGACTTTCATAGGGGGCTCGGAAGGAGCAAGTGAGGGCGAAGCCCCCTGGGAGATCATGGTGGCTTCTTCCTGCGATTTATGCCACTTCTTTTCTTCTTCTTGTTCTTGTCTGTGTGAGAAGAGGAGTCCTTGGAAGTGCTAGACTTGAGTATATCTAGGTCTGAGAGGGACCTTGTAGATTTCGGGCCCGCAGAGTGTGGATCCCGTGACCAACCTGCAGTAATCATTTTTTCGAGATATTGCTGGGGAGAAGTGTTCCGGGATGGAGCCTTGTCCCCAGCAGGTGTTGAAGAAGAGTGTTTCTTCTCCAGCTGACGAGAAGGGGAGGTGGCAGGGAGAGGGGGAAGGGGAGGAGCGGGAGAAAGAGGGGCAGAGGAGGAGGGAGAGGGGAGAGGGGCAGAGAGGGAGGGAGAAAGGAGTGGGGGAGTAGGGATGGGGACAGGAGGCGGGGCTGTACCAGGAGAGGGAATGGTGGCAACTGCTGGGGAGGAGGAAAGAGGGGGGGAGTGACGCAATGGAGTCAAAAGTGGGTTTATTGGCACTGGATGGAGACGTGCCTTGTAGTAAGAAAGATCCAATATGGATAATCTAAATAAGAAAGATGGTCAAGGGTCTTAAATTCTTGAATTTTCTTTTCCTTTTGGAGAACTGGAAATTAGGTGAATGATACGAATGCAGACCACAACAATTCACACATTGTGGAGGCGGGACGCAAGGGCTCCCAGCATGAAGGGGGTGGCCAAAGTTACCACAGACAGGGTCAATGGTGCACCTGGAGGACATGTGGCCAAAATGGAGGCAAAGGAAGCAGTGCATAGGAGGTGAAATATATGGCTTCGCACCGCATCAATAGACCATTACCTTTACTTTTTCAGGTTCAGTTTCCCCTTCAAATGCCAAAATGAAGGCACCTGATTATCTTTGGGGCCTCTCTGGGCATGGCTAACTAAATGAATGCTGAGCCATTCCAGGTTTGCCCTTAGATCCTCATCAGTTTGCAGCAATAGGTCCCTATGGAAAATAACTCCTTGGGTCATACTGAGGGATTGATGAGATATGATGATCACAGGAATATTACCCAGTTGCTGGCAAGCATGTAGAGCAGCTGACTGATTGGCAGAAGAAGTGCGAATGAAGACAGAGCCTGATTGTATTTTACTTACTGCCTCGACTTCACCAAATTTATCTTCTATGTTTTCTATAAAGAAGAGAGGCTTGGTAGCAGCGAATGTCTCCCCGTCTGTCCTGGAATAGACTAGATATCTTGGAAATGGTTTTGCGCCTAATCGAAGGGCCTGGCCATCATCCCATGGAGTAGCCAAGGATGGGAAGGCCATGGAAGCAAAACAGGATCTGAACAACTATTCCTCTCTCTAGAGAATTTGACCACCGGACACTTGCTGGTGTTTCATGTGTGAAAAGTCCGCCTGATAACACCCACTCTGAACAAGGGCTTTCCCCATGGGCGCCACCCAGCCACAGCAATGCCCACCTGGCTTGATGGACATTGCCAGCAGTCCTGATACCCCAGGGGGATAGGTATCTACTCCTAGGCTTGCATGGGGAGGTGACCAGATCAGATATTGGCAGTGTGATCCCTATGCATTCAGATGGCTCAGCCAAATGGTAAGTAACAGCCCCGCCACACGGACTGGGTACACGTGCTGGTGACCTAGCTGGGAGGGTGCTACAGTGAGGGAAGGAAGGGGGAGAGGAAGGAAGGGGGAGAGGAAGGGAGGGGAACCCGTGCCGCAGGGGCTAGGTTGGGAGTTCTTCCACAATAGACTCGCACTACAATGAAAAATTTGGCGAGGGAGGTCAAACCCCAAAGGGGACCAGACTGGGCTGAAAATTGGGAATATGCAAAGGAAACCAAAGCACTAAACCATCAGCGCCATGGGAATAACCAAAACATCGTAGAGAGAAGCACCTAGAGAAGGAAAGGGGGGGGGTTGAGTGGGGTATGGGAAGGAGGTAGGATAATGGGTAGGTGGGCATGGGGAAAGGAAAAGCAGCCTGGGAGGATAAGAAGAAAGGCTGCAGTGGCTCGGGGACCTGTGTGCGCCACACACGTACCCGCAAAAGAGCTGTGGGCAATTACTCAAATCTGTACTCTTAACTGATTCCAGGTTTCCAATGTGTCAGTAGTTTCTTTCCATACATTTCAAATTTTTGTATTTTTTTTCCACGAGGTATATTTGGTTAGCAAATTTTATAGCATAGTGCCTCATCCAGCACACAAATAAACTGAGAAGTGTTTCTTACGTTGAGACAAATTCAGCAGTAGAAGCTTCAATGATTATTATTTTCCTCTCTCTAAATGTGCAACTTTACCTGTTTTATTGGTACAAAAACAAGTGTATGTAACAACATTCTAATTTGAGTTAATTTTCCAGTCATCTATCATGACACTAATGAAAGGAAAGGAAGGGATTAGGGTTTAACATTTCATCGACAAGGTCATGAGAGGAGGACTAATAATTAAGGCAGAACAAGGATGAAGGCACTGTATCCAAAGGAATCAATACATTTCAGTAAGTATATTGAGCAAATTAAAGTTTATATAAGTATGGATGAGCAAAAGGAGATTTGTGCTGTTTTTCTCCCAAAAGAAAATTCAGTGTCTTACCACTCCTCCATCTTTGGTTCTTATTGTTTATTTAGGGAAAAAAGGGAAAAAACAAACAAACTTAAAAGGCCATTTATTCTTTTAATAATTCAAAATCAATATTATATTTGAATTAATTTTATCTCTTTATGTCAATGCCTAATGTACTGGCAACAGTGGGTAACTGAGCCAATAATTCTTCTGGAGGCATACTAAAATCACTGTCAATCCATATTTCTTTTAGCTGCTTCATTACCAGCCCTGTAAGCTTTCCCCCTGGAAAGGAATACAAAATATTAACTTTTGAAACTGGATTAAGCTCATTTGAGGAGTTAAACAGATACTTGCAAAGAGTTATAATGTGGCAGGAGAGAATGTTTACCAACATCTAACAGAAATAAATAGGTAAAACACAGTAGTAATTTATTAAGAACAATGACAACAATGGATACATTAAAAAGTAATTGTTATCACCGATCAGTAATAAAATCAAAGATATGTCATAACTTATAATTGCTTGATTGACAATAGTTAGTAAGAAATTATTATTCATACAAAGGTGGAAAGAGACCACCTAGGCATTGTTTAACAATGCAGTGTTTTAATGTGAATATCACATAAAGCACAAAAGCAGAAAACATTAATGCCTACTATTCTCTATTTAAATGAGTCTAACCTACATTTTTATAGCTACAGTAGAGTCTCAATAATTTGAGGCTCCCCCCCCCCCTTTCCCCGCCACAGATAAGGACAGAACAGTTCAGTGACAAACAGTGGCGTAGCTATGTCACCAAGGGCCCTGGGGCAAAAATGATATTGGGGCCCTCTTTACACTAATACTGTACAGATGCAAAACTATTTCATCGTCAGCTCCTTACCGCCCACTGGAAGACATAATAAGAGAAACCTAAATACTACTAAGTACATTATTATGTGTCACGCAGCAGATAATATTTAATCGTACTCTCTAATATAAGTGTGAAAGTTTGTTATGCTTTCGTGCAAAAATTACTAGCTGATTTGGATGAAATTTTGCAGAGGGTAGAATTGGACCTGGGTAGGACATACAGATGAAAAAGCCGCATGGGATATTTTTCGTCAGCGGTGACAGCAGGCGGACTTTGGTCAGTGCCGGCAACTCATTCTCGCTAAACTACTGCGCTGTTAGCTCATTTCGTTGACAGCCCAGTCAAAGAAGAAAAATAGGGGAAATATTCGTGTAGGATGGTTTCAAAATGTTCAAATGTTTGTAAAGTCTATGGGACTTAACTACGGGGTCATCAGTCCCTAAACTTACAAACTACTTATGAACTACTTACGAACTAGGACGGCACAAATATCCATGCCCGAGGGGGGATTCAAACCCCCGACCGTAGTGGCCGTACAGACCGTGACTGGAGCGCCTTAGTCTCCTCGGCCACCGCGGCCGGCTAGGATGGTTTCATCAAAAGTAAGTTGCCCTATTTTGTTTGATGAAACACTTTGGATTGAGCTGTGCCCCTACCAGGTTTCTTGAAGTATACGTTAGTGTCTGGCCAGGAAAAAGTAGTAAGTAAAATAACTAAGTCGAAATCTTCGCTTATTATCGTAACAGTGAGGCATAGGGCAGCGTCTTGATGCACAATTCACTATTGAGACAAAGTAATTATTACATGAAACTTTTGATCCATGAATATAAGTAAACATTTAAATGGCAGAATAAACAAATAGTGTGCGGTAGAAACGTACCTTAAAAGATTACGTGAAGATCTGATTTCTCACCATTACTTCAAAACATAGTGAAGTTGTTTGTTTTTCACATAGAAGAACTGAGCAGAGTGCAGCGGAGGGTATAGTGTTAGTATGAACGTAAATTGAAGAGCGAATAGTTATTATGGTATGGGAAGGCGTCGTTCCCAGAAAAAAAGCCACATAATGCCGAATCAATTTCTCACCTTCCATTGCAAGGTAGTGTGTAGAAAGGTATGTAGATTCTGTTCGGTATTCCTTTCAGTATTAACGCATTTGTGGAAAATAAACATGACTGTTTCCTGGCGCACTCTCCAGGTCTGTCTGCGCAGTTCGTCATCTGTGATTTATGGAAGGGTCGGTATAACTTTGTAAAACACCCTGTAATTTCCTTTTGCGACGTAATGGGGTAGACAGAGTGGGGGCTCGCTTTCCCGCTATTCGTTTTGCAGCCGCACAAAGAACGGCAATGCCTGCCCATTCCAGTGGTCTGCCCTTTCTCGCACCTTCTGCCCTCCAACTGTCACCTGTCACATCCCCACAACAAATATGCCCAATACTGTTCTACTGTACTTAAATATGCTAAATACATTTTATATTTTGTCTTAGTCCATTCTGTTAAACAATAACTATATTCAAAATATCCACCGGTGTACTGCCGGTCTATAGTGTCCAACGGGCACAATATTTCGGCGAATTTTCAGCATCAGGTGAACTGACGGACTGAGCTCCTGGAAACGCGCCGGCACGGAGATCCGCACGCTACGGATGCTGGAAGGGAACTGGATTCTAGCCCGGTAGCGGGCGATTTAAATACCCTCGGCCCGCGGAGCGACCCCTCCGTGGTCCGCGCAGTGGAACCGATTGCGACGGCATCTGAGATGACGTCGGTGTGAGGGCTCTGTCCGCCGTGGTCGTCACTTCGTTACGTTTGCTAGATTTACTCTTAATTAACCCAATCGCTGGTTCCCAAGCTTTGCTAAGATTATAGCCACAGTCACGGTTTATGAGGTTATCACTTGTGCGAATTTCAATGGCCTCTCTAACGACGCAGTCCCAGTATCTCGACGTCTGTACCAGAATCCTAGTGCGTTCATACTCCATCGCATGATTCTCCGACAAACAATGTTCAGCGATCGCCGACTTGCTCGGATACATCAATCGTGTGTGCCTCTGGTGTTCAACGCATCGATCCTCGACGGTACGCATCGTCTGTCCAATATATGACTTTCCACACTGACACGGAATCTGGTACACGCCGGCCTTCCTCAAACCGAGATCATCTTTGGCGCTCCCCACCAGTGCACGAATTTTATTCGGTGGACAAAAAACAGTTCCAACCTGGTGTTTTTTTTTTTTTTTTTTTTTTTTTTTTTTTTTTTTTTTTTTTTTTTTTTTTTTTTCAAAATGCGGGTGACCTTCCCCGAGAGTGCGCCGGTATATGGAACGAACCCAGTGCCTACATCCTCCCTCGTGTTTATATATGTTTCCACAGGTTGTGATGTTGTGGTTGGGCGGAGAGCCCGCTGAATCTGCCACTCTGAGTACCCATTTTTTCGAAATACAGTTCTCTGGTGTTCCAATTCCTGGGGTAGACTCTCTGCGTCGGAGATAGTGCGTGCCCTATGTACTAGAGTTTTAAGTACCCCACTCCTCTGTGAAGGGTGGTGACAGCTGTCTGCTTGTAAATACAGATCAGTGTGCGTTGTCTTTCGATATACACTATGACTCAGGGTGCCATCAACTCTTCTCTTGATCAAGACGTCAAGGAACGGCAATTTACCCTCCGTTTCAGTCTCCATAGTGAATTTGATGTTGGGGTGTATGGAGTTCAGATGTTTGAGGAAGTCAAGGAGTTTATCCATACCATGTGGCCAGATGACGAAAGTGTCGTCCACGTAACGGAAAAAGCAAGTTGGTTTCCATTCAGATGATGTCAGGGCTTCTTCCTCGAAATTCTCCATGTACAAATTTGTGACCACAAAGGAGAGTGGGCTACCCATGGTGACTCCCTCCGTTTGTTCGTAGTATTCGCCATTGAAAAGAAAATACGTGGAGGTCAAGACATGCCTAAAGAGTTCGGTGGTCTTCTCATCAAACTTCTGACCAATCAAATCTAGTGACTCTCGAAGGGGCACCCTCGTAAACGTAGGCACTACGTTCGTTCCATATACCGGTGCACTCTCGGGGAAGGTCGCTCGCATTTTGAAAAAACACCAGGTTGGAACTGTTTTTTGTCCACCGAATAAAATTCGTGCACTGGTGGGGAGCGCCAATGATGATCTCGGTTTGAGGAAGGCCGGCGTGTACCAGATTCCGTGTCAGTGTGGAAAGTCATATATTGGACAGACGATGCGTACCGTCGAGGATCGATGCGTTGAACACCAGAGGCACACACGATTGATGTATCTGAGCAAGTCGGCGATCGCTGAACATTGTTTGTCGGAAAATCATGCGATGGAGTATGAACGCACTAGGATTCCGGTACAGACGTCGAGATACTGGGACTGCGTCGTTAGAGAGGCCATTGAAATTCGCACAAGTGACGACCTCATAAACCGTGACTGTGGCTATAATCTTAGCAAAGCTTGGGAACCAGCGATTGGGTTAATTAAGAGTAAATCTAGCAAACGTAACGAAGTGACGACCACGGTGGACAGAGCCCTCACACCGACATCATCTCAGACGCCGGCGCAATCGGTTACACTGCGCGGCCGCGGCGCGGGGCGCGGACCGCGGAGGGATCGCTCCGCGGGCCAGGGGTATTTAAATCGCCCGCTACCGGGCTAGGACCCAGTTCCAGGGTAGCCAGGTGTGGCGATTTTTCGCATTCTTGGCTATCTTTTTCTTAGAATAATAGCCATTCTAGCTTTATGGCGACTGGCGATTAAATGTGGCTAGTAAAAGAATTAGTTGGCGACTTAAAGGCTATTTTATCAAACAAGACGAATTTAAAGCAATCCCTCTTGAGACATTGTATAAATGAAACTGCCTGAACATCGCTAGCATACTGGGGAAATGTAATCACACTATAAATGTTGGCACAAATGTCTGCACGTATCTTTGATCTGTGAGAGAATGTCATAGAGATGCAAAGAAATTAAACTTGTAGACATAGACGTAAAATACCTCGAGTTGCCTACTTACAAGGGTTCAAGAATAGGCTTTAAACGATGACTTCTAAAATATTCTACAACCTCATATGTATGGCTGCCGTAGACACCGCGAGGAAAACAGCATGCACAGAGGCATTTAAACAGTTTTTTTCAGCGCTCCATGTCAGCACAACAGAAATTCCTAATAACTGCTACTGTGAGACTGCCCCTTTGCTACGCACTTTAGTAAACATTGGTTTGCAGATATAAATGACAATGTAGAACACTCGGTAATTTTCATGTAGTATTCATGGCATGTAAATATCAATTTTGAAGAAGATATACATGATTAGTAATCGAAGCTATGCATCAGAACTTCCCTTGTGTAAGTTTGGTAGAATGATCCTTGATTAGTTTTATGTTACGATTTTATTAGTTCTGAAATTAATACAAATGATAGTTAAATGTAACTGTATTTAAGTTTAGTATCCACTGTATCTCTCGAGTCTCTCTCTTACATTTACAATATGACTGTATTTCGACTAGATTCGTTGATCAGTTGGTGGTGTGTGTTGGTTCAGTTCCTGGGTCGACTCAGATAAATGTTTCCTTTAAGAACAAGGTTTCTTGGAATGTCCAGTCTGGTGTCTATGAATTTGAGAGCGCCATAGTTTGTGTTACTTGCTACTCAGTAACCAACTTACTCCCTGAATTTCATGATTATTGTTGTCGAGACACACGACATAATACCATAGCACAATGACGTTAACTGATTATAATTTGCGATAGACCTACTTGACTATTTTTACTGAGGAAAAAATGGATATATTTAGACATTTTATTAATAAAAAGATGGCGACATATTGGCTATTTTTTGTTTAAAATTTGGCGACAGAACAATGGAGAAACCTGGCAACCCTGCCCAGTTCCCTTCGAGCATCCGTAGCGTGCGGATCTCCGTGCCGGCGAGTTTCCAGGAGCTCAGTTCGTCAGTTCACCTGATGATGGCGACACGTATGATCGCCGAAATATTGTGCCCGTTGGACACTATAGACCGCCAGTACACCCGTGGATATTTTGATTATCAAATACGCCGGGAGAAACTGAAAAATCACAATAACTATATTAACATATTGGCTGCCAAAGGTATACTTGGGTTACCGTCCCCCGGGGACCATTTACTTTTTTTCCAAATTCTGCTTTAGTTTCCTTGAAGAAAGCTATTTAAGTACAAATAAGTTGAAAATATATTGTGTGTGTGTGTGTTACATATGACATGGCGCCAGAGTAAAGTGCCAGGTATGTCATTTGCTATGTGGCTAATAATTTTGGGTTGGTACTCCTGTAAAACTATCATTCCACAACATTATTTGCGTACAGTTCCATTATTGTTTTTCTGCATTGTTACTACAGTCTTTATTCAGTGTTTTCTCCGTAACACAGTGATATTGTAGCAGGAGAAAGTGTCTCGTAGAAGTTATGAACAAAGGCATGTACAGAAGCTTTTAGATGAAGTTGTGGACATACGTGAAGAACATGAAGATATTACTGAAATGGAAAAATAAGAGGAATATGTTGATGCTGAGTACTATTCATGGAGAGGAAGAAGCTGAAATGAAAACCTAGAGGGGCACAAAGAAAAAATCAGCAATGATAACTGACTATAATCAGTCATTTATGGATCTCTCTCGCCTAATAAAGTCCTATATTGTCTAAGGTGGGCCGGCCGCGGTGGCCGAGAGGACTGCGGCGCGCCAGTCACGGTCTGCACGGCCACTACGGTCGGGGGTTCGAATCCTCCCTCGGGCATGGATATTTGTGCCGTCCTTAGTATTAGCTAGTTCATAAGTAGTTTGTAAGTTTAGGGACTGATGACCCCGTAGTTAAGTTCCAAAAGCTCTACAAACATTTGAACATTTGTCTAAGGCGGGGTATGAAATGCTACAGGAAGCTTGCAATTGAACTGTTGACAGGGTCAGCACTGCTAATGCTCTTTTTGATTTATCGATACGTCAATAACAAGATCATCTCAATCACAGAATTCAAAGAGGAAGTGACTTTGAGACAACTCCATTCAGAAGATGCCGATGCTCCCATCTCTCACCGTAGCCACCGAGCTGCCTGCAGATTGTGATCTTGTGAACATGGGAGCAGCAAGTCATAGGTATACGGATGCTACGAAAAAATTAAGAATAAGCTTGGACAAGAGCAAGCTGTCAAGAAATGTAAACAAATTACATGGAAATATAAGAAACTGTGACTCATATTTTTTCCAAGAGTTTCTTCATAAAGCACAGTGCATGCAGGTGTTAGAGATACAAAGTGGAATTACCCAATTTTTTTCAGTCTGTTTAATTTTTGTTACAATTACAGTCGGAGAATGTAATTAAAACTGCATGTGATATACAATCTACTGTAAAAGTAATAATATTACATATTATGTAACACCAAATAATAAATTATAAAAACGAGGAAACTCCAATATGAATTGAATGTTTGTAAATCTATCGGACCAAACTGCGTGGTCATCAGTCCGTAGCTTACAAACTACTTAAATCTAGGAAACTAACCTAAGGACAACACACACACCCATGCCCCAGGGAGGACTCGAACCTCCACGGCGAGTAACCGCGCGCTCCGCAGCGAGACGCTTTAGACCGCTCGGCTACTCCACCGCGGCAAACTCCAATATGACTGGGCCATGTGAGTTGTATATAATTCACGATTTCAGGTGTCAATAACTACTCTTAAGCTCTTGAAAACTGGAGGCCACGAACAAGATTTGTAACTGGCGCCATAACGTACTGTAACACCAAGTCACAGCATGCTACTGTGAGTTACAACTGCACCACGGAGCTTTAAATGGACAAATGTCCGTGAGTTGTATTTACTTCACGTCGCCCGAAGAGTAGACGTCCTGTGACTTATATTTAACTCATGTGGCAGTCAAAGTGTTAAAACATTGTTTTCTAAAAGTTGGGAATATTTCTATTTTTCTGTTTTTACTCCTTGAAAAAAATTCATAATTATTTTTCGCGCCCAATTGTGTATCACGAACTTAATGAGTGTCGTTTTTCACGTTGTGGATATTTCGTTCGTGTTTCTTCACGCACCAAAGTCAAAATGAAAGAATACCTACTGGAGTAATACAATGCTTCAAACTCTTAGATTGCAGATGTTGGCAAAGATGATTATTTTACAATCTTTTCCTGACTTTGGTTTTTGCAAAATCATCAATAAGGTCTGTTAAATCTAGACTTGATGCAGCCTTGTTTTCGATTGCTATGAGTGCCGAATGTCCGAATCGAGCTTGAGCCATACTGTACCTCAGATGCGTTTTGATAATTTTTAATTTGCTTGAACGACCTTTCGGCTGCTGCAGAAGAATAAAACTGCGGTAAATACTTCCGTTACATCATATTCTAATAATGTATATTTTGTTATAGTTTCCTTAGATAATTGGCGAACTGTCCATGTTGTGGTCAATTTCGACAGGAGAAATTAAAAGTCGAAATTCCTTCATACAACTAAAATATTATATACAGTATAACGTCTATTATCCGAAGTCATTTGGGGACATTGATATTCGGAAAACCGGTTTATTCGGATATTCGAACTGTACACTTGTATTTGCCAATAAGAAGTACTGTACAGTAAATATATTTATACAGTATTTGGAGGAGCGCGATCCTTCGCACTGCACGCGGCAACACTTGGAAGACGCCGCTGTTGCTGTGAGCAGCTCTGATGTTGCCGTTACTTCTGCCGACTGGAGTGTGCCGATTGTGTGACACATTGGCTGGCAGCTTCGCCTGACAGCAGCGCCACATAGTGGCGTCTCGTGAAGGCCCAATTAGAAGCACTGTTCCGCCAGCCCAGTGCGGCTACTGTGGGAAACTTGGTTTGAGGGAAAGGGGATATGATGGTCGGTAGGGTAGGAGGGTTAAAAAATTAAATAAAAATTCGACGCTCTACTGTGGCTTTTTTCGATCATCTCTCACGAAGGCCGAGGGACCCCTTGAGCTAGGGGGCCCCGGGGCACTGCCCCGCCTAGCCCTATGATAGCTACGCCACTGGTGACAAAGCAGACAGCATTGGCAGAAAACTAATTTCATAAAGTTCATATTTTGACTCCTGGATTACTTTCAATGCCATAATATTTCTTTATCCCAGATAAATTTTGATAGTCTGAGTATTTAACAGTTTGAGGTGGATCTGATCCTGTTCACCTTGAATTATCAACAATCTTTTGTATAATTTGCTGCAGGATATTCAGTATAAATGTTAGCTATGAAGAGACACCTAACAGATACTATGCCTTCTTCAATAGCTTCTATAACTTTTCTGCATTATGTAAATTTGTTTTCTTATGTCACATCTGAAAATGTGTCTATCAGTAATGAATCTTATTACTATGGACATAAGGAGACAAATTTGAAGAAAAAATGCAAATATTTACTTCCTATTTTCTTCTGGCTGTTTTGTCTTAGCATAATGTTGTTGTTGTCATCTTCAGTCCACAGACTGGTTTGACGCAGCTCTCCACGCTACCCTGTCCTGTACAAGTCTCTTCATCTGAGAGTACATCCTTTTAAATCTGCTTACTGTATTCATCCCTCAGTCTCCCTCTATGATTTTAGGCTACACACTTCCTTCTAATGCCAAGTTGACAAAAATGTGTCCCACCAACCAATTCCCATCTCTTAAGACAGCATATGCCAGAAACTCCTTTTCTCCCAAATTCTGTTGAGCATCTTCTCATTAGTTAATGTGATTTACCCATCTAAACTTCATCATCTGTCTGTAGCACCACATTTCAAAAGCTTCTATCATCTTTTTGTTTGAACTCCTTATAGTCCACATTTCATTCCCATACAATGCTACTCTCAAGACAAACTACTACAGAAATGACTTCCTAACATTTAAACCAATACTGGACGGTAAGAAATTTCTTCAGAAGAGCTTTGCTTCCTGCAGCCATTCTACATTTTATATCTTCTTTAATTCAGCCATCAGAAGTTATTTTGCTACCCAAATAACAAAACTCATCTACCACTTTTATTGTCTCATTATCTAAACAATCCTGTTGTACTCCCTTCCCAACCACTACATCGCTTTCATGCCCTTTGACGCTAATAACACTGTTCGGTTGAGGTACAAGATGTAAATAACCTTCCGTTTCCTATATTTTACCCCTGATGACTTCAGAATTTGAAAGAGTGTACTTCAACCAACATTGTCAAAAGCGTTCTCCAAATCTACAAAAGCTGGAAATGTAGGTTTGCCTTTCCTTAATCTATCTTCTAAGATAAGTCATAAGGTGAGTATTGCCTCCTGTGTTCCTACATTTCTCCTGAATCCAAACTGATCTTCCCCAAGGTCAGTATCTATCATCCTTTCCATCCTTCTGTAAATAATCTGTGTTAACATTTTGCAGCCATGACTTATTAAACTGATGGTTTTGTAAATTTCACACCTGTCTGCTTCTGGTTTCTTCGGAATGGGGATTATGACATCTTTCTGAAAGTCTGAGGGTATTTCGCCTGTCGCATACATCTTATGCATGAGGTGAAATAGTTTTGTCATGGCTGACTCTCCCAGAGACTTCAGTAGCTCTGATGGAATGTCATCTACTCCAGGGGTCTTGTTTAGACTTAGGTCTTTCAGTGCTCTGTCAAATTCATCTCTCAGTATAGTACATCCTATTTCATCTTCATGTACTTACACTTTCCTTCCTACAGTATAGTTTCCACGTTCATTTCCATTGTAGAGCCCCTCTACATACTCTTTTCACCTTTCAACTTTCCCTACTGTACTGAGAACTGGTTATCCAATCTAAGTCTTGATATTCATACAGATACTTTCCTTGTTTCCAAATGTCTCTTATTTTCCTGTAGGTAGCATCTATTTCCCCCTAGTTATACATTCCTCTACAGACTTGCAATTGGCTTCTAGCCACTCCCGCTTAGTCATTTTGCACTTCCTGTCAATCTCATTTTTTAGTTGTCTTTACTCCCTTTTACCTACTTCATTTACTGCATTTTTATATCTTCTTTCATCAATTAAATTTAGTATTTCCTATGACATCCAAGGAGAGTCTCTCTCTCTCTCTCTCTCTCTCTCTCTCTCTCTCTCTCTCTCTCTCTGTTTTTTTTTTTTTTTTTTTTTTTTTTTTTAGGCCTTGCCTTTCTACTTATATGGTTTTATTTATTTATTTTATTTTATTTATTTATTTGTTTGTTTTTTCTGTTCCATAGGACCCACTTGAGGAGTAAGACTCCATGGTCATGGAACAAGTCAATACATTGTTACACAAGAATGGTTTAGAAAAATTTTAAGTAGTCCTTTGCACACGACAATCTTAAGACAAAGTGAAAAGAATCAATAAAGAAAAAATGAATTAGCTTAATTGTTTAACTTTTCTAGGAGTTCCTCGACAGAATAAAAGGAGTGAGCCACGAGGTAACTCTTCAATTTAGATTTGAAAGCATGTGGCTTAGTGCTAAGATTCTTAAGTTATTGTGGCAGCTTATTGAAAATGGATGCCGCAGAATACTGCACCCCTTTCTGCACAAGTGTTAAGGTGGTGTGGTGCAAATGTAGATTAGACATCTGTCTAGTATTCACCGAGTGAAAGCTACTGACTCGTGGGAATAAGCTGATATTATTAACAACAAACGACATTAAAGAAAAAACGTATTGTGACGCCAGAGTCAAAATTCCCAGACTACTGAAAGGGGTCGACATGACGTTCGCGAACTTACACCAGATATTGCTCGAACCGCCCGTTTTTGAGCCAGAAATATCCTTTTTGCATCAGGCGAGTTACCCCAAAAAACAATGCCGTACGTCATAAGTGAGTGAAAGTAAGCAAAATAGACTACTTTTCGTCAAAATTCCCAGACTACTGAAAGGGGTCGACATGACGTTCGCGAACTAACACCAGATATTGCTCGAACCGCCCGTTTTTGAGCCAGAAATATCCTTTTTGCATCAGGCGAGTTACCCCAAAAAACAATGCCGTACGTCATAAGTGAGTGAAAGTAAGCAAAATAGACTACTTTTCGTGTTGAAAAATCACTTATCTCAGATATTGTTCTAATGGTAAATATAGCAGAATTTAGTTTTGGAACAAGATCCTGAACATGGGCTTTCCATGACAGCTTACTGTCTATATGAACACCTAGAAATTTGAACTGTTCAGTCTCACTTATCACATGCCCATTATGTGTAATCATAATGTCAGATTTCGTCAAATTATGTGTTAGAAATTGTAAAAACTGAGTTTTACTGTGATTTAACATCAACTTGTTTTCTATTAGCCATGAACTTATCTCTTGAACTGCATTATTTGATACTGTGTCAATATTACGAGCAACATCCTTCACTACCAAGCTGGTATCATCAGCAAACAAAAATATTTTACAATCACCTGTTATACTCGAAGGCATATCATTTATATAAATAAGAAACAGCAATGGTCCCAAAACAGACCCCTGGGGCACCCCATACTTAATTGTGCCCCATTGGGATTGCACGTCATAGCCATTTTCTACACTGCGGAGAATTACCTTCTGTTGTCTATTATTAAAGTAAGAGGTGAACCAGTTGTGGGCTACTCCCCGTATTCCATAATGTTCCAACTTCTGCAACAATATTTTGTGATCAACACAATCAAACGCTTTTGTTAAATCAAAGAAGATGCCTAATGTCCGTAGCCTCTTATTTAACCCATCAAGTGCCTCAGAGAGAAACGAAAATATAGCGTTTTCAGTCATTAAACCACTTCTAAAACCAAACTGTACATTTGACAGGAAATTATGTGAACTGAAATGATCAATTAATCTTGAATATACAGCCTTTTCAATAACTTTGGAAAAAACCAATGGCATAGAAATAGGTCTATAGTTGTCTACATTATCCCTTTCTCCTTTTTTATAAAGCGGTTTCACTACTGAGTACTTTAATCTGTTAGGAAACTGACCATTCTGAAAGGAAAAATTACAAATATGGCTTAGTACTGGGCTAACATATGGAGAACAGTACTTTAGAATTCTGCTAGATACCCCATCATATCCACAAGAGTCCTTAGTCTTTAGTGATTTAATTATTGACTCAATCTCACCTACAGAAGTATCATGAAGGACCATTTCAGGTAACAGCCTTGGAAACGCATTTTCTAAAAACATTATATGATTACCTGTAGAAACTAGAGTTTTGTTTAGTTCCCCTACTATATTCAGAAAGTGATTATTGAATATTGCACATATATCTAACTTGTCAGTAACAGAAACATTCCTACTACGCACTGACGTTATATCTTCTACCTGCTGCTCCTGACCAGACACTTCCTTCACGACTGACCAGATAGTTTTAATTTTATCCCGAGAGTTTGCTATTCTTTTTGCGTACCACATACTTTTTGCATTCTTAATGACATTTTTCAGAACCTTACAGTACTGTTTGTAATGAGCTACTGCATCTTCATTCTGACTGCTTCTAACATGTTGATACAACTCCCGCTTAGTTCTACATGATACTCTTATCCCCTTTGTCAGCCGCCCTGGCTGTCTGTTACTGAAAGTACCCTGTTTTGAGCGTTCTAGTGGAAAGCAACTTTCAAACAGAATAATAAATGTGTTCAGAAAAGCATTATATTTATCATCTGCATTATTAGCACTATAAACATCCTGCCATTCTTGTTCCTTAATTAGGCTTAAAAAGGTCTCAATTGCAACTGAATTAACTTTTCTGAGTAGTTGATATTTATGTTTAACATTTGTTTCAGAACAAATACTTTTTAGAATTAAAAGTTGGGCATCGTGGTCTGATAGGCCATTTACTATTCTGCTGACAGAGTGCCCCTCTAATAATGGAGAATGAACAAAAATATTGTCAATGGTAGAACTGCTATTTCCTTGCACTCTCGTTGGAAAAAATACTGTTTGCATCATGTTATAGGAATTAAATAGATCTAACAGCTGACTTTTTCTTGAGCTATAACCTACACAATTAATGTTGAAATCTCCACATACAATTAAATTTTTATACTTCCTATACAGTGAACCCAGAACCAATTCCAGCTTGGGCAGAAACATTTTAAAATCCGAGTCAGGGGATCTATAAATAACAACTATTACTAGTTTAGTTCCATTAACATTAACAACTCCTGCACAACATTCAAATATCTGTTCTGTGCAGTGTTTAGAAAAATCGATTGATTCCGATGAAAAATCGTTTTTTACATACATGGCCACTCCCCCACACTGCAAGGAACTCCTAGAGTAGAAGGCAGCTAACCTGTATCCTGGCAAAGGAAGTCTCTTAATTGTCACACCACTTAAAAAGTGCTCTGAAATTCCAATAATGTCAGAATCAGTATTAATAAGCATTTCATTAACTTTATCTCTGATACCCTGTATATTTTGATGAAAAACAGTAATTCCCTTATTACTTATATTCTTAGACTTTGTCAAAGGTGTTTCATTTCTTAGAGGGACTTCCTTTAAGCAGGAATATCTATCAGCTGTCTTCAGTCTAAAAAAGATGCAGCCCTAACACCAACTACTACAGGAATTGACACTACTACACTGTCACCTATGAGCTTTGCCAACCTCCCCTTCCCATACCTATTGAGGTGCAGACCGTGCCTAGTAAAATCCAACCTTTGGATAGTCTCAACTGGCACCACTGCAATGTGATCCATGCCCTCCGTCATCAGCGCCTTCTCAAGCCCCATGTTAACACGGCTGACAGCCGTATTAAGACAAGGCCTATCATGACGCTGAAACAGCTGCACGAAATGCACATTCGTGCCACCAGTTTCAGTTGCTATCCTTTCCAGATCACCACCTATATCATATTCCCTGTCCCTATCAAGACTATTCCCGGCCCCACCCACTATAACTACCTGATCCTCTTTTGAAAAATTCCTACATAAGTCCCCTATGTTACAAGTGACCTGAGCTAACCCTGCACTAGGCTTCACTATGCTGGTGACCTGGTACTCACTCCCAAGTACTTCCTGCAACTGTTGGCCAACACCTCTGCCATGAGAACTACCTAGCAGCAGAACCTTCTTCTTCCTAAGAGACCTCGCTACAGATTTCGGCTTACCAAAAGCTGAGGTCTGCTGCGTGCTTCCTACACCTGCAGCTACAGAAGGTTCATCTCCACTCAACTCTGACAGTTGGTCAAACCTATTTGCAACTTGCAATGTAAAGCTATCTGAATACCTTCTCCTAGCTACCTTCTTGCCAACTGCCAGTTCCCATTCCCCAGCCCCCCTTCCCCTCCTCAACCTACCTAGTTCCTCGTCAGCGTTTTTCAACTGCACCTGAAGGGCGCAGATCAAACACTCCTGCTCCTCTATTAACTTATTCCTGCTGCAAATCCTACAGTTCCAGGAGAGAACCTCACCACAATGCCCACTGTCTTCCCCACTGCACTCCCCCCCATGAAAATACTTACTACAAATCCCACACTGCAGCCCACTACGCACGACCCTACGACAGAGCCCACACTTTTCACTCATGGTAAAATTTTACAATAATTTGTTAAGAAAAACTAGACGTCTACGTTATTAAGTTACGTTTCTACAAAAGAACTAGGAAGTACTCTTAACTACAGCAATCAACAAACCTCAGTCTCTACAAAACAAGTAACAACAACTAATAGTATCAGAAAAGAGCAAATAACACTACCACAGAAACTTTACACTGTTGCTTGTATAAACAAGTTCAAATTCAAGCGTCACTAATAAAATAACTAAACACTGTGAGAGTACAAGAGTTATCAAATACTGTAACTTAAAGTTTCCCAACCTCAACTACGTTAAAAACAGCAAGTCACCTGTTGAAAAGTACTAAAGTTAATAGACAACTAGCGCGGTAACACCTCCTGAAATCTAAAACTTTAATAATTTAACTACAATACACAAACACTTATTCGAACTTAGCTTTCGGAGACCGCTACGGCTGGAAACACTCGCCACCAGATGTAAACAAAGCGGTAATACGTCAATGCCGGCGCACACACGAACACAAATAACACCACTTAAAGCAATTACGGCACAACAAACGCTAAAATAACTGACGATCCTTTACTAGAACACCTCTAGATTGAATATTGTCACGAAATAACAACTCTCTACCTTGAGTATTTCATCTCCCAAAGCTACCCATTCTTCATCTACTCTTTTATTCCATCCAGTTTCTGTCAATTGTAGCCTAAATCTCTCTCTGAAATTATTAACAACTTCACAGGTTCCTTCAATTTATCCAGGTCCCATTTCCTTATACTCCTACCTTTCTTCAGTTTCTTTAATTTCAGTCTGCAGTTCATAACCAATAAGATATGGTCAGAGTGTATATCTGCCCCTGGATAAGTCTTACAGTTTAAAACCTGGTTTCAAAATCTATGTCTTACCAATACAAAATCTATCAGGTATCTGCTGGTGTCTCTTGGTCTCTTCCATCTATACAGCCTTCTTTGACAATTCTTGAATGAAGCATTTGTTATATTTAAATTATGTTCCATACAAAATTCTACCTGGCGGCTTCGTCTTTCATTTCTTTTTCCCAGTCCATATTCACTTACTATTTTTACTTCCCTTCCTTTTCCTACTACCGAATTCCAATCCCCATCATAATTAAGTTCTCTTCTCCCTAACTGTGAATAATTTCTGTTACCACCTCATTCATTTCTTTGATCTCCTGGTCATCTGCAGAGCTATTGGCCATATACAAATGCTAAAAATCTATCTTTTAAGATAAGTTGTAAGGTATAAAGGATTTATTGTATTAAGTGATTTTATATAGGATCACATTTCTCTAGGATTCTTTGATAGGTACTTTACTAAAATTACTCTGGACATGAAAGGTATTAAATTGTGCTATCTCTCAGAGCAGTATGAAATTGCCCACCCAATTTACACACTATCGTAGTCCATCCTTACTTCTACGCCATTTACACCCTTTGGGTTAGATGCCTTCACAAGCTTTGGGTTTACAATGGACATCTCTATTCATTTTGTGTCCGAGTGGGTCCTGTTTGATGCACTCTTCACTTTTTGCAACAAATTTGCTTCTCTATTTTCTCCTGTACTGGGTCGGGCATGCGACTTTGAGGCTTCCCTCACTCTCGAACCACGGACCATACCAATATTTAAAAGAGCACGGCCTCGTCCGGTCAGTATGTGTCCTGTGGTCAAACAAGAACTTGAGAGGTTAGTCAGTGAGTGAGTTCTGTTCCCCATCTGCTCCCTTGGTGGTCGTGTGGAAGCCTAGTGAACTTTTACGGCTATTTGTGGATTTCAAACAAACAGTTAATGCAGATTGTCAGATAGATACGTACCCCATGCCTCGTCTGGAAGATCTGATTTCTAAGCTGGCCAGAGGAGCCTGCTTCTCCAAGTTAGACCTGGTTGAAGCGTATTTTCAATTACTTCTAAGTCAAGAGCTCTATAAATATCTGCGGCTGCCATCCGGGCTTTCCAGCATGCCCAACATATTCCGGAGGTACTTAGAGCAGCTTTTACAACCAGTAGATGCTTGTGTAAATTACTTAGATGATATTGTGGTCATGGGAAACACCCATGAGGCTCATATTGCCAACCTTCAACAGGTTTTTCACATATTGTCCAACGCCGCTCTCAAATTTAACTTGGCAAAATCTCAGTTTTTCCAGCTGAGTATAGTATACCATCGGCTGGAAGTGTCCCTGCAAAGCATTACACCCATAAAGGAAGCGGTAGCCTCCATGCCTACCCCGCAGAACATAAAGGAAATACAAGCCTTCCTCAGGAAATTGGCCTATTATCACTGGTTTCTTCCACATGGAGCCTCCATTGCTAAAACCCATCATGACCTGTTGCACAAAGATGTCGTGTTTGAATGGTTTCCTGCCTGTCAGTCTGCTTTTGAGCACCTTAAACAATTATTGTTGTCTTGAACAAGTCTGGCCACGTATTTTCTGAATGTGCCCTTAGTAGTTGCGGCGGACACCTCGCAGTTTGGGGTGGGAGCAGTCTTATTACACCAGTAGGCAGACAACACCAAATGGCCCCTGGTGATCGCGTCTAAGACCCTCATCCCAGTGCAGGAATGATCTTCCGAGATAGAGAAAGGGACACTCGCGATACTTTTTGCAGAACAGAAGTTTTGTGTGTTCCTATATGGCAACCGCTTCACTTTAATGACCGATCAAGGGCCTCGAGTGGCTCTCTTTTGGCCGGACACAGTCATTCCAGGCAACGCCGCCCATCATTGGGCCTTGCACCTGTCTCTTTTTCAGTATGACATAATCTTCCACCCCACTTCACAACATGATAACATGGACAGGTTATCACAGCTCCTGCTTGGAGCAGATCCACAGTTTGATAAATAAGAAATTCTTTGTTTCCCCTTGGATATGGATGAGAAAAGAATGTTACATGGTTACTCTGTTACTAGTGAAACCCTAGCGGCAGCCATGGACAGAGACCCCGATCTCAGAGTAGTGAATCACATGTGGAACAAGGGAAACCGGAATGCTTACTGGGCCGAGTGTCAAACCCGTTGAGTAATTTTTTTTTTTTTTTTTCTGTCACCAGCTCTCAGTAGCGGCCAGGGTAGTCTTATTGGCCACGGAAGCCAGATAACTGCAGGTTGTGATTCTATCAACTCTCGGACAGCGAATTTTGAGTTTATTACATGAAGAGCAGTGGAAAATTTCCAGCACTAAGGCACTGGTCCAGCGCTATGTCTTTTGGCCGGGAATCAACCAGGAAATTAAACATCTGGTGTCTGCCTGTGACACCTGCACACTCGAGCAGGCCAGGCCCCAGGATTCCCTCATTTTCCTGGACTGTCCCCTCGCAACCTTGGGACCAGATACAAGTTGATTTTTGAGGCCGTTCCTGAGTTCCTATTGACTCTTGGTCGTTGATGCCCTTTTTAACTTCCCGTACAATGTTCGGGTCAAATCCACTTCGGCCGAGGCTACTGTTGAGGCGTTATCTAAAATATTCTCTATTGGAGGTCTTCCACACATGATCATGACATAACGGCCGTTAGTTCTGTGCGGATGTTTTTTGGTCCTTTTGCGGGCACCAGGGCATTTGGCACTTGCGTGTCCCGCCATTCCACCCACAATCTAATGGGCAGGTGTAGTGGCTCATGCGAACATTTAAGATGCAGAGGCACAAATATATGACCTCCGGGTTGGTTGAGATGCCTTCTTACAGTTTCTAACTACCTATTGGGCCACTCCGATCCGGGAGTGGAGTCCCACTGAACGGCTCCACGGTCATCAAACCTCGTTTCCTGTAATATCTCCTGACACCTCCTGATGTGGCGAGCAAGGGTCCGACCTCATCTTGCTTCAGACCAGGCAATACTCTGTGATTGATATAATTTACAATTTGCAAACCCTAAATTTGGGGTGCGCCATCAGAGGCTGAGAAACATAATGGGTCCATTGCCGCGAGAGGAAAGTGGGATGAAGACACTGGGATGCCACCTGACATGAAAAAAGGATGATCTATGCCTGGAGGCCGAGCCACTTGCTCAGTTTTTGGATTGATTCTGATCTGTATGTGTGCTGCTTGAACCAACTGAAGTCATACAACTCTGAATTATGTGGACAGGAGTTGTCTTTGCAACATATTCTTTTATTCCATAATCCTCTTGACCTCAAGTTTTCACTAACTCCTGACTCCCCCCCCCCCCCCAACCAACATCCTTTCTAAATGAAACAACTTTTCAATCATTTTGCACTCACACTTCATCCTTTCTACAACTGCCCCCCCCCCTCCAACCACCCAAAAGCTGAATGGCTTTTCAGCAACCGGCTGTGTCTTCCTTAGCTTTCGTACCACCCCAGTCCCCCTTTCTCCCTTCTCCCACTCTATCTGGCACAACCACTCAACTCTGCAGTTCACCAGGACAATGTAACCATATCAGTGTACAAATCTTTGAAGAAAAATCCATGGAAAAGATACAATGTTCTCAGTCTCACTTATGTACTTATCAATGATTTGGTGCCTCAGCAATTTGGTGAGGTGTTACTTTAAATTGTTTGGGTAACAATGTTTAAGGAATGTATCTCATTTACAACCATACGAAATGTAACAATGAATTCAAGAGTTAATTACAATTAATTTCATATTTTCAAGAATGAAAAGGACATTTATAAACAATAAGATTGCTTGTCTGTGATGTGTTTGAGAATACACTGGAAAATGAGACACACAAACACAGTAGCCATAAAATAAAATAAAATAATTATTGTCAAACCTGGAACACCTTTCTCCCTTAGCATATTGCCATTTAATGGAAATCTTGGGACTGCCCAGCTGTCAAATTCAGCCAATAGTTGATGGTCACCCCTATATTTCAGAACTTCTCTTACATAATCTCTGCAGTCTGTAGTTTTATATTTTGAATTAATGACCAGTGCTTGGTACGGCCTGGAAAAATATGATTAAAAATTTATTATTTCAATGAGAATGGGCACAAACAATAAAGCTTTGTAATCTCTGCACTTGCTCCAAAATATACCATTATAACTACACACGTTACAAAACAAAGTTCTCTCACTGTGTCTGTATGCCTGTCCTCAAATAAACTCAAAATCTACTAAATGTGATTTTCATACGGTTTTCACCAATGAACAATGTGATTTATAAGGAACATTTAGAAGCACATTCATTAAGGTGTGTGGCAGTGGATGAGTATGGTGAGCAGAAATCTGCAAAACAGAGCAATATATACACTTAGTAAGAGATAAATATTGTAAGAACTTTACAACACAAGTGAAAACATTTTTCTTGTTTCATAATACATGTTGTGGGGGTGTTATTAGTAAGGCTACTTAGGTACATTTTATAAGAAAGATCCCAATACTATAATATTTTTCACATGCTATTAAAAACAAATAAATAATAAACTTTCAGAATTGGGAAAGTGCAATTACTCCAGACTGAATAACGTTCAGGTTCAGTGAGGACCATGTTCTGCAAAGAATATCACTGTCTGATGGTGCACTATGTCCTGAACTGATGTACACTCAGCTGGATTGATGAACACACTGTCCTGCAGATCATATGCAACAGCTATTTAACTACACTCTTGCCAATAAGGTCTGTGTCATGTGGTAGTGTTTGTAATGCATGGTCTCTGATGGGAGTCATAGAAACAGGAGTGCCAACTGTCTGTGTTCCAGTGGCTGTGCCTCTCGGTAATGATAGTTCTGTAGAAGTATTTGGTGACATCACTATCTGTGATACTACAAAATTATGCTTGTGATGTAGCAATTGTGAAGTACTGTCTGGAGGCCAGTATGCTCACAAATACTTCTACTGACTGGATCATTATGGTTCATTACCAATTAGGTGCCACGGTGGAGTGGCCGAGCGGATTGAGGCACTATGTTCTGATACGAAAGGCCGTTCCCTGTCGGGGGGTGCCAATCCACCCTCAGGTATGCATGTTTTTGTTATCTTTAGTATAAGTTAGTTTATAAGTATATTATAGACAAAAAATTCCTAGCAGGAAAAATATATATAAAAATAGATGAAGATTACTCACCAGGCGAAGGAGCACAGGTAGTTATAGTAGCACAAATAAATAAAAGACACACACACACACACACACACACACACACGCACGCAAGCTTTCACAACCCAGTTACTTCTTCAGGCAGAAGGGAAGGAGAGAGAAAAGGAAATGATGAGGGTTTTAAGGGAGGGGGTAAGGAGCCATTCCAATCCTGGGAGAGGAAAGACTTACCTTGGGGGAAGAAAAGGAAGGTAAACAAATACACATACCCACACATTTACACAGACGCAAACACACCTATAGTCTGATTTAAACTAATTGTCACTTGACAGGCAGCGGGCTGCACAGCTCCCGCCAGCCATAAATCAATGGGTGGCCGGCCCAGTCGGGTCCCACTGTGTTGCCACTTCCGTTCCGCCGTGCGCTTCCCAAGGGATGTGGTAGCCAGTCCTCAGTGAGCCGCTGTAGACGTGCGACTGACAGATTTCTGTGAATTTAGCTTTGCATGCTTTACGATGTGCGACGAAAGTAGTGGAAAGACAGGAAGACCGAGGCTGCAATCACCTCGGAAACTTCCAAAAAGTGGCAGACATGGCGTTGTTATACGAAGTCAGGCGCGTGAATATGTGTGTCCTCTGAGGGAGTATTTTGAGAGAGAGGGGGATGCAGGAGGGCCTCTTGCTCCTTTGGATAAAGTGGTGGAGCAAACTGCAGCTGCTCTGCAAATCAGCGAATGATTAGTGATCAAGATCTGCAGGGAGAAATTCGCAAAAAAAGACGCAGGTGAATCATCGAAGTTGGAGACACCTGGGAAGAAGAGGCGGCTCGAGAAGAGAGTAACAAAACTCAACTCTTTTCAGGAAGATGTGATTCGACGGCAGATATATGCATTTTATTCGAGGAAGGAGTATCCGACACTCAAAAAACTACATGCTACTCTCGTAGCAGCGGACCTGTTTGAAGGCAGTAAATAGTGAAAATGTTAGGTTTTCGCTATAAATCGATTTCTGGAAGAAAGTTGTTAATGGAACGGCAAGATATTGGAGCTTGGCAATGCCACTTTCTTAGAGAATTAGTAGGGACTAATTTTGACAATATCGTTTGGCTGATGAGACGTGGGTGAATGCAGGACACACTTTAAAAAAAGGTTGGACAGACAATACCATCAATGGTAGTACGGTATCCCCTATAGGTAGAGGAAAGAGAATAATTGTAGCACATGCCAGAAATTCAAAAGGTTTCATCCCAAATTGTCTGCTTTTATTCAGTTCAAAGAAGACCTCCGACTACCACAAAGAGATGAACCACAATACTTTCGTGAAATGGTTTGAAGACTCTGTGCTTCAAAATTTAACGAGGACATCTATAATAATTATGGATAACAATCCACACCATTCAGTTATCCAGGACAAGGCACCCACAAAGGCAACAAAGAAAAACGACATTGTCTGCTTGCTACTGAAACGTAAGATACAGTTCAACGGCAATTTGACAAGGGCGGAATTATTACAACTTGTATCACAACACAAACCACAGATCCCATTTACATTGTGGATGAAGTAGCCAAAAAATACACGCATAAAATGCTCAGATTGCCTCCCTACCATTGCCACTTTAACGCAATAGAGCTGATTTGGGCACAGGTTAAACAGCATATTGCTGTAGACAATAGAAAATTCACATTAACTGAAGTGGAACGCCTGTTGAAAGAGGCAGTTGAAACAGTGACACCACAAGACTGGCGAAAGGTAGTGCATCATGTGAAAGGAGTGATTCAGGAAGCCTGGAAGAATGAAGGTGTTTTACAACAATGCGTCGAAGACTTAATAATATCCGTCAATACAAGCAGCCACACAGATAGCTCCAGTGACTCTGAATTAAGCGGTGTTTTCCCGTTGTCTGATTAGTGTATAGTGTACGTACTGCCAGCAAATAATATGTTTGTGAATTTATTTAGTTTAACATCTCATTCTTGTTGTGAGACTAAAAATTACTGTTCAGCCAGCTCCCGTCACCTCCGTATGGTACGTTACACTGCATTTTAATTAAAATTTATTTTTGTAGACACTAAAATGTTATTCAATGTGTGTAATAAATAGTTTTCATGATCTGCAATGAAAAGAAGGAAAATTTTTCGGACGCCAAAATCTCGTACTTCAATAGCCCATGTAAAACCGGCACTATGTAAAATAAAGAAAATATTTTTTTGTGCTTAGAAATATCACTGAGATTGATACTGTATGTAAATTTAAAAATTTTTACGTAAAGTTTGTAGGAAATAGGGATTTTAAACATCATACTTGTTACGAGTTCAATATTGTCATAGATGCATAAAAACGTAGTTTTCAGAAATTTATATACCGGAAACGCAATGCACTACGAAAACTTTTAAAGATTCGTTGCCAAGCGTGTTACTTTAGCAATGAATGGAAAAAAATTATTGTTTTGAGACCAGTAGTTTTTACAATATGAAGTGATAAGTTTGAAGCTGTTAGCGAACTAGAAAAATTTTAATAGTTTCAAACAAATTAACGTAGCTCTTACCCTAATTAAAATCATGGAAAGATTTTTGACATACTGTGAGACTTTATAGATACGTACATCGTGTGTGAATTTGAAATTTTTTACTCGATTCTTGTAGAAGATAGAGGCTTTAAAGCGATTTTCTATCGCCGCGTGGAGCAATGCGCTGTGGCGGCTGCCGCCAACCAGTACTTGACGTGACAACACTGCAGCTTCGGCCCGCAAACGTCAAGTGACAACTAATTTAAATCACACTGTAGGCAGACATACTGTAGAAAGCAAAGAAGTTGGACAGAGATACCACTTCAGGTAGAGGCTCTGTCCACAGAACTGAGGCAAATATGTTAAAGATGGTGGAGCTTGAGACCAGAGGTAGAGAGAGAGAGAGAGAGAGAGAGAGAGAGAGAGAGAGAGAGAGAGAGAGAGAGAGAGAGAGAGAGAGAGAGAGACCACACCATTAATAATATCATTGTATACACTTATTAAAAGAAAAAGTTTGTCTTGCAATTTGTCTGTATCTTTTCACTCTTGTCTCTTGTGCACATTAAAACTTACCATTTTACTTTTCAAAAATACAGCAAGAGTAAGTGAATGCCTGGAAGATTAGCTCCAGCTAGCTTTTGAAACGATGTTTTAATTCATTTTCATGTCCCCCCCCCCTCCTAATATGCCTCATCATGGACTCTCAGTAACAACAATATATTTGCAAAGTGAGAAATATTTCAAACTGCTATCTTTTTAAGACTGCAGACATTTTCTAATGAGCTGGCAGAACTGTTAACTGTTAACTGTTAACTGGTCAGACAAATGAAATACCTTGCTATCTTCCTAATAAATATTAAAACTCACTTTAATACATCAGGATATACAAAGATATTAATGATAGGTTACAGTAATACGAGGGGCATTTGAAAAGTCCAAGCAAAAATAAAAACTACCCACGTATTTGGGGAAAATCATTTTTATTTTTCAACATAGTCTCCTTTTAGCTGTTCTAATTTGTTGATCCCTTCTGAATAATACGAATTGTCCAACTCTGTAAAATAGCTATTAGTTTCTGCAATCACCTCATTTGAAGGAAATCATCCCACCAGCCATTTCTTCAAATTGGGGAACAAATAGTAGTCTGAGGGAGCCAAGTCTGGAGAATAGGGGGGATGTGAAACGAGTTGGAATCCTACTTCCAATAATTTTGTATGATGTGTGCTGATGCATTGTCATGATGGAAAATGACTTTTTTGTGGGCCAATTGCCAGTGTTTTTCTTGCAGCTTGATTTTCAAATGGCCCAATAATGATGAATAATATGCACTTGTAATAGTTTTACTCTATTCCAGATAGTCAATGAGAATTATCCCTTGTGAATCCCAAAAGACTTTTGCCATAACCTTTCTAGCTGAAGAATCGGTCTTCGTCTTTTTTGGTGCAGATTCTCCCTTGGTGGACCCATTTTTTAGATTATTCTTTGGTCTCAGGAGTATAGTAATGTATTCATGTTTCATCCACAGTGACAAAATGACGCTTAAAGCCCTGTGGATTCTTCCTGAACAGCTGCAAACCTTTCTTGCAACACTTCACATAAATCCGTTTTTGGTCAAGCGTAGCACGCATCTTGCGGATAGCTCTCTCATGTCCAAATGTCTATGCAAAATATTATGTACCTGTTCATTTGAGATGCCCACAGCACTAGCAATCTCATGCACCTTAACTCTTCTGTCATCCATCACCATAAAATGGATTTTATCAATGATTTCTGAAGTCGTAACCTCCACAGGGCATTTTGAATGTTCAGCGACACTTGTGCCCATATGGCCACTCCAAAAATTTTGATACTACTTATTAACTGTTTTAATTGACAATGCAGAGTCTCCATAGTGTTTATCAAGCTTCTCTTTAATTTCCCGAGGCATTTTGCCTTTCAGAAAGTAATGTTCAATCACCATAAAAAAAATATTTTTTATCCATTCATTGACAATCGCTCGACTGCCTTGATTCACACGAATACCAATCACAAAGAAAAATACCAATAAGGCTGAAACTTGGTGTGCATTCTTTCCAAAGATGCTACTAACTAAACATGTTGTTGATACACACCACTGGTGCCATCTCTCAGATTCTGCACGAACTTTTCAAACACCCCTTGTAAATATGAAATACAAAGTGTATAAATATCAGTTGACAGACTGTGTGCTGCATTCATGAATTTCTGACCATATATAAGATACTCCAAACTAATGTTATACAAAAATTAAAATCAGAAAAAATACTCTCACCTTAATGGATTTACTGATATTTTGTCTTCTCGATTTTCTACAATGAATAAACCTAAATCTCGATCATATGCTGACAGTTTCACACGTCCATGGAAATTCATAACCTAAAAATAATTAAAAACATTCATGAACCAATTGAGAGTCAACATTGCAATATTATGAAAAGGACAGAGTGCAACTCACTGTAAATATGGTATGCCAAGCTGTAAAAAGCCATAACAGAAAGACAATCACACACACACACACACACACACACACACACACACACACACACACACACAATCCCTATCACCATCTCTGGCCATTGCTGTCATACTACTGTGTCAAATGGAAGTATTATCTAGAGGGAAGTGGATACAGGAAAGGATGCAGCTCACTAGTAAGGGTAGAGACATTAGCACTGCCTTGTGACGTTTGCAAGGACTAAATGGATAAATATGGCTGTAAGATTCAGCCCTGAATGGCTATGGACATTGGGATTGTGGTGCTCCATTACTCACCCAACCTCCAAAACAAGATAGTCCATCACTGTGCCACACCCAGTCCCAACCCCTTGCTGCAGGAATCATGTCCTTCTGTAAGACCCAGGTGCTGAAGCTGCCAATCTTTTGCTGTCTTCTGTCACCAACCCTAAATGATCTATGAGTGACTGGATGGAAGCCTTTTAGTTAATCATTGGTATTACATAAAAACATTTTTTTCACGAATTCTTGGCAAGATCTTTTGCTGCGTGGACAGTGGAAATTATTGTTAGCTTGAAGCATCAATGTTTTTATAGACACATGAATCTCTACTAACTCTTGTATGTCTTAATCGGCTTGTTCTTTTTTTAACTTTGAGTGCAGCTGCCTTCACTTTCTCAATATTTTTCAAACATTATTACTAAACCATGAGGGATCTTTTCCATCCTTAATCCAGTTTGTCAGCACGTAGTTGTCTGGCACTTTACAATGTATTAAAATTTTTTATCCACAATAGGGTATTTGTTTTCTGGAAATTGTTTTAAATTATTAATTATGTCATATTATACTCTTCATATGCTTTTCCACCTCATGAATTTCAGTACTTTAAAAACTGAAATGGAATTCAAATAATTTGAAAGCCTGCCAAAATGCTACATTTGAGTCATGTGATGCCTGTGATGTCAGAAACCATGCTGCTGCTGCTCTCGTAGGATACACAAATGGTGTATATTGTTTGTGCATTCACTTTCACAAAATGACCTACAATTATTGTGTAGTTCTGCACTGTAGCAATACATAATTTTATAAAGACACAGAAAAATTGTTTTTCAAGTTCCAAAAAATGAGAAGATGTGCAAAATGTGGTTGACACTTGCTTGATGAGGTCCAAATGAAATAGTGGCCACTTCATGCATTTATTTCTTTGGGGATCATTTTGATGTAACTAAACACTTAATTTTATTCCATTAGTGCACTGTTAAGTATCTTTCTCTTCTACTACAAAGATGTAAAGTAGTATTGTGTGCAGGTTAATGAGCTGATGTTTACAGTTGCAAAGTAAAACTTCATAATGATACATGCCTATGACTTATGTGTAATTAAAGCCTTTTCCTAATATAATTAGGTGAAAGTAGAACATGAATATTGTTTTAACCCAATATAAATTATAGCACTAATCTCTAGTAAGTGCACTTTTATCACCAGTAGATCTTATTCAAACAATAGTATCAATAATGGGTAATCATTTTATACATCGACAACGCCCTTCTGATTAGTTTACTACTACATACTACAACATACCCAACATATATGCTGCAAATTGAAAGCTCTGGCTGCACTCTGTGTGTGAGGCTAGCAGCCTTCACCAGTTCCACCAACCTCCTGGACAATCTCAGGACTGCCTCTGAGCCTAATAAACAGGCATCCTTGATGCTGATATGAGCAACAACTTACTGAAGACTGCACCTCATGCACTTGATAGTCACAAGCAGGGCTTGGATGAGACCCCCTGGCAGATAAATCAAGTGCACATGGGAATATTTTCCAGCCCTGTGCTCTACTTCCATAAAAGGCTTCACAATGTGCCTAACATTGGAGTTCCAAATAACTAACAAACCCCCGTCCCCATGTGCCTGCTAGGAATGTGCCTCCTGCAGGATGAATGTCCAGCCTCCACATCAGCTGTCCATCTTCAGTAATGTGAAGCATCACAAACCACCACTTGCCTTGTGGTGAGGGCTGATCAACCACATCTTGTTCATATGAAGATGCCATGGTAGGAGACAACATGGGCAAATCCTTACTCCCTTCCTGCCCTACTCCAGAATGCACTTCTGTTTGATGAGACAATCAGGCTGCAGGTCTGGAAACAATGGTTGTGTGTGCATGAGTTGCGTGTTTGATTGTATGAAAATGTTAATGTGTTCATTATCTGAAGAAGGCTTTAACTGAAAGGTAAGTTGTATGGTTGTGATTCCATTTCTATCGTGTGTCTCCACCTCAGCATGTCATCTTTTAAGGTGAGTTGCCATAGATTCTTTTCACAATATTGTTAAAAGTTTACATTTTAGGTGCTAATTTCAGTAGCAAGTAAATGGAAGTCACCATGCTGTACACAGTTACTAATTCTGACCACAACTCAGAATATTGTGTGAATAACAATCTTTTAAGAGCTGCACTTCAATAGGCTAACAGATTTTTTTAAAAATCAGTTTATTTTTAAAAAGGATTTTAATTTTGAAGTTTAGCTATCTGGAGCTGGAAGAAATAATTTACACTTGCACCTATTTGAAATTCAAAATAATGATGATGTGGAAGGACGATTAATAATAAAACATATTTGAGGTGTAGGTAAACAAGTGGAATAAAGTTGGGTGGAAAAACAGCAAGTAACAGAAAACTAAGACATCAACTTTAACTAATGGTCTGGGAGTAACTATAATAAGAAAATATAAGTGACTAAAATATACTCTTTAACTGAATTATCATTTACACTACTTGACTCATATTGTTTAGATCAATCAATTCAAATGTTAAATTACACACTCAAAAGATCAGGAACATACCTGCTCTTGATTTTTAAGCAATGAGGATAATAAAGTCATTGCTTTAAACCCCTCACTTCCCCGTCTGTTCCATACTGTTTTGAGTTCATCAATGTTTGGATCACTGGGCAAACCTAGTACAAATACAATTAAATAGTTTGAAAATAATTGTTTATCTTTACCTTACTTACTTGATCTATCCTAATTTCACAAAATATAAGATTGTATCAACACGATGATAAAACTATTCTAAAATAATAAATGTTTACTGGCTGAAAATGAAACTCTCACACTGAAAATATTAACCTGAAGTGATATACTGTTTACTAATTGGCAAGAGTAACTATTACACCTCTTTTGCAACTGACTGTCCTGATTGTCAATACATAACATTAAATAAGACATACGAAGTGCATTCAAGTTCTAAGGCCTCCGATTTATTTTCTCCGGACTGGAAAGAGATAGAAACATGCGCATTGTTTCAAAATGAGGCCGCGTTCATTGTCAATATGTCCCAGAGATGGCAGCACCGTACGGCAGATGGAATTTTACCCCAGCGGCGAGAATGAGAACTGTTTTAGATACTTAAAATGGCGATGTTTTCCTTACTTTAAAAGCATGAAATCGTTCATTTCCTGAATTTGCGTGGTGTTGAAATTCATTGACAGTTGAAGGAGACATGTGGTGATGGAGTTATGGATGTGTCAAAAGTGTGTTCGTGGGTGCGACAGTTTAATGAAGGCAGAACATCGTGTGACAACAAACCGAAACAACCTCGGGCTCGGGCTCGCACGGTCTGACGACTTGATCGAGAAAGTGGAGAGAATTGTTTTGGGGGATCGCCGAATGACTGTCGAACAGATCGCCTCCAGAGTTGGCATTTCTGTGCACACAGTGCTGCATGACGACCTAAAAATGTGAAAAGTGTCATCCAGGTGAGTGCCACGAATGCTGACAGATGAACACAAGACTGCCCGTGTGGCATGTTGCCAAGCAATGTTGACGCGCAACGACAGCATGAATGGGACTTTCTTTTCGTCGGTTGTGACACTGGATGAGACGTGGATGCCATTTTTCAATCCAGAAACAAAGTGCCAGTCAGCTCAATGGAAGTACACAGATTCACTGCCACCAAAAAAATTTCGGGTAACCACCAGTGCTGAAAAAATGATGGTGTCCATGTTCTGGGACAGCGAGGGCATAATCCTTACCCATTGCGTACCAAAGGGCACTACGGTAACAGGTGCATCGTACGAAAATGTTTTTAACAATAAATTCCTTCCTGCACTGCAACAAAAATGTCCGGGAAGGGCTGCGCATGTGCTGTTTCACCAAGACATCGCACCCGCACATCGAGCTAACGTTACGCAACAGTTTCTTCGTGATAACAACTTTGAAGTGATTCCTCATGCTCCCTACTCACCTGACCTGGCTCCTAGTGACTTTTGGCTTTTTCCATCAATGAAAGCCACTCTCCGTGGCCACACATTTACCAGCCGTGCTGCTATTGCCTCAGCGATTTTCCAGTGGTCAAAACACTCTTAAAGAAGCCTTCGCCGTGCCAGGGAATCATGGCGTCAGCGTTGTGAAAAATGTGTACATCTGCAGGGCGATTACGTCGAGAAGTAACGCCAGTTTCATCGATTTCGGGTGAATAGTTAATTAGAGAAAATTGGAGGCCTTAGAACTTGAATACACCTCCTATTTTCTAATGTTATGCAAAATTATACTTAAATGGTTGCAGTATGGTTTTCTGGTTTGTTACTTGTTAGGACATCATCAACTAAGCAGTTGCCACCTGGGAGACCAAAGAGGTCATGCACAACATTATGAAATGTCTCCTGTTCAACATTGTCATTACATTCTGCCAAGCACTAATGGAAAATTCAATTAATTTTAAATATTTACAGTTATAGTAACAATTATAGCTCATTAATTTAATAATATGTCAATAATAGAGGATAGATAACAACTAACTGTGAAGACAGTCATTGAGCTGCTGAAAGACACATAAAATATACACTCACATTCACCAAATTTAAATATTTGGCCATGGACTTCATCAGTAAAAGAAACACACATTCACACAATCAGTCAGACATAACTATGCCCACATGGCCACCCTCTTTGACTGCTGCAGCAAAACAAGCATTCTGACAGTCAATGATGGGTGGGGGGGGGGGGGGGGGGGGGAAGCAGGGGGAGTGGAGGGAAAAGAATGCCGGGTAAGGCTGCAGATGGAATGTTCCGTGTTGCATGATGGATTGTAAAGACAGGAATGGAAGATGCAGCAAGGAATGCAAGATGCAGTGTCGAATGCAGTAAAGGGAAGGGACGGGAGAGGATAAAAGGTAGATGTAGAAATGTTAATCAAATAATTATCATTTCTTTGTAGATCACTAAATCTTCCTAATACAATTAGGTGAAATAGGTTTGCTTAAAAAAGTAATATAAATCCAGTTAGAGACATTGAGTACCAGTTATTTGCAACTACAAAATAAAACAATTTTGAAGTAGGAACTGTGGAAGAATGGCTTAAATATTAACAAAAATCAAGGTGAAAGGTAAAAAATTGGAAAACAATAACGATACCTTTTGAGACAATAACTTCTTCAAGAATATAAAGTTTGATATAGCCATGGTTGCTTCAGATGCAATCAGGGTTTTTTTTTTTTTTTTTTTGAGTAGAGTGTCATGGGGAGAGTGAAACATAACTAATGGGAGGCAGTAAGCTGACTGGACAGGATTATGACACCAGTGATCTCATTTTGGTGCAGCAAAAAAAGGATACATTTGACATACAATGAAGTGTAGTCTGAGCGAATTGGGAAGGAGGCTTATAAAACATAGGAACAGAGTGGCTGTGGAGAAAGAGTGTAAATGTAGAATGACTCCTGTGGGACATGGGGGCGAAACCTGCCTACTTTTGGGAAAGGGCCATCACAAAAAATGTGACATATTTCGACACACCCAGCTTCACGAAAATAATACTTCTAGGTTACATAATACAAATTACAATAATTCATGCTGAAAACAGAATACTTCAATGAAATTATATTTATTTACATCATATGTCAATGTTTCTAGATGAAAATAACAATCAAGAAGAAATCCATGTTAAATATGCGATAGTTGAAGAAGGCTTTACACAATGCAACTAGTTTAGCATAACACAGGCAAAAATAATATAATACACACTGCAAATAAAAGACTAGTTTGGCTTTAAAGTCATAGTTATGGTCTTCTTAGTTTCCTGCAAGAAGTCTTGACAAAATGTTTTGTCATAATAAGGACCCAAGACATTGTTCTTCAAAAAAGAAATAGACTTGAGAGATTTATTGTACAAAAGTGATTAGAACTCTTGTTATATTTTTCTTCACAAGGTTGAAAATTCATTCACATTCTGCATTGCTGTTGGGTGTGGTGAGGATAGAGAGCACTATGTAAGTACAACTGGAGTCCATCAGATCCACAAATTCTTCATATTTGTGTAAAACTGGAATTAATTGCGGCACCTTGATTTGCAATCACAAGTGTCACATACCTGAAGAGCTGTGAATTGCCTCCAAAGCTCATTCACGATCTCTTATGCAGTTTCATTTTCTTCCTTGTATAACATGATAGAAAACTTTCCCAAGGAGTGGAAAAAAAGCAAATGGAAGAAAACACTGCATATTCAGTTTTGTCAAACCTTTTGTGCAAACTTATTGATGATGTAGTCACAAGTAGAATGCACAGACGTACTTTATCATTGATGAAAAGAAAGAGATTTATATGTATCTTGGAGATTGTTCACTATGTTAGAAGACTGAATGCTCATAAGTAACTTATCATCACTTCTTTCAATTTGCAGAGATGAGCATGTCGATACATAACATTCACATGGAAGAATGGTAAAACTTTACAATCCAGGCCGCCGCGCAGTATCGAATGTTCAGATGTTGGTAGTGGCCGCGGCCAACCAATCGTAGCACAGATGGTGACAGCCAATCAGATATCGCGTAATATAGCCTATGTGTTTCTTTGACGATAGATGATATTGATAGTAAAGTAATGTCAAACACACACATCAAGACGAGATGAAATATTGCCTATTCTAATGTACGAAAAACGTAGTAATAATTATGACGTAAGTGAAAAAACACTGAGAAGAAAGCACTGAAATATTATGCAATTTATAATGAACACCACACGAAAAATTCAGAAGTAACTGCAAATGATACATGTTAAACACTGTTATAATTAGTATCACGAAATAAGAATCGTATTTTATGTTAGCGTAATGATCGTTGTTTAGAACTTCCTGACTTTGAAAGTAACACACTATGATCACAACATGTGAAAAAAAGGTGTTAACATCACATTTCAATTGCTTTATTTTTAAAATGAATAACGCTATTTGAATGCGGAACATCGCTAACTCCAGAATTACGTTTCTGTACATGGACAGGTTTCTTGTTTAAATTCAGTACTTTCCTGTAACGCAAATCGAAATAAGTGTGTCTTTCTCTTACACGATATGAAGATGAAAATTTTTCCAATGTCTTTGGATACGCTCATAATGCAACTTATTGAAATTGTCATTCAACTCTCGTAAAGGAAGCCATATGTTGTAATACTCAACGTTATGTCCATACAAAAAAGCGGCAAAAGTCTTACAATCACCATAATTAAAATCACTTGTGAACACTATCTTGACAAGGTAGTATGGCCAAAAGGTAGCTTTCGAAGAAAAAAAAACTGCAATGGCAATCAAGAAACATTCTTCGTCATTATCTTTCGCTGAATATCCATTCAGAATGAAATTTTTACTGTAACTTGCAAACTCTAAGCAGATAAACAGCACAATGATACATATATGCAAAACATCACTATAGAAATCAGTAAAATTTCTTTGAGAATAGAAAACACTACCACATTGCGAATGGCAACTAACATAAATATAAATTGACGTAATAAATAATTAATTTTTTGCACTGACCATCAAGTAAGTAATTAATGCTGTTCCTGCTCTATGGTTGACAGGTTCTCGATGTACTGTTGTCCGCTCAGTAAATTGACTGTAAATACTCAATACGAAGGGAATACATTCGAATATTGCGCCAGTATAAAAGAAGCAATTTCATTGGCTGCCGTATACTACCACCTGATTGGTTGGTCAGATGACGTCACCTTAGCCAACATCTAAACACTCGATACTGCGCGGCGGCCCGGATAGTAAAGTAAGCCTGGAAGAATTGTTATCCAGGATTTAAATTCAATTCCAATGATGATACAAACATCACCTTGTAAAAAGTACCCATCATATCAAAGAATGATTTATCGACAATCGTAGACTTTCCTTCGGCCAGCAAACTATCAATTGTATGGAAGTGTGGTGACTATCAAATGTTGACATTTCAAATTTTTGGCTGTGAAGTAGTAAAAAAATACCTTCCATCTTTAAAACAATAAAATGCCACAATTTCTGTAAATTTTATGGATGAACCATAAAAGTTGGCAGCTATGGGAGGCAGAGGTGGATGCAAGAGAGGTTCTACAAGAAATTGAGGCCAGAGGAATTACAGATTTTAAAAGAGTATTGTAAGGACCAGTCTCATCTACACAGATCTGAGTAACTAATCTCAGAAATAGGGCAGTTATGGAGGGATGAAAGGATCCAGCAAGCATGTGGCAGGCTTCATGAAGCAAGACACTGAAATTGCACTCGTTTCACAGTAGTATTTCCTTTCAATGGCTGGTTATACTACACTTTCAACTGGAATTTGTGATAGATATTTCAGTGAGTTCAGAGGTAGAGACAGTGTCAGTTGATTGCAGCTGTTCCTTAGGCTTCACAGTGCTAGTTGTGTTGCCTGTGTCAATGATACTAGCAAAGCTTTGCCTGGTGATGCAGTTTGCAAGGTTGGGAAGGTCCATTGACACGGAATGGGACGGGTTGGGAGGAGGAAGAGGAGAGCCACATATGCAGTGATTATTCAGCTGACTGGTAGTCATGCCTGCATTAAAGGCTGTGTAAAAAGATGTAGTCAAGCTGGTATATGGTATTACTGCGTCTACAGGTGGTTCTGCCTCTGTTAGGTAGGATATACTTGTGATCTCTTTAATCTCTTCATAAACTGTATCATCTAGATGTATTTTCCTAGTATCAGATTCTCTGAGTTTCATAAATTGGTTTGCACTTACAACTCATACTTTGATACTGCAACCTCATGACCTCAATCTCCTGTAGACCAGGTTCCACATAAACCATAACCCTTCTTCTTTCATTATCGACTTGGATCCTACACGTCTAACGTGTACCTCATTTTATGATGTATCTTCCCCTCTACACCTGCTTTTCCACATCATTGTACACCGCACATGGCTTTACTTGCCTGTCCAAGGGCATGCTTGTCAGTGCCACATTCCTATCCCTTCCATTTGCTGCTTCTCCTTCCCAGGTGTCAACCACTCATTCCTTAAATTCTCTTATCTCCCTTCTCTCTTTTCCCACTCCACAATCCCTCAGATCTGTCAAGAAGAGGTGTTGGTACAGCTGTCTGGGAAAATTTAGCCTTGGGTGTGTGTTTTCTGTACTATTTAGCTCTGAAATAGCATTTTTAATTTGTGTTTACAAGATTAATGAAAGCTCATCATCTGAACTCTATATTGAGTTGCTTCAATTAATATGAGATATATCTTTCTTCCTCTATATCTATGTAGCTACTCTGCAATCCACACATAAATGCTTGGCAGAGGGTTTGCCCAACCGCTTTCAGACTATTTCTCTACCATTCTATTCTGGAAAAGCCAGCTGGAAAATGGAACAGCTGACTCTTCCCAGTTGTAAACTGTCCTTATTAATATATTATTAACTTATGTTTCTCTCCTCCCGTTGCCCACCTGGTCTCAACCTCTGCTAAATTCAGATTCCCGCCCACCATCTTTAGTATCTTTGCCTCAGTTCTGTGGACAGAGCCTCTGCCTCAACTGGTATCTCTGTCCAACTTCTTTGTATTTACAAATGTCTGTCTAGGTGTGTTTGCGTTTGGATATGTGTTTGTGTATGTGTGTGTGTGTGTGTGTGTGTGTGTGTGTATTTGTTTACCTTTCTTCCTAAGGTAAGTCCTTCTGCTCCTAGGATTGGAATGACTCCTTTTCCACTTCCTTACAATCCACATCCTTCCCTTTCTCCTCCCCTTTTTTCCTCTTATCCTGAAGAAGCGACCAACGGTTGCGAAAGCTTGTATGTGTGTTTGTGTGTGATTTTATTTGTATCTATCGACGAACCGGTCCTTTTGGTAAGTCATCTGTTTTCTATTTTTTATATTCATTTATCCCACCAGGAAGGTTTCCCTCTATAATATATATATATATATATGACACTCAGCATTTGCAATCAGTTTACATATTTTGATGGAATTTAGATGAAGTTGTGAAATTTCCATCCGTTGCAAGGCTGTGTGACAAGCATGGAGGCTAGAAGAAGAAAAGAAGTTCATTCGATATAATGGGGGACATAGCAATAGGTATTTCCGGTGTAGAGAAGCAGCTGAGAGAGCTAAATACGAAAAAGTCTGCTGGTCCGGATGGAATACCAGTTCGGTTTTACAAAGACTATTCTGCGGCATTGGCCCCCTACTTAGCTTGCATTTATAGCAAATCTTTAATTCAGCGCAAAGTTCCTAGTGATTGGAAAAAAGCGCAGGTGACTCCCGTGTATAAGAAAGGAAAGAGAACTGACCCATACAATTACAGGCCAATATCGTTGATATCGATTTCATGTAGAATTTTGGAGCATATTCTCAGTTCGAATATAGTAAATTTCCTTGAAACAGAAAAGCTTCTTTCCATGAATCAGCACGGGTTTAGGAAACATCGTTCATGTGAAACTCAGCTTGCCCTTTTCTCACGTGACATCTTGCGAGCCATGGACGAAGGGCAACAGGCGGATTGTGTTTTTCTCGACTTCAAAAAGGCGTTCGATGTGGTGCCACACTGCAGACTGCTAACGAAGATACGAGCTTATGGAATAGGTTCACAGATTTGTGACTGGCTGGAAGACTTCCTAAGTAACAGAACGCAGTACGTTGTTCTCGACGGCGAGTGTTCATCAGAGACGAGTGTATCGTCAGGCGTGCCCCAGGGGAGTGTGATAAGAGCGCTATTATTTTCTATCTATATAAATGATCTGATGGACAGAGTAAATTGTAATTTGTGGCTGTTTGCTGATGATGCTGTGGTGTATGGGAGGGTGTCGTCTGTAACTGACTGTAATAGCATACAGGTTGACTTAGACAAAATTTCTAGTTGATGCAAAGAATGGCAGCTAGCTCTCAATGTAGAAAAATGTAAGGTGATGCGCATGAGTAGAAAAAACAGTCCCATAATGTTCGAATACAGCATTAGTAGTGAGCTTCTTGATGCTGTCGCGTCGTTCAAATATCTAGGCGTAACATTGCAGAGCGATATGAAATGGAACGAGCATGTAAGGACAGTTGTGAGTAAGGCAGACAGCCAACTTCGGTTTATTGGAAGAATTTTGGGAAGATGTACTTCACCTGTAAAGGAGACCGCGTATAAAACGCTTGTACGACCACATCTTGAGTATTGCTCAAGTATTTGGGACCCGCAGCAGATCGGTTTGAAGGAAGACATAGAGGCGGTTCAGAGGCGAGCAGCTAGATTTGTTACCGGTAGGTTCGACCAATGCGCGAGTGTCACGGAAATGCTCCGGCAACTCAATTGGGGATCGCTGGAAGAAAGATGACATTCTTTTCGTGAATTTCTGTTAAGTAAATTTAGAGGGCCGGAATTTGAAGCTGAGTGTAGTACGATCTTGCTGCCGCCTACTTACATTTTGCGTAAAGATCACAAAGACAAGATAAGAGAAATTAGGGCTCGTACGGAGGCACATAGGCATTCTTTCTTTCCTCGTTCAATTTGGGAGTGGAATAGGAAAGGAAATGCCTAGTAGTGGTACAGTGTACCCTCCGCCACGCACCTTACGGTGAATTGCGGAGTATGTATGAGGGTGTTGATAAATCAATACTGGTCGTGCGGACAACTCTCAGTATGAACAAAAATAGTTCCCGTAGCTCTGTTCCTTTTGGTTTTTGGAAGGGGTTAAACTGCAATGGTTATCAGTCCCTTGTTCCAGTCTTAGAGGTAAAATGTTGTGTTAACCATTCGTAAGTAAATGTGTTAACATGTCACAATTTAAAAATAGCAGGTAAATATGAAGAAAGGATACAAGTAAAAATGAAGAAGGGATAAAACGACTGAAACAGTACAAGAGTGTTTTTGCTGGGTGATCACAGAAAAATAAGGAACACACCCAGCCACTCTAGGACACATTAAAAGACTTAGGCAGTTGGAGGACAGAGCAATAACAGACACACACAAACTTTAAATGGATTTGTAAAATCCACACCCACAGATAAAATTTAAAACAGAATCAACCGTGGAGGCATTGTCGGCTAAAGCAAGCTGCAAATTGTCTGGAATATTAAAATTTTGTCGCTTTGTGGCTAAATTGTGGCATTCAAGTAAGATGTGGGCGACTCTCAAAGGCGCACCACGACACCGAGGAGGACACTTGCAACGCAGAAGGTGACTGTGCCTGAGCCAAGTATGGCCTATATGGAGCCTGGTTCAGTCGAGTCTGCCCATTCAGAATTCCAAACCCCAAGCACCTTGCAGTTCAACTGGGATCGGAGGTCTGAGTCTGGGAGGCCAATATCCAGGGACCGTGAAGTGGTGGCTTGCTTGGCCATCTGATCGACACTTTCATTGCCCAGTATACCTATGTGGCCTGGTGTCCAGACAAAAACAACAGGATGGCCTGACTCGCCAAGGGCGAAGAGAGCATCTTGAATTGATTGCACCACAGTGTGTTTGGGGAGAAACTCGTCGAGGGCCTGTAAGCCACTCAGGAAATCGCTGCAAATGACAAAGGACCCCTAGGGAGAGCTCTGAGGTCTTCAAGAGCTCTCAAAATACCGACCAGTTCTGCAGTGAAGATGCTGCTTCCACAAGGCAATGATCGCTGTTTGATGTGGTCACCACAGCCAAAGGCATATCCAGTATGGCCATCGAGCAAAGAACCGTCCGTGCAAATAATGTTTGGACCTTGAAATGTGTCAAGCAGTGTTTGGAATCGTCGACAGAGAATCAGTCGTGGAACTGAAACTTTCGAATCCAGAGACAAATCCAACCAAAGCTCGAGGCGAGGAATTGTCCGGGGGGGATACAGGGGGAGTAGTGGAAAGGAGGAGGGAGAGGAAAGAAATCAAGTGAGTAGAGACGGAAATAGACAAGGATCGCAATCGGAAGACCCGACCTGGGCCAACGTCGTGGAAAAGGGAGTGCAGAAGTTGGGAAGAAAAGCCTGTGGTTCGGATGGCGCGGTGAAGCATGAACCTGGGCAATGTAAGACACCAACAACCGGCAGTACCACAGAGAGAGGACACCAGCTTCAACTAGAAGACTGGTTACAGGACTGGTGCGAAAAGTCCCTGTTGCAAGACGTGCACCAGTGTGGAGAATGGAGTCTAAGACCCGCAAGGCAGAAGGAGCTGCCGAGCCATAGACTAAGCTTCCATAATCTAACCGTGACTGAATCAGAGCCTTGTAAAGCTGCAGGAGGGTCGAAGGTGATGCTCCCCAGCCAGTATGGCCGAGGCATTGCAGAACATTTAAATGCCACCAACATTTCTGTCTTAGCTGACGTACGTGTGGCACCCACGTCAGCCAGGCATCAAAAACCATGCCCAGAAAGCGACGTGTTTCCTCGACCTGAAGTAGTTCACCACCCAGTTAGAGCTCTGGGTCAGGGTGGACTACCCGACGGCAACAGAAGTGCATTACGCGAGTCTTCTGTTCAGCTACACCGATACTAATGGAGCTGAAATACAGGCAGAAGTCATCGGCGAACAGGCAGCAGCTGACTGATGACCCCACAGCTGCAGCAAGACTGTTTATGGCCATAAAAACAATGGGACACTGAGGACGGAGCCCTGTGGGACACTGTTCTCTTGAATACGGGGGGGGGGGGGGGGGGGGGGAGCTAAGAGAGGCCCCAATCCTCAACTGAAACGAGTGGTGGGAGAGGAAATTTCGAATAAAAATAGGAAAGGCGCTACATAAGGCCCAATCATGCAAAGCAGTCAATATAAGGTGGCGCCAGGTGGTATCATACGCCTTGCATAGGTCAAAAAATGCCGCAACCAAATGCTCATGCCTAGAGAAGACAGTGTGAATGGCCGACTCCAGTGACACGAGGTTGTCAATGGAAGAACGGCCCTGGCGGAAGGCCTTCCGTTGTGGAGCAAGGGGTCCATGCTCTTCAAGGATCCACATACGCCGCCAACTCACTATACATTCGAAGAGCTTGCACCGGGATGATAGTGCTTTCCTGCTATTGCGACGGGAAAACCTCCTCCGCCCATAGAAGGTTAAACAGGGCAAAATTCAACATTGAAACTCTAGTGAAAGGTGTCGAAGGAACTGGCTGTGAATCCTATCTGGTCCTGGAGTGATATCAGGGCACGCAGCAAGGGAAGTTCGAAACTCCCACTCACTAAACAGGTCGTTGTAGAGTTCCCAACGATGAGTATGGAAGGATTATGGAAGGATAACTGTTTCCGCTCGGCCCACTCTTTGAGGGAGCGGAAGTCGTCACTGTATGTGGCGGCCGCGGGACAACGTGCGTAGTGCTCTGTCATGTGCTCGGCGAAAGCTGTCTGAAGTGTGCAGAGCACACCCTGGATGGTGAGGGATGGGATTCCTGTCGGCGGGCGGCATCTAAAGGAGTGTCATACTTGTGTCCATACCTGAGTCGGGGGGGTTGCGGGAGCCGATAGTGGCTACATACCACTCCCAGAAATCCTGCTTGCTCTGCTGTATGAGTCATCTAGCACGCACACTGAACCGTTTAAAGGCGACCAAGTTCTCCAGGGGAGGGTGGCATCGATGGTGCTGGAGCGCTCGCCGATGTTCCCGGATAGCCTCAGCAATCTCCAGTGTCCACCAAGGCATGGACCTATGCTGAGGGGAACCGGTGGTTTGTGAACCTCTGCCTCAGTGGCTACGATAATACTGTCAGTCACCTGCTGGACTGCATTATTGATGTCTGCCGGAAGTAGTGCATCAATTACAGCAGCTGAGGTGTAAGCAAGCCAGTCAGCTCTGCGGAAGCACCAACGGGGCAAGCGGTCTGCAGGTTGATACTGCAGGAGCATCACAAAGATTGGAAAGTGGTGGCTGCCACACAGGTTGTCGTGCACCCACCAACCGAGGTGTGGTTGAAGGCTATGGCTGCAGACAGAGAGGTCGATCACCGAATATGGGCTCTGTGCCACGCTAAAATGCATGGAGGCACCAGAATTCAGGAGGCAAAGGTCTTGTTGTGCCAAAAGCGTCTCAACATCCCTACCGCGACCTGTGATCTGCATTCCACCCCACAATGGGTGGTGAGCATTAAAGTCCCCCAAAAGGAGGAATGGTGAGGGAAGTTGTGTGACAAAGCTGTAAGATCAGTTAGAGACATGACCTCATCTGGAGGAAGGTATACTCTGCAGATGGTTGTTTCCTGCATTGCCCAGATTCTGACAGCCACTGCCTCAAGAGCGATGTGGAGTGGCACCGGGGCACTGGGGACAGTGTCCAGGACGTACAGACAGACACCACCAGACACCCTGTCATATACGGACTGGTTGTGGTAGTAGCCCCGATACCCATGAAGGGAAGGGGTCCGCTGTGCAGGACCAACCTAGATCTCATCTTTGACATACCCTCCACTTCTCCATACCTGTCCTCCAAAAGTTCCACAAAGAACATTGGCTTCGTGGACATGAAAGATTCCCCATCTTTATGACTGCAAACTAAATACTTAGGGGCATAAGCCTCACCCTGAATTTTTGCACTATGTTCCTCCCACAGTGTGGACAGGGAAGGAAACGTTTGGGCATCATACTGCGTAGCGTTGTAATCGTGTCTACTACACTTAGAGATGGCGGTTGTATGTCCGCCAACGTTCTGTGGTCTTATCGTAGTGTTCCCAAGAGCAGCTAGGGAAAGAAGGCTCTACTCAGACAGAGCCCCGCTTGCCTGTGTATGCCTTATACAACTGAGGTGCAGCAGGTTCCTCAGAGGTAGCTCGCTAGCGACTGTTCAACCTCAACAGCCACACACCTCCTCGGCACGTAGCACACCTTGAGATTCAGTGGTTTTTTTTTTTTTTTTTTTTTTTGTTCCACCGTCGCGCCAAACGATGGTCGTTGAAGGATGCACAGAGCTTACGGTGTAGCGGACTGTTGGCGTGACACAGCCCAGAGCTCAGGACCCCGGGTTCGCCAAGCCCGTACTCAGCAAATTAATGCTGAGCCCCTGTGAGGCCCTGTAGCTCTCTCCGCTAAAGTCATCCTTTCTATGAAGAGTGTAACCACATATCTCAGGAGTGTCTCATGGAGAGACATATGAGGGGCATTTGAAAAATCTGTACAAAAATAAATACTACTAACGAGTTTGGGAAAAACCATTTTTACTTTTCAACATAGTGTCCTTTTAGACTTATACATTTTACACAACATTGCTCTAATTTGTTGATCCCTTCCAAAGAATAGGAATTGTCCAAGCCTGCAAAATAGATATTAGTTTCTGCAATCACCTCCTTGTTTGAATGAAATCTCTGTCCTGCCAGCCATTTCTTGAAAGGGAGCCAATTCTGGAGGGGGGGGGGGGGGTGAAATGAGTTGGAATCCTATTTCCAATAATTTTGCAACCACAACTGCTGAGGCATGTACTGGAGCACTGCTGTGATGCAAAAGGATTTGTGGGCCAATTGCCAGCATTTTTCTTGCAGCTTGGTTTTCAAATGGTCCAATAACAATGAATAATATGCACCTGTAATAGTTTTCCCCTGTTCAGATAGTCTATGAGAATTATCCCTCACAAATCCCAAAAGACCGTAGCCATAACCATTCCAGCCAAAGGTCTTCACCGTTTTTGGTGCAGATTCTCTCTTGGTAACCCATTGTTTAGACTTTTCTTTAGTCTCAGGAGTAATGTATCCATGTTTCATTCACAGATTCTTCCTGAACAGCTACAAACCTCCCTTGCAACATTTCACTCAATTCCGATTTTGGTCAAGCGCGAGCAATCGCGGCACCCATCTTGCGGATAGCTTTCTCATGTCCAAATGTTTATGCAAAATATTATGTACCCATTCATTAGAGATGCCCACAGCACTAGTAATCTCATGCACCTTAACTCTTCCTTTGCCCATCACCATATCATGGATTTTATCAATGATTTCTGGAGTCGTAACTTCCACAAGGCGTCCAGAACGTTCAGCGTCACTTGTGCCCATATGACCACTCCAAAAATTTTGAAACCACTTATAAACTGTTCTAATCGAAGGTGAAGAGTCACCATAATGTTTATCAAGCTTCTCTTTAGTCTCCCGAGGCGTTATGCCTTGCATAAAGTAATGTTTAATTACCACACAAAAATTATTTTTCCTCCATTCTTTGACAAACACTTGATTTCCTTGATTCACACAAACGCCAAACACAAGAAATAGACTAATATGGCTGAGGCAGAAATGCCAATGGCATGAATGCCCGCTTGGTCGATAAAGAAGTGATAGCAGCCGTGAAGGCCTACTGCTGCTTGAGAAGAGCCTCTATCACAGTCTTGTTATTCATAAGGGTGGTGGAAACAAAAAATGATGCAGAACACAGAGAAGTGAATATCAAATATGTCACCAAATGATTTGTAATGAACAACACAGCAAACAGGTGTCTGCTAACACTTGTTTATTTATGAATAGCCTCGGTGGAGTAGCCGAGCGGTCTAAAGCGTCTCGCTGCGGAGCCCGCGGTTGCTCGCCATGGAGGTTCAAATCCTCCCTGGGGCATGGGTCTGTGTGTTGTCCTTAGGTTAGTTTACCTAGGTTTAAGAAGTTTGTAAGCTACGGACTGATGACCATGCAGTTTGGTCCGATAGATTTACAAACATTTGAACATTTATTAATGAAGAGCACATACATACAATCGGGAATGTGAGTCAGTCACTGAATATCAACTGAGTGTTCACTCTTGTGTGTCCGTCCTATATGGCGAACTCACCTGTCAGGCAGATGGGCCAAAATCATGCATCTGGGGGTTGTAGCAGAGGATAGGTTGCAACTCACCATAATGACAATCATTGAACTGCGAACAGGCACATTTAGAAGTCAATCATGCTCTCACTCATTTCATTTCAAATTTTCAGCCACAGTCTTCATCAGAAAAAACAACACACACATTTACACAGGCACAAGTCACTCACATGACTGCCATCTCCAGTTGCACCAGTTGGAGCCTGCGTGAATTTGTATGCACTCTCTTTCCTTGACAAAGGATGTAGCTAAAAATTTAAAATATTGTGAGTATACGTGCAACTTTCTTTTCTTTTTGTGTGTCTGCGTGGGGCTCAGGTATGTCATCTTTATTTTGAGAACCTATCTTCATTATATAATTGATATTTCAGTGTCTCTCATTTTTGGTGAAGACCTTTTTTAAGAGGGATATATAAACAGTTGTTTACCAAGATAGAGCAAAGATATTTACCGATATATGGTCCAATACCAAGACTTAAAATTTTCAGCATTAAATCTCCTCCATATTTTCCTTCCAGTATTTTGTGAAGTTCACTCCAAATTCTCTCCCCTGAAATGCGTGCTAAGCCTTCTGCATTACTTTTAATTGCTTCAATTGTCTTTTCCTCATGGTTATCTGGATGTTCAGCAATTCGGCCATAAAATCTGAAATACAATTACACATTGAGTTCCAAATCATTCAATATAAGTACAATAAGCAAGAATAAATTTCAAATATTTCAGTGTCTCATAAGTAGAGACACATCTTTGTTGTCTTGTGCACTGTAGAACTTTATGAAACATATATATTTGTTACTACAATTTTTTGTTTTTTTGTAAGTGATTAACCTCTGTAAGCCTTACAGTGTATCCTTAAATTTAAATTATTTTTCAAAGGGATGGGAAAAATTCATTTTATTTTATTTATTCAGTGTTATTTTTTGCCAATTTCACTGTTACTTTTTACTGATATTGATACTTTTTTGCTACATTCAATAGTATTTTTAACCAAATTCAGCAGTTTTCCCTCTTTTCTCCCCAATTTCCTATTAGTTTATGCCAATGTTGAAGTTATCATTTTGCATTTTTGGTGTCATGTTTTGAAATTCACAGTCATGTGTATGACAAGTACTTGTGTTAATGAATGTGGATGAGTCTATTTAAGAAGCAGTCTTACTGGACAGAAAGCTGTGTTTTTGAGAAGTTTTTCAAGTGTGCAACTCATTGTGATGTCAGTATGGTGAGTAGGAATCCATCCTTTACAACAGATTAACGTTATTTTTTCCAATTTGGATTTTTTTGTTGTTGCCAGAATTGGCCTTTTTTGCAAATTCAGTATTTTGACAATTTCACATTTTTGTGAACTAGAATGAGTTTATTGCCAAATTGGAGTGTTCACTGCAAAATTTGGTGTTATTTTTCTACTGTTATGCCATTAAATCATAATTTGCTACACAGGAAACACTGTTGTATGTGAATGTCAGCCTTGTAGATAAACGTCAAAATGCAATTCTGGCATTCCATAAGCATCAGTTATGAATACTCAAGCTTTCACAATCAGCTTTACAAATCTTTTTTACATGGGAAAATGGTTCGTTTTACGATGTTCTGTAAAATATTTCACAATATTTTTCATGTTACCATTCTTGGAAATTTTTTGGCTCAATTTCAATTTTGCATGATCAAGGTATCTGCTGTTAAATGAAAAATAAAGAACAAAGGTTTAATGAGAAGAGAGTGAAAAGTGTATGATATTTCCATGTGAGACAGCAAACTATGACTACTAATTCAAAATTATTTCTAGAAGTATGTGACTGATTATTCAAATTCAATGTGTAGTAATTATTACTCAAAATTTTCTGAAACACAGCCTTGTTTAAAATATTGGAGAAAAAATTATATATATATATATATATATATATATATATATATATATATATATATATATATGTGTGTGTGTGTGTGTGTATTTGTTTACCTTCCTTTTTTCCCCTAAGGTAAGTCCTTCCACTCCTGGGATTGGAATGACTCCTTTTCCACTTCCTTAAAACCCATATCCTTCCCTTTTTTCCTCTTTTTCCTGAAGAAGCTGCCAGTGGTTTCTCTCGACGAGCCGGTCCTTTTGGTATAATAGAAAAGAGATGACTTACCAAAAGGACCGGCTCGTCGAGAGAAACAAATAAAATCACACACAAACACACATACAAGCTTTCGCCACCACTGGCAGCTTCTTCAGGAAAAAGAGGAAAAAAGGGGAGGAAAAGGGAAGGATATGGGTTTTAAGGAAGTGGAAAAGGAGTCATTCCAATCCCAGGAGTGGAAGGACTTACCTTAGGGGAAAAAAAGGAAGGTAAACAAATACACACACACTCAGACATATCGATATCGCAACGCAAACACACCTAGACAGATATATATATAAAAGGGTAAAGCAGTCAACGATCCGAAGATATATAGAAGGAGACTTTCCAGGTGGGAAAATAGGTATAAAATAAAGATTTCTGACTTACCTAAAGTACAGGCTCGTCGACAGAAACACCAAACACACACAAACATTCGAGCTTTCGCCACCAGTGGTGGCTTCTTTGGGAAAAAGAGGAAGGAAGGAGAGGAGAAAGGGAAGGATACGGGTTTTAAGGAAGTGGAAAAGGAGCCATTCCAATCCCAGGAGTGGAAGGACTTACCTTAGGGGACAAAAAGGAAGGTAAACAAATACACACACACTCACACATATCCCTGGTTGAATTTGGGAGTAGGGCTGAAGGCGAGGCCTTTGGATAGGACAGAGGTTTCAGTTTGGGAGAGAGGTTTAGAGGAGAGGTTGACAACTGAATTGGGATGTCGTGGTTCTGGATTGTGTGCAGTAGGATTTATAGGTTTGGGGGGGAGTGGAGCTGGAAGTGGGAGATTGAGTAGATGGGAGAGACTGGGTTTCTGTGCAATAAGAGGAGCTTGAGGTTTACTGGAGTGGTTGTTGAGGGAGAGTGTGTTGAGGGAGAGTGTATTGCCTTTCCGGAGGTGGGTGACAAGGAGTTGGGATAGTTTTTTGAGGTGGAGGGTGGCATGTTGTTCTAATTTCCGGTTGGCCTGTAGGAGGATGTTCTGAACCATGGGTGTGGATGCGGGAGTGGAAAGGTTGAGGATTTTGATTAGGGATAGGAGTTGACAGGTGTGTTCATTGGCAGAGTTGATGTATAGGTTAAGGATTAGGCAGGTGAGGGCTGTGGATTGTTCTGTTTGGAATTGGTGTAGGGCTTGATGAAAGGATGGGTTACAGCCGGAGATGGGAACTTTTATTGTGAGGCCCTTGGGGGTTATGCCAAATGTTAGACATGCCTGAATAAACAAAATGTGGGACCGTAATCTGGCGAGGATGAAAGCATGCTTACGGAGGGAATGTAGGTAAAACTTGATGGGGTCAAGGTAGGGTAACATAATGTATGGAATGGAAAAGTGAGTATTATGCGTTGAATAAATGACTACAAAGTGATTAGAAAGGAAAGAAAAATAAAATAAAAAATTGTATAATTACAATAAATAGTTTATAAAATAAGAAGGTGGATAGAAAGCAAAAGGAATTCAGCAAAGAAAATAGAAATCTATAAAGTTGTTCAAGAGAGTTGTGGAAGTTGAACCTGGTGGAAACTGAGGCCAACTACAGTTGGTTAACAACGTGATGCACAATGGTTTGGTGGTTGTATTGGCGTCCAAACAAGTTACAGGGAGGAGAAAATCAAAGGAAAGCGTATTATAATGACTGATTAGTAGTGGCAGATTACGACTATGAGGTGTACAATAATCTGAGGAAGGAATAATAGGGTTAAAAACGTATGAAAGTTACTGAAAAATGAACGGGAATGTCGAAAGAATGAACGGAAATGTGGAAAAACGGGATTCGGAAATAATAATAATAATAATAATAATAAGCTGACGAAGGAATAATAGAGTTAAAACGTTATTGAAAAATGAACGGGAATGTCGGAATAATGAGAGGAAATGTGGAAAAACGGGAATCGGAAATAATAATAATAATAATAATAATAATAATAATGATAATCTGACGAAGGAATAATAGGATTAAAACAGATAGAAAGTTATTGAAAAATGATCGCGAATGTCGGGAGAATGAATGGAAATGTAGAAAATCGGAAATAATCGCGAAGTTTCTAGGAAAAGACAAAAATGGTTATTATAGGTTATTGTAAAATGAAGTTGTGAAATAGTATTACCACAGTAAATGTGGATAAAGGGTAGATATTATACAGGAGATGCAGTGATGAAAGCGGTAAATAACAAAAAATAAAAAATAAAATAATAATGAAAAGTGTAAACAAAAAGTCGTTAGTTGTATTATTAGTTAAGGTTCAGAAGTCAATACTGATTGTTGTATGTGGCTAATTTGGCCAGGAGAAAAATGAACTTAAATGAGAACGAATATAGGGTGAAAATGTAAAACAAAAACAGAAGGAGAAAGTAAGAGGACAGGAAAGATTTCGAAAGGCAACAGAGCAATAATGAACGTAAGTAATTGTTAGGTTCAAAAGGATGAAACTAATATTATAGAAGGAGACTTTCCAGGTGGGAAAATAGGTATAAAATAAAGATTTTTGACTTACCTAAAGTACAGGGTCGTCGACAGAAACACCAAACACACACAAACATTCGAGCTTTCGCCACCAGTGGTGGCTTCTTTGGGAAAAAGAGGAAGGAAGGAGAGGAGAAAGGGAAGGATACGGGTTTTAAGGAAGTGGAAAAGGAGCCATTCCAATCCCAGGAGTGGAAGGACTTACCTTACAGGACAAAAAGGAAGGTAAACACATATGTGTGAGTGTGTGTGTATTTGTTTACCTTCCTTTTTGTCCCCTAAGGTAAGTCCTTCCACTCCTGGGATTGGAATGGCCCCTTTTCCACTTCCTTAAAACCCGTATCCTTCCCTTTCTCCTCTCCTTCCTTCCTCTTTTTCCCGAAGAAGCCACCACTGGTGGCGAAAGCTCGAATGTTTGTGTGTTTTTGGTGTTTCTGTCGACGAGCCTGTAATTTAGTTAAGTCAAAAATCTTTAAAACTATGTCATCAACAATTTACACACTGTACCAGAAACTATTAAGAACTCCAAATAGTAAATAAATAAAAAAAAAGCCACAAAATATTTTTTATTAATTTTTTTCACAGTTTTTCAGATTATATTTGTAACAAACCAGAATAGTTGTCTCAAATTATTATTAAGCACGTCACAGGCCTTTTATCAGACCACGTGAAACACTCATAATTGCTTGTTCTTCCAGTATTCCTTCATTCTTTCACTAAAGGCCGTCTTCCTTTCTTCAGACCATTTTGGTCTTTAGGTGCTGTTTCCTCCTTTGACATCACTCCCTACTTGTATACTTTGTGTCTAAAGACGACTTTGGCGCTGATGTATTCTGAATCAGGCGAAGGAGCACAGGTGTAACAGCATCACAAATAAATAAATGAATACACACACACACACACACACACACACACACACACACACACACACACACACACAAACGCAAGCTTTCGCAACCCAGCTGCTTCTTCAGGCAGAAGGGAAGGAGAGGGAAAAGGAAATGATGAGGGTTTTAAGGAAGGGGGTAAGGACCCATTCCAATCCCGGGAGAGGAAAGACTTATCTTGGGGGAAAAAATGGAGGGTAAACAAATGCACACACACCCACACATTCACACAGACACAATTGTGTGTGCATTTGTTTACCCTCCAATTTTCCCCCCAAGATAAGTCTTTCCTCTCCCGGGATTGGAATGGGTCCTTACCCCCTTCCTTAAAACCCTCATCATTTCCTTTTCCCTCTCCTTCCCTTCTGCCTGAAGAAGCAACTGGGTTGTGAAAGCTTGCATTTGTGTGTGTGTGTGTGTATTCATTTATTTATTTGTGATGCTGTTACACCTGTGCTCCTTCGCCTGGTGAGTAATCTTCGTCTATTTTTTATATTTAATTTTTCCTGCTAGGAATTTTTCATCTTATATTAGGGGACAAAAATGAAGGTAAACAAATACACACACACTCACACATATCCAAACGCAAACACATCTAGACAGACATTTGTAGAAAGCATTTCTACAGACATTTCTACAAATGTCTGTCTAGGTGTGTTTGCGTTTGGATGTGTGTGAGTGTGTGTGTATTTGTTTACCTACCTTTTTGTCCCCTAAGTAAGTCCTTCTACTCCTGGGATTGGAATGACTCCTTTTCCACTTCCTTAAAACCCATATCTTTCCCTTTCTCCTCCCCTTTTTTCCTCTTTTTCCTGAAGAAGCTGCCAGTGGTGGCAAAAGCTTGTATGTGTGTTTGTGTGTGATTATTTGTGCCTATCAACGGGCCGGTCCTATTGGTAAGTCATCCGATTTCTATTTTTTATATTTATACACACACACACACACACACACACACACACACACACACACACATTGTAAAATGACTTTAAACATAAGGTTTGACTTTTAAGGCTGCTAATTATTTGATTATTATGACAACAACTGTTTTGGCCTTAGGCCATTTTCAAGCAATCTGTCATAAGCTTATTGATCTTTTTGCTACACTAATTGTGCATTTGTACTTATTGTGTGTAGCTATGATGAACTTTTTATTAAATCTTTATGGTGCTTATATGTACTGTTTCCTTGGAATGCTGCTTGTTTACAAATTCAAAGGAAACTGTCATATAACAGTATATATAAACATAATAAAGATTTAAGAAGTAGTTCATCATAACAAATGGCCTAAGGCCAAAACACCTTTTGCAATAATATTAATAAAATAATTAACAGCATTAAAAGTCAAACCTTATTTATAATTATTACTCAGATTGATATTCTGTACTTTATTTAAACCTTAACGCTACAGTGACAGCGTACAAAATTACTCTTTCCTGTTACTTGTGTTCTCATGTTTAATAAGTCTAGATTTGCAGAATGCACAATGAGTAAAAACTTTCTTTTTCAAGATAATGCAGCTAATAAGAACACATATTTACCTGAAGTATCGAAGTATTCTTAAGTAATCTTCCTGAATGCGAATATTAGGATTACCTACAAATATGACTCTTCTCTTGAGCAAATCATTGTAACCATCGAAGTAATCATAGACAGTTCCATCAAGTCCTGAAATAAGGATTCAATGTCAGTTTGAGTAAAGTCCCACACAAACTTATCAGAAAGGATGCTTCATATTACAGCTGCAAGTGTATTGCACAGCTTACCCAGAAATAAGTTGGACAGTGAAACAATATACTACTTGTGTGTTTCACGACAAACAGACAAGCTGAAAGGAAGCAAATATTTTTGATGGATACTGGAAATATACACTTCTGGCCATTAAACTAGCTACACCATGAAGATGATGTGTTACACACGCGAAATTTAACCGACAAGAAGAAGATGCTGTGATATGCAAATGATTAGCATGTAAGGAGGAGAAATGCGTACCACCACGTTTCTGACTTTCATAAAGGTTGGAGGCTAAACTGCAGAGTCTGTTGTCCACGCACTACAAATGTTGGCAACACTATAGAATACCGATGTATACAACACAGCAGTCAACCATAGAACAGGTACAGCATGTTTTATTTATTTTATGATCTATATGAAACATTGATCATTTTAAGTCAAAGTTATATATAAAAAATAGAAATCAAATAACTTACCCAAAGCACAGGTTCGTTGATAGACAAATAAAAACACACACCAACATTAAAGTTTTTGCAACCGTTGGCCGCTTCATCAGGAAAAGAAGGAAGGAAGGAAGGAAGGAAGGAAGGAAGGAAGGGAAAAAGGGAAGGATTCGGGTTCCACTCCTTCCTTCTTCTTTTCCTGATGACGCAGCCAATGATTGCAAAAGTTTGAATGTTTGTGTGTGTTTTTATTTGTGTTTTTGTATCTTTCAACGATCCTGTGCTTTGGGTAAGTTATTCAATTTCTATTGTTTTATACATACCGTATATTTCCTCCGATAAGACGACCTTCAGATAAGACGAGGTACAAATTTTCATCAATACTTTATAGTTTAAGCATATATCTGGCCTATAAGATGACACTCAAGTTACTGTATTTACCCGAATGCATGCCGCACGTTTTTTCCAGTTTTTGGGATCTAAAAGTATGCCTGCGAATTAGATTCCGAAGCAAAGCTTCAGGAAGATCGGAAAAATGCTGTTGGAAGCCACCATAAGTAGTGATCGTGACTGGTACACATGGATTTCATCCTTTGTTGCAGTGTTTGCGGTCTGCTTTTGAATTTTCGTGTCTGTAGTGCTACTTTGTATCCGATTGTGAAGATGCATTTTTCTTACACCACAAAGTTTCAAAAAAAAGTAATTTCTTTTGTCTAGATGACATTTAAACACACCGATGCACATATTATGCGGATGAAAACACACGAAATTGCCAAGAACAGAAGATAAGGGATTTCGAAGGAAGCCGCAATAGTTTCATATAGTTCCAAAATATTTTAACCCTTTCACTGCTCCATACATAAATATACTCTAGTCGTTTCAGTGCGACTCTGGATATATTGAGAAATTATTTCTGATAAACAACATTGTAAAATCAAACTGCGTTGTAAGTAATTCTATTTCTGCTTTATGGCTTATAGGTTATTGTATGTACCCTTGTCCACTCAGTAAATTAATATAGCTCTAGCTCGGAAATCGAATATATATATATATATATATATATATATATATATATATATATATATATATATGACTTACCAAAAGGACCGGCTCGTCGATAGAAACAAATAAAATAAATAAAATCACACACAAACACACATACAAGCTTTCGCAGCCTAGCTGCTTCGTCAGGCAGAAGGGAAGGAGAGGGAAAAGGAAATGATGAGGGTTTCAAGGGAGTGGATAAGGAGTCATTCCAATCCCGGGACAGGAAAGACTTACCTTGGGGGGAAAAAAAGAGGGTAAGCAAAAACACACACACCCACACATTTACACAGACGCAAGTACACTTAGGCAATAGAAAAACTTTCCCGGTGGGATAAACAAAAATAAAAATAGAAAAGAGATGACTTACCAAAAGGACCGGCTCGTCGAGAGAAACAAATAAAATCACACACAAACACACATACAAGCTTTCGCCACCACTGGCAGCTTCTTCAGGAAAAAAGAGGAAAAAAGGGAAGGAAAAGGGAAGGATATGGGTTTTTAGGAAGTGGAAAAGGAGTTATTCCAATCCCAGGAGTGGAAGGACTTACCTTAGGGGAAAAAAAGGAAGGTAAACAAATACACACACACTCAGACATATCGAAACGCAAACACACCTAGACAGGTCTGTCTAGGTGTGTTTGCGTTTCGATATGTCTGAGTGTGTGTGTATTTGTTTACCTTCCTTTTTGTCCCCTAAGGTAAGTCCTTCCACTCCTGGGATTGGAATGACTCCTTTTCCACTTCCTTAAAACCCATATCCTTCCCTTTTTTCCTCTTTTTCCTGAAGAAGCTGCCAATATATATATATATATATATATATATATATATATATATATATATATATATATATATATATATAATAGAGGAAAAATTCCTAACAGGAAAATATACGTAAAAAGTAGATGAAGTACACTTACCAGGCGAAGGGGCACAGGCAGGAATAGCAACAAATAAACACACAGACACACACACACACACACGAAAATGCGAGCTTTCGCAGCCTAGCTGCTTCATCAGGCAGAAGGGAGGAGAGGGAAAAGGAAATGATGAAGGTTTTAAGGAAGGGGGTAAGGGGCCATTCCAATCCCGGGACAGGAAAGACTTACCTTGGGGGAAAAAATGGAGGGTAAATAAATGCACACACACCCACACATTTACACAGACACAAGTACACTTAGGCAGACATACTGTAGAACTGTAGAAAGCAAAGAAGTTAGAAGTTAGACAGAGATGCCACTTGAGGCAGAGGCTCTGTCCAGAGAACCAAGGCAAAGATGTTAAGATGGTGGGTGGGAATTCGAATTTAGCGGAGGTTGAGACCAGGTGGGCAACGGGAAGAGAGAATATGCTGAAGGGCTAGTTCCCATCTCCGGAGTTCTGAAGGATTGGTGTCAGTGGGAAGTATCCAGATAACCCGGACAGTGTAGCACTGTGCCAAGATGTGCTGGCCATGCACCAAGGCATGTTTAGCCACAGGGTGATCCTCGTTACCAACAAACACTGTCTGCCTGTGTCCATTCATGCGAATGGACAGTTTGTTGCTGGTCATTCCCACATAGAACGCTTCACGGTGCAGGCATGTCAGTTGGTAGATCACGTGGGTACTATCGCAAGTGGCTCTGCCTTTGATCGTGTACACCTTCCGGGTTACGGGACTGGAGTAAGTGGTGGTGGAAGGGTGCATAGGGCAGGTTTTACAACGGGGGCGGTTACAAGGGTAGGAGCCAGAAGGTAGGGAAGGTGGTTTGGGGATTTCATAGGGGTGGACTAGGAGGTTACGGAGGTTAGGTGGGCGGTGGAAAGACACTCTCGGTGGAGTAGGAAGGATGTCATGAAGGAAAATTGTTTTCAATTGTGCAAAACTTTGTTATCAAAAATCTTTCCTCCATGATGTAGATTTCATCAGGGTAATATCACAGATGTGCTGCATAGTGCAACTTTGCGCGCCCTCATGTACTTTTAAGAGAGAGAGGGAGAGAGAGAGAGAGAGAGAGAGAGAGAGAGAGGAGGAGAAGAAGAAATTGTTTGTCCTATACCTAACCTATCGTTCATTTTAAAAAAAGTTATCTGTAGCGTAGCCTCAAGAAGGCTAGGTATAGGTTAAACAAGAAGTTTTTTTTTTAGAGCGTGAGGGTGCATGGTGTCCAAATCTATGGTTCAGAAACACTAAATCGATTTACAGTTGTACTTTTGATATATATCATTTCAGGAAGAGCTACTTCGAGTGTAAGCTTTCTTGTAAATTACCCAGAAAGCTGTACACTTTAGGTTCCTGCCTAACGACATCCTTTAAAATCATGACATATAAATCAAAATAATAACATTTGCCTGTTCAATACATATCGTTTCAATATTTAACCACTTTGATATATATTGTTTGAAGGTCGAAGTCGCGCAATGCAGCACATTTGCTAAATTACCAATTTCAGACTAAATTTCAATCTAATTTTTTTCTGTACCACTGCGTAAGACAACCTCGGATTTTTGGGCCTTTTTTTTTTTTTTTTTTTTTTTTTAATGATTCAGCCATCGTCTTATCTGCGGAAATATATGGTATTTATCCCACGAGGAAAGTTTCCTTCTCTAATATAAGTCAAAGTTAGGTTAGGTATTGGTTAAACAAGAAGCACATGGCACCAAATCTCCGGTTCAGAAACACTCAATTGATTTACAGTTTTATTTATTTTATGATCTCTATGAACAGCGATCAAGTGATTTCAAATCTTCATTTTACAAGGACAATTATTACTTTCCCATAATCACTCGCGGCAAAGTTGCCAACATAAACGCCATGCCAATAACACAGGTAACAGACACTGCAGTTTTACTAGGTGAGATTGTAGCGTATCGTGATTGTGGTTTATCGCGACTTTGCTGCTTGTGTGGTTGGGATCCTATGACTGTTAGCAGAATATGGAATCGGTGGGTTCAGGAGGGCAATATGGAACACCATGCTGGATCCCAACATCCTCGTATCACTAGCAGTCGAGATGACAGGCATCTTATCCACATGGTTGTAATGGACTGTGCTGCCCACATCTTGATCCCTGAGTCAACAGATGTGGACATTTGCAAGACATCAACCATCTGCATGAACAGTTCAACAATGTTTGCAGCAGCATGGACTAACAGCTCGAAGACCATGGCTGCAGTTACCCTTGACGCTGCATCCAGACAGGAGCACCTGCAATGATGTACGCAACGATGAACCAGAATGCACAAATGGCAAAACGTCATTTTTTTGGATGAATCCAGGTTCTGTTTACAGCATCATGATGGTCACATCTGTGTTTGGCGACATTGCGGTGAACGCACACTGGAAGCATGTATTCGTCATCGCCGTACTGGCGTATGACCCAGTGTGATGGTATGGGGTGCCATTGGTTACATGTCTCTGTCACCTCTTGTTCGCATCGACGGCACTTTGAACTGTTACATTTCAGATGTGTTATGACTCTTCATTAACATGAATTATATACAGAAGGATGGAAAAGCTGGTAGAAGCCGACCTCAGGGAAGATCAGTTTGGGTTCAGGAGAAATGTAGGAACACGGGAGGCAATACTCACTTTACGGCTTATCCTAGAAGATAGATTAAGAAAAGGCAAACCTACATATATAGCTTTTGTAGATTTGGAGAAGGCTTTTGACAATGTTGATTGGAATAAACTCTTTCAAGTTCTGAAGCAAGCAGGCGTAAAATATAGGGAGTGTAAGGTTATTTACAACTTGTACAAAAACCAGACAGCGATTGTCAGAGTTGAAGGGCATGAAAGGGATGCAGTGGTTGGAAAGGGAGTAAGACAGGGTTGTAGTCTTTCTCCATTGTTATTCAATTTGTACATTGAGCACGCTATAAAGGAAAGCAAGGAGAAATTTGGAGAAGGAATTAAAGTTCAGGGTGAAGAATTAAAAACATTGCATTTTGCCGATGACATAGTAGTTCTGTCAGATACAGCAAAGGACCTGGAAGAGCAATTGAACGGAATGGACAGTGTGCTGAAAGGTGCATATAAGATGAACATTAACAAGAGCAAAACTAGGGTAATGGAGTGCAGTGTAAGAAAATCAGGTGATGCTGAAGGAATTAGATTGGGAAACGAAGCAATAAAGGAGGTAGATGAGTTGTTACTTGGGCAGTAAAATAACAAATGATGGTCGCAGTACAGAGGATATAAAATGCAGAATAGCAATGGGAAGAAAAGTGTTCTTGAAAAAGAGAAATTTGTTAACATCGAATATTGATTTAAGCCTAAGGAAGTCCTTTCTGAAGGCATTTGTATGGAGTGTTGCCTTGTATGGGAGTGAGACATGGACGATAAACAGTGCGGACAGGAAGAGGATTGAGGCTTTTGAAATATGGTGCTACAGAAGAATGCTGAAAATTAGGTGGGTGGATCGCGTAACTAATGAGGAGGTACTGAACAGAATTGGGGAGAAAAGAAATTTCTGGCATACCTTGACTAAAAGAAGGGATAGATTGGAAGGACACATTCTTAGACATCAAGGAATTGTGAATTTAGCCTTGGAGGGAAGTGTGTGGGGGTAAAAATCGCAGAGGAAGACCAAGAGATGGATACAGTAAGCAGATTCAGACAGATGTAGGTTGCCGTTCTTATGTGGAGATGAAGAGGCTTGCTCAGGATAGGGTATTGTGGAGAGCTGCATCAAACCAGTCTCCGGACTGAAGACCATAATAACAACAACATGACCCTTCATTCAATCCCTGCAGAACCCTACATTTCAGCTGGATAATGCACGAGTGCATGTTGCAGGTCCTGTACGGTCCTTTCTGGATATGGAAAATGTTCGATTCCTGCCCTGGCCAGCACATTCTCCAGATCTCTCACCAATTAAAAACCTCTGGTCAATGGTGGCCGAGCAACTGGCTCGTCACAATACGCCAGTCACTACTCTTGATGAACTGTGGTTTTGTGTTGAAGCTGCTTGGGGCATCTGTACCTATACACGACATCCACGCTCTGTTTGACTTAATGCCCAGGCGTATCAAAGCCATTATTATTGTTTTGGGTACTGATTTCTCAGGATCTATGCACCCAAATTGCGTGAAAATGTAATCACATGTCAGTTCTAGTATAATGTATTTGTCCAATGAATACCTGTTTATCATCTGCATTTCATCTTGGTGTAGCAAATTTAATAGTCAGTAGTGTATGTTAAGGAGACATCATATTTTTAAGAACCATTCTCCTTTTTATCTTTCAATACACTTACTGATATTTATGAACTCATTTGCTTTATATTTCATTTAAATTTTTGTTACAGTCATATAGCTTGTGATAAATTTGGATTGGTAAAACTCGTTATTTAGCAGAGAATGTGTGAAGGATATTGATACAGTTACACAGAGCTGAAATGTGTAACTGGCAGTGGTTTTCACAATGGATTCTTAATACTAATCTGAACAATCTAAAGAAAAGTTAGTGAAATTATTGAGCATTCATCTTGAAAATACGTTATCTTGCAATGTCAAGACAGAAAAACACTGCATTAGGAAATTAAAAAACTGTAGCTATCAATCAAACCTCCGCCTAATGGCTTCTTTGTTCTATGGGATAATACTCTGGGGAAACTCTGCTGGAGCTAATAATTTCTTTTCTGACAGAAAAACTGCAATAAGATGCATTTTTCTCCTACAAAATACAACTTCTTGCTAAAATTACTTCAATAAATACAAAATACCAATTGTTCCCATCTTAAACATTCTTCAAGGTCTTTTATTTGCTAAAGAGAGAGTCCATGCATATAAAGTTAGTGCATATGTTCTTACTTATCAACCAAAAGCAGAAACTTGATAAAAGTTCCCTGGACTAGACTATCCATGACTAAAAACAAGTTTGCTTACACTAGCAAGGCGTTTCTGAACAAAATACCATAAAGCTTTAAGGAACTGCCTCACAATAAATTTAAAATGTCGATGGAATCAGAGATAAAAAAGAAACACCCTCTGTAACATTGAAGAGTTCTTATGTAGTAGTGCAAACGATTTAAGAAATGAATGTTGAGGAGGAAAATGTTCAATAAGTTACCTGCAGAAAACATTAATTTAGCCTTAAATTTATTTAAATGCAGGTTGTATAACAGACTAGTGGCTAATCCCTTTTATTCTGTTAATGAATTTTTTGAATGTGACTATTTGAAATTTCAGTATGATAACATGAATGGGTAGATACCATTCAATATTTTAACATACTACTCACTGTATAAAGTTATCCACATAATATTTTACTTATGTATTATTATTAATACTGACTTTGTCTATTGCTTGTAAAAGTTAAATGACAATAAAATTCATATTATTATTATTATTATTAGTAGTAGTAATTGTGTAAATGTTTCGAGAAAGTAATTATAATGTAAATTAAATTATGTACAATATAACCTACAAGGGTTGGAACTTAAATAGTGGCAGCACTGCTGTGGAGACACTATGCAATGGAATCTACTATTCTTGGTGATAGCACAAATTATTGACATACCTACCTTACCTCCGAGCAAATGGACTCACCCGTCCAACGTCACCGGTGTGTGCACAATCAAGAGAAACACAGTCATTTGTGAGTAAGCAGTCTAAAGTAACAGTGTCACTATGTTTGCAAAACAGGAACAATGGGGTCGGATCAAGATTGAATGTTTTCACAGGTCGTACAACATGACAGTGGTCTTCAAGAGGCGTGTGGGAAATTGGCACTGCTGTACACAACAGTGGTACGATGGGTAAAAGCCTTCAATTAAGGTCGGCAAACTGTGGCAGACATGCATTGGGCAGGTCATTCTAGCATCTCTGAAGAAGATGTGCATACTGTTGCCATGTTAGTGGAGCGTGATCAACACCAGATGACTTGTGAGCTCGCCCACCTATCATTTAGCGCGACAATGTGCGGGTGCATACAGCATAAGCTGTGGCTGCTCTCTTTGGTCGATGGGACTGGAATGTACTGTACTTCCTTGTGACTTTGATTTGATTCCAAAGATGAAGGAACCACTTCATGACATTCACTTCAGAACTGTACCAGAGATTCAACAGGAAGTAGACCACTCCATTTGCACCATCAACAGAACAAGCTGTGCTAACAGTATACTATGCCTTCCACAGCACTGGCAACTGGTTCTACACAACACTAGTGACTAATTTGAAAGACAGTGAGAGGTGCAAACAAGAAACGCTTTTGCATCAGTTGTGAATAAATAGTTGCCACTATTTAAATTCCAAAACTTGTATGTAATACACATATGTAAAGTGAAACTTAATATAAGTTTAATATATAATGTTATACTCTGTTGTCTATAATGAAATAGCTTGTATTTGACAATGTCTTATGCAACATCAATTTTGTTTCTAGACAAATGAAAAATATTGAACAAAAGGAAGAACTGAAACACATAATCCATAAGTGATTTGATTATCTATCATTATTTGCTGAAATGAGGGGACACTTTATGTAATATCTTCCCCATTGCCCTAGTGTGTTGTTACATTGCCCACCCAAACCTAAACAAACAACCTATTCTGCCCCTATACCATTCCCAACCCTCTGTCACAGGAATCATATTTCTGTGGAAGGCAAAGTTGCAAGACCTGACTAATCCACCCAGGTTGGGTCATCTGTAAATACCACTTATGTTATAATCAGAACATAGCGTTTTGTATTGGTACAGCAACTAACCAATAGGATGAATGGTTGCCACAAAACTTGCCTTGAAAACAAGTTGACCACCTTGAAGCACAACATGTAACTGAGCATAACTGGCTTGATTTCAATGGCTGCTTCACAAATTGGGGCACCTAGATCTGTTCCTCCACTGCCAGCTTATGTGAACTATGCAGATCCTTCCCTTCCAAAATTGTCCTAATTTCAACCTGCAGTAACCCCTTCTTCCACCCTATCACTCACTCCCAACTCTCATCCCATTTAGTGTGTTTCTGCTTCCCACTCATCACAGTTGTATATTACACATCTAGCCTGTCTAACCCCCCCCCCCCCCCCCCAATTACCAGCAGACAAACTGGCTGCTAGCCAGCGAACCACAACCCTCTTCTTGCATCCCACTTCTCTCTCCTTCTACCCATCCCATCCAGGACCACAATAGTTACTCTACATCATCCTCCTTCAAGAAAGCAGTATTGACATTGGGTATTCTACAGTAGGTAGATGCAGAGGTGTGTGTGTGTGTGTGTGTGTGTGTGTGTGTGTGTGTGTGTGTGTGTGTGTTTGCTAGAACAGATACTGATTTCTTATAGTAAACAAAAGGCCGTCCACATGTAATATGTTTTCAGTAACCTCTGAAGTAGCAGCAGTTGAATGATGGGAGTAATAGACACACAAATAACATTGTCACCACTTTCTAGAGTGTTCAGCTATTACAAGAAAACTCCAATCTCGGCATCATTAACATTAACTTTATAGCCTAAACAAATAAATAAATAAATAAATAAAAATATTATTTTGACCCTGTATCATCCCGCCTGAAAAAAGTATATACGAAATAATAAAACAAGATAATTAGGATTCTACCTACCAAGAAACATGGAATTGATAGTAAGATCCCTACGATTTGCATCTAATTTCCAGTCAGTTGTGAACTCTACATCAGCATGGCGTCCATCTGTTCGAACATCAATACGCAATGTAGTTACCTGTACCAGGAAAGGACAGTCATGAAACATATATTACCAGTTCACCAAAATGTACAGAATATCAACTCTTACCTCAAAATTTTCCTTGTCATTTATTCGCGGTGTGACAGTTCCATGTTTTTCTCCTTTCATATTGATCATTCTCACACCTTCCGTTTCAAACATTTCTTTCATTTGATCTGGTGTGGCTGTAGTGGCAAAGTCAAGATCCTTTGGATTGATTTTCATAAGCAGGTCCCTAAAGGAAGTTAACATAAAAAGCAACACGTTACCACTTTAGCTGCACCACATATGGCAGTTTGAAAGAAAGCATACATTAACTTATATAAGAAAACAACAAATAAGTTTCAGCTGTGTGTGTGTCTTGAAGTATGTACAAAAGAATCAACCATTCCTGCAGCATACTCAGACAAAATTAATTAAGGCCTCTAAGCCAACATATTCACAAGTATGATTCTTGCAAGATCTTTAATCTTTGGCATGGCACAAAAAGAAGTAAAGTATACCAGAAATTTCTTTTCTCCCCAAATCTGTTCAGTAGCTCCTTATCAGTTATGCAGTCTACCCATCTAATCTTCAGCATTTGCCTGAATCACCACATTTCACTCCTGTAAAATTCTGTACTCCAGACAAATATTTTCAGAGAGGATTTTATAACATTTAAATTCATATGGGATGTCAACAAATTTCTCCCATAAGAATTGTACATTTTATATCTTCTTTACTTCACCCATCAGAAGTTATTTTTCTACCCCAATAACAAAACTCATCAACTACTTTTATCGCTTTGTTTCCTACTCTAATTCCTTAAGCATCACCAGATTTTCATAAATTGCATACAATTACCCTTATTTTGCTCTTATTAATGTTCATTTATACACTGCTTCCATGAGACTCCCTTCCCAACCACTGTGTTCCTTTCATTCCCTTTGACTTTTATAAAAACCGTCTGATTTATGTACAAGTTGAATGTAATCTTTTGTTCCTTATATTTTATCTCCACAACATTTGAAATTTATGTGAGCTCGAGACAGAGTCACTGAAAGCGTTTTCGAAATGTGCAAAAGGTATAAAGGTAGGTTTGTCTTTCCCTAACATATCTTTTAAGATAATTCGTAATATGACTATTGCCTAACGTGTTCCTCTATTTCTCCTTATTACAATCTGATCTTCTCTGAGGTCAGGTTCTACCAATTTTTCCATTTGTCTGTAAATAATTTGTGTTAGTATTTTATAATCATCACTTACTAAACTGACAGTTCTGTAATATTCACAATTGTCTGTACTTGATTTCTTTGGAATTGGAATTATTATATTCTTCTTGAAGTCTGAGCATATTTCCCATATCTGATACATCTTGCATACAAGGTGGAACAGTTTGTTTATGACTGCCTCTCCCAAAGATAGCAGCAGTTCAGAGGGAATATCATCAACTCCATGGGCCTTGTTTCAACTTAAATCTTTCATTGCTCTGTCAAATTCTTCTTGGAGTATTCTATCTCCTATTTCATCTTCATCTACTTCTTCTTTCGGTGTGACAATTTCTCCAAAGTACATGTCTTGCCACTCACTGCTTGTTCAGAAACACAAACAAGTTTGAGGAGAATGTGCATGCGCCATTCAACACTGTTATTGCCCAGCAGGATACTTCCATAAATCATTAAATAGTTTTGTGCTGCCTACCCTGCTCCACTCAGGCCACGGCCTAACAATGGGAGGTTGCAAGATGGTATGTACAGATATCCAGAGTTCGTACGGAATTTACAAAATAAAAATTATGGACTTTTAAGCATCTTTTAGCCCTCTTTAGGTTACGATAGTAACACTAAAAGTGGTCCTTTGCGATCGCCTTTTGACAGCTTAAATTTAAATGAAAATAATGGCTTAACTGTTCTTCTAACATGAAAACTGAATAACCGAATTTATGGAAGAGAAAATTATTTGTGGATTTGATTTCTTAGGTGTTTTTCTCATATCTCCCATCGTTTCAGAGATATTTGCAAAACAATGGCGTTTTGACAATTTTTGGCTGTCCGTCTGTCTGTAAAGTGTTCCTACTTTTTAGGTTGAACCATTCAACCAATCTGTGCCAAATTTTACAGACATAATTGTTGGCTGCCAGTGACAGAAACTATTTTTCTCACTTTTCATTGTTTTTTTTTTCAGTCTGATTGGTCCTTTGTTGACGTTTTGTTTTGTTTTATTTTGATTGTTTCATCTTTAACTCAGTTTTTTTCTTTCTTTTATCTTTGTTACAGAAGGCGTTGAGCCGTCTAATCAAGCACAATAAATTACCACACCGGCAACCCTCTGACTGCGCGCACTGAACCACCACGCCCAGCAAGTTTCTAACCGCCATATAATATGTTCATATATCACAAACTAATTCACTCCCCATTATGCTATGGCGAACATCTGCGAGAGTAATCCGTAATTCTCATATCATCGATGGTAGGTGTTTTCTGCTAACATGGCATTTTTACACATTAGAATATACCGTAATTCATTATAACTGTGACGGTAAGCTGTATTAGCCAGCAGAAATTTCCTTTGTAGATGTCTTCAGATGGCACTAACCATTATTTTTATTTGTTTTACCACAGCCACAGTTGGCTAAACGCACACTTTCCGAGAATTTTAACACAATTTTAAAAATACACCTATTTAGCAAATTTTACCACCAAACTTGTAATAATGGAAAGTCCAGGTTGGAATTAATAATATAGTAAATACAGTTTACAACTCACTGCAAAGACGTGGCGTCGAGCTGCAACAGGTACATAAAAAAGACACACACATACAACACTTTCAACTATCGGCCATAATGCAATCACAGAGGCCACAACACAGTCATACAACCATCACATCATAAACTAATTCATCCCCCATTACGCTATGCCGAACACCTGCGAGAGTAATCCGTAAATCTCATATCATTGATGGTAGGGGTTATCTGCTAACGTGGTTGTATGACTGTATTGTGTATCTGTGTTTCTGAAGAAGGCCATGGCCGATAGCTGAAAGTGTTGTATGTGTGTGTCTTTTGTATGTGCCTGTCGCAGCTTGCTGCCATGTCTTTTACGGTGAGTTGTGAACTGTCCTTACTATATTATTACCACCAAACTTATAAGATTAGTACTGGCCGATAAATCAGAGAGGGTTCTTCTCACATGTGTTCTAGGTTCCTGTGTGCCTTACCATTTCTGCGAACATATACAGTAATATCCCCATTAAATGTCACTGCCAGTCACCCAACACCCCCCCCCAACCTTTTTAACTTAGCAAAGTTAAATTATTTGTAAGTGTGAACATAATTGCAGAGGCAAAAACAAAGACTTTTAAGGACTGTTATTAAAAATTAAGCACTTTTAATATATGTACAAACCCTGATATCAAACTGAGTGAGAAGATGCAGGTAGATGAGCCTTTTAAACTCCTAAAACATCTCGACTGAGTGGGCTATAAGGGGAAAGAGAAAAGGCTCAAAATTGAAATATAAGCTAGTTTGAATAGCAATGCCTACAATGTTGGTGTAGCACAGTGGGTAAACTAACAGATTGTTCATATTGTGACCTAGGTTTGATTTCTGCTACTACTTGCCCCCCCCCTTTTTTTAAATTTTATATTACACCATTTTTAAAAATTTAGTACTAATAATAATTTCGTGCGGTGCATTAGCCTGGAGCAAGTATTTCAATTGACGCCACTTCGGCGACTTGGGTGTCCCTAGCCTACCCCAGTTATCCAGCTAGGAGAAGGGGACCTACAGCTTAAAAGTGGAATCCGAACCACGTGTTGTTTCTGGCAATTCCTCACATTGTTGAGAGGTGAAGGATGGGTTAAAATGCAGACTGAAAAAATCAGAGGTCCGACAGGGTTTTGGACCTGTGACTCTTTGGTTTGCAGTTGAGCGCTTTATCCTAAGTTAGCACTGCAAGATAAGAAAAAAAAATATATTATTGGGATTTGAACCTAGGTCACAAAATAAGCAATATGTTTGATTATGCACTGCACTAAGCTAACATTAAAGATGCTGATACTCAAACTAGCTTATACTTCATTTGTACTGTGTAGTTGTGTTTTCCTTTTTCCTATTGCATACTCAGTTAAGATAATTTTAGTAATTTATAAGATTCAACTACCTGCTTCTTCTCATACCATTTGAGAAAAATCAGTGAAGCCCATCTCGAGACCTCCCCTGTTAAGACAAAAATGGAATCTCATAAATGTGATAGAAATCTGTAGATGTGTAAATACAAATGAAGACAATTTCAGAAAAATGGATGACATATTACAGAGAAAGAGCTTCACAAACTGAACAGTTCAATAATGTGTTGGCACATCTCTGCACCTTATAAAAACAGTTATTTGATTTTCCACTGATTGGAGTTGGTGGATGTTCTCCTGAGGGATATTAATATATGAAGCAAAGTGTTTGTGTGTTTGTATACAAATCTACAGTTTTCTTCCAATGTTTATGAATTTTGCATATGTAAACTTCAAACCATGACAGTCACAACACCGCCACGTTTGCCGGACCCCCCACCACCGATTTCAACAATCAGCGTAGCTCTCCGATAGTTAGTACCGGCCTGACAGCCATACGAGATGGAACCCATCATTGCCATCACCGGTAGGTATTAAATTCGTGTGGTCATCCGATTTTTGCATACAATCAAGTTCCACATGTAGAATTTCATTGGAAATTGTGTGAAGTGCTTGAGGAAATGTGTATGAGCATTCAACATGTCCGCATATGGTGTACAGATTTCACCAACAGTCGTACGGACGTCTACGACGAACAGTGAAGCGGAAGGCCGTCGATCTCTGCCGAAGTTGTGGTGAAAGTTAAGCAAATCCTGCTCGATGATCGGAGAATCACCATCCACCAACTGGCTGCTCAAATTCCTGGGGCTTCCAAAGCTTCAATTGACAGAATTTTGAATGAAAAGCTAAGCTATCACAAGGTGTGTGCACGCTGAGTACCACACGTTTTCAGAACCACAAACAGCAGCAAGTCGACTGTGCTCGGAAGTTCTTGAGTGAATTCAACGAGAAAAACAAAGACTTCATTGATTCCATTGTTACAAGGAATGAATTTTGGTGCCATTAGGTCACTGCAGAAACAAAACAACAATCACACCAATGGAAACACACTGGATTGCCAACACCAATGAAATTTAAACAGCAGCTGTCAGCAGGAAAAATCACGGCATCAGTGTTTTGGGACTCGTGTGGTGGACTGCTCTTTGAGTTTATGCCTAGAGGGACCACCATAAACTCAACAAGTTATTGCGAGACCTTGAAAAAACTCAAGACGGGCAATCCAAAATTGTGGTAGGAGAAAACTCAGCAAAAGTGTAAGGCTGCACAATGACAATGACCATCCGCATGTGTTGCAACAAATGAAGGAGTTAATCAACAAATTTGGCTGGGATGTTATTGACCCTCCCTCACAGCCCCGATTTGGCACCCAGCGATTTTCATCTGTTTCCGAAATTGAAGGAGCACCTAGGCAATCAACGATTCCAGACAGACAAGGAGTTGTAACAAGAAGTTTCCAAGTTTTTCAATGGTTTGGTGGGCAACTTCTTTCAGGCAGGAATACAAAAGTGGATTACTCAACACAAAAAATGCATAGAATTAAATGCAGACTATGTAGTAAAATAGCTGATAGATCAAAGTTTCCAATGGCCTATTTTTTTTCTTTAATTAAAATATTCCTTGTGTCTAAAAAAAGTGGGAACCTTATTTTTTGAAACAGCCCTGGTACATCATTTCAGCCATAGCTGCTGTGATTGCAAGCTTTCTTGGTAATTATCCCAGCGTCACAGATTCCTGGATGTTAACCTTCACCTCAATGATGGCTTCATTGATACTTCTGTCCACATTTCACATACCAACCATCAACAGTATGTAAATTTTGACATATACCACCCCATTCAAATAAAAAGTCTCTCCCTTTGGACCTAACTACCTGTGAATGGCATATCTGCTTAGATGTGAACACCTTTACTCGATATACTGAAGGTCTCTTGAAGGCCTTCACAAACAGACACTATCCCTCAGATTAATCCACAACAAGATTTCCCATGTCATAACCCCACACACCCCAAATCCTCCCTCCATCACCACCAACCATTCCCAAAAGAGCGCTCCGCTAGTCACCCAATAATATGCTTGACTAGAACAACTAAACCACATACTTTGCCAAGGTTTTGATTAGCATTATGCCCAGAAATGAGTGACATCCTGCCCAAGATCCTACCTGATCCATCCTAAAGTAGTGTTTTGTTGCCCACCCAAACTCCACATCCTCATATTTCAATCGTATACCACCTAAAAGTGCAGCCCCCTGTCACAAGGATCATATCACTGTGGAAGACACCACTGCAAACTCTGTCCATTCAACCCACCCAGCACTTCAGTTCCAGTCCTGTCACAGGCTTATCCTAACCCATCAAAATCTGTGCCACATGTGAAAGCAGCCATGTAATTTATCAACTGTGCTACAATCATTGCACAGATGTTCATATTGGTATGACTACTAACTAGCTGCCCATTAGGATGAATGCCCCCAAACAAGTTAGACAACTCCATTGTATAACATGACGTCAATGACTGCTTCACAACTAGGGTCATCTGGATCCCCTCTTCTACAAGATTCTCTGAACTACACACATGGCAGTTATCCTTACAATACATTCTCCAACCCCAAAATTATCCCTCCCACAACCTATGATAACCTCAATTTTCCTCAAACTCAACAGTTCCTGTCCTCTCTAGCCTACACATCTCACATTCCATGTGTGTTGTTCCCCAGTTTGCTTCATTCCAATCCCCTTTCAAGCTGTATGTCTTTGCGCCCATCTAGCTATGCTACGTATCAAGTTCGCACCACCAGTTACACTCCAAATAAGTTACTACTGTAATAGATATATATATTATTACTGTTCTGATTGTACACTTATGACATCGCATGCCACAACATAATGTTACATAATAAAGTAGACATCCAGTACTGACAGGATCAGTCGACACATTTCTTCCAGTTATAAATTAGTATCATAAATTTATGTTAAGACATTCTTCAATGGAGTAGGAAAGTTGCTCCACAAAAAGTTCTTGGCATACTATTACATAATATTTAATGTGGTCTGATAAGTAGGTGATTTCATGTATGTTCTCATGTAGGACCTACCTAACTCCTATCTCCACAAATATTTGCCTCCTGAAGTCATTTGTTGTTAGGCATTGTAAGGGACTAAGCAGCTCGGTCATCAGTCCCCTGTTCAGAGCGAACAGTTAACTGTCAAAAGCTAAAAAATAGAACACACAGAGCAGAGCTATATTGAACAAGTTGCTAACACTCAAAGGAAGGACATACAGGAGGAGTAAACTGAGTCACAAACTGAACTAAAACTTGAAAGCAGGATACCATGGCTGGCTGATCACAAAGATAATAAAGGATGAGCCAGTCACCTTGCACACATTAAAATCACTAAACAATCTACACGAAAGTCAGAAAATGACTTAGAACTTGTGAAGAGGTGGGGACCTGTGGCATCAGGTGAGTGTAACCACCACTAAATAGAATGGTAAAAGCCAGCTGCACGAATAAAATCTAAAACACTGTCAGCCATAGAGGCATTGTCTTGAAAAATTAAACGTAGTGCAGCAGGCAGATTAAGAGACTGCCACAGGGCAGCTAAAAGTGGACAATCCAAAAAAAGATGGATCACTGTCATAATGGCACCACAGTGGCACTCTGGGAGGTCCTCGCCATGAAGAAGGTAGCTATGCATTACCCAGGTATGGCCAATACGCAGGTAACAAAGGATGACGGACTCCCTGTGAGAGGTGAGAGGTTGTCCATGCTGCCTTAAACAACTTTATCGCACGGAGCTTGTTGGGAATGCTCAAAGGAGACCACTCTTAATTCCAAGCAGCAAAGATCTTGCAGCATAGCCCCAATTGGATATCCCTCCCTGAGATACCAATATTCAGGGGCTGGGAGGTGGTAGTCTGCTTTGCCAGTCGATCGACCTGCTCGTTACCTGGGACGCCAACATGGCCCGGGTCCAAACAAAGGCTACTGAACTGCCAGAAGTAGTAAGAGTGAAGACAGAGCTTTGGATTGATCGCACAACAGGACTGATAGGGAAACACTTATTAAGGGCTTGTAGGCCACTCAAGAAGTCACTGCAGATGACAAACGATGTCCTGGGGCACCCATTAAGGTGGTCAAGAGCATGTGATATTGTGAACAGTTCCGCAGTAAAAACGCTACGGCCAGGAGGCAAGGAGCATTGTTCAATGTGTTCAATGTGTATGAAAGCATATCCAGCTTGGCCATCTACTGAGAAGCCATCAGTGTAGATAATGACATCATCACGGAATGCATCAAGAATGGCCAGGAACTGCCAATGGAGAGTTAGTGGCGAAACCAATGTCTTTGGATCGTGAGACAATTCCAGGTGGAGCTGCAGGCAGGGAACAGACCAAGAGGGTGTATGGAGTTAGTAGGAGAAAGCAGAAGGGAGAGGGAGCGACTCGAGGTAGGAAAGGATGGGAACTGCAGTAGCTGGAAAGAATAGATTGCGATTTGGGTGGTGTGAAAGAGCATGTACATGGACCACATATGAGAGAAGCAATTGTTGGCAGCAAAACTCAAAGGGAGGGATCCCAACTTCAGCAAGGAGGCTTGGCACAGGGCTTGTGCAGAAAGCCCCTTGCGAGACGAACACCACCGTGAAGAATGGGATCAAGAATCCACATGGCTGAAGGAACTGCAGAACCATAAACCAAGCTACTGTAGTCGAGTCCTGTCTGTAGAAGTGCCTTATAATGCTGCAGGAGTGTTGAATGGGCAGCTCCCCAAACAGTGTGGCTCAGGCAGCAGAAAATACTTAGATATTGCAGGCCCTTATGCTTGAGCTGACGGATGTGCGGCACCCGAGTGAGCCAATCATCAAAGAACATGCTCAGAAAACGGAGTGTCTTTTCAACATGAAGCGTGTCGTCACCTAAGTACAATTCAGGTTCCAAGTGTACCGCCCAATGGCAACATAAGTGCATGACCTGGGTTTTGGATGCAGAGAACTGGAACCCATGGGCTAGAGCCCAGCACGCACCTTTTGGATGGCTCCCTGCAGACACATTTCAGCAACAGCAATGCTGATAGATCGAAAATACACACAAAAGTCATCTGCAAACAAGGAAGATGAGATAGAAAACCCACCACCAAAGCAAGACCATTAATAGCAATTAAAAATAAGAATACACTAATGACAAAGTCTTGTGGGACACTGAAAAAATGGGGTAAGCTAAGCGATACACCAACCTGGACATGAAAAGAATGGTGCAAAAGGAAATTTTGTATGAGGATCAAAAGTGGACACTGTAAGCCTCATTTGTACAATGTTGCCAGGATGTGACAATGCCAGGTGGTATCATATGCCTTGCAGAGGTAAAAAAAGACCACAACTACGTGCTCATACCGAGTAAAAGCAGTATGAATGGCAGATTCCAGAGCCACTAGGTTGGATAAAAATTTATGACGCTCCTTACCAGGCTCCAATGTTTATGTTGGCAACAGATGAACAATGAAATGTAGAATTGTGCTAATATTTTTCACAAGCTACAGAGTAAATGTTATTACTGCTCTTTTCACTCGCAGCAAAATTAATACTGTACCTGCTCTATGGTTGACAGTTTCTTGTGTGTACCCTTGTCCATTCAGAAAAAATTATTTCATTTTAATTGAACTTGTCAAGACAAAACATATATTGGTTATGTGAGTTACTGCCATTAGCCATCGGTGCCAACATAACCACTGGAGCCCGGCGAAAAGTGTTGTAGAATTTAACCCTATGTTGTCTATAGTGGAGTGGCCTTGAAGTAAGCAAGTTGTGGGGCAAGGAGGCCTTGATGTTGGCGGATCTATAAGAGTAATCGACTCACTATCCATTGACAGCTTACTCAGAATATTAGTGAGACTAACTGGGCTGTAACTATCAACCGCCAGTGGATCGGCACCTGGTTTTACCACCGGGACGATGACACTATCCCACCATTGGGATGGGAAGACACCGTCGGCCCAGAGACAATTTAACAGGGTGAGCAGTTGATGTTTAAAGTCCTCTGACAGATGATCGAGGATCTGGCTATGAATTTGGTCAGGTCCAGGCAGTGTATCAGGGCATCCAGCAAGGGCTCTGTGGAACTCCCAGGCACTAAAGGGAGCATTGTACGACTCCTGGGGATGTGTGCGAAATGTCAATGGCTTTTGCTAGACTCACTGTTTGATGGCACATAGGTTGGGATTGTAAGCTGCCGTCACAGAGCTGTGTGATAAGTGTTCCTGCATGTGGGTTTTACAGAGGCTACCCTGGATTCAACGACAGGGAATTCCTACCAGCAGACGGTACACATAAATGTGCCGAACTTGGGACCATACCCAAGAGGGAGATGTGCGAGAACTGATGGTAGCAATATACCCCTCCCAAGAGTCCTGCTTGCTCTGTTGAATCAGTCATTGAGTTCTGTCCTGGAGACCCTTAAAAGCGATCAGGTGCTCTGCAGAAGGATGGCACTGAATTGCTCGACGATGATCTAAGATGGCCCTGGCAATCTCTGGTATCCACCACAGCATGGGCTTATGCTGGAGTGGACTAGGCATGCACAGGATAGTGCAGAAATTATGGTGGCAGGAATCTGATGAACAGCAATATTGACATATCCAGAAGCACAGCAGATGAGGTTTAAGATGGCCAATCAGCTCGGCAGAAGGATCATCGGGGTATGCGGTCTGCAGGCTGAGACAGAAAAATGGAGAAATGGTCGCTGCCACATAGGTCATCATGGAGCCACCAACTAACATGCGGCAGAAGGAATATGTGCCACACTAAAATGTGTGGGGGCACCAGTGTGCAAAAGGCAGACATCTTCCTGTGCCAAAAAGGTTGCAATGTCCCTCCCACGACTTATGGTGTATGTGCCTCCCTACAAAGGGGAGTGGGTATTAAAATCCTCCAAAAGGAAGAAGGATGGAGGAAAGTGACCAAGGCAGCAATATCAGTGCAGTACACAACATCATGTGGTGGAAGGCAGATGGAACATATAGTAAGTTCCTGAGTTGTCAGTATGTGAACAGCTAATGCCTTGAGAGTCATATGGAGAGTCACAACAGCACTGAGGACATTAATACAGACACCGCCAGATACATGGTCATGCCAGTTCAGTTTCTAAATAGCCCTGATACCCATGTAGAGCTGGGGTCCACTGGGCTAGAATCAAAGTTTCCTGGAGGGCTGAACAGATCGCAGGGAATTGGCACAATAATTGTTGCAGCTCAGCCAGAGGGTGGAAAAAATCCACCACAATTCCACTGGAGAACTTCAGTTGTACTTTGCTGATGAGCCATGATCAGGGTGATAAACAGATTTAAATCTCTGTGTTGCCAAGATGTCAGAGCTAAAATAATCTAAAATCATTGATTCTAGGGAATGAGTGAGGGCCAGATCCTTGGCAGATGTGAGGATCTCTACCTTATCTTCTGATGCAGAAGACGTAGTTGTGGCTTTAAAGCCACCAAAGGGTCTTTTTTCTTCTTTTTCCTGGTCTTGGTGGCCTCTCGCTGACCCTTGGGCTTCAACAACTGGAAAGACTTCTCTGCAGTGACTTTGGAGCTTGATACGGAGCGGGAAGCCCTGCAACCAGCAACATTAAGGTCCTCCTAGGCACTTGTAGAAGCCTCAGAAGGGAACAGGACAAGGCACCATTTCCTAGCGAGAGGAACTAGAGAAGTCTGTGGCTTCTTCAACTGGAGGGTGAGGATTGGCACTCCTGGTGGTGGTGGATGAAAAAGTGCCCACACCCATCAAGGGGGCAGTTTCAGATTTACGGCCCACAGTGGGAGGTTGCTCTTGAGGGGCTGTCGTCCCCAAGGAGATGGGTGATGATGCAACAGTGGCAAATGATGTTGCCATACGAACAGGGTGGAGTCTCTCATATTTCATTCTCACCTCAGAGTAAGTCAACCTGTTCAGTGTCTTTATTTCCATTATTTTGCGCTCCTTATGTAAAATAGAACAATATGGTGAGCAAGGTGGATGGTACAGCCCACAGTTCACACAGATGGGAGTTGGGGTGCACGGAGCATCCAGGTGTGATGTCCGAAATTCCAGCACTTGAAATTCCTCATAGGGGGACGGACATACAGTTTCACATCACACTGATATATCATTACTTAGACCTCCTCAGGTAGTGTATCACCTTTGTAGGCCAGGATGAAAGCACCGATGGCAACCCTGTGATCTTTTGGACTCCTGTAAATGCACCAGACAAAGTGAACAACTTGTCAATGGAGGTTGGCATGCAGCTCGTCATCGGACTGTGATAGTAGATCTCAGTGGTAAATTAGACCCTGGACCATGTTGAGAGTATTACGGGGCATATTACTTACAGCAACATCACCCAGCTTTTCACAGGCAAGTAGACACTTTGGGCTGGTGACACCGTTTGTACCAGGATGGACCCACTTCTCAATTTGGAAAATGATGCAACCATGCCTAACTTATCCTCAATGTCCTCCACGAAGAACTGTGGCTTGGTGTTCATGAAAGACATATGTACAAACAAGGTATTGGGGCGTGTAAGTCACAGATCTACTGAGGGCCCTACATTCCTCCCTTGGCGTAGCCAGGGAATGGAACGACTTTGGTTCATATGCAGTTGCATCAAACAGTCTTGCCACACTTAGAGATGACAGTTTTGTGTCCGTCAATGTTATTGTTTGCTCGTTTCATTGTGTTCCCAAGAGCTGCTAGAGGACTATACATCCACCCACTTGCGGATAAGCCTAATACAAATGAGGTGTGGCAGGTTTCCCAGAGATAGCTTGCTAGTGACTGTTCAACCTCAACAACCATGCATCTCCTTGGCACGTAGCACACCTTGAGATTAAGGAGAATTTTATAGAGGTCTGTATCATCCTCGTGACCCATGTTCTGGGTTCTGAAACATACAAAAATCCACTGTAGCACCGTATGGTGGTCACTGAAGCACACACAGAGCTTATGGTGTGGTGGACTGTTGGCGCAATGCAGGCCACAGATGAGGACCTTGGGTTCGCCAAGCCTGTACTCAGCAAATTAATGCTGAGCACCTGAGGGGCTGAAGTCATTTTAAAGCTTGTAAGCCCTAATTCGCCACACAATTATATTCATGGATTTCAGGGATCAATTGAAGTCTATGATATGACCTGTCGGAATTGACCAATGACATCATATCTGAGTTTCTACATCTACATGGGATACTCTGCAAATCACATTTAAGTACCTGGTAGAAGGTTCATTGAACCACCGTTAAACTATTTATCTCCCATTCCATTCTCGAATAGTGGGCAGGAAGAAAGAACACCTGAATCTCTCTGTTTGAGGTCTGATTTCTCGTATTTTATTCTGGTGATCATTTCTACCTATGTAAGTGGGAGTCAACAATATATTTATGCATTTTGGGGAGAATGTTGGCTATTTGAGTTTCGTAAATAGCCCATGCCGCAGGGATAACCGCCATTGTTGTAATGATTCCCATCCCAGATCCTGTATTATATCCGTAACACTGTCTCCCCTGCACCGTGACAATACGAAATGAGCTGCCCTTCTTTGGATTCTTTCGATGTCCTCCGTCAAACCCACATGATGATACCACACTAGGCAGCAATAGTCCAAAAACAGAACGGACAAGTGTACTGTATGCAGTTTCTTTAGTACTTCTGTTGCATCTTTTAAGGGTTCTGCCAATAAAACGCAGTATTTGGTTCGCCTTTCCCATGACATTACCTATGTGTTCTTTCCAGTTTAAGTCTGAAGAAATAGTAATTCCTAGGTATTTTGTGAAGTTTACAGCCTTCACATTTGATTGATTTATCTTGTAAACAAAGTTTAACGGATTTCTTTTCATACTCATGTGGACGACTTCACACTTCTCATAATTTAGAGTCAATTGCTAATTTTTACACCATAGTGGTATGTTATTCAGATCATTGTGCAGTTGGTTTTGATCTTCAGATGATTTTACTAGACGGTAAATGACGGCGTCATCTGCAAACAACCTAAGAGAGCTACTTAGATTTTCCCCTAAATCGTTTATGTAAATAAGGTATAGCAGAGGACCAGTAACACTACCCCGTGGAACGCCCGATATCACCTCTGTTTTAGCCAATGCCTTACCATTGATTACTACGAACGGTGTCCTCACTGTCAGGACATTCTCTAACCAGTCGCAAATGTGGGGCGATATACCATAACCAGGCAATTTGATAAAAAGCCATTTGTGAGGTACAGTGTCAAAAGCCTTCTGGAAATCAAGAAATACAGAATCAATTTGCGAACCCTTGTCAATAGCACCCATCACTGCGGGTGAGTAAAGAGCTAGTTGTGTTTCACATGAACAATATTTTCTAAATCTGTGTTGACCTCGGGTCTGTTTGAGATAATTCATAATATTGGAATACAGGATATGTTCCAAAACCCTGCTGCAAATTGACGTCAATGAAATAGGCCTGTAGTTTAGTGGGTTACTCCTACTGCCTATCTTGAATATAGGTGTGATCCGTGCAACTTCCCAATCTTTTGGTGCAGGTCCTTCTTTGAGAGAGCAGTCTTATATGGCTGTTAAGTAAGGAGTTATCTTCTACAGCATAATCAGATAGAAATGTAATGGGTATACAGTCCGGACCAGAAGACTTGTTCTTGTTAAGTGATTTTAGTTGCTTCACTACTCTGATGATATCTACTTCTACATTACTCATTATGGCTTCTGTTCGTAATTTGAAATCTGGAATATTGGTTTCGTCTTCTTTGGTGAATGAGTTTCTAAAAGCTATGCTTAGCAAATCTCCTTTAGTAGCACTGACATCGGTAGGATCGCCATTACTATCAAGTAGTGAGGGTATTGTTTGTGTTTTTCCCCTAGTATAATTAACAAAATCTCTTTGGGTTTTCAGTCAAATTTCAGGAAAGAGTTTCATTGTGATAAGTATTGTAGGCAGCTCGCATTGAAGTCCTTCCTAAATTTCGAGCTTCTGTGTAGGATTGCCAATCTTGGGGATTTTGAGTTCATTTAAATTTAGTGTGCCTTTTCTGTTGCTTCTGCAATAGTGCCCTCGCCTGTTTTGTGTACCAAAGGGAATCACCACCTTCTTTTATTAATTGTCAATTGCTGTCAATACCACTTCTTTGAATTCGAGCCACACCTGGTCTACACCTACATTTAGTGTTAGAAACAAGTGGAAGCTGTCTTTCAAGTAGCAATGTATTTTATTTCTATCCGATTTTCTGAATAAATATACTTCACGTTTATTTTTGGTAACTTTGGGACTTTGGATATTCAATCTCACTACGACAGCCCTGTGTTCACTAATACCTGTATCCGTTTTGATGCTCATTATGAGCTCAGGAATATTTGTTGCTTAGAGATCAAGTGTGTTTTGGCATCCATTTACAATTCTAGTCGGCTAATGAACTAATTGTTCGAAGTAATTCTCAGAGAATGCATTGGGTAGAATTTCACACGATTTTTTATGCGTACCTCCTGTTTTGAATATATAATTTCACCAACAGATTGAGGGTAAATTAAAATCACCGCCTACTATTATTATGTGTGTCGGATACGTTTTTGTAATTAGACTCATGTTTTCTTTGAACCTTTTTGCTATTTTATCGTCAGAGTCGGGATGCCTATAAAAGGAATCAATTATTAACTTCTTACGATTTCCAGGTACAACCTCTACCCATAGTAGCTCAGAGGAACTATCAATTTCAACCTCACTACACGAATGACTACTTTTGATGGCAACAAACACGCCTCCACCTATTTTGTTTAATCTATCCCTTTTGAACACAGTTAGATCTTTTGCAAATATTTCTTCTGAACTTATTTCCGGCTTAAGCCAATATTCACTGCCTACAATGATGTATGTTTCGGTGCTTTCTATTAACGCTTGGAGTTCTGGTACTTTCCCGACACAGCTACGACAATTTAAAACTGTTATACCGATAGTTCCTAGATCTACATTTCTCATGTGATCCACCTGCACCCTTTGAGAAAGCCCATTTACTGTTTCCACAAAGCCCTCTCCCATAAAAAAAAACTGCCCAGTCCACACCATACAGTCCCCACTACCCTTGTAGCTGCTTCCTGCATGTAACGGACTCCTGATCTATTCAGCAGAACCTGGAACCCCACCACCCGAAGGCGCAAGTCGAGGAATCTGCAGCCAACACATTCGCAGAACCGCCTGAGCCTCTGATTCAGACCCTTCACTCGACTCTGTACCAGATGTCCACAGTCAGTCCTGTCAATTATGCTGCAGATGGTGAGCTCTGCTTTCATCTTGCAAGCAAGACTGGTAGTCTGTACCGCTTCAGATAGCGGCTCAAAACCTGAGAGAATCTCTTCAGATCCGAAGCGACACACATCACTAGTACTGACGTGAGGCACCATCTGCAGTTGGCTGCACCCCATACCCTTCATGTCACCCAGAAGGACTCGTTCTACATCTGGAATGACTCCACCCAGTATGTACACAGAGTGCATGTTGGCCTTCTTCCCCTCCTGAGCAGCCATTTCTTTAAGGGGCACCATCACCCATCTAACATTGGAGCTCCCAACTACAAGCAAACCCACCCTCTGTAAAAACCCGCATCTTGCAGGCTGACTGGTGGCCTCAAGATAAGAGACACCACCCGACTCAGGAATGTTCCCCTGAACAGTCAGTGCCTCAAACCTGTTCGCAAGTCAAACTGCGGAGGCCTCACGATTGGCCCCCCCAGAATGTCTTGCGCCTCCTACCAAGCACTGGAGCAACCTCCTACGCAACCACGGGTGGGGTGTCTGCCTCACTGGTAGCAGTATCAGGGCATGTCGCTGGCACAGGCCGATCGGTGGAGATGACGGGAGTCAGTTCGGTTCCCACTACAGGCCAACAACAATGACGCCCCTCGATCGCAGCCTCCAGCTGTGCAACCGAGGTTTACACCGCTTGAAGCTGGGAGCGAAGTGTCACTAGCTCAGACTGCATCCGCACACAGCAGTTACAGTCCCTATTTATCGTCACAGTGCCACGAAAACAAAAGCTACAGCCGAGATGCGCTGAAACAAAGACTACACTGTTTGTGAAAACGAGGATTTGAATCTAATATGCATGAGAGCACAGTATAAATTTACAAACTGAAACGAAAATATGCTGACAAAGATCAAAATATTATATGTCGCTTCTAATCAGAAGCCGGTTTCACTTACAGAAGGCTGCATTTGCTGCTAATCGGCCGGCGACTAAACAAACACTGACTGAGCTCGGTAAAAGTGCAGTTTATTAGTCCACGAGTTGTGTTTCATGCATAGATGTTGGTAACAGCGCAATGAATGATGCATGTGAAGCAGCCAATCAGATTCCGCGTTTCATGTGTTATGAATTTGGCCTTTCTTCACAAGCTTTTTCATTCAGATTTAATAATTTCTTGCAGTGTAAATTCAATTAAGTGTTTCTCTCTCAAGTAATACGACTGTCATTTTTTTCAGTGAATTACAATACATGAATAATAAACGCTATTAAAATTAGTATTCACTTCCTTAAGAAAAAACCAGATGTTGGTTAATTTGGAAGAATCGGTGTATCTAGAAGTTCTGGTTGTGAACCGGAGATTTGGGCACTACGCGCCCTCACATACTAAAAAAAATTTCTTGTTTAACCTAAACCTAACCATCTGAAGGCTACACTACAGATCACTTTTTTAAATGAAAGGATGTTTCCAACACACTTTCACTCTTCAACACACTATTGATAACTTCAAAAACAGGCCAGCGCAGCCTTAAGGTTAGGTACATAGGTTACACAAGAAGTTTTGTCTCGTAGTAGCTCCTGAATATCTGGTTCAGAACCGCTCAGTATACGTAATTGCGCTCGTAAAGGCTGCGAAAGTCATGCAATCACCACAACTAAAATCACTGGTGAAAATAATTTTGACTACATAGTACAGCTAGTACGCTCAATCTCCATTACATATAAATCATACATTTATTGCAATGCAATATGTTGCTCTAAAGATCTTTACATCCACTCCGCCGATTTGTTTACAAACCATAAAGAGAAAGCTATTTGTTATTGGCCGCGCGAACGCGACTGCTGATTGGCTCCGGCGCCGTTGCCAAACATGAAACGCCACTCGTGGACTTATAAACTGCACTTCAGCCCTGAGATCTACCAACAGCAGGCACAATCAAAATATGTTCAAATGTTTGTTAAGCTTATGGGACTTAACTACATGGTTATCAGTCCCTAAACTTACAAACTACTTATCAACTAGCTTATCCTAAGGACAGCACAAATATCCAAGCCCGAGGGGGGATTTGAACCCCCGACCGTAGTGGCCATGCAGACCGTGACTGAAGCGCCTCAGTCCCCCCAGCCGGCCAGGCACAATCAAAACAAAACAAACGACTGTCGCGATGCACTCAAGGGAAGACTACACTGTTTGTTAAAATGCGGATTTGAATCTAATATGCAAGAGAGCACAGTATAAATTTACTACCAAACGAAAATGCGCAGACTAAAATCAAAATACTATATGTTGCTTCTAATCAGATGCCTGTTTCACTTACAGAAGGCTGTGTCTGCTTCTAATCGCCTGGCAGCTAAACAGACCCAAGACAATAGTTTGTTTACAAGTAGGATATAGATTATAGATTACAATTCTGAGCAGAGAGGTATATGATTGATGGTATATTCTGTTGTGGTAATCTGTAATTTATGAGGATAATAACACAGTATTTATTACCTACAGTACATAAGTACCATATATCATCCTGTATGTTTATATTCATTGATAGTGTTTGTTCTGCTAGTTGCTATACCTAGGAAGCGCATCTTGTTAGACTCAGATATCACATCACTGGTCAAAGCAGACAGGTTGTATCAGGGTCTTTAATTATGCCCATTTCAGTATATTCTTATAAAACTCTTGACATGTTCCACATCCACGAGGATCTCCTCAACATGGATCCAAGGAAAGAAAAACTAATCTAATCATTAGTACCCGTAAATAAAAATAGGCCTAAGCAGAATAATCCTATTTCTTGAACATTTTTAACTTGCTTGTGGCAGTAATCACTCATATCTTTCTGCGAACACAGCTGAACCAAGGCACTTTATTAATTCTAGTCAGTTGATCTTCCCACTGATATTGTGATCTTTCTAATGTCCCACAAAATGAAAACTTCCTGATTCTCGTAAGGGTTGATAGATAAATTTATCTTATTAGGCCTACTTGTGGAATTGTATAAGACATGCTGAATTACATGTACCACTGAGTTTTACCTAATTCAATGACACTCCATTTAGACAGAAAAATTTCTTGGTGTACCCAAATATTTCAACTCATGATGCAGGCAAATGAGACAGTGAAAAATTTTATCAACACATTTGCTCATCATCATCATCTTCCAGAATGATATACATGCACTGCAGTTAAAACTGTTACTTGCATCATGGACTTACTTACAACAAGAGTTGGTAAAAGATGACTAATCATGTGTGAAGATTACTGTATTCGGCATTAACCCAAATGTTGAAGCTACTGCCAGAAGACATACACTATAGGCACCATTCATACCTTCTTCTATTACGATGTAGGATTCAGGACTGTTGTATATGAACGGTATAAAAAATTCAAGTAAATAGAAGCTGAAGATAACAAAAAAGGAACTGGCACAGTTGTTAAGGATACGGCCAGAACATTAGCCCAACCTGTTCAGAAGGAAGGGTGTCTTTTACCTGGTATCTGTGCAGTAACACTTAGAGATAATACACCATATATCTATACTTACCTTACAGCCCCACCTGCAATTCTCAGTTCATATCCGTATTTTTTGAAAAGTGCAGAGAGAGCGTTCACTTCTGGCGTAAATAAAGCCTGAAATTCTGGAGTGTCTATTTTAAATGTTTCCGATCTTTCTCCGGCCATAGTACTTCCCGATGTTTTGACGGTTGTACACTTTGAGCAATACAAAAATCGTTGGGATATTGTCTCTTGTATCTATAATTGTAAAATAATTCTCAGATAGCACACATCAAGTCAGATATCTCATGCCACACTATCAAACGGGGAAAAACAAGGCAGTTAAGGTGTATTCTCACCACACAGTTTGCAAGGGAGAGCTTTCCTGCTCTACTTAATAACCGCACTGGATTAACAAACATGTTTCAGCATCCATATCTGTAAATAAAAGTCATCACAGAAAATTGTACCCACGAGGTACACACACTTGTCATACTAGAAAACGTTTGCGTAACTACACTTTCATATCATTATTTCACCGGCTAAATTTGTAAACAAACACTGACACTAGACCAAAGACCTTGTAAAAACACTCGACACAATGAACATTTCAAAGATAACAGAAAGAAGACAAAATTGTAGTAGACATTAGGGGCTGATGCAACGAGCTTAAATTTCATAGAGTGGCGATAGGTCCGCCATGTTTGAAGCAAATTGAAGTGGCGTCCGCCATGTTATTTGGGGTGTCGACTGGCAGCTCGTATGCTAGCGTAAATTGAATCGTACTACAGTTCTGCCAAACCCCATCCTGACGGATAGAAGGAGGCGGAGTCTCTTGAGCACTTAACTGGTCTTCAGTAGCGCTTCCAAGCGGCAGACAGCAAAAGCTTCGGTCACTTTTGTTTACAGTTTACGTGCGTTATTGCGTGATTTTACTTGCAGGTTAGGTTGTGTGAAATGTGAATTTCATTCCCAGAGCAGTCAGCAGACTCGGCAAAGTAACATGACAATATTGTACAGCAGTCTGAACACAAGAGTGAATTACTGCCTACCTTATGTGATTTTAGTAGCCTCAAACGAAACGGGAAGCTTCAATGCTTTATTCTTCTATTCGAGATGTAACTAACCGTGAAATAAAATTCATTAGTTTTGTAATGAATGTCAATTGAGTGTGGAAGCGCCTCTCACGTCTTTCCATCGAATAAAATGTAAAGAATTATGCTGACAACATTCTTATACCGATATCCGAATATTAGAGCCGATGTGTGTAATTTATGCCAAGTTTCTGAAATAAAAAATATATATTTCTCACCATCTGATATATATAATGTCTCATTTGCTGTAAGTGCGTTTTAAATACATAATTTATGAAACATTTATTATTATACGTATCAAAGACGTGGGCTACAGGCATCTCCCTATAATAATAATTTCGTGTGGGTCGTTTCTCTTTAAACTCGTTGCCAGTAGCGTAGGTGTGAATTTAAGTTTACTGTTTATTAGTAAAAACACCAGTGGCAGTCAGTCAACACAGACAGATAAAGACCATAATTTTTTATTCCTGTAGTGGAGACTATGGTAATTAGAACATAAATCAAATAATATATGAGATAAAATTTACAGTACCTGAGTTAACGTTTACACTTTTCCAATGTTAACTTTTTTTTTTTTTTTTTTTTTTTTTTTTTTTTTTTTTTTTTTGTAACTCCTTCAGGCTTGCAATTTATGTAGCATATTGTAGGGATAGTATGGAGAAACGTAACCTTGGTAGTACCTACTATGAAATTTCACTGAAATAGGAACATTCATGAGCTACAGACGTCAAAAATACTAGCTGAACCCCCGCTGCTTCGCATCCGTAGGTTGTTTGGTCTGCAGCAGTTGTTTCTTTTTAATCCTGATCAAGAATCCATATATTAAGTTTCGTAGTTATAGCTTGGAATTTGAGTTAACAGCACCATATTTCTGAAAATCAATTTTTGCATCCTGTATTTCATCCCCTTATTAGTCTAATTTCATAAAATACCAAAACGCGTGCCTTTTTAATTCGAACCCCGAATACAAATTCGAAAATTTGTAGTTCTAACTTCAAAATCGCCAAAATAGCAACATATTTTCGAAAAACACCCCCTCTCCAATTTAACATCGTTGATGGTTGAATTTCCAACAATACCGAAAAACGTATTTTTTAACGTCTAACCAACTATACAAATATCAATTTTTGCAGCTCTAGCTTCAAAACTGTATCAATAGCAACGTGTTTTCAAAAATAATTTTTGATCCTCTATTTAACCCTCTTACTTGTTGAATTTCCAAAAATACTAAAAATCATGGATTTTTAATCCTGAGCAAGATTCCATATCTGAAGTTTCGTAGTTGTAGCTTAAAATTTAAGTTAACAGCAACATATTTTTGAAAATCAATTTTTTGCGTCACCTATTTTCCCCCTTATTTGTCGAATTTCAAAAAATGCCGAAACACGTGTCTTTTAAATTCGAACCCTGAATTACAATCTGAAATTTTGTAGTTCTAGCTTCAAAATTGCCTAAATAGCTGCGTATTTTCAAAAAAGTTTCATCTCCTATTTCACCCCCTTAAGGACGGAATGGCAAAAAATCGCTTCTTAGATGACGCGTACAGAATAAGATCAACACCCTCCACAAATTACAAGTTTCTATCTTCAGTGGTTTGGGCTGGGGGATGATGAGTCAGTCAGTCAGTCAGTCAATTGGGACACTTCCTTTTACGTGTCGTATAGAGATAGAAGAAGATAAGACAGCAACAGCTGACAGCGTTAAGCTTTTGCTTTCTGCCGCAGGGAAGCGCTACTGCTGACCAGTCACGTGCACAACATGCCCCGCCCCCTTCTGCCCCTGTGGAGGGGATGTGGCAGAATTGTAGTACGATCAGTGATCTCTATACTGAGATCACTGAGTACGATTCAATTTACGCTCGTATGCTACACCTAGATTAGATTAGATATAGAATTGAGGGAATCCTCTTGGATGTAGAACATGTCAGAACAAAATACACAATATATACTTACAAAAAGAGAGCATATGTGTTAATGTACCTTACACAGACCCCAAATGTAATTGCCTTGTGGATGTGGAATTGGTCAGGAAAAACAATTATCTTAAAAATATTTACATTTTAAAGGACACAAAAACTTATTACTACTTACTAATTTACGAGGTACGTATTAAAATTCTTAGCAATTACTTTATTTTCTATTTTTTGTTATTAAGTTTTTTTTATTTTTACACTGATTTACAATGATTACATTACTGCACAACACTTGTAATGAAGTCAAACTGAACACAGTATTCATATTTGTGAATATTATATACAATAAGTTACAATCAATCACTTCTGGTAAGAAATTCATCAATGGAGTAGAAAGAGTTGGCCACCAAAAAAATCTTTTAGACTCTTTTCAAACTGTACTTTATTGTGAGTTAAATTTTTTATGCCTGCTGGCATGTTATTGAAAATGTGTACTGCTGAATATTGAACACCTTTCTGAGCCAAAGTAAGAGACTTTAAATCTTTATGCAAGTTATTGTCGTTTCTAGTATTGATCCCATGGACTGAGCTATTGGTTTGAAAAAAAGATATATTTTAACGACAAATTTCATTAGAGAATAAATGTATTGGGAAGCAGTAGTAAGTATCCCCAGTTCCTTAAATAGCCCTCTACATGAGGTTCTTGAGTTGGCACCACAAATGATCTGTAATGCACCTTTTTGTGCTCTGAAAACTTTTGCTTGGCTTGATGAGTTGCCCCAGAAAATAATCCCGTATGACATTATGGAGTGAAAGTATGCATAATATGCTAGCTTTTTTATTTTTATATCTCCTATATCTGACAAAATTCGCATACCAAACAGGGATTTGTTTAGGCGCTTCAGCAGTTCTGTGGTATGCTCCTCCCAGTTAAATTTATTATCCAGCTGTAATTCTAAGAATTTGACACATTCAACTTCTTCTATTTCCTTGTTGTCATACTCTAGGCATATACTGGCAGGAAACCTTTTACAAGTCCTAAACTGCATGTAGTGTGTTTTTTCAAAGTTTAGCAACAGAGAATTGGCTAAGAACCATTTATTAATGTCCATGAAAATTTCATTAGCTGTTCTTTCTATGGCTATATTTGATTTACTATTTATTGCAATATTTGTGTCATCTGCAAATAAAACAAACTTGGCCTCCGATAATGTCGATAATGAAAGGTCATTGATATATACAAGAAAAAGCAGGGGACCTAAGATAGAGCCTTGGGGGACTCCACATGCTACTAGTTCCCAATTTGATGAGACCTGATAATTCAATACATCTCTCTTTCCTATTGACACCCTTTGCTTCCTATTGGAGATATACGATTTTGAACCATTCTGCAGCACTTCCTGTTACGCCGTTATATTCTAATTTTCTTAAAAGTATATTGTGATTTACACAGTCAAATGCCTTTGACAGGTCCCAAAATATACCAGTGGCATGTAATTTATTGTCTAATGAATTGAGTACATTCTCATTGTATGTGTAATAGCCTTCTCAATATCAGAACCCTGTAGAAATCTGAATTGTGACATGGATATTAGTTTATTAGTGGTAAGGTGTTTAAGAAGACGACTGTACATTATATTTTCTAAAATTTTGGAGAATGTAGGCAAAAGTGAAATTGGACGGAAATTTGATGGAATTTCTTTATCTCCTTTCCTGTGTAATGGCTTAACTTCAGCATATTTCAACCATTCTCGAAATGTTCCACTGATAAAAGACTGGTTACACAAGTAACTTATAATGTCACTAAGCTCAGAAGCACACTTTTTAATCAAATTTGTTGATATATTATCATAGCCACTAGAATTTATGGACATTACTTCTAGTGGTGTTGTGAGTGTCATACTCATATTACTGCAGTTATTTGTAGTCACAGGTGTGAGATATTCCATTGCAGCAGTTACTGATCCTGATAATCCCATATTTTCGGTAATAGTTAAGAAATGCTTGTTGAAAATTGCAGCAACACTGCACTCATCTGTTACCCATTTGTCATCTACTCTTAATGCTATGTTCTCCTCTTTGTATCCAGTTCTACCAGTTTCCTCCTTTACTATATCCCATATTGTCTTTATTTTGTTGTCTGAAAGGACTATCCTATTCTGATAATGCATTTTCTTTGATGTCAGTATTACTGCCTTCAATATCTAGCAGTATGTTTTGTAATGATCTAAAGCATCTACATATGAACTGTGTCTAATTGACAGGTATAGTTTTCTTTTTGTCTTACAGGAGACCTTTATTCCTCGAGTAATCCATGGTTTCGTTGTAGACTTTGGTCTAATCTGTGTCAGTTTTGGGGGAAAGCAGTTTTCAAATAAGTTGAGGACATTATTTATGAGAGTGTTGTATTTCTTATCCATACTATTAGCACTGTAGACATCACTCCAATTCATGTCTTTGAGCAGTTTTCTAAAATGATCAATTTTTCCCTTACTGACTACCCTCTTAAACTCAGATTTGATAGATTTTATATTCTGATTAGTATTAATATCTAGTAAAAGTGACTGCATGTAATGGTCTGAAAGGCTGCTTATTATTGGTTTTATAACATAATTTTGATCATTTGGCATTTCAATAAGGATATTATCAATGGATCTCTTTGAGCCCTTAGCTATCCTAGTTGGAAAATTAACAGTATGAATTAGGTTGAATGACAATGCTACAGATTGCAATAATTTCTTACTGGGGGAGTTTTCAAGGAAGTCTACATTGAAATCACCAGCCAGCACTAGTTCTTTCTTTCTTGTTATCAAATAATCCAACAGAGCTTCAAAGTGATTTATGAACAAATTAAAGTTACTATTTGGTACTCTGTACACAGTTACTATTATAACTGATTTATTATGAAATTCTACTTCTGTTGTACATGCTTCCATATGCTGCTCTAAACAAAATTTATTAATGTCTATGGTATTAAATTTATAACAATTTCTAATGCATGTGGCAACTCCTCCATCCTCCATTTCCATTCTACAAAAATTGGAAGCTAACCTAAATCCTGGAATACTTAGCAAATCTATACCAGTGGTCACATGATGTTCAGAGAGGCAGATTATGTCGACCAGGTTGGATGACTCTAATTCATCAATGCATATGAGAAGTTCATTTATTTTGCTTCTTAGCCCTCTAATATTTTGGTGCACTGAAGATAATTTGCATTTTACATTGACTGTTGCAGAGCTGGGTGAAGATAAAATTTTCTGATAATTGGTGATGAGTTTTAACTAACAGCTGTGTTTGCTGATCTGATTTGTCAGAGTTCCGCTGTTTAGTTGCTTTATTAAACTGAAGGTTTGTTTCAATATTGACCTCTCTTAGAACTTGACTTCTTTCTGTCCTGCCTATCCTAAAAAGGGACACTCATGTCAGTGTACCAATTTACAGTTCCACGTTTTAAGTAATGATTGACTATTGAATAAGGATGTGCATCAAGATCCGTCAGACTTTTTCGAAGTTGCGAATCGTCGAGCCTGGTAGTATATTTCCTAAACATGCGGTAATGAAATATCACGAACCTGACAGTATTACAGATCCAGTTCGAAGTACAACAGTTAGATGCTGATTGTAATAACAAAGAAAGTGCGGCTGTGAAAATATTTGTGTTGATTATATTACAAGTACATGGTCTAAACGAGCTGTGAAACATACAGTGAGTAGTACTTGTTATGACGAACAATAATGACCATGGATTTGCATCTTTTCTTAATGTGTTGTAACAACTGTTTATCTTTTATTTACTAAATCTGTTAAGTCAACAAACTTGTAAAATTTGTTGTTAAAGGGTTTAGTTGTGAACTTTGGTGGACGAAATTTGCGAACAAAGACGAAAGTGACAACAAAGTACTGCAGTTAAAATGCGCCTATACTCCATTCCTCGAAACGAGAGACGTACTGTAAACACAGCAAGGTGTGTGACCACAGCGCTGCCTTCGAGGGATGTACAAGTAGTCAGCGTAGCCATCTTAATTGCATGTGTGAGTTCGTTAGTGCGTGTTGTACAGCGGCAAGTTCAGGAGCTATTAAGTGTAATGCATTGCACAAAAAATGATATGAAAAATATACAAGGAGAGGCAGAACGATACACCCAGCATCACCCTCAAATATTTTGTCACAAGATAGGAGTAAATTATTATTTGCCATAAGCTATAAGTGAGCTGAAGATCAAGCTCATCTTTAAACACACTTGAAAGACTATTTGAACCTTCGAGAAGTAGTTTTAAGATGTTCTTCCTTGGCTTGCAGTTATTGTTGTTGATAAAGCGCCGTACCATTTTCGTAGAAAAGAAAAAGTTCCCAGTGCGAATTCCAATAAGCACTAATCAGAGTGACTAAAACGTAAAAACCTCGATTTTGAAGACGTTATGTTGAAAAAATAACTTTTAGGGTTATTTCAAAATTATAGAACAGCACACAACGAATACGCAATAGATGAAATGGCGAAGAATGCAGGGAAAACTGTTCTTAGAATCTCTCTGTACCGCTGTGAATTAAACGCCATCGAGTAAGTGTGGGCCAGAATCAAAGGTTATATTGCAGCGAAAGACAAAACATACGAAATGCCGCAATTTAAAGAACTGCAAGAAGAAGCAGTAAAAACAGTGACTGCAGTAGTTTGGAACAAGTGCGTCCTCCATGTCGTATTTTTAGTTGAAAGTCAAATGTGGAAATTGTAGAGGAGAGAGAAAGATCGGTTGGGTATAAACCTCAATGAAAACAGTTCAAGTTTGACAGAATGAACCTTGTTTCGCCGTCCTTTACCATTATTATTACTGGTAACGTTATTAAAGTTCTGTATGAATGGAGCGTTTTGTTAGCAACCTGTATGAAAACAAATCTGTTTTGACAGAATGAACTCAGTTTCATCGTACTTTTAACATTATTGTAACTGGCTTTGAATCTTCCATGTTGTGCTGTATTTCGTTACATTGTTGTCCAGGTTTCTCAGCGTCCAAGGCACCCAGCCGACGCCACCAGGTGCAAAGCGTGCGCCAAGGATTTTGTACACACATTCGTATCAGGTGAACACCGAATGCTTTCTCTGGACACTGTTCACGTTTCGGTGAACGGACTATAGGTCATCTGCCACCAAAGCATTCCACGTCAAAATAGGACGTCGTTAATAAGTTTCCTTGTTGCCATGCTGGTAAAAGTAACGTTTGGTACGTGAAATTTGCCTACAAAGACGAAAGTGACGATAGAATATTGAAATAAAAATGCGCCTGCATCAGCTGCCACTAAAGGCTTCCACACCGAAATAACGTATCCTTAATAACGTTTAGTTACTGCCACGCTGATATAAGTACTTATTTGTTACAAAGAACACAGACATATAATCAAAGCAAGACTTATTAGTCTTCAGGGAGTTATTGCGATCGTTATATGAATAAAATTCTTGAATGTCCGTCTCCAAATCGCTTATATTTTCTAAAACATTACTAGTTTCGGGACAGCTGCCCATCTTCAGATCAAAATTTAGAAGTTACAGAGTAACCTGTCCTGTAATGAACATTCGTTCATTACAGGACAGGTTACTCTGTAACTTCTAAATTTTGATCTGAAGATGGGCAGCTGTCCCGAAACTAGTAATGTTTTAGAAAATATAAGCGATTTGGAGACGGACATTCAAGAATTTTATACAGACATATAAAAGTGAAAAAATTCTGGCTGTCAGTACTGCTTCCACACTTTGCACTGGTTGCATGTCAACCATGTTCGATCAAGTATTGTCAACAACAAATGAAAATACTTTAAAAAAAGGTGTAGACACTCAAAAGTGTGGTTTCTTCAAACACTGGAGCGACAGAAGAAATAATATCTCAAACGACACTCAATATAAAACTGAGTATTTTTTTATGGCGTGTACTTCAAGGATATTGCATGATAGGCTATCAGAAGCTTTACTCTTGGGGCAGCTAAGTGCCATCAGTCGGGAATTTTGTTTGAGTATAGACAGACTGAGATGAAACAAGGCAAAACATTTGGTGTTCTTGGACGAAGTACTTGTCGTTTTATCACTTTGATTTATGCATTTAAATGCCGAGCATACTTTAGGCATATTTCATCAGCAAAAATTGTATAGGCAATACACACTAAATACAATATAAACAAAATACAACACTTCAAGCTCAACAACAACATACGATAGACATACTGCTATCAACTATACTGACCACCATAAATATGGCAGCCGAATTTACAGAAGTTGCCACAAAGAGCGCTGTAACTCTTACGTTAGCTACTCCTATGAAATTTAAGCTCGTTGGGCTGATGCATTTCTCTCAGAAAGAGGAGTATATTTCCGCTGTTGACCTTTGCTCTTCGATAACTTTGCAGACGTCATGTTGAAATACAAATCATGACAATATACTGTCTTAACGGAAATGGTATATTACAGATTTGTCATTAACACATCACTTTGGTACAAGACATGTCACTTACAAAAAATATCAATAAATTATGAAAGAACCAAGACCAATTCACACTGTCCGCCATGTCACCATCCGTCAGAACATTCCGGAATGTATTTGTAATGGCGGAAGTCACACTGAGCGTCACATGCGTCTAGCCCCCCGAATATACCGCCGGAAAGGTCCAGAGATGAAAATAAGAAGTACCTGGCGATGCTGGGACACGTCACGCTGGAAATGACAAGTGATACTTGACCTTAGCCAGAGACCGCCACTATGGCTCCACTTCCGAATACTAACGAAGGCTGCCAGAGTGTTACGAAGCCAACACAGATATTACAGTGGTTTGTCGTGTTTTTTGCTTTGTGTTGGTCATGCTGTGTTCAGTTGTATTGAACGTTGGTTTATTGTATTCTGTTTGTTTGTGGCGTGCTGTCGAGTGTTTTATTGTGCACTGCTCTTGTTGTGGTCTTGTATAAGTCTTACAGACATGCTTTCTCAAATTTTTATGCAAACGTTTTTCCGCGCTCGGAGCACCTGAATAGCTAATTTACACTCATTGCGGAAAACGTAACCCACTCAGTCACAAAGCAGCACATGTTATATACATACACTATGAAGTCACTTGTTGGAAAAGACTATTCATCCTTTGTGATAGTAAATAACTACCTAGCTGTTGATTAGATTCCATATTATGTTAAGTGCACAATGTTGCTATTTAACGTTTTTGTTTGGCCAATAATACTAATATATTTCTCTATTTATGCATATCACTTCATCCTTAGGGATTCCTTCAGCATCAGAAATAACTTTACAAATATACCTCTGCTATGGCACAAGTTTTTCCTGCAAGTTTGTCTAGCAACGGAGTCTTAAAACGGCATAACTGTAGACTGGGGTACCACCCGTCTGCTTTGACCCATGACATCATCAAGCTGTCAGAAAACCAGTATATGTGATGTCTTAATACTTCTGTATTGTAGATACAAATAATCTGTAGTTATTATAGATAACAGAATGTACCATCGATCACAGGTCTTAGCCCCCCCCCAAAGAAAAAAAAAAAAACAACCTTGGTTAACCTACGCCTAATCATCAGAGATAAGCTACAGATCACCTTTTAAACACAAAATATTAATTTGTTTTGTTTGTAAACAAACTATCATCTTTAACTCAACCACCACATAATCACTCACGCATTCTACAAACACGCATGCAGCTCAAAACTACCAGGCTGCGATGACGTCATGGGTCAAAGCTAACAGGCGGTATTCCCGTCTACAGGTGAGCCCCTATAGTATGTTTCTTCTAATCTCCAAGCGCACCTGAGGTGCTGCATTTATCATTTACACTTACTTGATCAATTTATATCTCCCGCATGAATAAAGTTGTCTGATAGTTCAAGATTTTGTAAGGGAATTACTTCCCTGCTTTCCAGTTTGCTTGGATACATTGTTTCTTGCTGTAATCAATATGTAAGTGATATGTCAATGTCTGTTCACTTTACAATTGCTGCACACTAAACTGCATTTGCAATGACCACTACTTCCTTTTACAAGGTAAACTTCAAACAATTTTGCAGCTGGTACTTCAAAACCTCTGTCTACTTTGGTAATGAAATCGCATGTGTTTCACTATAAACTTACTTTTTCATACACAGTAAGTCTTAGTCAAACAACTATAAAAATGACAAGTGTGGATAAACATTGTTTTAAGTGTGACTTGCACCCTGTGACATTGTGCCCATGACTTGACATTTTTCCGTATTATGTCTTGTAATAGTTCATCTGAGATGCTTTTTGTAGTGATTCCTTAAACACAGCAACATTTTTCATCTGATTTAATGTCACAACAAGCTTGTACGCCTTATTTACTTTGCCCTTATGCAGATTTTTGTTCTTATTGGTGATCTCGCAGGCTCTATACTCATACCAGACCAAGAGGCAAGCAGCCAGTAGTTCACTGTAGGCAGATATGTCTGACTGTGATTTTTATATCTTTGAAAAACATGTAAGTCTTACTATTAATAATTAAGAAAGCACTTGGTAAACCTTGCCTCATATCATCCAGTATTAGTTATGTGGTTACCTCAAAATCATAGCCTTTTAGACCATGAGTCCTATCTACACAGTGTTTCCTATTTTGCCATTAGTTTGCCTTGTGCACTATTTATAATTATTATTATATTTCGCATGAAATCTTGTATTTTGACAGTTACAGCCTCATATGACTTCGTGGCTGTTACTGTCAAAATAGAACATCAGAATTAAAACTACCATCCAAATTTGAAAGTATATATAGATACGCCTAGATGTCTTACGCATGTCAGACCATTTAGACATAACCATCACTTGAAAATGGCAATGTAAGCCAAAACTGGACTGTCGTGTTCAAATAAATATTATCAAATAGCAGCGTTTTGGTTTACTGTTATTATTATTATGTCACTTGTTGACTATTAACACACTGCTGGCCTTATGGAATTAAAAGATTTTTAAAAAGTTTTGTTAAAAGTTATTCACCTCGAAGAGGGGCATCCGTTAACATAAATCTCGAAATACCCCCCCCCCCCCACTGCAACCCGGGGGATGGGAGTGGGGTAACTATTTTTCATTGCAAATTTGGATTCTCCATGTAAAAATATGTTAACTTTCGTTTGAACTCTTTTTTTCGTTTATCATAGATTGCACTGTAATAGGTAGAAATGAAAAAGTGGTGAAGAAAGGTATTATATCAAAGAAATACACATATGATTCGGAAAATTAAACTACTGCTCTTGATATTTTTGATAACGCTGTCATTGACACTCCTATAATCGAGTGAAGCGGACACTGTGATCATGCTCTCAATTCAGGGTCAGATTTACTGGTACTTCAGTGATTCGGACTGTACACATATCTACCCAATTATTCCACAATGTGAAGGGTTCAGGCGATAATAGATATCATTTCCTCATATTTTAAGGTTCTTTGACATGTTCAAGAAGCTCGTCAAGCTATAAGCTAATTTGTTCCCCTGTGGGAATGTTTCTTCTGCAACGACTTTTCGCAATATTGTCCGACTGTTTGCTGAAACTGGAAGGGTTAAATCTAGAGAAAGAGTCCAATGTCTATTTCCTTAAGATATTACCGTTTCTTAAGAACTTTCAACTCATTTTTATTTTTTCCGATTACAATGCCATCTACCATGGAACGAAGAAAATTTTCATACGAAAGTTGCATTTTTTTTCATGGAGAATTCAAATCTGCAACAAAAAAGGGGCTTCTGTCTAAGATTTCATAGCCAACCCTCCCCCCCCTGCCCACATGGATGGTGCAGGGGGGTGTAGAGCGCTATGTTAATAGATGACCCTCTTGCAGGTGAATGAATTTTATTACAACATTTTTAATCTGATTTATAATTTTGCAGATATTCCGAAAAACAGTTTCAAATGCCTCACCCTGTATGTCATAGTTTACAGTTTTTATTGTCTGATTACCCCCTCCACCCAACACAAAACAAGAAGAAAAAATGATTACGACTCTGAGAATAGCATATAGGACCGACCGCAACATGTTCTTTTCTTATTAATTGCACCGGAGCATTAATGAACATTAAAATCACTATCATTGTTTTTCAAAAAAATTCATGTGTTTGAAAATCTATGGGACTTAAATACTTTGGTTATTAGTCCGTAGCTTACAAACTACTTAAACTAACCTAAGGACAACACACAGATCCTTGCCCGAGGCAGAATTCGAACCTCCGACGCGGGATCCACAACATAGCGCTGCAGACCAGTTGGCTAGTCCTGCATGGCTATCATTGTTTTTATCGCTATTGCTATTTCCCTTGAACAAATGGCGTATAATCGAACAGTGTTACTGAAACTGTAATCTTAGGAACAGACTTCCCACTATCGTAGAGGCAGCAAACGGAAGGGTGAAGTGTGGGTAAGAGTGGGTGCGGTAACTTTCACATTGTGTGACGTGCCCATTGTGGTGATGGGCCAAATTGTGAGGCAATACATTTGTTTGGCTACTACAAGTTAACAAAGTTTTTGCATGTTGCAATTATTATTTTTTTTTTACATTTTAGTTAGTGTACCTTTAGAATGCGCCGCAGAGTGGCCGAACGCATTGAAGCCCAAGGCTGTTCGCCGTCGGATGTTCGAATCCTTCCTCATGCACCGATTTTTGTGTTGTCCTTAGAATAAGTTGGTGTATAAGTAGTTTGTAAGTTTAGGGACTGATAAACACACAGTTAAATCCCATAAGCTTAACAAACAATTGAACGTCTTTAGGATAAAATTATTTACAGAAAATCTCCTGTATTTACAATTTGTACATAGGAGTGGCACTTTCTTGGGCAACTACCTACTCAGAGAAACTATGAACCACTGGCCCTGGTCCCTTAGTTTCATATCATCACAAACGCAGTTGGAACGTATGCGGCAATTCTGGATTTCAGAATGTGGTACAGACACTGTAGAGAAGATTATAAAACCCCACTTGCCAAGAAACGTAATTTAATTTGTAAATTCAGTTAGCGTAACAATACTTCCCACTTAACAGCACATTGTTTCCTTACTGCATTACTATCTGTCAGGGTTGGGAAGTTACTTTTTTAAAGTAATTAAGTTACAGTGAATGTTACTTCCCTGAAAGGTAACTTAATTACAATAATAGTTGCTATACATTGGAAGTAACTGTATGAGTTACAAGAAACTTACACTTATTTTTACAGTTACTTTTAAAAATTGTGATTGTAATTCATTTTTAAATCCATAATAAAAGTTACTATTGTAGAAAGGAAACAAGCTTTACTATCAATCAATAATTAAATACATTAATACATACAAAATTAATAATAATAATAATAATAATAATTAATTAATGCATTATTAAATAAATAAATTAATTAATGCATTATTAAATAAATGTCAACAGCATCTTCTATCTCATTGCATCTCAATTTCAGTGTTTGTCCATTTTCACCAAATGTAGTTTTTGAAACGTTCCATGTCATGAAAATTATATCTTAAAACTGCTGAATTTGTTGTGTACTATATATCTGCAGCATCTGTTACGCTGAAATGGCAGCAATGAACAAACATTTCAGACTGTGTATATGCATCAAAAGCTATGCTATGATAGGTGAAGAGGAAGAATTATATGGGGCGCTGCATTAATAGTAGGCTACTCAACGAAATAAGCAGACAAAGAAGACGTACTTGTCCAAGGAGGGCAAAATACGTGGTCGGGGGTGCGAATCCCCCCTCGGGCATGGGTAGTTGTACCGTTCTTAGTATTAGTTAGTTCATAAGTAGACTGTACGTTCAGGAACTGATTACCCCGTAGTTAAGTCCCATAAGCTCTACAAACATTTGAACATTTTTTTTTAGCAAAATACGTATGATCAGTCGGGAATGACACGCTGCCGCACGTGAGTGGCCGCGTGGTCTAAGGCATCATGCTATGGAGTGGGTGGTCAGTCACACTGGGAGTCAAGTCCTCCCTCGGGCATGTGTGTGTCGGTTGTCCTTAGTGTAAGTTCAAGTACACTCCTGATCATTAAAATTGCCACACCATGAAGATGACGTGCTACAGACGCGAAATTTAACCAACAGGAAGAAGATGCGGTGATATGTAAATGATTAGCTTTTCAGAGCATTCATACAAGATTGGCGCCGGTGGCGAGACCTATAACGTGCTGACATGAGGAAAGTTTCCAACCGATTTCTCATTCACAAGCAGCAGATGACCGGCATTGCCTGGTGAAAGGTTGTTGTGATGCCTCGTGTAAGGAGAAATGCGTACCATCACATTTCCGACTTGGATAAAGGTCGGATTGCAATCTATCGCGATTGCGGTTTATTGTATCACCCATTGCTGCTCGCGTTGGTCGCGATCCAATGACTGATAGCAGAATATGAAATCGGTGGGTTCAGGAGGGCAATACGGAATGCCGTGCTGGGTGCCAACGGCCTAGAAACACTAGCAGTCGAGATGACAGGCATCTTATCCGCATAGCTGTAACGCATCGTACAGCCACGTCTGGATCGCTGAGTCAACAGATGGGGACATTAGCAAGACAACAACCATATGCACGAACAGTTTGACGACGTTTACAGCAGCATGGACTATCAGCTCGGAGACCATGGCTGCAATTACCTTTGACGCTGCATCACAGACAAGAGCGCCCGCGATGGTGAACACTACAATGAACCTGGGTGCGGGTGCACGAATGGCAAAACGACATGATGTTTTACGACTCGTGGCTCTACCCTACATTCTATCACTGCAGAACCCAGGCGTATCAAGGTCGTTATTACTGCCAGAGGTGGTTGTTCTGGGTACTGATTTCTCAGGATTTATGCACCCAAATTGCGTGAAAATGTTATCACATGTCAGTTGTAGTATAATATATTTGTCCAATGAATACCCGTTTACCATCTGCATATCTTCTTGGTGTAGCAATTTTAATGGCCAGCAGTGTACTTTGTAAGTCTAAGAACTGATGACCATAGCCGTTTGGTCCCATAGGTTTACAAACAATTGAATTCGACTGACAGGCTGTGCGAGCTGAATTTGGAAGACATTTCACCTTTTTGTAACTTCACGAAGATGTCGCCATCAGATTTTGATATTTTAATGAATATTACAAGGCAAGTTGTGACAAAGAGAGGCACAAAGTTCAGAAGATCAATTCCCGTGAAGAAAAGACTAGCTCTTACTCTGTTTCTCGGCAAGAGGAAGTGCCTATGAAATACTTGCATATTTATCCCACATTTCAAAGTAAGCCATGTAATTACTGTCCTCGCAGTTTGTAGAGCTTTGGATGATGCCTTATGTAAACGTAATTCAGTTATATTAATAGCACTGAAACATATTTAAATGATGGTACATTCATTTACGTTTTCACATTATTACAAATCATCATTTTCAATTAAGGAAGCTTCTTTAGCCTTAAAGTCACTCACACTACAATGGAATGTGACAAGGGATATGCTGTTTGTGTATGAGAAATCGGTTGGAAACTTTCCTCATGTCAGCACGTTGTAGGTCTCGCCACCGGCGCCAATCTTGTGTGAATGCTCTGAAATGCTAATCATTTATATATCACCGCATCTTCTTCCTGTTGGTTAAATTTCGCGTCTGTAGCACGTCATCTTCATGGTGTGGCAATTTTAATGATCAGGAGTGTACTTGAACTTACACTAAGGACAACCGACACACACATGCCCGCGGGAGGACTTGACTCCCGGTGTGACTGACCACCCACTCCATAGCATGATGCCTTAGACCACGCGGCCACTCACGCGCGGCAGCGTGTCATTCCCGTCTGATCATACGTATTTTGCTAAAAAAAAATTTCAAATGTTTGTAGAGCTTATGGGACTTAACTACGGGGTCATCAGTTCCTGAACTTACAGTCTACTTATGAACTAATACTAAGAACGGTACAAATATCAGTGCCCGAGGGGGGATTCGAACCCCCGACCACATATTTTGCCCTCCTTGGACAAGTACGTAAAACAATTAAGTCTTTCATTTCTCAACACCGGAGCAATAACAACAGGATTCTTTATCTTATTTTGGAAAATGAGTCGTTATCGAATATTCGACACATATGCCTGCAAACCGTGTATCAGTCGAGTATAAAATGAAAATCGCGTGACGAAACTACGTTAACTTGTGAGTCGCGATGTTACCAGACGACCGTACCATCAAAACATTCCTCTTGCGAAAGTTGACGTGAGGTGACGGACCGGTGACGGACAGTGTGAATTCCGCCATTAGAAATACATTGTGGAACACATTCTTTTCATAAACGTCGACAAAACGCAAAATATACGTAAACATGTCCCCCCCCCATTTATAAATAATGTAGCCAATTTAAGCTGACAAAACCTCATGCAAAAATGAGGAAAATTAGGATAGTTGTGTGTGAAAGGAATATTTGGTAACATACAACTTCATATGCATTTTGTCCCATTATTATGAGTTACAATAAAATTTAAAAAATGAAACATACAAATTAATATACAAAAATTTGCAGGTGTTGTGCAAGAATTATCATCGTACATGATTTTCCCAGAAGTTACACATTTAGTGTAGAAACGCCCACATTGACACTAATAGATTTCTGTAATATATAACCACAAGGAGAAACACGGAACGCTATAGTGACTCATATAAAGCTAGATGTCGGTTATAAAAATCTATCACTGCTAATGCCTGTTGTGAACTACATCATTCTTATGTGTCAATCACTTCATTTACAGATGGCACAGAAAATCTCAGTAGGACTATTTTGACTTAATTTTCAGGCGAATATATTACAATCCAAAATGTAAAAACATAGGCATTCATCTTTAAATTCGTATGTTATGAAAATTTCCACACCTTTCATTTATAGTATGTACGGGTGTAATAAAAAGGGGACGTATTGTATTAGAAGGCCACATAAGTTGAAAGAATGCCTATCTAACACACAAAGCTCAGCCTCAATCAAGAGAAAATCGAACACTTAGAACACAAACCTCTTCGTAAATATGCGGGCTTGTCTTTCGGAGGAGGCTTGTTAAACGCTTTTGAGTCAGTCAGAAAACAGTTTGACGAAAATCCGCTGACTTAAACAAACGGTCGCAAACTATCAGCTCCGCCACTCGAATACCTGATTGGTCAGTCAGATATCGTCAGAAAGAGTCAAAAGTGCCACTCGAACGCCTCAAACCGTTCCAGACCGTCAGCAGCGCCACTCGAACGAAGTTATCGTTTCGCTCACTGCACAACGATAGCGTGAAGGTTTGGGGGAGGGGGACTGTTGTGGCGTCGCTATTCGGCGCGCTAGTACAAGAAAGGCGATAAATCGCTGTGTAGTACTTCGGCCGCCTGGGACGCCCACAGTCTCCATACCTCTTTGCTTGCTTGGCGGCCAGTAGGAAGAAGGGGGCCGCCTACATATGCCGGTGCACCACAACAAAACCAAGGGTTTTAAACAGTTCGAATCCAGGAGTCAACAGAAGAGTTCCATATACGAGAGCAAACAGTCTCAAGCACAAGCACGGTATATCGCCCCAAATTTGGGACTGGATAGGAGATTTCCTGTCAGAGAGGACACAGTTCGTAGTAATCGATAGTAAGGCATCGACTAAAACAGAGGTGATATCGGGCGTTCCACAGGGTAGTGTTATTGGTCCTCTGCTGTTCCTTATTTACATAAATGATTTAGGGGAAAAAGTAGCTCTCTTAGGTTGTTTGCAGATGACGCCGTCATTTACCATCTAGTAAAATCATCTGAAGATCAAAACCAACTGCAGAACGATTTGAATAACATATCTGTATGGTGAAAGAACTGGCAATTAACTCTAAATAATGAGAAGTGTGAAGTCGTCCACATGAGTACGAAAAGAAATCCGTTAAACTTTGTTTACATGATAAATCAATCAAATGTAAAGGCCGTAAACTCCAAAAAATACCTAGGAATTACAATTACTTCTGACTTAAATTGGAAAGAACACGTAGATAGTGTCGTGGGAAAGGCGAACCAGAGACTGCGTTTTATTGGCAGAACCCTTAAAAAATGCAACAGAACTACTAAAGAAACTGCGTACACTACGCTTGTCCGTCCTTTTATGGAATATTGCTACCCAGTGTGGGATCCTTATCAGGTGGGCTTGACGGAGGACATCGAAAGAGTCCAAAGAAGGGCAGCTCGTTTCGTATTGTCACGATACACGGGAGACGGCGTTATGGAAATGATACAGGATCTGGGATGGGAATCATTACAACAACGGCGCTTATCGCTGCGGCGTGGGCTGCTTACGAAACTACAATCGCCAACATTCACCTCCGAATGCGAAAATATATTGTTGACTCCCACTTACATAGGTAGAAATGATCATCAGAATAATACAATTGTAATACAATTATGAGGACTAATCAAATCTTTTAGTTACAGACCTTGTCCACATCCATGCTCGTCACAGACCACCTCCCGCACCCGCTGCATCCTGAGACATAACACTAAGAGGTCAAGCATATTTTCACAACGATTCACTATTATAGTGGGTTCATGAACCAATTGCTCGAGATAATTTTCGTAGAATGCGTTCAGAACGATTTCGGACGATGTTTTATGCTTGCCTCCGGTTTAAACATGTATTTTTGCTACCATATCGAAGGTAAGTTAAAGTCGCCAGCAGTTAAAATTGTATGCGTTGGGAACGTTTTTGAAATTCGGTCAAGCTTTCTTTGAACATTTCTGCAATCGAATCATCTGAGTCAGGGGGTCGGTAAAACGAGCCAATTATTAATTAATTCATAACCTCTACCCATACTAACTCACAGGAACTATCTACTTCAATTACACTGCAAGGTAAACTAGTTTTGACAGTGGGGAGTAAATTGGTTAATTGCAAATTGTAATGTAGTGGATTTTAAGTGAAATGAAGAAGAGGAAGAGTTATTTCTCAAAGGATAAACAAAGCAAGGTTCACGTTAAGATGCTGCGGGACAATGTCAGTGATTGTGATGAGAATGACTACGGATGACTATGATGACGGATATGACACAAATAGTTACAGGTGAAGCTGAAGGTAACTGTATGATTTTCAGTGAGGAAGAAATGATATCTAATTAGGCAGACGATGGTAATGGCCTAGGTGTGTATACATTTCTCCTGAATGTGAACAATATACGCAGAAAACGTTTATGATATTACTAATGACAATATAAATAAACTGGAGGAATTGGGTTATAATGAGCGTGAAGCCTTTAGAGAGTTGTTGAGGAAGCATCTTAAAAATGTTCAAATGATTGTATAGCTTATGGGACTTAACTACGGGGTCATCAGCCCCTAAACTTACAAACTACTTAAGAACTAGCTAACACTAAGGACGGCACAAATATCCATGCCCGAGGGGGGGGGGGATTCGAGCCCCCGACCGCAGTGGCCGTGCAGACCGTGACTGGAGCGCCTCAGTCCCCTCGGCCACCGCGGCCGGCTACGTTTAGGAATTAGGAATTTTAGAGAAATTGCGTAAATGCATTCTGTATGTCTTAACTAAGGTAATTGTGTTTATCAAAAGCTGGTGGTAGTAAAAGGATATACTACACTCGCCATCAGGCTGGAACTAGTTCGTCCACTGGTATGCCTTGCTACATCTTCCAAATGCAGTACTAGTATGTCTTTCTGGGAGGCCAAGTATCTCTTTGCGACAAATTTGCTGGAGGGCAGGTCCAGGAATGCCTTGGTCGAAGCTATGAAGGATAAAAGATGGTGAATAATATTACGTTACAGATTATAATGTAAATTATCTCAAGAAAGGCAGAAACAAGATGCCGTTGTATTCACACAAGGAAGTATTAAGTGAAAAATGGAGTAGGAAACACTAAGATGACAAAATTCATTGGATTCCTCCTAATATCGTCTTAGACCTCCTTATGTACGGAGCAGTGCTGGTACTCAACGTGGCATAGACAACAGGACGTTGGAAGTGACCTGCGGGAATTTCGAACCATGCCTCTCCAGAGACCTCCAGAAAAGTATTGTTGCTGCAAGGTTTTGTGCACGATCTGATCTCTCGGGTTATATTCCATAAATGTTCCACAGGATCCATATCGGGTTATCTGGGTGGCCAAATCATTCTCTAGAACTGTCCATATATTCTTCAAACCAATCGAGAACAATTGGCGCAGTGAGATGACTCATTGTCGTCTTTAATAAACTCCTTCAAAATAAAAAAGGAACACCATGAATTCGTCACCCCAGCAGAGCGAAATTTTATTGAGACACTCTTGAGGTTGTATACAACACACGATAACGCAGTCAGAACCATACAGACGTCACTACAGTTGCAAGATCGTGCACAATGTCGACGCTAGTATCTTGTATACCCTCCTTTTGCAGCAATACAGGGTGCAACTTTCTCATGAAGACGATCGTTGAGGTGCCGAATGAAGTCTTATGACATGGCCTGCCATGCAGTTTCTGTCTAATGGCTTATTTGCAGCAGATCTCGTGCCGGTCGTGTAGACCCCACCAAGTTGACGTTTCATCTGACCCAGACATGCTCATTGGGGGACGGATCTGGGGTTAATGATGGGCAGGGTAGTTGACGTACACCTAGAAGAGCACGTTGGGTTGTACGAGATACGTGTAGATTTGCACTGTTCTGTTGGAAAAGCTCATCACCTTGTTGGTGCATGAATGCTGGAAAGACGGGATGAATGATGGTTTAACGACACGTCTCCATTCGTCCCTTCAGAAGCGCCTACCATGACACCATTGAAGTCGGGCTGAACGATGTTGGGTCGTGAGTGGAGAATACTCTAAGGGCACACATGATCGTGCATCGTTGTGAGGGGGCGCGATATTCTACACTCGTCATTCTCCTCTAATGATCGTCTAGAAAACAGTGAAACCATGATTTAACCTGTCTTGCTATCACTTATGCTCCAATAAGGTGATATGTTTTTCCAAAAGGACAAAGCAAATACAAATGTATCCCATACCACCCAACGTGCTCTTCAAGGTGTACGTCAACTACCCTGGCCAGCGTGATCCGCAGATCTCTCCGCCACTGAGCATGTTTGGGGCCGCATGAAACGTCATGTTGTGCGGTCTACTTGATCGGCATGAAATCTGGCCCAACTGAGGCACGCGGACGGCCTGGTGACTGTACTCACGTGTGTACGGCTCTGCATATGAGAGCGTGTTTTATATACAACCTCCAATGTGTCAATAAAATTTCCCTCTGCAGAGTCAACGAATTCATGGTGATCTTTTTTTCATTTACAGGGGTGTATATATAGTTTGGGTATGGTACATGAAGCCCATGAATAACTGCAAATGGTCTCCAAGTAGCCCACCATAAACATTTCCAGTCACTGATCGTTTCAATTCGACAAGAGGACTCAGTTCATTCCAGGTGAAAACAGTCCACACCATTATGGACTCACCACCAGCCTACACAGTGCTTTGTTGGGTCCATGGCTTTGTGGGTCTGCGCCACACTCGAACTCTACAATCAGTTCTTATCGCCTGAAATTGGGACTGAGACGGCCAAGCCACCTGATTGCCAGTTCTCTAGGGCAGTGGTTCTCAAACTGTGGGTCGTGACCCACTAGCGGGTCACGTTATCCATTCCGGTAGGGCTGCAGACGACTTTAAAGTATCAAAGTAAATTATCTTAGGGTTCCGCATGAATTGACGGACATGCAGAAACTGATGCGCTACGACGTTGCTCAGACGCACTTGGAGTGCTATGAGTGCGAAGGAGGGGCTTTCTAATGCTGTATCGTAACACTGGATGACACATTGGCTATATCGTACGAGCCAAACTGAAACGCCAATGCAACGAATGCCGTTCAGTTTGGGAAACAGACTAAATGTGTCTGAGGTTGCACAGTGACCAACTTTGTGAAAGAAGCGGCAACATTTTCTGAATTAACCACACATCACTTTGCTTGACAATGCGCAGGCGCATACAGCGAAGCTATGGCTGCTCTGTTCGGTCGATGGGACTGGGAAGTACTGTACCATCCAACATACTCCACTTCATTGTATTTGCTTCAGAACTGTTCCAGAGATTCGACAGGCAGTAGACCGCTTTATTCACACCGTCAACAGAACAAGCTCTACTGACGGTATACTACGCCTTCCACATCACTGGCAACGGGTGCTACACAACACTGGTCACTACTTTGAAGGACTGTAATTGCTGCAACATGCAACAAAAAAATTCAAATGTTTGTAAAACTATGGGACTTAACTGCTTGGTTATTAGTCTGTAGCTTACAAACTAATTAAACCAAGTTTATCTAACCTAATGACAACACATACATCCTTGCCCGAGGGAGGACTCGAACCTCTTACGGCGAACAGCCGTGCACACCGCAGCATGGCGCTTCACTGCGCACGGCTATTCCACCGCAGCAAACATATAACATTTTTGTATCGGGTGTGAATAAATAGTTGCCACTGTTCAAGTTCCAACCCTCGTATTTTCTCGTTAGGCTAGAGAAACTGGTTTGTTTGTTTAGGAGTGTTAATTGAAACTGGTTCTTCTTTCAGTTGATAGTTTTCAAGATTTCCTTATGGAATGTTTCGGGTAAGAAATCATTTGTAGTGCACAGCCTTAAAAATCCAAAACTATCAGCAGGTGAGGAACACTACCTGGCGGAACATTTATGTGATTCTCGTTTGAACACTTTTCTTAAAGGCTCAAGCCTAATCATACCGCGTACGGCAGTGCGCGGTATTAACATGTTCGTAAACGGCGCGTGTGAATTTGCGATTCTTTAGGGATCCATATTTCAGGTTGCATTCATCTCAGAGTGAAGGGATAAAGTGTTCTGGATAGATTTTGGCCTAGTGATCATTTGTGTACATATTAGAAGAATGGTATACTGTAGCTATCATACAGTACATCGTCAAAATTTTCAAAGTTACACACTTCCTGGAGCCCATCCAAATTGAGCAAATTAGTTGGCTTTTGTATATGACCATTCATTCATGGCGGTTCCTGAGAAAATCATGATTTTTGGATACCAAAAAAACGAATTGTGGGGATGGTCACTTCGATACTTTGTATTCGTTACAAATCTTCGAAATTTTTACCATATCTTCTTCTGATGATATTCTCGAAGCCGTTTTTAAATTTTTTCGATATCTTTATCCGTTACAGAGATCCAGAGGTTGAAACTTATCATAGTTTTGCACAAAACCATAAAACCCAATTTTTAGCCGTCTTAGCACCACGAATCGCAAATATCTAAATAACTATTCATAGAAAATTGTTCAAATATTTACAGTACATCCGGAAGACATTTATCTATAAACGGAATTTTTCAGTTTTCGTAAATATTAGTCCGTTAGCAAGTTTCGTCCGAAAAACCGCGATATTTTGCTAGAAAAAGTGCGTATTGTGCTGAAATACGGCGCTCGGACAGCTCTGAAACTTACCATGCGATTTGAAAAAAGATACTAGGCGAAAAAAATTGATTTTTGTACATCTTAAAGATTGAAATCTTCGGTCGATGAAAGGGTGATTTATGTTTTCGTTTACTTTACAGTTAATATGCAGCATCCAGTTTAGTGAACTATTGCAACATATTTTAAAGAGTTTGCAGAGGTAAAAACACATTGCGTAGACTTCTCGTATGGCTGATTTTAGGTTACACATAGCTTCGTATGAAATGTAGATAACATATTGAAATTTGATTTATAGTTTAGAGCAGAATGACATATGATTCCTGAGATATTGGTCCGTGAATGATAGCACGCGACAGTAATAGGTTCGAAAACGCTATTTCTGATTGTGAGGTAACGTATCTTGAGGAATAGGAAATGACTAAAATGTTATGTGTATGTTGTTTAGGTATTTATCTGGAAAATCCGTTTCCCGTTTTTGGAAATGTGTATTTGTTATCGCGATACGCTACAAAAATCATATATTTTGGTATCAAAAGATCCAACTGCGTGCATTGGCAAATCTACACTTCTATTCATGGCAAACCGTTGAAATGTTTACGATGCCTTCTAATACATAATATAAAATACCATCAAAATTTTACTCACCATTAATTTCATGTTACATAAGCAGTACACTCTGATGTAACAGGAAAAAGACGGAAACCACCTGAAAAATGCTCCTGCAGGAGCACAGAAAAGGCGAATATGTTCTTTGACGCAAAAGTGTGGAACTAGCTGCCTCAATCCTCATTCCGACTTCCTATCCAAAAATGTTGGCATGCGAATATATCCGCGCTTTTATCGCTGAATGTGAGGACAGATACAGTGCAACAGGCAGAGAGAGCCATATATCATGGAACAGAGTAAGTGTCAGTTCAGGAGAAGGGCATATGCATGAAAACAGCAGTGGGAAGCGAATCGAGATGTCGGAAGTCAGGAACAGTGGCAACAACAAACTACGACAGATTCAGATAGCAAAAATGTTCAAATGTTTGTTAAGCTTATGGGACTTAACTACGGGGTCATCAGTCCCTAAACTTACAAACTACTTATGAACTACTTACGAACTAGGACGGCACAAATATCCATGCCCGAGGGGGGATTCGAATCCCCGACCGCAGTGGCCGTACTGACCGTGACTGGCGCGCCTCAGTCACCTCGGCCACCGCGGCCGGCTCAGATAGCAGCAATTGGAGTAAAAGAGAAAACAGTGGGCAACTGAGACGAGTGGAGACCATACATAAAGCATGAGCGTGCGGCTCTCCAATATTATACCACGAAACAATTTGTTCAATTTTTCCCATCCCCAGTACTCGCGTGCTAAAGTTTTACGGTCTACAGGTCATACCCCAAGCAAACCATCCCCATGGACATATGTGTTAAGGAGACAATCGTGATTGAAGACAATGAAAGCCGACACTAAGTGAGAAAGAAAGGATACTGGAACAGGACAGGAAGTGAACGGGACAACGTCAGTGGGGCAGAGAGACGATGAAAGTGGCAGAAACAGACAGCGGTGAGGAATCGCGAGGGAAAGGGATGAAGACATTGAAAGTTTGACACAGACAGAAAGCGGCATTGGGAGAGACAGCAAACACACGGACAGAGACAAATATAGACACTGACAGTGAGACGACATTGCTGACTATGATGGTTTAACTGGGCAAAAGTATTTACAAAGTTATGCGCTAAAAGTGCGCGATTATGTTCGCATGCCAAAATTTTTGGTGAGGAAGTTGGAATGAGGATTGTCAGAGAGCATATTCGCCTTTTCTGTGCTCCGGCAGGACATTTTTCAGTTGGTCTGATTTTAATTAAAAACGGAGAGTATGGAATGATTGCAAATGTAGCTTTCAAGGAATTAATGTGACTGAGATATACGAGCGTACGTTTTACTCCATTATTTCTTAGTTTTATTTAATAAATAAAAGAAGAAACTTTGGAGAAAACAATTTACACCTCAAACCAACAAGCTTCAACCCAGATGTGGAAAGTATTATTAATACCAAAGGTTGAGAATATAAAAAATCTCATTGATGTTAAAACTTAGTATCTAAAATAAATTTCTTATAGAACCAAATGGTGGTCTTTTTGACCTGAAAAAGGTTCCAACGTTACATATATACTGGGTCGCGAAAATGTTTCCAACAGGATTGTTGGTCCCATTGCAAAGAATTTTGGAACCACTGCTTTAGGGTCGAACCGCTTACGTCACGAACCCAGGAAATGCGCTGCAAGTGATGTCGAGTTGTTAGCAAAACACTCGAGCGTCAGCTGCAATAGCCATTTTAGGCCACATTGCATCGCAGTTACCTAATTGATACGTTCGTCGTATATCCCACTGATTTATTTTACACATTGATGCATGTCTGTTTAGCGTTGAAAACTAAACGCAAATGCCACTGTTCTCAGTTGTTGCCCGTGGTGGGAGGTAGTGCCTGAAACTTGGCGTTATCTGCACACTCTTGATTTGTGGCTCTATGAACATCGAATTCCCTAACGATTTACGAAATGTAATTCCCATACATCCAGCTCGAACTACCATTCCACGATCAAAGTCTTAGGAAGCTAAGGGTTTAACGTCTCGGCGACAGCTTGGTCATTATAGACGGAGCCACAGACAAAGATATACAGACGGGAAATCTCCGTAAGACCCCGGTCACACGCTCAGGGGTGCGGGGTGGGAGGATTACCAGCAGTTCCGTAAGATGTCCCATGATGGCGCTGCGGTCAGAAACAGCCCTTTAAAACTGGCCAGAGCAGGCGGCAGGTAGCGGATGTCCTCACCACCACCTCTTCTCAGACGCCTGCACCCCGGACACAGCTGTGGCCTCGTGGCACGCGGCGTGAGCTCTCCTCTCAGCCTCCCCTCCACGCCACCCCTGATGTGGGAGAGCACGCGAGAGGCACCCTCAGAAGCGCCTCTATTGTTGTCTACCGGTACTAATCCAGGGAACCACCTGACATCTGCTGGCATCTTACGGAACTACAAGGGGAGTGTAGGACAAATGTTTGGGGGCTTCTTCTCGGTATATGTTACTCTGTGACGGAGCTAACTCTCGGAGTTTTGGGTAGGATGGGGAGGGAAATCAGCCGTCCCCTTTGAAGGGAACCATCCCAGCATTTGCCTGGAGTGATTTAGGGAAATCACGGAAAACCTAAATCTGGATGGCCGGAAGTGGATTTGAACCACCATCCTCCAGAATGCGAATCCAGTGTATTAAGAGTCTTTTAATACCCGTCGTGGGATCATAATCACATCGAAAACCGTTTCACATGAGTCAATGGCCGAAATGGAGTACAAATGACAGTTCTGCTTCTTTTATTTTTTATTATTTATTTTTAAGCACTTTTAATTCCCGTCCCTAAGGGGGATCAAGGCACCGTTATTTTATACCTTGTGTGTGCGATTCCACCGCCAGCTGGATCTGTTCACACTGCTATCAGATGACTTTTGTCATCTCACATCGTGCTGGCACTCGTCTTCCTTAACATCGTGGCCAGGCCTGGCGGTTCATAGTTTTTAAGAGTGGGTAGTTGTCCAAAAGTTGCTCCCCCCACCCCCGCTGTGAGTAAGATATATCCCTTTGAGGTCCTGCACGCACAATTGTGCTGTTCTGGTTTTGCTCACTTTATTTATTTGTGATTCACGCTAGAAAATTTGGGCCTGCGTCATACACTCGTGAATAGACTGTGGTAATGTAAGCAGCGTGTTTTAGTTCCATGTCCACATTGGTTGACAACAGCAGTCGGCAGAGTCAGCAAACTTGCAGTACACTTACAATGGCGGCAAGAAAGACTTGTTGACAAGGTGATGATATCCTTGTTTTGACATGCGATGCTATTGTATCTAACAGCCAGTTGATTTTATATGATCCTGTGATGTTATTATGTCAATCCTTTCAAAGTCATGTTACTGTAAGATGGTGCAAATCATAAAAATTTGTAGTCATGGCCCAAAATAGGAAATAGCGTGGCTGCAAAATTTTTTAAAATAAATTTATTTTCTTTTTTGTAGTGAATTACTGTATATATTTTGTATCTTGAACGGTCCCTCACTATATTAATGACATGTCACTACAATCTTCGGTCTGAAAGGGCTGTACATAAAAATGTTCTGTTGGTTTGTATATAGCCGTTAATCACCGGAACTGAAAGGGCTATACATGAAAATGTACTGCTGGTTTGTGTATAGCCGTTAATCTCCGGAAGTTCTTGACCAATTGCTTTGAAATTTTGACACAACGTAGCATTGTAATACACGAAGGTTTCTAGGTACATAGTTTTTGAATGTATTACATAAATCCTAAATGTCTATTACTTCTACGATTTTTCGTAACAACGTTTGCTCATTATAAAATTTATATATAAATTCATATATGACATATACTGAGAAAGAGACGTATATAAAACATGCGCATTTTCTACAGTGGCGGCTGGTGCTTCGGATGACGGGGCGTTCACTCCTTAGAATGCCGGGTTTTGACAGTGGAGCGCACCCCCCCCCCTCGGCGCGTCAATGTTTCAATGTTTCGGCGCCCCCCTCCCTGCTCGGCGGCCAAAGAGAGAATTTGGCGCACCTCTGCGAGTGGCGCAGGAGGAAAGCACTTCGATTTGTCTCCCCCCCCCCCCCTCTTTAGATATATTTTTGGTAAAAGATCTGCAGAATGTTTTAGCTCGGCTTGTTTGCATTTGCTTCAACTCGAGCTGAGATGCTAGCCCACCAAGCTTCTTTATGTCACACCTTTGTTTCAAGCTTAAAGCTAGGTAGTTTGTTTCTAAAATATACTGAAAGTTTTTGTTGTTGATAATAAACATTGAAAGACGAATTTTGCTGTTTCCTCTCCGAGTTGTAGAACACACTCTGTCTTGTCAGTAATTCTCTCTGAGCCTTGTACAACCTCCTTCAATAGCCTCCTTATGTAATTCTAATCATTTCTATGGGTTGCATGCTGTAATTCTTAATTTTATTATTCAGACTTTGTAATTATTTCACTTTTACGAGTTTTTTGAGACTGGACTTCATCCGTCTCTATAATCGCTCCCTATCGCGTGTAGCTGCATTTATTTCGCTTCTTCATGTATTTCCAAGCATTTCTATGGGTTGCATGCTGTAGTTAATTTTCTTTATTTTTCGGAAACTGAATTTATTCAGTTTTATCGGTTTTCGGAACCACGTGGGTCCGAGTTCCGACTTCCGGGGTTTGCAGCTAGTCGGCTGAGTTCACGCCACTTCTCTTGTAAAACCAAGTACCTAGCTCGATTTCTAACAGACTGCAACTTAAGAATCCGCCATGATTTTTTATAATGAATCCGCCTTTCAACCACTTCAGCTTCAGTGGAGTGCGTTCATGTAACGTAGCCGTGTGTCGCCGTTAGCGTGTTTGCTCGCGTTTTCTATTCAAATGTAATTTAACTTGGCTATAAATACGCACCATCTCAAAACAGGCACGACAGACCAGAGCCAGCTTCAATGTGTTTTTGTATGTTGTATTTTGTGCTACCTCCGACTTGCTGAATTTCGCCTACGATAGCGGCGCCTGCTTCCGCCTCGTCTCAGCACGCTGTTTTTGGCGAGTTTCGCCGTGCCATTGCGTATGTGTGAGAGAATGAGTCTTGTTTGTGAATCCTTCCCCCCAGCAGCGTTAAATCATGTACAATTTAGGCTGGGCACCGTCTGCATTAATCCATTTAAGAGATGCATTTTATTGTTTTAACAAAATTGGTTCCCCATTTTGCTTCTTTTCTATCTGAATAAACAAGTTTAAGTTCAGCATAATCCGTAAATTGCCTATAAATTGTAGTTTTAGAGCACCTTCCTTCTTTTATTTAATATCGTTCTTTATAAGTGCTGAGAACAAGTTCAGATGCAATTTTAATTGAGATCTAAATTCCGTTGCGCCATAAATGTTTTCTTAGCCACCATTCTAAGATAACTTTCATTGTGGTGGCTTGCTTATTAATGTATGTGTGTAATAACGTGTGAGCTGCTATGTATATTGACCACTGTAGTATTAACTTCCTGTTATTGAAGTAATTTGAAACGAGCCAGTTCTCAGTTTGGGCTAGTAAACAAGGCTTATTAGCAGGGAGTAACCAAATCAAATGTTTGTAAATCTATCGGACCAAACTGCATGGTCATCAGTCCGTAGCTTACAAACTACTTAAACCTAGGACAAACACACACACCCAGGGAGGACTCGAACCTCCACTGCGAGCAGCCGCGCGCTCCGCAGCGAGACGCATTAGACGGCTCGGCTACTCCGCGGCCCAGGGAGTAACCGGTAGTTCACACGGACCTTATGTACTAATTTTAGTGATGAGACAAGGCTCTTGTTGCGTACAGTGGTCGACTTTTAACATGAAGAACATATGAATGTGCACATGAAAACTAAAACACAGTATGTAATTGACTGTAAGAAAATGAATCTGTTACGATGAAGAGACAAGTTACCTTCGGGTCACGTGACACTGTAAGCAGCACCCCCTCTTAAACTTACGCATGCGCAAAATATCTTTTAAAACAGAAATATTTTTATGATGGAAATTTTTATCCATCTATACAACAACAAATAAAAAGCGACTTTTTTTGTCACTAGATAAGTTTCGTTTTATTGATAGTAAAATATCTTCAGGGGTCTGTAATGATAGATATTTACAGTTTGTTTTGATATGTAGATCGAAAACAGTTCGTTAGCAAAACATGTAAAGTACTGTTTAGCTACTTACGGAAATTTTTGGTTCTAGTTTTCACCTTACATCATGCAGTGCCGATTTTTTCCCTGCAGTACTGTAGATTCTTCATTGAGAATCACTTTTAATCTCCTAATCTCCACTTTCACTGCTGCACTGTTCATAGTTACGTTTTTCACACGTCTGGTGTATTTGTTTTGTAAGCGAGTGTGTATTAGGAAGGGAGGGTGGCCGGACCAAGATGAGTAATAATAATAATTTAGTGTATCTCATTGGCCTGGTGCGAGTCTTTCAATTGGACGCCACTTCGGCGACTTTTGTGTCCCTAGCCTACCCCAGTTATCCAACAGGGGAAAGGGGACCTACAGCTTAACGTGGAATCCGAATCACGTGTTTTCTCTGGTGACTCCTCACATCGTTAAGAGGTGTAGGATGGGTCAAAAGTGCAGACTGAAAAAATTCGAGGTCCGACTGGGTTTCGAACTCGCTACCCTTCGGCTTCTAGTCGAGCACGTTATCCCAAGACCACCGGGCCCGATTCCAAGATGAGTGAATAGAGGTTAGAGTAGAACGTAGAGTGAAATGGAAGATAAGAGTGATTACATAATAATACAAGCAACTACGGACTTCATGGCCACACAAATGAAGAAGTTAAATATTTGTTATAACGAAGAGTTTAAATGTCATTAACTCCCAAAATTGCGACACATTTGCTAAAAGGTCCAAAGATACGTAGCTAGTAAGAACACAAAAGCCATTGTTGTTCCCGTATCTGTTAGAAGGAACACTGGGTTTAAAAAAATTGCTTGTAGTTAAGTCACAAACCCAGTACCTACGACGGCGCAACACGATGCCTCTAAGATATTTTACAAATATCTTCTGAAGGCTTTTACAGTTTATATGTCTTTAATTTATAGTTATAAGATATTTTCCAATATATGACGTGTTTTTGATGACTCTTCAATGCTCTGCCTAACCGCCAGAGCTCGAGTAGCAAGGAGCTGGCGTCTCTACCAGCTCCAATGCCTAATTTAAGGCGGCGTTTCTCCTCGCACCTTCCTGTCGTGGGAGCGCCCATATTCTGTCTCCAGGGGGTTCAGAAGAGAATCTGAACCTCAACCTTGCATGCGCATCGTAATGCTGCGGCCACTGCTGCCTATATTAAGCAGCCGCGCTACGACTTGTATAGGTGCTGTCACCTCGAAGTACAACGTTTCTCATGCGATAAAAATACTTTAAATGTGCATATAAAATGATCTGACAGAAGGACGAAATGAAGAATGATAGTTTAAAAACACGTCCTATTTTATTTACTTTTTTTCACGACGAGCTTTTTTCCGGGGATTTGCTGGACCAGTCAACACATAGGACGTGCCGCCAAGGATTTTCCAGTAGAACTTTGTGTCAAAATATCAAAAAATTCGCTCACAAAAATTAGGAGATATAAGATTTTGAACATAACACTAAACGTAGCTCTACGTTAGAGATAGTTCTAAGAAGAGACGGAGGAGGCGGAGGAAATCGAGGTAGAGAGAGAGGGGGGGGGGAGGGGGGCGGGAAGGGATGAAAAGGAACACGAAATTACTCATTAATGATTGCGACAACACTTTCGAAAACTTTTCTGTACTTTTAGTCCTGTTTCACTTGCTGTAATGTATGGTCTAAAATGCACCGAACAGTAAGCTACCCGCTATCTAACTTTTTGAATAAATTACATAGACATACGATGTTTGACAGAGAGCAAGCTAATCTGCTGTACTACCACGCGCCAAAAAATCAGACCTTTAAACCGTATGATTTCTTCAAAATTGAATGAGAGCGCGTTATGAAATTAAAAACTCAAACAGAATGTTGCCAACAAACGTTTGTTGGTATCATGTCACATTTACGCTCTAGTAAGAAATTACAATTATGTTTTGTATTGTAGGGCACCACACAACCAAAGACTTTTCGCCACAAGAAAAATTATCTGCATAAAAAAAAATATATAAGTGACACTTATGTGGACGTGAACAGCCGTCTGATGATGAACTGAAAGGTTCGAAACCGGTAACGGAGCGATTTAGTTAATAAATAGCATAATCAAAAGTGGTTGGTTGCTGTCTTATTTATTGTAACAATCACCCTGTATTTCATACACAACCACGAGCTCTAAATGTCAGTTTTTGACAAAATAGCATTATAATACTTTGTTTTAGGATCGCGCAAAGATAAATTTCTAATTCAAGTCTGAATTAAATTATTACGAAGATATGATGTTACAGTCACTGAGTTCATTATATAATATGGCACACATCTAATTATTCATTATGTCATGGTTAAACTAGGTAGGTAATAAAAAGGGCTTATTTCGCTATAGCACGTAAAATCTGGATTTTGTTAAAGTTGTCTAAGGTATTGTGCACAAAGAGATCCTGCTACCAAGGAGGTTAATTGCTACACAAGGTCTATAGACCTTGGTCACAGAATAGGGAGTATACAGAACGGAAAGCTGGAGGCGGCGCCTTTGATCTGTATGTACCAAGCGTTGCGCTCGACGCCATATTGAAAAGCAGTAAACGCGGAACTACAGCCACTTAGTACTTTGGCTGGAAATAGACTTTTTACGAACTGCAGCTAACATCACCGACTTTTAAAAAAGGAAACAGATTTTAATTATGCTCTCCTCTATTTTGCGCCCTGTTCTTGCACCTAATTGTAATCCAAAGAAAGAAAAGTAGGCCTAAATTTTAATACAACTACGAAAATGTACGATGGAATCAATGATCGTTTTATTTGGTGCTTATCTCCAGAAAAATCCCAAGTAACGCGAATTTATGTTTGGGAAATAAGTTATAAACAAGAAAGTGGCTTTACAACTGCCAGGTTTTATTTGATACGAATAAATTTGCACAAATCAGACTTAGCAGTACAACGTGATTACACAGAAGTAATGACGTCTGCGCATGTATAAAACTGTTAAATTACACATAAAAGGAGGACAGGTAGCGGAAACACAAAACTACAAAACAAACTTACTCTGTACTTGTCATATTGTTCATTTTCCTGTTAGTCTTTCTTGTCAATATGCATTTACTAGAACATTACATACCATTTGTACCTCACAGACACTTTTATCACTTTGAAATTTTTTTCAATTTTGGTTTTACATTTCAAGTCTTTGTTTGTGAACTTCAAGAAATAGAAAATTCTCACTCCGACAAAACGTTTTTCTAAGTATTGGATAATATATTTTTAAGTAAATAAGCTTTCCTTGAATTCTCAGCCTTTTTCTTAGCACTGGAAATAAATATTCCTTTAAAACATACCTATATGTTATATTTTACTTATGGCAGTGATGTAGTTGTGTTTCAAAGTTGGAAAAGTTGTATTTGCTTTAGGAGTATAATTAATTTACTGATCGGAGAAGGAAATATAGAAAAATCTGTCAACCAAAGAGCAGGAACAGCATAAAATAATTATTACCCTTAATCTATTTGTTCCAGTATCCGAAGAGCATTAGTTACCAACATTAGCACACTACGCCTCCATTGCCGTAAGTAAAATTTCACCTGCCTAAGCAGCGTAGAACAAGGGGAGGAGGCAGGATGAGTGTAATCGATTTGAATGGTTCAGTTTTACTTATGGCAATGGAGGAGTAATGTTTTAATGTTGGCAACATAATGTTCGTTTTACGAGGACAATTACTTTACCGACCAGAGAAAGGTAGATACAAGAAACTGCCAACCATAGAGTAAGAACAGCAACATTATTCCCCCTATTCCATTTGTTTGAATATCGTAACAAGGAGAGGTCGGGCGAAATCGGCGGGTACCGATTGCAGACCTCCCCTTGTAAGAGGATCAACGGTCGTTAACATTAGCACGCTACGCCTCCCATTGCCGTTAGTAAAATTTTTCCTTTTGCATCAGATTATGTGAAGGTGAGCAGGTAGATGAGCCTTAAAAATTCCTGAAATATCTCGCCTATGTGGGCAATCGGAAAAGGAAACGCAAGCACAAAATGTTGAAGTCCCGCTACTTACGCACTATTCTTTGTCTTTCATTTTATATTATTCCCTGCGACGTTAAACTTATAAAATATAAATGTACTTCAACATTTCGATGCTGTTTAACTGCTACAGCAACAGCAACAACGCGAGTTATCGACAAGAGAAGCAGCAAGGCTACTTTTAATAATTATGCACACATTGGTCTCATTCGAAACTGACAACATTTAACTTTTACTACACATATAGCGACGTTCACTAACCGTTCAACATCTTGTGGGAAAGTGAAGAAGCTTATATCCTTATTCGTATGAGAATTATTGCGGCAATTGGGTGCTGAACACCATCGGCCGCATTTACTTTTATTGCTGCTCGTAATAAAAACGGAACAGCTACACCTACTGACACACAGTTCTTTCTTTTCATTGCACCAAATACTTGTTTGATTTTATGCGATTCAGGCAGCTAAAATACACAATTAACAAACAAAGACGGCGCATTACCATGCTACAGAGTAGGGAGTGATCACGCGTTTACTGCTTTTCAAGATGGCCGATCCCGCGCATGCGCACTGAATTTTGGACGACAGTCAGCAGCGGGAGTTTCCTTTCTGTATACTCCTTATTCTGTGCCTTGGTGTAACACACGAGTTACAGCGCTCTTTGCGGCAACCTGTGTAAACTCTGCTGCCATATTAGCAGTGGTCAGTACATTTGAGAGGAGTCTGTCCATCGTACGTTGTTGTTGAAAGTGAAGTGCTGTATTTAGTGTGTATTGTATTTAGTGTACACTTTCTGTACAATCTTCGCTTCTGCAATATCTCTAAAGTGTGTTCAGCATTTAAATACCCAATCGAAGTGTTAAAACGACAAATATTTCGAGTAAGAACACCAGTTGTTTTGCCTCTTTTGGTCTCTGTCTGCCTGTACACAAACACAATTTCTGGCTAATGACACATAGCTTCCCCAAGAGTGAAGCTTCAGATAAACCATCTTGCAATTCCTTTGAAGTACAACGGCGCAGTTTTCTGCTTAGCGTCTGTGTGTTTCTTCTTCTGTTGCTGCTGTGATTGATGAAAGAGTGTCTCATCTGTTGAACAATAAAATAAAATTAACACTTTTGATTTTCTATACCTTCTTTAAAAATATTTTCATTTGTTGTTGACAATACTTGATCAAGCATGGTTAACAGATAATCACTGCAAAGCACGGAAGCAATAGTAACAGCCGGAATTTTTCAGTTGTTAAATGACTGTGTTCTGTGTAGCAAATATTTACGTATTTCAGCGTGGCAACAACGTTAGTTATTAATGATATTTTATTTCGGTGTAGAATTCTTTTGTGGCAGCTGACCTAGGCGCATTTTTTATTTCAGTATTCTGTTGTTACTTTCGTCTTTGTACTCAAATTTCGTCAACCATTCTTCACAACCAAACCCTTTAACAGCAATTTTACGAGTATGTGGACTTAATACGTTTAATAAGCACCAGATAAATGTGTCTTAGACCTTATAAAAGCAGTTGTTACAACACATTAACAACAAATGCAAATACATGATCATGATTGTTCGTCATAACAATTACTGTTCACTGTATACGTTTCACAGCATTTTTAGACTATGAACTTGCATTATAATTAACAGAAATATTTGCAAAGCGGTACGTTCTTTGTTGGTTCAAACCTCAGCTAACTGTTATACTTCGAACTGAAAGTGTATTATTGACAGATTCGTGATATTTCATTGCCACATTTTAAGAAAATACACTATCTGGCTCATCAATTCGCAGTTTGGATAAAGTCTGGAGACACCGACGGAACTTCAAGCACATCTGTGCTCAATAGTCAATCTTCATTTAAAACGTAAAACTGTGTAAATAGGTAAAATTCTCTAGTTGGTGTGGCATACCAACCAGGGCCGGCGCAAGGCACGTGCGAAACCTGCGGCCGCACGGGGCGGCACTTTCCGGGGGGCGGCAAATCTGACGCCTCCCCTTTTTTTCTGTAGTACAAACTCAACATGCATGCCCAAGAGGGGATTCGAAACCAAACCTCGGAGGGAGCGGCTTCGGGAACTGTGGCATGGCGCCTCGACTACCTGCCGGCTGTCCCTGTTGAACAAGAGGGAGGAGGACTAATTTCTTCCTTAGCACTGTGGCAGCGCCGTTGTGTTTACGCCGGAAGGGAAGCAGTCTGGCGTACAAAATGTTCAAATAGCTTATGGGACTTAACTACGGGGTCACTAGTCCCTAAACTTACAAACTACTTTTGAAGTAGTTAATCCTAAGGACGCCACAAATATCCATGCCCGAGGGGGGATTCTAACCCCCGACCGTAGTGGTCGTGCAGACCGTAGTGGTCGTGCAGACCGTGACTGGAGCGCCCGGCAGTCTGGCGTTCACACCAGTATTCTTATGAGTGGAGCGCTGCCAGCGTCGTACGTTTATTCACAACTAATTTTGCAGGAGACGAAATCTAATTTGGAAATTCGAACGCAATATTCGATACTGCGGTTACATGTTAAGCCTGAAGCAATTTTGCTAAGCCCTTCAATGGCAGTTGAGTGTTTTATTCTTCCCGCGCTATGGAAAAAAAATTGTTGAACATTACTACAATCAAACATGTCCAACACCTACAATGGCTAGAAGTATTACCAATGGGTAAATACGCTGTGAGTAATTACAAGGGATAAAGACATTGATAGTAAGCCTGCATAAGTTGGGTATCGACGTATTTTTGAAAATGTTTGCTATCCGTTTCTGAGTGATGGACGTTTTGGTTTTTGAACCCTGAAACACCTGCATCTGCCTGCATGAACACAATTAAACTCTGACCAGCACTTTTGTGTGACAATATTACTCACTATCACTTTGCCAACATTTATGTACTGTATAATGCGTGTGAATCCATGTTTCGTCTAAGTAAGCTACTGGTCGCTTTGATTCTGATGAAAATCTGAGAAAGTATGGTCTTTTAGCAACAATGCCTTCTCGTCCAAGCGAAACAAAACATTAATTTTGACACCTTGTAAAACGAAAATCCATAGACAGAACATTACTTCTAAGGGTTTCCTTGCTAGCTTTGAAGTTCATTTCTGTTTGACAAAAGTTGTGCAGTTTTCGCAAAGTTCGTATTTCCTTCTATTGTTCATAATGCTATAAAAATTACTGTTTGATAATACATTTATGCATATCGTCGGTCATATACTTATTGTGAGCTTCTTGCTTCATTGTCTTGGGCGCTGGTTTAACCGTAGCCTCGCTGTACCTCGTCACGTGACCTAGTTCCTGGCACTGCCGCGTTACCAATTCGCCTTTCCAGACAATAGGTATTGTTGCGTTCTCTACAACGAAAACTACAGAAATCGTTTCGATAGTTGGACGAGAGAGTCAAGATTGGTCAGAAGCACTTTCGTTGCGTTTCACAAGAACAGAAGATTCGTTGCGTCAGAATTTCTTGCAACTTGGGATGTAATTGGTAAGTGCTTTTCACATAAACTACAATTCGTATTGTGCATGCACGTTAATCATAAGTTAGAATTTTTCTCCTTCAAGAATGTAGAATAAGAAAATTTATTTTTCTTATGATCTGTTACTTAAAAAATTGGCAACTCGCCAAATAAGCACGCGTCACCCTACTAGCTAGAATGAAACTGAAGCGCAGAAAAGTGACGTGATACGGCGATGACTAATCTGTTTCTCCTTATTCCATAATCAGACACGACAGAACTGACACACGCAAATTACGACAGATGGCGAGTGTCAGTTCTTTGAAATGAATAACCGTAATGCAGTAGGTTAATATATTTCGACTAGCATTAGTACCCGTCGATGTTCAAAAAATATTCAAATGTCTGTAAATCTATCGGACCAAACTGCATGGTCATCAGTCCGTAGCTTACAAACTCACAAACTACTTAAACCTAGGTAAACTAACCTAAGGACAAGACACACCCTGCCCCAGGGAGGACTCGAACCTCCAGGGCGAGCAACCGTGCGCTCCTCAGCGAGGCGCTTTAGACCACTCGGCTATTCCACCGCGGCTACCCATCTATTCCCGAGTATGTATTTATTTCATTATTATGTTACTCCATCTCCTTATTCTTCCTCTCTCCATTGTCTTCCGCCCCACTCTTTGGCCGTTTAAACTGTTTTTATTTTCCATATCTTCATAGATTTTTGACACAGAGTGGCTATTCTCAATGCTTTGAGTTATGTTTACATCTATAAAGTCGTGCTGAACGTAACTGTCAACATAACGGTTTAGATGTAAGCACATATTAAAAGCTTTGAAACTGACCACTCAGTGGTCGAAACCTACGTAGATCTGAAAAGTAAAAACAAAAATTGCGATTGATTGCAGACTTTTCCTACAATTTGGTTTAAATAAAATTTCAAAAACGGTTTGAAAGAAAAAAAAATCAACCGGGGAGGGGGGGGGCGGCAATTTAGCAGCTCGCACCGGGCGGCACTTAGGCTTGCGCCGGCCCTGATACCAACTGTCAGCCGCAGTAATCTTTATATGTCAGCCGGTACCCCAAATAACATGGCGGACGCCAGTTCAATTTGTCTCCAACATGGCGGATCTATCACCACTCTATGAAATTCAAGCTCGTTGATTGCTACCAAGGACTATTTCTAACCTCCTTGATTGCCATTGCAGCCACTGCGCAAGTCTAACATATATAGTCACGACACTTCCACTGATTTTTGTTATGAGCCACGACAGCAGCGCTCGAATCGGCTGGCGAGGTACATTTCTGAATACGATATCGGATGAATGTGAATAGTGTGGTTTACAGTGATTTTAACATACTTTATTACAACTGGGAAGGTATTTAGTGTCATAAAAATAGGTAATAACCAGAAAATAACGTCAAATTTGTCTTTATGAGGTTTCCTAAGAACCATTGGAGAGTATGAAACAGTACTCTGCAGGACAGTTTATTTAAGATTATCTTGAAAGCTATGAATTTTGATCAAGAATTTCAGTTTCTATTAAGAATAAAAATTGGTAATAAACAACCGAAGACCCAACCATCTACAGAAAGACGACTGTTTTCCACTCAGAAAAGTCAGGATTTCTTCACCGCAACACCAGTCATATCAGTAAGCCTTGAACATAATAAACTTTTATGGAATGCATTACCTACATTAGTAAATGTACCAGATCAGCCACTACAGCTGTAGCTGAAGCGAAGTCCTCACAAACGTGACAGTTTAACATCGAAAGCAGATACACCGTTTCCCAACAAAGCAGAAACCAATTCCACAATATTGTTACTACATCTGAATCACAAACTGCAAGAATCTTCAAGACATTTGTTTTATAATCAAAAGTAATTATACTCAAAAGTATGTGGGTTATTTCAAACGTGTAAAATTGTTCCAATGATTAGACTCCATACAGAATTTTTACACGTCAAAGAAAGTTCATGTCATATAGGAACAGATCACAACAGGAATTAATGTTTCTCGTTAGTTTATATTCTCTCATTTTCACCGGAATAAGCAACAAAATGTTCTTCTTTATATCACTGAATCAGGGAAATTTGGATCTTTTTACATTTATTTCACGATTATTTATGTTTCTTGATACTTTACTAATGTTCGGAACGTAAAAATTACGTACAATTACAAACAAGCATTAATCTTACGGCACCTTGCCCACCGCTAGGAGCGCTAGTGTCGTTGCAAGTGTCAGTTGGTAACAACTTTCAGAGCACTGAGTGTCACGACTGTGGCCACAGTCTACAGTCGCGACACTCACTTAGAGCGGGGTTTGAACGTGACTCGAACTGTTCGAACAATTTACGTCACTGTTCGGGAAATCTCGGGGAATGTTCGAACATTCGATCATGACGATCTATCAATGTCAGGAGGTACTATCTCTAACATTTACAACGACGATATTCATAAATTTGTTCTGTGTTGTGCAGTATATGATTTATGACGCGGATAGGGTGTTATTAATGTACTATGGGGATTAATAAGTGTGATATTCAGACTATATTAGCTTCTAGGGTACAAGTCATAAGTAAAAACAGTAACGAATATAGGTTATAAGTAAACGATAGCAATTGTGATTTGAAATTCTAGTGTTGCGATCTAGCGACGCCTGTTGATACTACGTACATAGCAACTCGTACACCGTTTATTTAGAGGTCACAATTACAGTTTATTTTTATATGACTTATTTCCGCTATTGGGTATTAAATTTCTAATGTTTTCCCTATTTCGTCTCTTTTAATCTTGTTTTAAAGGTGACTAAAAGGTGGTAACATTTTTATTTGTTACTGTACCGTATGAACAGGAAATGGATTAGTCCTTTGCAACCTATCTCTTATAATTACATTAAATGTAATTTCTACTTCTGAAGGATTCACATTTTTTCCTTTGAATGCTAGCCTTCAGTCATGTGTTGTAGTAGTTCTGTCATAGTAGCAGATTATTATCAATGGATCATATCTTGCAGTGATACCAGATAGGTCACGTATGCATTGTTTTTTATAGTTATAGTTTTTCATAGTTATGCCCTTCTTTTCTTTTACATGTACTTTTACTTCCTATGAAATAAGTTCTGAGCAAAGCGATAGCCCGGTAACTTAAAATTCCCCGCAAATCGTTCGCAGATACACAGCGCGAGTCATTTGTTATCTGAGTGTTCCGACAGTTCGATACTGTATCGAGTTCTCCGCTGTATCGGGAAATCCCGAGCATGTTCGAACGCGAGTATCATTTGCCCAGCTCTACACTCACTGCTGTGAAAGTTGTTACCAACTGACACCTAGCGGTGGGCAAGCCGGCGTAAGAGTAATGTTCGATTGTAATAACTTTTCCGCGTAATTAACCAAATAATTTCGGTAAATTTTGCATTCCAAGCATTAGTAAAATACCTATAGACGTAAATAATCGTGAAATAAATGTAAAAAAGAACAGAATTCACTGATTCAGTGATACAAACAATAATTTGAAGAAATACTTACGAATATCGGTATGTTTGCAGCTAATGCCGCTGCAAGTAAGTTTAATATAAACAGAAGAGAAACATAAATTGCTGTTACGGTATGTTCTTAAATAATAGGCAGTTTCTTTGAGTTGTAAAATTTCGGTATTGAGTGTAATGATTCGTACATTTTCACACTTGGCTCGTCTTTCGTTCAGACGCATATACTTTTGAGTGTTATTACTTTTGCTTACAAAACGAATGGCTTGAAGTTTCATGTTGTTTGTGGTTCAGATGTTGCACCAATTGCGGATTGGTTTCTGCTTTGTTGGGGAATGGTGTTTTTTGTTTCGATTTTGTATTGCCAAGTTTGTGAGGATTTTTCTTCAGCTACAGCTGTGGTGGCTGATCTGGTACATTAAATAATGCAGGTATTGTATTCCATATAAGTTTCTTACTTTCAAAACTTACTGATTTGACTGTAATTGTTGTGACGCAAACTGGACGTTTCTGAGTAGAAAACCGACGTCTTACTGCAAAATGTTGGGTCTCCTGTAGTTTATTAGCCATTTCCTGTTCTTAATAAAAAGCCGTAGATTTCAAGAGAATCTTAAATAAACTGTAGTGCAATGTGGCGTTTCATACCTTCCAATGGTACTTAGGAAACCTAATCAAGACAAGTGTGGAGTTATTTTGTAATTATTACCGGTTTTAATGTCATTATATACCTCCTTCTTTGTAAAACCATGTTAAAATTACCTTAAACAATACTATTCACACTCATCAGTTACCGTACACAGCGCTTGGAGCGCTACTATCGTGGCGTGTAACAAAAAATCGGAGTGTCGTGACTGTAAGTGCAGCTTTGAATCTATTTAGATGTCTTTCAGTCACATACTACATTACTAGACTGGCAACTTCCCTTTGTGACTGAAGCCTGATGCCGCCATCTTGCCTCACCTCACGTCTAAAAGTTTCCGTAAGGTAATACTATGATCTTCTGATACGGTATTACGTTGGTTTGAATATGATTTGCATTTCAGCCAACACTTCCGCAATAGTTGAATTTAACATATTGACCTACATTGTTGAATCGTATTTATGAGAATAAACATACGCTTAAATTTTACTTACTGTCCTGGCAGCCTCGCGTGATTATGTTGTCAGTCGTGTGACGTTGGCATTAGCCAATCGCGTGACAACGCGAATGGTTTGTCATGAAACCATCGTTTTACGATGTCAATTACTTTTACTGGGTGAACGAGGGTACAAACAAGAACCTGTCAACCATAGAGCAGGAACAGTATCATTTATTTATTTTTCGTCTGTACGAAACATTATAATCAAGTCGCTCTGTATGGATTTCTAACAATATTAATATCTTGGCAAAGACTTTCTACCGTTTTGTTGATGCTGCCAACATAGTCATTTGAGGCCGCCGGCATGGCATGTAAAATTTTACCGTTACATACAGTTAAAGCAGAAGTAGTTATCTGAAAACCACTAACAATACAGATATGTGTTCCAAGACAAACAGCACATTTATAACGGTCATAGTATTAAAAATGTTCAAATGTTTGTTAAGCTTATGGGACTTAACTACGGGGTCATCAGTCCCTAAACTTACAAACTACTTACGAACTACCTTATAATAAGGACGGCACAAATATCCATGCCCGAGGGGGATTCGAACCCCCGACCGTAGTGGCCGTGCAGACCGTGACTGGAGTGCCTCAGTCCCCGCGGCCACTGCGGCCGGCTAGTATTAAAAGAGAAGCCCAAATTAATCGAAACTGGTAACAGATTAATAAGAACAGGAAACGCCCAGCAGTGTGTGCGTCAAAGTCGACTGTAGAATTCGTAAGAACTGTCAAAAGAATAAGGATACGTGTTATTCACGATAAACACACACTACCGAGAGAAAATCCGAAGCCGAATGAAATTGGTAACAGATTAATAACAACAAATCAATGCAACTCATTACTGTAAGCGTTAAAGCTCACTCCAGCTAAAAAAATTACAGCCATCTACAATGTACGAATTTCCCATATGTTAAATCTCTAAGGACTTCGTAGTTACGTCAGTTCATCCGTATTTTTACGTCCGTTTTCTGTTATATCGCGCATGATTTTTTTACATGTTTGTAGTATAGAAATATGGCGGCGAGACTTCACTGACACCAAGGATACTGTGTACTGCATTGCCAGTCTAGCAATATATGGGTTCGTTCAAAGAGCTGCAGGGCTGCAACCGCGCATGCGCAGTACGCACAAAGAGAAATCCTGCAGCTTGCTGCAGCCTACCGGCTGTTCAAGGAAGCTCCCCGCTGCAGCGTCCTGCAGCTTTCTGGCTGCATGAGCTGCAGGGAAAATTTCCTCCTGCAGCCTGACTGACGTCATCGGTACCGCGCATGCGCGGTAGTGCCTGCTTTGCTGTTGCAGGAAGTTGCAGGAAGCTGCAGTCCTGCAGCTCTTTGAACGAACCTTATGTCTGTGCTTTCAGTAAACATAACATTTCTTTTGCAATACAAATAATATCTCTGACAGTCATGTTATTACAGAAGGCAAAGCTGTGCACGTCGCTGATGCCCTTATAAATTAAAGTGACTGTATGATGTCTCCTGAAATTAGAAATGTCATAAAATATTGCATTCTGATAATTTTGTGTTCAATTGTGCCACCCACATATCCAGAGCTGAGATTCCACATTCTGCAAGAAGCTGACAGTACACACTACCGGGACGTTTTACCGGTATCCAGTGAGGTGCACAGACCCAGAGCAAGGCAGGCGAAGAGATCACTATCTGAGAACTGCTCCCTACTGTCACTCCCCGTCAACGGCGATATCCGCGTTTTCTGCGTATTCGAAGAACCTCTGGAGGTAGGCGCCAACATCGTGACGTCGGAAACGATCGTCGATCTAGGTGGGGTGCGTTCCAAGTTGAGCGATGTTGGCTTAAAGGTGGCGCGAGGCTACGATATACAGACGCCTCAGACTGGAGATCTTGATGGATACCTCAGCGATGGCCGTTTCTTCGGGAAGTTACACTACGGCAACGACACGTACTATTTGGAGCCTGGCCTCAGGTAGGGAGATCAAAGCTATTTCAATAAATTTACAATTTCTTTACTAGTCTTGGTAAAATTTTACTGTCGGCAGCTGATCTTGGCAACGACCGCTGAATGGTCTTTGAAAACTCGAACACAAAGAATGAGGGGAATACTCTTTTGTGTTGACTATGAAATAAATTACCGATGCTGTTACTGCACTGTAGCTGACAAGTTCTTGTGTATACCCTTGCCGGTCCGTAAATTATTTATATTCGCAAAATGTAACATTTCGTTGCCAATATTAGCACACGCCGTTGCTGCCGTAAGTAAAATTTAACTCAGTTTTCTCAATCTCAGATGTCGGGAGAACTTACGGTAGTATACAAGATTTTATTCTGTGTTGGCGATATCAATTCTTCGTAGTGGTTTTGAGGTTTTAGTTGTATTGCAGCATTTACATATTGGCCACTTCACGACAAGGGCTTAATTTCACAATCTTTGTCGGGGGTGTAGTGTAGAGTGTTCAGGCGTTGGCTACGGCCACTGAATGTGACCAGCCAATCAGGTGATAGTGCATGACCATCACGGATTTTACCAAAATGTTTTGTGGGGTTAAATTGTGCGACGCTTCTCACCGGACTGTAGAGGTTATGTTGGCAACAGTGGTAATAACGGCAACTCAGATGACCAATAATTGCTTTTTCGTGACAACTTCTATTAAAACGAAAATGATTTTTTTTTTTTTTTCTGAACGGACGAGGGTACATACAAGAACCTGTCAACCATAGAGCAGGAACAGTATTAATTTTGCTGGGAGTGAAACGACCAGCAATAACATTTACTCTGTAGCTCGTGAAAAATATCAACGCAATTCTACACTTCATTGTTCATCTGTTGCCAACATAAGTACTGGACCCGGCGAGAAGCGTCGTAAAATTTTACCGTTTTGTGAACATATGTTTCTTGTGAACCTTGGTTAAGTTTTACTTTCGCCAGTATAATACTTGCAGAGGTAGGTCTAGTCAGTTGCCTGACTCCATAGCGCAGCTATCAACAGTGCAACCCTGAGTTCTGGTAAATTTAAGAGACAGTATTCCGGGCAATATTTTCTTGGAAGAAACGGTAAAATTATACTTACGGCCTCAGTTGGCAACGACTTTGAATGCTTTTGAAAACTCACATAGTGGGAACAATTTTTGTGATCACCGTGGACTAAATAATTACTACTCTTCCTGCTCTATGATTGATAGGTTATTGTATGCACCCTTGTCTGATCAATAAATGAATTACCCTCGTAAAGCGAACATTTCGTTGTCAACATTAGAACACTATGCAGCCGATGCCCTGAGTAAAATTTAACTGAAGAAACAAAACTAGGCGATTATTTACAGTTGTTTGAGCTCTCTTAATCAAAGTGATAAAGAAAAATACTTCTTGAACTATTTTTGTTGTTGTTGTTAGGATTTTGAAGGGACTAAACTGCTAGGTCATCAGTCCCCTGATCTATTTTCATACACCATGAAATAATGTGAAGTTTATATTTTTATATCTCAGGAAGTACTTATTGGACAATCCTGAAGCTTTGCAAACAATAACTTACCAAAACGAGATCATAAAAACGCCAAACTGCGTATTTTTAGTCCAAATTTAGAAAAAAAATGTTTTCTGCAAGCTCTTTTAACCCGTTTTCATTAAAATATTATTTTCTAATTTACCAAAAAAAAAAAAAAAAAAAAAAAAAAAAAAAAAAAAAAACAGCATTTGGTATTGTAATGGGCCAATATAAAATCCTATAAAACATCGAAAAGGTGAAGGTCTAATGAAATTACTCACCTATTCCACTGGTACTGAATTTAAATTTGATATACTTAAGTTCTACGTATCTTGACTACTGTACGGGCAAAATAGGGGGCCTGGGGCAATGTGGTCACATTTAAGGAATAAACTCTGCAATTAACAAATCGTTCAAACTTATTGTCTTCAGCACTGCAACCACTGTTGAACCTGCCAGGCAATAGCATGAACTAACCTTAGGCAATTGTAGTAATAAATATTAACAAATACAACTGATTTTCAAATGCAATTTTAAAATCTGTAACCATAAATTTTAAGAAAGTCCAACCTTCATGGGGTACATACCCTCTCATAAATTAGAATGAACTAACGAAGATTAAATTGAACTGACCAACTTGAACACCTGATAAGTAGTAAATTAAAATAAGTTTAGGGCATTGCAGCAACAAATAATCACTTCTAAGTACACACTTTTTAAATGCAATTTTAAAATGTGTCACTATTAATCTCCAGTTAGTGCAGGTTACAGGGGATGCAACGTTTCCCATGAACAAGGTGATCTTACAAATATTGAGGTAAGCAATCTGACTAGGTAACAAACCCACAGGAGCAACCAGGAATAATGTAATTACCCTCACCTTTAAGCTCCAGAGTTAGAAGAACCGTTAAATAAAACAGGCACAACTTGAAGAGCTTACGGTAACCGAAACAGCTAAACACTCGGATTGAAAACCTGACGCAACAAGAACTTAATAAGTGTTGTGTCCTTTAAAATGTAAATATTTTTAAGGTAATTGTTTTTCCTGACCAATTCCACATCCACAAGGGCAATTACATTTGGGGTCTGTGGAAGGTACATTAACACATATGCTCTCTTTTTGTAAGTATATATTGTGTATTTTGTTCTGACATGTTCTACATCCAAGAGGATTCCTTGAATTCGGATCTACTGGAACGAAAAGTACATCTAATCTAATCACACACACACAGACACACACACACACACATGCCCTATGGAGGACTCGAAGCTCCGACAGCGAGCAACCGCGCGCTCCGCAGCGACTCGCCTTTGACCGCTCGCCTACTCCACCGCGGCAAATACTTTACAAAACCGAAGTTAAAACTACTCCTGACAAACCAAGATATCTAACCCACGGTTCAGTATTAAATAATTGCTTCTACACTTAAAGGAAACCATAATTATTCACTGAATATATGACATCAACTGCGAATGGGCAAAGCTCAAACTGTGTACCCAGCCGGGATTCGAACCCGGGATTCCCGCTTTCTAGGCAGTTGCGCTGACCACTACAGCACTGGGGACACAGTGATCACCACACCTGCAAGGACTACGTAAGGCGTGCTTAGGTGGTCCTTGCAGGTACGGTGATCACTGTGTCCCCAATGATTTACTGGTCAGCGCAACTGCCTAGAAAGCGGGAGTCCCGGGTTCGAATCCCGGATGAATACATATTTTGAGCTTTGACTATTCGCAGTTGATGTCATATATTCTGTGAATATGAAAGAATAACAACTGCAGGGTCAGGAAGTGACGTCTGTACTTTCGGAACAGACGATACACACACACGCACCCGCCCACCCACCCACTCATACACACACACACGTATAATTCATTGTGAAAATATAGGCTTTATATGCCCATAAAAGTTATTTAATGAAATTGATACATTAGTAAAAACTAATTTTAAAATACCTTTTTAAAAATAAATAGAATATTTTCACACAGCTGTTTCTTATGGAAATGGAGTAAACGTTGGACGAGTTTACTTTCTACATTTCTTTATACAAATATCACAGGTGAAATCGTCGCAATCATCGTAAAGTCCAGCACACTCCTCGCGACACGACTGACGACAAGATGAGCAGCATATCCATCTTCCTGCTCGTCGACCAGTTTTCCTTACAGAACATGCATTAGGTGTCATCTCCCTCAGTTTCATAATCACTGTTTGTGTCGTTATGAAGCTTTCCTCCTCCTGGTGGTGTTCTTCCTTTGCTTATCTGAAATATTAGATTTCCTTCGAGTTCTATATGTCGTGCTCTGGCATTGTTTATTCCTTATTCCTTTTCTTCAGTCAGCTGTTGCTGATACGAACTGTTCGTTGGGAAGGTAGCTGAGCATCTTTTCCTTTTCTGCGAACGAATTGAACTGATTTGGACGATAGGCTGATGTCTTCAGGTGCAACTACAAAAGGACTAAGTTGTGGTGAAGTTGGCGCTGGCATATCTGGTGCATTATTATAATTATAGAGGACACAGATGGAATTGATTCAAACTGCAGTGTTTTTGACTTGGGATCCATAGGTCTATCATCAGGAATAAGAGGTCTCACAATGGGCAACGAGGCAGCAAAATCTTCTTCAAAAACATCAGGGTTAAAAGGACAAACACCACACTTTGAATACATTAATGACTGTCATAGGCGGCGCCGCTCTTAGATATGCTGTTCATACAGGGTGTCCAGAAAAGGGCTCCCTGATTTCAACAGTAAATATCTCGAAAACAAAGATCGACAGAGGAATGCTGTAAACGGTATGTTTATTGTGAAAGCTGTATGAAGTTTATACAACAGTTTGAAATAATAGTTACAAAAGCTGCTAACAGATGGCGCTGTACGCTGTACAGCTCATATCAGCATACATAAGTGAAATAATCGTATGAACACACTCTTTGCAAACAATCACATCACGATGTTTTCAAAATGTTCACCATTGGCACTTCAGAGGTGGCGCAAACGAAGAATGAAATCCGCCATCACATTACGTGGTGTCTCAACTGTGGATTCACATGCCACAGAGATCGTCGATTCAAGCTCGTCCAGCGTGGCGGGATGCTTCGGGTAGACCATGTCTTTCACTGTGCCCCACAAAAAAGAGTCACAGGGAGACAAATCCGGCGAATATGGGGGTCAATCCATGCCTGCACCAGTAAATTTGGGATATTCCATAGCAATCAATGACTCGATTCCCGAAGTATTCCTCAAGAAAGCGAAACACTTGTCCTGTCCGATGTGGTCGGGCTCCATCTTGCATAAAACATTCAGTACCCGGTCGATCCTCTAACGCTTGCTGTGTGTCGACAAATAGTTCCAAAATTGCAACGTAACGTGCACCAGTGACCGTTTCTCGAATAAAAAAGGGCCAATAATGCGTCTGCTGCATACTGCAGTCCACACAGTAAGGCCGGATCCACATATTGGACCCAACGTTGGCGCCAACAGTGTTCGTCCAATGTGTGGATCGGTGAAATAGCGTTGGAACCAACGTTTGCGCCAACGTTGGTACGGCTCCGTTGCTTGTCGGTATTTCGACCAAACATCAAAGGACGTTTGGGCCAATATGGGTACGTCGTCCACACCTTGGCGCCAACGTTTCATTCTGTCTTTGTCGTCTGCTCATCTCGAAACTGTTTCTTTCTTCGTTCGTTCTTCGTCGCCGTTATAAAGTTTCGAAATCTCTTTGTAAATATTATAACTGTATCAGAATGTGATTCATTTTTTGAAAGAAACCTCAAAAAACAAAATGCCACATCAAAACTTAGGCGAGAACTGTGAAATTAAAAACTTTATAGACTTTAGACACACTCCTATTACTGAATTGAATTTTTAAAATTAACAGTACCGTACTTAATATTTCCTGTCAAGTTTTAAATATCGTTTTGCAAACTTCAAGCACTACTAGTGATATCAATTACATGGTTATTTAAAAAGGGAAGTGTATGCTTCTAATATTGTCTCATTTAGCAAGAAATCGAAGCGTAATACCAAAAGAATAGCATCCCTCCAAAACATCTTTCTTTTTTATTTTATTTTCAATCATTTATAGTAGCAGGTCTAAGTTTTTATAATGTGTATCGTTTACTTGTAGCATATTTTAAAAATATAATGATTTCGTACCGTAATTAATGTTCGGTAGAAAGTGATACAACATCCCATCATCTTTTACGTATGTTTCCCACTTTGATTTACAATGACGAAATGTAATTATTCGCACTCAAAAGCGTTAATGCATTGGCCGCGATTTCTGCGTCAGATGTGTTTTCGTTGGCTCTCGACGAATTCAACTGAATATTGGCTCCAATGTGTGGACGCTGTCTCAAAAATATTGGCCAATGTTGGCGCCAGCGTTGGTACCAATGTGTGGACGCGGGGTAACTTTAGGAGAATACAGGGGTTTCGCTTCACACCAATATGGCTTTTCGGAACCCCAAAATCGCCAGATCTGCTTATTCAAGTATCCATTCAGGTGGAAGTGTGTTTTATCTGTAAATCAGATGCAGCCAACATTAAATCCTTCACTATCAATCATTGTGAGCATCTGATTAGCAAAGGCAAACGTTTGTTACACAGCTCGTACGGGTATGGCCTGGTGCGTTTGAATTTTGAATGGAAACATGTGTAGGCTCTTTCTCAGTATTTTCTGCGTGCTGTTACGCTTCAAACCAGTCTCAGATGCAATGCTATGGACTGATCACATTGGATTTCGCTTAATAATTCCAGAAACTGTGGCGATATTTTCAGGCGTAACTGCGGTTTGCTTGCGGCAAACATGCCTCACTAGATCATCAGTTACGCTGCCTGTTCGTTGAAATTTTGCGAAGAGGGTACGAATGGTTTTCGTATCGGGTACTTTTGTAACATTAAATCGTGCTTGAAAACTTCGCCTTGTTGCTGTAGGACTTTCTAAGCTGTGGTACTCTAGCACCAGAAAAACGTGTTGTTCAATGGAGTACATGGTTTTAATCTCTTCCTTCCGTATGCTAACCTCCTTTCACGTTTCAATAGTGGAACTGATCGCTCTGGGCTTCAGATCACTATTTATACTAGGCATTACGTGTGGCGATTACAGCGCCATCTGTTAGCAGCTTTTGTAACTATTATTTCAAAATGGTGTATAAACTTCTTACAGCTTTGACAATAAACATACCATTTAATTTTGAAATCAGGGAGTCCTTTTCTGGACACCCTGTAAGAGTCTGATTGCTTGGTATTGAGTCACTGGTCATCCTGGAATGTTGCGAAGGAACTTCTCTAGGGGCAATAAAAAGAGTAGGTTTCCAAGAAGACACGGTAAGTTAATTGAAAATAGTGAAATTTCTTCTATTCTCTCGAAGTGCTTGCAAAGAAAAACTGGTGGAAAATGAAAAATGAAATGAAGCTTAAGGTAATGAAACAAACAGCAAACAAAGGGGGCAGCATCGAGTGAGGATGATGAAGGAGATGGGACTAAGCCACAATTGTCTAACGTTTTATGTGTGACCGCGTATTAAATTATCTTCTTTAAATACGATTTTCTCAAAATGAATTTTCAGTAACTTCTCAGTAATTCTCAGTAACTTCTAAAAGTACACCTATGAATTATTTACACGCAACACATATAGTTTCGTGGTGCTGCTGGTCTGCTTTATTAGCATTAACTCTAATAGTTACAATTGTAAAAAATTAAAAGTTTCGCAATTTACTTAACAATTATGTTTGAAAAAAAAAAAACGCTCACTTTTTTCTAAATGTTGTTTTAAAGCAATTGAATACGGTGAAACTCCGCTTAATAAACGAGGTTCTTCTGTAGTATAGTTTTTACAAACTGTAGTATATTACTTAATGGCAGGCGTGGGCAACCTTTCGCGACTTGCGGACCATATTCACCTACTTTTAAGTTCGCTGGCCACCTTGCCTCACGGAGAATGCGCCAATTTGAATCGCACCTTTCATCCCGCCACGCCCACAAATTATGCCTCCAAACGCGCGTTTTAGAATGTATCCATTCCATATCGAGCCCATTTCGTATGTTTACTTTTATTTGTGCTTCTTGAAAAAAAAAAATTTTAATTAGTGTTAAGTTGTCTGTTCTTTCGGACCATCACTGTTGAAAATTATGTTCGAGCGAGATTCGAACCCAGATTTCTCGCTTCCGGTCAGTGGCCAGCGGGACCAGTTACGCTATCCAGGCTATTCTGAAATCGCACACTACGATAGTAGTGCCTCCTGCCCATGTCGGGCCCTGTGGTCCGAGTGAAGCGCTCGGCTGGAAACCAAAGGGTCGCTGGTTCGAAACCTAGTCGGACCTCGGATTTTTTCAGTCTGCACTTTAACACATCCTTCACCTCTCAAAGACGCGAGGAGTCGCTAGAAATTACACGTGGTTCGGATTCCACGTTAAGCTGTAGGTCCCCTTTTATAAACATTTATTGCGCCAAAATAGCTACTAATTACAATAAATTTCAATGAGTGAAAAAAGTTGTAACATTTATACCACTGGTCGCATAGTCTCTGATTGATCGGGTCTCCTTGATGCACAGTTCTATGTGAAATCTTTCACATGATTGTCCACACAATGTACACTTGCATGAGTTTGATGGTTCGTGGTATGTTGTGTTTTCACAAATTTCATGGTGGAATCCATGTACTGCAAGTGTTGTAAGTACGTGTCTCATCTCAAAGTTTTTTGCTGTTCATGTGCAATCGATCATGGCCCCTGTTCCGTAGAATTCCATGGGTATTTCTTCTCTTTTCTTGGTTAGTGACCTTAGTAGTTTTTCTGATGCCGTTGTGCTAGGTAGGATGTATATTGTCCTTAGATCCTCTGTGAGGAAAGTTTCCCGGGCGAGAATGTAGACTAATCTGGATCTTGTGGTTTTTGCAGCTCCTATTGCTCTTTTGGTGTGTGTTGCTTTGACTTTATCCAGTGTTACTAAGTTATTTTCCTTCAGGGGTACCCATATAATTTCAATGCCATATATGAGAATTGGGACTATTTTGGATTTGAAGAGCGCCATTGCTGTGTCTAGACTTAGCGTTCTGACGAAACTTATTTCATTTATCGCTCTAATGGCTTGTGTCGCTTTCTCTGTTGTGTGCTTAGTGAAGCATTTTGCAGACGGCTGAAGTGTTATTCCTAGATATTTGTATTCGTTGGTGATAGCTATTATTTTCCCTTCTAATGTTATTCTTGTAGTGTTTGGTATTTGCCCTCCTGATCTGAACACAATCATTTCTGCCTTCTCAGTGTTAATTATGTTCAAATGTTTGTTAAGCTTATGGGACTTAACTGCGGGGTCATCAGTCCCTAGTGTTAATTATGAATTTGTGTTTTGTGCACCACTTTCCCACTTCTTCTATGGTGTCTTGCAGTTTCTTTAAGCTGTTTGATCCAATCATGATGTATATAGATAGGCGTATGCTGCTACATCTTCCTTTTGCGGAATTTGCATAATGTCCTTTGCTGCCAGAATGAAAAGCAGCGGTCTTAATGGGTCTCCTTGGAGTACACCATTTGTTTGGGTTATCGGTTCTGAAACGTCTAGGCTGTCTGAGATCCTTATCTTGTTCCAATCATTTATGGAGTTTATGATTCTCGTTCAGGCGCTGTCTCTTCCCAGGGTTTGTTCGAGCATCCTACGTACTAATGCTCGGCCCAGGAGATCGAAGGCTTTTGTGAAATCTATAAATATTGCATAGTATTTTTCCTCCCCATCAGTGGCTTCCCATATGTTGTTTAGTAGCACTTCCACTTCTGTGACAATGGATCTTCCTTTCCTAAATCCGAACAGGGATCCTGGGGGGTGCTGTTCTATCGTGTGCCTTATTCTTTCTGTGATTAGTTTAGTGAATACCTTAAAAGGATTGTTTTCTAGGGCTATTCCTCTGTATTTATTTATGTCATTCGGGTCTCATTTCCCTTTAAACATTACCCTCATTACTGATTGCCTCCACTGATCTGGGATATTTGCTGTTGCTATGCATTTATTATACAGTTTTATCCGTATTGGAGCTAGCAGATGAGCCGTATCTATTAGGTATTCATTGTACAACATGTCCGGTCCTGCAGCTTTTTTCCTTTTTGTTGACTAAATGATGTTTTGGACCTCAAAACTAGTGAGTGGGAACCATGCTGCCATTTCATGCGTTGTATGTTCTCGGTTGTTTCCGGGGCTCCTTCGCTTCGTTCTTGATTGAGGATGCGTTTGAAATGTCTTGTCCATTCCTCCATGCTTATATAGTGGGTCTGTGACTGTTTCCGGGGTCGGGTTGCTATAAATGGGTCTCTCCTGGCTTCTTCAGCTATTCTTCTTCCTTCTTCTTTTGCGTGTGCCATATTCTTCTCCCGTGTTAGAGTTTTCTAGCGTCTTCTTTTCTGCGAGTGTGTCTTTAGGAGTGTATGATTCGTGATGTCCGATTTTAGTCTGTGTAGAGCTTGTAGCACTTATTTCCTGAGTAAGAAGCTCTCTTGATGGAACCATGCTTTTACTCTTCGCACTTTCCTGGGGATGGCTGCCCGTGTTAAGAGTGTCTCCAGTTTATGCACTGCCTCTTATAGATTTGAATTGTCGATTTGTGACTTAATTTGTTCCATCTCTTCTTTGCATTCTTCCACTTTCCTGACATCCAAATTCCTTGAGAGGGGCCCTTTTCTTGTTTCTTCATTTTCTTCCATTCACTTTGTATAGTGATGCTCATCAGGATGTATTTTCTTATTGCTGTGTGGTTAGCGTTTCAAAGTGGGTTGATGTCCCCTTTTATTTTTCCTCTTATGAGGCCGATGTCTATAGTGCTTTTGCCATTGTGACAAATATATGTGGCAACATTGGTGTCATTTATCAGGATGAAACCTTGCAGTGACTCTAAGACTAATTTTATTTATATATACATGTGGCGTCTGTTCCGACAGAGCAGACGTCACTTCTGATCCTGCAGTTGTTATTCTTTAATATTCACTGAATATATGACATCAACTGCGTTTGGGGAAAGCTGAAAATGTGTACCCAGCCGGGATTCCAACCCGGGTCTCCTGCTTGATGTCATATATTCAGTGAATATTAAAGAATAACAACTGCAGGATCAGAAGTGACGTCTGCTCTGTCGGAACAGACGCCACATGTATATATATATATAATATGCCGGTGACGGGCAATGATCCTATCGTTAGTGGGGAGGGGTGGGCAAGTTGGAAGCCCTTACTCTTACGGGAATTAGTTTCATAACTACGAGTTTGAGTACTGTGGGCAGGGTGAAGCTGGGAATTTGTATCTGACGGGAGGCGTGCTTAGGTAGTCCTTGCAAGTGCGTTGATCTCTGTGTCCCCAGTGGTAAGTTGGCCTTGGGCCGTGCTAGCGTGCGCACCTGCGCCGCGCGCCGCGCGCCGCTTAACGCTCCGCTCCGGGGTTTGTTTACTTCCGCGTCGCGGTATTTGTGTGTATTGAGTCTCGCATTAACGTACCTCATTGCGCACGCTTACCACCGTGCGACGATCAAAGTCACGTTTCAGGCTGAACATCCATGACGAAGAGCTTTTGAAGTCGAACAGTTCATACGAGAAGATCTTCGTTTGAACCCACAAAACGAGATCGGAATACACTTTTCAATCACAGGAAGCATCCTCTGTATCAAGATGACGACGGAAGCGCAATGCACTGAAGTTGTCCAACGACATAACACCGGACTGAAGTTCAAGCACTCTGATGGACACATCGGTGCCGTAACGGTCGATCATGTAGGATTCGGATTACGAACCCTGTGGGTGTTTGAGCTCCCGTTTGAAGTACCTCAAGAAACGGTCATTGAAGCTTTCCAACCGTATGGTAACGTCGTGGGTCACCTCGCAGAAAAGTGGCAAACATTTACGACCTACCAGGTATTAAATGGTGTGCGTCAGATACAGATTGAGCTGAAGAAACACGTTCCGTCGTACCTGATGATTGGTGGTCTGCGGGCCATCGTTATGTACGATGGCCAGCCACGAACATGTTCAGGATGTGGCCAGGAAGGCCATGTCCGGTCCGAATGTATGCGCCGACGTTTGGTACAGACACCACTAGGTGAGGTGGCCTCAGCAACGACGGTTACGTCCCTACCCGTCACCTACGCTGCAGTTGCACAGAACCAAGTAATACCACTCCAGACTACGCCTGAACCTACGTTGTCTCTACCCAACGCAGAAGAATATACCGACGACACAAGCACAGCACCGCCTCCAGAACCCTCACCAGAGCCGGCAACAATAGAGACCACTCCGAATGACTCTGCTAGTACCACGGACATCGACCTAAGTGTGGTGCCGACGTCTGCTTTCGTCCAGACGGGTGCGGCGATAGAAGAGGAGCAACCACATTCTGATTCAGAACAACACATCCGAAAACAGCGGTCACCTCGGAGGCGTAAGAAACGCCGTCGAACACCCTCCGCTGACGGCCTACATCGGACGACCTTTTCAGATAACGAACGAATGTCTGATAGTGACCTACCATTTTCCGACCCGCAGCAGAATGATACTGCCACCCTGGGCTGTCCTACGGTGACGCACCATACCTCGAATCAGGACATACCCTCCTTGCAGTCAGCACCTACGAACGACCTTTCCCTCACAGCACCGCTTGGAGCATGCGCTTCGTCCGTTACAGAAGAACAACGCCAGCACACGTCATCGACATCGACATCCACATCATGGGCCGACGATGTTGGCGAAGGAGCGGATCAGACAGCTAACGTGGCCGAGCGGGTGCATCCCATGGAGGCACCAGATTTGGTGCCCAACTAAGAATTGCGGCAACTGTGGGAGACACGCCAAGTCAGCGACTTTCAGGAGCCGCTGCAACGCCTTCTGTAAACCTTGCAAGTGTCCATCCGCAGCAATATCGTATCGCCACGATGAATGTGGCCAGCATTCGCGCCCCACACAAACTGGCGATGTTTCGAGACACCATCTACTCAAGTGATGTTGATAATGCGCTCCTACCGGTTACACTGGCTATGTTTCACACGCCTCCGACACCGGCAGCGGCGTCGCCATCCTCCTACGCAACGGCATTCCAGCAGAGGACGTCGTTTACCTCCACACTGCTCGGGGAATGCCCCTTACTGTATTTGGCGTGCGTATCATTAACATCTATGCACCATCCGGCTCCAGCCACCGTCGAGATCGCAATACATTCTTCGCCGAGGATATCACGCCGCTATTTACGGGTCCACAGGATGAATTGGTATTTGGCGGGGATTTCAACTCGACACAAGGGCCCACCGACCAACTGCCACAACATTCACCCTGTGCGGCTCTCTCTGTGGTCAGAGACTACAACTCGTTGACACCTGGACAAAGCTCGCCCGGGCTTTAAGTTTTACACCGCCCATCCTCGAGCCGCCTGGATCGCATATACCTCACCCGCCCTCTCGCAGATGGTACCCGTCACGCGGAAGTCTGGCCCTTAGCCTTCTCAGATCATGAGGCATATATCTGCGACGTTAGTCTCGTCCGACAGCGTGTGTGGCATAGTCGTGCCTGTGGAAACTAAACGTGTCTCACCTGACCGCTCCAGACTGTCGACATATGATCGAAAATGCGTGGGCACAGTGTTTACGCCGTTTTAACGCCTATAACTCCACTCTATCTTGGTGGCTCTCCTGTGCAAAGCCAACACTGCACAAGTCTCTGATGAATTACGGCCGAGACATCAAGACATGGCGAAACAACACTTTGAATTTTTATTATTCCATTCTTCGAGAATGTGTGACGATGCCTTTCTCACCAGCCAGGCAGACGATGGTTCACCGTACAAAGGCCCAAATCTCTTTGCTAATGCGCCGCCACCTGGAAGGGACTGTAATCCGATCTCGTACAAATAATCGAGTAGGTGAAGAACATCCGTCGATGTACCATCTCCTCCAGGAAAGACAAAAACGACGCCGGGCTCTGATACACGTCCTGATTGACGCGGAAGGTCACCGGCACGATACCCAACACGCCCTCGGTCAAGCGTTACATGCCCATTTCACAAGACTATATGAAGCTGTTCCGCATTCGCCAGAACTGATTTCAAAAGTCGCACAACTTACTCCAAGTACTCTCCCAGTGGGGGTGGCACGTGAACTCCAGGAAGGCATGACCACGAATGAAGTACTAGAAGCAATTAAAATGGGGCATACCAATAGGTCTCCTGGATCCGACGGTATTCCCGTTGAATTTTATAAAAGGTTTGACTATTTGTTAGCACCTTCATGGACGACCATCGCTCAAGAACTAATGTCCCCAGCGACTGAGGTCCCTAAAACCTTCCTTGAAGGCATACTTATTCCTGTACACAAACCGAACGTGTCATCCAGAATACAAGATTATCGACCTATAACTCTGCTTAACAGCGACATGAAAATATTTACACGGTTGTTGGCCTCACGACTCAAGAAAGTTGCACGATACGTCACATCCTGCGACCAGACGTCCTTAGGAGGAGACAACAATATCCATACGACTCTTTGCCGTTATCAAGACATGATAGCACTTGCCCGATATCAACGACTTCCTGGTGCCCTAGCTTCACTTGACTTTAGCCAGGCCTTCGACCGTGTTGATCATTCCTACTTACAGTCAGTTCTCCAGTTCATGGGTTTCCCTGGCGACATTATTGCAGTAGTTATACGCCTTCTGACCGGCGCGACCTCCAAAATCATGTACAACGGTCGCCTCACCCCACCCGTGGTTATAACACGATCCGTCAGACAAGGCTGCCCACTTTCAACTATATTATACGCCTTTGCTTTAGAACCATTGCTCCGGGGACTACGCCAACGTTTGGAAGGTATGAGTTTACATGGGAACCGCTTATGTTGTACAGCCTACGCCGATGACATGCTCCTTTACCTACGCACTGAGAATGATGTACGGGCAGCCCTGACGTGGGTGGCTACCTATGGCGAGGCATCAAGCAGCTTGCTCAACGTCTCAAAATCGAAGGTCTTGCTCATCGGCGAGGGCCTACCAGAAAGAAGCATCGTTCCTCTAAGTGTAGCCACCACCGTCAGATGTCTTGGCGTAGATTTTTCAGCCGATCTCCGCCGCTCAGCAGCAATCAACGGTAGGCGATTGCTTCAGAGAATCAGGGGAAGTCTGGCAGATCACCGGCTACGATCCCTCGACATAGTTCAACGTACACAATATGTGAACATCTATCATGCCTCTCGCATACCCCATGTTGCTCAAGTGCTACCGATCCCAACTGTCCTGGCACTGCGTATATTGGCTGCTTTAGGCTCCTACGTCAGCTCCGGATTAATGTTCAAACTGCAATACGACGCCCTAGCACTCCCGCGGGAACGTGGCGCGGTGGGACTAACACATGTGCCGACCAGAGTCACGGCGCTCTACGTCAGTTCTCAATTAAAAATCTGGCGACGTTGCCCACAGAGTCTCACCGGTATCCTATTCAGTGCCTTTGCCCCGGACTCTTTGGTAGCCCCAGTAACGATTGCAGCCATTCCAGTTGCCTTCCATCATATCCGACGATTCTTCTTGGATCTTATGTATTTATACAGATCTTTACCACTTGCTCGTTTGTCTCAGACTAAAACAGTATATGATCTGCTACAACAGTGTCGACCATCCAACCCGATCGAAATTAAGCATCCACAGTATGTGTGGCGGCATATATGGAAAGCTGTTTACGAACGTTTTCTCGAATCAGACGTCCAGTCAGCTTGGTATCTCACTGTGAACGGAAAACAAGTAAACCGACATCGCCTGCATCGGATCCATCTCGCCGATTCGCCCCTCTGCATTCACTGCGGAGTGGACGACACAGACAGCCACAGGTTCCACTGTGGTCAGGCAAACGATGTCTGGACGCTCGCGCGGCGAATTTTGTCGTTCCTTACTCGCCAAACACCCGCCCAGATCGACATCAACATACTCTTATTTCCGGGGGACACTTTCTACCCCACCACCAAAACACACTCGGTAAATTGGATTCGTTGCCACACGATATGATACCTCTTTGATCCTGGCGAGAAATCAGTACTTGGATACTGGAACTTTCTTAATGAACGACACTGTGTCCTAACCCGTAACCCAAAGTACCAACAATATTTTTCCAACTTTTTACGGAGTGCCTTTCACAACCCGCCTCGCAGCTGGAACGTCCAAGCGATGAGAAGATAAATCTTGACACATCCAACCTGAATTGCACAGGACCCACAACGGAACATAATAATCAACGAGAAGACAGGTTTGGACGATTCTAACTATGCCGGCGGCAACACTACGGAGCAACTCTTGTTATATATTAAAAGAATATACATATATAAAGAAAAAAAAACTAATTAAAAAAAAGTGGTGTAGGGGTCAGCGCAACTGCCTAGAAAGCAGGAGACCCGGGTTCGAATCCCGGCTGGGTACACATTATCAGCTTTGCCCAAACGCAGTTGATGTCATATATTCAGTGAATATTAATTTTATTTAGTTATTTGGCATGTCCCCTGCAAAAACTAGGGGCATGTTTTTCTTGCTTCGTGTTATTTGTTGCCCCAATTCGTCTATTATGTCTATGGCCGATTCATTTGGCTGAAAGTAGGTTGCTAAAACTGTCATGCATTTGGCCTCAATTAGAATGAAGTGGTTCTGCTCTGAGGTCGATATAATTGGTGTTATCCACGATTTCAGAAGGACTGTTATTCCTCTCAGGGGTCTTCCTCTTTCTCCTTGTTTTGCTAGCATGTGTATGCTATAGAATTCCGGGTGTTGCCAATGGTCTGTGAGAAACGTTTCCGTGAATATAGCTGCATCATATCCTACAAGAAAGTCTGTTGGAGCTACGCATGCTGCGCTTTTTAAACCTTCTACGTTCCATGACATTATCTTCATGTTTTTTCTCTCTTTGGTTTCTCTAAGTGTAGTAATTTCCGAGGGCTTCTGAGTTTGATTCTCTAGTAGTGGTGTGCTTGTCTGATTTTTGATCCCAGTATCTGTTATGTTGTGGTGTTGCTGGTCTTGGACCAACAAAAATCCTGAGTTCCCGTAGGTGATTGTCTCTTGTAAGTTGGGCGGCTGTTGCTGGCTCCGTTTACAGGAAATCCTTTTTCTTGATAGGTTTCCTTTTTCTTTCTCCTCTCCCATATCTTGTCTGCGGGATTTCTGAAGACGCAGCTTCTTTTTCTGTTGTTTGCATTGCATTTTCCTCTTCTGGAGGCGACAAGGCTTTTTTTCCTGTTGTTTGTGTTACTCTTCCTCTTCTGAAGGAAGACAGCACTGGCTCATCTTCTGTAGATAATGCTATTGCTACTTTTTCCTTCTATTTATTCCTTCATTGGGAATATTATGGGTGAGTGTATACATTATAGAAGCTCCTGCATATCTTCCTAAATTTCCTATGTGTCCTGATAATTTCTTTATTTACATATGAATCTTCTATCAAATCGTGTCTTTTTGGAGTGCTTACAACATATATTTCAGAGTGTGTAATTTTTCCTAGAGTTTGTCGCAGAGCCCTTGTTGCATTGACACTTTCGTTTCTGTAGACATCGTTCCTCCCCCAATAAAGACACATTTCGAACCTTTTGTTACTAAGGTATCCGAATTTTTTAGCACTTCTCTTAAAGGAGCACCAGGCTTGGTAATTCCACTTATTTTTAGTTTGCTTGCATATTGGCCATTTCTCCTGCTAAGCCTCTTCCGTGGCTATCTGAGACGATGTAGACGTCGCTCTTAATATATCTCTCTCTTGGCTTTCCATTTTGTGAACGCCTAGTTTTTTCTTGGCTCTTCAGAGTAAGTTTTAGAGACGTGTGTTCATTTCTCTTTTTTCCCTGTTTTTTCGCGTCTTCATAAGTGTCTAGTAGCTCGAATTTATTCGTTGTTTTCAGTTCGAACCGATTTTCACAATGTTTCACTGGCAAGTTTGTTTTCCCTTCGCAACGAGTAGCGCATTCTTTCACACGCCAGGTTGTTATACGCCTAGTAAATGGCTTATTTTCCACTTTTTGTTTAAGGTCACTAATCATTTTTTCGATATTGTTTATGTACTCTTTAACAAGTAATAAATTCTTTTCTAGTGTAAAGACTACGTTTTATTCTTGCACAGAGTCTTGTTTTGAAAAACACATTTCTTGCAAACAACAACTATTTTCACCGTAGTCACGTTTTGTGCTTATCGCGGAAAAGCGTGGGGTACATTTTGAATGAATCCATTTTTGACCTACTGAAAATAGCCTAAACCCATTTAGAAGTCTTTCATTGCATACGGTGTACTTTATATCTGTAATATTTAGCTTTTTGTCTAAGCCCCTTACTAGTACTTCTCTTCGCGCCGCCATGTTTCATACCTAGTAGGTCCCCTTTTCCCGGTTGGGTAAATGGGATAGGCTAGGGACACGCAAGTCGCCGAAGTGGCGTCCAATTGAACGACTTGTACCAGGCCCATGAGCCACATGAAATTATTATTATTATTATTCTCTTGCTCTCAGTCTTACTGTATTCCCACAAGGCATGAAGCGTACGTATGCATCCGCACAGAAATTGTCAATTGCCTGTATCTGTTGGTGGGGGAGGGGGGCAGTATTGGTGAGGCATTTAAAATCGTTTTTTGAAATGTTTAGAAAAATATAAATCGTATTTAAAAACAGTTCCTGTAAAAGTTGTTCACCTCGAAGTGGGATATCGATTAGCATAAAGCTCGACCACCATACACCACCCTAGGGGCTGGAGAGGGGTGAGGGTGACTTCGAAGCCCATATTTTTTTATTGCAGATTTGTATGTTCTGTGAAAACATGTTTTATATTTCTTGATAGATGAACCTGAAATCGTCAAAAATGAAAATGTGTTGAAAACTGTTAAAAGACGGTAATATCTGAAACAAATACACATCAGATTAGGAAAATCAAAGTACAGTTTTTGATATTTTTGTACTCCTACCATGTGACACTTTCCACAATTGAATGAACCACAGACTGTGACCATGCTCTCAGTCTATGGTCAGTGATTCGGACTGTACAAAGCTCTACGCAATTATTCCACGATGTTAACGGTTAAAGAGAGAGTAGATATCATTTCCTAGTACTTTGTGGCGCATAGGAATGTTGCAGAAGCTCGGAAAAGGTATTCTAATCTGTTCTCTGATAGGAATGTTCCTTCTGCAAAGACTTTCCGAAGCGTTAACCAACTGTTTGCTGAAACTGGAAGTATTAAACCTGGAGAAAGAGTAAGATATGTATTTGTTCGACATATTACCGTTTTGGACAACTCTTTTTTATTTTTGTTAATTACTGGGCCAGCTATCTCGAAACGAAAAACGATGTTTGATACAAAAGTTACATATTTTTCACTGAGAATCCAAATCTGCAATGAAAAATAGGATTTCCTGTTCAAATGTTTGTAATCCTATGGGACCAAACTACGTTGGTCATCAGTCCCTAGTCTTACAAACTACTTAAACTAAGTTAAACTAACCTAAGGACAACACACACATCCATGTCCGAGGGAGGATTCGAACCTCCGACGCGGTAACGTGGCTCTCCAAACCGCTCGGCTACTCCCGCGGCGGGTTTCCTGTTGAAGTTTGCTAAGTCACTCCCCCCCCCCCCCCCTCTCGCCGCTTTATGTTAATGGATAGCCTCTTCGATGTGAACAACTTTTATTATAGCTTTTTAAAATCCGATTTGTATTTTACCAAATATTCTGTTAAACATTTTCAATTGTCTCACGCTGTATATGAGGGGCGTTCAAATGGAAATGTAGAAAAAGTCTATCACTTCGCTCATAAAACCTTGCAAACCGGTAGATATTGGAATATGCCATTTGGAATAACGTAGTGCTACATATAGGGACAAGAAGCATGCGTCGTCACCGCCCCCTAAAAAATCCTAGGCAGTGTCCTCAGCAGGCAAGGTGATGTTCACCATCTTTTTCGACGTCCGGGATCCGATACTCATCGAATTCCTCGAGCACGGAAAAACCATTAACACTGACGTCTACCTTGAGACACTCCGTAACCTAGCCGAGTCCACCAAGACCAAACGACCTGGGCTGCTTACGGAGGGAGTGATTCTGCTCCATGATAAAACATCTACAGGGTCCACAAAGTGTACTGGCCAAGTGGGAGCAGCTTCAGCATCCGAAGGGAAGCCCTTCAACTCCGACGACGAACTGAAGGACACAGCAGAGGACTGGCTCTTATCACATCCATAGGGATTCTTGGAACAGGGAATCATTCGGCTCGTTAAAACAGTGTGACAATTGTGCTCAGACCTCTGGTGATTACTTTTGAATAAAGACTACAGTTATTCCCATAGTGTGAAAGACGACCGTCTGTCGTCTTCCATATATTTTTTATAAAATTGTAATTTATTTGATGTCGCTAGATTAGCATTTTGTTAAAACTAGAACCCCACTCTTTTTAAGGCATGGGGAATAGCATTTTATTTCATGTTTTAAAATATTAGTTACTGAAATGTTAGTTAATATTGCTAGGATTTTGTTATTTTAATAATTTATTATTGTGGTTATGAATGTGGCAATAAGTAGGGCTTCTCCGCTACACCCCTGTCCCTGTGAGAATGTGTACTTGTTTTACTTTTAATGTGTGAGGAACTAGTGACTGGTTGAATGTGAGTGGTAATAGCTCACTTCACATGGTTTTCTCTGGCTCAGAGTCGATAGTTAGTCGTTACCAACCCCTGCTGCTGATGGGACCAAAGAGGTTACAACACCCTGTGGTTACAAGTCAGTCTACGAGCCCTCTCCAGGGCGAGTCTCGCGATCTTCTCTACCCACCACCACTGTTTTCGTGGGTTTTGCCCAGTTTCCGGTAGGTTTCGCGCCTCCTGGCCGCTCAGTGGTCACATTGTGCTGGAATCGTGGTGAGGTAAGGTTGGTTCTGCTCTTGTGTCCGTGGAGATGGTAGTGATTCATTGTCTAGCATGTTTAACTTACAATCTTGAACTTAGATTCATTTTTTGGAATATTCCTTCGGATTGTACGCGGATATGTGTTCTAGTTTTTCAATGCAGCGATTTCCAACAGATAAACACAGTGTATGTGTTACTTGTTGCAGTTTGATAACGGCCTGGTATATTCAAACCTTTTGTGATTATGTGGCGGTGTACTAACTCTGTGTAAATTCTTTCTAGTTTTGTGGGACCCGATTTCTAACAGACAATATGTTAATTTTTGTACAGTGCATGTGAAATTTTTTTTATCGTTTTCCTTCCGTGAGTGATATGTGTTCCACGTGGTTGGTTCTTAGAAAAAAGCCTTTATCTTCCACTATTGTTTGTTCCATGCCCACCAGGCAAGTAACTATGCATGTATCCTTCTGATTTCCACTAACATTTCGCGATCTTTTCTCCTCGCCTATTTTAATTTTGCTGTTTCTTCTCCGAATTTGTAGTATGCACTCAGTCTTTGTCAGTAATTCTCTCCGAGCCTTGAACAACCTCCTTCAATACCTTGCTTATGAAATTCTATGTATTTCTAAGGCTTGCATACCATAGTTTTTATTCTCACTTTTCCGTGTTTGTAATTATTTCACTTTTTTTTGTTTTTGAGACTGGATTTCATCCGTCTCTGTAATCGCTCCCTATCGCGTGTAGCTGCATTTCATTCACTTCCTTTTGTAATTCTAAACATTTCTATGGGTTGCATGCCATAGTTTTAATTTTTATTTTTCCGACTTTGTAATTATTTCACTTTTCCGGGTTTTGAGACTGGACTTATTCCGTCTCTGTGAACGCTCCCAATCCCATTTGACTGAATTTCAGTAGCTGCCTTATGAAATTCTACGCAGTTCTAGGGGTTACATGCCGTAGTTGATTTTCTTTATTTTTCGGAAATTGAATTTATACATTTTTATCGGTTTTCGGAACCTCGTGGGCCCGAAGTCCGACTTCTGGGGTTTGCAGCTAGTCACCTGAATTCACGCCACTTCTCATAAAACCAGTGCCTCGATAGTTTACTCTCAGATTGCAACTTATGAGTCCACCGTGATTTTGTGTAATGAATCCAATTTTTAACCACTTCACCTACAGAGGAGTGCGATATGTAACGTAGCCGTGTGTCGCCGTTAGCGTGTTCGCTCGCAGTCTAATCTAAATGCTACTTAACTTTGCTATACTCACGCACCATCTGAAATCAGGCACGACAGACCAGAGCCATCTTCTGAGTTTTATTGTGTATGGTGTTGTGTGGTACCTCCGGGTTTGCTGAATTTCGCCTACGATAGCGGCGTCTGCTTCTGCCTCGTTTCAGCACGCTGATTTTGGTGAGTAGCGTTAAGTTCTGTGCAATTTATATTAAATTCAATGCTGGGTATTGTCGGTATTAGATCATGTAAATGGGATGCATTTTTATTATATTAACAAAATTGGTTCCCCATTTTGCTTGCATTCGACCTGATTAAACAAGTTAAGTTTAGTGTAATTTTGACTTGCCTATAAATTGTAGAGCACCTTTTTTATGTTTAAGTTCCGTTGCGCCATAAATGTTTTTCTTAGCCATCTTTATGAAATAACTTTAATTGTGGTGGCTTGTTTATTAATGCCTGTGAGTAATTTCGTGTGAGCTGCTACGTATATTGCCACGGTATCGTTAACTTCCTGTTATTAGAGTAATTTGAACCAAGTCATTTCTCAATTTGGACCAGGAAACAAGGTTTTGCAGCAGGGAGTAGCCGGTAGTTCACACAGACCTTTTGCTACTTTTACTACTAAAATTAAGGTTTTATTATTATTATTATTATTTCTTTTTTTGTACAATTACTGATATTGTGCCTGATATATATATGGTTCTGCATTGTCCGAAAGAACAGACACCATTATCTATAATCGTATTTTTGGCTACAACGGGCAATTGATAATTTCTGTGCGGATGAATAAACATGTTCGATCCCATGCGGAAATACAGTTATACCAACGCCACTTAGATATAAGGCCTGTGCACTACGTGCCAAGAGTAGTCATAACACAAGCAAACTATTTGTCTTACGTAGCTTTGTGTTGAGTTTGGGAATACGTGCACGTTGCACACTGCGTTTCAGAATGTTCTTAATGTTATTTATGTGATTCACAGTCAAATTTGTGTTGGTATAAGATATTTATGAATTATTAGTAAGATATTTTACCGATATTGGAATCGGACGATTCATATTAGGCATTTTGTCTCATACCAGCAAACATCTGCACGGAGAATCACATAAATGACATTAAGAACATTCTGAAACACACTGTGCAACGTGCATGTATTCCCAACAACAACAAAAAAGTTCAAATGTTTGTAAATCTATCGGACCAAAATGCGTGGTAATCAGTACAAACTAATTAAACCTAGGTAAACTAATCTAAGGACAACACACACACACCCATGCCCCAGGGAGGACTCGAACCTCCACGGCGAGCAACCGCGCGCTCCGCAGCGAGACGCTTTAGACCGCTCAGCTACTCCACCACGGCACGTATTCCCAAACTCAACACAACGCTACATAAGACAAATAGTTGGCTTGTGTGATGAATACTCTTGGCAGACAGCGCACAGGCCTTATATCTAGGTGGCGTTGGTTACACAGTGAGTAAGAGGAAGTAATGGGCAATTGGCACTAACCACAGTAATGTGCGATAAGTTGAGAAAACGGGGACAGGAAGCTTCCTAGGATAACCTAATTAGTTAAGGCGACAGCTGACCCGATATCCGGGTTCTAATCCCGGACCAGCTTCGACACTGAATTTATTTCAATACTCTGCACTGTTGGATCTGTGTGAATATTTCGTATTCGTATCATTTCTTTACTTACAACTTTCACTATAGCTCCTTCTCCCACAAATTAAAATAATGCAACCAAGAGCATGCTGATTCAGTTCCACGGTTCGCCGGTTGCCCACCCACGCCTTGAGATATCACATCTGAGAGCGGAACACCACAGGAAAACTATAGGTGATGTGACTAAGTTGGTCAGGTTTCAGAAAGAGCTGAACTTGAGCGCGGAGTTTGCTGAAAATGTGACAGCCATGTACAAGGAAGCCCCCAGGAAGACGTCCTCCTGGGACCTCGGGAGCAGCAGCCTGGAGACCAGCAGCGGCGTCCGCACCACCCGGCACAACCTCACCGGGTGAGTCTAACAAAATCTACAAGTCCCTAAGCAATATTAGTCACCGCTAAAATAAGACATTAGTCAAAAAGCTGAATAAACCACACTGACAAGTATCACCACCCTAGTGCCACTAGCCAATTCGAAATTCGTATGACCGATAATATTATTAATAGGGACAAGAGCTTACCTCTAAGCAAAACCTGGAACCCAATCTTATCTGATAGTAAGCAACAACGGTCTTCATTTCGACTTGCATTTTCTTTTAACTAGTCTTGTTTCGACCCATTTTGCTGATTTTCTCCACCGGCGCGCTACTGGTTCTATTGTGCCTAGAGGGCCTTTACTTTGGTTTCGCGCACGCGCGGTGGGTCGTCAACGGTGTATAAAGGGGCCGCTGTTTCTGTGTCTGCGAATGCGAGAGTCCCACAAGCAGGGACGTCTTCAGAAGGAATCGCGGGAAACACAAACTGGCGCGGAAGACGCCCCAAATCCGGAGGATCGGATGAACAAGACGACACAAACATCAACAAAGAAGATGATAACTCACCGAGCAGTCCAAACAATCATACGTATGTGTAAATTCGGTTGCCAAACGTCGGCGACTGAAGAACATCATCAGCTTTCACAAACAAGAGAAGTCCATCAAGAACTATTAGTTCGACCAATACTGTTTACTGAAGACAAGAGAAGGCTGGAAAAAGGATCTAACAATCCACCAAACCGATCAGACCATCCTCAATCTGTGTCAACCGTCGATCCCAACACATCGAGACGCCGGCAGACCAGATATGCTGAAAACAACTCAAGATATCCTCTCTCCATCCAAAATTATGCTGCCACTAACCTACGATACCTCCCCCCCCTTCCCCCACTATCCAACGAGATGACGAAAACAGTGTCTTCTCTTACAGAAGTAACGATGAAGAAAAGGCCAAACAAAATCAAGGAAAAAAAAAATACCTCCCACAAAAGGTGATAACTCCAAATACCAACAGCTCTGTCCCAGGTTTCTGTGGTTTCCTGTTGGCTGTAAGGTGAATACCGGAGCTGTCCCCATGCCCACGGAATGTTCCCAATTGGGAAAACAAGTTACCCCTCCCCCCTCCATTCCCCAACCAGTAAATAAAAATAATAAACAGTGCCACCACAGAACAACCTAAGCTAAGGCCCAAAAGAGCGAAAGCTCTCTAGCGGCCCGCCCTCGCCCTTCAGGCAAGGAAATGAAAATAAATAAATAAATAAATAAAATAAAAAGTTCTCCCTCAGTTTCCTGTGAGTATGTGTAATCAGTGCACTCACCTGAAGATGGCAGGCAGTTGGTCTGCCGAAATATTGTGTTTAGTTGACGATGGTATCCGGCTGCAAACCCGAGATGAATATTATCAGTTATTAAGTCAAAATTTGAGACACATCGTTTCCATACCTGTCCATATGGCCGTTGAAGAAGCGAAAACACTCCCACAGGAAATGAGGTTCTTATCTTTCTGAACATATATCGTAGAAAAAGTAGGATATATAAAATATCTTGAAACATAACTGTCAACGGTCGTGCCGCAGTGGATACACCGGTTCACGCTGTATCAGTGTTTTTCATCCTGTGGGTCGCAAAATGTTGTCCAGGACGTTTCCGTCACGGGAGGCTGTAGTTGCATCATAAAACAACCAGACCAGTGCATGTTTGAGTACTAGGTTTTCATAATACAGATCATAGACCTAAGAAAATTAATACTTAATTTATATTAAAATTACGTAGGTTAACTACTTGTTTACCACAATTACTACACCGCTTTAACGATGAAAAATCTGAAAACTGTTTCCAGAAACCAATCGGTTGTTAAATTAACAAGTTGCAGTCAGTAATTTTGAGATTACGAAAAGAATTATGTACTTCTTTAGAAATTGATTTACAGTAAGTACCTTTCTTAGGCAAAAAATATTTTTCTGTCGGAATTAATCTGAAATTAGGAGCCGGTCGCAGTAGGTGAATGGTCTGCGGCGCGTCAGTCACGTTGTCGTGTCCTACATAGGAAAGAGGGAAGAGGTAGCAAGGTCAGTCTGCATATCCCGAGCGGAAAGGAGTGATTGCAGAGAGACAGTACAGGCATCTACTAGAGATGCGGATTTCGGGATTCGAGAGGATACTTGTTTAGGAAACTTTATGGAACTCCTAGGTACCTTGCATTGAATTTATTGCATCCCATACTTAAGTCTATTACACTGGGATTAGTTATTAAAAAACAAGAAGTATAAATCGTTTGCCACAACAGAAGCCACTAATTACGTTCCCTAGCAGCATCCCCTAGACAGACGCACTCCCCGCGAGAAACAAACTGTCATGGAGCACCCCGAGGCCGACGGCGATAGTCACGGGCTGGCGCCCAACTCGTCTGACTGAGAACTCCCTTCTTGATAAAAAGAACCGGGGGTTTCAACGGCCGGTGTGGGCGCACCTCTTTTCCCCACTTTCCGACAGTTAACAATTTCCTACTGGCCGCTGCTTGGTTCAACCAATCTAAATTGTGGCTTGCCCTCTCTCTGAGTCCTCTAGCGAGCCACGTTTCAGCCCTGTCCTTTCTGCCATTCCCCGGGTGGGGAGGTGGTTTGTTTGTGCACTAACAAAATCCATACTTGGTAGCAACATTGTTCAGCTGAAAGTAAAACGTCACGACGCTACCCAGTATGGGCAACAACAACAATGTTTTACGTCAGTTGGCCACGCCTTAGGCCACGCCTCAACGGAGCTGCTAACTTGCAGTTTTTCTTCTTTACCCTCTCACTCTAACCTCGTGGAACCACTGACGTTGCTGTTCCCAAGTGACTGGTATCAACTTTGCTACGTACATTAAAACGTGCCTGTTGGCCACCAAGTACTAATGTAACGTCTTACAACAGCGTCTAGACGCAATATGAAGTTACGCCCATCTGCTCCGAAAGGTAATCTCTACCCTGGGACGGTGGCTGAGGGCATCAGCAGTTCGCTAGGAGATTTCTTTAGTGCCTACATCCCGTAAGATATACGTGTCTGTTTTAGCCTTTTATCTGCAATGGTCTCTATTTCTCAGCCTGGAGTGCGTCTCTGTGGCTCACACAGCCTCTCAACAATTCAACAGTTAAATCAATATATGACAACGTTCTGCACGGCCACTACGGTCGGGGGCTAGAATCCCTCCTCGGGCATGGATATTTGTGTTGTCTTTAAAATTAGCTAGTTCATAAGTAGTTTGTAAGTTTAGGGACTGATGACCCCGTAGTTAAGTCCCATAAGTTATACAAACATTTGATTTTGAAATTAGGATGGTGTGTTCCATTCCGAAATACAAATAAAAATCTTTCATGTATAATGCTACATTTTTCTTAGAAGAAAGTTATGTCATCAGAAGCAAATTAAATATTTTGTTACTTTTAACTGACATACATAGGTGATTTGCGACTCGGAGAGGGGGTCGCCCCAATATTTTTAGTTGAATGTTTGTTTGTAAGTCTTATGGTACTCAACTGCGGGGTCATCAGTCCCTAAACCAACAAACTACTTATGGACTAGCTTTTACTAAAGACGGCACAAAGATCCATGCCCGAGGTGGGATTCGAACCGCCGACTGTAGCGGCCGTGCAAACCGTGACTGGCGCGCCGCAGACCGCTCCGGATCTGCCGAGCGCTGTTAGCAAGCGGGGTGCACTCAGCCCTTGTGAGGTCAGCTGAGGAGCTACTTGGTTGAGAAGTAGCGGCTCCGGTAACGAAAACGACGCAACGGCCGGGAATGCGGGGCGCTGACCACGTCTCCCTGCATCCGGGGTCGGAGAATGACACGACGGCCGGTCAGTACCCAGTGGGCCTGTCAGACGGAGTTAAGTTTCTGAAACATAATTTCCATGCTTTGTTTGGTTGTGTGGCCATCTTCTGCAGCAGCTGTTAAGAGGTAATTCGTCTTGTGCTGGCTGCAATTAGGACATTTATTGCCGGCCGCAGTGGCCGAGGGGACTGAGGCGCTCCAGTCGCGGTCTGCACGACCACTACGGTCGGGGGTTCGAATCCCCCCTCGGGCATGCATATTTGTGCCGTCCTAGTTCGTAAGTAGTTCATAAGTAGTTTGTAAGTTTAGGGACTGATGACCCCGTAGTTAAGTCCCATAGACTATACAAACATTTGAACATTTATTTTACACTATACGCTTCTCCCTTTTTATTTTAAAACCATCTTCTGTGGTTTTGTAAATGATACGTAGGTTTGTACAATTTGTTTCGTATATATAGATTTAAAAAAGTTTTCTAACTTTTGTTACGCCTATGAGTTTTTAAATTGATGTACAGTCTACTCAAGGTGTTATTGTGTTTTCTATACATCCCACTACTGTTTCTCCGTCTTGTTGGTTGGTTTGTGACGTTCGTGTTTTCGTTGTATACGGTTCTTCTCGCCTATTTTTGTGTCTTTTCCACTCAATTTGTTGCACTTCATTTTACTTATTCCAAAATCAACATGATATCACCACCAGAGCCACAGATTTGGAAATCATAAGAATAAACAACAAGAAGCCCTTCTCAACCTTCAAGAAAACTACCGTATTAAAAAAATAATAACAAAAAAGAAATATCTCATAAATGACAAGAACAACCTAGAAATCCACACTCTTTTAAAGCGTACTGACGACCTAACATAAAAATAAACATGAATGTATAATTACCCTCCCCCCCCCCTCACTCTTAAAGCAAAACCCTCTCACAAATACTCAAACCACTACTCATACCCCTCCCCTATCCCCACCACATCCCGACCAAACCTGCATTTATGTATCTGAAAAACGTATCAGACATCCTACTTTCTAAATTTAAAAGTTACACACACACACACACACACACACACACACACACACACGTTGCTTTAAATTATTTTTAAAAATCGAAAGAAAAGTACGTCGGCAACACTCACAGACCACACGAAAAACGGTTGAACAGACAAAAACAACACAGCGAACCTACGGTGAAATGATAAACGAAGCGAAAGACATCCACTAAAAACAGGGTGAAGTGCAAAGTGTACACATTTAAAATAAGCGAAGTGCTAACAAATGGAACGGAAAAAACGACACGTAAATAGGTAAAAAGTGCCGTATAGTACTAAACACGGACGCCACAAACCAACCAACTGCCGTGGCATAATAACCGTGTGCATTAAGGCGCCTTGTTGCGGTACGCGCGGCCGTTCGAAATCTAAGGTTCGAGTCCTGCCTGGAGCTTGGGTGTGTGTGTGTTGTTCTTAGAATACGTTAATCTAAGTAGGTTGTAAGTTTAGGGACCGATGACCTCTGCAGGTCACATAAATTTAAGCACCATTTTTTTCTAATCTACAAGACGAAAAGACAGCAGTGGGATGTAAGGAAAAGACAGTAACACCGTTCGTAGGCTGCACATCAATTTAAAAAGACATAGGCTTAGCGTGCACAAAAAGTTAAAAAACTGTTTTTAATCTATATGTAAGAAAAATTTATAAAAACATTTTTAACATTTACAGACCACAGAAGAAGATTAAAATAAAGAGCGAAAGGCGTGTGTCTTAATTGCAGTCAGTGCAAGACGAAACACCTCTTATAATTAATAATAATTTCTATGGTTGCTACTGTACTTTACAACTGCGCAATCACGTCTTTAAACATTTTGATTTATTTCAAAATCCTCCCCTCACCTCACAGATTTTGAAAATGTAAATTTTTTCTGTAGTACATGTAACAGCATATTTAACAACAGATTCAACTATATTATATACGATAAATTCACAGTAGTCAGGTATAAGTTGAAAGTACGCTAATGTACTGTGGTACTATACGTGCGTTCTGTCCACCGTAGGACGTTAGTTACACTTGGTGATACTATTGTTTGCAATTTCAAATGTTCAAATCTTTGTAATCCTAAGGATCCAACCGGTTAAGGTCATCAGTCCTTAAACTTATAAACTGCTTAAACTAACCCTGCTAAGAAAATGTTGAAATGTTTGTTAGGCTTATGGGACTTAACTGCGGGGTCATCAGTCCCTAAACTTACAAACTACTTATGAACTACCTTATACTAAAGACGACACAAACATCCATGTCAGAGGGGGGATTCGAACCCCCAACGGGGAACGGCCTCACGCATCGCAGCATAGCGCATGAATGCGTTCAGCCGCGGCTAACCTTGCTCGGGACGACACACACACTCATGCCGCACCTCCGGCGGTAGCGGTCGCGCAATGCGCGCCCTAAACCGCACGGCCATTTCCGAGTGGCTTCTACAGTTTCATAGGGACGGGCTCCTGAAGATGCGTGAGGCCGTTCCCCGTCGGGGGTTCGAATCCCCCCTCTGGCATGGATGTCTGTGCCGTCTTTAGTATAAGCTAGTTCATAAGTAGTTTGTAAGTTTAGGGACTGATGACCCCGTAGTTAAGTCCCACAAGCTCTACAAACATTTGAATTTTCTTGGCTCCTGAAGGATGTAATTGAAACAATAGCGTCTCGCTCTATGGAGTGCAGGAATTGCCGACGTAGAGGTGAAACTGCAGACAAGACTATCCCAACGTATACAGCAGATAGAGCACGCGTATACCGATATGTAGGGGTGCTTCCTAATCATATCTGATTACTGCGACACCAGGATGTAACTTTATTATGTATGGTTGAAATTGATCTTAATATACTTTTACATTTTCTACATATAAAAATGTCACCGTTTCAGAAACTGTGAGGCGAGGAGAGCATTTCGAAATATACAAAATATTTCAATATGTGACTGCACAGGCGTATTGTTCTGGGTACTGATTTCTCAGAATCTATGCACCCAAACTGCGTTAAAATGTAATCACATGTCAGTTATAGTATAAAATATTTGTCTAATGAATACCCGTTTATCATCTGCAGTTCTTCTTGGTGTTGCAATTTTAATGGCCAGTAATGTACATTCGTCAAAACAATTAGGGGATCAGTTGAGACACTAGGTTCTGAAGTATTGTCTTCGGCGGAATGAACTTATATATTTCAGCTTTTTTCTGTAAGTTGTAAGGAGTGGAGACAACAACGTTATGTCAACCGAAATAGTGGTATGATAGAGGGGCTTGCTGTTGACTTGTGGTATACCACATAAATTACACAAGCATTTGGGTTCAGACAGTGTAGTGCGCAGGCAGTGCAATAGAACAACAACATGACTTACCCTAAACTATGGCATGGAGAGCCAAAGGAAGGTTGGAAGCGAGACATACACAGAGGGAGACAGGAGACTGAATGCTTGTCAGCTGCAACCCAACCTGCAGGCAGCAACAGGTCGCGCAATATCAACACAAACAGTCGAAAATCTCGTTAGGGAATGTGGTCTGTACGCACGGAGGCCTATGGTCTGTACCCCATTAAAAAATAAATAAATAAATAAAAAATAAAAAAATAAACACAGCCCCATTAGTTCACACAAACTGGCGAAGCAACATCGGGAATGGAGTCGTAGCGAATGGCGCCGCTTCTGTTTCCAGACGAGTCAAGATTTTTGTCGGGTTGGACAATCGTCGTCTAGAGAGAACGTGGAACCCGTAACAATTCCGCGTATGTGCAGGAAACTTCGCCATCGCATGGTGATAGACGAATGGTGTGGGTAGGAGTCAGTACTGGCGGACATACGGACCTCTATATCGTTCAGAACCATGCTTTGAGTGCTCAGAGGTATAGAGACGAGATCCTTTGAACTTTTGTTGTGCCCTGTGTTGGTACCATAGAAGATGGGTTTCTTCTGGTGAACGATAACGCTCGTCCCCACAGAGCTGCATTGTGGACAATATGCTTGAAGCTCAGGGAATTGAAGGAATGGAGTGGCGAGCTTGTTCACCGTACTTCAATCTGATTGAGCATGTCTGGGATGCAGACGAACTGCAGGCAGACCAGCACGTTCCACATCCGTTGCAAAGCTGGATGTAGCACTCCTAGAAGAATGACAAATATATCCCAAGAGCTGATTGATAACCACATACTGTCCATGCTACGGAGGTGTGCAACTGTACACCATATTAGCGGGGAATGAGAAAGACTTTTTCACTACTATGGTAGCCCCAAGGTGCCTCGCTCTAAGTTAACGTCATGTAAACCGTAAGTGAAGGGTTGCGAAAAAATCGTACTGCATCACACATAAATTACAATTGTAACCAGTATCTGAATAAAATAGCCGGGTGCGGTGGCCGAGGGGACTAAGGCGCTTCAGTCACGGTCTGCACGGCCACTACGGTCGGGGGTTCGAATCCCCCCTCGGGCATGGATATTTGTGCCGTCCTTAGTTGTAGCTAAGTTGATAAGTAGTTTGTAAGTTTAGGGACTGATGACCCCGTAGTTAAGTCCCTTAAGCTTAACAAACATTTGAACATTTTTTTGAATAAAATACGTTACCTGATGCATATTATGTACGGTATCTCACCTGGTCCCCTAACTGTTTTGAGCAGTGTAACCTACGCACAGAACTTAATTGAAACTTTTCCTGGTTGAGTTGAGGCATTATCAAGACCACATGCGGTGTAGCTCGGTATTAATGTCAAATTTCCTGTTGGTAACTAGTTTTTGTCCGTTTTGCTTATTTAGAGTGTACTGCTATGTGGTGAAGACCAGTGTTTGAGCCTGAGACATGTTTGTATCTAGGCGGCTGTGCCCAATGCTGATGATGGCGGACCCGGTGTTCGTGGCAGAGAGTAGGGGCCAGAAGCAGGCCGTCGTCAGAATGGTCAAGATCGCCGAGGAAGCAGACGCAGTGTTGCGCAACGCAGACTGGGACAACGATGGCTTTCCCGACAATATTGGCCTCTCTCTCAGGTATGCTGCAGCTGCTGTCAAATGTTCAAATGTTTGTAATTCTATGGGACCAAACTACGTTGGTCATCAGTCCCTAGTCTTACAAACTACTTAAACTTAAGTTAAACTATTAATACAAAAATAGAATCCCTGAGACGGATTTTCGTCTCGAATATGTGAAAGACATTAATGATAAATCTGAAGCATTGAATTAAAATTTGTGATGCAACCGGGAATAGAACCTGGACCTCCATGCTTACTAGGCAGACGTCTTACCGCTTTTTTGTTTGTTCTGCAGGTAGATCTATGCTTTGCGGTCTTTGGTTCCATTCGTTCGTGGTTGTTCGTTGAATAGTTGGCTCAGTGTCGAGTCCTCTGACCGGGAGCGCTGAGCCACGGCGCCTGGTAGCTACATCACCACATCACTAGCGATTAAGGCGCCTCGGAATAGTCTAAGCACGATTTCCCTCACGACACAAACTTTAATTCAGCTTCTGTGTTGCATAGAACGTTGCCACTGCTGCCAAGGCTCTCCATGCAGCGGAATAGCACATCGGCAATATTTATATCACCTTAAACAGAAATGTTCCAATATGTCCATTGCCGATGTGCTATTCCGCTGCATGAAGAGCCTTGGCAGTAGTGGCAATGTTCTATGGAACACAGAAGCTGAATTAAAGTTTGTGACGTAAGGGAAATCGTGCTTGGACTATTCCGAGGCGCCTTAATCACTAGTGATGCGGTGGTCTAGCGGTAAGGCGTCTGCCTAGTAAGCATGGAGCTCCGGGTTCGATTCCTGGTCGCATTGCAAATTTTAATTCAATGCTTCAGATTTATCATTAAGTTAAACTAATCTAAGGACAACACACACGTCAATGCCTGAGGGAGAATTCGAACCTCCGACGCGGGAAGCCGTGCGATCCGTAACGTGACGCTCCAGACCGCTCGGCTACTCCCGCGCTGTCAGCTGCTGTCGTCCTCTGGGCTATCTTCACGGAAGAAGAAGTACAGATTCACTACATTCCACAAAATTTCTCGAATTCGCCTGTGCAAGATTGCATGTTGTATTCTTTAATTGGAGACTAGTTTGTAAGACTTTCTATGCTTGTCTCTCCTGTGGAAGCCTCTTCGTCCCTGTGTAAATAGTGTAACCTATATCCAACTGGAGTCAATAAAGCATAAATTTTCCGAGCAGAGAAAGTTGTATTTAAGCTAAACCTAGTAGTCCATTCACCGTCTGCATATATCCGTTTTCTCCTTTTTCTGTGCACAGTTTTGTGTAAACATTTCACTCTAAATGCTATCTTGAAACTCTTACTGAGCAGTACTTCTCTCGTCTTTCAAGTGTATCGATGTTTTCACGCGAACCAGTAACACACGAATACATTCAGGGTGAAATTATCAAGTTCCCACATCTGTTCGGCTCTACACTGCATGCAGTAACTGTTTCCTAAACCATTTGCTTGCTATTGTACCGTAATGGCAGTCCATACTTCGAATATGTGCATCTTTCAGACGAATCACAAATGCAAATCACTGTGCAAAATCATAACCACATTTGCTGCTGTGGTCTTGTGGTCTTCAGTCTCCAGACTGGTTTGATACAGCTCTCCGTGATACCCTTTCCACTATGCTAACCTCTTCATCTGCGAATAAGAACGATAACACACATCCTTTTCGAGCTGCTCACTGCATTCGTATCTCGGTCTCCTCTACGATTTTTACCCCACCCATTACCTTCCAATGCTAAGCTGATAATTCCTTGACGTCTTAGAATGTGTCCCACCAATCTATCCCTTCTCTTAGTCAGGATATGCCAAAAACTTCTTTTCTCCCCAATTCTGTTGAGCATCTCATCATTAGTTATGTTATCTACCCATCTAATCTTCATCATTCGTCTGTAGCACCACATTTCGAAAGCTTCTATCATCTTTCTTCCTGAACTCCTTATCGTCCACTTATCATACCCACACAATTGGTATTATGCATAAGCCAAGATACGTCGTACGCATCAGTTCACGAATACATGAGAGCTAATTTTACAAAAAAAGAATATTACATTACTTCTATCGACAGCCGTAAGAATATAAAAAACGAACGACCTGTCACAGCTATACCAGCGATCTTAATGCAAGATTGACACAATAAAGGTCATCTCTACAGGGCAGAAAGAGACATCCATGCACAATCATATTACCGACAAATGCTGCAATACATTTAAGAATCATTTCCTCGCAGTTGACACAAACGACTTATTTCTCATAGAAGTTGACTACAACAACCATTATAACTTGCACGATAAAAATATAGTTAGCGATAACCTATTTTATACATGCATAAACAGTTGGATGAGTGCTACATTGCGAAATAAAGTCAAACTCCAGTTCATACACCAACACAACATCGATTTAAACGAGCGCTTGCTTAGCTGCAGATCGCCTCTGTCATGGTTAAATATTCGTTTTGTGGAGATTTTTGGTTCCTAGCCGAGTTTCGTGAAGGGCAGTTGGCCGTACTGGATACACGCATTCCCTGCTATTTCTGGCTGTAGGCAAATAGAGGCTGAACACTTTCATCTACCAGGCTGGGAGCGCGCGTGCACTCGGCCCTGCAGAACTAGGCGGTCTAGTTTTATCCACACTAGCGCGTGGGCGGAGGGTTTTGTCGATTGTACTTACGCTCGTTTAGAGTTGATTAAATAAATTGTTTCTATGTTAAATGATCGTTTAAGTAAGTTACGAAATGTCGTGTCAGAAAACATAGGTTCAAAAATGTTCAAATGTTTGTAGAACTTATGGGACTTAACTATGGGGTCATCAGTCCCTAAGCTTACAAACTACTTATGAACTAGCTAAGAGTAAGGACATCACAAATATCCTTGCCGGAGGGGGTATTCGTACCCCCGACCGTAGTGGCCGTGCAGACCGTGACTGGAGCGCCTCAGTCCCCTCGGCCACTGCGGCCGGCGAAAACATAGGTCCTAGGCATCGTTGGTAATTGTTTATAAACAATATTGTTGTTAAACATTATTTACGAGAGAAGTATTCTTACTTAATAAATACATACTAAGTACGACTATTATGCAAAATAATCGGAGGCGTACCTGTTGGCGGCGGCGGTGCCTTGCGGTTAATTTGATGTACAAATTTAATAAAATTAATCGGAGGCGGTTAGCGGTGACCACGACTGAGGTGCGGTGCGCGGCGAGCGGTGCGCTTTTCTCGCGACGCGATCACCGTAAATGCACTGCGACAGTTCTTTCGCATATGCACTCTATGACAAGTGCGCGATCGTCGGGGTTGGTGGGGGCGGCGCCGGGCTGGCGGCGGGGGTGGAAGGGTCTGGACATGTCGGGCGTGGCGTCAGGCTGGTGGCGGCGCTGGAGGCGGCTCGGAGGCGGTGGTGGTCAACTATGCGCGGAGGGGCGGAGGGCTGTGGGGGAGGGGGGTTGTTGTGCTCTTTGTATCCCATCCTCGTCGCCACTTTTGTGTCTCGTTTCCGCCGATTGTCGTGGGTGTCGGTGAGAGAGACCCACACAGGGAAATAGGATGCACGTGTGTGCAGGTACGGAGGTGACCAGTCAGTGGGACAGCAGAAACTAGAAACACTAAGCTAGATTAGAACAAGTTGTATATTTCGTAGAAATAAGATAATACTTATCTTTTACAAAATTCAAGACTGCAGAATGTTGATACATAGTTGACCTAGAGAGAGGCCTGCCTACTGATGAGTCCTAGTGCCTATCCGATAGCCAAGTCTTAACTGGTGCTTATCTGATTCCCAAGTGGTCGATGCAGCAGTCGTGGCTACGAGCGGAGTTGCAGCAGAGGGCGCTCGTGGCTGACGTCGTAAGAATGCTGCGCCCTGCGTGCATGGCAGCGCGTGGCGAAAGTAGGTGGCGCGCAATTTATAGACTTGTGCGACACCACAGTGCTGACATCTAGTGCTGGAAATTACAAGTTTTTCCCGCCAAAAATATATTTGGAAAGGGCCAATAGTATTCAAGGAAAATTCAAAATTCAAATTCCCCAGGGGAATGACGTCATCCAAGATGGCGGCCAGTGGCGTCGATGACAAACAAAAGATGGGCCAATCTCACTATGCTGAAACCCCTATTGCTCCACTAATGACGTTTGAAATAGATGAAGATCGCAGTTAGCGCATCCCGAAACACAAGCGAGACTTATGGTTGAGTCCCATGACGTGCGCTAGCCCCGCGTTTCGCTTGTTTCAAGCATCTACTTCGCTACGCAATATCTCGTGATGTAATTGGAATGTTGCGATGCAACCAACGCCATTGTTTATGGGATTTGTCATGTTATAGATTGCTAATGAGATAATATAGGGTGTCCATTAAAAACAAATAAGTTTGTGTTAAAAAAATCACTCATGCTTTGGTTTTAGAATGTTTCAAAATATTTACTTTCATGAGCCTCTGCCTAACATCGATACCGCTGAAAGTCGTTTTACAATAGCTGTTGTTGTTCCAGAGATATTTTGAGTGAACAAGATAACTGGGACACCCTGTATAAGATGTCTGTGAGAGACGTCAAACGTGCTGTGGACCCCCCAAAACAAGTTATCATTATAAAAATAGTATCGAACATATTTAATATCGGTGGGAAAAGTGTATAGAGCTGCAAGGACATGGTTGTTGTTGTGGTCTTCAGTCCGCAGACTGGTTTGATGCAGCTCTCCACGCTATTCTGTCCTGTGCAAGTCTCTTCATCTGAGAATACGTTCGGCAACCTACATCCTTTTGAATCTGCTTACTATATTCGTCCCTCGGTCTCCCTCTACGATTTTTACCCCACACGCTTCCTTCTAATGCTAAGTTGAAAATTCCTTGATGTCTCAGAATGTGTCCAACTAATCTATCCCTTCTCTTAGTCAGGATATGCCAGAAACTCCTTTTCTCCCCGATTCGGTTAAGCACCTCTTCATTAGTTACGTGATCTACCCATCTAATTTTCATCATTCGTCTGTAGCACCACATTTCAAAAGCTTCTAACATCTTTTTATCTGAACTCTTAATCGTCCACGTTTCACTCCCATACAATGCAACACTCCATACAAATGCTTTAAGAAAGGACTTCCTAACATTTAAAGTAATACTGGACGTTAGCAAGTTTCGCTTCTTTAGGAACGTTTTTCTTCCCATAGCCATTCTGCATTTTATATCTTCTTTACTTCGGCCATCAGAAGTTATCTTGCTACCCAAATAACAAAATTCATCTACTACTTTTATTATCTCATTACCTAATCTAATTCCTTCAGCATCGCCTGATTTTCTGACATTACATTCCATTACCTTCGTTTTATTCTTGTTAATGTTCATCTTATATCTTCCTTTCAAGACACTGTCCATCCCATTCAATTGCTCTTCCAGATCTTTTGCGGTCTCTGACAGAATTACTATGTCATCGGCAAACCGCAGTGTATTTATTTCTTCTCCCTGCACTTTAATGCCCTCTCCAAATTTCTCCTTCCATTCCTTCACTGCCTGCTCAATGTACAGATTGAACAACATTGGGGAAAGGCTACAACCCTATCTTACTCCCTTCCCAACCTCTGCGTCCCTTTCTTGCCCTTCGACTGTAATAACCACTGTCTGGTTTTTGTATAGGTCGAATATAACTCTTCGCTCCCTATATTTTACCCCTGATACCTTCAGAACTTGGAAGAGTGTATTCCAGTCGACATTGTCAAAAGCTTTCTCCAAATCGACAAACGCTAAAAACGTAGGTTTGCCTTTCCTTAGCCTATCTCCTAAGATAAGTCGTAATGTGAGTATTGCCTCCCATGTTCCTACATTTATCCTAAATCCAAACTGATCTTCCCCGAGATCGGATTCCACAAGTTTTTCCATTCGTCTGTAAATAATTCGTGTTAGTATTTGCAACCATGACTTATTAAACTGATAGTTCTGAAAAAAATCCTTTTTTTCTAATATTCGCAGAATATATGACCTCAACTGCGATTGGACGCAGCTGAAAATGTGTACCCAGTCGGGATTCGAACCCGGGTCTCCTGCTTTCTAGACAGTTGCGCTGACCCCTACACCACTGTGGACACAGTGATCACCGCACCTGCAAGGACTACCCTAGCATGCCTCCCGTCAGATACAAATTCGCAGCTTCGCCCTGCCCACAGTACTCAAACTCGTAGTTATGAAACTAATTCCCGTAAGAGTAAGGGCTTCAAACTTGCCCACCCCTCCCCACTAACGATAGGATCATTGCCCGTCACCGGCATGTTATATATATACATGTGGCGTCTGTTCCGAAAGAGCAGACGTCACTTTTGACGAGAGGTGTGCTAGGGTAGTCCTTGCAGGTGCGGTGATCACTGTGTTCCCAGTGGTGTAGGGGACAGCGCAACTGCCTAGAAAGCAGGAGACCCGGGTTCGAATCCTGGCTGGGTACACATTTTCAGCTTGAAGTCAATCGCAGCCAATCGCAGTTGATGTCATATATTCTGTGAGTATTAAATAATAACAAGTGCAGGATCAAAAGTGACGTCTGCTCTTTCGGAACAGACGCCACATGTATATACTTTTTTTCTAAATTTTGTGTTTTCTATGTTGGTAGGGTACTTCTTCTGGGAAGGGCCTAGTAACAGCAGGCATAGCAGTGCAGTGTGTGCATGTGGCCGCAGGTACGTGGTGGTGCAGGAGGCGGGCGACCGGCAGCTGCTGCGCGAGTCTTGGCGGCTCTCGGTGGACAGCCGCCGCTACCTGATCGCGTTCGCCGCCTCCGAGCCGCTGCTGACGAGCGTCTGCCTCGGCGCCGCCTTCACGCAGCTCCAGTTCTCTAGCCGCGTGCTCGGCGTCAGCTTCACGTCGCCACCGGGAGGTCAGTTCACAAACCGTTACCTTATACCAGCGCCGGCTCATCGTTAACGGCCAGTGGAGCAAATTCTGTGCCATCGTTCTATCCCGACTATTTTTATCAGTAGAGTCGCACCTCGACGTATCGAATCTCTAGGGAAGACAAGATTAATTCCATACAAAAGGAGCAACTGAGCAAAACGTATAATGCATCTTCATGTTTTTGCGGCGCAATGACTTTTCAAAAAAGTTTCGGGCGTGCAGCCGCATAAAGTTGACTTCTTCTAATATTTCGGCTGAGTACCATCCAGCCATCTTCAGAGAGAGTCGAAGACTGACGTTCCAGGACCCGCATCGTGCTTGTTTATAAACGCGCGTATCGCGCTACTGCGCATGCGGCCATAGATATAAGGTACCAAAGACGTTACTCGGCGGCAAGGAACACAGACATACATTACTAGACTGGCAATGCCGTATTCAGTATCATTGGTGTCAATGAATTCTCGCCGTCATATTTCTATACTATAACGTGCGAGCAGACGTGTGTTTTATTACTGAAAACAGTCGTAAAAATATGAATGAACTGAGGTAACGACGCTGTCTTTAGAGTTTCGATATATGGTAAATTCGTTCGTTGTGTATGGCTGTAATTTTTCAGCTGAAATAAGCTTCGACACGTCCAGTAATGATTTGCATTGATTTGCTGTTATTAACCTGTTACCAATTTTATTCAACTTCGGATTTTCTTTCAGTAGTATGGTCATTATAAAATTGTTATTATAGCGGATAACACATACCCTTAATCTTCTAAGAATTCTTACGAAATCCACAGTCTGCTCTGAACACACACACACACGCGCGCGCGCGCGCGCGCGCGCTCGCGTACACTGATGAGTCCCGCTTCCTGTTTTCAGTAACCTGTTACCAGTTTCCATCAACTTCGGCTTCTCTTTTAATAGTATGAACGTTATAAATGTGCTATTTGTCATGGATAACACATATCTTTATTCTTCTTAGTGTTTTTAGGTAGCTACTTTTGCTGTACGTAACGGGAAAATTTTAGTTACCATCCCGGCGGCCTCTCATGATTATGTTGGCAACATCAACAAAACGGTAGAAAGTCTTTGTCATGATTTTAATATCATTAGGAACCCACACAGAGTGACGTGATTAGTATTTCGTACAAACGATGAAGTAAATAAATAAAGCCTTTCATGGTCGACGGTTGACAGGTTCTTGTATGTACTCCTCGTTCACTAATTAATTACCCACGTAAAACGAAGATTTCATGACAAAAGCTTTTTCGCAGTCACGCGATTGGCTAATATCAACGTCACCTGATTGACAACACAATCACGCCAGGACGGTAAGTAAAATTTCACCGTACATGTTTTTCTCGTAACACGATTCGACAATGTAGGCCTATGTGTTAAATTCAACTATTGCAGAAGTGTTAGCTCAAATGCAAATGATGTTCAAACCAACTAGTGAAGCTTAAAACGTCATATCGTGTCAGAAGATCGTAGTAGAACCGTACGGAAACTTTTTGACGTGAGGTAAGATGGCGGCATCAGGCTTCAGTCACAGAGGGACGTTTGCCAGTCTAGTAATGTATGTCTGTGGCAAAGAAGTACACGTATGTGTAAATTATGTCTGCGGCTGCTTGGTCGATTATCACGGAGAAATCGATGTGTTACGATCTGTGCTGTGGCGACGTCTTCGTTCACAAGAACCCTTTGAATCTGACCTTTCGTGCATAGGACAGACGACACGTACAGACCAGGAAAGATGCACGGAACACCAAAGGTATACCCGTCTCTTACAACCTAATAAATCGGCAGTGACAGAGCACTGTATTGGTACTGGACACTCCATGATGTACGAAAACGTCAAAATCTTAGCCTCCACTTCATCTTTCTGGGACTCAGTGGTGAAAGAAGCAAATGCAATTCGCTTTGGGACGAATTCAATTAATAGAGACAGCGGCTTCGGCTTATATAAATCTTGGAATCCGGCACTTTCTTTAATAAATTTACAAAGACGCCACCACAGCAGAGATCGTAACACATCGATTTCACCGCGATACTCGACCATGCAGCCACAGACATAATTTACACACACTTGTACTTCCTTGCCGCCGCGTAACGTCTTTGGCGCCTTGTATCTGTGACCGCATGCGCAGTAGCGCGGTGCGCGAGTTTATAAGCACAAAGCACGTGCTGGAACGTCAGTCTTCGATTCTCTCTGAAGATAGCTGGACAGTATTCAGCCGAAATATTAGAAGAAGTCAACTTTATGCGGCTGCATGCCCGAAACTTTTTTGAACGGAACGTATAATGTCCGTTGATTAAATTTTTTCAGGAGAAGCAAAGAACTGATATCTGATAATCTACTCAATAAAATTTTAAGCTCTTTTCACAGTTAGATCCGTTTTGAGGCACTGAATTAGAATATACCTTGCAAGAGATCAATTTCTTTTGTTAGGTTAGAAAATCCATTTATATTTCGAACAATATGCGTTTTGATCCGTCATATAGGACATTACACGTTTTGATGCGTGTTTAGTAGCGACCTGCATTACTTCACATTAACTTTTATATCTGAAAATGTTATATTAGACATTCGCACTTCACATTAGTTGTATCATTTATAATAACATAACATTAATGTTTACTTCAAGGAATATTAAAAAGTTTTTCGTTACTGTGAAAAACTGGATCAACACAACAATCTGTTACAGGCAGAATCTTATAGGGTACAGTAAATTTACTACATTTTGTCCGTTCCAGGTTCTTCATGTAATCAATCAAAATCAATATGTTCAGGAGTGAAGCTGCTGCATGGAACTTCTAAAGCCGACAAGAAAAAATTAAGTTGGTTTTCTTCTTTCTAATGTGTGCCAGTTTCCATTTCACGTTTTAATTTCTTCTTCATTCTTTTTCTTGTTCTACGATCTATACCATCCTTCCCAATAACCACACATTCTTTTTCTAAATCCATTGGGAACAATGCACACAAACCACAACGCTATACTGCCACTGTGCACTGCTAACAATAACGATTTGGCTCAAGTAGTCTCAAACAATGCCAGAAGGCGACAATGCCGTATAATGCTTTGAAGTATTGTAAGCCCTGTCACGTGTTAAACTTAAGAATATTGCCAAATTAGAGGAAAGGGAAGCAAAATGAAACGTTAACGGTGGGCATTATACGTTCTGATTTATTCAGTGATGTGGACAATATACATTTGGTTTTAACCATTCATTTTCACTCATGTTTGTAAATCTATCGGACCAAACTGCGTGGTCATCAGTCTGTAGCTTGCAAACTACTTAAACCTAGGTAAACTAACCTAAAGACAACACACACACACCCATGCCCCAGGGAGGACTCGGTCCTCCGACAGCGAATTCATTTTCAAAATACTATTTCAGTGTTGAAATATACAAATAGATTAAATCTGAATGAAGGAGCGTATAGCGCACATAAAATACGTATAATACTCGAGTAATCTGCGCACCTTTTGACGGGAGAAAAGGTCGATTTGTGTAGATGAGGATACCACCTGTCGGCTTTGAACAAGCACGCGAAGGCAGACATTCGTGTTAAAATTTTGCAACCATGACATATTAAACTGGTGGTTCTGTAAATTTCACACCTGTCTACACCTGCTTTCTTTGGAATGGGTTATTACATTTTTCTTAAGATCTGGGGATATGTTTAAATAATGTACTACATCGAACCTTAATTGCAGATCGTATGGGACACAATTTTGTAGGTAAATATAGACACAGCATAAAGACATTCGGTGTAATGCTATGGGTGTGTACTCTAAGTTTGTATAATCTACGTACATTTACCGACAATTATTTAAAAACAATTCTAACCAAAATCAAACATTTAGGATTAAAAAAAAATAAAAAATAAATAAATAAAAACCTTCCGTCTTTCGGAAGTTATTCGCCACCTAAGGCCTAAGGTATCTCTTTGTATAGACGATTTTTGTAACAGCCTACAGATATGTTTTTAACAAAAATAGAGCGCATTAGATAATAAATGTGATGTAACGGTAACGATCACCACAACTCAAAAATGGACTTATTTGTCCATCTTAACATATACTCTTTCGATGTCTAGATGTGTAACACAACAACAACAGCAGCAGAAAACAATCGTTACCTTAATCAATTTCTCTCTCTATGTGTGATTGTTGACTGCTTTACCTTATGTGTGATAGACACCACGGAAGCGGTAATCACAAGCAACGAATGATCTAGAGGAGAACTTCGTTTTAAAAATAAAAACGCGTAACAGTAATGTGTATACAGCCAACACCGCCTAGAAGACAAGGCCTCACAACTGGCCGTGCCTACGTCACACTTACAGGCCGCGGCCGCCAGCTCACTGGCTGGCCGCTGGGAACGCCCACCGTCGCGTAGCGGCTGGTCAGTCAGATGGCGGCCGCGGTCTGTAAAGGCGGGTCCACACTGAGCGCGCCCAGGGTTGCCAGGTGTGGCGATTTTTCGCATTCTTGGCTATCTTTTTCTTATAATAGTAGCCATTCTAGCAGTTTGGCGACTGGCGATTAAATTTGGCTATTAAAGGAATTGGTTGGCGATTTAATGGCTATTTTATTTTACTTCAAATACAACGAATGTAAAGCAATCACTCTTTAGACATTACGTCAACAATACCGGCTAAACTTAGGTAGAATGCTGGAGAAATGTACTCAACCAACACAAGTTAGCACAAATCTTTTCAAGTGTCATGGATGTGTGGGAGAGTGTCACAGAGATGTAAACAAACTCAGCTTACAGACTCTTGAAGATAGACGTAAACTACCTCACGTACTCTACTTACGATGGTTTGAGAACACACTTTAAATGATATCTCGAAGTATACTACAACACCGTATGCATGGCTCCTGCTGAGAACATGAGGATAAGATTATATAAATTACAGCACGCAAGGAGGCATTTAAACAGTAATTTTTTCCGCGTTCAACACAACAGAAATTCGTAACAATGATTTGCATAACAATGGTTTGCATAGTATAAATGTCGATGGAGAACTCGCGGTGATTTCCCTGTCGTTCTGATAGCTGATTTATCAGTGTGTCATGACGCATTATTACGAATTAAAGTCTATCTCACATCAAAGTATGGATTGCTTAGTGCATTATTATAAATTACCTCACCTCAAAATGTTCTAATGATTTTGTGTGTATTAAAGAAATGTTTGAAAGATTCAATAACTCTATTTAACATCTGTAAATATTTGTTTTTGAGAAGATGAAAGTGATTGGTAATCGAAACTATGCATGAGAACAACCCTTGTATAAGTTTGATAGAATGATTCTTCAACAGTTTTGTGTTGTAATTTTTGTAAGTTATGAAATTAATAAATGTGACAGTTAAATGTAACTGAATTTCTGGAGTCTCTCTGTTAATTTTACAATGTGACAATATTTTAACTGGCCTCATTGGTGGTATGTCTGGGTTCAGTTCTTGGATGGACTCAGTTAAATGTTTCTGTGAAGTACGAGTTTCCTTGGAAAGTCCAGTCTGATGTCTGCGAATGTGAGAGTACCACAGTTTGTGTTACTTTTTACTGAGTAACCAGCTTACTCCCTGACTTTCAGGATTATTATTGTCGAGTAACTTGCCATAATTAATACAGCATAATAATGTTAACAGATTAAAGGTTGCGATATTTGTCTATTTTTACTGATGAAAAGATGGTTATATTTTGGCATTTTATTGATGAAAAGATGGCGATATTTTGGCTACTTTTTGTTTAAAATTTGGCGACAGAGCACTGGGAAAACCTGGCAACTCTGAGCGCGCCGTGCCGCGCCGCGCTGCGAAAACCTGCTGTGCGCGGGTGTGCGCGTCCAGTGTGGACGGCGAACCGCACCGCGCCGCGCAGTGTTCCGCCTGTTGTCGGTACATCAAAGGGAGTGGCGCGTTTGCGCGCGCTCAGTTTAGACGGGGCTTCGGCTGGCGGGCGCGCTAGATTATTGCGTGCGTCAATTCGCGGTAACAGGTCGTGTGTTCTCGCGTAGTTGTCCTCGCTATGCACCGAGTGAGGTGGCGCAGTGGTAACACACTGGGCTCGCATTCGGGAGGATGGTGGTTCAAATCCACCTCCGGCCATTCAGATTTAGGTTTTCCGTGATTTCCCTAAATCACTCCAGGCAAATGCCGGGATGGTTCCTTTCAAAGGGCACGGCCGATTTCCTTCCCCATCCTTACCCAAAGAACCCGAGCTTAAGCTCCCACCTCTAATGACCACGCTGTCGACGGGGCGTTAAACGCAAATCTTCCTTCTTTCCTCGCTATGGAATGGGACCGGAAGCAAAGTGAAAGCGCAAAGTTATTGCCAGTCTCTCTTTGGTAGATATAGCACGTCTACAATTTGTGTCTTTCTTCATAATGTCTGGTTCGATCGCTTTCAACAGATATTCGAAGTCTTCGAAAGACATTCGATAAACGTTTTCGAACTGTCCACTGTCGCCTGCAAGTAGTTGACTGAAAAGATCATTTTCCTCGTGCAATACCCTACTCTTTAACACTGGGGTTACCCAATGACGACGATTCTTCCTTAACTGACGGTACGGCACAATAAATGCGGCACTCACAACCTTGGCTCGCTCCATCTTGAGACGTGCGCGCGCTCCAACTGGAACCACAGTGCGCGCCTCGGAACGGCGCGGTGCGGCGCGAACTGCGCCTTCTGCTGTGCTACAGCAGTGCGCGGGCTGCAGCGGCGCAGCGCAGCACGGCGCGGCGCGCTCAGTGTGGACTCGCCTTAAGTGTGACGTAGGCACGGCCAGTTGTGAGGCCTTGTCTTCTAGGCGGTGTTGATACAGCTCGATCTCCAATGTTATCACAAACAACATACACACAGTGTTCTCTTGGCAAGTTACATAAAACAATTGTTACAGTCCTATCGATAGACCGTCAGTGATGGCTGGCATGCTGCAGTTTCCCCATTGCACCGCAATGTGCGGAGTGAGGCGATTTACCACAATTGTGTATGCCGCAGCTGCTCGTGTGCGCCAGCTGGCTGAACTGGTCTGGTAGAACACGCTACCCATTTCACTCTGCTTACAGTTCTGTGAGATGTGTCACCTGAACATTCCTAAGTCACCTGAACATTCCTAATGGCCCAGTGGCGTAACTATGGGGGGAGGGGGGGGATGATTGGAAACTTGGGGTGTTTTACCAAAAGCTTTCATTGGATGGGAGTGAATTGGTTTCTTCAACAGGAGTGGTAGATGGTAGTCTGTCTGGAAACTGATTAATTTTGCTCGTCAAGCAGATCTATCCCACCCAAAGCCAAGTCCTAGTTACGCCACTGCTAATGGGCATGACTTCAGTGCTTTGATTTGGCCAAGTGCTCACCGTGACAACAGAGCATTCCATAATCCATATATACAGATGAACAATTCATACATATAGATAAATAACAAATACATTGGGGCCGTTCTAGGTCTTATATTTAAAACTAGCTGCGACTCAGATCTAAACAATAAAAACAATTTTTATCCTTGTGACACATAAGAAGTCACCAAAAAATAATAAGTATACATGTTGGTATTTTTACAATTGAATGTTACATTGCTAGCACCTATCAGTACAACTTATTCTAGTTATCACCACAGAGATAAGAATGGTTGAGCATGTATCAGTTACAATTAATTTTGTATTAATTTTATGTACAAGGGAAGAATGAGGGATTTCATTAGACTGTTTTTCTGTGTATGACAATGCTGTTTTTTTTTTTTTTGGACACCAGGTCCTATGCTTGGGTCTGTTGCAGCTGTGTCAGGTTAATGGCAAGATTAGAGAAAGAAATACCCAACACCCAACTAAACTACAGCTAGCTTGCGTACAAATCTTAATAATAAAACATCCATAGCCATTGAGGATACGATTAGGCCGATTGTGCATGTCACACAGATGAGTAGAGTGGCTTAATCTGCATCTCTTCAATGTAGCCTTCCACCACTCCTATCAGATCTGTCAGAGATGATGTTGTAACTTCCCCTACCTCTCTCAAGAAACCTTGACATTGAGCCCTGCTCTCCGTCAAACCAGTCACTCTCTTTAGTGGCGTCAGTGTTACGTATTTCGATGTGAGCTCGTTAACGACAAGAACATGGTAGTATCCAAAATTAGTTCATGACAACAGTACAAGCAAGTCTGCAGTGGCAAGATGCCGCACTCCCTTAGGATTAATTGGGTATGGCGGACCTCTCATAATCACGGTGATATGCTTCACCTTCCAGCGTGGCTTACACACAGATAGCCCTCTCCTGACGAAGTTCTCCATATTTTTGAAGTAGACTATGGCCCTCAGCTTTAAGAAACAATTTTGGAGCACGAAGTGTGGGTACAACAGATGGGTGTGTCAGACAATTTTATTGATAACCTCCTCTGGAACGCAGGACCTCACAGAGTTCTCAAAGACATCTCTTGCTTTACGTAGAAGAAGGAGAAGTGTTCCTCTTCTAATGGTGTGATGGCTATTACGTTTGTTTCACCAGGTATGTGCGTGATAGAGATATCAAATTCTTGGAAGCCAGTGTTCAGGAGGTGAGCCTTTTGTCCCTTAATTTGGTCATCACTAGGAAATCTAGAGTCTTGTGGTCCGTATATGTACAAATTATGCGTCCATATTGGAAGAATCTAAACTTACCAAATCCCCAAACGACTGCCAAAACGTCAAGTCCCAGGACTTAATAATTCTTTTCGCATTTCCTTAGGACACGACTACCAAATGCAATGGTCTTGTGTACCAAGTTATTTCCTTTCACGTACCTTTGGAAGACCATTACGCCTAAACCAGCATAGGAATGTCAGTGGTCATGCAGAATTCCTCCTCTAAATTAGGGAGCGACAGGATCGGTGCCTGTACCAATGCTTCCTTGAGGGTTTGGAAGTCTTCCTCCACCTCTTCATCCTATGACTATGGTAACTTCTTTCTCATAATGTAGCATAGCTTGGGGGTTGCTAATTTGGTGACATGTAGGAATATTTTTAAAAGAAACATTACTACGACCAGGAATCTTTGTAGTTGTCATTTGTTGGTAGGCCGTGCAAAGGTTTTAGTGCTTCTAGTTTCTTCAGATCAGACGCACTGCCTTCTCCTGTAATGACGTGTCCCGAGAATTTTACCACAGAGGCGCTCACGGACGATTTATTTACGGTGGGGTCATTTTTTATGTACAAAAATATTGTTATTTCCATCGCGTGAGGCCTGTATTGGGCGTAGCCTTGCAATTTAGCTTTTCATTTGTTGAAGATTTTTCATTTCTGGTCCATACCGTGAGAAAAAAAACTATGATGGTAGGTGCAAAGCCTCTCCATATACAGGGTGTGTCATCTAACGCTGCTACCTCAAATATCTCTGGAACGACAAAAGATATTCAAAAACGGTTTTCACCAGCATGAACGTACGGCAGGGGCCTAAGAAACTAAATACTATGCGAAATTTTAAAACGTTTACAAATACTATTTTCAACACAAACTTGAGTATTTTTAAATGGACAACCCCTATTTTTCGCACGCAATCAATAGCATAAAAAATCACATAAACAATGGCGTTTATTGCATCGCAATACGCCAATTACATCCCGTGATATTGCAACTCGAAGTTGACGCTTGAAATAAATTAAGCGTACAGCTAGCGCATGTCCTGAGACTCAAGCGTGAACCTCAGACTGTCTATGTCAGGGGCTAACACAATGGGAAGGTAAGAACAATTCACAAAAAAGAACAAGAAACACTTCCAACGCAAAGTTACGTTTTTCACTTTGTAAATGTATGTTTAGTGTAACTAAATTACAAGTTGTTGTTGTTATGGTCTTCAGTCCGGAGACTGGTTTGATGCAGCTCTCCACCCTACTCTATCCTGAGCAAGCCTTTTCATCTCCTCATAAGAACGACAACCCACATCTATTTGAATCTGCTTACTATACGCGTCTCTTGGCCTCCCTCTGCGATTTTTACCCCACACACTTCCCTCCAATGCTAAATTTACGATTCCTCGATGTCTAAGAATGTGTCCTACCAAGCGATCCCTTCTTTTAGTCAGGGTATGCCAAAAACTCCTTTTCTCGCCAATTCTGTTCAGTACCTCTTCATTAGTTATGTGATCTACCCACCTAATCTTCAGCATTCTTCTGTAGCACCACATTTCAAAAGCCTCTATTCTCTTCCTGTCCGCACTGCTTATCGTCCATGTTTCACTCCCGTACAAGGCAACACTCCACACAAATGCCTTCAGAAAAGACTTCCTTACACTTAAATTAATATTCGATGTTAGCAAATTTCTCTTTTTCAAAAATGCTTTTCTTCCCATTGCCATTCTGGTTTTTATATCCTCTGTACTGCGACCATCGCATGTTATTTTACTACCCAAGTAACAAAACTCATCTACCACCTTCATTGTTTCGTTACCTAATCTAATTCCTTCACCATCGCCTGATTTTCTAAGACCGCATTCCATTATTTTTGTTTTGCTCTTGTTAATGTTCATTTTGTACGCTCTCTTCAACACACTGTCCATTCCATTCAACTGCTCTTCCAGGTCGTTCGCTGTCTCTGACAGAATTACAATGTCATCAGCAAAACGCAATGTTTTTATTTCTTCCCCTTGAACTTTAATCCCTATTCCAAATTTTTCCTTGCTTTCCTTCATCGCCTGCTCAATGTACAAATTGAATAACATCGGAGAAAGGCTACAACCCTGTCTTACTCCCTTCCCAACTGATGCTTCCCTTTCATGCCCTTCGAGTCTAATAACTGCGGTCTGGCTTTTGTACAAGTTGTAGATAACTCTCCTTTCCCTGTATTTTACCCCTGCTGACTTCAGAATTTGAAAGAGTGTAGTCCAGTCAACATTGTCAAACGCTTTCTCCAAATCTACAAAGGCTAAAAATGTAGATTTGCCTTTCCTTAATCTATCTTCTAAGATAAGCCGTAAAGTGAGTATTGCCTCCCGTGTTCCTACGTTCCTCCTGAATCCAAACTGATCTTCCCCTAGGTCAGCTTCTACCAGCTTTTCCATTCTCCTGTAGATAATTCGTGTTAAAATTTTACAACCATGACTTATCAAACTGATGGTTCTGTAATTTTCACACCTGTCTGCACCTGATTTCTTTGGAATGGGGATTATTACATTTTTCTTAAAGTCTGAGGGTATTTCGCCTGTCTCGTACATCCTACACACCAGTTCAAATAGTTTTGTCATGGCTGGCTCTCCCAGAGACTTTAGTAGCTCTGAGGGTATGTCATCTACTCCTGGGGCCTTGTTCCGACCTAGGTCTTTCAGGGCTCTGTCAAATTCATCTCTCAGTATAATATCTCATATTTCATCTTGATCTACTTCCTCTTCCCTTCCTACAACATCGTCTCTCAGTTCATTTCCTTTGTAGAGCTGCTCTATGTACTCTTTCCACCTTTCAGCCTTCCCTTCTTTGCTGAGAACTGGTTTCCCATCTGAGTTCTTGATATTTGTAGAATTGCTTTTCTTGTCCCCAAATGTCTCTCTGATTTTCCTGTAGGCGGTATCTACTTTTCCCCTTCTTATACATTCTTCTAAAGATTTGCATTTGGCTTCTAGCCACTCCTGCTTAGCCATTTTGCACTTCCTATCAATCTCATTTCTTAGTCGTCTGTACTCCATTTTGCCTGTTTCATTTACTGCATTTTTATATTTTCTCCTTTCATCAATTAAATTTAGTATTTCCTGTGTTATCCAAGGATTTTTTGCAGGTCTTGCCTTTCTACCTATTTTGTCCTCTGCTGCCTTCACTATTTCATCTCTCAAAGCTACCCATTCCTCTTCTACTGTTTTATTTCCCCCTGTTTCTGTCAATTGTTGCCTAAATCTCCCTCTGAAATTCTCCAGAACTTCACTTTCCTTCAATTTATCTAGGTTCCATCTCCTTATTTTCCTACCTTTCTGCAGTTTTTTCAGTTTCAGCCTACAGTTCATGACTAACAAGTTATGGTCAGAGTCTATATCTGCCCCTGGGTATGTCTTGCAGTTAATAACCTGATTCCGGAATCTATGTTTTACCATTATAAAATCTATCTGATACCTTCCAGTGTCTCCTGGTCTCTTCCACGTATACAACCTTCTTTTGTGATTCTTAAACCACGTGTTTGTTATGATTAAATTATGTTCCGTGCAAAATTCTACCAGGCGACTTCCTCTTTCATTCCTTCTGCCCAGTCCATATTCACCTACTATTTTTCCTTCTCTTCCTTTTCCTACTACCGAATTCCAGTCTCCCATCACAATTAAGTTTTCCTCTCCCTTAACTGTCTGAATAATTTCCTTTAGCTCCTCATATATTTCTTCTATATCCTCATCATCGGCAGAGCTAGTTGGCATATAAACCTGTACTACTGTTGTCGGTGTTGGCTTCGTATCTATCTTGACAATGATAATGCGATCACTGCGCTGCTCATAGTAGTTTACCCGCATTGCTATTTTCTTATTCATTATCAGTCCTACTCCTGTGATACCCCCAACTGATTTTGTATTTATAATCCTGTACTCACCTGACCAGAAATCCTGTTCATCCTGCCACCGAACTTCACTAATCCCCACTATATCTAACTTCAACCTATCCATTTCCCTTTTTAAATTTTCTAATTTTCCTACCCGATTAAGGGATCTAACATTCCACGCTCCGATCCGTAGAATGCCAGTATTGTCTTTCCTGATGATAACATCCTCCTGAGTAGTCCCCGCCCGGAGATCCGAATGGGGGACTATTTTACCTCCGGAATATTTTACCCTTGAGGATGCCATCATCATATTTTCATACAGTAGAGCTGCATGTCCTCGGGAAAAGTAACGGCTGTAGTTTCCCCTTGCTTTCAGCCGTTCGCAGTAACCGTGTGGCAAAGCCACATTAGCTGATGTTACAAGGCCAGCTCAGTCAATCATCTAGACTGTTGCAATTAGAGCTACAATTAGAGATAACATACATGGTTTCATTGTTCTAAACACATTTACTAGTACTATGTCACCCAGAGAAACTGTATTGCTTTGCATTACATTCAGCATTGAAAATACACCCACATCTTGAGCATTGAAACTGTGGTACGTCAACATATGTTCGAAGTGCCGTGCCGTTATGCAATATGTAGCTTGTAATGGATAGCAACGGCGTCACAGTTTCTGACGTAATGTATCGCATGTAGTACTGTGCTCAGAGCAGGGGTTGCCTGCATTGGCGCCTGTATCCTGCTCTAAACAAACCAATATCACCACGGCACGCTCTATCTTCAGTGTACTTGTGTCTCCTAATCCGCTCTGCTGAACTGCTCTCAAACTGTTACATTTGCCTTCATCTAGTCAATATTCCGACCTTCAGTAATGAAGAAAAACTAGATATTATTTTAATTTATGGCGAATGTCACAGAAATGCAACAGTAGCTTTGGCACTGTGTGCTGAACGCTACCTAGATCGGCGGTGTCCGTCACGTCGAACCATTGGCAACATCTGCAAGACACTCACGGAAACAGGAAGTTGGACTCCCACAAAACGTCGACGTACAACGCCAGAGACTGGCAATGGAAACGAAATTGCTGTTCTGACTGCTGTAGCGCACAATGCTAAGGTGGGTGTACGACAGATTTCATGAGATGTAGGAATAAGCTACAGTAGTGTGCGCAGAATCTTGCATCGGCATCGGTTTCATACGTTCCATATCTCACTGCACCAAGAACTGTACGGGAATGACTTTTCATCCCGCATTAAATTTTGTCATTTTGCACTTAAGCAGTTGCAAGGTAATCCAGTATTCCTAAGCAATACGTTGTTTAAGGACGAGGCTTCATTTACAGATCATGGGAATGTGAATCTGCGGAACATGCACTACTGGTCCGTGCAAAATCCTCACTGGATTCGCCAAGTTGCTCATCAACGACAGTGGAGTGTCAATGTTTGGTGCGGCATCATTGCTGACTGTATTGTAGGTCCCTATTTTTACCGTGGGACATTAAATGGACAGCGATATGCATCATTTCTTCAACACACACTACCGCTCCTCATGGAGGATCTGGGATTGGAAACTCGACTGTCAATTTTGTTCCAACATGATGGATGTCCCGAACACACTGCAAAAGTTGCCAGAGACGTTCTAGATGCGACATTTACAAATAGGTGGATTGGGCGGGGAGGTACTGTGCGATGGCCAGCACGGTCCCCTGACTTGATGCCATTAGACTTCTTTCTCTGGGGCGCAGTGAGAGTCAGTGTGTATCAAGAACCCCCAACGACAGTAGAGGATATGCAACATCGTATTACTGCGGCCTGTGTGGCAATAACTGTAGAAACTCTACAAATGTGTTTAGAACAGTGAAACCATGTGTCTTAGGGCCTATCTCTAATTGTAGCTCTACTTGTAATTTCGTTACAATAAACATACATTTACAATGTGAAAACGTAACTTTGCGATGGAAGTGTTTCTTGTTTATTTTTGTGGATTGTTATTAACCTTCCCATTGTGTGAGCCCCTGACATAGGCAGCGTGAGATTCACGCTTGAGTCTCAGGACGTGCGCTTAATTTATTTCAAGCGTCAACTTCGCGTCGCAATATCTCGGGATGTAATTGGCGTATTGCGATGCAATAAACGCCACTGTTTATGTGAATTTTTATGCTATTGATTGCATACGAAAAAATAGGGGGTGTTCATTAAAAAAAACAAGTTTGTGTTGAAAATAGTATTTGTAAACGTTTTAAAATTTCGCATAGTATTTAGTTTCTTAGGCCCCTGCCGTACGTTCATGCTGGTGAAAACCGTTTCTGAATATCTTTTATCGTACCAGAGATATTTGAGGTGGCAGCGTTAGGTGAGACACCCTGTATATCATCTCTGCTGTGGAAGCCCCATAGCATGCTGTAGGGAGACCCAATAAAACTAATGGGAGTCCAGAGTTCGAGTGCCTTTAAGGCAGATGAGTGCAGCTCTTAACGTTCTGTGCTATCTCTCTACCATACCGCTGCTAGTGCTCCGATGGTGCCAAAATCCGCACAGTTTGGACAGCTCGAGGAACAGATTTTACTTGAACTCCCTACGCTGACTTCTTGTAACATGCAGAGGGCAACGGAACTGTGCTATCCATTTTGCTAAAAGGGTTTTCGGCTACCTTTCGAATTTTCTACATACGCTGGTTTAGTTTAGCCTCAGACACAGCAGGATAGGTCAGTAAAGGATGAGAAGCATCTGTACTTTTTTTTTTTTTTTTTTTTTTTTTTTTTTTTTTTTTTTTCGGGGGAGGGGGCCTTGTCCCCAGCAGTGAGGAATCCCAAACCACTGTCAGCAGAAGATCGATTGCTGTCCTCTTCAACAAGCCAGATAACAGTTCATTGATTTTGTTATGTATTAAAAGAATCTACGAAAACTAAAATCAGTCGGCTAGACCAAACTACCCGCCCGATTTCCTTCATTTTTGTTTTAAACGGGAGGTATTCATTCACAGATTTGTCATCAAGTTTCAGAATTTACATAACTCTCGCCTTCCTTTTTCTATACTCAAACGCGATTTCTTTCTGTATATTTCTTATGGGGATGTCCTTGCTGTAAACTAAAGTCAGTCGGTCAGGCTGTTCTATCCGACCGATTTCCTTCATTTTTTCTTTAAACAGAAGGCATTCATTCGCTGAATTGTCATTAAGTACCAGAATTAACTTAAGTCTCTCCATCCTTTATTTGTATTCAAACGCGGTACCCTTTTGTCTTTGCCATTAATATTTTAATCGGTTAGTTTACGTTATCTTCTGTTCTAATTAAGGTACGCAGTTATTTTTGACCTAACAACACTCAGCGGATCAAGCTCTTTCATCTGCGCTTTTAAGCACTTGCTTTGATGGATTCTGAAGAAATCTATGCATGAACATTCAACTTTACTTCCATTTTTTCCCAGCATTTTGTCATTCCACTAACGGTGCGAAGTATTCGCACTGGTCCTCTTAATCAGAACTATGAGTTTTAACTCAGTACGTTTCCCATGGGTTTACTGAGAGAGTTTTTTAAATGTTTAATTTAATTTATTTCATTATTATTATTTTCCTTTTTTTCTTTTATTTTATTTTACTTTTCTTTATTTTTTGTTTTATTTTATTTATTTTTTTGTTTTTGTGGAAAGTATTTCTTAAATCAGCATGTATCTCCCACATATCTACTACGATACAAGTTAGAACAAGACCAATTTTTTTATTTCAGTTTTATTTTTCACGTGTTTTTTAATATCGTAATCACAAGATCCATAACTTCAAAAACTTGTCATCTTCTTCGCTCATAAGGTACAGTTCGGTTCGGTTGGTAGCCGGGCGTCGCGCTGTGTGCAGATGGGTGTCGTCAGTTTCATGCAGCAGGTACAGTCTGGTTCTGTCCCTCCTCTGGTGTCCCAATGGATGTGACTTATAACGGCTTCAGCAGCTGCATCTGCAATCAGAGGGTGAAGTTAGCAACAGAATACGTGGAGTGTTGCTTAAGATGTCAGCCACCGCGGTATTATTCCGAGTGTCTGGAAAATGCTTCAACACCGTCACCTTCTAAAGCTTATAGACTTCCAGCGACTTAGACGCAATTGCGACTTACTTTTCGTACTTGGATAAATGAAACACACTGAAACAAAAATGAAGAATCAGTATAAATGAGCAATAGGTTACTTAATTCAGTTCGTGAAGAGTACCAGCAGACCCCACTCCCAATATCGACGCCGTCACCCCGTCAGCTTCTGCTCAATCAGTGACTTTCTCACGGCTACAGCGCCGTCGTCTTTCCAACGGTGCTCGACTGGAAAAACGAAAAAGAGCGGAAATGAGGAACGTTCATTAAAAGTCTTCAGATTTCACAACTTCTCAAACACCAACACATACCTTCTGATCATGCACCAGTGGCCACGACGACGCCACCTCCTTGGCTGTGGCGCTGTCAGTGACTTTCACGGCTGCGGCGACGTTGTCTTTCCAAAAGTGCTCGACTGAAAAAAAAAAAAAGTAATAAACAGTGGCACGGCGACAGTTCGTTTCTCTGTTCTTGATAAATAATACTTTCTGAAACAGAAATGAGTGTAAATTGGCGAGAGTATACTGTGACTCATGAAGATCTGAAATGTGTTTAAGACCACAGCATACCTTCTAGTCGTTCGGAAACATCTTCGCTGTCGCTACTTCCTCAGATCGTGTGCTTCCAGCAACTTTTACACAGTGGCTGCGTAGTCGCGTTGCTCAAATAAATTATGACCTCTGTAAATAAAAATAGTGTGAATGAACTAGTGTTCGTTGCAAGTCCTAAACAATATGTACAAGCTTAAATACGACGACGTACCTTTTGATCATTCGCAGATAGCGTCGACGTCGCCACCTCCAAAGCTGGGTGTTTCTTATACAGAGCCATCTACAAGGATGCAGCGCCATTCAGATACGCTGTCTTCTGCAACCACGCTGTCTGCTCGCGTCGACCTCTGTAGGAACTGATGTCTAAACCGCCGTCGGCCGCGGTGGCCGCGGGGACTGAGGCGCTCCAGTCACGGTCTGCACGGCCACTACGGTCGGGGGTTCGAATCCCCCCTCGGGCATGGATATTTGTGCCGTCCTTAGTATAAGGTAGTTCGTAAGTAGTTTGTAAGTTTAGGGACTGATGACCCCGTAGTTAACTCCCATAAGCTCTACAAACATTTGAACATTTGAATTTCTAAACCGCCCAGTGTCATTCCTTATATACAAGTGTAACAATGTTAAGCGTGGTTCCCGAGGAAACACTTTCTGACGTAGTTCCTTCACCTATTGTCGACAACAATTCCAAATGTATGTATCAAAACTACACCATCATTCGAGATAGATGGAGCCATGAAACGTACACTGCTTCGGGCACTCTTTCTCTATTGCTAGCTTAGACAAAAATAAATAAATAAATAAATAAAATGAAATTATAAAAAAATCATGATTTCGTTCGCCTGATCGATTATACGCAACTTGCAGACACCATTATGGGCCCTGCGAATGTACCCTCTTACTTATAATTGTTCCAAAGCGGTCCTCGCATTTGACAAGGCTGCACACAAGCACCGTGCACAGTCTTATTTACACTAAAATTCCTGACATACGGACCAGTCCTTCAAGCAACAAAGTATCATTCGGATGGAACTACTTATTTCTGAATACTAGTCTGCTTATTCAAATTTCGTGGCTTATTTTCACAAAGACGGGTACCTCCAACCACTTTCTAGCGTAGTATTCTTTTATATCTTGGAGGACAAAAGAACAGTAAGTTCCATCTCTCTTTCTTCTCACTTTACGTTATGAACCTATACTTCACGTACTAGGAGTCACCGTAGTACTGCCAACAGCCCTCTGGTGAAGAACTCAGAAGGTCAAATATTCAAACATTTCCAGGTTAACCCACTTGAATCCAATTGTTCCTAAGGAACTCCTTACAGTGTTATCGATTGGTACAGCTGGACCAATGCCTCGAGCACGAGGTGGTGCCAAGCACATAGTGGCTATATATGACGTATTTAGTAAATACATATGCATGTGCGCCACGAAAACAATAACTTCCGGTTCGATAATTAAAAGTATCACGGAAGATTATTTTGCCAGAGTGGGTAAACCAAAAGCCGTTATAACTGACAATGTTACAAACTTAAGATTATGGAAAAATTTTCTCAAGGAAAACATTAGGCACATCCTGGTTTCACTTTATATACAGAAGCAGTCCGGTTGAAAGGATATTTAAAAATTCAACCGATTCATGAGAACCTACGCACCCAACAAACAAAATAAATGGGTAGAATTTATAACACCTTTCTTGCAAATTGTAAATAATCTTCCTCACCCATCCATCCGTTTCACACCCTCACAGTTAATTTATTCCGAAATTGGTGATGACGAATGATGAAAGCCTCTACCTAGGATAGCTATACCTATTGTTAGAATGGAGGACAGGATTAGACAAGCATCCGAGAGCTAATAAATTGCCGGCCGCGGTGGCCGAGGTGACTGAGGCGCTCCAGTCACGGTCAGCACGGCCACTACGGTCGGGGGTTCGGATCCCCCCTAGGGCATGGATATTTGTGACATCCTAGTTCGTAAGTAGTTTGTAAGTTTAGGGACTGATGACCCCGTAGTTAAGTCCCATAAGCTTAACAAACATTTGAACATTTTGAGCTAATAAATTACGAAAGTTAAATTGAAAGTCGTAGCTAGCATACATAGGACCAATTGTTATCAGAATTCCATATCCCGGGAAGCTATTTATTGGTGTATCCAGGTTCGGAAAGAATTAAAGGTTTACAGCCTCATAAAGATCTAAACCCATGCATACAATAATAACAGGACATGACACACCCAGCGATGTAGACAGTAACACATTGCATGCCTGTGTCAGATCGGTACGCGCCCTAGAAATGTTTATATCAGTTCAGTTGCTCTGAGACGTGAAATTTTAGTTAGCAGTAATGTTGATAATCATTGAGTCTCGGGAGCGAACAATTGTCGGCTACTCGCCGGCACCTGACAACTGAAAAACTCATACTCTAGCAAAGAGCTTATTCAATTGTGGGGGCATGGCAACTTTGACACAGACCATGTAAAATAAATAGTTCAGTTGAAACAACAACGCGATACCGGCGTTCAAATATGCTATTGCATTAATAAACAGAAAAAATCTATAGGTAGAACGAAAATTTATGTAGAAGCTCTAATGAGCAATAACAAACAATAAAACCGAAACTATTTACAAAATATTGACAGACGGAACAAAAATTTACACGATATATACAAACCCAAAGCTAGATCTACAACGCGATATAAGACTAACTAAACCAATAACAGACTTATCAGATAAATAAATATATGTATCACGTATATTAATAAAACTAACGACTAAAACGATTCCTTACAGCTAGCCGGACTTAATTACTTTAAAAACATAAATAAACTGTACTAGTAACGATGATTAAAAGAGTAAACAGTAACGATATACTAACCTAATTAAAAAATTGATGCGATATAAACTAACCTACAGCGCGACTTACAATTAAGAGAATTAAAGCTTAAATAAAGAAATAAAATAAAACAAGAACGAACATAATTGCTGTAAAGTAAGGCAAGGGTAATGGATCTCTGAATACTGAATTCCCTAACCATTTCCCCACTGGGGAGACCCATGCACTTAACTGCAACTACCATTCCGCTATCTAAGTCGTGTGTCATAATGACGTCGGAAACCTTTTCACATGAATCACCGTAGTAAAAATGATAGACCAGCCAATGCACGGCCCATTTACACCTTGTGTACGATATACTGCCGTCATTTTTTCCCTATGGTATCGCTATCTCATTACTTTCGTCAGGCCTTTCTATGACTTTGTGTGCCGGCCGCAGTGGCCGAGCGTTCTGCGGCGCGCCAGTCACGTTCTGCACGGCCACTACGGTCGGGGGTTCGAATCCCCCCTCGGGCATGGATATTTGTGCCGTCCTTAGTATTAGCTAGTTCATAAGTAGTTCGTAAGTTTAGGGACTGATGATCCCGTAGTTAAGTCCCATAAGCTCTACAAACATTTGAACTTTTTTTATGAATATTGTCCACAGGGTAGTTGGCCCACGACCGTTTGAACCTAAATAGTCCTGATATTGTAGTTGGGGCAGAGTCGATGTCCAAAGCTGCTCCCTGACGTTTTCTGTCGAATATGTATATGGGGACTTGGGAGTATCAGTAGGGTGACCAGACGTCCCGTATTTTACGGGGGCGTCTCTTATTTATCTTAAACATCCCGTTCCCGACGAAATACATACGGTATGTCTATTGACCCGTTTTTAATAACTGCCCCGTATATTTTGAAATAATGTATTTTTAAGCAATTTGTATCGTAACCAGGGGGAGAACAAATGTAGTCATATTCAAAAAATAATAATAAATTACTTTCAAACTAAAGTTGAATGAGGCACGATTTTTGAAGTTCTTTGGTTGCTACTATGTAATGCTTTCACATGGCATGTGAAGCCTCATTGTGTTGTGTAGGCGTTAATAACATCGCGATGGATCACTGGAAATCCAGAAGACCATTAAGAAGCTGAGGATGATCAGTTTCTTTCTTTTTTTGTTTCGATGCCAATACCGTTTTCATTACACCACGAGCAGTTTACCACTTTCCGTTCCCATGTGAATTTGTGGATTGTCTACTGCCTAGATGTTGCCGTGTTTAGAAATGGGATTTAACTGATCACAGTTTACCTTACCTGCTATAGAACGAGACGCATCAAAAAGTAAGTTTCCCTTTTATTTTATTTTTTTGAAAGGACAACATAGTTATGAAAAACAGTATTTGCAGAAACAGTGTTAGAGCAATTTTTTAATATAGTCAGCAAAAGAAAAATGGTCAAATGTTTGTAAACATAAGGGACCAAACGGCTCAGCTCATCAGTCCCTAGACCCACAAACTTCTTTAACTGAAACTGACTCATGATAAAGACAACACACTCGCATCCATGTCGTAAGGACGACGAACGTCTGACGGGAGTGCCCGCACAATGTCGCCTCATACCATGTAATTTCCGCGTGGCTCAGACAAAGAACTGACAAGGAGACCACATGGATATCAGATTTTAGAATTTTTTATATTTATGGTACGTGAAAGTCAAAAGTTAAATGACAATCAGCCAAAGCCATTCGTCGCAACTGTCAAAAATTTTCGAGAAAATCGACTTTGAAGTTTTTCAAGTACACGTACGTACCGATAATAAACACATTCGCTTTATCTGTCGCTGTGGCTCAGGCGGTTGCCGGGCGTCGTGGTTTAGCCAGGAACACATGAATCAACAGCGAACAAACACGATCGGCGACTGCAAGGAACAGGACTACCCATAGGAAAAAGAAAAAAAAAAAAAAAAAAAAAAAAAAAGTGGTAGTATTCTAGACTTACAACCATAGGTTAATAATGATGGTTTCAATAAAAATAAACTTAAGTTACATTTTTATAGTATTGCTTTACTATTAGTTGACGACGGTAGTCTTCAATTGTTTAGTTTGTGAAAGGTACGACACTGTTTTTGGAAATTCATCTCCGTAGCTACTAATGGCTTTCCAAGGAACTAACCTATGCAATCATCGTTTTAGGTGACGACAAGGTGTTGAGCTTGTCGATATAAACATCAACAAAAACTGACGCCTGACACAACACATGGAACTAGAGATCTCAAAATATTTTATATAACTGAATTCGAAAACAGCGAAATAAATACTTGTCGCCGCCCGCGGTGGCCGAGGGAACCTGAGGCGATCCAGTCACGGTCTGCACGGTCACTACAGTCGGGGGTTCGAATCCCTCCTCGGACATGGATATTTGTGCCGTCCTAGTTCGTAAGTAGTTCATAAGTAGTTTGTAAGTTTAGGGACTGATGACCCCGTAGTTAAGTCCCATAAGCTTAACAAACATTTGATTTTGAAATACTTGTCAAATTGGCATTCGAGCCACCGACTGGTACTTACGTGTACTTGCAAATCTTCAAAATGGATTTTCTCGAGATTTTTTTAGAGTTGCGTCGAATGGCTTTGGCTGATTGTTATTTGAGTTCTAAACCTTGGCCGCGAGGAAGTAGTCGAGCTGTCTGGAGCGCCACGTTACAGATAGCGCGGCCTCCCGCGTCGGAGGTTCGAATCCTCCTACGGGCATGGATGTTTGTGTTTCTTTAGTATAAGTTAGTTCATAAGTAGTTTGTAAGTTTAGGGACTGATGACCCCGCAGTTAAGTCCCATAAGCTTTACAAACATTTGAAATTTTTTCCCCCTAAATCTTGTGTGCTTACACGGAGTAAATCTATCCTCAGGTTCATAGCTACCCAGAAAGGACTGGGTAAAACTGAAGAGTCCGGATAAACAACTGCAGATGTGTTGACACCTTATATAGATGGGGTTATGGGCAATCCCCCTCATGCGTTTGCGGTACACCTCGACAAACTGTGAATCACATTGTTATGAACTGTAAGCTCAGAGCCTTTCAAGGGGAGTGGAATGGTTTCCCACTTCTACGCCCTCAGCACTGGACTGGATTAAACATCTAGACATCAACCTATGAAAGCCTCCTATTTGTATTAATTTATATCCATTTGTTATTATTTTAGTTCGATTATACACATTTGTATTGTCACATACATATTCGACACGATTGTTAGAGTATCATATTTGTATATGATTGCTATGTATTATATTTTTTATATATTATCTTTGTAATTGCTTACAGCTCTCATGTAATGCTATACGACAAATAAAATTTGTGTTCTGAACTTCACGTACCATAAATATAAAGAAATTCTAAAATCCGAAACCCATGTGGTCTCCTTGTGACACACTTGTCATATCGTGGGATCACTTTTGTATGTCGTATAGGTCTGCCGCGTGAAAGCAGCGTTTGTCACTCTTCTAAAGCTCTTACTGTGAAACAATGCAGAAAATGCTACGTGCTGTTCCGAACGAGAGGCGTGGACTACTTACTGCAGGTGTGCTGATCCGTGACAGTTCTCGCCTCCACACTGCTCGGAGCACAGAAAGCACTTTTCTTGTCCAGTACTAGGATGGCCAGATATCCTACATTTCGGACGATACTCCTTTTATATATATATAAAGTCTTATCCTGCGGCCTGCCACAACGGCACAAAATCTGAAAAATATCCTGCATTTCAGTATTATCCTGCGAAATTCGATTATCGTCTTATTCAAGAGATATCAGCAATTATACAGTTAATGAACAAGACCTTTTGTGGAGGAAAGGATGCGAGAGGGTCCAATGCGATATACGAGGATCGCGCGCGTTAGCTTGCGCTGTTGCATCACACTGTGAGACGTGCCTACCTCTAACTTGTCCACTACTCCGGCACACTGCATGTGCAACAGATTGAAATGAAATCACAGGTAAACACTACGCCACCTGGGGTAAAGTGAATCAGCCGGTTTTTGCAAGTTTGGTTGATACTGTTATCTTGTCTAGGGGACGAATAAAAAAAAAAAAAAAATAAATAAATAAATAAAAAAAAAAAAAAATAAAAAAAAATTAAAGTTCACGCATAAATACACAAAACAGTTGAATTAAATAAAAACAATGTTCACTACCAGGCAAGGTTACGTAAAATATAGTCACTTACGAGTGTTTGCATTTCAAAAATAATGATTTATTCAATTTGGGCTTACACGATACTTGTCCCAAAAATTTCGTGAAAATATATTGTCCAGTTCGGAACTGAGTATAAACAAGAAGCGCCAAATCTCTAACTTCACTTCTATAATTCAAGAAAACATATAACTCCAAAACTGTCTCTATGTGATAAATCAAAGATCAAACCCGTGCCGCGGTGGAGTAGCCGAGCGGTCAAAAGCGTCTCGCTGAGGAGCGCGCGGTTGCTCGCCGTGGAGGTTCGAGTCCTCCCTGGGGCATGGGTGTGTGTGTTTATCCTTAGGTTAGTTTACCTAGGTTTAAGTAGTTTGTAAACTACGGGCTGATTGATGACCACGCAGTTTGGTCCGATAGATCTACAAACATTTGAACATTTCTCAAACCCGTGCACCTAATCTCAAGAAAAGTGAAAGTCCGATTCGTACCTATCTTCACGTAAATCACGAAGTATGTCTTTACAATCACCAGACACAAAAAGTTTCTAAGTGTCAACTAGATTCGTATGAAACCAAATGTTCAAATGTTTGTGGAGATTATGGGATTTAACTACGGGGTCATCAGTCCCTAAACCTACAAACCACTTATGAACTAGCTAATACTAAGGACGGCGCAAATATCCATGCCAGAGGGGGATTCGAACCCCCGACCGTAGCGGCCGTGCAGACCGTGACTGGCGCGCCGCAGACCGCTTGGCCACCGTGGCCGGTGATTCGTATGAACTCCAAAATATAATCCTTAAGTTGATAACTCGATGACTTTCTCCACCCAAAATTTTTTTCTGAGTCGAAGTCCGCCAACAGCATAATACTTCTAAGTTCTCGAACTCGGATTTCTTTTAAGTTCCACTACGACCTCAGTCGGTGAAATATTTCTAAGTCCACCAAGGGGGCACTTGGAACAATTTTCACAGCGGACGAGCGCAGATCCGACCCTCACCATGGTTGGATCAAGACTGACTTGAATATGGCGACACCCCCCACCCCCTTTTATACTCTCGACCGAGCTGTACAATTTATTTGAAAACTTTAAATGGAACTTATTTAATAAATGTAAAACATCAATATAACAGGAAATTTTATCGGCTTCACAGCGCTGTAATTATCTTTTGCGTACGTTTAGTGGTTTTCAAACTAAGTATTTTTTCAGTTAGTACTTCGCAGCTTTCATTAGCATTTTTGTTAATAAACATAAATTGTTGTATTACATGCTATACATTTATTCCTAATGCTCAAACATTGCGTGTACTGCCGTTCTTTTTAATTATTTATACATGAAAATTGGTTTGAAAGTAGTTGGTTGAACGACCACCATAACGCCCGTCTTCCAACGCTGACATTTCCGCTCGCGGTCCGGGTCTTGCCCGTGACGTCAGTAGGCTGCATTGACCGTCGCACGACCTTGGGTATCGCCGACTTCAGTTGTCCCGACTCGCGTCCAAACACTTTCACACTCAACACGGCTACTAAATTAGGGGCTGTGTCCAGTGGCGCAACCAGGATTTTTTTATCGGATATATAATGATATATTTGACATTGAGTGCTGAGACACACACATATGACATTTCGGGAAGGGCCAGGGCCCGGAGGGCCCATAGTTAGTTGCGCCTATGGCTGTGTCGTCATAAGGAAGTTTCCTTCATAGTGTAGCAACCGCCACGCATGCCGTCTGCCATCATTGCATCGTTCACGCAAATCAGAAACGAAAAATATCTGACAATAGTAACAATGCGATGAATGTCTGCTGGTAAAACAAGTCTCAGATCGTACAACCGATTTTCTAGTTCATCGTGTGGTTTAAAAGACGAAGCACGTCATTTGTGTGTGGGCTGTGGAATGTCGTTGGAGATGTAATCATGGCGAAAAGTCAGAAAAATGCGCGTTAATGCCGTATTGCGATCTTTGTATCCATTTATTGTAGGCGTTAAAGAAAAACAAGATTTTTCTGAACGGAAAGTATTGTGTTGGGCTCACCTTAATCCTGTTCGAGTGGTTTGATGTTAAAAGATCTTTGGATTTTGTACCTAGATAAACTGAGAAGGAAAATAACGACACAATTTTTCCCATAAATTTTTAATTGTTAGACAGTATGTTATTAATACTACAATAAAGGAATGGAATGCAAGTCACAAGCTAAGTTCATAAAGTTGGGTTAAAATATCTGCAAATCTTGATGAGTTAAATATTGATTATAGTTGTTGGTAACATTGTAGACTATTCTTTGCCTGCCTGTTACAAACAAGGAGGTTAAAACTCCTTCGTCACATATGCGTAAACAAAACGAATATTTTCTGTAATGAACAGTATATGGACCTATGAAAAATCCATACTTGAGACAGAAACATTTGATTAAAAGTATGTAGAGGACTATGATACATTTCTGAATAATTCTAAAATGTTAAAAGTAATTCATTCAAGTGAAAAATATACTTGATTATGTTTCGCCATACTCAGATTACTGTATTCATCATAATCGTATTTCACCATTATCATTTGTTTCACCAAATAATTTGTTGTGTGTTCTGTTAATCAATTACAAGAAGCAAATAAAACATAAGATGTAAATTTGATACCATTATGTTGCATAAGCGGTAGATCCTGCTTTTTATCTCTGAAAATATGCTCACCCTATACAGATCACGCCCTTAAACGGGGCCTCTGAGCGAAGAATGTTGGGAGCTGAAGCTTGCATTCAGGTCGTAGCGCATTGGCTGATAGTACAAGCCCCGCCTCTTTCACCCAGTGCTGTTAGCTTACGGCGCATAGATTACAGGTTTAACTTTCTTTGCATTTAGAATTACGGCTGACATTTTAAAGAATCATTACAAAGCACAAGTCGACAGCAGCGATCTGAAAATGGCGAACACATGTCTTTTGAGTCAGTGACTGTTGCGCATACTCAGAATTGCGATCGTAGCGCTGCCGCGGATAGAAATGGAAACGGAACATACTTTGTGACGACCCTCGTAAAAAGAAACTCATTCGGCCTTACTGTCACCGCCCCCTCTAGTACACTAGTAAACAAAAAATAGGAAATAAGTGAAATCTATTCTTATTGATTTGTTTTAGAGCTAGGTTTAAAGAGCCTCTAATTTTAGTAGAAATACACATAATTATTCTTTTTTCACAGCGAAAATATGTAAATATGCAAAAGAAACAAATTCAAACACTGATGTCAGCTCAGAACAAGTATAGATTTACCATGGTTTTAACGCAATGCTACTTAGATTTGTTAAAACGCATGGCGTATAAACCTCTTAACTAAATTCAAACAAAATAGTATTCGTTCGGTACGGGCGTGGCACAACTGAACTACCTGCCTGAGCATCTTGAACACTCAGCCAGCACGGACAGAGTACGAGTAGCAACGTATTGCCATCGTTGGTTGTTTCTTCGACACTGGAAGGGGGGCGGTTGCGCCGGAACATGTCATCGTAGGTTGACCACGCTGTTCACAGATAACAGAGTGACGCGACACTTTACGCTCGCTTGAACTTAACGCATACCAGAGTGATTATGTACTTAGGTACTGGCTGAAACACCGGCGTTGCGTGGGTATGCATTTATTCCACTTTTATGTTAGTTCGTCTCCTTCTTACCCCTATATCCGTCGGCTCCTCCCCAACTCTGTCCATGACACCTGAATCTGTTGTGAATTTCAGATTGTACTTTCGTTTTCGCTTAGCTCAATCTGTAAGGCGTCATTTTTCCTGAACAATGTAATTTTTCACGAGCATAGAGTGAAATATTAGGTAACTGCAAGAAATTTTTTCCTTGCAAATAGAGCTGAATTTGAAGACGTTGAAAATAAATAACTTTTGCGTGAGGGGGCGGTTTATTATGTCTCTCATTGTTTATGATGTCATATCTCCTGAACATTGTGTCGTAGATGGTTCTTACCCTTACAGCAGTTGTTACCTCAAGGTAAGGAATATATGCACCAAATCTGATCAAATCGTTTCTGCGGTTTAGGATGAAATGTGCAACAATGTCGCATGGTGCAGCAGTTTCTCGCTGGGGTAAATTAAGATGGCATAATTTGGCCTCAATTTAGTGACGTCATGTCATCTCCCCTCTTTATACCTCTATGAAACTGAGCCATGCCAACAGCAAACCAAAGAGGATAGATTAAGAAGTAGAGACAAGTGAACCGAATAATAACTAGTGGTGGGCAGGAGAGTTGTGGAGGGGAGCGGAGTAAAAAGAAAAAAGAAAGAAAGAAAATAGGGAGAGGAGGGGGTGAGAAATGAATAATGAACAAGTGATTTGAGGATGGCAGAGGGGTAGAGGTTAACATAGATTTAAGCCAGAAGGATGGCGGAAAGAAATGATGTATTTGAGAGCAAGTTTCCATCTCTATAACTCTGAGAGACTGAGGGAGTATCCAGATGGCATGCATCGTGTAACACGTGCCAGTGTCCCTGGAGCCATGATGAAGGGCATACTCTGCCACAGGATACTGATTGTCCACCAGGCGAATAGTTCGTCTGTGATCATTCATGGTTTCAGCCAATTTATTGGTTGGCGTACCAACGTAAAAGTCTGTGCAGTGAACACAAGTCAGATGATAATTGACATGTGTTGTCTCAGATTAGATTTGATTAGCTGTTCATTCCATAAATATGTATTGAAGAGATCCTCATGAACGTGGAACTTGTCATATGTGTATATATTATCTTTTTTACAGCCTGAGATAATAATACTGATAGTATGAAAAAATACATAATTTGGTTCTATTCAAAAATTCCTCAATGGAGTAGGAGTTGGTCTCTAGTAAGTCTTTCAGGCTCCTCTTAAGCTGATCTTTATTTGTAGCTACATTTTTATGACTGCTGGCAAGTTACTGAAAATGTGTGTTCCTGAATAGTGAACCACGGTTTCAACTAAAGTACGTGCTTTTAAGTCCTTGTGTAGATCGTTGTTGTTCCTAGTATTGTAAGTATGAACTGATCCACTTGTTGAAAAACGGGATATATTATTTACGACAAATTTCATTAAGTAATAAATATACTGAGAGGCACTAGTTAGTATACCCATTTCTTATAAGAGGTTTCTATAGGATGTCCATGAATTTACTTCACAAGTAATATGTATTAGACGCTTTTGGACTTTGAAAACTTTTGTTTAACTTGGAGTGTTACCCCAAAATATTATAACATATGAGATTATCAAATGAAAATAAAATATGCCAGCTTTTTTATTTTTATGTCGCTTATGTCTGTTAACATTCAAACTGAAAATATAGTTTTGGTTGCACCTTTCTAATGTTCTCTGGCCGGCCGCAGTGGCCGAGCGGTCTGCGGCGCACCAGTCACAGTCTGCACAGTCACTACGGTCGGGGGCTTGAATCCCCCTCGGCCATGGATATTTGTGTCATCTTTAATATAAGGTAGTTCATAGCCAGTTTGTAAGTTTAGGGACTGATGACCCCATAGTTAAGTCCCTTAAGCTTAACAAACATTTGAACATTTTGAACACAATGTTCTCTGGTGAGCTGCTCCAAAGTGAATTTATTATCAAGACACATCTGGCCCTACCTTGAATCAGTGGCATAACTATGGGGGGCGGATGAGGGGGATAGAACCCCCCCCCCAGAACCCGAAAAAAGAAAAGAATCTGGTAAAGGTAAAGATTGAAAACTTGGGGTGTTTTACCATAATCTTTCATTGGATAGGAGTGAATTAGTTTCTTCAGCAGGAATGGTAGATGGTAGTCTGTCTGGAAACTGACTAAAATTTTGCTCGTCAAGCAGATCTAGCCCCCCCCCCCAAAGCCAAGTCCTAGTTACACCACTGCCTTGAATGGTGTAGGCTTATTCTGTGTTGGGGCTGGGGTAGGCGGTTATGCGAGTATGCATGGGACAGGTTTTGCAGCAGATTCGGTTACAGGGATAGGAACCATTAGGAAGGGACGGTGGTTTTGCGATGTTCTAAGGTTTGTCAATGATGTTGCAGAGGTTGTTAGGACCGTGACAGACTACATTGTGTGGTGTATCTGGACACTAAATCCTGAGCTTCGTTGGGTCGCGAGGGTCGGACATGCAGATGGGAGAGTCACAAGGGCACAGCACTGGCACTAGGTGTCAGGCCAAAGAGTACTTGTTTTCAAGACGTGAAAATAGGCAGAGGTCCCAGGTGTGAGCCCCAGTTCTGGCACACTACTTTAAATCTGCCAGGAAGTTTCAAACCTCGGGATGTTCGACAGGAGCACCCGAATAGGTCATTTTGAAGTCAGTTTTTTGGCTTGTTCGGATGCAAATAGACCCTCCCTTGTGGCCAACAGCGTCATGAAAAGAACAACTAAAGCTTTAAATAATAAACCATTTCACCTGACACCTAGTGGCAGCACTACGAATTAGCGACTCTCTGACTGCGATCCTCGTGACTCACGGAAGCTCATGACTTAGCGTCCGGTGTGGTGTGGAGAGGATACTTTGGAGGGAGACGAGTTGAGACAGGTGCCGTTCTTTGCCGGTGGCAGGCGCGTGCGAGGGCCTATCGCTGCTGCGGCCGCCGGGCGTGGCGCTCAACTCCCTGGCGGTGTCGTCGCGGTCGGGGATGGGCGCGGTGCCGACGCGCATGCTGGCGCTGGCGCTGGCGCACGAGATCGGCCACAGCCTGGGCGCGCCGCATGACGGCGACGCCTCCTTCGGCTCGTCGGCCTGCCCGCCCGGCCGCTTCCTCATGTCGCCGCTCAGCGTCAACGGCTCGCACTTCGACCACTACCGCTTCTCGCCGTGCTCGCGCAGGGCCGTGCGCATCACCGCCCGCAGGCACCGCTGGCGCTGCCTCGAGGCCGTCACGCGGCCATTCTGCGGGAACGGTAACGCTCTCTTCCCAAATGTCACTACGGCCAAACGAGTGTGTATAATGAGACATTCTGTCCAGAATGCAACTTTCACTCTGCAACGGAATGTGCGCTGATGTGAAACTTCCAGGCAGAATAAAATTGTGTGCCGGAACCGGGACTCGAACCTGGGACCTTTGCCTTTCGTGGGCAAGTGTTCACCTCGAGGCTATCTCGACACAACTCATGGTGCTGCCCCACAACTTCCTTTCTTCCAGGAGTGCTAGTCTTGCAAGTTTCACAGGAGAACTTCTGTGAAGTATGGAAAGTAAGAGGCGAGGTACTGGCAGAAATGAAGTTGTGGGATGGCATCGTGAGTCATGTCGGGATAGATCAGTTTTAAAGCACTTGCCCGCGAAAGGCAATGGTCCCAGGTAAGAGTCCTGGTTCCAGCAAACAATTTTAATCTGCCAGGAAGTTCCAAGACATTCTATCTTTATCTGTTTCTCTAGAACCCAACCATTTGCATACACACAGTGAGACTTTTAAAATAGTATCTCAAGGTAAAGTTCAAAATGTTGAAATGTTTGTGAAGCTTATGGGACTTAACTGCAGAGTCATCAGTCCATAAACTTACAAACTACTTATGAACTACCTTATACTAAAGACGGCACAAATATCCATGCCCGAGGGGGGATTCGAACCCCCGACCGTAGTGGCCGTGCAAACCGTGACTGGAGCGCCTCAGTCTCCTCGGCCACCGCGGCCTACTCTGATGTTCTGCAAAATTATTTATTTGCTTACGAACCAGCTTTCGGCTGCTTAGGCCATCATCAGGTAACAGTTGAATGTCCCTAAAATTTCTTCACAGATATGGCACTTACGAATATGATATTAAATTACAGACGATACAAATTCACATGTTCACAGAAAAGTGTTACATTTTTGTGGCGCTGAGTTACATTTGTTAATAAATAAAGATATTTAAAAAGGCTGATGTTATATGTTGTGGTTATCATTAAAAGCAAGGGGGAGGAATGTGGGGCTTGTTACATTGCAAAATAGTATTGAAATGGTAACATTTGATATATTTAACAAAGTGATAACTAAAACTTTCCTTAGAGGTGAAATGGAAACTGAGTTTGTGCATTTAATACTGTACTGCCATCCTCTGCCATAGGTTTATTGATTTCTAGTAATTTCAATAGCGCCATCTTTCTTCAGAAAGTTTTAGTTATCAGTTTGTTAAATATATGAAATGTTTTACCATTTCAATACTATTTCGCAATATAATAACCCTCACCTTCCTGCCCCTTGCTTTTAACAATAATATTCAAACTTTCAACCACAACAGACAACATCAGCCTTTTTATATATTTATATTTATTAATAAATGCAATTCAGTGCCATAAAAATGTAACACTTTCCTGTGAATAAGTGTATTTGTATCATCTGTAATTTAATAACATCTCTGTATATGGCATATCTGTGAAGAAATGTTAGTGACAATCAATTGCTACCTGATGATGGTCTAAGAATCTGAAAGCTGGTTTGAAACCAAAGAAATAATTTTGCAGAACATCAGTAATTTTTCCTTATTCATAATGGAAGCAAAGTACTTTGAAAATTTCGTATATAAATTATTGTATGTGCTTGGCATCATTCAAGCTCAGGGTATGATCTGAAATCTTGTATTGGGAATCTGCAGAAGTTGAGGAGCCAATATCGCTACTTACTAATTCCTTTATTGACCAGTTTCAGCAATTATATGTTGCCATCTTCAAGTCTGTAAGACATACATAACATTAGTCTCTATCAAATGTATGCAACAGTAACATATTAAATAATACCACATTTAACATACAGCCCTATTAATATTTCAATATAACATAGTAATATTTCGTCATGTTTACTTTCTGAATGGATTACATACAAGTGACTTAGTGCTCAAGGTCTACACCTTCAAACCTGTAGTCATAGTTCGATGTCTTAATATGATTCTTGAGATCTACAACCAGATATTATGGGTTGCCTAAAGTCTATAATTGTACAATACATATTATATAGGTCAATGTTTGCTATGATGTGTGATTAGGTGTTCAAGGTTTATATCGACACACATGGGGTCTACACTCCAATAATAAATTAATATCAAATGTTTGAATTAGTGGTAAACTGTGAAGTGCTACAACATTTTTTGTAGGAATGTGATTATCCCAGTATGGCTTTGTATCTCGTAATTACTGCCACATTGCCATACCTTATTTTGTAGATTCCAGTTCTTCCATGTTGCCAATGATCTTCATTATTTGTAAGAGGATCCAGCTAATCAGTTTCCTCCAATCTTCCATATAACATCAGCTTCCTCACCCAGATCACTTGAAGTAAGAAATCTCAGTCTACCAAATAAAAACACCCAGCTGCAAATTTCCATTACACATGAACTTGTGTTGTTTAACTAATCACTTACAACAATAACTTAATTTTGATATCACTAGAGACATGAGTTCATGTTTCGTTGCAACCAACGCCTCTCTTTCAATTTCTACATATATATAATTGATGATCAAGAAATGGTATAAACTTTAGATAAAGGATTTAGTGAATCTGAATCAGTAGAAATATCCGAGTAGAAAGAAAAGTAAGTTTCAGTCTGACAGTTTTCCACCACTAATATTTTCTCTATAGACACTGCTACTGTATTACTATTTAGTTTGTGATATTTCTGTAAATATAATGTTTTTTGAAGATGGGTAACATGAAGAATTTGGATCTAAGATTGGCTTCCAAGATTTGTTTGGAGAATATGAGATAATGCACAGAAATGAAAAACTAACCTGCTATTGTCCAGATTGTGATACACCTCTCTGCATGGTAGAATGCTTCGATATCTTCCACACCTAATATAATTACGTGTTAAATTATAAAAAACTACAAGTAGCAATTATTTGTCAACCTAAACATACTTTCTCTGTTTGTTGTTAACAATGCTGTTATCAACCAACATAATTATAATGAAGGTGTAAAACAATGAAGATTCGTACTTTTGTTTTTCTATTAAAATTTAAAAATTTCCAATACAGATTTTATTAATTTGTGGAAAAAATATTTCTTTGTATAATTTACACATAATTGTTGCTACTACTTTAGATTTTTATAAACTTTTGGCTGTGCAAAATGACTGCACGGTTGAAGGTCATGGACTGGGTGGCTGTTCCCGCCGGATATTCGACTCCTCCTTTAGGTATGTGTGTGTGTTGTTGTTGTTGTCCTTCTTATAAGTTAGTTTAAGTAGTTTGTAAGTCTAGGGACTGATGGTCCAACATTTTTTAAGGAAAATTTGGTATGTCTCCATATGGCATCATTGGCTAGGATATGTTTCCTTTACCATCACTAACATTTTGAAACGGTTGTAGTGTAATGGCCAATATGTCGTTACATGTACAGTGTCTTTCCTGACAGAAGATGATCATAACCCTTAAGAATAAAAGTAAGAAGGCGTGTATTATGTGCCCTTACTATTTCGCACAGGGACATTGACGGGAATATACGAGAGAGGAGAAGCACTCTGTGACTACTTGCTGCGACGCTGTTGTGCATCAGAAGTTCCTGGAATGCCAGTTTAGCAACTGATTTACTTATATCTCAAAGATAGAAAATATATATTTTATAGCTAGCCAGTTGTGGATGTGATTCTGTAGGAATTATTTCTGTCGCTTTGAATTCCGGTTTCTTGGGGAGGGGGGACTTTACAATTGTGAATGTTTTTGAAATAATGTGCTAAAATATTGCAGTTTTATGGTCATTTGTACCTAATTTCCCTGATTTGTCACGAAAATTGAAACTAGGTGGTTCATACCTGTTCAGGTTTCTTTTGAAGGATTGGTAATAGTCTGTTTATGTTGAGTGAAGTGTACCTGTATTTGTTGAAGGGATAATTTTTCGAAAAGTCTCTTCGTTTCTACTTGTGTAGGATGCTATTTTTCTACCTTCTCTGAACCTTTCCAGGTTGATTTGTGTCGGATTCGATTTAAATTTTTGCCAAAGCTTTTGTCTGTTGTCCAATGCTTCATTGCACTTGTCATTCCACCAGATATTCTTCCTTTTAATTTTAGTTGGAAGAGATTCTTCTACTGTTTTCATTATCTGAGACTTTCATTTCCTCCCATGTCTCCCCTTGCAATTTTGATTTGAAGATATTTTTATTATCTGCATCAATATTATTGGTTTCAAAATGCTTTTTGTAGGTTTCTTATTACTTTTTACTGAATTTGGGATGAATTTAATTTTGGATTTAACAAGAAAGTCATTCTAATCTATTTTGGCTCCTCTCTGACACTTAATACATTGAATTGTCTTAAATTCTCTTCTAGAAATGACTATATGGTCAATTTGGAACTCTCCAAGGAGCTGATTTCGTGCTTTCCACGTCTTTATCTTCTTCGGATGTTTCTTGAAGTGTGTAGTCATAATTTTGAGGTTGAAGACTTGGCAGAGTTCCACAAGTCTTATTCCATTGTTATTTGTCCTCTTGTGTGCTGGATATCCATCATTGACGTTCTTGTATTTCCTCTCCTTGCCGAGCTGTGCATTAAAATCCCCAAACAGGATGATGGCGTTTTCCTTTGGAATCTTATGAACCATATCTTCTAGTTCTTCCCATAAGGTCTGTACTTTGATTGGATTTTTCTTATTGTCAATATTTGTTGGAGCATGAGTATTCACTAGCATATACATTTTGTTTTTACATTTTATCTTCAGTGTTGAGAGGCTGTTGGACGTAGAATTGAAGTTTATTACGTACTCAATTATATTTTTTCTAACAATAAAAGGTTTATCTAATAAGGGGCATTTTACAAAGATATACCCTGCTACTTTTCCTTTATAAATTCTATAGTTGCCTATTTGAAAAGAGTCTTCATCAGTGTAGCGTGTTTCTGGAAGTGACAGAATGTGGATATTATTATGCACAAATATCCATGCCCGAGGGGGATTCGAACCCCCAACCGTAGTGGCACAGACCATGACTGGAGTGCCTCAGTCCCCGCGGCCACTGCGGCCAGCCCACGTCAGAGTATCACGTCTCTGCCTGTTATAACAGCGTAACAGTACCTGAACTTAATGTTTCATAAATATAAAAATTTAAAGAAATCTGATATCCATATGTTATCATTGTTAGTATCAGACACAACCTCTCTCTAACACTAACTGATTTACGCATAACAATGTCATTGTTTGCGAATTTGGGCTTAATTATAAGAAGTATTTCTCCCGACCCCATCATGGTGTTCACATGTATTTTTGGCACTCTTGTGGAGTTTCCATTACAAACTCTGCAATAAGATTCTAGCATGCTTGAAAATTATCCTACTACTTAATCCACTCTCTTATCAGATAGAAATGTGGTCGTTTATCTTTTTTTCTTTGTTCAGCTTCAGCCCGACGATGTTCCATTGCAACTCATTCATTCTGCATAGAATTACAACAGAAAATCTCAAGAAGAGTAATCTGTCATGTCCCATAGACTCTCTCATCCTGCTATGTGTAAACGATCCCGAAATCTGCTCTTTCAAATCTTTCGGAGACTTGCAGAAAATACTCGAACGTAACTCTCTGATACTCGAAAGCCATACCTCGCTTCTAGTCTAAACTGTTCTGTAAGTGCTATCAGAGAGTACCAAACTCTCTTACAGGAAATACTCTCATGGGTAGCCCAGCCCTTACCCATCTCATCTATGACCAATTCTACAAGCGCCACTCTCCCTCAATGTAGAAAAACTATACGACCAATTCTGGTTTCGTCTTTAAGCTCCATTAATTTACCACTTACAATCAATCATATCCACCTCATTGCCTCCTTTCTCAGTAATCTTCCCTCTTATGTAACAGTACTTATCACACTGTCCCACATTTTCCATTCTATTGCTGGAGTAGTAAAAAGCTCTGTCATGTTGCTGATCCTTTATCTCCTCTATACAGTTGATTCCCTCAAACCCCCCTCCCCCCACACTGTGTATTTGCTCCAATATGCTGCCAACACAGCCTTCTTGGTCGTATATTCTACACTCTGCTCATATCAACATTCCCTCAAACTACACTTCTAAAATTTCCTCTTCTGGTGTGACCAATGATACGTCTCCGTCAATTTCATTAAAAGCCAGTCAATAATTATATGAGGAACCACCCAGTCCCTCTAGCACTGTATCCTGATCCTCACAATTCACAAGTGTCCTGTCAACCAGTCTAACACACTTTAATACCTTGGACTAACCCTCACTCGAAAAACTAATGTGGATACCCCATCTACTGACGATACAGAGAAAAACCACCAGTCAGCTAAACCTACTAAAAATAATGATATCCTGAACATGAGAACTCAACTCTGTCCTCCATACCTACAACACCCTCAACTGTTCCATCTTTACCTAAGCGAAAGCCACTCGGACTTCTGCTGCCTCAACCTTCTAGAGCATGTACAAGAATTCCTGGTCCATGTGCAGAAATGATTTCTCGACATGTGCACTGAAGAAGTCCATTCCTTTGTTTCGAGGGGCGGCTGCTTTAGTTGCGTGTTGCTTACTGGTCATAGGTCGCAGTTGACAGCCGAGTGAGCTGACTGATGACGAAGCATATGGCTCAGCAAGCAATGTATAACTGAGCTGGTGTCTCCTCCGAAACAAAGGAACGGACTCAGCCTGCGTAAAACGACAAAATGCGTTTCACCACATTGGCCATAACTTCTTGCAAGAGCTTTACTTCTTTCCTCGTCTTATGAAAGGAACTGATAGGCCGTCTTACCCAATTCGTCTCATTGATACTGCTCATTCGTGGTTGTTTACGTCTTTGGCAATTTGGGTGACATCTATGGACAATATAAGGAACTGTTTTCTTGATGTAATATAGATGTTCAACGTCAGTGTTCAAGAAACCTTGGAAGCAAGTTGATGCAACACGATTTTTTTATGTGTGTAGATAAGGAAAGGCAGTGGACCGATAATACTACACTAGGGAATGCCAGATACCACATCTGCTTCAGTTGACACCTTCTCCTAAATTACTACGAACTATTTTCTTTATCTCAGGAACTCTTAAATCCAATCACATATCTGAGACGATATTCCATACTCATGCAATTTCATTAAAAACCATTTGGGAGTTACTGTGTAAAAGAACATCGGAAATCTAGAAATACAAAATATATTCGAGATCCCTTGTTGGCAACTCGACGACAGTCATTACTTCATGTGAGTAATGAGCTAGTTGTGTTTCACAACAATGATATTTTCTAATCTGCACTGACTGTGGACTATAGGGCGTACTCTTTGAGGTAATTCGTAATGTTTGAACATAGTGTATGTTCCAAAACCCCATTGAAAATCGACGTAAATCATACAGGCCTGTAATTTAAGGGATTATGTTTCTTAAATATTTGTGTGACCCATAAAGTTTCCAGTTTTTGAGTGCAGATCCTTCCTTGAGTGAGCGGTTGTATCTGAATGCCATGGAACTTTTGAATCAGAATACTTACTTTTATTTGGTGATTTAATTAGCTTCAATACTCTGATACTATTTATCAGAATTTTTGCCACATCAGGTCTCCACTAATGTTTCTAATTTGTAAGCAGTGGAGACTCTCTGGAAGGCATAAAGGAAAGTTTTCCCTGCTTTTCCGAATAGGCGTAGTTTTTACAATTTTTTTGGTACAGTTTTACACTCGACTTGGTAGAGACACTGCTATGCCCTAAATAATTAGCCACATACACTCATTTCTTAGCAAAATTCCTACATTAAAATTGATTCAACTATACATTGTGTGGTTACTGGTGTTTGTTTTTGTAGTCTTCAGTGCGCAAACTGGTGTCAAGCAGCTCTCCACACTACCATGTCCTGTGCAAGCCTCTTCATCTGAGAATTCGAATGGCAACCTACATCCTTTTGAATCTGCTTACTGTATTCGTCCCTCAGTCTCCCTCAACGATTTTTACCCCACACACTTCCTTTCAATGTTACACTGACGACTCCTTGATGTCTCAGAATGTGTCCCACCAACCTATCCCTGCCCTTAGTCGGGATATGCCAGAAACTCCTATTCTCTGTAAGCCATCTCCTCATTAGATATGTGATCTACGCATCTGATCTTCATCATTCGTCTGTAGCACCACATTTTGAAAGCTTCTACCATATTTTCGTCTGAACTCCTTAGTGTCTACTTTTCACACTCATACAATGCTACACTCCAGACAAAAGCTTTCAGAAAGTACTTCCTAACATTTAAACTAATATTGGATGTCAACAAATTTCGCTTCTTCAGAAATGCTTTTCTTCCCATAGCCATTCTGCATTTGATATTTTCTTTACTTCGGCCATTTGAAGTTACCTTGCATGCATGATAATGGAGAGGTAATCGAAAAGAGAAGATCAAAGGTAAGAGATAAAATTTGGAGTGCCACAAGGCTTCATTTTGAGCCCTTCTTATTCATATGCTACGTGAATGACTTCCCAAATGTGTCAGATACCAATCATCACATTACTATGTATGCTGATGACACCTCAGGGTATGTTGGACACATAGCACTGACAGCCTAAATGCAGTTGTACAGAATTTGGTTGAGGAAGCCCAGAACAATTTTGAAAATGAAATCTTAGGATTAATGTTACCAAAACTAATATAATTTGTTTTAAAAAGTACTGCTGTAAATGAAGACATTCTGGATAATACTTGTTCAGAATGTAAATAACGTCAAGTTTGTCTTTTGCTAAGGAGATTAGTTCATTACCTTGATAAGGGAGCTATAGAAATGACGAATTTTGGGTTAGTAAATTCCCATTTGCCTTACGGAATTGTATTGTGGGGTGGGAGTTGCTAAACTAATATAATGCTGGGTTTACACTGGCAAGTCGCTTGCAGAATTTATTCGAGTCGCTTTTTGCCGTGTTTATATTGCAGAAGCAAGAAGAACGCAAGTTACTTCCGCAGGTTCTTTGGCAACTGATTTGCTGCAATAATTTGCAGATAGCGTTCACATGTGATTGTGTGACTTGCGAGTGGAAGGAAAATGACAAGTAGGCGAGTGAGATATGCTGCAGCTGTTTTGGTTGTTAGGAAGAAACTTAAAAAGAAAAAACGAAATGTTTGGGTTAGAGACTGGATTTTGAGAAGAACATAGTTTGGAGCATACAATAATCTTCTGCAACAACTGTGCATTGAGAACATGGATGGCTTTGAAAACGTTTGCAGAATGTCTACAAACGATCTGGAGTGTTTATTGACTTTAATTGGGCATGTCATATCAAAACGACACATAACATTTCGTGCTGCTATTCCATCCAAGGATCTTTTGCTTCTCACGTTACGATTTTTAGCTACAGGTGAGCTATGAACTGAACAGCACTTCGTTTATTTACATAAAATATAATTAAAAAGATTTTCATTTTCGATATATTTTCATTGAAGGCGACTCCTACAAATACCTGATGTACTTATTTCGAATTCCTGTGAGCACAATTTCTCTCATCATACCACATGTATGTGGAGCTATTCTTGCTGTCTTGAAGAGGGAAAATTATTTGAAGGTATGTGAAAACCAAGCACTGAAAGTAAATTTTTACTATAATAAATTTATCTTAAAGAAAGATAGGATCATTAAAAATAATTTTGTGTCGTTTCTAATTTATTTATTTAGCCATCCACATAAATTTTAAAATGTATGGATGTTGTCAGTTCATTTGCATTCACATATTCATACAGTTTTTTTTTGTTACATCTAGTTTAATGTTATGAGACATACATTGTTTACAATCATTTTTTCTCCTTATTAAATATTACATATACTACACAACATTGTAAGACAAACTGTTTACAAACTATTATTAATAAGGAATTCACTAAGAACAGTGTTCCTGCATAAACAGTTTAAGATATTTCCTAAAGCAGTACATTTTATCAATTTCTTTTTTTTTCTGTGGCAGTTTATTATAGAATTTTAGACTATACAAGAATCTATTTTGAGTCTTCTGTATATTTTATCTGTCTTGGTGAAGATGGTGACTTTCTTTTTTATAGATACAGAATTTGCTATTTGTACTATAATTTTCTATACTTTTCTTTATATACAGTATGGCTTGGAATATTAATTCGCAAAGAACAGTTAGAATTTCCAATATTTTGAAAAGCTCTTTGCAGTGGGCCCACTTACCGCTTTTTATTATAATTCTAATTGCTATCTTTAGCATTTTAAAAGCAAATTCTTAGCCCCAGAAAATTATTCCATAACATTACTGAATGAACATACCTAATATAGACAGTTCTCAGGCATTTATCACTGCATGTAGACGCAAGGAGTCTAATAGCATAACATGTTGTGAATAACTTATTGAAGAGTTTCATGCCATGTTCTTTTCACTTCGTTTGGCTATCGATGAGCAATCTTTAAAAAATTGTTGAAGGTACATCATCTATGTTGTCTAGAAGTAAATTTAATGAACTTCTTTTCATATTTATTCTAAGGCATATTGTATGTGTTTTCTTAATGTAGAGGGTTACTTTATTTTCGTGTGACCATTTGTAAACATCTCTCAACACTTCATTGGTTCAGTAGATTTTTCCAGTGTTTGCGTTAGTGTCTTACTGGTGATTAATACACATAAATTGAAAAATAAGCTGATTCGATAGAAAATTTAATATTTACACACCATTTTCTTTTGCTAGATGCCTAAAACAACAAGTGACTGGATGAAAGTGGCAGAGGAGTTTGAAGAGAAATGGAACTTTCCACATTGTATTGGGGCACTGGATGGGAAGCATATTGTAATGCAAGCTCCAAACGATTGTGTAAGCTATTATTACAACTACAAACATTGACACAGTATAATTTTATTGGCACTTGTAGATGCAAATTACAAGTTATTGCATATGGACACAGGTTGTAATGGAAGAATGTCTGATGCTGGTGTGTTTAGTACAAGTTCATTGTACTTAGCCCTGGAGCAAGGATAGCTTGATGTTCCTCTGCCTGATGCACTCCCAGGCAGAGAAACTGACACGAATTGTAGCTGATGATGCAATCCCTATGAAATCATATTTAATGAAACCATACCCTTTTCAAAATCAACCAAGCTCGAATAGAGTGTTCAATTACAGACTCTGAAGGCACGAAGAGTCGTAGAAAATTTTAAGTAATGTCTGTGGGAAAGAGATTTAAACAGATTGAGTGCCAAATAGGAGGAGCAAAGTTAGAACAGGTAGACAGTTTCAAGTACCTGGGATGTATTTTCTCACAGGATGGCAACATAGCGAAAGAACTGGAATCGAGGTGCAGCAAAGCTAATGCAGTGAGTGCTCAGCTGAGATGTACTCTCTTATGCAAGAAGGAAGTAAGTACCATGACTAAGTTAGCAGTGCACCGCTCTATTTTTCGACCAACTTTGTTGTATGGGAGTGAAAGTTAGGTGGATACAGGTTACCTTATTCATAAGATAGAGGTTACAGATATGAAAGTAGAAAGAATAATCCCAATAGATGGGAACAATGGCAGGAGGGTGTCCATAATGAGTAAATCAAAGAAAAGCTGGGAATGAACACCATAGCTGAAGCAGTTAGAGTGAACAGACTGAGATGGTGGGGTCATGTTACACGCATGGGAGAAGCAAGGTTACCTAAGAGACTCATGAGCTCGTCAATGGAGGGTAGGTACACCTCTTGCTGAAAAGCTCTAGTGGACAAAAGAAGAACCACTACCCATTTTTTTTTTTTTTTTTTTTTTTTTTTTTTTTTTTTTTTTTTTTTTTTACAAAAAGTATCTTTGTTGGTTGTTAATCAATGGAGCTTTAGATGTTATCTATGTGATGACACTGGTTGCAAACTGAGATTTTATGTGATGCTCTATTACTTGATTACGCATACTTATTTGTATTTGTATTAAAGAAGAGAGTAGTAAGAATTATGGCAAATGTAAGGCCCAGAACTTCTTGTAACAACCTGTTTATTAATTTTAATATTTGTCTATTTATGATGTATATTGTTTCAAATAATTATGTCAGTGAAAGAAGACAAAAAAATTACGAATGTTTAGCAGAAGGCCAAATCTAACAACAAACACACCATACATTAAGGGAGCAGTATTTTATAATTCTTTGCCAAGTTATCTAAAAAAGCTTTCTGGGAGAGTTTCTAAAACTGAGTTTAAAAAATGGCTTATATTGAACTTCCAGTATAGTATGGAGCTAACATCAGAAATGCAATGATAAATATAGTTAAATGCATCTAGATATATATCATTGATTGTTATTATAAATTGTATGTAATGTTTATATATTATGTATAAATTTTCTAAATGATCATGCTTGTAAAAATACATGTTTCAAGCTGATAAATAAATAAACTTAAGTAACAAAACTCATATACTACTTTTATTGTCTCATTACCTAATGTAATTCCTTCAGCATTTCCTGATTTTCTAACACTACAATCCATTATCTTTACCTGTGTAGTAGAGAACAATGAACATTTGATACATCTCTCTGTAAGGTCCCTATGGTCTCCACATAATTAATTTTCTATAAGATATAGGCCACAATAGCGTTCACACAATATGTATAAAGTTATATTATTAATGCTGGATATCATTCTGCATTCTACATGAGTTATTTATGTAGTGAATGTTGTGAGTGGCCACAGATATATATTGTAAGTGGCGCAGTAATCTTTGGAAATTCGATTCTAGCATAAGCCATCTGACTGTGAGAGGGCAGTTAATTGCCAGTTGCGTGAGGAAATCTGTAGCAATAAGGAAGCTGTTGTAGAAGACAGTCGTCAAGTATGTGTAGCAGCATGCCATTATTATAATGCATGCTGTTAATGGAATTTTCAGTAATAATTTTTCTACTTCATATTTCCTTAACAAATAATTTCTGATCTTAAATTCGCTTTCTGTGTTTTAATACTGAAATCAATCAAGTTATAAACCTGCATGCTGCAAGCTGCTTGCTTTTTCCAGTTTTGTAATAAGAATATATGAGTTAAGTCAATTTTTTTTATTTCATCTGTGTCGCAGTCAGATTGTCTTCCCAGTTTATTATTCAAGTGAATTAGTTTTGTTGTACTCTTTGGGAATACTTTTGACATGGCCAGAAATTTTAGTGGTTTTGTTTCCCCTATTTCCTGGGCATGTCCATTGTGCATATTAATGTTGTCTAAGACTTAGCTCTGTTATCGAAGTCGCCACATTGTTCGGTTTTTAAAAGTTCAGTTTTGCACGTATGTAGTATGCAGTATTGGTTCAACCACCATTATTCATAATTTTTTCAGGATATCTGATACTTGTCACCCCTTGCCCAAGATTGATAGTTATGTTTTTAATTACAAAACTAGAAACGAAACTTATAACATTGCCAGGGTTTGCTGTGCATTCTTGAATAATTGCAAAATAGCTGCACATTAATAAAATTGATTTTCTGTACGCTTTGAGAATTCTATACTCATTTTGACATTAATGACTTGATTTTGATCCAAAAAATATATATATATAACGTGCCAGTCAGCTGTGACCATAATGAAACGAGAAAAACTAACAACAGGCTCTCTTCTTTTCATTTAACAAGACAAATCATTTCACAGTATGTAGCTCATTCTTCTCCAAAGCAAACGACTGTGAATGAGGCAGTTTTAGCGCTTGTAAAGTGGTATGTGAATAATCGTAATTTGTTCACACTTTTGGCCCACTGCCACATTATAGTGTTCAAGTAATATCTACATATGTTTACATAAGATCTGGAGGTATTTACGTCAGGGCTCCAGCATAATGAACAACACTTGGTTCTACTTGCCTGGAAAGAACGCTACTAATTTCAACATCACATACCATATTGATGTCGGAAAAAATCGATTTCCTTACATAATATGTTTTACTTTGATAATCATCTGCAATTTTTGCAAGTACTCGTATGGATTCTTTCCTTGCATATTTTTACGAAAAGCATAAGTTAGGTTCGACACCTTCGATACTAGTTGCTCATATTATAATTTAACGTATCGACACATTGCTGTGGTCGGAGGTAGTGTCATTACAACAGTCTAAGTTGCCACACGTGAATCGAGGGACAGGGGCATATATAGTAAATCGTAGTTCTTCAAGCAGGAGTGTAAGAAGCGGTGAAACGTTCTTTTCCTTTTAGAAATGGTATATGGGTCAAGTACTATATCAAGATGGGATTTTGATAAATCTGTTATCCATTCAAAAAATTCGTAATAACAATGTTACAGTGATAAAGTTCAGTAACACTCACTGACATTTTTGAAATGGTATAGAGACCAAGTACTTCATGGAGAAAGTCTCAAAACAAATATTTTCGTAACAAAATGCCATAATCTAAGTACATTTGTATGCAGCTATATTATTTATTTAATTTTTTACAGCAGAAGTAGATCCTTAGGAAGTTGAACGGTTATGACCAATACTGCCCACCCCATCAAGTTCAGTATTATGTAATATTCTAGTCTCACCATTGTATATAGTTTGGTCATGAAACAATGAGACACACTTTATATCATGAGTTCTTGTAATCTAAGGTATTTAACAGCACAACGTGTCCTATCACTTCCTCTGATATAAGCACCGTCATTATAAAATCGCGTGAACAGGTAACGCTCGAAAAACGTCGGAACATTTTACAGTCAGTGCATACCAACAGTGAGAGCTACAATATATGTCAGTGGTAAACTTGGTCTCTAGTCTCATGTATTCCGATTGGTAAGAGCTTAGAACAAATAGTGCAATATGACGTTAACAGTGGGATCTGTGTGTAGATCCACCTTCCATACTCTGTGGAACCCATGTCCCTGCAGATTGTCCACTGGGAGCTGTCTAGAATGTCCTACATTAAATTGAGCATTGGTTTATTGCTCTGTTGCCCTTCTGTCACTATTGACAATCCATCTCAGACGTCGCCAGTTACTTTCATCGCAGTTCGTTGGATGGTGAGTGGTTGGTCTATTGTGGGCTGTGACACACGCATTCAAACTCTTGCGATACACCCTGGACATGGTTGAGCATGTGAAACCTATGTCCTGCACCACTGCTGAAATCGAAAATCCCACTCGTCTGTCACGAACCTACACAGTCCATTTGAATGGAGTCAGATCACAATGGCATAGTACGTTACACAAATCTATTGCCTCACCCCGTTTCTGAAGGTCTGTTATGCAACTGCACTGGCCAAAGGGGAGTGTGGGTCTGAACAACACAACTGTACCATATGAGCCCAAGTATCCCATATTTGCAAAGGAAGTTTGCAAGTTGTGTTCAAAAAGTAAGACGACTTATTATTTTTATGAAAAATATTTATTTATTCATCAGTATTTGTGTTGTTCCCTTCAAAGTAATTCTCCCTCAAATACAATATACTTGTGCCACCACTTCTTTCAATCCTCAGAGCACTTCTCGTAAGCATATCTTGGTACAGCCTTGAGTACTTCCAGCGATGCAGTTTTTATTTCCACTATCATTACTCATCTTCATCCTTTGATAGATCTCTTTTCAGTTTTGGGAACAGGAAAAAGTACAAGGGGGCTAAATCCGATGAGCATGGTGGCTGAGGCATGATTGTCACATTGATTTTCGCCAAACAATCTCTCACAAGCAACGATGAATAAGCAGGAGCATTGTCGTGATGGAAAAGCCATGAATTGTTTTTCCACAATTCTGGACTTTTTGTGTGCATTGGTTCTCGATAATGGCGCACAACGTTAACGCAATACTCGTTATTGCGGGACGACCTTGAGACAAAAATTCATTTTGCAGTATGACACAGTAATTGAATTAAAAAAAACAGTGAGCAAAACTTTGCCATTTTATTGAACTTGGCGTGCTTTTGCGGACTTGGCTGTCCAGATGCTTCCATTGGTACGACTAGACTTTGATTCCCACGTCATAACTGTAAACGTATGTTTAGGGAACAAACGAGGATAATCATTGATGTTATTCAAGTGATACTCATGTGACGGTTCACATAATCAAAATTGAGAAGTTTTAGAACAAACTTCGATGACTCAAGTCTCATACCCAAAACACCCGAAAAAATTGCATGACATGAGGTAATTGATATGCCAACATTCTCAGCAACTTCTCTTACGGTAATTCGACGATTTTCCAAGAGAGTTTCGCCGTTTTCGTCTGTTGTTGATGCACTGGGACGTCTAGAGCGAGATTCGCCGTTCGCATCTTCTTGGACATCTTGTAAGAGCTGGTGCCACATTTTTTGTTTACTTAGAGCAGACTCAACGTATGCCATTGTCAACATTTCCATTGTTTTAAGGCCAATTCACACTGATTGTCATGTCACCACCACATCACAGCATCGTCACGTCTTGGCACCGTAACGTCAAGGTGTATTCACACTGTCACGACAATTCGCTTAACCCATCTGTGAAATTGAGGTTATGAGTTACCATCCATGATACGATATTTGCGTGTAATATGTGTAATCGTCTGCCACAACATGAAACTCGTTATAATAGGAGACGTTCGTTCTGTCACACCTTTCTCCTCGGGAAATCTTGACGTGATGGTCCGCTGCCAAGCAGTGTGAATGGCGCAATTAGAAATACATTATTGAAAGTTGTGAAGGGACGTGAAGTGGTGAACACTGTGAACTGGCCTCTAGAGCGCTTAAGGGGGACATTGATGGAAAACACACACTATTTAAAAATCCACAGGTTTGGAGATATAGCAATGAAATTTTGTACCACACTTTACCTGAAAGTTACACATATACATATGAAATCCTTTGATTATATATATTAAACTTTTTTGAATGAAACTGTTTTATTTTCAATAAATAACGTATATTCCTTTTTCTCAGAAAGTATTCAAGAGATAACTACAAAAATTTTCTATATCATCTCTTTATATGTTGTAAGTTTCTTCCATGAGGTTTATGGAATAGGACAAATAGGAGAATTTTCAAAAATAATTTTATTATAATTCCACAAGTACAATTTTAAATTCATGGAAAATTCCAAGCACTGTGCTCCATATTTCAGCTTGCCATCTGAATTTCAAATTTTTCTTTTCAGACAACGTTTATTAGGTTTGCAGAAAAATGTGTACAAAATTTCATAATTCTAGCATTCATAGAATCTGAGGAAAAGGTACATAAACTTAAAAAGTTTCAGGATCCGCAATTTGAAGTTCAATCTAACTTTTTTCCTTATGTCACATCTTTAGAAGGCACCACTTTTGTACTCTGGGTTGTCTTTCCTTTCAAGGCTTCGCTTCTGGTTTCTTGTTGTCTGTCTTCTTTCCTTTACCAGGTCTTCAACTGACTTTTCAGCTGCAGAAATGCGCTGTATATCTCTTTTTCTCAAGGTGTCTTGAGTAAAATTTCCTATCCTGAAGCCCATTCTTTCCAATATCTTCATCCTCCTGACGTTCCCATCATTAAATACAAGAGGTGCATAATAAGTTGCAATTCTGACAACTGTTTCAGATGCAACAGTGGTTTTAGGACATCATTTCCATATAATCCACTAGTAAAAGCCTGGTAGTCAACAGAGTTGACTGCTGTTCTAGATATTATGAATTGTGATTAAGAATATCTGTGCAAAGGTGTCTGCTAATTCAGATTGAATTACCCAGGGCAGGCTGCGAGGATGCCCCTTTTCTTACTGCCCCACGGGGTTTCCCCCTTCTACTTGCTAAATTGCTCAAAGTAGAGTGGAATGAAGGAAACCACTGGTGGAACATTTGTGAAGAGCCACCACTATTTCAATAAATAAAAGTAATTCAAATAATAAAATTTTAATTTAGATATCAAAGATTTCTTTGTACACAACATTTCTTGTGTAAATCTGTCTGTCTTTATTAAGCTCTCCATGCAGAGAACAATCAATAATTTTAACTTTATGCACTTTCTTTCACGGTCTCTTGAACAGGCAACATAAAGTTGACCATGTCCGAATGCAGGCTCAGATAAAAAAAAAAGCCAGTATGCTTGAGCGATTGCCCTGAGACGTATTGCTGGTCATAGCAAAGGCAAGTTTTACAGGAAATTGTCTGCGTCTCAATTGAAACGGCTCTTCAGTGCTGTATTTTTTAGGAGTTATGTTTAAAAGAAATTACATAAGGACATTGTTATTATTTGAAACATATTATTGTCAATGTAAACAAATGTTCACCTTTCCCCTGACCCCTGACAGCCGGCCGCAATGTCCGAGGAGACTGAGGCGCTCCAGTCACGGTCTACACGGCCACTACAGTCAGGGTTCAAATCCCCCCTCAGGCATGGATATTTGTGCCATATTTAATATAATGTAGTTGATAAGTAGTTTGTAAGTTTAGGGACTAATGACCCCGTAGTTAAGTCGCTTAAGCTTAACAAAGATTTGAAAATTTTTCCCCTGACATGCTTGATTTTGTGTTCAGTCTTCAATCGTTTCAATATCATGTGTGTCAGTTTGTCGCCGATAGCTATTATACACTTTTTTCCATGAAATAACTGTGAGAGAGTAATGCTCTGTGCTAGAGTTGATCGATATTTATCGGTGTTAAATAGACATTGGTGCTTAGTGGGAAACATCGATGTTCTTAAATCAGTGTTAAGTTCTCTAAAACATCAACACATCAGTGGTATGAATACGATATAGGACCATTGGTATCTCCATCCTGAAGATTCAACTGGATTCTCTAATAAAATTTTAATGTGTTGCAGGATACCAAGCCACAAACGAAATAGGTATATATAAATTTGTATTTTCTATTGTAAATTATGTCTTTGTCCAGTTGGCACATATTTCCATCACTCATGGTAATAGCACCAGACTAAAAATATTCTTAAAAATTGACTCTAACAATAATGTCTTATCTAACAGCGATGAATATTGATCAACTCTAGCATAGAGCATTACTCTCTCACAGTTACTTCAAATAGTGATGGGACCAATCGAATGAAAACAATCGATTCATTCGGTTGTTGGAAAAAAATCGATCATTCGGTTGTAGTTTATCGTATTGGTTGAATTATTCATTCATTCTTCTGAGTGAAACCAGTCGGTTGGACTATTCATTCGTTCTTTTGAGTGAAACCAGTCGGTGGGATCAACCGAATGAAAAAATCGATGCAGTCGGTTGGACTACTCATTCCTTCTTTTGAGTGAAATCAGTCGGTCGGAGCAACCGAATAAAAAAATCGACACAGTCGGTTTGACTACTCATTCCCTTCCTTTTGCGTTAAATCAGTCGATGGGACCAATCGAATGAAAAAATTGACACAGTACATTGGCCTCTTCATTCGTTCTTTTGAGTGAAATCAGTCAGTAGGAGCAACCGATTGAAACAGTCAGTCGGTCGTAGTTTTACTATGTTGGATTAATATTCGTTTATTTTTTCGAATGAAAGTAGTCTGTGGGAACAACCGAATGGAAACCTGCGACACTTTTGCAGTTTTGTACATTGACTGAATTACTCATTCTTTCTTTTCAAGTGAAAAGAGGCAGATGTTTTTCTGTCGGTTGAACCATGTAATCATTATCCCAACTGAAACGACTCATTACTGTTTTAGTTTACAGAGCTATCCATTTATTTCTATGAATGAAACTGACATGCACATCAGATAACTACAGCAGTGCTACATTATACCGCCATGTAAAGGGGTATGCCAAAGTTAAAATGCGTATTACAATGTTCATTTAATTATGTACTGCATAAAGTAACTTTTCGTTTTATAACACACAGTAACAGTGATTCATATTATGTTGTAGATCAAATTGTTCGAGGTGCCATCAACGAGTAACTAATTAGATGTCATATCGCTGGAGCAGGTCTGCGATCACTTTCATTGCCCACCCCAGACATTAAAAATGCTGATCATCTGGGCCCTGTAGAAGTTAAGCGGCCGATAACCGTGAAGTATCGCGTGGAGCGAGGACATGAGAGGGGGTGCTGCCTCCCTTTCGTTTTCACTGCTGACAGCGCCAGCACGCGTGCGCCAGACTCCACACAACAGTGTCTGGCGGGCGCTGCATGCCATCGCCGATTGTTGTCAGTTTCTTACTGTCTCAATAAAGAAGCGTGGAAACTACAGGGTGTTCCAAAATGATCGCTACAAGTTTAATCTCGCATACTGTATCTCCAAAGTGGGTACTATTAGGACAGAGTTAAGTATTTTAACTTTGAGCATATTTGCTAGATCCAATTTCGAAGATCACTAAAGCATTTCTTATAAAAATATTTTTGTTAATTCCATCTAATTTGAAGGAGTACGAGAAGATATACAACATTTATCAGTGCTGTAAATTTTCTTCAGCGCGTCTGTATTCGTGAACGGTGTATGAAAACAATCAAGTTTCATAATTATTCACTCTTGTCACAGATATTTCAGTGGTTATCGGTGAAACGGTGTGGAGGTTTGCTCCATCCCTCCATGTACCATACAAAATCTTAGTTGAACAGTGAACTTCCACTTGTTCTGAAAGTCAAGTGTGTAAAATTTCATCAAGATCGGAATAAAACTCTATATTGGTGTCGAAGTCTGGAATACCTTCTCTCATGCATGAAACTAAAGTAGATGTAGACGGTGATCATTCTCTTTCTTTGAAGGTGAAGATTGAAATATATCATTAAAATTCGAATACAAACAGAATTTGTCGAAGTTAGTAGGTAAAGTACCCTCCGCCATGCACCTACGAAATTTATTGTACACAGTTACCTTTGCCTTGTTTTAAAGGTCAAGTGTGCAAAATTTCATCAAGATCATAGCCAAATTGTGGTTTTTGTCGAAGTTAGTATGTAAAGTACCCTTCGCCGTGCACCGAATGAAATTTGATGTAGACAGTGACGTTCCTCTTGCTTTGAAGGTCAAGTGTACAAAATTTCATCAAGATTGGAACAAAACCGCAGATTTGCATGCAATAGAAACACACACACGGACACACTGCTTTATTTTTAAGATTTGTCTCTAAGAATGTTTCATGCTTAATCACGGTTCATTTATACCCGAAAAAGCTGAAGGAGTATGCAAATGAAGTCACACAAAGTCGATGAATTAATAAAAACATCCATATAACTGCAGAAACCGACACCGACTTTTTCCAGTCAGTTGTATCGCATCAAGTGAAACCACTCAATGCCGAGAACATTCATATAAAGAACAGACTTGTTTCATTTGGTGCTCCCGCATCGACTGAAAGCACTCAAACCCACTGAATAAGTGAAATCATTCATATAGCGGCTGCAACTGACAGAGACTGGTTTCATTCGATTGTTTTGCATCGACTGAAACCACTCAAACCCTGCACAGTGAGTGAAAACATTCATACGGCCACAGAGACTATTTTCATTCGGTTGTTTCATTCGACTGAAAAAACCGACTGAACGAAAAAACAACCGATTGACCAATCGGTTGTTAAAAACAGTCAGTTGTCCCATCACTAACTTCAAGGAAAAACTTTATAATAGCTATCAGCAACTAACCGATACACACATTAACTGCAAAACTGTGAATGTGCATAGCTGCTTATGGAACTCAACAACAGCCCTGTGCATGCACAGTTCTATTGGTAACAAACTGACACACACTTAAGCCGCTTATGAATAAAATAATCTGAATGTTATCACTACCACACATCTTACAAACAAAAGTAAATTTCACTGCTGCAGTCAATACTTCAAGGTCAATTAATCTAAATCCAGTACTGGGATTAATCACTGTAGTATGCACCGTTCATCTCATTAATTTTTCGCTTGGAGCTGCTTGGAGACAAGTTCACATTTTCAGCAGATGGTCTTACTTCAGACGTAGCCTCATTGTTGGTTTGAAAAAAAAAATAAATAAAAGAATTGCTTCGTCATAATAAACAGTGCAGCTAGTTTGTTGATTGTTGTTGTATATACAAAATCGAAGAGAGTCAAATATGATCTATACAACCAAAGATTGTGTATCATGGCCTTCTAGATGTATTTCACGTGTGTTTGGTTGAAAGAAATACACAGAATCGTCGTTCACTAAGCTGGTAATGAAGTGCTGCTTCAAAATGTGGGCATGGCAAGGAGGCTGCATCACACTTTTAATTAATTTTCAGGCACTTTGGATGTGATTCCAACATTGAAACTTTGAGAACTTATTGTCTTTTGAGTTGTACTAACAAATAAAAAATAAATCGAAAATTTACATTTTTGGTTAATTTCATCAATGTACCCCCTTAATTCCATTTTTCACATAAAATTTGATGAAAATCCTTTGTTCAATTTTTTAAAAATCACTGAGCAAACAAAAACACATCAAATGTATGTATGAGTCAAAAACAAACGAAGTATTCTGTACAGTTGAAACTGTAAAATAGATTCGGGAGATGTTTACCAACATAACTAAAAAAATCAATAATCGAATGTACTTTTCCAGCGCAATTTGGAAAGTCACCTTACTTTTTGAACAGCCCTTGCATATCGTAGCATTTTGTGTATGTGTGGAGAACTGATGCAGTAGAGGTGGCGCGTATTGTGGCACGCAGGTCTGCTGGAGGGCAGTGAGGAGTGCGACTGCGGGCTGGACGTGTTGTGCCATGAGTTTGACCGGTGCTGCGTGCCTCGCGGCCGGAACGCCGCCTGCCAGGTGGACCGCGCCGCCGGCTTCGCCTGCCACCCCTCGCTGGGCCCCTGCTGCCTCTGTTCCTGCCAGTTCGCCGATTTCTCCCACCTGGGCATCGTGAGTCTCAGCTTACCCTCTTATCATCCACTTTTCCGGATCAATGTTCTTAAATACTCTGAACTATGACAGAATTGAAGTACCCTGAACGATAGTGGTGTCTTCTGATTTGGTTGTTAAGGTGTTGGAAAAAGGAAAAAAAAATCACTCTATTATGCATTAAACTTATGCTGTCTTTTTCTCAAAATCAAAGGAAACTCATTTGTGAGAGAAATTAGCGTTAAATGTTGGAAGCCTCCTGGTTCCATTGCATTAAGCACAAAACCTGTCACCGATTCGTGACCCAATGTAGTCCAGATCGAAAACTGTGATGCAAACTCATCACAGAAGGAAGGAGACATTTATAAGTCAACTTGTGACTCGCCCTGGCTTTGCATGAATAGCACTAATTACTGCACCCAAATAACTTGTGGTGGATGCATGGTGATGATCGTGTGATGAAGTTTTACCATATATATATATATATATATATATATATATATATATATATATATATATATATGTGTGTGTGTGTGTGTGTGTGTGTGTGTGTGTGTGTGTGTGTGTGATAATGACTGTGTGTGAGCGACGTTTGCCGTGAACAAAAAAACCAGGAACCTTGATGGGCGTACTGGGGTCGTACCCCGCGTAGACGTTGTATGAAACAGGTGAAAATTTGAACGTACCTTACAGCTTTTAACTTCGTTCGCTCAGGTATATATTCCTTGTTTATAATGCCTTGACTGTTGAAAATGTGACGAGCGTAGTTTTGCTGCGTGTCTTTTCTGCTCTGACCTTTGTTCGACGAGGCAATATGGTTCAAGAAATTCAAAAATCCTGTGAAGCCTCTAAATGTGCCCGCTTCTCATCGTCAGTCAAGTGATGTGGCGCAAGATGACAACATTTTTATCTCTTCCCGAACTTCTAGGAGCTGTTCTCAGTTCAGAACGAACGCACTAAACAAGCACTTCGTCCAACAGGTCTAACACAGAACACACACGATGCTCAACTTAACTATGCTAGGGGCAAGTTGTCAAATCCGGCCGCTATGCAGGTGTAGCATTTTGATTCGCTTATGTTGCCCTGGGAAATTGTTTTACTATTTCACCTAAAGGCAAGCGGATAGACAATTTTTTTTCTATTTGGAGTAAAAATGTATATAATTTATGGTGTGCTAATTTTAGTGCAAGCCACATACAATTGAGCGTGTGCAGAGTATGTATGTGCCAAATTTAAGCCTATAGTCAACTATTGCCTTTGCGCTTTGTTGATCTTAATGGAAAAGGCAAGACGCAAAAGAATCTGCAGCCGCTTGAATTACATTTGTAAATTGTTGAAAATCATAGGTATGTGGGAGATCATTAGGTCTTTGCATCTGCCACAGATGATTGTTGCCTTCATTAAATTTCGTATCAATTTTTTGATGGTCAGTCTGGTTCTGTGGCGTAAGTTTGATGCTGATAATTTGTGAATGAGGATCACTGATGACCCCAGATTCATTCAAGATCATTCCAGGTTGATCCAATGAGTTCAAAAATTCAGTCAGATAATTGCCGACGTATTTATCCTCTATTACTGCATCGACTGACTTTAATTGGACTCTTTCGGCATGCCGTTTCAATAGAATTTGTTCTCAGGATTTATTTCTTTGTATCTTCGCTATTGCAGCGCCACCAAGCGCAAAACTGTATATACTACTGCCAAACGATTCGTATCTAAGTCTGTGTATTTGGATATAAAAGCACATTCAAAATGCGGTCGTATTTCTAATCTTCAGTGGCGATATAAATTGTAGCACCAATCAAAAATATAACATTTACATAAAACATCGAAAATTGCGAAATTTTACGACATCTGTGGTCTTCTAAAGATGTACAATCAATCTACAACACATGAAAATTTGTGCCAGACGGGGATTCAAACGCAGGTCTTTCCCTTTTCGTGAGCGGTCGTCTTAACCACTCGGCCACTTGTATACACTCCCAACCTTCCATGTGTTAGACTTGTCTCTATCCTCAAATTCTCGTATACAGTTTAGTGTAAGTCCCGCGAGAGGGAGAGATACCATACTACCACCTTAAGGTTGTCATGACATTGATGTTTATTATTAATTGACTTTTCCAAAGAAACAGACGTTGGCGGTGATCTGCAGCAGTGGTTAATATTTACATTCATACAGCAAAAATCGCGAAATTTTTCGACATCCGCTGCTCTTCTAAAGATGGACAGTCAATCTACAACACATGAAAATTTGTGCCGGACCAGGACTCGAACCCGGGTCTCCCGCTTTCCGCGAGCGGTCGCCTTAACCAATCGTCATTTTGTGGCTTCTATGGAGTGGAGGCAACAACATTACGGCAACGGAGATAGTAGTAATAACAGAAAGTTACCACAGAGAGGGTTGATGTTGACTTGTGTTTACTCTACCAAAGGAATTACTCAAGCAATTAGGTTCAGATAGTGTATCGTGCAGGTAGTGCAATGCAATAACGATGTGAGTTACCCAAAACTGTGACATGGAGAGTCATAAGAAGGTTGGAAGTGGGACAGACACACAGGGAGGTGGCTGTGGCTATTGGAGTGTCCCAAAGCGTAATTTCCAGTACCTGGACGCGATTACAGACAACAGGAATTGTTAAAAGAAGGCAAGGCGAAGGTCGTCCATGAGTAACATCAGCTAGAGATGTCCATTAACTCTGGTCAACAGCGCGATGAGACAAGTCAGCTGCAACACAACCTTCTGGCAGCAACAGGACGCGGAATATCAACACAAACAGTCCGAAAGTGCCTTCGGCAGTGTGGTCTCTATCCACAAAGGCATATGTTGTGTGCTTCATTAAAATCACCAGACCATTTAGCTCGCAGAAACTGGGTGGAAAGACATCAGAATTAGATTTGTAACGAATGGTGCCAGATTCTGTTCACAGATGAGTCAAGATTTTGTGTTCAGCCAGACAATTATTGTTCCTTCATTTGGAGAGTACGTGGAACACGAACAATGCTGCTGTTGTGCAGGAAACATCACCATATCATGTTGGTGGGCAGGAGTCAGTATTGGCGGACATACGGACCGCCGGGTGGAGTGGCCGAGCGGTCTAAAGCGCCTCGCTGCGGAGCGAGCGGGTGCTCGCCGTGGAGGTTCGAGTCGTCCCTGGGGTATGGGTGTGTGTATTGTCCTTAGGTTAGTTTACCTAGGTTTAAGTAGTTTGTAAGGTATGGACTGATGAGCATGCAGTTTGGTCCGATAGATTTACAGACATTTGAACATTTGACATACTGACCTCTATGTCCTTCAGAATGGCGCTTTTGCTGCTCTTAGGTATATAGACGAGATCTCTCGACCTTTTGTTGTGCACTACGCTGCTGCCATAGGAGTTGGGTTCCTTCTGGTGGACGATAACGCTGGTCCACACAGAGCTGCACTGGTGAACAAAATGCTTGAAGCTGAGCGAATTGAATAAATGGAGTGGCCAGCCTATTCACCAGACATAAACGCGAATGGACGTGTCTGGGATCCACTTGGTAGACACATATATTAAACTCATGGAAGAATGGCCGAATATCCCTCAAGAGCTGAGTGATAACTTCATACTGTCCCTGTCTTGCAGCTGTGCAACTGTATTGGTTATCCAAGGTACTGTACTACTGTACTACTTTCCTCTCTTTCGGATATTCCTTGCCTAAAGCTGCTTCCTAAACTCTTGACCACCTCTAGTTCCTTCAATTTATCCAGGTTCCATCACCTTAATTTTCTACCTTTTTGTAGTTTCCCGAGTTTTAAACTACAGTTCATAACTGATAAGTTACACTCAGATTATATATCTGCCCCTAGATATGTCTTACAGTTTAAATCTGGTTTCTAAATCTATGCCTTACCATTATGAAGTCAGCCTGGGCTTTTAGTGTCTCCTGGGCAGTTCCATGCATACAAACCTTCTTCCATGATGATTAAACTAAGTGTTTGTGATGATTAAATTGTGCACTGCACAAAATTCTACCAGACAGTCTCCTATTTCATTTATTTTTTCCAATCCATATTCACCTACTACAAATCCCCCTATTCCCTTTCCTACTACCTTGTTTCAGCCCATCATCACAATCAAGTTTTCCTCTCCCTTAACTGCCTGAATAATTTCTTTTATGTGCTCATACGTTTCTTTGATCTCCTCATCATCGGTAGTGCTATTTGGCATACAAATTTGTAGTACTATGGTCAGTTTTGGCTGCGATAATGCATTCACCCTGCTCTTCATAGAAATTCACACATTTCACTATTTTCTTGTTCATTATCAGACCTATTCCTGCATTACCACCAACTGATTTGGTATTTTTAACCCTGTACTAACCTAACCAGAAATCCTGTTCATCCTCCCACCGAAATTAACTAATCCCCACCATATCTAACATTAACCTATCCATTTCTCGTTTCAAATTTTCTGACTTACCTACCTGATTATGGGTTAGAACATTCCACACTTCGATCTGTAGAATGCATCTTTCGTTTTTCTTGATGACGACGTCCTCCTGAGTAGTCCCCACCCACCCGGGGATCCAAATGGGGGAATATTTTACCCAAGAAGACGTCATCATCATATATTCATACAGTAGATCTGCATGGTCTCGGAAAAAATAACGACTGTAGTTTCCCTCTGCTTTCAACCAGTCGCAATAACTGCACGGCAAAACATGTTAGCTAATGTTACATGTCAGCTCAGTCAATCATCCAGACTGTTGCCCCTGTAACTACTAAATAGACCATTTCCCCTCTTAAGGAACCACACATTTATTTTGAATGCAGTCTAAGAAAATCAGGCGATGCTGAAGGAATTAGATTAGGTAACGAAACAATAAAGGAGGTACATGAGTTCTGTTACTTGGGCAGTAAAATAACATATAATAGTCACAGTACAGAGGATATAAAATGCAGAATGGCAATGGCAAGAAAAGCGTTTTTGAAAAAGAGAAATTTGTTAATATCAAATATTGATTTAAGCATAAGGAAGTCCTTTCTGAAGGCATTTGAGTGGACTGTTGCCTTGTATGGGAGTGAAACGTAGACGATAAACAGTGTGGACAGGAAGAGGATAGAGGCATTAGAAATACAGTCCTACAGAAGAATGCTGAAGATAAGGTGGGTGGATCGTGGAGCTAATGAGAAGGTACTCATTATAATTGGGGAGAAAAGGAATTTCTGGCATACCTTAACCAAACGAAGGGATCGATTGACTGGACACATTATTAGACATCAAGGAATTGTGAATCTGGTGTTGGAGGGAAGTGTGTGGGGTAACAATCACAGAGGGAGACCAAAGATGAATATAGTATGCAGATCCAAACAGGTGTAGGTTACCATTCTAATGAGATGAAGAGGCTTGCTCAGGATAGAGAAGGGTGGAAAGCTGCATAAAACCAGTCTCCAGACTGAAAACTGGAGAGAAAAGAGAGCCACAGATACCCCTCCGCTGTGTTCACACCTAAGGTATGGCTAACAGTATTGCTGAGGTAGGCAAGGCACTCCACATTGCCTTTGTCTGTGATTCATGGGGATAGAATACTTCAGTAAACATTTAAAATTGAAGTTAATTAGTGCAAAATTTGTTCACTACAGTCTTTGCGTCAGACACCATAAATGGCATCCATTCTTTTGTGAGTTATAATTTTTACGGAAAAGTTGTGTTTCTTGATTATTGGAAATCTAGTTGTAAGTGTCTTTAGAAACTGTTTCTACCGGTATTCATCTTATCGATTATATAACAGGCGTTTCGGGATGGAGGCTACAATATACACTTACTGACTAGATCGCAAACGAGGATAGCCGATATTTACAAAGCGCAGCCCTGTACTGTGTGTCAATCCCAAATTCCTTAGAGAGCAGTCGTGTTGTTTTTTGCTGGGTTAATAAGAACACCGAGAATGGACTGGTGTGTCTGTAAATATAGAAAACTCTATGACGATTGCGGTCTTAAGGGTTAGTTTGCGTTTGCATGGTAATGTGTAGAAATACGATGATCGATGTATGCGTATCTGTCGCGTTTTCTTGTTTTGTTATGACCTCGTTGGCGATCATTAAGTTAAATGTACTGTAGATACATGATTTTCGATGACTGTTTATCTGACTCTCGTCTCGCATTGTGTGCTGTCGTTTTGGTGACCTAAGGTGTACTAGTATCGTCTTTAAACTTTTTTGGTAGTGTAATATTATTCCGAGAGAGGATGATAGCTCAAACGACTTTGTTGAATGTTCTTACCACTAGAAGGTCTACTAAATTTCGTTGTGTCTCAGCAATGTCTACTATTATTATTAGCACGGATCATCTGTCATCGTCTGTATTTGACATAGGACTTCGAAATATGCGAGGTTTGTTGGCTATAAAGTTTTCTCAATTTGCAGTGTGTAGGTTAGCATTCTAGGCATCGTAGTTCGCGGTAGCCGGCTACTTATAATAGTAAAAAACAAAATAAAAAATAAAAAAAAATCGAATGACAAAATAAATCACAGGAAAGGAGCTTCATTTGTGTTTGGGATAAGAATCTTTGTCTATATTTTGGGTAAAGGATGGGTCGAACTTGTTCTACCGAACTGAAAATCTGCTGTAATTGTGTTGCATTGGGCAGGTAAAGTATTACTTTTATGTCCTCTCGGTTAGGGAGGGAGATGTTTGCGGTTCTGTGGTTGTTGTTCTGGCGAGTGTCATTCCAAAAAGGAGGTTGTTAAGTCAGTGCTTTCGAAAAACAGTTTTAGTGTATACTGTCGGAAATCAGCAAACAGCTGATCTTTAATTATTTTACACAATTTTTATTGTTTATTTTAACTCTAAAGGATATATCGTTGGATAATAGGGTCTAGTTTTGTTTAAACGTATATAAAGAAGAATTGTAAACATCTTCTGGAGTGCTCGATTATCTGCATTTGCAAATGTGTCAGTTAAATGTTGTAACACTTGGAGCATTGTAACAGGACATGGTTAATAGAAAGAGATCCCCTTGCTACGTTTGGATGGGCATAAGAAAATAATAAGGAAATAACAGCTAAAATTAAACTGCCCGAATTCTCGGAAGGTGTAGAACCGGATATTAAGTGGATTACAGAAAGACCGAAAAGTTGCCTGTCGAAATACTGGATGGGAGACAGCGATACATCGATCTAAGGAAATTGTTGTAAAAACTTGGTAGATTTCTAAAAGAATTGTGTGCATTGTAACAGGTCACGGTCGTTAAAGAGAGAGAGTATTACATTTCAGAATTTGATAGTTTTAAGTGCGAGTGGTGTCATTTGTAGGAGACAGACAGAGATGGTTGCTATTAGATGGGGCTTGTTTGTAGAAGCATGTTTGCTTTCGGGAGGGAAGGCTGATGCTGTCCGCTGTTGTCAGGCACACGACTGTGTCCAGCTCCATTAAATAAACGCAATGCACACTATCCTCGTCAAAGTGGTGTGTCTGCATAAGTTTTGTGTATAAAGTTTTGATTATTTGGATATGTAGCTTAGATGTTTTTAAGAGAGAATGCTTAAAATGTTATGATATTTTGTATAAACAATTATCATATGTTTGTTTTATGTAGCCTGTCGAGAGAGCACTGTGTGTGTGTGTGTGTGTGTGTGTGTGTGTGTGTGTGTGTGTGGTACTCCTCGGTCTGCTGCATTCAGGACGATTGTTAATGGTGCTTGCAGATGTATATTTAGACGCAATCCTAATAGCTTGGTGCTGGTGTAATGGTGGCTAACTAACGGAGTGGATTTCGCTATGTCTTTGCCGATTTTATTTCCACCAGTAAATTCGATTTTTTAAATAAACAATATGTCTTCTGCTGCTGCTGTTGTTGTGTTACCAAATGTGTGTTTGACAAACAAGTTTGTAGCATTTGTTACCAGTACATACCGTTTATTATCTACCGCATGCAATTTTTAACATGTTTGTTGTCTGTTGCAGCCATAGTTAAATGAAGAGATACATTTATCTTGCTTATAGATCTAAAGTTGCGGTCGAGATACGAAACGGACCATTTCTTTTCTTTTGGGTAGTCCCAAAATTTTGACTCTGGTTAGGATTGTTTTTAAATTATCTGGACATCGAAAGAGTAATTGTTAAGATGGATATGTAAGTTTGTGGCATTCATTACTGTTACATCCCGGTTATTATCTATCCGGCATTATTATTAAACATGTCTGTCAGCTGTTGTATATGAAATCTATGCAAAGAGCTTAAAATAATAAAACGTTATAATATTTTGTTTAAACATTTAGCATCGGAATAATTGGATCCTTTTTTCACAATGTTGGTGTTCGTCTATAAGGAATAACTTAAAAGTAGACCACATATCACTCATGGAAGGAAACGATAAGAAAAGTTTTACATGCACTGTACAAAATGAACAGATCGTCTGTTAGAAACTGGCCCCCACAAAACTAGAAAGAATTTATGCAGAGTTCGTACACTGCCACATAATCAAAAAGGTTTGAATATACCAAGCCATTATCAAACTGCAACTAGTAACACATACACCACGTTTATCTGTTGGAAATCACTGGATTGAAAAACTAGAACACATTTCCATGCACGATCAGAAGGAATAGCCCAAAAAATGAAACTAAGTTCAAGAGTCCTAGTTAAGCATGCTAGACAACGAATTGCTACCATCTCCACGGGCACAATAGCAGAAGCAATCTTACCTCACTGCAGTTCGAGCAAAAAGTGAAGACCTAGTTGCCAGGAGGCACGGGAAAGCTACCGGAAACTGGGAAACCCATGAGTATTGTGGTGGTGGGGGAAGAAGATCGTGTGACTCACCCTGGAGAAGGCTCGTCGACTGGCTTGTAACCAAACGGTGTATTTTGTGTCTCGTTTCTGCCTGTTGTCGTAGGTGTCAGTGGCCGAGTAGAAAGAGACAGACACAGGAATAAAGGATGCACGCTTGTGCAAGTACGGAGATGACCAGCCAGTGGGACAGCAGAAACTAGAACACTGGGCTAAATTAGAACAAGATATATATTTTGTAGTGTCTTGGTAATACTTAACTTTTACATAGTTCTTGACTGCAGAATGCAGTTTAGATAGAGGCCTGCCTACTGATGATTCCTAGTGCCTATCCGAAAGCCAAGTCTTTACTGATGCCTATCTGAGTCCCAAGTGTTAACTGGTACCTATCTCAGTCCCAAGTGAACGATGCAGCAGTCCTGGCCATGAGTGGAGTTACAGCAGAGGGCACTCGTGGCTGCATGGTAAAACGCCGCGCCGTGCGTGCATGGCGGCACGCGGCATAAGTATGTGGCGTGCATTTCATACTTGTGCGACACCACACCCCTCCCTCCCCAAAGCACCATGCCGTCGTGGCGTAGGGCTCAGGGCCGCGGCGGCGGCACTGGGAGGAGGGCCTGGGCGGGGGCGTTATTGGTGGGACAGGCGCCGTAGCTGAGGATGGGATCAAAACGCCTTCCGCACCCCGGTATCCACCTTGCGATCCTCCAGAAAACCCACCAAAACGAGGGGAAGGGCGCACGCAACCGCCCAGAGTGAGCAGATCATCTTCTTGTGAGGTGCGTGGCCCAGGCGGCGGGGCACTCACGGTCCCAGAGTCCCTCTCGGTGATGCTGTCAGCCGCGAGGCGACAGAGGCAGAGAGGCAGAATGCATATGAGGTGCATCCACCTCCATAGGGACGATCTTGTAGTCCGGGGACGCCGGATCCGTCTGTGAGCGATGTGGCTGTGCTCCCTGGCGACGAACTGGGTCTGGAATCAATAAACCAGAGACAGGATCGCGTGGCCTGTGCCGGCGCAATTGGTTTGCGTGGCGCCGCAGCTCCGACCCTGTGGAAGAACATACAACAAACATATTGCGACCGGGCACACGCTGAATGGTGCCCGGTAACCATCTCTTCTTGTTTCCAGCAAACACCCTGTACAGCACCGGCACAGAAACCTGAAAACGCGAAGCGCCATATGAACTGACTCGGTGCAGGGAGGCTGCAGCACGTGAAGGAGAGTGCGATGACGCCGGCCGTGTAGCAGCTCGGCAGGAGACAGGCCGTCACATGGCATGCACCAATAAGTAGACAGGAAAATTTGAAGAGCTTGCTGCCTGGAATGCTGACCTTTCATCTTTTCCATGTGAGACTTGAATGTTCGAACGAAACGTTCTGATTCACCGTTGGTCTGAGGATGAAAAGGTGCAAAAGGTGCAGTGGTAATATGCTGAATGCCATTCACACGACAAAACTGTTGAAATTCCGCACTAACAAACTGAGGTCCATAGTCACTGACGATAGTTTCAGGCAAGCCTTCGATGCAAAACACTGATGTTAAGGCACTGATTGTACTAGACGCTGTTGTTGAGTTTATGGCAATCACGAAAGGAAACTTGCTGAAAGCGTCTACAACAATTAACCAGTGGGTATTCCGGAAAGGTCCGGCAAGTCAATGTTTAAACGTGGCTATGGTCCCTTGGGCTGTGGCCAGTTGAGAAACGTTGCGGAGGAGCCGCCTGATGCTCCGCACAAACTGTACGCTGTGATGTCATGCTCTCTATCTGGGCGTCCATACCAACCCAGATACAATGACGTCTGGCCAGTTGCTTTGTCCTAACAGTACCCCAATGTCCTTGATGCAGGAGGCGTAACACTTCTCGTTGCAGGGAACGAGGAACAATCACTCTTGTTTGGCCGTTGTCGGTATGTAACAAGAGAACACCCTGAATTAAAGATAATGCATGACATTGTGCAAAATAACGTCGAACCAGAGGCCGCTCAATGTCTTTGGCCGAGGCAGGCCACCCTGAGCGAACAAAACGTGCTACTACACTTAGGTCTGCATCCGCAGCTGTTTCCTGTGCAACCCGACGAGAGTTCAAAGGTAAGTCTGTGACAGCGGAAGCATCTCTGGAGTCTATCTGACAACATGCCATTTCTGAAGAATCAAACGACACATCCTGGCCAACCGGAAGTCGGGAAAGTGTGTCCGCGTTGGCTTGTTGAGTGGTAGGTCGGTACAAAATCTCATACTGATAATTAGACAATATCAAGGACCATCTCTGAAGCTTTTCTGACGTTCGTGGCGGAATTGGCTTTGTGGGCGAGAACAACGAAGTGAGAGGCTTGCGGTCTGTCAACAAATAGAATTTTCTACCATAGAGATAATGATGAAACTTTGTGACGTCGTAAATAATTGCTATGGCCTCCTTTTCTATCTACTGTAATTCTGTTGCGTTGGCGTCAGTAGCTTGGATGCAAAGGCAATAGGACGATCGTGAGATCCAATACAGTGTGACAATACTACACCCAGACCGTACGACGAGGCCTCCACTGCTAACACTACAGGCTTTTGTAAATCTATCGGACCAAACTGCGTGGTCATCAGTCCATAGCTTACAAACTACTTAAACCTAGGTAAACTAACCTACGGACAAACATACACACCCATGCCCCAGGGAGGACTCGAACCTCCACGGCGAGCAACCGCGCGCTCCGCTCGGCTACTCCACCGCGGCGGGAATCAAACATGTATCACTAAGTAGTGCCAACTTTAATTTGTCAAAAACAGCCTGGCAATCTTTAGACCATACAAAAGGAACATTCTTCCTACATTAGCGATGCAGTGGAGCTGCAATCTGAGAGGCATTCGGAATAAATCTGAAATAATAGTTCAGCTTCCCCATTACTGCTTGCAATTCGTGCACATTCTTAGGAGGAGGCAAGTCTTTGATTACTCGAAGATGTGATTGTAAGGGATGGATTCCTTGGGCATTAATCACATAGCCTAAGTACTATATTTCAGTTTGAAAAAACGAACACTTTGCTTTATTATAACGTAGACCTGTTGCAGTCAACACTTTCAAAAGGCACTCCAGGTTCGCTAAACGTTCTTCAACTGTACGTCCGGATACCACAATATCATCTAAATAGTTCGAACAACACGGTACAGAAACTGTCAGCTGTTCCAAAAAGCGCTGAAAAATAGCGGGGGTGGAAGAACTGCCAAAGGGTAGGGGTTGAAATTGAAAAAGACCCATGTGAGTATTAATGACGAAAACCTTTTTTGACTCGTCATCAAGCGGAATCTGTAAGTATGCTTCTGCTAAATCAATCTTAGAAAAGAAGCGAGACTGTCCTAATTTGTCCATCAGTTCGTCAGGTCGAGGCAGGGGTAAGTGTCTACAATTGTTTGACAGTTCACTGTTGATTTGAAGTCAGCACAGAGACGAAGTTTTCCAGACGGCTTGGTTTTAATTACTAAAGGCGAGGCCTACTGACTCGCAGAACAGGAGAAATCACCCCACTATCTTGCCAACGTTTAAGTTCTTCGGCAACTGTATCACGCATTGCGATAGGCACTGGTCTAGCTTTACGAATTTTTGGAACTGCAGATTCTTTTAAAGTTACATGTGCCACAAAGTCTTTTGCACAACCTAGTTCCGGCGAAAACAAGTCACTATATTTTTCACACAATGCATTGATGTTGTCCTGAGGCACTACCGACGAAATTTGAAACACGTCTCTTTGAATTGATAAGCCAAACAAGTCGAATGCATCTAGTCCAAAAATATTCTGTGTAGATTTGGCCTGAATAACTACAAAACCAACTGTTTTTGTTACACCTTGAAAAGAGGCGGGCAGGCTATAAGTTCCTAGCACAGGAATATTTTGACCTGTGTACGCAGTGAGCACTTGTTGAGACGGCGACAGTTTTGGCGAACCCAGAAATTCATGTGTCTTTATTCATTAATGTGACAGAGGAATCAGTGTCGAGCTGAAATTGCACAGTATTATTTTCTATGTAAAGATGCACAAAAAGTTTTTGCTTGTGGCGCTCGACAGGTGCGCGAATGTGGGCAACGTCTAATACAGCTTGTTTGCTGCGCTTGCGTGTGCGCGGGCTGCGTGCGTAGGAAGCGGCGCAGAATCGGCACACAGCGGATTAATAACACTGTCACTAGATGGCACTACCGCCAGATCGGCGGCTGCACAATGCGAGGCTACTACAGATTCACTAACTACTGCACTAAACTTTTGAGTAGCTACATCAAGTCTACTGTCACTAGTTACACAGTACTGGCCACTATTACAATGAGCAGATGCAGAAGGCACTAGGTTCACTACAGGATTACACTGTACATAGTCATTGTGCTTGTCCCGAACCCTTTTCCGTTGCACGGTTTTATGCGCTCGCGACGTGGCTCGCTATATAGTTTTGCAGTAGGCGCAGAAAAATTTTCTTGCATCTGAGGGTCAAGAGAAGCACTGTCCAAGTTCACAGCGTGTATGACATTTACAGAATGAATTGTTCTCGCACTCTACGAAGCATTGTTCCTAATAGCATCGTTGTTTGAATTTTTGTTTTGCATGCACACTGTCTGTACATGTCCTGATTTGCCACATTGATAACAGGTTGCGTTGCGACTAGGGCATTGCGCACCCTTGTGGCGAGATACACACTGGGGGCAAGATTTACGAACATTTTTTTGAAAAGAGCGTTGGCGTCCGTTATTCAAATTACTTTGTCTAACATGACGAGGCGACCTTTGTGTTGCACTTTGACACTGGCTACTGTTCACTGTCTGTTCAGCACGCCCGAAAGACTTTAAAGACTCACTAGTGCTATAATGAGAACTACGGCTAGGAAAACATCCGTTGCGGCGCAGTGAGTTAACACTGTGGCTTTGCATTTCTACATCTGCTAAGTCAAAAGTATCTTGCGCTTCAATAAGCTGCAGTGCACTGTCTAATGAGGGGTCAGAATTTTTTAGAATTGCTGCGCTAATTCTGGGGTCCTGAATTTTCTGCGTAATTGCATCCCTCAACATAACGTCACTATAAGAGAGTCCACAAGAGCAAGTAAATTTACATTTGCGGGTTAAGCCCTTCAATTCCGTAATCCATTGCGTGTGGGTCTGTTCCGCAGATTTTTTCAGTCTGAAAAATCGGTACCGGGCCACTGCTACGAGAACTTTTCTCTCATAATGAACATTCAGTGCTTCTACAATTTGATCAAATTCTAGATCACGAGGAGATGTGTGGGGGAAAAGTTTCTGCAGTAACACGAAGGATAATAACAGGTGCTTCACTCTCTGACCTGTAATTTGATGAGCTGCGACGAGTTCTTGAAATTGCGCCAAGTAGTCACTCCATTCTTCCTCACGTTCGTTGTACTGGCAAAACGGTGCACCGGCAGGTATGGGCGGCTGATGCGACGGCTGTTGTTGAGTTGCCGTCAACTGGGACACCGCTTGAAGTAGTTGCATGATTTGTGCCGTCTGTAACTGAATAATTTCCATTAAGTTTGGATTCGGGGTAGTGGCAACGCTGACCGATTAACCGCCGCGCATGCAAGAAAATTAGAACAAAACACAAATGCAATATGAAAGAGGACACACTACAACAAAAAAAGTCCACAAAACACGTAACTGAACGTTCCCCCAAAATTCTTATAATAAGGGTGGACGGGCGGGAGCAATTTGTGTGCTCCGACTGCTGCTGTCTGCCTGCTGCAAACGGGCTGATCCAAGGTTCTTCTATCGCTCCTCGTCGCCAGTTTTGTGTCCCATCCTCATCGTCACTTATGTGTCTCGTTTCCGCCGGTTGTCGTAGGTGTCAGTGGCCGAGTACAAAGAGACCGACACAGGAATAAAGGATGCACGCTTGTGCAGGTACGGAGGTGACCAGCCAGTGGGACAGCAGAAACTAGAACACTAGGCTAAATTAGAACAAGATATATATTTTGTGGCGTCTTGGTAATACTTAACTTTTACAGAGTTCTTGACTGCAGAATGCGGATACATAGTTTAGATAGAGGCCTGCCTACTAATGATTCCTAGTGCCTATCCGAAAGCCAAGTCTTAATTGGTGCCTATCTGAGTCCCAAGTGTTAACTGGTACCTATCTCAGTCCCAAGTAAACGATGCAGCTGTCCTGGCCATGAGCGGAGTTACACCATAGGGTGCTCATGGCTGACGTCATAAGAATGCCGCGCCGTACGTGCATGGCGACACGCAGCTTAAGTACATGGCGCGCACTTCATACTTGTGCGACACCACAGTGTAAAAACCTCTTTGATTGCATCAGCAGCAGGGGTTGTTAACTACTAAGTTTCGACTCCCAGCCAGAGAGAACCATGCAAAGCGAGCTATTACCACCCACATTCAGACAGCCATCAGATCCTCGCACATCCACTTAAAAGTAAAACAAGTACACATTCTCACAGGGACAGTGGCGTAGCGGAGAATCCGTAATCATTGCCACATTCATAACCACAAAAATAAATAATTAAAATAACAAAATCCTAGCAATATTAACTAACATTTCAGAAACTAATATTTTAAAACGTGAAATAAAAGTGCTATTCCTCATGCCTTGAACAGAGTGAGGTTCTGGTTTTAACAAAATGTTAATCTAGCGACATCAAATAAATTACAATTTTATAAAAAAATATATGGAAGACGACAGATGGTCGCCTTCCAAACTTTTGTAAATAAAATTCTAGGGCCGCGGGTTCGAGTCCTGGTCTGTGGCACTTAAGGGCGGCAATCTTTAGGGGTGTTGGTGGGGGCGGCGGCAGGGGCAAGGGCGGAAGCGAATGGTAATGGCTGCCTTTAAATTGCTGCTTAATTTAAATGCAAATTTAATATGTAATTTTCTAGTTGTTAATGCATAAATTAAATTGATATGAAAAAAATAACAGAAAGCAGTAGATGGCCTGGGGGGCGGAGGTGGGGGGCAGCACTCACACAAGTATCCACTTGTGTAAGTGGACATGTTCAATGCTATTCCAGGTAATTGTGCTGTCCAAAGTACACAATGATTGGCTCCTTTTATCCAATATTGGTGTACATCGATAAGTAATTACTGTTGAAAACAATTTTTTTTGGGGCGGGGCAAGGGTTGAGTCCCAGACCAGGTTGTGTGGGGGTGGCAATCTTTAGGGCTGTTGTTGGGGTGGAGGTGGGGGCAGTAGTGGGGTCGGGGGCTGTGCTCACGCATGTGCTTACTTGTGGAGGCAGTTGCCCTTGTTACTGTTAAAATCTAGGTTGTTACAATTAAATTGATATCCAAATTTAATTTAATTAATTGGGGGCACTGTGTGTGTGGCATCAGTCTGGCGGGATGGAGGGGTGGGGGGATATCTCACTGCGCTGGAAACTCCTATTGCCCCCCTACTCATGCTATTGTCACTTATCTCGAAAGGCATCCTGAAATAAGTATCTTTGGTGTTCCCTGTGATTTCGTGAAGTTTGAGATTAATTCCCAATAAAGCATCAATGTTTATCTTAGATATTATCAACATTGTTTCCATAAAAGGTAGATCAAGAATTTTTATAGGTAGGGGAAAGGGTTTTACCTTGGGACAGTTTTACCTTGGTACACTTTTTAATAAAAGCATTGCAATGTAGTGGCAACTCTAAGAACTATGAAGTAAAGTTGTCAGGACTATTTTCAGATGCACTATTAGGCCATGTTGTATTTGGATGATGTATGAGATTTAAGGAGGTGTTTTACAAGTTTTCGTGTTTGAAAGTAAAATTTAGCCACTACCCTTATAAGATATAAATTAAAGCTAAGCATCATTATTGTTATTTCTTAAATACAGTGTTATAGGCCATTATGTAAGTAAGCTATTGATGCCATAAATTATAAACATATAGATGTGTATATTTCGGGTAATTGTGTATTTGGTTTTACCTTGGGACACTTCTCTGGTTGTACCTTGGGGCATGTCCCAAGGTACAACCAAACATTTCGTATACAGTTTTACTTCAGTTGGTTTATGTTTTCAGATGGGTAGAAGTAAGGTGGGAAGGAAAAGAGAAAAACCAGATACAGAATCCATGGAGGTAGCTGCTAATGAGATTATTACACAGAAACTATCTATACAAGAAGTGACTAAATTATATGGAGTGTCGAAAAGTACTGTTGCTAGGCACATCCAAAAACACAAGGCCAAACCCATGTCAAATATGTAGCCAACAGTACTACATAAAAAGTCTTCACCACAGAGCAAGAGGAAGAAACGCTTTCTTATATAGTAAGGCCTGCACAAGGGAAGCAATAAATCTGGCAAAGGTAAATGGCATCATAATTTTGACTTTCACTCCACATACGAGTCACAAATTATAACCATTGGACAAGACTGTCTCTGGCCCTATGAAGACACTCTATAATAATGTATGCAAGGATGGGATGCTCAGCAACCCTTGAAGGACAATTTCTATTTATCATATTTCTGCACTAGTGGGCAGGACATTTCCTTTGGTTTTCATACTAAACAATATAACTGTTGGTTTCAGGGTCACTGGCATCTGGCCATTCACTCAAGAAGTGTTGAGAGATGATGAATTCTTACCTGCAGAAATGACAAACAGGCCATATCCTGGAGGAGGTTGTGGAATTCATTCACCAAATACACCACAACACAGAAGAAGCAAGAAAAGAAATCCCTTTAGCAAGTAGTTCTTCAGTGCAAACATGTCTCTGTTACTCCATAACATAATTTCCATTGCAAGAGCACCCTCCAGGGAGACTTCTGGTATAGGAAGATTACCTGGAAGATGTATGATTTGTCACTGATACAACAGAAAAACAAAGAATTGAAGATGAAAAAAAAAACAAGAAAAAGAAGTCTTTCCCAAAGAAAGAAGCCACTTAATGGAGAAAGCAGTTTTCATCATCCACTTCTTCTGACGAAAAAATTCCCGAGCTTGGCAGTAGCTCTAGAGGTAGCATATTCGACTTATCATCTGAAGAAGAGGATTTATCATCCTTCTTTCCATCTAGAAAAGTAACACTTTCTTTTTCTCAAGGTAAATGGGTCTTGGTAAAATTTGACATCAGTGGATGGAGTAGTTTTAGAAAACACAGAACAAGATGTAACTGTGAAATTCTTAAGGAAGTGAAGGACCATTTTGTATTCCCTAATGAAGAGAACATCAGCATTGTTAATCGCAGTAATATAGGGAAAAAGCTACCAGATCCAGTGGTGTGTCATGGGTTTCATTCATTTCATATTTTATTCCCACCATGTTATGTTTTAAGGTAAAATAACTGTTGTATTTGGACTGACAAATAAACATGTACTACCTAATTTCAACACGATTTTTTCATTCATAGAACTAAGAAATTGAAATACATCACTATGTCCCAAGGTAAAACCACCAATGTTCCAAGGTGAAACCATAGGTTGTACCTTGGCACAAGTGTCAAAAAACCTTTATTGGTGAGTAATTACATAAATATTGTAGCTAGCCTAAACTGCTGTTCATTCAACAATACCCAAACTTGGTGCCTTTTCTGGGGTAAATTTTCAAATTTCTTGTAAAAAAGTTATAGTATAAAAAATTAAAATGTAAAAAATTTCCCAGGTCCTCATTTGTTTTCTCACTGGTTGACTTCTAGCTCCAGTAACACCTACAGTATTTACGCCAGTGACAGGCAATACAGGTACTGAATATTTGCATGACAATTTCTCAAACAAATTTTGTGAGATAATATAAATTTCACTACCACTGTTAATGAATACAGGTACATCATAAATATGCTGTTTCACTAATGGATTAAGAAATTTATTCTCATCTGTTTCCTTCTCCTGTAATAATCATTCTCTAGTAAGTTCTGAATCTAAGAAGTGTATTTTAACATCCTTTGGTGGATTCTTACTGACTAAAGTCCATCTGGGAAATGGATCCCTATCCCAAGATGATTTGAGTTGAATAGCAGGACTTTCCCTCGTGTCATGGGGATTCTCTGTTTGTGTAGATGTTGGTGATGGATTAGCATTATTACTACCTCTGTAATTACCATCTGCATTTTGGTTTCTGTAAAAATTGCTGTTATTTCTAAATTGTTTTTTACTGTTCTTTTGTATTTCTTGCTTCCTATGTAACTTACATAAATATATACGTTTAGTGTTTTCCTTATACCTTGCAGACTGAGGTTTACCACCATCATTCCTGGCCTTATTTAATGTGTCTACTCTCTCAGCAGCTCTTAATAATTCGTGAACCGTTTTCCACCCTTTACACCATACCTCTTTTTGTCCATAGAATGGAAGATGTCTCACTAAAACATTAGCCAAATACTCCCAAATACTCCTCCTCGATGGGTTTGTCCAAAAATTTTGCCTTTGTCAAATATGATTGTATATACTCCTTGATACTACCTGCCTGTTTTGAACAGGATGGGGGGGGGGGTCTGACAATTCTACCTCAAGCTTTTCCTGAGTATCTGTTGACCAAAACTGTTCTTTAAACTTCACTTTAAAATCCTCCCAAGAGCAAATTTCGATCTGCATAGGCACTTCCCCATTGTGATGTCTATGCTAAATAATCTAGGGTAAAATCTATTTTCTTTTGATCATCCCATATCCTAGAGAGAGACCGAGAGACTACCTGCAAGAAATGGTATATCCCCATCTGGTTTAAATTTGGGAAAATGTTTAGTGATATTTATACCATATGAAAATACTAAGTCATCCCCAAATGTTATTACTCGAATGCTACCTCCCTGTTCCTGGTTTTTAATTTCTTATCTCTGCTTTTGTCCTTTCTATTTCATTCCATAATTTATAAAACTGGCTAGCTGTCATTTTGGAATTTGAGTTCTTATCTTCCACACATGGAGAAACTTCAGACTTATCCTTAAACTTCTTATCTAGAATTTCTTCTACCCTGTGTTTCCAATTACATGACTCGCCAGTTAGTAAGGTCAAATTTTTTACTGTTCTTGCCAAGTCTATTAAAAGTTTCAGTAATAGTAATGTTTAATGCATCTAAGGCCCATTCTTACAATGTCCGGTAAACTGTTTATAGGAACTTTACCAACAGTGTAATGTTACAATGACCAGTTAAGAGGAATCTGGCTGTAAACTGTTTATTAACCTGCAGTTATCTTTATTGAAGGATTGCATTCCACTAAAGTCTTGAAAGAGGCGTATTTTAAGGTGAAAGTGATTCTCAAAATAGCGATTATGGTCAAATTACGATACACAGAAGGACATCTAAGATAATGATAAGAAGAACAAACTATTTTGAAACGCTAGAAAATCAAGAATTTTTCAAGCGATTTCACTTGACAAAATCAACAGTTTATCTACTCCAAGGTCTTATATGTGACTAAATTCGATATAAAACAGAAAGTAAAATAATTGTTCTTTATGGCTCTTCTAAATTATTCCTTGAAATATTAAAGAATATGCGATAAAAGTAAATACAATGCATAGCTTTTCCATTTCATGATTCATGCTGTGTCTCCTATGAATCAACTACTTCTTACCTTGCGATTTTACGCTCTAAGAACTACGCTAATTGAACTTGGTAATTCCATAGGTGTTACAACTGCCAGTGCTTCCCATAACTGTCAATACACATATTGCTATATCAGAATACAGTGTTTGATATATGTGATTGTATATACTTTATTACAACAACTAAATGCGGCAATAAGTTGTTGCAAAATATAAAATATTATAAATTTATAAAATTATTGTCTTTCCTTTCAAATTTATTTTCATATTCAAAATTCCATTTACTTTTAATGTAGCCATGTGCATTGAACCACTGTGCTGTAGTGCATGCGGCCATTCACCTTTAGAGTTTCGATTCCCCCTTGGGCATGGGTGTTTGTGTTGTACTTAGTGTAGGTACTTTGTAAGCTATGGATTAATAACACAGCAGTTGAGTCTGATAGATTTACAAACATTTGATTTGATTTGATTTACTTTTGGTGTTGTAATAGCCCCCACTCATGACTTTCTCTTTCCCACTCATGTCTTTCCCTTTCCAATCCATGTCTCTTCAGTGTGCTTTTCATACTCTGTATAAAACATATTTTCTAGTCTGTGAAGTATCCTTATTAGATGCTGGTGATCAGGGGGACCACATGTCTTCTCCATTTTGCTCCTATCATTTCAGTGACAATGGTTTCGGTTAGAGACTCGTTACTGACCTCAGTGAGGCTGCATGTTTTTGTAGCATCACTGGCCATTACTTTCTCAATATCTGAAAGTAAAATACAAACTTACCTAACCCTTTCATTACCACATTTCGAATTTTTGAGGATAAAAGCGACATTTTCGCTATAAAAGGTGAAATTTGGTGTTTTGATCTATTTTACTGACTAAAGGTATTTCAGGCCACTTTCATAATCTGTTCATCACAACGAAAGTAGCAGCAAATTGTGCCACAAAATTTTACTTACAGTACCAGCGGCCTTGCGTATTATATTGGACAATATCAATAACACAGGAGACAAGATTTGCCTTGACTGGTTCTAGTATGTACTTTGTCCGCTCAGTAAAAGCGACTGTCCTCATAAAACGAAAATTTCATGAAAAACACTTGTGCATTCTCAGAGCTGAGAGCGCGACACCCAACCAACATGGCGGTCGAGCGCTAGCTGGCCACAGCTGCGAGCACAGGGTGGTTCATTGAGTTCGCTGTCTGTTAATACCTTTTTCATATATTTTAAGGCGTTCCTTTCTGACAGTCTATTTTTGCCATAAATAATTACAAATTTCAGCTAGGGATAGCAAATCATTCTATTATATAAAATAGAAGCACATTTTCCCTCCGTCTGTCCCTTTAACCTTTTATAACTCGAGGAGTATCGAACATATCATCATGAGGTTTCTTTTAATTTCTTTTTTAGAATCCTGGGATAATCTTAGGCTATATTTAATGTTAATATAAATATATGAAAAAAACTAAAATAGGAATCATAACGTAGAACCGTTACCACTTCTGCACTTTAGTCAGCTCTGGAGCCTAAACTATAATAACTAGACCAGCGTACATGGTATAAACATGCAGAAGTCACAGACATCTACAAAAAGAAAAAAAACACATTTATCATTTTTCTTTTCTAAAGCTCTGGTGTCAGATGGCCACAGACTACAGATAATAGTGATTGTGGGAGATCTTTAAAAGCTAGACATATTATCTTGCGGTTTTTTTTATCGTTGTGAGTACTATAATTCTATAGTATGTACTTTGGTGCAGGTCTCATAGTTTACGCTACAAAGGTCACGAAAGTGCGAAAGTGGTAAACCATTCTATCTATTAATCTTACTTCAATTATTTCTCATTTTCGTATTGGCATTTAATATAACCTGCGTCGTACACAGGATTATACTGAAAAAATTGTAAGAAACCGCAACACGATATGGTCTACAGTTCTTGAGTTAAAGTAGTTTAAAGATTACCCATGCAAAGCCGGAGCAGTTGAGCTAGTTAGTAATAAAATAAAAAGTGTTAAGACATAATTATTGGACACCGAAAATGTATTCCAAATTACAAACGTTTATCTAAATATTGGTCACATAGTACTAGGTGAGTAGGCAAAAGAATCTGTGCTCGCTGGTGGGCAAGTTCGCTGAAAGTAATGTGTACAATTTGAAAAGTTCCACAGCTCTGTTGTATCTAAATTTGGGAAAAAACCAGGGGAGCTATAAAAAAGTTGTTTAAATAAAAAGAAAAGTTTACTTCATTATCTATAACTTTCTCGCTGACGAAAATTTCCTGACCCCAAAACAAAAAAAAGTGGCAGGCGACTAACTTTTTCATATTAGTTTCTCCATCGTTGGATGGTTGCTGTTGCCGCAACTGTGGTTCAAATTTTATGAAAGTCCAGCTCCAGTTGCAATTATTTGTGCTTTATTTAAGCCCACACTACCGGTTTCGGCCTCTATGTTAGGCCATTTTCAAGTGTGACAGACCTGCATATAATGTGTAGCAATAAGTTTACAAAAATTATATGGTAAAGATAGAATGATACATATGTAAAAAGGTACTGTACAGAAGCAGAAAGAAACTTACGTTATGCCATAGAGAAAGCAACGTCAAGTAATTAAAACGATAGAACTCAGAGAATTTAAAACTTTTGGCGCCCAATGGCGATATAAGAAAAATGGGCGTGTCATTTTTTAACATTCCAGAACATTATAATCGGCATGATCTGATGTGTTGATATAAACATTACATCATTGCATGCTTAAAATTATAAACATCAGTTGATAAAATGTAAAGGTCAATAGTAAAAAATTACAATTGTCAGTTAGGATAAAAAACGGAAATGTAGCGGCCAATGAGGCTATGTGAAAAGTGGGCGTGTCGTCAATTTAAAATGTTTTTAATACAGGAAGTATAATAATTTAGCTTAAGGTCAATTGCATTCAATTTAGTTTACATTAAAGTTGAATGTATTGATTTAAACAAGGTACAAAGATTCTTAGGTTGTAAAATGTAAAATGATTGCAACAAACGAGGCGTCCAAGCCGATAGTTGAGGGGCGGTCTCTAGCGAGCGAAATTTGAACCAGGAACGCTGGTGCGGGCTCCAGAGCTGTTTGGACGCGTCGTTGATTGCTTACATTGTACTGTTTACAAACAGTAGTATGTACGTATTTCAAAAACAGCCACGAACTTGCGGAGCATTTCTAAAAAATTTTGTCAATTAGTGGGCGGCAGATATCTAAGTGCATTGCTCGTTAAGCGTGTCTTCCTTGGACTTTTTTAGGTGAGTATATATGGCAACCTCTTCATAAAAATCCATAAAATAGCCTTTCTTCATTTTGTGGAGTATTGTTAGGTTGTTTTCAATACCTTGTGACAGTTGCGTATAAGGTGAGCAGCGAAGGTGGATCTGCTTTCAGCGTTTTTTCTGCCGAGTTCTGTGTGTTCTTTGTAACGCGTTTTGAAGTTGCGTCCTGTTTGCCCGATGTAGTATGCATTACAATCGGAGCAGTGAATTTTGTATATGCCCCCGTTTTGATATATGTCCTACGTTTTATTTATGTCATGTATTAAAAGATGCAGAAGTGTTGGTTGTGATTTGTACTCAATTTGCACGTTACAATTTTTAAACAAATTACTTAGTTTATACGTGACTTGGCCACTGAAGGGAAATGATACAAAGTGTTTCTTACCCGGTTCCATATTTTGGCTCACTTGGTTTTTGTTGAATTTGGCCACGTTAAAAATGTCGTCTACGATCATGCTATGATAGCAGTTATTCCGTGCTATATTTCGCAGCCAGTTAAGTTCCTTTTTTACTTCATTATCTTGTAGTGGCAATTTGAGGAGTCTATGTACTGCTGACCGGAAATAAGCCTTTTTATATTGACCTTTACATTTTATCAACTGATGTTTATAATTTTAAGCATGCAATGATGTAATGTTTATATCAGAACACATCAGATCATGCCGATTATAATGTTCTGGAATGTTAAAAAATGACACGCCCATTTTTCTTATATCGCCGTTGGGCGCCAAAAGTTTTAAATTCTCTGAGTTCTATAGTTTTAATTACTTGACGTTGCTTTCTCTATGGCATAACGTAAGTTTCTTTCTGCTTCTGTACAGTACCTTTTTACATATGTATCATTCTATCTTTACCATATAATTTTTGTAAACTTATTGCTACACATTATATGCAGGTCTGTCACTCTTGAAAATGGCCTAACATAGAGGCCGAAACCGGTAGTGTGGGCTTAAATAAAGCACAACTAATTGCAACTGGAGCTGGACTTTCATTAAATTTAACTTTTTCATGTCATAATTTTAATTTCGTATGAAAGTAATAGTTTCAGTTATTATATTTATACAAATACAATACGTATTTTACTTGATAAGAACACTATTGCATTCCTTCAGTATTCACCTATCTACGTGAAAAATTTGGTAATTTTTTTCCTATCCTATGGGGTTCAAATGACAATGTAATTAATGTGACTGCCACTTGAAGAACTCCGTTTCTACACCCAATCAAGATGGCTGCCGGGCTTCACTACCTGTGTGCTTATGTAGGCGGTATGGCCTGTCTATGTTATTCTGTGCTCGCTGAGTACACACTCTTCGTCACATATTTTGCTTTTCTGCTCCTATGTTACAGTATGAGTTTTTCTATTTTCAGTGATATGACGCTTCTCATCTATAGTTTTAAGTAAAATCTCTTCTCTTAGCCTGCCGTATTCTCTGTTTACTATTCGCCAACGTTCAAGCAGCATATGAGATAAATTTCCTTCACAAAAACTTTGAAAACGATCGATAAACGATATTACGTTTGCCACATACAGGTTTACAAACTGTTCAAATGCTGTACTCATTCGTTAAGTATCAGTAAAACTTTAGCATTATATGGTAAGAACCAAAGCGAATATACGAGAAGTTTAGTCTGACTGTAAAATTTACTGGTGGTTAATTCTTAAGGCTAGTCTACACGATGACACCAGGTTGCAACACTCGTTATGTGAAATTACTTGCTCCCAACTAGTTTCGTTTATGTCTGTAGACATGTCACGAAAACTCTTCATAAGACTAAACGTAAAAATACTAAACAATGTGTTTCCGTTGGTGAATGGATTAAAAAAAGACGTCAGCTCCGTTCATGAGCGACCTTGCTGAAAGAGATTGTGGTTGAAGTCCCTTCAAATTATTTTAATATCTTAAAATGTCACCAGAGCAGTTTCGGTTTTTCTTAAATGTAGTAATGCAATAAGGAAACAATATACTCTTACGTGTAAAGCATTGTCACCAATACTGAAATTAAAAATTACACTACGATTCTCATCGAGTTGGAATCCATATCCGTCTCTACAGAACCAGGAACATGGAGAAAGACAAATACTGTGGGACTAATTGATGTAACGTTGCATACTGGCAGCAATAATTATTCAAAGCATGCTGCATAAAGAAGATAGTGGTTTAGCTAACAATTTCCTTGCAAAGGGATCTGTATAATGGCAATATCAGTATGTTTGAAAGTATTTACAAAAAAGGGAAAGTAAAATCTTGTCACGTTTTAAATAAACATTTAAAAAGAAATGTGAATGTAAAAGCTGTCATTTTTTAAACAAATAATCTAAAATAAAAGAATTCAACTTAACAGATTTGTGTAGCCTTTTACTGTGTAAATTATTTCTTAAAAAAAGTCTGCCAGTTGAATATTTAATTCATGAATGATTGCATCAAGAGCACCAACACTCCGCTGCTTATTCCAGAAATTTTTATCATTAAAAGCCCATAAACACCTATACATCACATATATGTCCAAAATTCGAACAATTTCTTCTGTTCCCCACTTCATTTTGTGTTGTGTTTTGTTATCACCTAACCTAAAAACTCGCGCAAACAGTTTCGTCCCAGTTGGGAAGTGGCGAAACTGTTTTAGTTTCCTCAATGAGTTGTGCGTACGCCTGCCGCACATGCGCACTTGCCAGTACTGCAGTTTCATGAAACATAGTGTTGTCGTGGAAACTAGTCTTTACTGTGACTGTACCAGACATTGTAAGAACGGGCCTAAATCAGATTTGGAGCTAGCTGCCAACACTTCCAACTTCAAGTTAGTTACAGCTAGTTCACAATCAATAGATTGTATTTTATCTAGGATAGGCTTATATCTCACTGCTAGTGTACCTGAAACTGCTCCTAGAATCGCTATAGATTTTCTCAAATTCCTGTTCTGAAATTTATTTTACTTGCTCCTTTGTCACGAAATTCTGACTCCAATTACTAAATTTATCATCAAACAAGATGAACTGTTCCTTACTACCTTGTCATGAGTTTCTGAGTCACGAAAATATTTAACTTATGTTCTGTTAGATTTGATATTTCAAACACTCTATCTATCTTTGTTTCTAACTCAGATAGGTTTTGCTCTAACATAGTTTTTAGTTGTTTATTAGGTCCCTTAATATTTGATGTACATTCATGCAATACTGTTTTCACTTCAATGCAATCTTATCTGACAGTCCCTCAAACTTTTTCTCCACAGTTTCAGATAGGTTTTGCTCTAACATAGTTTTGAGTTGTTTATTAGTTTCCTTAATATTTGATCTACATTGATGCAACCATGTTTTCATTTCAATCCAATCCTATCTGACAGTCCCTCAAACTTTTTCTCCACAGTTCCTATCCCTTTTTTATTGTCCTTAGCCATGGCTTCGATTTCTTTTCTATGGCTTCAAACATACTCATCATCATCGCAAAACCTGCATTTATTTTCGCCTCCTCCATATGTCTAGATGTATGCATTTATCTATATCAGTACACCACACTTTCGTCTCTACAATTCACTAAACAGACAAAATAAGGGGAAATAGTCTCAATTGGGTACTCTCACCCGGGTTCTGCACGTCGAACTGCGACGAGTTGTTGGTGGTAACATGGCAGGAACACTCACAGCGCTCGATCAGGAAGTCAGGACTAGTTGCGTTTCTCAAACAGGCCGCCCGGAACACCTGTGTGCTCGACGATGCTGCCGACCTCGCGACGTAACTCGAAATACAGTAACACTCAGATTAACCTGTGTTATTATCAACTCTTCTCTTCCCTTCAGAATAATGTTGTTTATCGCTGTTTATCCTTTCCAATGGTAATGTTCTCAAGTCCATATGTCTCAAATTATCGCGTTTTTTGTCACTTTTAATCACTCTCGTCTCTAATAATATCTTCCTCTTCTTCTCTTCCTCTTTACTTCTTTCGTGTACTGTCAATTTAGTCGCCAAATCCTGTGTAGCGTGTGTGAGTGATCCTGAGCAACTTCACATGAACTCCGAAACACTACGAGGTTTTTTTTCTGGAAATGTGTAATTCATGTCGTATAGTTATTTTCCTTCCCTTTTTTTTAGCTGCAAATGTAATAGCAGGCCCAGCTAGTCTCTTCCTCCTACAGATTGAACATCTTGTTTTAAATGCTCGAACTTCTTACTTTCCGAAGACTGTTCTCAGGACGAATTTCAGAGAAAGAGAAAATGAGTAAAGTCTTGGGCACGAAGTATATTAGCAATTGATTAACATTTATTGCACCTTTGTATAGCTTCAATAGACCACAATGCTTATCAAGCTCCATACATGTGAACTCGTTATTACCTTAACACAGAATCCTCCAATACAATACCAAAAACAAAAGAATATGCCACATTGTTTTATTAACACATTCTATTTCAAGAAGTCCTACTTTCTGAATTCTGAGTATTCCTTGACCACATTTTCTCCTTGTAGGAACAGCAAGTGTTTTCCTCGAACGTCCACCTGGGCAAAGAAAAACTCGAGGCAATACTTACTCTCTCACCTTAATCGCCAAAATAAATGTATTTGGCCATCTTATGTTGGGATATAGGAATGTAGTGCAACTCCTTACACAACAACTTGGATCAGAAATCTGTTGCTAAGGTAGAATATTCCAAAAAAATTTATGTATATATTGATGAGTGATTGAATTAGAGAAACACATTGATGATCTACTGAAACGTTTGATTTCAGCTTCTTATGCTATTATTGTTATTGCAACATTCCAGTAATTAGCTTTTTATGGCTATTTTCATTCGCATCTTTCATATAAATCCATGTTTGAGATAATTCATCATTGAGTAAACATGTATTCAATGCACAAAAGCATGTAAATTGAATAATCGCTGGAGCTGACCCAAGATCACCCTACAGACGTCTATTTACTGAGCTAAGGATTTTACGGTAGGTTCACAAAATACGGTATATATTCATATATGAAATTTGTCTTAATAATCCATCCTATTCGAAAGTAATAGCAATGTGCATAACTATAACTAGAATATGGTATATATTCATATATGAAACTTGTCTTAATAATCCATCCTATTCGAAAGTAATAGCAATGTGCATAACGATAACAGTAAGAGAAAGGAATGCTGCTCACTATTGAGTGGTAAATGTAACTTTGGTACAGTATAAGTTGAATTATACTGCCACAAATGTCTCTGGTCACTTACCATACAGCATCAAAAGTCTTACAAATAGCTAACTACCATGAAAAGGAAATTATAATATTGGCCCACTTAAGGTTACGGTAGTAACATTAAGAGTGAGCCTTTGTGATCGTCTTTTGACTGCTCGAAATTTAAATGAAAATAACGGATGAACCATGCATCTGAGACGAAAATTGAATAACCGAATTAGTAGAGGAGAAAATTCTCGATAACTTTGCTCTCTTATGTTTTTTTCATATCTCGTATCGTTTCAGAGATATTTGCAAAAATAACGGCGATTTTGGGATGTCTGTCTGTCTATCTGTCAGTAACGTGTGTCCCTGTTTTTCAGACGAACCGTTTAACCGATCAACACCAAACTTTGCACACATAATTGTAGGCCACCAGAGACCAGAACCTCGTTTTATCAAATTTTTCGGACAAAAAATACGGTATTAATACAAAAAAGCCGTTTGTAATATAATTGTAATTGCAAACGAATCGTTCAGCTGACACGAAAATTGAATAACCTAATTGGTAGAGGAGAAAATTCTCTACAACTTAGCTCCCTTATGTTTTTTTCATATCTCGTATCGTTTGAGACATATTTGCAAAAATAACGGAGATTTGGCACCCTCCATTGATAACGAAAACCAGGGGTTTGGAGATGTCACATGACATTCCTCGCCCAGAACTCTCTCTGGCGTACGCCATCTTGCGCTGTGTATTAGAAGATTTTCTTATTGTAACTTACACGTTGTCATTTCAAAGCAATGGCGCACTGAAGAATTAACAAAAAGACGTCATTCTTCGTACGATAAATGATAATCTAGTGTCTACAAATACCATATTAGCATCAGTTAACAACGGCCATCAACAATACGAGATTAAAGAAGGCAACCTTCAATTGTTAGCTGTAGCGTAGTGGGCAATGTGTTGGACTGTGATGCTGAAGGTCAGTGGTTTGGAACTCGCCAGTAACAAATTTTTTTTCCATCAAGGGTTTCAGACACACTTATTAATTAATTCTTTTATTATTTACATTATTATTTTAGTCCAAAATGTTTGCAAAAACTTATATAACTACACATTTAAGTGGGCCGTGAAACATATCAGTGCGATTTTTTTTGAATGACAACTCCTACTAAAAAGATGAATTTCTAGATTGAAATTAACAATCAATAATGTAATAAAAAGAACTGACTGTCTTGCTAAATCACGTAAAGACACCTTTTATTCCTCTGTCACATTACACATCTTCATGAAATGTCATTTTCCTGGTGTATGAAACATGTATTAATGAGTTCTAATCTGCACATTTATCTAGGACTGCCACTTGGCGATGAGGCTGCCGGATTCGCAGTGCCCTTGCGCTTCTGAGCAAGGCTGCAACTGTGGCGTGCTAGGCCGATGTGTGGGCAGCAGCTGCCACGCAGTCGAGTGCGCCGTGCTGAAGCTGCAGGAGTGCGAGTGCCCTGCGCACAATGGCAGCTGCCGCACATGCTGCCGTCTGGCAGATGGCGACTGCATCACAGCTGCAGACGCCGCTCTGCGGCTGGCGAGGGAGGATGCCTATGGGCTGCAGGTGAGCTTCCCATAGCATTCTCCAACTCACGAAAATAACCTCCATTTGCTGTAAATACAAACAAATATCAGAAAGCAACGAACAATAATTTAATTACAAACTGGCAACAACAACAACAAAAAGACCTTTTCCACATAGTAACTAGTATTCTTAACACATTTCTCTCATCATACCAGTTTCAATACGCCCTGTTCGTAGAAGTCCATTAGGTTGTATCAGTGATCAGCAAACTTGTTCATCTTAATAACCAAAATCCCATAGTACAGTGATTAAAAATTTATCTGGGAGCCACACCTATTTTCTATGAAGGTACTTTGTATTATCACGATATTGGGAAGAGAGTGACACAGAAATGGTGCACAGGTTGGGGTGGAAATCAGTAAAAGAATGGCGTTATTTGTTGTGGTGAGATCTATTTGCGAAATGTCTTTCACCAACTTCCTCTTCCAAATGAGAACATATTTTGTTAGCGCCCACCTACATAGAGAGACATGGTCATCATCATAAAATAAGAGAAATCAGATCGAAAACAGAAAGATTTAGGTGTTCCCTTTTCCAGTGAGCTATTAGAGAATGGAACTATAGAGAAATATCATAAAAGTGGTTCGATGAATCCTCTGCCATGCACTTCAATATGACTTGAATAGTATCGATGTAGATGTAGAAAGTGGCCTACACGTTTGTTCACAATGAAAGTGGTAAAATCACATGTTAGCGAGACAATTTATGTAATAAATGTCATTCCCTTCGATTGTGTGATACAGTCAGAACCATTCGTACACCTGAACACCACACAAGTCTCCATAATACTGAGAAATCCTTCCAAAACGAGCGATAAGCTCATTCCAACAAGGGTAGTACAGAAGTGTTTGAGTCGGATCAAGATGGCTACCCTTGGCTTCACAGCTGTAGCATCAGGGCACCTCCATTTATTCTTACCTCCATGGGCGACACCCGTCTAACGACCGTAATAGAGACAATGTGGAATTGAAACCAGCAATGTGTGCGATAGTTTTCATGATTGGAAGTATCTGTTATAATTGGAAGCAACCAATTAGCCACTTTAGACTTTATTAATTCTTGTAGAATTTTATTCTTGTGTAAAATAAAAGTTGTCAGTTATTCAGTCACTTGCTTATTAATTATTCCTATACATTTTCCTTTTTTCTTGTTTGACATTACTAAGACTTTTTATTGATATAAGTAGCAAACAAAACGATGATCGGTTTTCTCTTGCGTTTTTGTGCGTCATTATATTCAAAGTTTATTGTTGGGTAGTTAAGTGCAAGAACATAGTGCAAAATGGAAGAAAACAACACGGAACACTGCTTCCTTTCATAAAAGTCTTCATTTAATTGGTCAGATTAGCTCTATAGAGTAAAAAATTCAATTTCGATCTATAGTAGCAAGCAGCTATCATTTGGCGTTCACTCGGTTTCAATGTGGCATCAACACTGGGCTATATACAGATCAAAGGAGCTGTTCTGTGCTTCCCCTTCTGTCCCCTCTCTATTCTGTGACAGTGTAGTCTCACACAAACCAGGGTGGTCATCATCGTAGAAACATGGAAAACAATGAAGGACAGACAAACACAGGATATTCAATCAGAAAAGTATAAACCACTTTAATAGTTTATTCCACAGGGAAAACTGGTCTGCTGTCTACAAAACGCAAAAAAGTGTATGTAGCTCTTTGATACAGCCTTCCATCATAAAATAACAATACAAGAGACAAGAGCTGGATTACTTTGCAATTAGAACTTCTTGCCAGAAAAAGAGAGAACTTCACCAAATCTGAAAGGAAAATAATTTCTCAGCAGAACTGCATGTTACAAAAATATGATCTGTCTGCGCAGATGTCTGTGAAAATATCTGCACACATCTATCATTGCGTGTGGACGGGTATTCACATCGCTACAAATTCTCACGCCTGATATCTGTCATCGAATAAAAAAACTTCAATCGCACTGGCAAGTGAATATGTTACGCTTTTTTTCGAAGTTTATTTTTGCCAGTGGTGGAGGGAATATTGTTATGGTCGTGTCTTGAAAAAATTAAATAAAATAAAATGCAAACAAACCGCAATAAACAGAAAAGACGAACGAAATGGTCTAAGCAATAGCTGCTTAAACGAAGGCAATTGATGCATGTGACTTTACTTTGCATAATTATTCGTGAATGGATGTGGGAACTTATAATTATCTTTTAACACAGGTAACTCCTCATATAATGCATAAAGACACATGTATGAGGAGATCAATTTTTCCACATGGCTGACTGACAGTTACATTAAGATTCCTGGCCACAGGAAGGACCTACAAAGACCTCGAATTTTCAATAGCAATTTCTAAACAAGTAATGAGTGAAATCTTCCCCAACAGTTGTAAAGCTATTTACGCTGCACTGAAGCCAGTTCTTTATGGTACTCAGCGAATTTATTTTTTTAACTACTGATTTCCTATTAGCAGTAGGATCTATCAATTGTAATTTATCTATAGATAATTGTATACAGCTGCCTTTGTCTCTGTGGTTCCCCTACTTTTTACTTTCCATAAACAAGTACAGCTTCGGTAAATCTCAATAATTTGCACCGTGAACTCTCTAGACCACATACGTGTGTCAGCCACTTTCATCCACTGTCAATGTAGTAAACACACGAAAAAGTATACACTGACACAGATTTGCAGCGATCGCCTGTCCACACGTTCCAACTTGTCTGTGCAGATGTGATTTGAACCCAGAGATTTGAGAAATTTTGCTCAAACTTCCATCTCGAACTTCCAGTTTTGCGCACATCTCATGCTCGTAGTGAGTGAACCCAGCTTAAGAAACGAAATATGAACTTAAATGGCTGGCATGCTCAGAAAGCTGACGTTAAACATCCAGGTAGTGTAGAGGTGAATAGGGGAAGGAGGTCAGAGATTAACAGACTACTGTAAGTAAGTAGCTACTTTTGGTGGCTTCTATATTTAACTATAAGTGAAATGCCTGCAGTATACTTTTTATGACACATAGCTCACGCAGAAAAAAATCTGTGGTTTATATTAGAAACTCTTATCACAGTTGATTTTAATATTTTATGGAACATTGTTCTCTGAAAGTAACAGTGATCAAAATTTTTTTAATAATATAATAAGTATATCATCTAGATCGCAAAATGTTATCTATTTTATTGTGATGACCTGTTTCGATCAATGAAGATCATCCTCATACCATTTCCTTGCTGAGGATGATCTTTATTGATTGAAACCGGTGATCATAATAAAGTAAATAACATATTGCGATCTATACTACAATAATTATTATATTATACGCTTGTTTCTAATTACAATACTATCTTACGACTGAGAACAAGTTTTGTTTTCTTTCTGGTCCACAAGTAACTGTATTGTCAGAGTTTTACCCTGTATTATTACATCTGGGGGCATGGCAGTGTCCCCGCCAAGTTGAGCGCACGATCGTACCATCCTTTTCTCGAAGCAGTAGATGGCACTTTCGACCCCCCTGTATCTCAGTTGCGGATAAAGCTATATGTCTGAGTTTTCGGTTGCCAAGAGTATCTACTATAACTAGCTATATTTTAAAATTATACTATTCTACACCTTATTGTTTACGAAATATTAGCAGTCGAAAATCACTAATTCTGTCACTCACTGACTCACCGATCATCAAAATTCTAAGGTACTTCTAGAAGACACAAAAATGTCAAATTTTGTATTTAGATAGTGTTTAGCCTGTAACAGAAAGAAAAATTCAACATCTGTAAAAATTAATTCCGTTCTAGAAAACATTTTCGCTTGATCGAATAGTATCTGCAAACTTGTCACTTCAAGTGTTGTGTTGCTGGTGGTCTTGTGGTAGAGTGTTATGTTTATGTATAGAAGTTCACATGTTCGATTCCTGGTGCCCTAATTTTTTTTTACTTTTAATTTTAATCATTTTAATGTAGCCATCATTTTTCTACTAAGTGAAAAGTCGTCAGAAATGAATCAGGTGCCTGATTAGAGAATGAGGAGTAACTGATAAGATATAGCTTAAGTTGCTGCAAATGGAAACAGTACCAATGACACCCACATTCTAGCTTGATTTCAGTTATAAATGAGAAAACTCTTGCTCGTAATGTCGAAAATTCCATCACGACACAAGGCAAAAATCTTCAGACCGAGAGCAAAAACGTTAGATTATGGTTTCAAACCAAAAACGACAGAGATAGGGAGACGCCATTGATATGGGAGCAAGGAGGTTAAGATAAAACCTACTTGTCTCGGAGACCTGCAGTCTATGTTATCTACGGTCTGTGGCACAGAGTGGAAACTCTCTGGAATGAGTATTGTGTACTGTCTTTTCTCGGAGGCGCTGGTTCTGCTCGTGTTATCAACATTAAGTTAGGATTGTCATGTGATATCATTATATAAATACACGAATGCGAAAATTAGAAAAATATCGATGGCAACAGCAATGTTCAATTCAAAGAAATCGATGTACAATGAGCATCAAAAAGAAAACGTCCGGGAATATGAGTGTTTTGGGTGTCTGAAAGAAAGTCTCTTCGGTAGAACCACAGAGACACATTACCAGACTGGCACCACCGAATATAGTATTATTGATCTTCCTGCCACTTTAATCAATGTATCAACTGATAAAACTTCACTACATTTAGAGTTTGATGTATAAGCTACATTTTACTTATGGCGATGGCATAGTGTGCAGATGTTAGCAACAAGATGTTCGCTTTATGAAGGATACATAAAAAAAACTGTAAACTACAGAGCAGGAAAGAATTAATTATTTACTTTATGGTCAACACGAAAGATTATGCCCCTAATTCTATGTGACTAGTATCCTAAGTGTCTCATTTGTCAAACGCTACCAACTTCAGCACACTACGCCACCTGCCGTAAATAAAATTCTGTCGTGTATTAGACAAACTTGATGATATTTGTGTAATACTAATTCACTAATCTGCAACTTCCGTCTTTTATGAAGTTCAAATACTGATGCGAAATACAACACTAACTTGTTGATATTGTATATTGACTCAGTAAAGGTGGCAGTACTATACATGATGAAAGGATTGAACAATAACAAAATAATTGACTTTCCAGAATTTCCAAAACTGTTACATCAGACCAAACGAAAACAAACCAAACCAAATAGACAGGGAATGGATTTTAAGAAAATCTGTGGCTGATGTACAAAAAAATTTACAGAAAAGGACTACCTACAAAAAGAAATGATATCACATCAAAAACATAAATTGTACAAAAATAAAGTCTCAAGAGGAATTCCTCCCACCATAAAAAGTCATGAGATCTTATGAGAAAGCAAGTCGGTTATTTTAGTTAGTGGTCATGGAACCACCTATTGAACACCTTGTCAAAATTTTTAACTAATTAATTATCTACGAACATCTGTAGTGACCATATCAGAATTATACATCTTCATTGTTATAATAAATATAATGACTTGGCAATCGTATGGCAACATAAACTAATATTTAAAATACTTTACGCAGATGTGAGGTATTTCATTCCTATGTATTTACGTTTGGTTACATAGTGGAATATAAATTATTTTTTATGTCCATGTATAATTGCCCAATCATTATATGTATTCTGATGTCATTATATTATGGTGAGATTGCAAAGTTATTATATGTATTGTAGAACAAAAGATGTATGATACTAATATAGTCACTATAAATGTTGGTAGATAACAAATAAGTGGTAGATAACAAAAATGTGGTTCTATGAGCACTAACTAAATTAACCGACTTGGTTTCCCATGGCAACAAACATTAATATTTTAAAAAAACTTTATGTACGTGTGAATGTACTTCATTCTTATGTGATTATGTTAGGTTACATAGAATATTTTTAAATTATTGTTATTTCATTATGACTATGTGCAATTGCCAGATCGTTATATTTATTCTTATGTCATTACATTATGGTGCAATTGTGAAGTTATTATATTTATCATATAAATAAATATGTATAATTTTGATATGGTCACTACAGATGTTGGTAGATTACTAACTATAAAAATTATAACAAGGTGTTGAATAGGTCATTCCATGAACACTAACTAAAATAACTGACTTGGTTTCCAATAAGATCTCACGACTTTTTACGGTGCAAGGAATTCGTCACAAGTCTTGCATTTTCGTAAATTTTATGTTTTTTGATGGGATGAGATAGCTATAGTGTTACTAAGCACCTGTCTTTTTCCGTCTTCCCAAAACTGTTCATACCATTGCTAGTGAATAGGACCATCTGACTGGCTAGTGCAGTCCAAACTTAAAATGTGCTGGTAAAGCTGTTGCCTAGTATTATTGCAGAGTCATTATGGATGTACAGGGGATGGACAAAATAATACAAACACCTAAAATAGAGACAATATTTGTTTATTAATAAGAGTTGACCCACTATCAGTTTTGAGAAAAGCGGAAAATCTTCACAGTAAAGATACATAAATTGTCTTTATAGTCTAACAGAATGGTGTCCGTTCTTCTACCAGAACATGTGCTAACTACTTTAGGGATGTTGGAGCTATAAATTTTATCATCAGTCTTTGCTCTAAAACTCCCCATAACGGTTCAACTGTGTTGAGGCATGGCAATTTTGCTGTCCAGGGAGAATGTTTGATAATTATTTTATATTTTCCAAACATGCCTGGGCATTTTTGGCTGTGTGTGTGGACGCATTTTCATTTAGTAGTATGACAATGTTTGTTAGCAATATGTTAGTCATAGTAAGCAGTTTGGTGTGGAGAATGGCGAGATATTTATTCACCATTACTTGACCAGTGTAGGTAATCACTGAAACAGCTGAATACCACGATATAGATACCAAAATCATGACAGAACCTTCCCATTCTAAAATATACGGATCACACACTATTGTAAGCTTCTTTTAGCGTTTTTGATACATAGACCTGGTTGTTTGAAGGAAGCAATGTAATCGATGGATCAGCAAAGCACATCCTTTGTGCTTTGAGCTCTAGCTGTATGCTGTTTATAAGAATAATTTTCCTGAAGTGAGTGTTGAGTATTTCATTCGCTTTTGCCGTGGTAGTTTGTCAGTATTTGTCAACAACTTCAGGTTTTACTCCCTGTTTCTCTATACCAATAGTGGTTTACCATGTCTTTTGTATGCTGCCATTATCAAGGATGCTATCACTAGTAATACTTTAAACAGTGCAACCATCACAGATATTCCCAATAAATGTGCAGTATCAAACTGGCTTCGTTGGAAGTCTGAGAGATCACACATTTCAATGATCACTGCCTTTCAACAAAACATATAATATATTGCAAGGTATTGTCCAAGACTTGGTACGTCAACTGTGAGCTGCAGTTTTGACACAGTGCTGAGATTTATGCAGTTGTGCAAAGTTGCAACAAGATGTAGTGTATTGAATGGCGTTCATGTTATTTTGTCCAACACCTGTAACTCACTTCTTGAATTTAAAAAATACACGATGAAATGTTTACATAAGGTTTTTTTGTATTATGAATGCTGTATATGCTGTGACACATTTTATATACTGAAACCTGAAGAAATGTTCTATGGATCTACTGATGTGTGTCATTTCTCTGTTCAATACCTTCTAAAATTCTTAAGGTATTTATGAATAACCATGTATTAATTAGTAGTTACCACAGACTGTATGTGTGTGTCCATGGAGGCAGCAGCTGAAGAAAATGCATGCAGCACTGGCAGAGTCGAGCGGCACGTCGGAGGATGCTGAGGAGGTGAAAGCATGCTCGATGCGAGGGGGTGGCTGTGTGCTGCTGCGCTTCCGTCGCTGGCCGGCTGGTGGGCCGTGTGTGACCCGAGGCCATGTCGGGCAGTGCTCACTCCATGGCTGCCAAGCAAATCAGCGCGTGGACGTCCAAAATGTCTGTCCTTGGCACAGATCCGGCGCCAAAAAATGCAGCAATGCTTCATTTTATCTTTTCTTCTATGTAGCTCTCTTCACTTGCTCCCCACTGCTGAAAATAAAGCACATCATCTTTGATACACTGTATGAAATGTCTGTTCATCTCAATGGTGACCGGTTAAAACACTGGACTTTAAATCCCAAAGCTGTTAGAATAGAGGGAGGTGGCATTACCTATGCTGAGAACAAGCATTGATTGAAGCCAGAGAGGCCATACTTTTGTGCCCAAAACAACGATTTCTCGCTAAAAAAACCCTTTGTGAATATTGCCCTCTTTACCTAAAGTCACTGAAATAACAGTCACATTCGAGTATTTCATACATAATATGAGGTTTTTTCAACAACCAGAACCACTATACATACACACAACAAATCTTTTGGGCTCAAACAAATGCCAGAGTGCATAGTTTGCTGGATTCACTTCATCAGTGTTAGGGCATCTCCAGAGATTAAAACATCCTTGTTAAATCCTGAGCTACTTTAGGTTGCCAGAGTCGCAGTCACAGATGGTCGTCACAAGTACATAGTGCTGCTACTAGATGTCAGGCATGATGAGTTCATTTCATGACATGAAAATAATTGTAAAGTATTTGATCCATTGTCAGATTTGTTACACACTTTTTATGTGTTTGCTGCCTGGTCACACATAATGGTATATGGATTTTACATGTATAAACGCAAATATAAGCGTTTAATGCACATGGTGAACTTATGAACATGTTACTTGCCTTCAGTGTAAGCTATCTTGTTCTGCCAGCTGAATGATGAGAGTTGTTTCTAGCAATTTATTTTATTTACTTTTATTTAAATTCCATGTTTTCTGTTGCATGGAAGTTACAAGAAGCAAATGTGAATTTATTCTCTGTAGTGAATTATATGCAGACAAAAATGAAATTTACCTGCCAGATAGATTCATCAATAATACTGGTGAAATTCCTAAATGCTCTTTTATACACAGAAGACTGGAAGAAAGAAGAAATTTTTTGGTATTAGTGGAAAACAGGAGAGAGATAAAATACTCAGTTAAAAATGCATGTGCAGTTGATCAGCAGAGCTTTCTGCGGATATTAAATGTCAAAATTCAAAGGGCTGGACACTTACTGAATGTAAAAAGTTCTGCACATCAACTGCAAATGCATTTTTCTAATTAGTTAATGTACTATATTTCCTCTGTTTAAGGCTAATGCTTTATAATACCTTCATTCCTCCTCCTCTGGAGAACGAAACATGTATGAATTGCACCTGTGCTATGGATGAAAATTTCTGGCAAATTAATCTTATTTTAACCTATGAGCTTATTTCATTTCAACATACATTCCACTGAAAAGTGATCTAATTCTGTAGTAGCTATTAATGATGTTCCAATGTCCTTTCAAATATGATATTTGAATAAAATATTAAACATTTCAATACAATCCGTAATTCAAAGTAAAATGGTGCTCATTTTCATTATAAAATGATGATTCACATTTGATTGTTATAATTTACAATCAACATAAACCACTGTATTGAAATAAAGGTAAGTGGAAAATATTGTCAGATTGGAGCTTTTGACACAGGATTCTTTCATTGACAATATGTAACCAGCACAGGCTACACTAACTTAGGCATACTCATAAGGTGATTTGTTCAGGTAACGTTTATATTTGCGATTATCGAAGCAAAATTTATACAATGTACTGCCTGACGAGACATCAATCATATACAGAGTGTGTGTCTGAAGACTGCTGAAACACATTGCAGTTAGTTTCACATCATGAAAAGAAGAACTCATAGCGCCTGACACCTAGTGCCAGCACTACATACTTGCAACTCTACCGAATGTGACCCTTGCAACTCAAGGAAGTCCAGGATTTGACATCCATTGCTATCACATCCTAATGTGCTACAGTACACTGTAAATATCGCTGTAAAATATGTTACTTTGAATGCGAACCGAAAATCTCACTAATATCACGCCATGCATCTTTGAATACATGCAAGCACAGACATTTTCTGCTGGTAAGCAAAGAACACGGTACATAAGATGTGTTTAGTGCTCTTTCTGCTGTAAATAGAAACTGCATTGTGGAGTGCTAATCCATAACCTGCTAGTATGCTCCAACAGACTCAGTGCTTCCCAGTTTCTAAAGGCATTGAACGTGTCGGAGTAAGTTGCAACTTTTGCCACAAATTGCTCTGTGTACTGACTTTTTGATGATAAATTCTTGTTTTGAAGATAAGCAACTATTTTATATTTCTTTAAAGTAGTACAAACTAACTTTTCCTTTCACTTACAATATGCATTACAAAGAAACAACAGACAACTAACCAAAGAGTAATTACTATGGAACATATATAAAAGCACTTTGCACAACATATAACAAGACAAAGAAAAATAATTAATTCTCAACATTCTCCTCCTTCATTATTTTTCATCTTAGTTCTTCAAACACTTTATGAGTCAGTGGTTTGTCAGTATATCAGCAAGTTGACTTGAACTTTCCACATGTTTCAGTTTTATAGTCGCTCCAATATGTTGTTGAATAAACTTTCGTGGAATGTCAATATGTTTCTTACATCTTGTTATTTTTCCTTCATAGGTGTTCTTCAACAGGTGTATGGCAGCCTGATTGTCAGTGCACAGTTCTGTCGGTTCATTCAAGTTCATTCCAAGTTCTTGACCAAGGCGCCGTATCAAACATATATCATCGATTGAAGAGACAGCAGCTCGATATTCTGCTTCAGCAATTGAAGTTGGCACAAGATGCTGCTTTCGAGCATACCAGACAATGGGTCCTCCTCACATGATTAGAACTCCACTAGTGGAGCATCTAGTTGAGATATCACCTCTATAATTAGAATCAGCATAGGCAAGCAATGTTGAACCTCCATCAAAGAATATACCAAACTTTATAGTTCCTTTCAGGTATTGAAAAATTCGTTTCCAATGGTTCGCTTCCAGTGACTAACCATTGGTTTATTACTAAATCTGCTTAGGTAATTGACAGCAAAACTGATGTCTGGACAAGATATTGTTGCAAGGTACAGTAGACTCCCAATAGCTTTTCTATATGGTTCATTGTTTTCCAGTGGTGCATCATTAACAAGATTCTCTTTATCTGTCACCATTCCACGTTCCATAGGTGTAGCTACTGGATTCATATCATCAAACTTAAACTGTTTTAAGATTTTCTTTGAATGCATAGACTGATCTATAAAAATTCCCTCTGAACTTATTTTAATTTCCATGCCAAGATATGATATTTTATTATAAAATATTCTGTCAAATGTTATTTCAAACTTCTGACTCAGCTTGTTCAACACTTCAGTGATGCTGTCTGTCCTCCTTCCAATAACTAGCCCATCATCAACAAACAAGGCTATAATGATGCTTCTGTCTTCATTATAGTAGATACAAGGATCATCATCAGTGTTAACAAATCCTAATGTCATTAGATAATTTGAGAATTTCTCATTCCAGTTCTTTGGAGCATGTTTTAGGCCATATAAACTCTTCTTCAGTTTACAAACTCTATTTTTACCATCATTGAATCAATCAGGTTGGTTCATATAGATTGCCTCCTGCAAATCGCTGTATAGAAATGCTGTCTTTACATCAAAAGTTATTATTTTCATTTTATTTGCAGCTGCAAGACTAAGAAGCAGTCTAATTGATCCGTAACGTGCTACAGAACTAAAGGTTTCTGTATAGTCCAGTCCTTCTTCTTGCTCAAAACCTCTTGCAACTAGTCTGGCTTTGTAACGTCCGTCTTGCTTTTTACGTAATACCCAGCGACAGGTTAAAGGTTTTACATTCTTTGGAAGTCCTACAAGTGTCCAAGTTTTCAATTTCATTAGGGATTTGTATTCATCAGACATTGCTTTGTACCAATTTTTGTCATTCAAGCCATTTGAAATCGAAATGTTTTCAACTTCGCCTATCATAGCAAATTTTGCATTATTATTGCGTTGCACAACATCTATTTCGTAGTCTGAAAATCTAGAAGGCTGTCTAAGATTTTGTCGATCACGTAATTTTGGTGGCGATACACTATTTTGTATTTTATCATCAGATGACATGCTGCACTCTTCAGAGTTATCAGACAATGAATCATTAGATATCAGGTTTCATTCTGGATGCTGGTACTCGATTTCATGTCTCCTTTCTCCTGTGAAGGTTTTTACTACAGTAGCTTCTTCTTTATCTTCTGTTCTTTCATCAAATATGACATTGTCAGAAGCAACAACGTCCATTTTATCACGTAGATATATTCTGTAACAGGGCGAATCCAAATCATAACCGACGAAGATCCCCTTTTTCGATTTCTTTTCAGTCTTTCTTCGTATGTGATCTTCGATCAAAACATAGCAGTCACATCCAAAACTTCTCATTTTAGTGAGATCTATTCTTCGTCAAAACCACAATTCAGCAGGACTTTTTCCTTTTACTGAACTTCTTCCAGTTTGATTTAACATAAAGACCGCATAATTTATTGCTTTGGCCCACAGATTCTCATTCAGCTTTCGTGCATGTATTGTCGATCGTGCTGACTCGACAACAGTGCGCATTTCTCTTTCAATTCTTCCGTTTTGTTGAGGAGTGTACGTGTTGGTCCTGATGTGAAAAACTCCTACTTCATCTAGTAGCTTTGTAGTGAGAGCATTCTTGATTTCGGTTCCGTTGTCAGACTTTAAACATTTTACTTTCTTGCCAAACTGATTTTCTACCATTTTCATGAAAGCTTCTAATTTGGCAACAGCTTCATCTTTCGTCTTGAGAAAATAAACAGTTCGGAAATGGGAAAAATCTTCTTTAAACAACAGAAAACACTTTGCTCCCCCTAATGACATGAGATTCATCTCACACAACTCAACATGAATTACATCCAAGGTATTTTCAGCGATCTTCATGTTTGTCGGATGAGATTTGTGATGTTGTTTGCCGTAGATACAACTAACACAAACATAATCATTCCAGTCATCAATATAATCAATGCCATTTCTATTTAGTACGTCTGTAACATATGTGACATTTTGATGTGCTAATTTTTCATACCACTGCTTAATTGAAATTGCTGTCAGACATTTGTTGAACTTTGTACGAAATAACATTTTGTACAGCTGTTGCTCACGTCTGCCTATTGCCATTTCCAGATCGTCAGCAGTTTTGAAAACTGAAATGTCTGCATTTGCATTCTGAACATAGCCCTTATCTAAAACTTGTGTAACAGAAAATAAATTAAAGCTTATATTAGGCACAAATAAAACATTCTCCAAAACTATGTCATACCACCGTTTCCCATCAAATGCCTCTAATTCAATGTCTCCCACTCCAATACCTTCTAATTCAGTAGCATCGCCAATCAAAACTTTCGTACAATGATCTAATTTTACATAATTTATTAACCAGTCCTTTCTAAATGTCATGTGTTGCATGGCACCACAATCTTGATACCAAGTATTTTCTCGATTTGACTGCAAATTTATTTCATTTATATTGGCAATAGATAATCCAACATTGACTAATGCTTTACGTTTAAAACCTTTTGAGTCTTTGCTGTCAAGTTTTTCGTTTGTCTCATTTCTGTCTAATGTTACATTTGGACATTCCCTGGCAAAATGACCCTTTTGTTTGCAGTTGTTGCATGAATAGTTGTCCCTTCAGTATGCTAAATATTTGGCACAAGGTTTATTTCTACAGTGTTTCTTTACATGCCCGTTTTTGCCGCATTTAAAACATTGAACTGTAGGCTTTTCCTGCTTTTGACAAAACATTTGTTTTGTTTTGAGACGAGAGCATTTTGTGACACGTGTGACTGTTCTGTCTCATTTAATCTGTCTTCTTCCAGGCGCAAGCGTTCAAATAGTGTGTCGATATTTTTGTTAGAAGCTGCTACATTAACCCATGCAGTACAGAAGTGATGAAGTTTAGGCAGTAGCATTCCGAGAATTCGCGACATACTCCAGCTCTCTTTAACAGCTTTGCCTTCTGCCGCTAAATCTTCCACGTATTCTTGAATCTGCATACAGTTTTGAATAACTGATTTACTACTATCGTATTTGTAACTAAAGAAATTTCTCTGTAAACCTTCAATTGTTAAATCTGACTTCCTGCCATACAGTGTTTCTAACTTTTTAAGCATTTGACTAGCAGACTTGCAATTTTCTTAGCTATGTTGCTACTAACATCCAGACCTATAAAAATTTGCGCTTCATTATCTTTCTCGATCCAAGACTTTACATGTTGTTCAGTTTCTCCTCCTGTCGGTCTAACTTCCTGTCCAGTTGCTACTGAATACAACTTTTTCGAGTTTAATGTTAAGTCTAGTTTAAATCGCCAAGAGACGTAATTGACATTTCCGTAATGATCCTCTGACAATAGTTCCAGTTGTGACTTAATAGAATCCATTGATAACAGACAAATTTACTGTCGGTGAACTTAATAAACTTAAATAGCTTTTCTGACTGAACTTTGACAATTAACAAATTAATTCCAGATTTTTAATTCACTGAAACACTTCCCAGCTGACGATACTTTCGACCAGATACTGATATGCAATGCATCACAGACCTGATTATGTGCTCCTTAATAATAGCTGACAAAGAGTTACATATCTTATTTTCTGCTTGCATGTATCTGGGCCCATAACCTGATGATAAATTCTTGTTTTGAAGATAAGCAACTATTTTATTTTTCTTTAAAGGAATAAACACTAACTTTTCCTTTCACTTACAATATGCATTACAAAGAAACAACAGACAACTAACCAAAGAGTAATTACTATGTACAGCATTATTATTTCATGAAACATATATAAAAGCACTTTGCACAACATATAACAAGACATAGAAAAATAATTAATTCTCAACACTTTAGACTCTGCTATTAGTACTGTAGTCTAGTGGGCAATGCCCAGGTCTTCCTAGACTGTGTATTTGTTACTATCAAAGTCATACATGCTCATATAAGTGTAAATAGTAAATATGTAATATATGACATGCTACATTTATTGGTGTTGAAGATTAACATCCAACTTTAATCTTCTTTTAACGAAGCTAAGAAAGTAGCATGACAAGTAAATGTTTGAAATACTCCTTTTTGATACTATGTGTCCAATTGATGTTAATAAACAATTCCGATCACTGATAAACATTCTAGAAGTGTTTCCAAAGCTGAACATCTTCTCAACAACCAGTTGCTGCAAAAAGTTTCTTAGATTCCATATTGTTGTTTTCTAAGTACCCACCTCAAACCGAAATGTTCTATTTTTCGTGTTCTTCATAATAATCAAAATACCCACCTCCTAGTAAAATAATTACTCTCACTAAATGTATATGTCAATGGTGTCTGCAAGTTACTGATGCAACTTACTTGTCAAAGAACCGGAAGTATCTTGCTTATCTATTGGGACAGATTTGTGAACTCGGCAGCAAGCACATTGTAATAACTTGCAGCAATAACTAATTTCTGGAAGCGACTTGCTAGTGTAAACCCACCTTTTAATTTGTACTTGTTGCTACAAGTATGTTCACAAATCTGAAGATGATCATTTGTAATATGTGCATTAAAGTATTCACGTTATTTATTTGTGTAATTTTTTTACATAAAGCATCTGATCAGTAGGATTTACACAACAATGAACTGTCATCAATGAAAAACAAACAAGAAAATTCTCTCATATGTCCTCACACATTGCAAGCATTATATTAAACAGTAAACAGTATGCACTGGCTAAGGCATCACTATCTTAATGTTGATGAAATATTACCATGAAGTCTACTTTCCCTCTGCACTCTACATGATACAGAGGTAATGGAGTTTGACAACTGTTCATTCAGCCCTAAATATTCATACAATAAACATGCTAATTTTAAGGAGGTTTTTTTATAAACTTAGAGTGCTGAAAATTACCAGAGCCTGAATTTAGAGGCGTAATACAAATTTGTTGTGTGTAAAAATATGATTTAGTTCCATTAACCAATTGCAATGAATCGACTGTCTTTTACTGTTAGCTTACTCTGGTGGACATCATATACTGATGAAATTGACCATGTCGATACATTTTCAGTTCACAACTGCAATAAGATTAGGTTTATAGAGAAGTATTTTGAATCGTTTCTCTCTAAGTGTGGAAAGGCGCGTTCGTTAACGAATTGCGACCTGAGATATTCTGGCTGGGCGAAAGCTGTTGTCTAGCGGTATAATGCGCATTTTCAGTCGCAGGAAGTATAGTAATATTAGTAACAGTACACTTATTGAGAAAGTTATATCGAAAAGACAATGTTCATACGCTGTGTTGTAGTCACTTTGGGTTTGGCGGATGTAATCCAAAGATTCATAATGTAACAGGCTACTGTTTGAAGAATCTGAATGGTCCCATTACAAGCAAAATGTTTACATTTTGAAAAGTATTTTCAAAAGCAAGCCTGTAACTGTAGATGTAAAAGTAGAGCTGGTATAACGATAAGTGATCGTGGTCTTGCTACATTTATGTCTAATGAATTTAGTATAGGTTGTGACACCTTGACATCTAGATTGAAAGTTATCCACACCAATCGCCATATTAAGCATAATCCATATTTCAAGGAGAACATGGACACCTCAGATGAGGAAACTGAAGCTTCTATGGCGGTGTATGAAGTACTGTCAAATGAAGAGACTGTACAAGATGAGGATAATGCATCAGAGATTATGGAAACGCCGTAAAAGGAATAATGTGTCTAAGCCTTTATTCAGCCATATGTATAGACGGAGGACATAATTTATTATCACGGGGACTTTGCGATTTATGTATGGGAAAATTGGTGCTCAAAGAGTCGTTTAATCAAAATGTAAAACAATTGTCATTATTTCTGCAGAATGATATTAACGATGAAATTAAGTTATCTTATAAAATAGGCTGTACGTGTGTATGTATGTATGTATGTATGTATGTTCCACATCTCCTCCTTAACTATTGGACCAATTTGAACCAAACGTGGTACACATGTTCCTTAATATCAGGCAACAATCGCTGTCAGGGTAAGAATCACCTACGACAGAGACGTAAGGAGATATGATGTCATAAACAATGAGATGCGCGAAAAACTGCTGCGTCAAACGACAATGCTGCACATTTCCTCCTAAACGACTGGATAGATTTCAACCAAATTTCGTACACATATTCCTTATGTGAAATACCTATTGCTGTAGGAGTACGAATCACATACGATATATTGTACAGGAGATATAACATCATAAACCATAAGAGTTGCAAGGAACTGACACATAATGCAACAAGGCTTTATGAATACACTATATGGAGGGACAGGAAAAAATCGGTGTTATTTTATGACCAAAATCGGTGTTATTTCTTGCACTTGTCGGTATTATTTATTGGTGTTACTTTCTGGTAATCTTTTTCCAGTTTTGGTACTATATTTTTGTCACATTTAACAATTTTTCAATGGTATGCTGAAAATTAAACTATTCCTAAGATAGGGTGGGCCAAATTTGATATAGATGTCGAAAAAATAAATTAAAAAAATATTGAAGCAAATATGTATCTGAAAATTATTTTCTTATACACCAAGTATTTTAAATACTGTGAAAAAAATTGCCAATGATTGTATACAGCATGTTATCCCTTTCTTCAGATCAACAAACTGTGTTTAACACAAGGACTTTTCTTGCTGGCTGAAACTTTTGTTTTATATTGTCGCAGGTTTTTAGAGAATAACGATATTGAAAAATACAGGAATATATTTTAATGTAGGCTAAAGAAAAGTCTTTGCCTTTGCAGTGGTATTGTAAATAAATAAAAAGTCTTTGCTACAAGAGAATTTTGTATATGAAAATCACCTAAAACACTTGAAGGTTCACATATTTTTGAAGTATTTCTCAAGAACAAAATATTTATAAATATGTAGAAAAGGTATTTAACTCAAGGTTAAAATGTGACAAAATTGAATTTTCGTAATAGTTTTTAATGTTTAGTGACATCTGGCTTTGAAACTAAGATTATAATATACATTTCGGTACAAGTTCGAGTTTTAAATTTTGTTTCCCATCAGTAATACAGAATTTTAAAGCAAAAACATTTATTTTTAAATTCAGTTATTTTTATACACAACAGAATGGTAGTAGGGCTCATTTATGCACTGCATTTTTCAGGTGTTTTTCAATGCTGGATCTTTGACTCTGAGACAGAGACTCTTTCTCTCCCCCCCCCCCCCCAGTTCTCCTCCTGCTTGGCGTCCATTTGTTGCTTTCACCTCCCCCACTAAGTGCAATTCTTACAAACGTCTGGACAAGAGGGGAAAAAACAGTCAAAATACAAATCAGTCTTGTAACAAAAGAACTTTTACGTACGGCAGCCGCTGCGTTGCCGTAATGTTGGCAACAAAATGATCGTTTTTTAGGATAATGGACTGACCGGACAAGGGTTTATGTAAAAACCTGTCGATAATAGAGCACGCACAGCATTAATTATTTATTTTAGGCCAATACAAAATATTATTCCCCCTCATTCCATGTGATTGACTTTTCGAAGAGCATTCAAAGATGGTTGCAAATATTAGCACAATATGCCGGTGTTTTCCTAAATAAAAGTTTACCGACTAGGTTAAAATGGACAAAGTCCAGAAACTGATAAAAATTAGCATCCAAAAAAGAAAGCGTTTGTTTAAATCCAGTTATAGTGATCATAAGCGGGAGAGAAATACATCAGGTCCAAAATTAGTAATCCATGTCACAGGAAAACAATCAAGGCTAACAATAACAGCGCAGTCAAAAAATATAACTACAAAACTGCTTAACTTCAGGTTCTTTCAAAGAGCTGCAGGGCTGCAGCTTCCTGCAGCAGCAAAGCAAAAGGTTCGTTCAAAGAGCTGCAGTGCCGTTGCGATAGACCGTCGAACTACAAAGAAGCATTCAAACGGTATACATTTGCTGAGTCTTCTGCTTCACAATCTACTTAATTTGTTGTGAACTTACAGCAAATGAATCGCCGCGATAGCATCAATTTTCGAAACTGTATGATATGTTGTGATGATTAAAACATTAATTTATGTTTTAGACTGCCACTGTGAAACTATATTTCATTGTTTTCGTGCAGTTCATGCGTAACTATGACGCTCACGTGTGTTAACGTCCTCATTATCAAATGCGATTACATACTTCCAACCCCTGTGGTTTGAGGCGCCTATGTGTCTGATGAACTAGCTCAGGAGTCTATACATAGACCTTTGATGAAGCTTCAAATACTGCTCACCAAAAACAATATTTCATCTATTAAATACAGCATGTTTCAGGAAAAATAGCAAATATTTAGAAGGTGGTAATAAAGACAATTTGCAGTTAAAATTTCATATAACGTGTGTCCAATTTTTATTAGGTACAGAGATACAGCTCTTGTTATGTACAACAAACTGATTTGGATATTTTGACTGATTCGTTGGTTCTTGGTATATCACCACATTGACTTTTATTTAAATAACTGGTTTTCGATGTAGTTTAAAGTCTGAATATGTCCTAGTAAGCTGAAAACCGAGTAACTAAGTGGACATGAACCTGTAGAAGATACACAAAATACTACTATTAAGTAAGTGTGATGTTGTACTATCAAGAACAGACTGATAAATCAGTGAAAATTTCTTGATTTACATGTCCTCTACGTTTCTTTGGATTTCATATTAAAAGCTGTATCTCTGTATTCAATAAAAATGGTACATAGGTTATATTAAATTTCTAATGCAATCATTCTATAGTATCACCTCCTAAAATATTTACGACTGAGTCGAAAAATTACGTTCCTCTGAGCAGGAGACAAGTATACATTCTCAAACAATATCGCGACTTGGCTTCGTTTGTCATCTGCGTTCCCCATTCGGTCGTCTGCGCTTGCGCGAAGCACTTCCATAGGCGTGAGAATAGGATCCACTCTATTCTATCTACTACCAATAATATGCGTGGATCTTGTGCAAGTGGACGCGTCTACACGGAGTGACCGGTGCATCATGGGTAATCTCGTAAAGCTCTCACTTTCCGTGTAGAAAGGGCTTTACAAACTGCGAGGTCAGCATTCGATCTCGGAAAATAACCTCAAACGGTTTCAAGATGCTAGAAATCCATCGAAATTGAAATAATCATATCAATATTTCTTACCGTAATATTTTCATAACATAGAGAGAGAAATAAACTTGCCGACAGTTACCGATCGGATATCGTATTAGGCCTACTGTCAATATGCGCGTCTAACAATGTGTGGCGCTGTCTTATCACAGTATGAATTACAAAATAATAAAATAGCCACTACATTTGTATCTGGAACATTTCTACATTAAATATATCACTGAAATCATTAAACTTACGACGTTTCTTACCCAGATACAGCGTAATTTTGTTGGAAACCGCCGATTTCGCGTTAATTAAACAAAAAACCGCCGAATTCGCGTTATTTAAAAAAAAAAGAAAAGAAAAAAAAAGATGAATTCCCGTTATTTCGTTAAAAATGGTCGAATTCGCTTTATTCGTCACGTTATCGTTAAAACGAATTTTTCCTGTCCTTAACTATATGAGATGAGAGTACTTAGCGGCTTGCAACAAACTTTAAATATATTTTCAAACCTTTATTAAACTTTTCCGCGCTGACAACCATAGCAAAATGATGAAGGGAAGAAAGTTTCTCGCTTACTACTTTTCCGCTGTTAATGGAGTAAAACTATGGCATTCAGTGTGATGTTACAATTTATAATTTGTACACTACAAATTGTAGCTGCAGAAAATTTTACAGACAGTATACACATATACAGATGAATTTACCTTCAAAATTACATCACAGTACGACACATAGTTCATGAGATATGAGGACGTAGAGAATAACGTTCATGGAAAACCGCCCCATCAAGCATCACGTTTTAATCTATTACTTCTTTACTCCTAACGGTATTTGCAAATGCTTTTATCGACATACAGCACTTCTGCAATCAATATAGTCCTTCAAAATAATACAATTGTACAACATATTTATACGAATAATAAATCTGTAAATGTAGGCCTGTCACTGTTTGCTTCTAACTTCAAAACTACTGGACGAATTTTCATTTGGTGTTCACAAGAAAGCTGAGCGAAGATTGGTTCAGAAACTAGGCATGATTTCATCAAAATAGAATCACGGTTTTCATAAACCGTCGTGTCTGCCTTCTCATCTATTAGAAACCACTTCTCCAAAACTACTTCACGAATTCGCATGGGGTTTTCACAGGTAACTTCAGCCTACCTTGGGTCAACATGTAGACTTTAAAAATCTGATCACGGAAAGAAGAACATCACAATTTAACGTTTTTCATCGACAACCGTCATGTCTATCTTTTTCTTTTATCTCCAAAACTTTGATATACGAGGTGTTTTGACCTACGTATTCCCCGGATACTATTATTTTAAATTACTCTGATCTAATTTGAATTTTATCAAATTTTTTGAAAAATAAGAAATTTCTGCCTCTAAACAAATAATTAAAATTACGTAACGATGAAAAATGTTGGAATATGGTGATTCTAATGCTAAGGTCGCGATGTGGTGTATTATCCAGTAAATGCTAAAACATATAAAAAGTACTATTCCATCACGTATTGGTCTCCTGAATTAATTTATGTACCGGTTTTTTCATCAGCTCTTTGATCTCATGGAGCTTTTCATTAGCACTACAACTCGTTTTAAAATAACGGACTGTTTCTCTGGCCTTTTCCCGCCTAATGAAGAACTCATTGTTGCTGTTCAAGGAACCTTTAACAACTAAATTGATGCTGTGTGCTAAACAAAACACATGCAGGGTTGCCAGGTCTGGCGATTTTTCTCATTCTTGGCTATCTTTTTCTTAAAATAGTAGCCATTCTAGCTTTCTGGCGACTGGCGATTCAATTTGGCTAGTAAAAGTATAAGTTGGCGATTTAATGGCTACTTCATTTTACTTCAAACAAAACGAATGTAAAGCAATTCCTCTTGCAACATTTCGTCAATGACACCGACTAAGACTGCTATTGTGAGACGAACTCTTTGCTTCACACTTCACTGTGATTAGCAATGGTATGCAGAATATAAATGTGGATGTACAACACACGATAATTTCTCTGTCGTTCTAATGGCTGATTTTACAGTGTTATTACGAATTCAAAAAATGTTCAAATGTTTGTATAGCTTAGGGGACTTAACTACGGGGTCATCAGTATTTAAACTTACAAACTACTTTTGAACTAACTTATACTAAGGACGGCACAAATATCCATGCCCGAGGGGGTATTCGAACCCCCGACCGTAGTGGCCGTGCAGACCGTGACTGGAGCGCCTCAGTCCCCTCAGCCACCGGCACCTCAAAGTATGAAATGCGTAGTGCATTATTATGAATTACAGTCCATCTCACCTGAAAATGTTGTAATGAATCTGTATGTAGTAAATATATGTTTGAAAAATTCAATAACTCTATTTAACATCTGTAAATATTACTTTTGAAGAAGATGAACGTGATTGGTAATCGAAGTCCTGGAATTAATAAATATGATAGTTAAATACAACTGTGCTTAAATTTGGTATTCACTGTATCTTCTGAGTCTCCCTATTACATTGACAATATAACCCTATTTTGACTGGTCCCATTGATCAGTGTCTGGGTTCAGTTCCAGGCTGGCCTCAGATCTATCCGTGAAGAACGAGGTTCTTTGGAATGTCCGATTGATGTTTGTGAATGTGGAGTGCCTCAGTTTGTGCCACTTGTTAGTCAGTAACCAGCTTACTCCCTGAATTTCAATTCAAAATGTTCAAATGTTTGTGTAGCTCATGGGACTTAATTACGGGGTCATCAGCCTCTAAACTTACAAACTACTTATGAACTAGCTAATACTAAGGACGGCACAAATATCCATGCCCGAGGGGGGGGGGAGGGGTTCGAACTACCAACCGTAGTGGCCGTGCAGACCGTGACTGGAGCACCTCAGTCCCCTTGGCCACCGTGGCCGGCCCCTGAATTTCAGGATTATTATAGTCGAGTCACATGACATAATTACCGTTAACATAATAAAGGTAACTGATTAAAATTGCGATAATCGGCATTTTACTGATGAAAAAGATTGCTATATTTTGGCATTTTATTGATATAAAGATGGCTATATAGTGTCATTTTATTAATAAAAAGATGGCGATATTTTGGCTATTTTTTGTTTAAAATTTGGCGACAGAGCTCTCGAAAAACCTGGCAACCCTGAACACATGTTGCATATCTACACTGCCATTGTGAATAAGCTGTACGTTTGCTGTCACGTTACTGGCATTTTATTTTCAATGTTCCATTCCGAAATAACATTATCTAACGCCTCACTAATGTGTAGGGCTGTGTGCTTTTCTGGGAAACGGAATGTCTCGCGGGCTAAGGCTTTTAGACACCAATTACTGTTAAGGAAATGGCCAGTTACCGCCATATATGCCCTCACAATAAAAGACGTCCACATATCGGTCGTTAATGAAACAAAGGTAGAGTCTTTCATTTCCAAATTTACAGTTTCTTTCTCTTTATGATAAGTTTCTTCAATCATATGACGCAATTTTTTTCGATTTGGTATCGAATATTTTGGGTCCAACAAGGAAACAAAATGACGAAAACCAGTGTCCTCTACCATTGAGAGAGGTTGAAAATCATCTGTTATCATGGTCACTAGCACTGCATCTAGTTCTTCTTGCCGTTTACTTCCCTCCGTGAAGAGAAACGTGGAACTTAGATTAGTGCTCCTGCAAAGAGATATGATTCTGTCAAAAGCTAGTCCAATTAACTTACATATTGTCACGTTGAAATGGGAGCAGGCTTGATTTCGAAGGCAACTGAACACAGCACTTATACTCAAAGCACGTTTATTACGAACTCAACATACACGCAGCACTGACTGCCTCTCAGGCATAGTGCTCTGCTATTTATACACAGACAGATTTTACAAGAAATTAGAATAACAGTTAACATAAGAAACAAGTAGAATTTACAAGTGAACATAAGAAAGATGTAGAACCTTCTTGAATTGTTAATTACGGAGAAAAAAAATTTTGCCGGTGGGCGTGATTGAACCGGCGACCTTCTGCACCGCAGTCTGTGACGCTATCCCCTGCGCCACGCCGGAAGTCGGTATTCGAGGTATATCGCGGCATTTCTCCCTCTCCTGGAGAAACAGCGAGCCGTTGTTATGATCGCTGTGGAGCCAGCTGCAATGTCCTGGATCTTGACCGTGTCATGGGTCCTCTGTATGACAGTTCAAGAGAATCCTTCCCTTCTCCGCGATTATCGACGACAGACGTTCCTGTTGTAGCTTCATCAGGAACATTAAGGTCCTTAAAGTCCTTGAACAAGAAGCCATTGTCGTCTACCTGCTCTTCAGGATCATACTAAGGCTTCATGCGCAGGACGTGAACAATGTCTCTTCGTTTTTGACGTTTCGACGACGGCTCATAATCCTCAACTTCGTATGTGACGTCTGACATGCGGCGTATGACACGATGCGGACCAAAGTATCGCTTCAATAACTTTTCTGACAGTCCAACCTTCCCTACAGGGGTAAAAATCCATACAAGATCTCCTAGGCTGTACACAACAGGTCGGTGCTTGTCGTTATACCGCTGACGGTCCTTCTCCTGGGCGTCCAGTGTCCGTATACAGGCCAGCTGTCTTGCTTCTTCGACCTGGTGATGAGCTGTTTAACATAGTCATCCTGAGTGTCGTCCGGTTGGAACGGGAACAGCGTATCCATTGTCGTCTCAGCTTCACGGCCATGGAGCAGGAAAAACGGAGTGAAGCCTGTGGTGTCTTGTCTTGCGGTATTGTAAGCAAATGTCACGAATGGCAGAATTGTATCCCAATCCTTCTGCTCAACATCGACGTACATCGACAGCATGTCGGCTAACGTCTTGTTAAAACGTTCCGTAAGACCATTTGTCTGAGGATGGTATGCAGTTGTCATTCTGTGGACAATGTTGCACCGTGACATTACCTCTGATACTAGTTTTGACTGGAATACTTTTCCACGATCAGATATCATGACACGTGGTGCTCCATGCTTCAAAATAATGTCTTCTACAAGGAATTTTGCGATCTCTGGAGCTTCTGCAGTCGGCACAGGTTTGGTGACAGCGTAGCGTGGAGGTAGTCAGTGCAGACTATTATCCAACGGTTACCGGTTGTCGACTTCGGGAACCTCCCTAAAAGATCGATCCCAACTCGGTGGAATGGAGCTGCTGCCGGCGAAATCACTACGAGATGTCATGGAGGTAATTGCGGCAAATGCTTACGTCCTAGCACTCTTTACAGTGACTCACATAGTGCTTGACAGATCGGTAGAGACCTTTCCAGTAATACCTGCGTCTGATTCTGTCTAGGGTCTTCACGAATCCCAGATGACCGCATATTGGAGCATCTTGGAAATATTTGAGAATAGCTGGCTGGAGATGAGCTGGAACAACAAGTAGCCATTTGGGGCCCAGTGGATCGTATTTGCTCTTATACAATAGGCCGTTCATAAGTTGGAACTCTCCATTGGTCGGTTCTCCTTTCTCCAAGGCCTCTATCATTGTTAATAGTGCTGGATCTTCCCTCTGTTCATCTGTAACGTCATCTAATTCAGTGAGGGCTGAAAGTTTATTCATGCTGTTGTGTTCCACTAATGGATTCCTCGAAAGGCAGTCGGCATCCTTGTGTTTGCGCCGGTTCTTGAATACCACTGTGACATTGTACTCTTGGAGTTTTAGTGCCCATCTTGCGAGTCGACCTGATGGATCCTTCAAGCTAGTCAGTCAACACAAAGAATTGTGGTCTGTCACGACGGTGAATGGTTTGCCGAATAAATACGGCCGGAACTTGTTGATAGCCCAGATAACGGCGAGACATTCTTTTTCAGTTGTAGAGAAGTTTATCTCGGACTTTGAGAGTACTCTTGACGCATAGGCTATCACTTTTTCAGCACCTTCCTGAACTTGTACAAGCACTGCACCAATCCCATAACCACTGGCGTCTCTGTGAAGATCCGTTTGTGCATTCTCGTCGTACAAGGCTAGCACTGGTGCGGAAGTTAGAGCCTCCTTAAGTGCCCGGAAAGCTCTTTCTTTTGTCTCATCCCAGTAAAATTTGGCGTCTCCCTGCAGAAGTTCTTGTAATGGACGTGCCTTGTTACAAAATCCTTTTATGAAACGTCGGTAGTATGAGCACAGCCCGAGAAAACTTCTCACATCACGAATGTGCTGAGCAGTTGGAAATTCTGTGACTGCCCTTACTTTATCTGGATCAGGACGGACACCATCTCCGTTGACTAAGTGCCCCAGGATTTTTATCTCTTTGGCGACGGAGAGGAACTTCTTTGGATTGAGGTGGAGACCTGCAGTCTGAACACACTTCAACACAGTTGACAGGCGACTCAGATGTTCTTCAAATGTTTTCGAGAAAACGACAATGTCATCTAAATAGCAGAGACACGTCGTCCACTTAAGGTGTCGAAGCAAGTTGTCCATCATGCGTTCGAATGTGGCTGGAGCATTACATAATCCAAATGGCATTACTTTAAATTCATAGAGGCCGTCAGGTGTAATAAAAGCCATCTTCTCCCTGTCAGCTTCGTCAACCTCGATTTGCCAGTAACCTATCTGCATGTCCATTGTTGAGAATTATGTAGCTCCTTTCAAGCAGTCTAAGGTGTCGTCAATACGCGGCAATGGGTAGACATCTTTCTTTGTGATTCTGTTCAGCCGCCGATAGTCGACACAGAATCGCCACGTGCCATCCTTCTTCTTTACGAGGACCACCGGAGACGACCAAGGACTCTCCGAAGGTTGAATAATGTCATCTCGCAACATCTTCTCCACTTCCTCCCGAATTATACGTCTTTCAGCTGGCGACACTATACGAACGCTGGCTAATTGGCGGATGATCCCCAGTATTGATACGGTGCTTTATCGTGGGCCGTTTCGTCTTGTTTTCCCTGCTGAGGTGTGAATGCACCCGAAAATTGGCATAGTATACTTAACACCTGCTGGCGTTGTTCCTTGGTGAGTCCAGGCCCTATTGGCAGTTCCACGTTTGTTTCCTCCAGCGTGTTGTCTGTACTAACAGCAGGGCATGGGTCTTCATTGATGACGTTGAGCTCATCGTCCCGGATTGGTTCAGCTGTCCCGATACACATTCCCTTGGGGATAAGTTGTGACTGCTCGTAACAATTTGTGATCCAAATCTCTCCTTGACCACCGGTAATGCTAATGATAGCCGCTGGTATGTAAATTTCTTTTGTGAGCCTGATAAACTTTTTACTATCAAAAAGAACTTCACAGTGACTGCAACTCTTCTCATTGTCAACGGCGGTGTCGTCACATTGTCAACGACGAATAAGCTCCCAGAAAATTCTGTATTACTTGTATCCGTCGGAACAATTTCTTCAATTTGCAGCTCAGATCTTCCACAGTCAATGATAGCTTGGGATACCTGAAGAAAGTCCCATCCGAGGATGACATTGTGACTACATTTAGGGACTGATGACCTTGTAGTTAAGTCCCATAACTATAGAAACATTTGAACATTTTGTGACTACATTCTGTTAACACGACATATTCAAACGGTTGCGTCCTGTTGTTGATGGTTATTCTTGCGACACAAGTTCCTGCTGGATGGACGTACTTTCCATTCGTGACCTTCAGCACAGTTGCCCCCGTATCACAGAACATTGTCTTCTTTAGTGTGCGGCGGTAATTATCCGACAACACAGAAAAAGAGGACATGTACCATCTGCACTTAGAAGTGGCAGCAAAATTATCTTCCCTGTCTTGGGACTGGGTAGATGGTGTAACGTGGTTTAAAGCAAACTGGAGCCATGACAAAGCTGTGACGAGGCAAATTGCCAAGATTGACCGTCTTTCTACACAGAAGATACAGGAAGTTCCAACTCGACGATCCCTCATCAATTTGACGGGGAAAACTATAGATGACGCCACTGTATTTGTGCTGGCAAGAGGTCTTAACTACGCTCCAACACCTGTTTCACCGCCACTAGTGGACTTTGTTAGCTCCATCGAAGAAGCTGTGCGCCATCTTCCTACAGATGAAGCGGAAGAAGTTCGTCGAGAGTCTTGTTGTGTATTGACGAGAGCCACACCGCCGAAGAGCAATATCTCGCCTATGGAGAGGGCTGCCCTCCGTAACTTACGAACAGACGTGGATACAGTAGTACTCAAATCTGACAAAGGTAATGCTACTGTTCTTATGCCACGGGAGGACTACATTAATAAGATCAACGTTTTATTATGTAACTCAACGTATCGCAAAATTGACAAGGATCCAACAAACCGAGTGGTGCGAAAAACAGCTGAACTTTTATCAAATAGTTCTCTACCGAAGGAGGTCATAAAGAGACTGAAACCAAGCAGTTCAGTTCCACCTAGGCTATATGGACTGCCTAAGATCCACAAGGAAAGTGTGCCATTACGTCCAATTGTGAGCAATATTGGAGCAGCCACTTACGACCTGGCTAAATACTTGGCGTCTTTGCTCAAACCTGTGGTAGGCAAGTGTCCACATCATATAAAGAATTCAAATGACTTTATCAGCAGACTACAGTCACTTCAGCTGCAAAGTACCGACTTGTTGATCAGTCTTGATGTGGTTTCACTGTTTACAAAGGTGCCTCTTCTGGACTTTTTACACCTCATTGGCAACATGTTTGGATTACAGCGCTATTTGAGCACATCCTCTCCTCTACATATTTTTTATTTAACAACGAGTTTTATGAACAATCTGACGGAGTCGCCATGGGGAGTCCTTTGTCTCCCCTGGTGGCCAATCTTTTTATGGAAAATTTTGAGGAGAGAGCACTTGAGTCAGCTACTTTTAAACCAACAGTGTTTTGGCGATACGTTGACGACACTTTTATAGTGTGGCCTCATGGCGTGGACCGTCTCCAAGACTTTTTACATCATATGAACTCCATACACGAAAACATAAAGTTTACTATGGAGATCGAGAAAAATGGTTGTTTGCCATTTTTAGATGTTTTCGTGCGACGCAGAAGTGATGGCTCACTTGGTCATTCGGCATACAGGAAACCCACTCATACAGATTTGTACTTACAAGCTACAAGTTGCCACCATCCGGCACAAACAATGGGTGTCCTAAAGACTTTAATCCATCGAGCCCATAGCATCTCTTATGCCAACAGCCTTCACACGGAACTGGAACACCTGCAAACAGTATTCCTAAAGAATGGATATACAAGGAAGCAAATAAATCGAGCGATGCACACCTCCAAACGACAGAACAAGGAAGAAGAAGAGGCTTTCAAATCGACTGCTTATCTCCCATGTATTGGGAACATTTCATCGCCGATAGGCAGAATATTAAAAAAGTATAAAGTATGAGTCATCTTTTACCCTCCTCCTAACATTTCATCGCTGTTGGGTTCTGTCAAAGACGATCTGGAGCTCCGTAAAGCAGGTGTTTACAGGATTCCGTGCGAGTGCAGCAAGTCGTATATAGGGCAGACGACGCGCACTGTGTAGGAGCGCATTGTGGAACACCAGCGTCATACTCAGCTACTCCAACCCACCAAATCCGCAATCGCCGAACATTGTATTTCCACAGGTCATTCGATGAACTACAACGAAACTAAAATTGTTGCCCACACAACAAACTTTTGGAACTCAATTATTAATGAAGCTGTGGAAATAAGGCTGTCTGACAGTGAGACTCTTATCAATCGAGACAGCGGTTTCCAAATAAATGCTGCATGGAATCCTGTAATTGAAAAACTTCATAGTCGGCGTAGTTTCCTGCAACTGAATGACAATGATAATCGAACTGATATCGAAGCAGCAAGCCTCCACCACGGAGGGCGCTCTGAGCAGCGTACGTAGTTGTAGTGAACGCGCACGCTAAGTACGCGCATGCACATTGTCGACTGAATTGGGCATAAATAGCACAGCTCAGTGCGTCTTCGCCAGTACTTCGGCGGTACTCACCTGAAGATGGCCAGAAGACTCTGCGCCGAAATATCGTGGCAGGAAGTTACTGACATCCGGCAGTTCGCCCGAGATTTTATGGAAAAATTAAGACGTAAATTGAAGCCTAGAGAATGTACCACAGATATATGAATCATTGTTTCGTGGAGAGTGGGTGCCTAAAAGAAAACATTTTTTCTTATTAAGCTGTCAGTACAGGTATTTATTTTAGTCTCTATTACTGATTAAATCTCCTATGTATTAACCTTCAAGTAAACATTTACTAATATTCGTACACGCAGCATTAACAGATCCTACATTGTTTCATAAAACAACGCATCTGAGGATGAAATAAGAGTATCAATTTCGTATTCTTACTCAAACCACTATTCGCCTTTAAGGGTATATCAACACGTCCAGATTATCGTAGGTGTACCTGATTTAAGGGTTTCTTTGTGGTATTCAGAATACAATGTCAATTTCGTTCACTGAATGAAATCTTTAGTATAGATTAAGTCCAGGGAACTCATGTACACCACACAATATTTTTAACAGCTAAATTATATGAAATGACCTGTCAGGTGTGAATTACATGTTCAAGTCAATGCTTGGTCTCTGCTAATAATGTGGAAATAAAATCAGAAAACTGATATATTATCATATTATTGTATTAGCTTTCAGCGATTTTCTGAATAAATTCACCTAACAGCTTCCAGTCACAGACATCCGTTTTGCTTACGTATGACAAGACACTTGTAGACAAAGACAAACATATGAAACCATCATTAAACGTAAACAAGGACCACATGGAGCGCCCTCTCACTACAACTCAGACAGTTCTGCACATGCGCGAATCTGGCAGCTTGAGCACACCAGAAAGATTTTTCAGGGTAGAATCTGGTAGCTTGCAGTAACTGCTTAAACAGCAGACAGCCACTCGGCAAGTAGCCAGAAACGGGCGGAGGCGCTGCTTGAACTTAATTTTAGCTCTGCGCATTCGCCAGTAGCTCGCTGGCAGCTGCTTAAACGAACCTACAGTGAGCTCACTGCAAACACACACGTGTCACGTGATGGTTACCCCAACTCCAACCAAGCCCACACAATTCCGTAAGCGGCCGACTGGGAACAGCAGACAAATTGAAGAGCGCCTCGGTGGCCATTGTGGTGGCAAACTTCCGCGCAAACTTTAAATGTGCGTAAGATTCTTTTGATTGAAGAGAGTATTCATTTCAGTTAAGTCGCGGACACTACGTCTAATTGAAATATATAACTGCAAAACAGCTTCAGACTCTTCAAAAATGTTCAAATGTCTGTAGAGCTTATGGGACTTAACTACGGGGTCATCAGTTCCTAAACTTACAAACTACTTATGAACTACCTAACACTAAGGACGGCACAAATATCCATGCCCGAGGGGGGATTCGAACTCCCGACCATAGTGGCCGTGCAGACCGTGACTGGAGCGCCTCAGTCCTCTCGGCCACGGTGGCCGGCGCTTCAGACACTCAGCAACTATCGGTTGTGTGTAAATTTATTACACATATGGAGTAGAAATTGGCCAACAGCGTTTCCTCTTCCTAACGAAACCGAACATTTAGTTTTTTTTTTAGCGTTCTAAGTGCAGCTTATGAACGGAATTTGTCGTCAGACACAATTTTTTAACACTATTTCAGTATATTCTACGGTTGTGAAACTTTTGTACAAACATTAATTTCGGAAGAGTTTCACACTTTACGTCTTTGCTTTAGTGCTGTGTTATCTAATATTCAGATATTTCATAGCATCAAAAAATTAAACAGGGCTCCTTGAAACAGCTAATGTTAAAAATCGATTGTGAAAGTGAATTATGCCATCAAATACATAACTGAGAAACAGCGTCTTTATCTTGTGAATACAGCAACCAGCCACTACCAATTTCTTTTAAGAACATGAAGTATGCCATAACACTTTCTTAACTAATGCACCTAAAATTAGCATAAGGGTATCTAGCAAAAATATTAGCATTTTTAATGCTGTAAGCCAAATATCTTAAAGTAACGTGAACTGCTCAAAAGTCAGCAACTATTGTCATAGGGTTCAACTTCACAAAGTACATCCATTGTGGCTATGTGTCATTAATATATGGAACTACACACAGTTTTGAAACCCCTTCAGGTGTTATACCTATATGTAAAGCAGATTGCCTTTAAATTATGTATTACAAGTTGCTAATATCAATTTCATAAACAAAAGTCAGCAACTATTGTCATAGGGTTCAACTTCACAAAGTACATCCATTGTGGCTATGTGTCATTAATATATGGAACTACACACAGTTTTGAAACCCCTTCAGGTGTTATACCTATATGTAAAGCAGATTGCCTTTAAATTATGTATTACAAGTTGCTAATATTAATTTCATAAACAAAAATTCGAACTACAGTGAGGCAACTAATCTCGTGACCCCAATAGTTATTTTAAACAATCATAAAATAAAACTTTTTGAACTTCCTGTTCACCAGTACTGCCTAACGTAGGTCCTTTTTAATAGCAACCAATATTGTAAAAGCCTGTTATTTATTTCATTCAATCCTATATTGTCTTGAATAACTACCTGTTAAACAAGAGTAACTTCCTGAACACAAGTAGTAGGGCTATTTGTATTCCTGAGAAATACAAGTGGGAAGACAGTATTCATTCTTTTCTTAAATTGATTTATGCATTTAAATGCTGAACAGCTCTTCACCATCACGCTTCATGTACACTGCAATAGTCAAACAATACAGACGTGACTATCAAGCTATTTAATACACGATTTACCAGCAAACAACACTCCTATTTATCTGACACTTGCCAATACCATGGCGGCCAGCCGAAGGTTCAAATCATCCCCCGACAGCAGCGCCGTTAGGGAGTCTAGTTTTTTTTTTTTTTTTTTTTTTTTTTTTTTTGTAAGGTCTTTGACTCCAACTCAGACCTTTCTGCGCATGCGCGAATGTGGCAGCTTAGGTTCATTCCAGCAGCTGCCAGACTGCTTGACGCGCATGCGCAACGCTGAAATTGTGTTCCAACAGCGCCTTCTCCCGATTCTGGGTACTTGTAGTGTGGCTGTTTGGTGTTCCAGCAGTTGCCGCAAGCAGTCAGACGCTACCCAGAGAAATATTTCTGATGCGGTGAAGCTGCCAATTTGCGCATGCGCAGAAAGGTCTGAGTTTGAGTAGAGGATTGCCATCAAGTGTGTTTGTAGTTTGCCGGCCGCGGTGGCCGAGGTGACTGAGGCGCTCCAGTCACGGTCAGCACGGCCACTACGGTCGGGGGTTCGAATCCCCCCTCGGGCATGGATATTTGTGCCGTCCTAGTTCGTAAGTAGTTCATAAGTAGTTTGTACGTTTAGGGACTGATGACCCCGTAGTTAAGTCCCATAAGCTTAACAAACATTTGAACATTTTGTTTGTAGTTTGTTTTTCGATAATTTTGAAGTCACTGCAATCCCACTTGAGATAAGATATTTCTCGTTTACACTTCTTCGTTATTATTATGAAGGAAAGTATTTTAATTATTCCTTTAAACTCACCTTCGCCTGCAACTAGAAACAGTGCAAAAAAGCGTTCCAGCAGTGCAAGTATCAAACAAGGGTTTTTACGTCATAGTAGCTGCGCATGCGCAGTAATACCTGTTTCTTAGCGCTTGAAAGTAGCCGTCTTGCAGCTACTGGAACGAACCTCTTGACAGGACCCGAAATATTTTTCCGGGTAGCGTCTGGCTGTTTGCTACAACTGCTGGAACACCCAAACAGCCACACTCCAAGTAGCAAGAAGCGTGTGAAAGCGATGCTGGAACACAATTTCACCGTTGCGCATGCGCGTCAAGCTGTCTGGCAGCTGCTGGAACGAACCTTCAGTAGTAGTTTAGCTTCGACCATAGATACTAGTATCTATGGCCGAAGTAGTTTAGATACTATCGAGTAGTCGATAGTTAATCGATGTTTACTCGATTGAATAACATTGCTATTTGCCACGAGGTTTTCGTAAACCATTGTGTGTACTGTGTAAAATAGGGATGGGCTAAACTGCGATTTTTCGATATCAGTGATTTCTGTGACTGCTACTTTTATATATCTGTGATTCTTAGTTGCGATTTGTCACTGTTTACAATCGCACTGTACAAATCCTCGACATGTATCCCTCCGCGCTCAAACTGCGATTTCGGTGACTCTGAATGCTACTTCTGCGATTTCTGCTACTGATATTGCTACATTGCTACTTCTGCGATTTCTGCTACTGATATTGCTACTTCTGCGATTTCTGCTACTTCCGTGATATCTGCTACTTCCGTGACTTATGCGATGTGTGTGGCAAATGCAATATATATATATATATATATCATTCATAACAGATCCTCTTCCTACGTGTAAATATATACAAAAAAAAAAAAAAAAAAAGAATATTGATGCTCAATTTACGTGTAATGTTGGGATTATTTACACATCGACAAATGTCAATTAGTCTTATAAAAGCTATTTCAGTGCTTGGTGTGTAATGTATAGATAAAAGTGAGGTTATTCGCAAGTAATGTGTAACCGAAATCGGCAAGTAGGCCTATAGTCTACCTTAACAGAAACATTTCGTAGATTAGGCACACAGCAACTATAACAGTGCAACGAAAGTGCTATGTTCTTGCCTGTAGAATGAATGAATAGATTTTTTTAACATTGTGTGATATAAGTCACTTACCAATTTGAAAGAGATAAGTAAATGTGAAATACAACATGAGTGACTTCTGAAAATTCCCTTTTCTCTTTAAAACCTTTCGGTATCACTACATATTCTGCCAAATAGCTATAGATAAGAGCTTGCGTTATATTTCACTAATCGACGTGCCGACCTAGTGTGCTCATGTTGGCAACTAAAGCTTCATTTTATAAGAATTTTTAACTTACTGACTGTACAGGGTTACACACAAGAAATCTTACAACCACAGATAAAGAATAACAATTATTTATTTTATGATAAACAAAATATTATTTCAATCATTCTGTATGATTTAAATTTCTACGATCATTCATCGGTCGTTGCCAACATAAGCACACTATGCCACCACTGCAGTAAACAAAAGTGTTAATAATACTGAAGGATCCGATACCACCCATCTGCTTTCACTCATGTCATCACAGGACGGAATGTACGAAAAAGAAAAGGACGGAAAACAATAATCCTAAACCTAAAACAAATCTGATAAAAGAGAACTTTCCATTACGCGAAAACTTGTTTATTTTCAAGTGTAATATTTTTATAGAATCCTCGAAGGTACAAGTTTACTCCTATATAGCAGTACTTAACACAGTCCACATTGAAAATGGAGTTGGCCTACTGTTAAACATTTCGTAAAATTACCTGTATTTAGTTGACCACTTGATACCACCCCCTTGGAATATTTATTTTATGTACGATGTATAACGCAAGCAAAAATATTCGTCGAAACCAGATTTGCAATGTAACATAAGTATTCTGAATTCTCATAATAGTTGTAGGTTCTATGACGAAAAATTATTTTAAACAGGGATCAAGTTCGTAAGACAATATTTATTTGGCATTCACATTTGTTGTCTTTACAAACTATAACCTAAAAACATACATGCCAGGCTTTGCTTCACAACATGTAAATGCTGCCGCCAGGTAAAATAGTGCCACAAAGTGTAAACATTTTCACAAAGAAAATTATCTTCTTGCTCATTAATTCGACAACATCCCTAAACAACACACGAGTGAAAGTACGACAGTTGGTCAACAAGTAGCATAAGGCGGAATATTAAATGCTATTCTCAATTGCTACTTGCGACTCTTAATCGCGACTTTTCACTGAAATCGCAGTTTGGACCAGTGAGGACGTTCGAGCTCACTGGTTTGAGCCGATGGCGTTCGACCAACACATACACAAAAAGCCACACATACACGACGCAGACAGCGGGAAGCTAGAAGTACCAATTTCGGCCAACAGATGGCAGCCGGCAATGTCTAAACTGCGCCTCTTAGTTGCTACTTGTGACTCTTAAACGCGATTTATCACTGAAATCGCAGGTAGACTCTATAGCCTGCCCAATGCAAAGATATTAGTACAAACTTCGACCAACAGATGGCAGAGTGCAAACTGCTTCTTGCTACTCTTAGTTGCGACTTGCTACTTTTAGTGCTACTGCGCTTCTAAACTGCGACTGAAATCGCAGTCAGAATCCGTAAAGTTGCGACTGTGAATACTGCTACTTCCAAATCACTGTGACTTTTAACAGATACGCGATTTTCGACCCATCCCTAGTGTAAAAGCAGAGCAGACCAGGACACCAGGTCTGTTTTATATCGCGTTTGTCAAAATAAGCTTCTTGCCAGTTTATTGTGACTTGTGTTGATGAGGTGCTATAGTTCTTGACGGTATTTCGGAAATATACTGGTTGTTTTTCGTTTTTCTAGCACACTTACACGAAGCTTGTTGAAACCGGGTAGTATGTTACAGTACGTTGAAATGTGGGATGAGTAAAATTAGAATTCTGTCATCAGTGAATAAGGTGTTGGTTACAACGTTCAGAATGTGTTCCAGTAGAAAATATATCGGTTAGTCTCAAATTAATCTTGTTTAGTCGAAATTGTTTGTTTTAAAAATCATATACGGGTGATTTTCAGGTAACTGGTCAAAGCGTGTCGGAGTAAAATTTTGGAAAAAATACGCAATATTTTCATATATTCACGTTTCTATTAAATGAAATGAGTTTCTTCCGATCAGTACAATCCAAAAAACCCAAGTACTTCCCAGACAATTTTTTATTTACGAATTTTGAAGACCTGAATCATTTCTGTAACTGTCAGCAAGTACATTACTTAGTGTTTGTAAAACTATAAAGCACTTTTGTTTAGCTTTTTTTATTCCGTTTCTTATCGTATTCTTGTACTAAAAGCATGAAAGATATATCAATATAGGGATCCAGTCGGCAAAATGTTGCGTGTTAATTGTTGTCGGCGACTTCACACCTCATTTTCAGTAACGCCAACAAAACCTACACTTTTTATGATAATAATGAAAGAAGTGTCACTATAATAGCGGATGTTTGGTGATTTGCTGTTTTCTATTGAGATCGCAGATCGAATGTAGAAAAACTGTCGCAGGAAGTTTGACGTTAATGCTGTGCGTGATTTATTTGTGTCTTAATTTCTTAAATAATAGTGACAGTAACTGGGTTCACTTATGTACCACATACTCTCATAATAGTTACTTTGATTTAGCGTATGAGTGCTGAGAAAAAAAAAAAAAAAAAAAAAAAAAACGAATACCTACGTTCATTTTCGTTTGTCTCATTACTTTTCAGCCTTAGAAGGTGTGCAATTCTGGAGTGATAAAATACATGATAATGGACGCAAATTCCGAATGTTTATTATTTTCGTTGAATAATTAAATGCACATATGTACCTATAAAAACAATCCAGGTACAAACGTTTGCAGAAAGAAATGGTCGCACCTAAACAGACCAACCAAGAAACTATTTGAGGAAAGATTATTGGCCTTTATCCTCTATCCTGTCAAGTTACATAATTGTGTGCGACCAGCTTATCAAATAGACTTGAACATGATACTGAAAAGAATGTAGCTCTGAATGATCACAAAAAACAGGATGGAGGATGAGGAAGGAAGAGGGAAGGGAACTACTAACAGTTTCAAAAGCAAAAGTGAACCAGGTTAATAAACATAAACGAGAGCAGAATGAAACTAAATACAGACCCTTCAAAAGAAAAGTTACTGTTGGAGATAGAGAATTAAAAAAAGAATTATTTGAATCTTCAAAACAACAAATTTCATACTATCTGTTGTTTCTAGTTTGGTTTACATGATATTCAGAAACTCATTTATATATTATTTATGTAAACTGACTACATCTTTTACTTTCTGCATGACTTCATTCCTCATGCTGATTTTCATGTCTGTGCTGCTGATTTTCATTCCTGTTACGCTTCAAGGTGGGGATATAATGAGTGGATTAAGAATTATTACTTAGTTATATTGTGATTCAGAGAATCTTTGGGTGCAAACTGTCATATACAGTACAGTAAAATATTTTCCATTATTTTCACCTTTGGTTTATTAGTATGAACTGTAAGCCAAGTTTACCATAATTTGTCCTCAAATTTTCACATTTCTCGAGCAAATATTCACCAGACAGTTTCAGTACTCCACTTTTATGCCCAGAATATGAAAATGTAGCATGTGCTGAAAGTTATAACTGTCATTTAGGCCTATATATTTAGTATGAAAAACAGAGATACTGCAACTAGTTTTATGGACATGAAGCAAATGAGTTTTTTTTTTTTTATATTTTTGTTAAGAAAACATTAATTTTTAAGGAAACTGGTTACTTTCCAGCTTGCATGTTTTTCTTTACACAATAGAACATCCTAATGAATAATTTTCATCAAAAATTGAAAGGAAAGTACCTTGGAAAAAATCTTGAATTAGGAATCTTGTTTTGGCCCGTTATAAGAAAATCACCCATACAGTAATATTAATGCATATTACATGTCTAGAATAATTATAGTACCTCTATGATTTGTTTTTGAGATATTGGTGCCAATCTCACGGACCCAATGTTCAGAGGAGTATACCATTCAAAGAGAAAGCATGACGATGATTTTAACAGTGTTCTTGAGCGAGCATGGAATATTGGCTTGGAGAAAATAATTGTTACTGGAGGAAGTTTGAATGAAAGCAAGGAGGCTCTTCAGTTGGCCAACTCTGATGGTGAGTTGATTTAAATTCCTTACAATTTGATTGTAGAGATAGTAGTACGGCATAACTGTAGATTGTGATACCACCCGTCTGCTTTGACCCGTGACGTCATCAAGATGTCGGGAAACCAGTATACAGGATATTTTAACACTTCTGATTTGTAGTTCCAAATAAACTGTAGTTATTATAGATAACATAATGTCCAATCAATCACAGGTCTTGGCCCAAAAATTCGCGCTCACATACGAAAAAAATATCTCTCGGTTAACCTACACCTAACCATCGTAGAGGAGCTACAGATCACTCTTTAAATGCAGTAGAACCTCTCAAACTAGATTCTCGAAAACTCGACGGGGCTGGTGAATTAATATTTTTTTTTTCTTTTCTTTTTTACATCGCCACAGTTGTGGTCAGTTGCTTTTGTTCGAGAATGGTTGACAATTGTTTAAACGAGTTTTGTGCTGGAATATAGAGCGACAGTATGGCAGAGAAGAAGAGGAAACAAGTGTCAGTGTCAATGGAAGCAAAGTTTGGTGCCCTAAAAAGACTTGAGCTTGGTGAAAGCGTAGATAAATTAGCGTTGGACTTGAACATTGATAGGTCTACAATGCTCGGTTGGAAGAAACAGATATTTGAAATTGAATCGTGATATTTGAAAAGACAGTGTACAGAATCCATCGCGGAACGAGAAACAATGAGAAGTGCAGAGTTCGAAAAGGTCGGCAAAACCCTTTACCAATGGTTCCGTGTGCACAGGGAGAAAGGAACGTCTATATCTGGATCCATCCTGCAACAGAAAGCTCTTCAGTTTTATGAACAATTTAAGGACGAAGGAGAGCCTGGGTTACAGAGAGCAATGGTTGGTTGTCAAGCTGGAAGCAACGTTATGGAATCAGGCTGTTCAGTATCTGCGAGGAAAAACTGTCAGCTAACCCTAACAGCCGGCCGTGGTGGCCGAGGGGACTGAGGCGCTCCAGTCACGGTCTGGACGGCCACTACGGTCGGGGGTTCGAATCCCCCTCGGGCATGGATATTTGTGCTGTCCTTAGTAGTAGCTAGTTTGTAAGTAGTTTGTGAGTTTAGGGACTGATGATCTTGTAGTTAAGTCCCATAAACTATACAAACATTTGAATTTGACCCTAACAATGTGAGTGACTTCAAGACCAAACTACACAAGTGTATAGAAAAAGTACTGTCAGAAGATGAAACCTACAATGCAGATGAGACAGGACTAAGCTTTCCAATGCTTCCTACTAAAAGTTTTTTTGTTTTTATTATAAGTTATAAATGTTGATGTAAATATATAATTGTATATAATAAATCAATAAATGAACAATTTTAATACTCTGAATAAGCGTTTTTATTCAGCTCCTAGTTATTTTTATTTAAGTTCCCTAAAACTCAACAACCTCAAAACTCGACAACCTTTAAGTCCACATTGTGTCGAGTTTGAGAGGTTCTACTGTACAAAATATTAATGTTTTGTTTCTAAACCAACTATCGTCTTTATAGGTCACGCATTTTTTCGTGGCCCCTCTGTGATCGGCGGAAGTTGGCTGAGTTCGTATGTCTACAGAATGTTTATGCTCTCTAACAATCTTACCTCGTAACAGCATTCTGCACTGTAGACGTTATCAATGTATTGTTGATTTGTGCTTGGTATTTATTATTGTCTTCCACGTTGTTATTTTATAAAAAAAAGTCTACATACCCTGAAGACTTCTTTTAGGAAAAGGAAGGCTGTCCTTGAAAGTGTTATGAAAAATATTCATTCAGATTATTATTCAGTTAAAACTATTAAAAGAGGCAGCAACCATTGCTACACCCACTTAATAAGTCCCTTTATAATATTTCGTAGATATACGTTCCAGTTTTCTATTACTCAAACATTATAGTGATACTGTGATGCTTTAACCTCTTACATGTTTCTTTTAAAACCTATAAGTTATACGCCGTAAAGCGGCGGCACTGTCAGAAAGAGGCGGGGCTTATTCTAACAGCCAATGCGCTACAACCTAAATGGAAGTTTCAGCTCCCTACAGTCTCCGCTCAGGGGCCACGTATAAGTGTGTGATCTGTAACTCAACCAGCACATAATCACTCAAACCTTCTACAAACACACCCGCACCTCAAAACTACCGCGCTGCGATGACATCACGGGTCAAAGCTGACAGGTGGTATTCCCGTACACACGTGAGCCAGGAGTACAAATGTCATAGCTATCTGAATTAGAAAAAAGGAGTAGGTCCATCAGTAATAATGTTCACCATGAAAACACTTTTGAAGTACTAAAAACTGTTATTTAAACACTCATTACAAAGTAATTAAAATTTTGCTGAAGTGAGCTAATCCTCATTGCTCGCCTTCATCCCCCCTCATCCTTCACACCATTGCCAACGTCTACATGTCAAACACTAGTTGCGGACTCGCAAACTGCAGTTTAACCACTTAACTACGTAGTTTTTAAGGCATCTAGAAGTTTATCATAAGATACTTTACTTAAAAGTGTATCTCATTTATTTACATCATTTGATCCTGCAGTTATTACCTATTCATATTCACGGAATGTATGGCATTAACTGCATAAGGGTAGGCCTAAAGTTGAAAATGTACATCCAGCCATGACTCAAATCCGGGTATTCAGCTTTCTAGGCAGTCGGACTTGTCCAAAAGAACAGATGCGACACATATAAATGCCGATGATGGGCAATGCTCCTTTCTTCAGCGCGGAGGCACTCCTAGGCTCTTACTCTTACAGGAAATAATTTACAACTACTAAAAGTTTGAGTTCTAGTGGGCAGGGTAAGGTTGAGAATTTGTATCTGTGGGAAGTGTACTTGAGTAATACCATGCAGGTTTGGTGATCGCTGTGACCCCAGTGCTGTAGAGGTCAGTGCAACTGCCTAGAAAGCAGGAGACCTTGATTCGTGTCCTGGCTGCGTGCACATTTTCAACATTACCCATTTGCAGTTAATGACATAGGCCTACATTCCGTGATTATGCAAAGCACAGGCTCGCTGATACACAAATAACGCAAATGAAAACAAATACAAACATACATTCAAGGTTTTGCAACCATTGGTCGCTTCGTCAGGAAAAGAGGAAGGAAGGAGGGGAAAAAAGGAAAGGATGAGGGTTTTAAGAAAGTGGATGAGGGGTCATTCCAATCCCGGGACCGGAAGTACTTACCTTAGGGATTGGAATGACCCCTCATTCACTTTCTTAAAACCCTCATCCTTTCCTTTTTTTCCCCTCCTTCCTTCCTCTTTTCCTGAGGAAGTGGCCAATGGTTGTGAAACCTTGAATGTTTGTTTGTTTGTTTTGTGTTTTCATTTGTGTCTATCGGTGAACCTGAGCTTTGGGTAAGTCAAACAGTCTTTATATAATATATATATATTTTTATATTTTTATATTTTTTTTTCGCACCAGGAAAGTCTGCTTCTGAAATATTCCGTCAATATGTATAGATAATAACTGCAGGATCAAAAGTGATGTCTGTTCTTTCGGATAGTGTCAAGTGGGGTAATAATGAGACAGAAAAAAAGGTGTAATTATGAGACAGCACAAAAGTTCAGGGTCATATTTGCACAAAATCAGATTTTATAATTAATAAATGTGTCTGCATATGTCTACTTCACACAGCAATTACCATTGAATGAATCTGGTACTAATACAAGGAAAGAAAAGTTTTCTCCCTACACCTCTGCTGTTTTCGCCTCAAAAACATTTTTTTCCTCTCTTCGAAACTGTTATTGTTACTCCACAACTGTATCCTTGAGAATAATGGCAAAGCTATAATTTAAAGCAGGTATCTTCACTGATTGAAATGATGCAATAAACAATACCTTGTGGCATTTTAAGGTAAAGAAATAGCTGTTGAAACTTTTGGGGTAAATACAAGACAGCAAGTGGGGGAATTATGAGTCACCACATTGAACACATTTGATACAGATATGCCACAGAAAACTGAAGAAATAAGTAACCAAGTTACTGCTCCTGAAAAGCCATCAACTTCAAAAGTAAATCCTGCTGTAGGGAGTAATTTTGAGTCTCTACTTCTACAGAAAATTAAACAGACTAGTGTGACCAATGCAAAAAGAAGAAAAATCGATGTCATGCCAGAGTGATTATTTCTGAATAATATAAAGATCACATTGAGAAGGTAAATACTGTTAAGGATAAAAAGAAAATACCAATAGTGGGAAGAAAGAAAGAAGCCAAAGAAACCTAGAATGACTGAAGATTATGACGACGAGGTGGAGGAAGAACAGTGGATAGAGAGTGATGATAGCATTTGATGATGTTGATATTATTGGAGAACAAGAAGAAAACTTTATACAAATGGAATACTTGCAGTCATATAGCTGTGGTGATTGTTCTGGTATGCTTCAAGGGTCGGAAAAGGCAATATGAAAATTATTGATACTTGTGTGTGATTCAAAATATTTTTGACAATGAAGAAGAAGTAAAAGTGATTGTAATGAGAAGTGTTGATGCGCAAAAGGATACCTTTAAAATGAAAGAAAATGATGAGTCAGATGTGAATATGAAAGATATTCTAGGCAAAGTACCTGTATCAAAAATTGATCAGGCAGTGACAGGCTGAAGTATACATTTATGAAGCCTGTTGATGTGTATGAGGTGTAGGTGTAGATATACTTTTTCCATTTCATATTGTTTGTATATGCTGTAACTCAGGAGGATGTCGTTTTTGTATAGTTCAGCATCATAAATGCACTTTATTTATATTTATTTTACTGAGAAAAGATTTGATTCAATTATGGTTGTGCAACGAAGTCCAAATTATTGTATTAAAGAACCATCCTATTGGAATTTTTTTTTCCTGATAGATGTAACCTTATAGAACAGACCCTGATCTGTCTCATGGTGACATTTCCATCCTTCTCCTTCTCAAACTACCATGGATGTAGGCCTGTCTTATAATTACGCCATGGCTGTCTCATCATTTCCCCATATGCTGGGTAACTATGAGACACTTATTTCAATTTTTCATGCTTTTCCACTTAAATGCACAATGAAAATGATGTTGAAATTGATAAGGTATTGACTTCTGTGTGATAATAATGCATTTTTCAGAAAATATAATTCATTGTGTATAAACCTATAGCAAAAGATTTAATATTTGTCTCCTTATTATCCCCCTTGACCCTATGTCTGAAAGAACAGACACCGCCCCCCCCCCCCCCCCACACACACATGTATAAAACTTATATCTGTATATGAATTGCAGAAGTAATGTTTTGTAGACAGTTAATAATCTTTCTGCATAATCTCGTTGTTATATGTTGTCCGTTTCATTCATATTGCATCTGAAGACGCAGTTAAAGTGCTGTGAAATGTGTCAATTCAGTAAAGGTGTTTTACAGTTGAAGTGCTTAAACTCTTCTGTAACATTAATTTTACTTGTGATTGGTCTGACAACAGTTTTCTGTTTTATATATATGTTCTCTATAATTTTTTAAATAATATTACTCTTTCCATAGACATCTGTTATTTCTTCTTGAGACATTAATTAAAATTACTACTACACCCATGTAGTGACTGATTGCCAGTCGAAGGTTCATGTAAGCAGCTGCCAGAAAGCTACTTTCAAGCGCGAACAACTACAGTTCGCGCACTATTTCCTGGCCCCTGTGTGATCGGCGGATGTCGGCTGAGCTCGGGCAGCTCCGGAATGTTTACAACCTCTGCCAACCTTGCCGACGTAACAGAGTTGTGAGCCGTAGCCACTGTGTACTGTTGATTCGTGTCTGGTATTGTTCTTGTAGAGTTATTCTCTTATTCGTAAAAATGAGCGACGAGGCTGTAACTGGCCCTTCAACACCACGTACTCCACGTACACCGACGACTCCTATGAGAAAACGGAGGGCTGTTATTCAGAGTGGTGCGAGGAGAGTGATAATGAACGTCATTCAGTGCTGCGACAGGGAGAAGACACAGAAAGCGCTGCTACACCTGCTTAATAAATCTCTAAAACGAGCGGCAACATATACAGGCAAAAGCGAACGCAGCCTAAAAAGGCTACAAAATTTTATGAGAACTCGTCCTGGCGAATCACCTGCTACTCCTGGCAAGAAGCGGTAAGTTTCATATATTTGTCAAATGTATTTATTTATTGCGTAATATGTATAAAGTACAAAAGTAGTTTCCTTTTCAATAAATAGAATTATTAAATCAGTATTAACCGTTACTGGTAACCACTTTAATATTTCTATTTAACAACATCCATTTCAACAATTTTACTTCTTATGGTGCTGTTGAGAGTTTTACTCTAATATTATTTTACTGTGCGAGATGCGTAAAGGCGGAAATCGATTAGTTCTTAACAAATTTTACGTAGCAAATACAAATCTATTGTCCGATAGTTGAAGCCACAAAACATGTCTCTTCGCAGCACCGTACCTTATAGCTTCGTGAGATGACGTCATGGAGTGAAAGTTTGAATTCCACCTATCCCGTCGCGCCCTCTATTTTCAGCATAAGGCACGTAGAGCAAAATTACAGTGCGCGTATTGTACTTGAAATATTCTGAAAGTACTTTATAGCAGAACATTTACAGAATGTTTTTACTTGAAATTTAATTTAATTGAACTTCATTTTAATGTATGAGTGGAGAATGTAGTTCAGCTTTCTAAGAATTATTTTTCTTTTACTTTTCTTAGGTCAAAAAGTGGTGAAATTCAGACGTCAGTAGATGAATTTAATAAGAGAGTAATTAGAGACACGATTGAAGAATTTTATACGCAGAAGAAGACTGTACCATCAATTGCTAAACTGCTGCCTGTTTTAAAAAATAAGATTGATTGGAAATGGAGTGCTACCTCTTTGAGAAATGTATTGAAGTCCATGGGTTTCAAATGGAAGAAGGTCCAAAATAAAAGACAGCTCTTGATTGAACGCCCAGACATAGTGTTCTGGCGGTCTCGTTTCGTCGTTCAGTTGAAAAACGCAAGAGAAGCGGGGACAGAAATTTTCTATTTAGACGAGACCTGGGTCGACAATAATTTGACGTTTGGGAAGTGTTGGCAGACGGAAGGGGTGACGGGTGGTACAGCGTGGGGAAGTGCCTCCAGAAGGCTCATTATAGGAAGCGTCGGCTCGAAAAAGGGTTTTCTTAAAGAAGCACAGCTCCAGTTCTGGGCTAAATCTTCGCAGGGTGATTACCACGGACAGATGAACTGTGCTAATTTTGAGAAGTTGTTTCAAGAGAAGGTTCTTGTAAACTTACCACCTCACTCTGTGATTGTGCTCGATAATGCACCATACCACTGCAGGCAGCTCAATAAACCACCGACCAAATATGACACAAAGGCGATTATGGTCGAGTGGTTACAAATCAAAGAAGTGGAATGCGACGAGAGCATGCGCAAAGAGGATCTGTACGAATTGATTGTCCAAAATAAGCCCTCGCAAAAATCCTATGTCATTGACCACTTGGCTGCAAGTAAAGGCCACAAAGTGGTCAGACTGCCACCATACAATTGTGATCTGAATGCAATTGAGTTCGCATGGGCCAAATTAAAGCAATTGTTCAGGAAAAGAAATATTACAGGGGATATGTCCGCCGCACATCTTGTAAATCTCGCCGAGGCTTCTTATCAATCCATCACAACTGAGGACTGGCAAGGCTACTGTCGAAAGGTCCAAGAACTGGAGGAGGATTATTGGAGGCGTGATGGTGTCATGCAAATAGCAATTGACAATTTTGTAATTAACGCGGGTCCAGGAAGCACCACCGAATCGGATAACTCAAGCACAGACACAGCCACGGACGATGGCAGTGGAAGCGACTGGTAGTTTCGTAAGTTTTTACTAGCACCATTTCGCTTCTTATAGTTCCATAAGTAATAGTTATTTTGTAGCAACTTTATTGTAATAAGTTTCCGTTTTCAAACAGAAGGAAAAGTCTCGGCACTGACAGCCATGGATGAATGTAATGGAAGCATCTCGTAATTTCGGTAAGTTATATTGTTCATAATTCGTACAAATAAGTTTATTTTCGACTACTCAAACGTTGAAGTATACTACACATTAAAGCTATGCTTAATTTCGTGCTCCTTCTGCGAAACATTAAGCCATCTCTTTTGAAAGCAGTAAGCTACGCGGTAAAAGCTGGCTGCACTGCAAGAACGGGGCGGGGCTTGTCGTAACAGCCAATGCGCTGCAACCCGAATACAAACTTCCGTTCCAGCGTACTCTTCTCAGGGGCCAAGAAAAAGTGCGAGTACTGTAGGTGTTACTGCGCATGCACAGCTACAATGACATATTTAGAGCTTGCACTGCTTGGACACTTTTCGTGCGTGCCAGTGGAGCAACAGGTGAACTGTGATTTCCAATCAGTTATGCAGAACAACAGTAGTTTATTTTGGGTTTTATTTCACATAACACATCATACATATAAAATGTGAACAATGATAAAACACTGAACGATATGTTAGCAGTGTGTCTGGTAATTTGCCATAGAATGTCTGTTTGTAAATTTAAAACGTAAAAGACGTAAATTGAAGCTAGAGAATATACTACAGATGTATGAAACACTGTTACGTGGGTGGTATGTGGCTAAAATAAAACATTATCTCTTATAAAGCTGTCAATATAGGTATTTATTTTATTCCCAGTTACTGATTAAATCATCTGCACATTAACCTTAAAGTCAGCATTTACTAATATTCATACATGCAGCATTAACAGAACCTACATTTTTGATAGAGCTGAAGCATTGAATTAAAATTTGTGGTGCGGCCGGGAATCGAACCCGGACCTCCATGCTTACTAGGCAGACGTCTTAACCGTTAGACTACCACACCACTAACGATTAAGGCGCCTCGGAATAGTCTATGTACGATTTCCCTCCACAACACAAACTTTAATTCAGCTTCTTTGTTCCAAAGATAATTGCCACTACTGCCAAGACTCTCCATGCAGCGGAATAGCACCTCAGCAATGGACATGGTGGAACAATCCTGTTATGGTGATATAAATATCAATTAAATACAATGAAAGAATCCCTGAGACGGATTTTCCTCTCAAATATGTCAAAGACATTTTTGATAGAGCTGAAGCATTGAATTAAAATTTGTGGTTCATTGTCTCAAAAAAAACCACCCATCCGAGGATAAGCCAAGAGTATCACAATTTCGTAACCTCATTCAAAGCCCTCTTCGGCTTCAACATGTCCATATTCACAAAGATGTACCTGATATTAAACTTTTCTTTGTGGTTTTCAGAATACCAATTTTCTTGGCGTATACTCTAATGTTTAGTTCTTTATTATAGTTGAATATGAAATCTGTCATCACTATATGCATTATAAAACTCAGCGAACAGTTTAAACAAGTTAACAGTCTGAAATATTATTTTAAATAAATTGACTGCCTCTGTGGCAACAAACAGTTTACTATAGTTGCTAAAAGTCACATTTTTAGCAAACCAGCAAAAATAACTTTAATGTTCTTCAAATCGAATAATTCTTGATCTTGTATGTAGGCCTACACTTGATAATGAGTCGAGTGTCCAAATCACTACAATATTATAACAATAATAGACATTTCAGCTTGTTGGTTACCATATAAAATACATATATTTTTAATATAACATTTCGATTTCACTCATTGAATCAACATCCTCAGTATAGGCCTAGATTAAAGTCCAAGGAACTCGTGTATACCACACAAGTTTTTTAACAGCCAAAATATATAAAATGACCTGTCAGGTGCGCATTACATGTTCAACTCAATGCTTGATCTCTGCTAATATCGCAGAAATAAAATCAGAAAACTGAAATATTATATTTTATTAGCCTTCCACAAGTTTGTGAATAAATTCATCTAACAGTTCCCAGTCATAGAAATCCATTTTGTTTTCATATGAGGCAGTTGTACACAAAGGCAAACAAATGCAAATATCACAAAATGTAAACACTGATCATGTGGACACTAATCCTAGCACCCTCCTACTTCAACTCGGACAGTTCTGTGCATGCACGAATCTGGCAGCTTGACTGCATCAGAAATATTTTTCCAGGTAGAATCTGGTAGCTTGCGGTTACTGCTTAAACAGCAAACAGCCACTTGGCAAGTAGCTAGAAACGGAAGAACTTAATTTCAGCTCTGCACATGTGTGAGTAGCTCACTGAGTTGCTTAAACAAACACCTACTTTACTGACAGTATTCTGTAGTGACAGTGACAGTTGGAGCAATGATATTTACACTGAAATTCATTTAAAACCATTGAGCTCTTTTCTAGATATGTGTCACTATACTACTAGAAAAAAATATTCACGTCATTGCACATTTACAGTATTTTCAATTAATATATCGTGAATTTTGGCTAAAACATATACATATACAATATACCGGTAGTGCTGTTTACTAAACAAAATTGAAAGATGCATTTTCATTGACTCTCCCAACAACACTTATGATTGGTTGCCTTTGTTACCAATCAAGGACCTAGTGTCACGAGGCTGTGATTTAATGTAAGATATTTTTGTTACTCTTTCATTCTGAAATGAATGGACTGTTTTGCAATTAAGATAGCATTTAAATTCTTGGACAGGCTATCTACATAGAGGTCTTTATTGTGTTCCATATGTTGCCAATGGGGGTCATATGTAGGATTTGATTCCACCCATCGGCTTTGACGCTTAACGTTGGCTTGTGTTGTAGCATCATTGTGTGATAATTCTTTGTTGTCTCTGTTTAGAGATGCTGTGTGTAGATGTGTGGTGGCATGATATTTAATGGAAATTAAATAGTTCAGAGTCGTATTCAGTTGTATTATCCGTATTGAGTGTGACATTCTCTTTAGTCGTCTGGTGTGGTTGTTTCTCTTAAGGTTTTTTCTATTGTTTGTATATGTATGTTACTATATGTTTTAATAGTGTGATGTTTCCAGTTTAGTTTGGTTTTCTATAGTTTCAAGCGTTTTATTATTCTGTTTTTATAAGGATGGGTGGTTTATTTGAAGATGAGGATACCGCCCATTGGCTTTGCCCCTTGGCATCGGCGGGTTGTTGGATGCACGCAAGTTTTTGATGATTGTTTCTGAACTGGAGATTCAGGCGCTATGTGCACTCAGATACTAAAAACAACTTCTTGTTTAACCTATACCTAACCTAACTTTCACTTAAAATGATCACTGTTTCATACAGGTAACAAAATAAATGAAACATGCTATACCTGCTCTATGGTGGATTGTTGTGGTGTATTAATAATAGGTCACTTATGACCATAATAAGACAATTATCTAAAAATCTCTTATAAATGGAAAATAAAGTACAATCGCACAAAAACGCCGCACTGAAATCCTCGAATAAACTTCGAAATTGACGCCACATTTACTCGTCATGAAACACACAATCTTATTGGCCGGCATAACTCGACTCCTGATTGACTGCTCTGCTATTCCTTAACCTGGCAAGTGCGAGCCGCATAAACTGCAGTTTAACCGAATAGCTAATTATGTGGTGGCTGATTTAAAGATGATAGTTTGTTTACAAGCTGAACATAGATTAAGATTTTGTGTTTAAAAAGTGATCTGTAGCGTCATTCTGATAATGAGGTATAGGTTAACAGACAGGTTTCTTCTCCCCCCCTCAAGTGAGCGCTGAAGGCGCAAATTTTGGGCTGAGACCTGTGATCGATGGTACATTCTGTTGTTGTAATCTGTAATTTACTTCAATGACTACTGATTGTTTATCTACAATACATAAGTATTAATATATTATCCCGTAAACGGGTTTTCTGATATTTTGATGACATCATGGTCAAAGTAAATGGGGGTGATAGCCCAGTTTCCAGTTATGCTTGATGTGTGTGATGAATAAGTTTTAATTCTTTCTCTTTGCCACGGGTCACGATAATTTCATCAGCTGCTTGGTGTTGTAGCTGAATATGTGATTTTTTTTTTTATTTGTTGACGTGTGTAGTGTAGTTTCTCTTGGTGTTGGTGATGCTTACATGCTGTTAAGATCACTGTAAGGGCTATTTTAAGTGGCATTTCTGTAGTATGTGTAGGTTGGAAACATACCATAATTGCATGAAGGTGATGTGAAATTATTGCTTTTGGCAGAACCCACGAATATGAAAAGCGAGAAACTTGAAGTAACAGAGTGATCTGTAGCTAGCTCAATGTCTAGGTTAAGTTGGGAGGCAACAATTTGGTTTTAAGTTGGCGAAGCCAACTGTAGTGTAAAAGATTGTTAGAATGAAACATTTGAAATTACTGAAGTGTTTGATGCTATTTCTGTGTTGTTGTAATGGCTTCTTTGTCTTCATTTAAGGTGTATTATAGGTCTATTTCAGTATTCAGTACTATTTTAATGTTGACAGGGTTTGGCCAGAGGTTGATTGGTGTCATTTCCTTGATTTTACGTCCAGTATAGGTCAGTTGAAGTATTCTATATTCTTTTAAGGTTCGATGTTGTGTTTATGTTGTATAAGCGGAAAATTTACCAGCTAACACTCACATTGTCTCATTTCACAATCGAAGCTATTTTACTTCGACTTAAGCAGTTTTACGCTGGTGGACTTAACTCTCCCTTCTGCCCAGTATACTATGCACTACATAAGCCTTCTGTCCAACAGATGATGTAACACACTATCCAAAGGATGGTATAAGAGCCCCCACCCCCACCCCCTCTTGTCATAGGTTGGGTCATTGATGTATGTGGATTGACACACACTTCTACATCTGCTGGATCTAAGAGGATTTTAGCTTCAGTAACAGTATTTCATGTAGTTTTAATCTGTCAATGGGTAGGTTTACAGTACAGAGTTGTGTCAACTCGGGTTCTGTAGTGTTATTCCAATCGTAAGACTTTGCTGTAAACTAACAGTGACAAAGAAAACCAAATAGCATATTGCTGTGTATTCAATTAACATTTGGAATTATGTGCAAGAAGAGAGAAAAGATAGGGGAAAGCAATTTGTCTAATGGTTTTCGTGCAAGTGACTGTGTGGATGAAAACAGAAACATACAGTGTCACAGCATTTTCTCTTTATCCGGTCTGTTTTAACTGAGAAACTATACATTGTTGTTAAAAAATCCATCTTGCAGGATTTTTGCTAACAAGATTACTTCTTTTTATATTTAATACATGTATGAATATTATAGAGGAAAAATTCCTAGCAGGAAAAATATATAAAAAAAAGTAGATGAAGATTAGTTACCAGGCGAAGGAGCACAGTTTGTGATAGTAACACAAATAAATAAAACACACACATACACATACACACACAAAAACACTAGCTTTTGCAGTCTAGTGCTTCTTCAGGCAGAAGGGGAGGGAAAAGAAGTGAGAGTTTTAAGGGAGTGGGTAAGGAGCCATTTCAATCCCAGGAGAGGAAAGATTACCTTGGGGGGAAAAAAGGAGGGTAAACAAATACACACCCACACATATACACAAATGCAAACACACCTAGGCAGACACGCACACCATCAAATCCAAGGCCATGGGCACCAGCATGGGACCCTCCTATGCCAACCTGTTTATGGGCCGTCTGGAAGAATCCTTCCTAGCATCCCAAAACCCCAAACCTCTGGTCTGGTTCAGGTTCATTAATGATATTTTCATGATCTGGATTCAGGGCCAGGACACCCTATCCTCCTTTCTTCAGAACTTCATTTCCTTCTCCCCCACCCACTTCACCTGGTCTTTCTCAACCTACCATGCCACATTCCTGGATGTCAACCTCCACCTCACTGATAGCTCCATCCACACTTCCGTCCATATTACACCTACCAACTACGAACAGTACCTACACTTTGACAGTTGCCATCCCTTCCACATCAAAAAATCCCTCCCTTACAGCCTTGCCACCCGTGGACGGTATATCTGCAGTGACAAGAACTCCCTTTCTGAATATGTTGAGTGTCTCACAAAGGCCTTCACAGGCAGAAACTATCCCACAGACCTAGTCCGCAAACAGATCTCTCGTGCCATATCCTCACACATCCCAAATCCTCCTCGTAACACCAGTAACCCCCCACAAAAGAGTGCTCCCCTTGTCACCCAGTACTACCCTGGACTTGAACGACTAAATTGCATCCTTCGCCAAGGTTTTGATTTGCTACCCTCGTGCCCAGAAATGAGAGACATCCTGCCCTCCCCCCCTAAAGTGGTGTTCCGTCGCCCTCCCAACCTCCAGAACATCCTAGTTCATCCTTATGCCACTCCGAAACCCAGCTCACTGCAACAGGGATCATATCCTTGTGGAAGACCCCACTGAAAGACCCAGCACTTCATATTCCAGTCCTGTCACAGGCTTATCCTACCCTATCAGAGGCCAGACCATTGTGAAAGCAGCCACGTGATTTACCAACTGTGCTGCAAACACTGTACAGCTTTCTATATTGGCATGACTACCAACCAGCTATCCATTAGTATGAATGGCCACCGCCAAACTTTGGCCAACAACAAGGTGGACCACCCTGTAGCACAAAATGCAGCGGAGCACATGCTTCATTTCAATGGCTGCTCCACAACCCTGCCCATCTGGATCCTCCCCTCCCCTCCTGTCCCATCCACGATTTACTCGCCACATGTATGTATAGTATACATTAGAAGTGTGTGTGTGTGTGTGTGTGTGTGTGTGTATATATATATATATATATATATATATATATATTGACTGTTTGAATGTATATAACACTAAACTTTGAAGTAAATCTTTCCAGAACTAAAAGATTTTTGATAACAATGTTACTTTTACACAGCTGTGTTCATTATAGTATTATATGAAAATTAGAAAGAAATCAGTCAAGTACTTTACCCCAGATAGAGCGGAATTATTTTTTGTTTAAATTTTATTTCAGAAACTATTAATTACCTTTATATGACTGCACATGAACATTATAAGAATTTTTTTTTTCAATGTCACACCATTAGTTTTGCCATACCAGTACTGCCCTTTTTTCTGGAAGGGCGTCGAAATGAATGTTTTAGAATTTTAATCTGGTGAATCATTATTATTAAAACATCATTTACAATGAAATATATACATATAAATGTCACAAAAAATTAAATAATGTTCAAGAAAACATACCCAACTATGAGGAACTCTTCAGTATCTTCTTTATGAATCTCAACTTCGAAGCTGTATCCAACCACTTTGCAATCAGCAATGAAGCTAAAATTGATCTGCAATGGGAGCAGGCTACTCAGAGAAATAAAATACGACACTGTGCACAAATTCTTAATTACAGAATGAAAAAGTAAGTTGCCGTTCTCGTCCTTCTGGAAGGATGTCAGCTGTATCTGGGTTAAGAAATTTTTCATGATAAAGTAATTACTGTATTTGACTTTTATATGGTAGTAGGCTATAGATATAATTTTGAAATGTACATACTTGCTTACATTGTTGCAGATAAATTATTCAGCACTGTGGGTTGTCATCCAACTCGTTGTGGGGAATTTGAAAAGTCTGGTGACCCTGATGACTATCTGAACTGTCTTAAGGAACTTGCTACTCAAAATAAGGGGAAAGTTGTAGCCATAGGAGAGTGTGGCTTGGACTATGACAGATTAGAATTCTGTCAAAAGGATACCCAGTACAGGTACTTCTGACTCGCAAAAAATCTCATTTCCTGTGTACGGTTTGTATATACATTGAAATAGATATTTTGAAAAACAGTTGGCCATGTGCGAGTCCATCAAGCTGCCATTATTTCTTCATTGCCGCAATGCTGCATCAGACATGCTAGAGATCCTCCAGAAACACAGAGATGGCCTTGTGGGTGGTGTTGTTCACTCATTTGATGGCACAAAAGAAGAAGCAAAGGCCTTCCTTGACTTGGGATACTATATAGGTATAAATGGCTGGTGAGAACAGTTTTATATCACTACATATTTTATTCCACTGTTGACTTTACCTTTACAGTTATGGAGGAAGTGGTTTTTAATGCCCACATTTTGAAAATATTGTTTTCTAATAAATTTTTCTAAAACTTATTTATTTTATTTTAAATTAAGTCTTCTGACAAATTCTATAAATATTTTAAATTTTTCAGTTAGAATTAACCAAAAAATTTGTCTTGCAAGCAGAGGTGAGATGATGATTCTTACTGATTTTTCTCAAACTGTGTGAGAAGAAGCAGGTAGATGAGTATGTTGAATTTGTAAAATATCTTGTGTGATTGGGCCATATTAAAAGAAAATTCCCGCAATAGATATTTTATTAATGTATGCCTGAGTTTGAATAACATACTTGTCGTGTTTGTGATGCAGTTGGTCAAATTACAGATTGCCACTTGCACGGCCATGTTTGATTCCAGCTACCCCCTACTTTTGTTATTTTTTCATTGTATATTATTCCTTTTTAATTATGAAATTCAAATACAATTAAACATTTCAGTTTATGTTTGTAAAATTGTTGTATTCAGTTTGTTACTATTACTTTAATTAATTAAACTTTGGCGGCTATAGCAATAATTGACTCCACACAAACAATTTTATCTTCACAATTGTTTTTGGGTGAGCTGATTCTCATCTGCCACCAACGGTTATATTCAGTTTGTAGCTATGCTTGTTGTAGTTAAGGTGAATAAAATGTTACACAGAGAAGTGTGTTTTCTGGGGCTCACACCTCATGAAAAACCCACATTGGTGACCCTGTACTGAGTTTCTTGTGCTATGGTGCATGTTTCGGTGTGTTTCACTTGTCCACACCAGATTAATTCACGAAATACGGCAGTACGTGATCCGAAGGTTATGACCACAGTGAACACACCGGTGCACTTCCACAAGGCTTCACCGTGGTTTCTCAAACATCATTCAGCTCACCTCTGCCATGCGATTTATTGAGTGTATTTCTTTTGGTACCTCAGCACACGGCTCAACAGTTTTATCCAGACTTATTCAGTTCGCCCCAAAGTGGACGCCCTCCAGTGCATACCCGTCCAGCAACAGCAAATTCTCAGTTGTAAGTGTAACCGGCTTCTCTCTAGAGGCTACATATTTTGACTTTTCAGTGCACTTTTCCTTCATTTCATTAAAGTTATTGTATGCTCGCATTTTTATTTGGTTCATATTCGCGTTAAATATCTGGTTAGTGTATTATTCCGCCGTGTGAATGCGTCGCGACAGTCGTCTTTGTTTTCTGATTAGAAGCAACATATAGTATTTTGATTTTTGTCCGCACATTCTCATTTCAATTTGTAAATTTATACTATGCTCTTGTGCATATTAGATTCAAATCAGCTTTTTAACAAACAGGGTAGTCTTCCTCTGAACGCATCACGACCGTAGTTTTTGTTTTCTTGGCACTGTAATCATGAATAGGGACTGTGACTGTTGTGTGCGGATGCAGTCTGAGCTGGTGACACTTTGCTCCCAGCTTCAAGCTGTGTTAACCTCGATTGCACAGTTGGAGGCTGCGATCGAGGGGCGTCGTCGTTGTCGGCCGGTAGTGGGGACTGAACAGACTCCCGTCGTCTCCACTGATTGGCCTGCACCATCGACATGCCCCGATACTGCTAGCAGTGAGGTAGACAACCCCACCCATGGTTGCGTGACAGGTTGCTCCAGTGCGTGGCAGGAGACACAAGACACTCAGAGGGACCGATCATCAGCCCATCCCGGTTCGTCTTGCGAACAGGTTTGAGGCGCTATCTGTTCAGGACAACATTCCTGAGTCGGATGGTGTCTCTCATCGTGAGGTCACCACCCAGCCTGCAAGATCTGGCTTTCACAGAGGGTGGGTTTGCTTGTAGTTGGGAGCTTGAATGTTAGGCGGGTGATGGAGCCCCTTAGTGAGATGGCTGCCAAGGAGGGGAAGACAGCCAACGTGCACTCCGTGTGCATACTGGGTGGAGTCATTCCAGATGTGGCACAAGTCCTTCCGGATGCCCTGAAAGGTATGAGGTGCAGCCAATCGCAGGTGGTGGCTCAAGTCGGTACCAATGATGTGTGTCGCTTCGGATCTGAAGAGATTCTCTCAGGTTTTGAGCAGCTATCTGAAGTGGTAAAGATTGCCAGTCTTGCTTGCAAGGTGAAAGTGGAGCTCACCATCTGCAGCATAGTTGACAGGACCGACTGTGGACCTCTGGTACAGAGCCGAGTTTAGGGTCTGAATCAGATGCTCAGACAGTTCTGCGACCGTGTAGGTTGCCATCGGGTGGTGGGTTTCCGGATTCCGCTGAATAGGTCAGGAGTCCACTACACGCAGCAAGCGGCTACACGGGTAGCGGGGGCTGTGTGGCGTGGACTGGGCAGTTTTTGAGGATAAGGGGCTTCGGGGAAAAACAAAATGGGCAGTCTCAAAGGGTGCAGTTGGATCACAGGAGAAATGTAGATCTGGGAACTATCTGTATAACAGTTATGAATTGTCGTAGCTGTGTTGGGAAAGTACCAGAACTACAAGCATTAATAGAAAGCACTGAAACACACATCATTGTAGGTAGTGAAAGTTGGCTCAAGCTGGAATTAAGTTCAGCAGAAGTATTTGCAAAAGATCTAACTGTGTTCAGAAAGGATAGATTAAACAAAATAGGTGGAGGCGTGTTTGTCACCGACAAAAGTAGTCTTTTGTGTAGTGAAGTTGAAGTTGGTAGTTCCTGTGAGATATTATGGGTAGACGTTTTACCTGAAAATCATAAGAAATTAATAATTGGTTCCTTTTACCGACCCCCCGACTCTGCGATAATAGTAGGCGGTGATTTTAATTTACCCTCAGTCTGTTGGCGAAATTGTACTTACAAATCAGGAGGTACCAATAAAACATTGTGGGAAATTGTAATCAACGCATTCTCTGAGAATTACTTCGAACAATTAGGTCATGAGCCAAATAGAATTCTAAATGGATGTGAAAACACACTTGATCTCTTAGCAACAAATAATCCTGAGCTCATAACGAGCATCAAAATGTATACAGGTATTAGTGAACACAGAGTTGTTGTACCGAGATTTAATATCAAAAAGTCTCAAGTTACAAAAAATAAACAAAAAGTATATTTGTTCAGGAAAGCAGATAGAAATAAAATACATTTCTTCTTGAAAGACAGCTTCCACTCATTTCTAACACTAAACGTAGGTGTAGACCAGATGTGGCTCAAATTCAAAGAAGTGGTATCAACAGCAATTGACAGTTTTATACCAAATAAATTAATAAAAGAAGGAGGTGATCCCCTTTGGTACACAAAACAGGTCAGGACACTGATGCAAAAGCAAAGGAAAAGGCACGTTAAATTTAAATGAAGACAAAATCCCCAGGATTGGCGATCCTACACAGAAGCTTGAAATTTAGCGAGGATCTCCATGCGAGATGCCTACAATACTTACCACAATGAAACTCTTTCTCGAAATCTGACTGAAAACCCAAAGAGATTTGGTCATATGTTAAATATACTAGGGGCAAAACACAAACAATACCCTCACTACGTGATAGTAATGGTGATCCTGCAGATGACAGCGTTACTAAAGCAGAGTTACTAAACATAGCTTTTAGAAACTCATACACCAAAGAAGGCGAAACCAATATTCCAGGTTTTCGAATTACGAACAGAGGCTGTAATGAGTAACGTAGAAGTAGATATCATTGAAGTAGTGCAGCAACTAAAATCACTTAACAAGAACAAGTCTTCTGGTCTGGACTGTATACCCATTAGATTTCTATCTGATTATGCTGAAGCGATAGCCCCATACTTAACATCCATATACAACCGCTCTCTCAAAGAAGGATCTTCACCAAAAGGTTGGAAAGCTGCACAGGTCACACCTATATTCAAGAAAGGCAGTAGGAGTAACCCACTAAACTACAGGCCTATTTCATTTATGTCAATTTGCAGCAGGGTTTTCGAACATATCCTGTATTCAAATATTACGAATTATCTCGAACAGAATGATCTATTGACTCAAGGTCAATACGGATTTAGAAAATATCGTTCATGCGAAACACAACTAGCTCTTTATTCACACGAAGTGATTGGTGCTATTGATAAGGGTTCGCAAATCGATACCGTATTTCTTGATTTCCAGAAGGCGTTTGACACCGTACCTCACAAACAGCTTTCAAAAAAATTGCATGGTTATGGTAAAGCGCCCCAAATTTGCGATTGAATAGGGGATTTCCTGTCACAGAGAACACAGTTTGTAGTAATCGATGGTAAGGCATCGACTAAAACGGAGGTGATATCAGGCATTCCATAGGGTGGTGTTATTGGTCCTCTGCTGTTCCTTATTTACATAAACGATTTAGGGGAAAATCTAAGTAGCTCCCTTAGATTGTGTGCAGATGATGCTGTCATTTAGCATCTAGTGAAGTGTGAGGTTATCCACGAGTATGAAAATAAATCCATTAAACTTTGTTTAAAAGATAAATCAATCAAAAGTGAAGGCTGTACAATCCACAAAATAACTAGGAGTTACTATTACTTCAAACTTGAACTGGAAAGAACACGTAGATAATGTCATGGGAAAAGTGGACCAGACACAGCGTTTTATCGCCAGAACCCTTATAAGATGCAACAGAACTACAAAAGAAACCGCATACACTACGCTTGTCTGTCCATTTTTGGAGTATTGCTACCCAGTTTGGGATCCTTATCAGGTGGGTTTGATGGAGGACATCGAGAGAGTCCAGAGAAGAGCAGCTCGATTCATATTGTCACAATACAGTGGAGACAGCGTTACGGAAATGATACAGGATCTGGGATTGGAATCATTACAACAATGGCGCTTACGCTGTGACGTGGGCTACTTATAAAATTCCAATCGCCAACATTCTCCTCCGAAAGCGAAAATATATTGTTGACTCCAACTTACATAGGTAGAAATGACCATCCGAATAAAATACGGGAAATCAGAGCTCAGAGAGATTCAGGTGTTTCTTCCCACGCACTATTCGAGAATGGAATGGGAGATAAATAGTATAATGGTGGTTCGATGAGTATCCCATGTAGATGTAGAACAACAATGCACAGAATCGCACAGTAGACTCCAGCTTTGTGACCCTGAACTTTCATTCCGGTGCGCAAACGATGAACAATACCCATGTTTCGCAGGACTATTTGTGTGCGCACATTCTTGACCACTGCCGACTTCATATAGTTCAGTATACTGTGCTTCAAATTTGTACTCACGACCCGCCACAGCTCTGCCTGTGCACCGGTGTATTCATCCATGACCCACGTGCCTGGACATAGTTTGAACAGTGACGCGCTGTTGCATAACTATATTTCACTGCCTGCATCTAATCATCTGACTACCAGACTCATTCCTGACTCTTCTTTGAGTTATACGTTTAATTCAGGACTTTTTGTCTCAAGCTCCTTCCACACAATTTTCTGTGAATGCAGTTTCGGTTGTGGACAGTGCAGTGCATTTGTCCTTCAGAGAACCACCTTCGCAGTGTTTACCCAGTGACTGTTTTTAAGCCTCACACTCTGTAGAGTGATTTCTCATGTGTGAACTTGTCAGTACAAGTCAATTGGTTTGATGTGCGGCCTCATTCGGCATCACGATATGCCCCTGGCATGCAGCACCAGCTTTGGCCTACCACGTCCACTTATGGGGCTGGCACATCATGTGACTCTTATGCTGTCTCGTGTTCAACCACCTGTTTCATTGGCACAATTCGGTGCCACATTGCGTCTTCTCAAAACCTTCATCAGTCTGACACTGTGTGGTGCCAGACGCGGGACCTCAGACACCGTGTTCTCCTCCTCCTCCTCCTCCTCCTCCTCCGTCACCTGGAAGTCTTCCCAAGCTGCCTCCATTTTAGTTCGAGGCTCAGACTACATGGTTTGCCTAAGTAGTACAAATTTTCGACCACCATTTCCTGGATGATGCTTCTCATTATCTCTGTCTCATCACACACTTGCATGAGCACATCGACCTAATCGGTGATTTGTTAACATCGCTTCCAATTGCGGTGGCCAAAGGTTTGTGGTCGGTGAGAACATGGAAAGGACGGCTCTCAATCTCAGAGCGGAAGTGCTTAATGGCCTCCTAAATGGCAAGGAGCTCTCGATCGAAGGCCGAATACTTCCTCTGAGTGGGACTTAATTTTTTAGAGAGATTGGCTAAGAATGGCATCGATGGCAGTGTCGCTGGCAACGGTCATGATGTCTGCCTCAGGGTGAAGGTGAGCGATAGTAATAGCATTCGATAAGAGGTCTTTAAGGGAAGACAGAGCCTCAGATGTCACAGGGGCCCAAGAGACGGGGCGAGTGCCCGATGTATTCTTGCCTGCCAGTGCATCAGTAAGGGGGGCTTGAATGTCAGCAGCACCGGGAAAGTGCCGACGATTTTAATTAATAGTGCCTAAGAACCACCTAGATTCTTTGAATGTGGAAGGGAGTGGTAATTTCGTGATGGCATTGACCGTTTCGGAGATGGGGGCGGGGAGGGATGCCATCAGCCGATACAGTGTACTCCAGAATGCTGAGGGCGGGAGGCAATGGATGGCATGGCGCCCGGTGCGTCAGACTTGGAAGACGATGTTGTGACAGCTGGTGTGAGGATGGGAGGTGACAGTTGACTGTCCTGGCCGGCGGTGATATCTGCTGGTACTGCTGGAGGCGCCACAAGAAGCCTGGGCGCAAGTTGGATGCAGATGTGTGCGGGTCAGCAAGCAGAGTAGTTGAAGTGGGTGCTTTCAAAGCAGATTAGGGCGCCACCTGGGTGCATGAGCAAAATGGCGGCCAAGCTACGGTAGTGTGCGGGTTGACTGGCAGAGTAGTTGACATGGTGACCACTGTGGCAGGTGGCGGTGCAAACCCTGGCACAGCACAAGATGGCAGCCAAGTCGCAGCAGCCGGGATGTCAGTTGAGACGGATGTTACAGTGATGGCATATCAAAGCTCTCGGGTGCACCTCCGTAACAGAAACGGATGGAGGCTGAACTCCGGCAGGTATAGCAACATGCGCATAAATGTTTGAAACACTGCACAACTGTTGGAAGACACTAGAGTTTGAATCTTTAGCTCAAACATAAGCACAATTGTTGCAAGCGGATATAAACTTGGAGTTATGTTTGCCCATGGCGTGCCAATTGACAGGTTGTTTAGAGACAGGGGAAGTTAAAGTTTTTTATTAGGTCAGAAGGCTGAGAGTTCTGAATAGTGTGCGGAGCAGGCGCCAGAGGGCAAAGTGCACATACAGTTTTGACAGCTGTGGCAGTTGGCCTGGCAACCGCATTATGTTTGCACACATCGTAACAGGAGTGAGGAGCAATGTTAGGCAAACTGTCAGAAGCGCAATCACGCAACACGAATAGCAGAGGAAACATTGGTGCTAACCTTGCATTCCGCCTGCAAAGCAGAAAGACATTGTTTCATCACAGACAGCTGCGATTCAGCATGGGCAAGACAGACAGCTGCGATTCAGCATGGGCAAGATGGCACATGATGCTTTCCTTTTTACTCTTCAGGTCAAGAACTTGTTTATGTTCACCAAACCACTTGTTCAACAGCATGTTGAAGTCATTAGACAATTTGGTGTACTCACTAATAACAGTAGCACCTGCAGGAGCGGAGCCTGAGCTCGACGAATCACACAAACAATATTTCTTTCTTTGAGGGATGGTGTAAAACAGAGTGGTGCACAACATTGCGTGAAAGTTCGTGATCTGTTCCGGAGTGTCTGCCACTAAAAAGTTCCACTAGAGAATGCTATGAGGAGAGAGATGCACAGAGCGAGAGGTTGAACCTGCGCAAAGATGTTATGCGGCATTGACAGCTCGCAGCAGCAAGTGACGCGGGTGGAGAGGGCCGGTTGCCATAGAAGTGGGTAGCAGGGAAACATCCGTGCTGGTATCAATGAGAAATCCGGTACCGGAAACACAAGTAGAGGCGACCGCCCTGAGTGGAAGTATGGCGAACAGAATGCAGCATCATTAGGCACCTGTTGTATCCGAGCAGGCGGTGGCACTTGGGTCCCCCCGCAAGTTGCGTTTGGCTACGAGCATGGAGGACGGCACTTCTTGGCAGCTGCACAAAATAACTGTGGAAGAAACAGTACAGATAGTGAGGTGATTGTTCCAGTGAGAAGCTAGTGGGCGGCAGAGGTCCATCTTCGGATTCTGCGGTGGAGGCAAGTTGCAGTGTTTCAGTTGTAATGTGACACGGAATGTCAGGCAAGTCGACAATGTCGGCTGGTGTGCAGCAGCAACCCCAAGCATAGGTGCGAGGAGGTGTGGTTTGAGACCAAGCAGACGCGTCACGTAAGTAGGCAGCAAGAACTCTGTAAGCGATGCGGATGTGCTCACTCGTAGACTCGAGGATATTGTACGCCAGAGCCGTCTGGACTGGTAAAGGCAACTTGTTAGTCCAGACTGCTGTCAGAGTTGAGTCTGGAATTGCCTGCTCACTGACCAGCAGGCGAAAACGTCTCCACAATTGGGAAGGCTTCCTGTAGCCGAGATGTTCCTCCTGCAGAATGTAGCAGATGATTTCATCAGGAGTGCACGTGATATGCTCCAGGATGGTCTGCTTCACCACAAATTTGGTGTGACGATTCCATGGGCAAGCTTCACCCCTTCATCCCTCGCCCCTTACAGAGTGATGTTATCCAAAAGTTGCATGATATTTCGCACTCTTGGCATTCACACCTCAATCAGACTTGTTACTGAATGTTTTGTCTGGCGATATGTCAAGTGAAACTGTCAATCGTGGGCTCAAGCCTGGCTTCCCTGCCAGCAGAACGAAATCACGTCCCTCACCTCCCCTTCTTTGGGCTCTTTTTCCATTCCTGTGGGCAGATTTCATCATGTTCACATTGACCTCATCAGCCCTCTTCCTCTGGCTGATGGTTTCCGTTATGTCTTGTTGACCGTCGATCGGACGACCCACTGCGTTGAGGCCACCTCTCTCACCATCATCATGGCAGAGACGGTGGCCAAAGCATTTGTTCATTCTTGTGTTTCTCGGTTCGGCTGCCCCTTGGGTCATCACCACAGGACCAAGGGCACCAGTTCGAATCCACTCTCTTTTCTGGCCTTTGCCACCTCTGTGGCATCAAACACATCCACACCATGGCGCGTCAGCATTTTGTGAAGATCTGCCCTCCACCTCCCTCCAGTCACCCTCTCCCGCAGGTCATTGTTCCCAAGATCTTGGAATCTTGCGAGTTCGTCATGCTGTGGGACGACTCGGTCTGTCATCCACTCAGACTCCTTTCTCGGGCCCTCATTGGGTGCTCAGGCGCTCTCCCAACTCCTTCACTTTATTCATCAAGAACTCTTCCTCCACTGTGTCGATACACCACATTAAACCCACTCATGTCGAGCCCTCCTCCTCACCTCCAGTCAAGGGCAATCCTCCTCCCCCTTAACGTTCAAGGCAGATACCTCTCTTGCGGCCTCTTTGGCCTCTCCGTTGTCTCCTTCGAATGCGCCTCTGTCTTCCTCCCCCCCCCCCCCCTTGCTCGAGTTCTCTCTCCAACTCATCCTTCCCCCTCCCCTTCCTCTCTGTCTGAGGTGTCTCTACACTCTCCCGCCTCCCCCTTCAGTCTTCTGTATTAAACATCTTCCTGAGGCTCTGGTCTTGGAATTTGAGGTTTTTGTTCCTCACCAACTTTCTTCCGACTTTGCAATTCTTTTGCACAAAGGCTTGATCTTCATCCTATGTACGGCTGTCAGCACTTGCCCCTCTTCCCAGCAATGATGGTACGAGTTACTGAAATGTTTCTCACCTCCTGCTTCATTTAATTTGCATGATACACGAGCCTCTCTGCTTCCCTCGGGTGTGGTTAGAGTGGTACTTCCCCTCCTGCCTGCGTGATCCTCAGCCTCACACCTGCTGGTGCGGTGGGTTTGGTAGCCCACTCGCCACAGGGACTTCAGAGTTTTCGGCCCCACTGCTTGCCGCCTACATGGACCGTCACCTCTGCCAGACAACTCCCTGGAGCTGTCCATCACTCCACACACACAACCATTGCCGGCTGTCGCCCCCCACAGATTTTTTGTTAGCATGATTTTAACAATATGTAACAATTGAAAGACCAGGTTGGCGATATTTGCAACTCGCCACAAACTCATTTATTGAACTGTAACAGGCACATAAACAAAAGACACTCATACAGACATAACTTGAAGCTTTAAGCAACAGCCTTCTCCAGAAAGACACACACTCTTTCATACAATCTCACAGATTCGCCTTACAGATACACAACTGTCCTCTCCAGCTGCTACATTGTGAGTGTCTCTTTAATGTGTGGCGCAGTTTGAAAATGTCTTTTTGTTGAGCTGCGAACTGTCCTCATTATATTATTGTTTCCAGCAAGAATATCTTTAATGAAATATTCTTTGATCCTAATCAAATTTCATTCAAGTTTTTAATTAAAGGTCTTTCTTCTGTCGATTTAACAACAGAAAATCCAGATTGGAATGCCAATAATAAAGAATCGATAACAACTCACTGTAAAGACGATTGCTGAGCTGCCAACAGGCCAGAGATGGTGATCATGTGTGTTTGAGTTATATCTGAGTGTTTTTGTGAATATATGTGTTTCTTTTACTGATAAAGGCCATGGTCAAAATTGTAAGTTGTGTGAATGTGATTACCTATTTTACATACTTCTCAGTAGCTCAGTAATCCTGTTTAAACTATACTCTATTACTGACGTTCTTTATTGCTGCATACCAAATAATTGGGGTGAAAACCTGAGCATTGCTTGTATGATTGAATGTATTTTAATTGCATCTTATCTTGACAAAAACCTTCGCTGTTGTTGGAGCAGTTCAGAACCATGGAACTGTTGAATAATATTTAAACTTTATTATTAAAAGTTTGGCTTTGCAACAAATATTAAAAAAGGAGGAGGAAGTAGTTAGGAATCAAACCTAGGCCCCAAAATTAGCAATCTACATTCTTACCCACTACACCCTACCAATACACCAAAAAGAGTCCCAAAGAATTTTCTTTTTTCATTTGACCCTTTCAGGTGATAACATTTCAGATTTTCAGATAGGCCTATCTGAAAGGCTCTTACACCTGCTTTTTCTCATGCAGTTAGAGCGGTATGGTTGAGACAGATCCTACTACCTCCCCTTGTTAGTAAATGTGATATTGACAGTGAATGTTATATTGAATATTTTCTTATTCAGGACCTCCTTCTACATCAATATCCTTATAAGCACGTGTTTTGAATAAAATTTGATAACAGTGAAGGGCATTTGTACTAATTTTTCTGTAGTGCTCATAAAGTACCCCCATCATTACAATGCATGTTAATAAATGTGCATTGGTGGTGCCTAGAGTATACTAAACTATATATTCAGTTTTCCAACCCTCATTACACATTAATAACCATTTTAAAAAGTTTGTCATTAATTTAAGTCAATGATAGTTAACAAGTTTTTGTACACAATTGGGCATAAAGTAATCACCATTCCATATATTATGTATTTCTGAAAATGCCTTGGTGTTGTAGAGGCTAATAAAGTTTTATGTATAATTATTAAAAATATTTTGTAACTTTTCTGCACCGCTTTTTAAAATTTTCTTTTCTTTATGACAGTGTACATTTAAATTTATACTACAGTGATGAAAATAAAAATTTGTTAATCTTATTATGTACCTTTCACACTGCTAAGAGGTTTATAAAAAGGTAATGTTACCTCCATATGTCCTTCATATTTTGATGGCATCAGTACTTCGAGTCAAGCAAAATATGATCTTGTAATGGGGAACAGTGTTGTGTGGTGGTGTAACGTGACGTAGCAGAGATGAAACTGGTCAGATACATAATGTAAATTGGAAATGAATTAAACATGGGAACTCTCATGTTGGAATTCAACCATATAATGAAGATAGGTTGCATCTCACTACAAAGGCGCACACACACTCATTAATACAATCACAACTCTCTAACACACCACAATCATCTCTAGTACTCTGCAGCAGCCGGAGATGGTGGTAATGTGTTTATGAGTTGTGATTGTAGGAATAAGTGCGTATTCTGTTTTGAAGATGATTTGCTGAAAGCTAAGTTTGTGTGTGTCCAACAGTTGTTTTTGCATTGAATTGCAACCTATTCTCATTGTATGGTTGAAAATGAATCAGTTACAATAAAATGAAATATTCAAACAACATACGGGTGTGCTGCCGGGTGACATCATTGACCACCACCAATATTTGACAGGAGCACACCCTGCCATTCTCAAGGCACAGCTGCACTCAAGAAAGCAATGAGTAAACAAATTTAATACCGTGGTTTGCAAATGGTAAACAAGAAAGATAACGCACAGTACTATTAATCAACAGGTGAGGCAGCATTAATTCTGTCCCTCTGTTGTTTGGCGAGAGACTTGACTGGATTCCAATCAGAATTTAAACAAAAACCACCAACTCTATTTATGAGGTCACTTGTTAGTTTAATTTCAACATCTTCCTTAATACACTATCCCAATAGGTGGAAGTGCATGCCAGAATCTCTGTGTTGTATTACATGGGATGACCAGTGCCAAGACAATGTTCTGCAACAGCAGATTTGCTCGGCTGTTGTAAGCATATTTGACATTTGTGTTCAATGCAGCTGTCTTCCACAGTCTTGATTGTCTGACCAATATATGACATACCACAGTTGCAAGGAATATGATAAACACCAGTCTTACGGAAACCAGGATCATCCTTTACGGACCCCAACAGGGCCTTTATCTTAGAAAGTGACCTTATACAGGAACCATTTCCAACAGGATTGGTCGTATTTTGTAGAAATATGATGTAAAATGTTTTTTGACCACCTTCTAAGATAAAGATCCTGTTGGGTTCCATAAATGATGGTCTTAGTTTGCGTAAGGCTGGAGCCTATAGTATTCCTTGCAGTTATGGCATGTCATACATTGGCCAGACAAACAGGACTGTGGAAGACTAGTGTATTGAACAAAAGCGCCATACACGCTTAAAATAGCCAAGCAAATGTTCCAGAACATTGTCTTGGCATTGGTCATCCTATGGAATACAAAAACACAGAAATTCTGGCATGCACTTCTACCTATTGGAATGGTGTTATTAAGGAAGCCGTTGAAATTAAACTAGCAAGTGACTTTTTAAATAGGATTGGTGATTTTTGTTTAAATTCTGGCTCACCTGTTGATTAATAGTAACTATCAATATTTCTGATTTTGGTTATTTTTGGTTGTGTTGCCTCTGCGGTTATTGTACTGCGTGTTATCTTTCTTGTTTGCCCTTTGCAAACCAAGGTATTAAATTCGTTTGCACATTGCTTCCTTGAGTGCAGTTGTGTCTCGAGACTGGCAGGGTGTACTCCTGTTGAAATATCAGCAGTTGTTGGTGACGTCCTCTGGCAGCATACCTATAAGTTGTTTTAACATTCAGTATGCTGCAAAAAGTTAAGGTTTCAGAAAATGAAATAGTTTGTATTCACTTCTACTGAAAGCAACACAAAAATTTACCGCGCTCAAAAAGTCCGGAATATCCTGATGTATACTTCTGTTTAGAAAAAGACAATATAAACATGCAATTATTATTATTTGCAGTCACATGTTATAGAAATGTGTAGTGTTAATTAATGATTCAAAGCAAAGCTGTACATAATTAATTATAAATAGTTTTTAATTTCTTTGTTGTTGTAATCGGATTTTTAAAATGGGTTGTATATATAATTGGTTTTCTGCTTTTTATTATAATTCTGTAGCTCACTGAAGACTGAAGAGAACCTGAAGACAGTTGCTGATATTCCCAGTGACCGCCTGTTACTGGAAACAGACTGTCCTTGGTGTGGGGTACGACCATCACATGCTGGAGCCTGTTATATAAAAACTACTTTTCCTTCTGTTAAGAAAGAGAAATGGCAAGTGGGAAGTATGGTGAAAGATAGGAATGAACCTGCAAATATTGTGTGAGTTCTATGTAAATAAAATCTATAAATTTGTATTTATTTATCAATGTTTAAAAGTGGTACGACATTTTAATATGAATTTGAAGAATTGATCAATTAAATAAGCACACAAAGTTAACTGATAGCATCCAGTATGCAACTCAAAGGAGGATTTTACCAGATAACACATTGTACACAGCAGTGCATGACTGAAAATACAGCTCCATGTGAAGCGAAGAAGTTGATGAAGTCATTATTGAATGTGGCTGTTATTGCTGGTTATAACACTTCTGCTACACGCGTGTAATTATCTCATAAATATATACCTAATGATAAGATTGGTTACATAAGGAATAACACCCAAATAATGTCTTCTATCCAGTAATCCTAAAGGTGTATAAGCTACTGGTAAAAGAATGATGTGCAAATATCTGATATTCCACTCAATAATGAATAATACAATCAACATTTTGTGCTGATATGTCTAAGACCATTAATATACAATAAAACAGCATTTATGCAGTGCCTAGAACATAGCATAGAAGCAGTGCAAAGAAATAATTTAAAAAAAGTTTTAGAGCATTAAACAGAGAAATGTAACTGGAAATTCATTCCTACTTTCTCATTTTTCTTTTATTACATACTTTTCTCTTATTAAGAAAAATATAGCTTTAGCTTGGAAATTGTGAGTAATACATTTTACTTATTTACAGGCAAGTTCTTGAAATTGTGGCAGCAGTCCGGAATGAAGATGCTGATGAACTAAGTGAAAAGATTTATGAAAACACAGAAAAGTTATTTTTTCGTGATTTGTCTGAATAATTGTTTTTATTGTGTATTGTAAAAGAAAAAAGTAAATAAAGCTAAGCAATTTTATTTCTTAACCTAAACTTTCATTTAGAAAAATAAAAAAATAAAAAAACAACAACTTACAGCAGAAAGGCATTTCCTTACCTACATGTTGAAGCTTGACACAAAATTGTTATACTTAGAAAATCCTATTGCATATTCTGTTACTGGTGAATACCAGAATACCAACTTGACACAGTGTCTTTCAAAATATCAGAGGTATCAGATAAATTAATATTTTGCAATGCAAAATCCAGATTGGAATGGCAATAATAGAGGATAAATAACAATCACTATAAACAGGATCACTGAAAGGTGCATAAAATTGACAATCGCGTTCACATGACTTAAATTTTTGGCCATGGCCTTCATCAGAAACAGAAACACACAATCAGTTAGAAGTAACTATGCACACGAGAGCATCATGTACAGCTGTTCCAGCACTAAAAGCACCATGACATTGAGTGAAGAGGGCAGCAAATGGGAGTGGAGGCGAAAGGTTGCTATGTGAGGGTGGTGACAGAAAGTTCTGGATAGCTAATTGATTGTAAAGGCTCTGATAGGTAGGAATGTAAGATGTAACATGGAGTGCAAAGAAGGGAAGTCGTGGGAGAGGTTAAAAGCCAGGTGAAGAGGTGTGTGTGGGAAGAGAGGAAGGGATTTAAAATGATAAAATGTAGAAAACTAAAATAAGATATGAAACACATTTGGAAGGAAGACATTAATTGGTGGGATACAGGATAATGAGAAGGGAAGGGGGTGGGATGTTAGGAATAGGATGTAATGAGGATGTAATGATAAGTTGTCTTAGGTTGAGGCCAGGGTGGTTGCTCCTCAGGGGCTCAGCATTAATTTGCTGAGCACAGGCTTGGCGAACCCGGGGTCCTGAGCTGTGGGCTGTGTCGTGCCAACAGTCCGCTACACTGTAAGCTTTGTGCGTGCTTCAACAACCATCGTTCGGCGCGATGGTGGAACGTTGTACGTTTCAGAGCCTGGGGATCTTGGCTTAATTGCCCAGGTTGCGAGGACGGTACAAATCTCAATAAAAAATCTCTCAATCTCAAGGTGTGCTACATGCCGAGGAGATGCGTGGTTGTTGAGGTTGAACAGTCGCTAGCAAGCAACCTCTGAGGAACCTGCTGCACCTTCTAACAGCCGTCACCCCTTTTCGAAATGACTCAAACTGAGCCCTAATATTTTCCTGAATCACGGAAAGTTTTATTAGTTCACAGTCTATAACAAAGTCATTCCACTGTAGGTGAAGTTGAACTTATATGCTGGCTGAGATCCATTGCGTTGTGAGCTGTCTTCGGCATTCACTAAAAGATTTGATGTTACAGGATCTTTTCATAAATTATAAACATGTCAGTTGATATGGAAACGATTTTATTTCCACTTAAACAACGTTTAAATCAATCACATTGTTGCACAATCAAAAAATGCAGCGGCAAGCCAACAGAGCTGCTTACAGGTTTTTGGCTGCTAGAAGACTAAATAAACATGGTTTCTCTCCAACATCTTTCTACGTAACCGCGTAATAAGATTGATGACAAAGTTTGTAATTCACAATTAAACAATATTCTTTTACATTAAATATGCCAAAATACAGAAATTAAAACATTACATTTAAGCTTTGAATATTTATCTCAATGTAAGTACTTGTTTCATGAAATTTGTATTTAATGTGGTATACAAATTTAAAGTCATCCTTTTGACTAGTGTTTACTGTGCTCAAATTATTTTCATTATGTATGTTTTCGAAGTGCACACATATTTGTTTTGCCAATATTGTGTAGGCTTAATATTATTGTGGCATGGAATTTTAATGTGTTTCAGTTTGCGGTCAAATTTTTTATTAATATGGATTTGTGTATGGTTGTCGTAGTTTTGTTAATTTCGAAGATAGTTTCTTAGTACCAAATGGATTATTAATTTTAGTGCATGAAAAATTATCAGTATTTAATTTAGGATCTAGTGATGTATAAAACATGGTCTGCCCTAATTTATTTAAACAAAAGGATATATGAAATCATGTTGTGCAATAGTTATAACATGTAGTCTTGTTTTTATACAAATTAGTATCAGCAATTTCTGAAACTAAGTGTAATGCATTTTTAGTGTTTGTAGCTATTATTTACGAAAGTATTAAAAACTGAATATTACGTAAAAGGTCAGCCAAAGTTATATTTAAATCAACGTACTATTTTTTAAAGGTATTTTACTAATAGTGTTAATAGAATTTCAAACAGAAGGCGAAAATGCGATATTTTACATGTCCGGTAATGAAGTTTTATTTTAGGTGTCAGATATTTCGTGTTTCTAAGTTGGCAACTGATTTTTGGGAGTTTGCAACATAGCAGAAACGTTACAACCTCAGTTGTATAAGGCTTACCCGGGGAAGCGGGGCTCTGCCTGGGTGGACCTTTAGTTCTCCAGCGGCTCATGGGACCAGAATGAAACTAGCAAATAATAGTGTTGCCACATGCAAACCTGGCGTCTCTAAGAGAGGTAGAAGGGACTTCAATGCTGCAGAGTCTGATCCCCAAGCGTTCCCTTCCCTGGCTACACCATGGGAGGAACGTCTGGCAAGACATCAAGGTGAGGCTTATACCCCTAAATATCTGGTATGTAGATGGGGAATTGTTTAAGACAACGAAGCCATTATTTTTCGTGGAAAACCTGGAGGACAAGTATGGAGAGTTGGAAGTGATGTTGAAGATGCGGTCAGGGTCATTGTTAATAACGACGTCACTCCCAGCCCAGTCACAGGCATTGCTTGCCTGCGACAAGATGGGTGATGTTTCCGTTACCATCATGCCGCACAAGACATTAAATATGGTACAGGGTATCATCTTTCATAAAGACCTGTTGCTGCAGTCTATGACGAATTGCGTGCCAACCTAGAACGGCGGGGAGTACATTTCATTCGGCGAGACCAGAGGGGTCCGAAGGACAACAGGGTCGCCACCGGTGCCTTCATCTTGGCTTTCGAGGGCAATTCACTGTCTGAGAAAGTCCAGGTGATGATCTATCGGTGCGATGTAAAGCCCTACGTTCCTCCCCCTATGCATTGTTTTAAGTGCTGGAGGTTTCTCCATATGAGCTCCTGATGTGATGCCACACCTACATGTCGGGAGTGCGGACGTGCGGTTCATCCGAACGTCCCTTGCACAACCCCTCCAGTATGTGTCAACTGCAGACAGAATCACTCCCCTTGCTCGACCTATGTGTACCGTTCTGCAGCAAGAACGTAAAATCATGCAGTATAAGACCAGAGATTGACTGACTTATTCCAAGGCAAAAAGAAAGTATCAGAAGCTTCACCCTGTGCGCCTGGTTAACACCTATGCCTCGGCAGCCTCACCGTCGTCCTCCACTGTGCCTACAATACGGTCCATGCAATCAATGCTAGTGGGCCCCCAGGCCCAATCAACTGACCCTGCCCCCTTGCCAGCTGGAGGCACCTCCTCTTCGGTGGCTCCCACTGTGGGAGCGACAACCCCTCAAACATTGGGGACACCGGTCCCCACCTCTCAGCCAGAGAACGAGAAGCCTCCTCTGGCTGCTCTCACTCGGAAGGGGTCCCTTGGGACAATCCCTTCCGAGGCTTCTCGGTGTCTCAGAGGATTTTGGCCAAAAGCCCAGGTTCCCAAACTTACTGGTCGAAGGGCTACTCGCTCTTCTTCCACACCTGATGCCACTTCCGAGAAGCCCTTGAAGCCAAAGGGGCAGTGAGAGGGTAGAATTAAGACAAAGAAAAAGGACTCTTCGGGATCCGCCCAGCGGCAGACAGTGCCCTGGTGGTCACCGGAGATTGCTGAGGCGATAAGAGAGCACAGGCCGGCTCTGCAGCGCCACACGTGTCACCCATCTATGGAGAACCTCATCGCATTTAAACAGTTTCATGCCCGAGCCCAACAGTTGATTCAACAAGGCAAACAGGAGTGTTGGGAAAGGTATGTATCTACCATTGGGTCACGTACCTCTCCATCCCAGGTGTGGGCAAAGATCAGACGTATGTATTGGTACCTGTGCCCAGAATTTCCATGAATGGAGCAGTTTGCACAGATTCGAATGCAGTTGCTGAACTGTTTGCTGAGCACTACACTCAGAGTTCTGCATCTGCGGCCTATCCAAGGGCCTTTCGCGCCCTGAAAGAGCGGGAGGAACAACAGCGCTTATCCTTCTCGACTCGGCGCTCAGAACTGTACAATGCTCCATTCAGACATATATTCCATGGGAATTTCTCAGTGCCCTGGCACATTGTCCTGACACAGCCTCTGGGCCAGATCGTGTCCATAATCAGACGCTGAAACACCTGTCACCCGAGCCTCAGCGTAACGTTCTGGCTATCTTCAATCACATCTGGAGTTCTGGTACATTCCCATCAAAGTGGCGAGAGAGTCTTATAGTCCCAGTGATCAAACCTGGTAAACACCCGCACGAGTTGAACAACTACTGACCAATCAGCCTCACCAACGTTCTTTGTTCCTTGAGTCCAGGGGTCTCCTAACTCCATGACAGGGTGGTTTCCAAAAGGGGCGTTCAGCTGTGGATGACCTGATCCACCTTGAATCCGCCATACGGACAGACTTCTCTCGCCACCAACACCTGGTGGCAGTTTTCTTCGACTTGTCTAAGGCTTATGACAAGACCTGGAGACATCACATCCTTACCACATTACATAGGTGGGGTCTCCGAGACTCGCTTCCCATTTTTATCTGGAATTTTCTATCTTTGCGTACCTTTAGTGTACAAGTCAGTGCCTCTTGTAGGTCTTTGCATATACAGGAGAATGGGGTACCCCAGGGCTCTGTCCTGAGTGTTCCTCTGTTTTTAGTGGCGATAAATGGTCTAGCAGCAATGGTAGGTTCCTCAGTCTCCACCTCGTTGTATGCAGATGACGTCTGTTTATATTTTAGCTCTTGCAGTATACGTGTTGCTGAACGACAGCTACAGTGAGCTGTACACAAGGTGCAGACGTGGGCCTTCGCCCGTGGGTTTCAGTTCTCTGCTGCCAAGACCTGCGTTATGCATTTCTGCCGGCGTCGGACAGCCCATCCACATCCTGAGCTTTACATAGATGGCCATCTGCTCAATGTGGTGGAAACGCATCATTTCTTGGGGCTAGTGTTTGACGATCAGCTGTCATGGCTTCCTCATATCCGTGAACTCAAGCAGAAGTTTTGGAAGCACCTTAATGCCCTCCGCTGCCTCAGTAACACCACTTGGGGCGCAGACCGCAGTATGCTGCTTTGGTGCTATAAGGCGCTAGTTCTGTCGCGAATGCACTACGGCAGCATTGCTTATGGTTCAGCATCGCCATCACCACTGCAGTTGTTGGACCCAGTTCATCACTGTGGTGTTAGACTTGCGACAGGAGCTTTCCGAACTAGTCCTGTTAATAGTCTCCTTGCAGAAGCTGGAATTCCACCACTACAAACCAGGCACGAGGAGCTGCTGTGTGACTTTATTGCTCATGTTCATGGCTTGCCTCATCACCCCAACCATCGTCTCCTTTTTTCCATCAGGCCACTGCCTATCCCACAACGGCAATCGAGGTGGGGTATGACAGTTGGTGTTTGTGCCCAATTACTCCTTTGTGAACTGGACTCTTTTCCACTCCCGCCGCTCTTCCCGTTCCAATCACGTACCCCACCATGGTGTGTACGCCGTCCGCACCTTCGCCTCGAACTGCCACAGTCCCCCAAACTCTCGGTTCACCCAGAGATCATTCGTCGCCAATTCCTGTCTCTCCTTGATGTGTCACGGGGCTCATAAGTGATTTACACTGATGGCTCGATGGTGGGTGGTCGTGTTGGCTATGCTTACACACATGGAGGGTATAATGAATTGCGCTCCTTGCAGAGCTGGCTGCAGTCTTCACTGCGGAGTTAGTAGCCATCTTCTGTGCACTTGACCACATCCATCATACCTGCACTGCTGGGGAGTCCTACGTCATCTGTAGTGACTCCTCACTGGACTTAGAGAGCTGTTGATCAATGCTTTCCCCGCTATCCCTTGATCATAGCCATCCAAGAGTCCCTCCATGCTGTCGAACAACGCGGGCGATCAGTAGTATTTATCTGGACTTCAGGCCACATCAAGATTGCGGGAAATGAATTGGCAGACAGGTTAGCCAAGAGGCCACCACTAAACCTCCTCTGGCAGTTGGTATTGCCTCTCCCGACCTACGTTTAATGCTGCGGAATCGAACCTGCGGTTTGTGAGATGCAGAATGGCGTACACTCCAGATTCCCAAGTTACGGGTTATAAAGGAGACAACAAACTTCTGGAGGTCCTCTCTACGGGCCCCTTGCAGGGACACTGTCCTCCTCTGTCGGCTCCGTATCGGCCATACTTGGCTGACACTTGATCACCTTCTCCGTCGTGAGGACCCACCTCAGTGACGCTGTGGCGCCGATTTATCAGTTGTTCACATTTTATTGGAATGCACTCACCTCACTGCCCAGAGAGGGCTTTTAACCTCCCTGACGCCCTGAGCTCGGTTTTAGCAGACGATGCCTCTATGATTGATAGAGTTTTAAATTTTATCCGTGCGAGTGGATTATATAATTCCATCTGAATTTTATTGAGATTTCGGTATATATTTATCCCCCCCCTTACCTATCACTTTCAGGTAGGTGGTTTTACTGTGTCACAGAGTGGCCGAATGTTTTGCTTTTATTACAGTGATCATCCGGCCCAGAGCCTCGTTTTTAATTCTCTCTCTCCTTTCTCGGTGTTCTTTCCTTGCTTCTTTTATTCTTTGACATGTTAACGCCTTTGCTTGGTGCTTTTTATCACAAAGTCTTCTGCGCCTTTTTAGCGATCATCCCTGAACTCTTTACACATGGAACAAGGGATTGATAACCTTTGTTGTTTAGTCCCTTTCAAAATCAAACCAACCAACCAGGGTGGTTGCACGATGGTAAAATATGCCGAATGTACAACACCCATCTCTGCAGTGCAAAAGAGCTGGTGGTGGAGGGAAAGTTCCAGGTGGCCATATGCTGTGCCACAGGGTGGTCCATCTTGCTTTTTGCCACAATTTGAAGTGGCCACTCATCCTGATGAACAGCTGGTTTGTTGACATACCAATTTAAAACACTGTGCAGTGGATGTTGCAGAGTTGGTAAATCACATGGCTACTTTTATGGGTGGTCTGGTCTCTGATGGGGTAGGATAAGCCTGCAACAGGACTGAAATAAGAAGTGCTGGGTCAGTGTACTGGGCAGGATTTGCAGTTCAGTTTTCCAAAAGGATATGATCCCCTTGGTAAAGGATTGGGACTGGCCAATGGATAGACTAGGATGTTGTGGAGTTTCGGTGGGTGATTGGATTCCTCTTTAGAAGGGTTCAGAGGGATCTTAGGTGTGATGTCTCTCATGTCAGGGCACGATGACAGATAATAATCAAATCCCTGATGTAGGATGCAATTTAATTTTTCCAGTCTGGTGGTATTGGGTGACAAGGGGGACGCTCCTTTTTGTCTGGTTATTGGGGCTGGAGGGAAGATTGAGGTTGAGTGGGGATACAACAAGTGAAATCTAATGTCCGTCTGTGAATGCCATTGTGACGCCTTTGGCATGAGTAAGGCACCTCTCATCACTGCAATTCACTCCCAATGAGTGGCAAGGCTGTATGGGATGGAGTTTTTGATATGGAATGGGTGGCAGTTGTCATAAAAGCAGGTAATGTTGATAATTAGTAGGTTTAATGTGGGTGGGGGGGGGGGGGGAGGATGCCATCAGTGAGGTGAAGGTTAACATCCAGGAAGGTGCTATGCTGGGTTGAGATGGACCAGCTGAAACTGGGGGGGACTGACTTGAGATTGTGAATAAATGAGGTGTCCTGTCCTTGAGTCCAAATCGTGAAAATATTAATGAAACTGAACCAGACCAGGGCTTTGGTATTTTGGGAGGCCAGGAAGGTTTCCTCTACATGGTCCATAAATAGGTTGGCATAGGAGAGCACCCTTGGTAACACAGGAAATATTCAACTTGATGAATGGAGGAAATATAAGAATAAAGTAGGCAAAAGGGAGTACAGACATTTGAAAAATGAGGTGGACAGGGCATGCAGACTGCCTAAGCAGGTGCTGCTAGAGGACAAATGCAAGACTGTAGAATAATATACAACTAGGGAAAAGGTAGATACAACCTACAGGAAAATCAAAGGGGCATTTGGAGACAAGAAAAGTAGATGCGTGAATGTCACGAACTCGGATGGAAAACCAATACTAAGTAAGGAAGGGAAATTTGTAAGATGGAAGAAATATACAGGGTGTCCCATTTAATGCTGCCACCTCAAATACTGCCAAGATATTGTGAAGCAAAGTTGATGCTTGAAATAAACTAAGCGCACAGCTAGTGCACGTCCTGAGACTCAAGTGTGAACCTCACGCTGCCGGTAATCATAATCTGAATGATGTACTACATCAGTGGAGTGTTAATGTATGATGTGGTATTGTACGACAACACATCATTGACCATTTCATTGATGTCACTGTTAAAAGGGGATAGTTTAGTCCCTTCTTGAGCAGTACCTTACTTGAAGTGATCCACCTATTATAATGTCAAATAATGCGGTATCAGAATGATGGATGTCCTGCGCATAATGTTTATTGTTGTGAAATGGCAACTAGAGGTACAATTAGCGGTAACAGACATGATTTCACGTTTTTAAACCTCATACGTTCTGCAATATGTAGATTGTAAGGGATAGCAAAGGTGTCACAGTTTCTGACGTAATGTATTGCATGTAGTACTGTGCTCGGAGCAGGGGTTGCCTGCACTGGCGCCTGTATCCTGCTGTAAACAAACCAATATCACCACGGCATGCTCTATCTTCAGTGTACAGGTGTCTACTAATCCACTCTGCTGAACTGCTCTCAAACTGTAACGCAATTCACATACGTTGCCACATTAAAACCTATTTTTGTGTGGCTTGTTACATTTGCCTTCAGCTAGTCGATATGCTGACCTTCAGTAATGAAGAAAAACTAGATATTATTTTAATTTATGGCGAATGTCACAGAAATGCAACCGCAGCTGTGGCACTGTATGTTGAACGCTACCCAGATCGGAGGGTGTCCGTCACGTCGAACCATTGGCACTCACGGAAACAGGAAGCTGGACTCCCACAATATGTTGACGTACAACGCCAGTGACTGGCAATGGAAACGAAATTGCTGTTCTGGCTGCTGTAGCGCACAATCCTGAGGTGGGTGTGTGACAGATTACACAAGATGTAAGAATAAGCCACAGTAGTGTGTGCAGAATCTTGCTTCGGCATCAGTTTCATCCCTTCCATATCTCACTGCACCAAGAACTGTATGGGAATTACTTTGCATCCCACATTGCATTCTGTCATTTTGCACTTCAGCAGCTGCAAGGTAAACCAGTATTCCTAAGCAATTCTTTGTTTACGGATGAGGCTTCATTTACAAATCATGGGAATGTGAATCTGCGGAACATGCACTACTGGTCCGTGCAAAATCCCCACTGGATTTGTGAAGTTGCTCATCAACGACAGTGGGGTGTCAATGTTTGGTTCGGCATCATTGCTGACTGTATTGTAGGCCCCTATTTTTACTGTGGGAATTAAATGGACAGTGATATGCATCTTTTCTTCAACATGGAGGATCTAGGATTGGAAACTCGACTATCAATGTGGTTTCAACATGATGGTTGTTCCGCACACACTGCAAAAGTTGCCAGAGACGTTCTAGATGCGACATTTCCAAATAGGTGGATTTGGCGGGGAGGTACTGTGCGATGGCCAGCATGGTCCCCTGACTTGACGCCATTAGACTTCTTTCTCTGAGGCGCAGTGAGAGATAGTGTGTATCAAGAACCCCCAACGACAGTAGAGGATATGCAACATCGTATTACTGTGGCCTGTGTGGCAATATCTGTAGAAACTCTACAATCTGTGCAACAATCACTCATTAAAATCTCCAAACGTGTATTGATGCAAACGGACAGCACTTCGAACATATGTTGACGTAACAGTTTCAATGTTCAAGATGTGGGTGTATTTTCTATGCTGGATGTAATGCAAAACAATACAGTTTCTGTGGGTGACAGAGTACTAGTAAATGTGTTTAGAACAGTGAAACCATGTGTGTTATCTCTAATTGTAGCTCTGCCTGTAATTTTGTTACACTAAACATACATTTACAATGTGAAAAACGTAACTTTGCGTTGGAAATGTTTCTTGTTCATTTTTGTGAATTGTCCTTACTTTCCCATTGTGTGAGCCCCTGACTTTGGCAGCATGAGGTTCACGCTTGAGTCTCAGGACATGCGCTACCTGTGCGCTTAATTTATTTCAACTGTCAACTTCACATCACAATATCTCGGGATGTAATTGACGTATTGCGATGCAATATTCACCATTGTTTATGTGATTTTTTATGCTATTGATTGCATACAAAATAATAGGGAGGTGTCCATTAAAAAAAAAACACAAGTTTGTGTTGAAATTAGTATTTTTAAATGTATTAAAATTTTGCATAGTATTTAGTTTCTTAGGCCCCTGCCATATGTTCATGCTGGTGAAAACCATTTTTGAATATTTTTTGTCATTTCAGAGATATCTGAGGTGGCAGCATTAGGTGAGACATCTTGTATAGAGCAGAATGCGACCAAAAATTGGCATCTGGTGACCTGCGCTTATATACAAATTTTATTTTCTAAAGCCACTAGAGCAAGGTTCAGAATTGTACATCCACAAGAGTGAAGAGATGAGAGGTAATTACACTGATAGATGAGTTGGCCAACAGGGACTTGTGTCAATATTTTTAATTTATTACCATCTGTTCTCTGTATTAGTGCAAATAACAAATCTAACTGAACGCCATTTTTGTTTCAACACCACAGCCACTGTACCTCCTGCATACACTTTGGGTTCATTTGGACAGCTGTGAACAGGCTTGTGCTCATTTGCAGAGCTGAAAATCTGTATAAGCAGTGCTTTTTCTGCTTCTGTCAACTTAGAGTGCACCTGCTTTCTGTATAAGCAATTGCACCAAGGAATCAGACTGGCAGACTAGAACACTACTCTGGAGGCAGTGGCAGTTCGCATCCGGACAATACAGGAATTCACCATTTGTTCCCTTTACCTTTCCCCAAATGTTGCTGTGTCCCCTGCTGACCTCGCTGCATTGGTCGCCCAATTACCCCAACCGTTTCTCCTCTTGGGTGACTTTAATGCTCATCGTCCCTTGTAGGGTGGAACAGAGATCACGGGCCATGGCAGAACTGTTGAGAATCTGTTAACACAGCTTGACATATTCTTCTGAACAGTGGAGCCCCCACACACATCAGCATAGCACGTGGCACTTTCTCCGCTATTGACCTGTCTCTCTGTAGCCCTAGCCTACTCCCACATCTATCTTGGGTGGTCCATGACAACCTATGTGGGAGCGACCATTTTCCCACGCTTTATCTCTCCCACAGCTTCACCCTGCAGACCGCCTAACCCGCTGGTCTCTCCATAGGGCTGACTGGCAGAGCCAAACCATCACATAACTGTTGTGGTTACTACTCCGCTACCGGGTGACATTGATATGGCGGTTCAACAGATAACTGAGGACATTGTTTCTGCCGCTGAGGTAACTGTACCGACTACCACAGGCTCACTTTGGCGCTAATCTGTGCCTTGGTGAACGAGGGAGATCACAGAAGCTATCCGGGAACGTCGGAGGGCGCTCCAGTGCCATCGGCGCCAGCCTAATGTGGAACATCTGTTAGCTTTTAAACATCTCCAGGCCTGAGTCCGGTGACTGATCCATCAGAGTAAACAGGCCAGTTGGGTGCGATATGTATCTTCCATATGTTCTTGCGCCTCCCCTTCTAAAGTGTGGTCCCAGGTACGGCACCTTTTTGGGTACCACCCGCCAAGTGGAATCCCGTCACTCATGATTCAAGGTACCCTCTGTACTGACCCAACAGTTACTGCTGAGCACATGGCAGAGCATTATACACGTTGCTGTGCAACTGAAACTAACAGTGCAGACTTCCGCACCTTAAAAGAGAGGGCCGAGTGGAAGCAGTTATCGTTCCGCACACACCACCAGGAACTTTACAACGCCCTGTTTAGCGAATGGGAGTTGGAAACTGCTCTTGCTGCATGCCCTGATGCCTCTCTGGGACCAGATAGGATACACACCCAGTTCCTTTGTCACCTTTCGCCTAAGACTCAACACCAGCTTCTCGCCCTGTTTAACCATATCTGGGCAGATGGGGTTTTCCTATCACAGTGGCGGAAAAGCACCATCGTCCCAGTGTTGAAACCTGGAGCAGATCCATCGGTGGCTGACAGTTACTGCTCGATGAGCCTCACCAATGTGCTCAGTAAGCTGCTTGAACGTATGGTGAGTCGGTGGCTGATGTGGATCCTTGAAGAGTGGGGACTCCTTGCTCCACAACAAGGGGATTCCGTCAGTGCCGATCAGCCATTGACAATCTCGTCTCGCTGGAATCGACTATTCGCACTGCCTTCACCAGGCGCGAACATCTCATTGTGGTATTTTTTGCTCTGCGAAAGGCATATGATACTACCGGGTGCCACAATATTCTGGTTACACTGCACGGTTGGAGCCTGAGGGGCTCACTCCCAATTTTCATACAAAACTCTCTATCGCCCCGCTCTTTCCAGGTTCGTGTAGGCACCTGCCTCAGCTCTCCTCATATCCAGGAGGGCTCTGTTCTCAGTGTCCCCCTCTTCCCTATTGCAATCAACAGTCTCGCAACAGCAGTTGGGTCATCAGTTTCCTCCTCCCTATTTGTGGATGATTTTTGCATCTACTTCAGCTCTGCCACTATTGGTGATGCTGAACGGCGGCTGCAGGGAGCCATTAGAAAGGCACAGTCATGGGCCCATGGTTTCCATTTCTCAGGCTCTAAGACCCAAGTAATGCACATCTGTTGCCATTGGGCACTCCACCCTGATCTGGAGTTGTACCTGGGTAATGACCTCCTTCATGTTGAAGAAACACACTGCTTCCTCGGTACGGTCTTTGATGCCTGGCTGACTTGGCAGCCGCACCTTCATCAGCTGCAGCAGAAATGCTGCAAAAACCTTAACATCCTTCGCTGTCTCAGCCAACCTGCTTGAGGAGCACCACGCACAACACTCCTGCAGCTCTAAAAGGCCCTCATACAATCGCGCCTGGACTACAGGAGTATAGTGTATGACTCTGCAGCACCTTCAGTGCTACAAGTCTTGGACCCAGTCCTACATAGTGGTGTCCATTTGTCGACAGGGGCCTTACGCACCTGTCCAGTGACTAGTCTGCTAGCCGAAGCAGGGGTGCCGCCAGCAGCGTTTACTCGCTTCGTATGTTGCCCATGTACATGCCTTACCCCACCATCCAAATTAGAGGCTTCTCTTTCCGGATGTTGCCCTTCCTTTCCCATTGCGGCGGCCAAAGTCGGGTCTACCGATTGCGGGCCGGGTTCATTCCCTTCTCTCTTTACTTGAATCCCTTCCAATTCCCCCCCCCCCCCCCCCCACTTTTCACTACCAATCCCGTGCCCCTCCTTGGTCTGTACCTCGTCCGCAGCTCCGCTTAGACTTGTCCCATGACTCTAAAGCCTCTGTTGCACCGTTGAATCTCCGCCGCCAGTTTCAGGCAGTACCTGATTCTTCCCATGGTGCGGAAATTGTATACACAGACGGGTCTCTAGTTGATGGCCATGGTGGGTATGCTTATGCCCACGGTGAGCATGTTGAACGGCACTCATTACCCAGTGGGAGTAGTATCTTTACTGCAGAGTTGATCGCTATTCGTCGGGCACTTGAGCACCTCAGAGCCTGTCCCATGGAGTCATATGCCATCTGTAATGACTCCCTGAGCGGCTTGCAAGCCCTGGATCAGTGCTTTCCAAAACACCCCCTGGTGCGGTCAATCCAGGTATCTGTTTCACTTCTTGTTCAGACTGGCCACTCTGTGGTCTTCATTTGGACCCAGGGACACATTGGAATTTCGGGTAATGAATGCGTGGATCGGCTGGCTAAGCAGGCAATTACGCCAAGCCCCATAAAAATTGGTCTTCAGGAGAAGGACCTCCAATTGCAGTTACACAAGAAGATACTTGGGCTTTGGAACAATGAATGGGTTGACTTGAATGCCTCAAACAAGCTCCGTGCATTGAAGCTTTCTACAACTGCATGGAAGTCCTCACTGAGGGCCTCTCAGAAGGAGTCAGTTGTCCTTTCTCATCTGCATATTGGTTACACATGGGCATCTACTTCGACGGGAGGATCCTCCACAGTGTCGCTGTGGCACATTATTGACAGTGGTCCACATTCTGTTGGACTGTCCACTTTTAGCTGCCTTATGACAGTCTTTTGACCTGCCAGCTGCGCTTCCTTTTATGCTTGGAGACGATGCTGTTACAGTTGACTATGTTTTACATTTTATTCATGAAGCTGGGTTTTATCATTTGATCTAAAGGTGGGTACCTCAACCTGACCTCTCTGGCACCCATCTCTTTCAGATTTTTAATCTTCTTTTATTTTGTGTTGCCTGACATGCTTTTACTCGAATGTTTTTCGAATGTGCAGAGTGGCTGGCTCCTCCTTTATTATCCTCATGATCCGCCAGCCACAATATTCTGCTGTAACGTTTTAGTCCAGTTATGTTTATTTTCCTCTTTGTTTTCTTCTTTTTGTCTTCCGAGCTAAGTGTTCCTTATAATTGTGTCACCATTGTGTGTTTCTCTTTCGTGTGATTTAGAGCTCGTTTTTTCTGCTTGCATTACACTGTATTGTCTTTGCTCGCAACCGGAGGCTGATGACCACGCAGTCTAGTCCCCTCTTAACAACAACAACAACAATTGTATCCATCCACACCACTGTGACACAACCTTCCTCTCTCTCCTCCCCACCCTTATTTATGCACAGCAGAGTGTGATTCAAAGTGCAGCAGCCAGAGATGGTGGTTGTGTGACTGTGCTGTGTGATTGCATGAATGTTCTATTTTCTTAAGATGGCCATGGCCGATCACTGAAAGTGTTGTATGTGTGTGTCTTTTTTATGTACCTGTCGCAGCTCGTCGCCATGTCTTTGCAGTGAGTTGTAACCTGGCCTTATTAGTATTCCAACCTGGACTTTCCATTATTAGGTATTAACACGTATTACTTACAGACAAATTAAAAAACTGGTGGAATCTGACCTTGAGGAAGATCGGTTTGGATTTAGGAGAAATGTCGGAGCACAGGAGGCAATACTCGCATTACAAATTACCCTAGAAGATAGGTTAAGGAAAGGCAAACCTGTAGTTTAAGCATTTGTAGATCTGGAGATAGCTTTTAGCAATGTTGACTGGAATACCTCTTTCAAATTCTGAAGGTAGCAAGGGTAAAATATAGAGAGCAAAGAGTTCTATTCAACTTGTACAAAAACCAGAAAGCAGTTATTAGAATTGCAGGGCATAAAAGGAAAGCAGTGGTTGGGAAGGGAGTAAGTGTTGTAGCCTTTCTCCAATGTTATTCAATTTGTACATGGAGCTAGCTGTGAAGGAATGCAAGGAGAAATTTGGAGAAGGAATTGAAGGTCAGGAAGAATAAAGAAAAACTTTGCGGTCCACTGATGACATAGTAATTCTGTCAGAGATGGGAAAGGAGCTGGAAGAACAATTGAATGGACTGAACAGTGTCTTGAAAGGAGGGTACAATATGAACTTTAATAAGAGTAAAACAAGGTAATGGAATGTAGTGATAGAAAATCAGGCAATGCTGGAGGAATTAGATTAGGTAATGAGACAATAAAAGTCGTAGGTTAGTTCTCTTATTTGGGTAGTAAAGTAACTTCTGATGGGTGAAATAAAGAAGATAAAAAATTCAGAATGGCTATGGGAAGAAAGGTGTTTCTGAAGAAGCAAAATTTGTTGATGTCCAATATTAAGTTAAATTTTTGGAAGTCCTTTCTTAAAGCATTTTCTGGGGTGAAACATTGTATGGGAGTGAAACATGGATGATAAGGAGTTCAGACAAAAAGAAGTTTTTGAAATGTGTTGCTACAGACAAATGATGAAGATTAGATGGGTAGATCACATAACTAATGTGGAGGTACTTAACAGAATTAGGAAGAAAAGGAGTTTCTGGCATATCTTGAATAAGAGAAGGGATAGTATGGTGGGACACATTCTGAGACATCAAGGGATGTCAGCTTACCATTAGAAAGAAGTGTGTGGGAGATTGAGGGATGAATACAGTAAGCAGATTCAAAAGGATGTAGGTTGCCATTCCTATTCTCAGATGAACAGGTCTGCACAGGACAGGGTAGCATGCAGAGCTGCTTCAAAGCAGTCTGTGGACTGAAGACCACAACAGGTTAATACTGTGTCACCTTGTCCAGGAACCACATCAACAGCAGCAGCAGGATCCCACGTGGGTTCCCATGGCTGTGTTACAGATTTGATTGTATAATTTTCCTCCCAAAGAAAATTAGTTGTTATTTAGGATGAAATTGGTAAGGTTTATAACGAATGAGTTATTGGTCTTGGAGTCTGAAGAACACTGAGAAAGGTAGTGTTAGAGAGCAGCAAGTCCATGGTTATGTAGGATGTCATTGTATTGGAAACTGGCATCACCACTGATGTATAGGATCTAGAAGGTAAAGGGGTGGAGATGCTTTAGAGTTGATGTAGGGAGTGGTTAATATCTTAAACATGGGAGGCTAGGTAGTGAACAGTTAGTTGGAGTTGCTGGTCAACAAGGGTTGAAATTCTTTCAATGGAGCTCAGTAACCAGCCACAATTTGGCATCTAGGATTGTTAATGGATTTTTGGGAGCATGTAAAAGGTAGATGTGTGTGTTGTTGTTGGGGTGAGGAGAAAGAAGGATTTGGGGGAGAGGTTCTATAATGAGCCATAAGATTTTAGCAAGGATTGTAGGTCATGTTGGAATTTTGGGATGGGGTCGTCTTGGCACAACTTGTAGGTGGAGGAATCAGGCAATTCGAACTCTAAACGATTCCAGACAACTGTTGATAACCTATTTGCTAAAAACTTCAATCCCACAGAAGTTTCAGTCCTATCCATAGGTCTCACCTTCCGCCCAACTCCCAAATTTAACCATGTTGACTTTTCAAAGACCACCTCTCCTTTTGCAAAACCCTGCAGCAGTGTAAACATTACTTCATCAACAATCCCTCCCATCAAATCAAACTTAATTCCAGCATTGAACACTGCCTCTCCCAATTCATACCACCATCCACCCTTGACACTTTGTCACTCCCACCTAACCACCCTCTGGTCATGGTACAGGAATTCCTCATCTGCAACTTTGTATCACCATTCTTCCCCAAGTCTATTTCTAAATACCATACTTTTAACAGAAGAAAGGATACCCTTACACAATCTCAAAACAGTTCCCAAACTACTCATCCTCCCCGCAGACAAAGGTTCCACCACTGTTGTGATGAATTGCAGTGATTACTGGCAGAATGCCTATGTCAACTGTCTGATTCCTCTACCTATAAGTTGTACCAGGACTACCCCATTACAAAAGTCCTACATGACCTACAATCTCTGCTAAAATCTTGTGGCCCTTCCCAGAACCTCTTCCCACAATCCCTCTCCCGCCTCATGCCAACAACACCCTGCACACCTACCTTTTACATGTCTCCAAAAATCGATAAACCTAACAATCTTGGACACCCTATTTTGACTAGTTACTATGTTCCCACTGATAGAATTATGGTCCTTGTTGAGCACCTCCAACCAGTTGATCAAAAACTAGCCTTCCACATCCAAGATACCAACAATTTCATTCAACAAATCTCCACCATTCGCGCCCTATTACCTCCTGGATCTTTACTAGTCACTAATGATGCCACTTCCCTAGACACCAATATCCCACATAACCATAGCCTTACTACTCTTGAACACTACCTTTGACAACTGCCGTCCATCCCACATAAAAAAAACTCTCCCATACAAATTTACCACCCGTAGACGGCGAATTTGCAGTGATGATAATTACCTTATCCAATATGCCGAAGACCTCACAAAGGCCTTCACAAACAGATATTACCCTCCTGATCTAGTCTGGAAACAGATTTTCCGTGCCATATCCCCACACACCACCAATTCTCTCTCCACCCCAATATGCAGACAAAAAGGAGTGTCCACTCATGTCATCCAATTACACCTCTCCCAGACTGGAGCAATTAAATCAAATAATTTGTGAAGGCTATGATTATCTGTCATCATGCCTTTAAAGGAGAGATGACATGGTCAATATCCTTCTGACACCGCAAAAAGTGATTTTCCATTGTCCACCCAAGCTCCACAACATCCTCGTCTATCCTATGCCACTCCCAATTCCAACGCTCACCACAGGGATCTTATTCCTGTGGAAGGCCCCAATGCAGAACCTGCCCAATCCACTCACCCAGCACTACCTATTCCAGGCATGTCACAGGCTTATCTTATTTCCTCAGAGGTGAAACCACCTGTGAAAGCAGCCATGTGATTTACCAACTCTGAGGCAATCATTGCACAGTGCTTTACATTGGCATGACAACAAACCAGTTGTCCATCAGGATGAATGGCCACTGTCAAACTGTGGCAAAAGCAAGATGGAGCATCCTGTGGCACAGCATGCATCTCAGCACAACACACTTGAATTCAACGGCTGCTTTACTACCCAAGCCATCTGGATCCTCCCCTCCACCACCAGCTCTTCTGAACTGCACAGATGTGAGTTACCCCATCATACATTGTTTCATCACACAAACACCCTGGCCTCAACGTAAAATAACATATCATCACTACACTCTATTCCAAAGATTACCCCCCCCCCCCCCATCCTCATTATTCTGTATCCCACCATCTCGTGTAATCCTTCTAAATGTGTTTTGCCCCTTTTCTGAATGCGCGCACAAAGACACATCCTGCCTGCTGCCCCCTCTCTGTCTGTCCAACTCCTCTCCCATCCAACTTGTCCTCATTCTATCCACGATCTTGTCCTCCACCTCTCTCACTGTTTCTTGCCCCCGACATGTAGACTGCCCTGGAGATCAAGTCAATAAGACAGGCTGATTCTATTACCATACAACACAATGGTGTGGTAGGGGCTGGAAATAACGTTTTTGCCTGCATCTTCATTGTGGGAGCCAGGAGTTTACAAACTCGGTGCTATTTCTTGTGTTGGAAGCAGAATGTGTACCAAATTTGGTTGGAACCAATCCAGTAGTTTTGGAGGAGATGTGGAACATACATGCATATATTCAGCCATTTTTTAAATAATATCTATAGATTTGATCTTCCCATTTGAGCAAAGCATCAGAAAGAATCCACAAGAAAAAAGAAAAAGACAAAAAAAAAAAAAAAAAAAAAAAAAAAAAAAAAAAAAAAAAAAAAAAATCTTGAAGTAAGGTCATCCATTCTGATTTTCATTCATCACTTATTAACTTCAGTTAGTTCATGCATTATAAGATTTGAAAATTTACACTGAACTTTAGTTGTGTAATATTATAATTCATGAAGGTTAGTAATTTCATAATGCGGTAATCCAATAGTTTGAGGCTTTTCAGTGATTGCATTATCATCACAGATATGCTGGCAGAAATAGGACAGGATAGGTGTCAGTGTTGACTAATATATATCTGCCCTTGAAATGTGCCCTAGGTAATGTGGTTTCAGATCGAATTGGATTATCTCAAGCTTTGGGCCAAGTGGTTATGTCCTTGCATTGAGATCAGGGATGGGGTGTGGAGAACACGAAACACAAGGAATGGATATAAGCATTTGTACCGCTCACCTATTATTCCTCTTAGCCCTGTAAGTAATGGGTTTGGTAAACTGGCTCGCAAACTCATGTATGCACTGATGTGATAGATTCAGACCAACTTTCACTTAATACCCTTTATCACCATATTATCACAAAAAAGACACTAGTCTGTGTCTCAGGTTAGTTCTCTTGAACTTGTGTCCAGTCCTTAGAGATCATAGAGGATTACTCTCAACATGACTTGAATACCATACTAGAAACTTACATTTTAATTTATTGCATTGCTTGTAATCTATCAAGTCACAGGTTGCCCCTAAGCACTCATATTACTTGCCCATATTTTAACATTGCACTTCCTGATTACTTCACATGCTTCTGTCAAAGTTAATCTAACTAAAAATTATGATACAAATATTATAGAGGAAAAATTACTAGCAGGAAAAATGTACATAAAAAGTAGATGAAGATACTTACCAGGCAAAGCAGCACAGGTAGTGATAGTCATAAATAAATAAAACACACACACACAAAACACCAGCTTTTGCAGCCTAGCTGCTTCTACAAGTAGAAGGGAAGGAGAGGGAAAAGGAAATGATAAGGGTTTTAAGGGAGTGGGTAAGGAGCCATTCCAATCCCGGGAGAGGAAAGACTTATCTTAGGGGAAAAAAGGAGGGTAAACAAATACATACATTCCCAAACGCAAACATACCTAGGCAGACATACTGTAGAAAGCAAAGAAGTTGGACAGAGATACCACTTGAGCAGAGGCTCCGTCCAAAGAATCGAGGCAAAGATGTTAAAGATGGTGGGCGGGAATTTGAATTTAGTGGAGGTTGAGACCAGGTGGGCAACGGGAAGAGAGAATATTGCTGAAGGCCACGTTCCAATCTCTGGAGTTCTGAAAAACTGGTGTCAGTGGGAAGTATACAGATAACCCGGATGGTGTAACACTGTGCCAAGATGTGATGGCCGTGCACCAAGGCATGTTTAGCCAAAGGGTAATCCTCATTACCAAGAAACACTGTCTGCCTGTGACCGTTCATGCGAATGGTCATTCCCACATAGAACACTTCACAGTGCAGGAAAGTCAGTTGGTAAATCACGTGGGTACTATCACAAGTGGCTCTGCCCTTGATCATGTACACCTACCAGGTTACAGGACTGGAGTAAGTGGTGGTGGATCGGTGCACAGGGCAGGTTTTACAACGGGGGTGGTTACAAGGGTAGGAGCCAGAAGATAGGGAAGGTGGTTTAGGGATTTCATAGGGATGGACTAGGAGGTTACGAAGGTTAGGTGGGCGGCGGAAAGACACTCTTGGAAGGATGTCATGAAGGATGGATCTCATTTCGGGGCAGGATTTAAGGAAGTCGTATCTCTGCTGGAGAGCCACATTCAGAGTCTGCTCCAGTCCCGGAAAGTATCCGGTGACAAGAGGGGCACTTCCGGGGTTCTTCTGTTGAAGGTTCTGAATTTGGGGGGATGAGGAACTGTCTTTGGCAATTTGCTTCTGTACCAGATCAGGAGGATAGCTGCGGGATGTGAAAGCTGTTATTAGGTTATTGGTGTACTGGTTCAGAGATTCGTTTGCCACGAAGACCTAAGCTGTAGGGAAGCGAACGTTTGATGTGGAATTGATGGCAGCTGTCATAATGCAGGTACTGTTGTTTATTGGTAGGTTTGATGTGGACGAATGTGTGAAGTTTGCCATTGGACAGATGGAGGTCGACATCGAGGAAAGTGGTATGGAATTTGGAATAGGACCAGGTGAATTTGATGGGACTAAAGGAGTTGAGGTTGAAGAGGAAATTCTGGAGTTCTTCTTCACTGTTAGTCCAGATTGTGAAGATGTCATCGACGAACCTATACCAAACCTAGGGTCAACAGGCTTCCTCTAAGCATCCCATGAATATGTCTGTGTACAAGGGGGCCATCCTAGTTCCCATGGCTGTTCCCTTTAGTTGCTGGTATGTCTGGCCATCAAAAGTGAAGAAGTTGTGGGTTAGGATGAAGCTGGCTAGGGTATTAAGGAAAGAGGTCTTAGAAAGGGAAATGGGTGGTCAGCGTGGAAGGAAATACTCCATCGCAGTGAGGCCCTGGGCATGTGGGATATTTGTGTATAAGGAAGTGGCATCGATGGTTATAAGGATGGTTTCTGGAGGTAACAGGCTGGGTAAGGATTTCAGCCAGACTGTCATAGAACACATCATGATAGTTCCACAAGACTCTCCTCAGCTCTCCTTTTTGTTCTTCATCTAATTTGTTGGCTTCCTCCTCCTTGGTATTAACAAGTTCATGATAATTAATATCCTCCATGGCTTCTTCAGGCTCTTCATGCATGTCTTCTACATCTCTATTATGATCTAATAAGCATAATTCCACACTCTGCTTACTCAGGCTATTCCCATTTTTCAATATCATAGCAGTACAATATAAAACACCAGTCTTTGGGTCCACAAACATAACTTTTCTTCCTCCCCAGTCAAATACAGCCTTCACTTTCATGATCCAGTCAGTTCCTAGCAAGATATCCTCAGACAGATTAGGTATTACTAGACATCCTTGACATAGGTTGACATCATTGACACCAAAGTTCAACAAGGCTTCCCGGTTAACTACCTCACTGTGTCTGTTGGTAGCACCCTTGATCTTGATTCCTTCTCAGGCATCTCCATGTTGTCTAGTACATGTTTCACACAATCTCTAAATTGTTCAGAAATTCTGCTGATTGGACTACCTGTATCAACTAACACTTCCTTGCCTTTTCCATCAATAAACACAGTAATATATGGGCATCCAGTGACATCATATTCTATATCTTCCTCTTCTTCATGAGTAATATCTTCAATAATATCTCCATGTTTCATAGTACAGGAATTGTCATTAGCTTGTACATGATTCAGAGACACACTACTTTCAACAGTTTGACAAGCCATACATCCATTAGCAACACAATTATCATTGGTAACACACTGCTCTAACCTAGGCACATTATCTTCTAGCTCATGATATTTACACAGTAACTTATCTAGAACATTGACTTTCTCTTCCTTATCAATGTAGCTCTGTATGAAACAATGCAAGATGTCTTTCCCTACCTCTTCTTGTCTGTTTCTGCTTCGACAACTTTTAGTACTTCTCAGTTTCACTGGAACGACTTGATTCTCACAAGACTTGACATCATCTACAACACACTCCGTCTCACACTCACCATCAGATACGATGCAACCTTCCTTGACTTCAACATCAATCATTCCATCAAGTTCCTTCTCCAAATCTTCAAACTCCATGACCTCCACATCTTCTTCACTACCTTCAACACTGTCATCCTCTGACTTCTCTGAACTCACACTAGACAAAACATCAAAATCTTCATGATTCTCAGTCTTCACAGTTTCATGAGCAGTAACATTTAGTCTGTCTTCAGCATCTTTAACCTTATCACTTAGCAATTTACACAGTCCAAACACATCATGTTCTTCACTTATTTTGGTTTCTTCTACAGCCATATCTTCACTTGCATTATACATATTGGCTACAGTATCATCATCTAGTACAACCCCTTCTGTTTCTATACATTTGTCCTCTTTCTTCCAAGCCTGGTTCTTAATGACTTCCCATAGTTCTTTGTTAAACTTGAGCTGATTTACCCTGTATGTTACCTTCTGTCCCTGTCTATATTGCTCATTTTCCCATTTGTGTCCAAATCTGATCCTATTTGCGGTAGCCTGATTTCTTGTCCTATTTCTCACCCCAACCTGACAGGCTTCCATAGGGGCGACATTTAGTTTCCTGGCCCATTTCCATTAGTCTTGTAGTAACCTTTGTTCCTATTGTTTCTTCCTTGTCTGTTCCTATAATCCGTACTCCCACCTTGTTGTCTACTTCGGTTCTCACTACTATCTTCTTGGTGATTATCTCTTCTGTCTCTTCCATGATGGTCTTCTTGGTAGCGATTTCTCTCCCTTTCTCTCTCATAACTTCTGTCTAATCATCCAACAAATCTTAGGAAGTCCTCAAGTGAATCGTCAGGTCCACAATCTAACGCTTGCTGTATTCTACCTGGTAATCTTCTACATAGGGTGTCCACCAATGTGGTTTCATCTAAAGGTGAGTCAAGATGCACTAATTTTCTGATTTCAGCCTCACAAAAGTCCCTCATATTGCCATAACTTTCCCTGTACTTTCCCCCATGCAAAAAATCACTTCTTGCTCTAGCCTGCTTGATTTTGGACTGGAATTTATTCAAAAAGCACCTCTCAAACTCACTATATGACATGTCATCTGTATCTAACTGATTGGCCCAAGTATAAGCTTCATTGTCCAAAAATCTCTTTACAAATTTAATTTTCATTGCATCAGTCATTTCTACAGTGAAGTTGTCAGAGCAATGATGTAAAAAGTCTTTAGGATGGATTTTTTCTCCCCCAGGGTATGTCTCAATTACAACATTTACCCAATGAAAGCCACCATAGCTCAACATTTTGCTATTTACTACACTTTCTTGCAATGAATTGACCCTTTGATGGAGGTTATACACATCCTTCTTAATAATATGTTCAGAATTTGTCACACTTTCACTAATTTTATTTTCTAATTACACTTTAACTTTCTGAATTTCAGTTTTTCTAATTTTATTTTCCTGATCAAAATACTTTTTTACAGTACTTATTTTGTTTTCAAGGTCAGACTCAACATTACTGATTTTACTCTCTACTACAGTTACACGAGTGTCAACCTGTTCATGTCCTAACTTCATTGCCCTTTCAAGATCATATGTTTGTTTCCTGACTTCGTCAACTTCAGTTTAAATCAGTAGTGACTGGTGTGGGGCTATATAAGACCCATCGCTGCAGCCATTCTTCATGATTCGGCATCGAGTTGAAGAAGAATAAAATGAAGCAGGCATCATTATCATCAGTGCTGTAAAGTGCACTAGGAGTGACAAAGTGTCCAGTAAGTACATACGAGCTTTTCTTCCTTGCATATTTACAAAAAAGTCTTTGTTGCTACATAGTTTTCATCCCACTTGTGTGTGTGTGTGTGTGTGTGTGTGTGTGTGTGTGTCTGTCTGTCTGTCTGTCTGTCTGTCAAGCACTTGTGAAGAAGAGTGATAGTATTACACCATTACATATTTCTTGTGCCATGGTGGAGTGGCTAAGTGTACTAAGGGGCCTTGCTGCGGAGCACGCAGTTGCTTGCTGTCGGAGGTTCAAGTCACCCCTCGGGCACGGTTGTTTGTGTTGTCCTTAGTATAAGTTAGTGTAAGTAGTTTGTAAGCCTAGGGACTGATGACCAAGGTAGTTAAGTCCCATAAGCTTTACACACACGCATTTGAACATAATTCCTCCCCCCCCCCCCCTCCCATTTCTTGCTACAATGTTTGGTGCTGAGAACTTGGATAATGACATTGCAAAAAAGTAATATAAAATAAAATAAATTTTGGGCTCAATAGAGGATCATATTACTCAAAAGAGGATATTATTATTGCGCTGAAACTTGATGGGTTCGCTGAAAAGACAGCAGTCATCCACTTCAGCTCCAGATCAGTCATGTAAGTAGAACAAACATTAGAAATTCACCAGTAAATTGGAAAAAAAAAATTGAGAAAGAAAAAAAAACTGAAAGCGTGTTTTTCAATGTATTCGTGTGTTTCTGTTGCATACAGATGTGTAATGCTGTTCCGATCTTGATAAAATTTTGCACTCTTGACCTACAAAACAAGAGAAAGGTCACTGTGAACATATAATTTTGCTCAGTGCTTAATGGAGGGTACTTTACTTATGAACTTTGACAAAATACATGGTTTTGTTCCGATCTGGATAATTTTTTTTTTTCACAGTTCATCTTTAAATCAAAAGGATGGTCACTATCTAAATATATTTTTTACAGTGAATGGCAAAGGGTACATTGGAAAAAAAAGAAAAAGAAAAACTTTAACACTATTTTACTCATTACCACGAAAGTTGACATTTATGAATTTTTTTTCCTAGATTGGGGTGGGGAGTAGATGACCCAAAGAGGCAGGATGGGGAGTGGAAGAAATTGGCCGAGAGATGAGAGGTGGGACTGTACAGTAAGATTTAAGAGAAAGTGAGAGTTAGAGAGAGAGACAAGGGGAGGGAAGCTGGACTACAAAGTAAATACCTGGGCAACGCCGGGTTTTCAGCTAGTTTTAAATATGTTTACTAATGTCTGCAGACACTGAGATGTACTTAATCTGTCTTTACAGTTCCATCACCAGCTGCTGCAGCAGCATCAGCACCTCCAGCCCTATGGTGACCATGGTAGTTGCCTCGCCTAGATGCTGCTGGCAGGCCACCACCACAACCACAACCAGCATTTTTACAACCCGGGCAGCACCACACTGCACAACACCAACAGTGCGTTCTCGAGCCGATGTGAGTCCAACTGCCAGAAGCTAGTAGTAGTAATAATAATAATAATAATAATAATAATAATGACAATGATCTGACTGGGGAAGGTCTTCTTAAACATTCCGTGGATAATGATAGCTTACCTCCGCTCAGTAGAGTCATGAATCCATTAGAGTACTCGGTGGTTGCTCCAGCTTTTAAGAGCCGCATAGCTTTTATAAGTGTAGAGAATTCTGTTGGGTACCGAGACTCTAGTGAATTTATTAAAGCATGCTATCCTATAGTGAAGGATGCTATTCTTAAAGCATTGAGCAACTCATGTAGTCATCACAACGTTAAGTGTGCAAATGTACTATGCTGTGAGTTGGCATATCCTCTTAAAAATGACAGAGACACTGAGGAGACAAGTCTTCATTATAAATGGGGTGAAAATGGGGTGTTAATTAAAAGTGTTTCAATCTCTCGAGTGGTATAGGGAATCCATCTAGAGCGCTATACTGGAGCGATTTTCAGAGATGGAAGTAAATGGTTTTGCCAAACCACTCAGCCAAATACCATTTCTCGACATCCATATTCATGACTGATCCTGTAAATGGAGAGTCCAGTTTCACTGACCTCCATAAGGATATTAAGAAGAAACAAGCATGTGTTAATGTATGTAATGGCCCTAAAAAGACCTGTGGCAGTAAAATAGTGCTAGGTGACGAGTACTGGATGATTCTTGCTTGTGAGAGAAATTATCATTTTAAAGGAGAAATTCCAGAAGGGTATACTTTTAATGATATCGAGTTCCCAGTAAAAATTCAGTCCATTCCAAAATTTCAAGCTCAGAAGAATGACATTTCGGTTCACGTGTTTTGAGTGAAAAAGGACCATGACTCTGGTAAACATAATGCAGTTTAACTACTCCATTTTTCCAAATTTGCAGGTGAGCTTAAACTCCATAATATATTTCACTGTAAGGTTTTAGAAGTAAATGCCTTTTGCTACTGCGAATGAAGGGTTTTACTTTTATATTTTTAAATCACCCATAAGCGTTTCGCCTTTCTCTCAAGGCATCATCAGTGGGTGTCCTGAAATATTTACATCTTTTTGTTTACACCTATAGGTTAGGTCTATTACATATCTACAAAACATTTCATTTCAGATTTAAAACAGTTCGTTTTTTGGTATAAAATGGTGTACTTACAGCACTTGCTACTCCACTTCAGTCTTATTCTGGCAACCAGGTCGAAATGTTACACTGTTTTTCGAAACACATTGCAGTTCTCTGGTTCTGCTGTCACCTGCTGCCATACTGTGTCTACTGCTGTTTGTTTTGTAGGGTTGCCAACCTTAGCTTATTTGAAATTCAACTTTTTCATTGAAAATGTGTTGAAGGTATCTTTGTGTGTGTGTGTGTGTGTGTGTGTGTGTGTGTGTGTGTGTGTGTGTGTGTGTGTGCACGTGTGTGTGTGTGTGTGTGTGTGTGTGTGTGTGTGTGTGTGTGTGTGTGTGTGTGTGTGTGTGTGCACATGAGAGTGTGTGTGTGTGTGGATGGGTGGGTGGGTTATTGTTTTTTTTTTTCCCCCTCTCTCTCTCTGTTTGAGAATGTGTGTGTGTGTGTGTGTGTGTGTGTGTGTGTGTGTGTGTGGTGGTGGTGGAGGGTTGTGATTATGTGTTGGGATTTGTGTCTATCATATGGTCAATCAGTGAGAACATCATCAGTGGGTGTCCTGAAATATTTACATCTTTTTGTTTACACCTATAGGTTAGGTCTATTACATATCTACAAAACATTTCATTTCAGATTTAAAACAGTTCGTTTTTTGGTATAAAATGGTGTACTTACAGCACTTGCTACTCCACTTCAGTCTTATTCTGGCAACCAGGTCGAAATGTTACACTGTTTTTCGAAACACATTGCAGTTCTCTGGTTCTGCTGTCACCTGCTGCCATGTGTGTGTGTGTGTGTGTGTGTGTGTGTGTGTGTGCACGTGTGTGTGTGTGTGTGTGTGTGTGTGTGTGTGTGTGTGTGTGTGTGTGTGTGTGTGTGCACATGAGAGTGTGTGTGTGTGTGGATGGGTGGGTGGGTTATTGTTTTTTTTATATATATATATATATATATATGTGATAATTTTCTTGTAATGTTAGGAGATGTTTTTCATTATTTATTCTAATTACCTTCATGTCTTTTTCTATTGTGGTGGGTTTGTGGTTATATGTTATTAGATGTTCTGCAAAAGTGGAGTGGTTTGTTCCGTATTTCCATGCCCTGATGTGTTCCTTGTATCGGGTATCGAATGTTCTGCTGGTTTGTCCTACATACCTTCCATCACATGAGTTGCATTGTAGTTGGTATATTCCAGCTCTTTGGTAGATATCTGTGTCTGTTTTGATTTTTGGGATATATTTTTGGACTTCTTTTTTATTTTTACTTCTAAAACCTTACAGTGAAATACAATTCAGCTGCTGCTCAAAATGGCCACTGCAAGCAACGTATCCATAATAATATGCTACTCTTCTCTGATGACAAAGAGGAAAAATGGCATTATGTGTGGAGAAAAGACATATCTTGCCTCCTTTACTACCAACTAAATAATAACTGTGGTAAAACACATATTTGTTACAGGTGTCTAAGCTTATTTAGTGAGAAGCGATTTTTAGAGAGACATCTTGTGGACTGTAGTTCAAAGGAAATGGTACATGTAGTTATGCCATCAGAGGAAAATAAATTTATCAAATTCAAAAACGCTCACCACCAGCAAAGATGTGCTTTTGTAGTTTATGCTGATTACTAGTGCCTCCTTACACCAAATAGTCGATGTGAACATAGCCCCCTAACCTCACATTCAACCTTCACACAAAAACATTTCCCCTTTGCCACATCATACCAAGTTATTTGTTCAAATGACCCAAGTCTTAACTGCCATAAGTCATATATTGGCAACAATCCATTGCTCTGGTTGCTCCAGGAGTTGGAGAAATTGTCATGGGAGGTTGATAAGATTTACAGCACAAACGTTCCCATGTCTGAATCAGCCAAGGATAGAAAATTAATTGAAAGTGCGGTTGACTATCATATTTGTAGAGAACCCTGAAATAGGGAGTTTGAAACACCCTGCAGAGACCATTGCCACCTGACGGGTAAGTTTCGAGGTCTAGCACATAACAGCTGCAACTTGAAGTACCAATTACCACATCACATACCCGTATTCTTACACAACTTGAGCAGGTATGATGCTTTTTAATTGAGCCCTTGGCGAAATTTGGAATGAAGATATGTGTCCTACCTCAAAGTATAGAAAATTATATATCATTCTCAAAATGAATGACACAAAAAATTACGTTGCAGTTCCTTGCCTTATTCAGATTCATGCAAACATCATCCCAAAAACTAGTAGAGACTCTACCACCGAATTAGATGCACATCACTCATGCTGCATTCCCTGATGATGAAGAGTTCCAGCTCATGACTAGGAAGGGATTCTTTTCATATGAGTACAAGGATTGCATGGAAAAACACTCAGAAACCAGGTTACCCGATATCTCTGCATTTGCAAGTACCATAACAGGTGATGGCATAATTAATGCACAGATGAGTATGCTGTTAATGTCTGGCAGAAATGTAATATTCCTAATTTGGGGGAATATGCAGGTCTTTACATAGACACAGACGTGCATCTACTTGCAGATGTGTTTGAAAAGTTCCAGAGTGTATGTATGACCACATATGGTCTGGACCCAGCCTTTTACTACGTGGCTCCTGGATTATCCTGGGACACAGTAAACAAAGTGCAATATCAAGCTACTTACTGATCCTGACATGCTAGTTTTCTTTGATCGGGGAATATGTGGGGGACTCTGTCAATGTGTACACTGGCATTTGGTTGTAAATAACCCACATAAGGGTGCCAAGTACGATGCATTCCTCGATTCTAGCTACATTATTTATCTTGATGTACGTAATTTATACAGGCACGTCATGGTGCAACCTCTGCCAGTTAGCAGGTTTGCATGGGTGCCCAAAGAAGAATTAGAAAGATTGGGTGAAAAAATCATGAGCATGACCACTGATGCTGAGGTTGGATATGTGGTGGAAGTTGATATCATATATTCCACTACTTTGCATGACACGACAAGTGACCTGCCGATGTGTCCACAATAACAAGTTCCACAAGGAGCTACCCTTCCCAAACTGATTACCACTCTGGAGAATAAGCATATATATACACTACTGCAACCTCCAGCAGTGCATCAGTTTCGGAATTGTGCTCAAAAGAATTCTGCAAGCGATCTCCTTCAACCAAACCCCCTGGTTGAAGAATTACATAGAATTAAATACAGCAAAGAGGGCTTCTGCAACATGTGATTTTGAAAAAGAATACTATAAAAGATGATTAACTCAATTTTCGGTAAAATGATGCAAAATGTTAGGAAATAATGCAACATAAAAATTAGATCTGAATGGGCCGTGCAATGGGGTGTTAGAAAATTAACTTCAAGCATCTTACGATATTTAATGAAAACTTGGTTGCTGCAGAGATGTTGAAGGTGGCAGTAGAGTCTACGAAACCAGTCTATCTTGGCATGTGCATTCTTGATATCTCCAAACTGCATATGTACAGATTCCACTATGAGATTGCAAAACCTCACTTTAAGGAACCATAATTGCTTTTCATGGACACAGACAGTTTTATATATTGGGTCAAAAACTGTAACCCATATACAGTAATGAAGGAAATTGGTGATGATTTGATACATCAGGATATGAGGCTGAAAACCCCTACAGTACTATCCCTCAAAACAAAAAAAATAATAGGTCTCATGAAGTCCGAAACCAACAGAAAGCCTATTGTGGAGTTTGTTGGTCTGCAAGCAAAAATATATGCATATGGAATGATAGATGGGGCCACTCAGAGGCCAGCAAAGGGGGTTAAACAAATGGCATCTCGTTTACTAATGTTCGAAGACTACCTGCAGTGCCTGTATAATACCTCCCCACAGCCTAAGCATATGGTGCAGCAGACAAGCATTCGATATGTAGGGCACAATGTGTACACCCTATTGCAAACTAAGGTTGGACTATGATCGCACGAGAACAAAAGAGTTATTTGTGGTGACAGGATTCAAACCCTACTGTACTAACACTGTTTGTTTGTCATGGATGAGGGGGAGGGGGACTCTTCCAAGCATGCAGGAACATAAGCACTGTGTATATAGAACCATCACCATTTTAATAAGACTTTTACAATGTTATATGCACACACAACACTATTGTTCTTGAGTCGATGGATAGCAGGAAGGCCTAAGGATCCCAGGTCCTGGATAACCGCATACTTGTAGATTCGACACAGCCAACCAATTTTCTCTTCACCTTTCACATAGATAACATCATCTTGATAGTCAAATATTCGAAGAGTTGCAACCATGTCTTTAAAGGATATATCAGGAGCATCCCAGTGAAGTCCATGATAGTCAACCACAAAGCACTCTGTCTTGTTTTAGTATGTGTCACAGCTTTAAAGGGTTTTGGTGATGAAATGCACACCAATAATGTTTCTAATATATCTTAATATTTTGTAAATGCTGTGAAGGCACACTCCTTATTGTCTGTGATTGTGATCACAGAAGCCTTGAGCATCCACTATGACACTGACACGTCAAGAGCACTTCTTGGAATAAAGCTGGTATGGCACATCTTCTTAAATAGCACACTGCACAATGCTGGTATGTGGTGGGTATTTGAAAATAGTGTCATGAAATATTAGTGCATACACAGCAGTGTTAGGTGGAAAATTCTCAGAGGCCTCAAACTCAATTTGGACATTGATAGGACCAGTTTTAATAGTTTCATTTTGTTTTGAACAGTCAGTCACAACAAGTGGTGCCAGGTCCTTAAAATTCTGTGGCCTGAGCATGCAATCTGTCCCCTCTATCCCATAGTAAGATGAGCGAAATCTTTAATACATGTCATACAGCAGACTATATTTATTATCGTCCCAATTAAGGTGTAAATTATTTTCATATGGGAAATGCTCAGGGTTCAAGAAAACTCTTGCACTGGTCAACTTGCAATTATCAAACACACTTGAGTCATTCTTTGGGTTGCCTCTTCTATCTATTTGCAGAGCCAGAATTATGTAACAAGGAGTCTCTGGCTGAACAGATGTTTTTAGAGACCAGATCCATTTGCATTTTGCAAGCAGACATGGATATCCAAACAAATCCCATGATCTAAAACTTAATGGCAACATCGCTCCGGAATTCAGCACCTGCAGGAATTTCAGTTTCTCTTCATCTGAGACTGAAACATGTGGCATTCTCCAATCTATTTTATCCAACACAAATCTACTCTCTTCGACTGTGACACCATGCTTGTACACATTTTTGTCTGTTGCAGAATGTACAAGAATGAGCTCTTGTTTCACATGTGTCATGTCCTCAAAGAAGCCCATCAGCATCATGAGTGGAGTTTATCATGAAACAATTTGTTCATGTAACATAAATCAATCTTGCTTTACGTAAAGATGCACAAACTTATGACAAATGCAATAAAAATATTTCCATATCAAAATAAAATAATACAAAAGATCATAAGTAAATAACAATTAACGCGGTGTTAATATATGTTTACATTATTGTTACGACTTTCAATAATTAATTAATTTAGTTTGTTAGAAAACTGTAGTAATGCAAATGATAATCAATGTGACTTGACAGAAGCGCCATAACAGGCTTATATAACTTAAATATGGAATATTAGGGTATAACACCACGATCAACTATGGTATTGTATACTTCAATTATTCAAACAAATGGGACCCTCCTGGCTAAATACATTACAAAGCCTACACACTTACGAGCAGCTAAGTCACATACTTTTTTCATATCTGAAACTGGTCACTTTCATCTTGGGCTTCAAACCATCGCAAGGCAGTATCTAAACAAGTGAATGCCTCAGAAGCTGTTGGTATACTTTCATCTAAACTTTCTGGAGCACTGATTGATGACATGCTGGCAGCGTCATCTTCATCAGTGACGACGTTTACAATCTTGCTGTCCTGCATGATTTGGTGTCCTGGATCTGCATCATCGATATTCATCTAATCCTGAACGTCTTCTTCATCACATTGATTTTTCCAGGAAAGCCAAAACAGTCTTGGTCCAACCCGCCACTGCCCGCACCAAAACTAAGTTTATTGTGCGGTATAGCTCCCTGTATATCTAGTAAAGCCAAACAATGCCCTTGAACAGTGCAAGGATCCCTTTACCAGTTCTTTATTAGACACAATTTCTTCGGGTCTGGTTGTCCCAAATGTTCTGTGCCTTTTAGTCTCCAATGCAATGCATTCGAAGATTAGATGTGATGCAGTTTCATCACGGTCATTACATATCCTACATTTAGGGTCCTCATCTGTTATTCCCATTGTACATAGGTGTTTTTTTAAATTCCCATGGCCTGTCATGGGTCTAATCTCTCTCCTGTTCAGGCCCAGGATTGCAGAGCTTCTTTTAAAACATGGCTTTGGCATCATTACCTTGTCATGTTTTTGTCGGTAGACTTTGGTCCAATGTTCTACATGCTGTCTTCTGAGCCAGTTACGTAGCTCCAATTTGATCATTGCCTTGGTGATTGTCAGGACAGGTTCCGGTCCAATAAATGGAGTCTCTGTCCCCATCCTGGCTAATCTGTCGGCATTTTCATTGCCACTGATCCCTGAGTGGTCAGGGACCCACAATAGGTTTACTTTATTGCTTTCCCCTATCTCCACCAGAATCCTGTGACATTCTGCAACAATTTTAGAACTTGTTGCAGGAGCTGCCAGTGATCTCAGGGCTGCTTGGCAGTCTGAATAGATATAGATGCTACGATCTTTGTAGCACTTATGCAAATTCTCCTCCACACATGCCCTGATGTCAGTGATTTCAGCCTGGAATACTGAGGCCAGTTTCCCTAGAGAGATGACGCCCTCCAGTCTTGGCTGCACCCTGTATACCCTGGCCCCAATGCCTTGGTCCGATTTTGACCCGTCAGTGAACCAGACAATATCCCCCGTACGGTATCTAGTTATTTTCTCCCACTGCTCCCTGCTTCCAATTGTTATACTGAAAGGCTTGTTGAAGCAGTATGGGGTTATAATATAGTCGGCTGGCATTTCCCCAGCCTTTCCTATATTTACCTTACTCACTATTTTAGTGTGTGATTCTGGATATCCCAAAGAGTTCCAGTTGTTTCCAGATTTGAGTCTGCATGCACCAGCCACTGCCTCCATCTTGACCCAAAGGTGTAATGGAGGCATATCCACCATCGTTTCCATCCCAGCAGTTGGTGTGCTGCTAATTCTGCCTGTTATGGCTAAGCAGGCTAATCTCTGCACCTTACCAAGCTCATCAGCAGCAACCTGCTGTTCTACTTTCTTCTACCACACGACCGCCCCATAGGTGATCCTGGGTCTAATCACTGTGGTGTTTATCCAGTGCATACCCTTGGGGCTCAGGCCCAATTTTTGCCACAAGCTCTCCTGGTACTCACAAGAGTACCTTTTGCCTTGGAGCAAATATTCCTGATATGAGGGGTCCATATCAGTTTCTCATCTAGGGTAACCCCTAGATATTTCACTGTCCCCTTCACAGGTAGTGCTTCATTGAAAAGCTTTAGATTCCAACGTGAATGTTGAATGTGCTTCTTTGTGAATGGTACAACAACAGTCTTCTTAGGACTAACCCCCAGATCCTGTTTTCTGCACCAGTCTTGCACAATGTCCAACGCATCTTGTGCCATATTCTTTACTGTGTCAGCAAATTTGCCAAGTATTACTATGACAAGATCATCTGGGTATCCTTGACAAAAGTACTGCCTAGAGTTTAATTCTCCAATGAGATCATTCACCACTAGATTCCACAATAAAGGGGAAAGAACTCCTCCTTGCGGGCAACCCCTAGTGGTGTTGATTACCATTTTTTCATTCATCATGGTAGCCTCTACCTTTCTCCCACTGAGCATGGCCCTAGTCCATATAGTGGTCCATAGGTTATGCACCTCTGCTGCTCTAACCACAGAATCGAAGGCCGTGTTGCTAAAAGCCCCCTCAATGTCCAGGAAGATACAGAGGGCTATTTCCTGAAAGTGTAGGGCTTTCTCCACCTTCCCAACGAGTTGGTGGAGAGCTGTCTCACATGATTTACCTGGCTGATATGCATGTTGGTTTGAATGTAGAGTAGCCCTACTTAACCTCCTTTCTCCAACATGCAAATTAACCAGCTTTTCCAATGTCTTAAGAATGAAGGAGAACAGGCTGATTGGTCTCATATCCTTGGCCTTGGTATGACCTATTCTCCCTGGTTTAGGAATGAAGACAACCTTCACTGCCCTCCAGGCATTGGGAATGATTTCTGCTGCTAGGCTAACCCTGAATAACCTGCATAGGAATCTAATAAGATTTTCTCCCACTTGTGGCAGGAGAGCTGGAAAGATTCCATCAGGGCCAGGTGACTTGAATGGTTGAAATCACATTAGTGGCAATGTATTTCTTTTAGTATACCAAAAATTTCGGACATATCATCCTGTTCCTCACTTTCAATCATACCTTGTGAATTTTCTTCTGTGTCCAAAATTTTATTCCAGGTTTTTTTCAAATTTTCTTCCTTTACACTATTCCATGCTGCGCTGATCGTGTAGGATGCATCTTTGAAGTCAATATTCTTATGATTTCTTAAGAGACTTTCTTCTCCATCCTCTTCTCTTTCTAACGATGACTTCCGCAACAATTCTTTCCTGTAATATCATTTGAAAGTCTCAATAACACCTTGATCCATGGGCTGTAATAAGGAGGTTACATTAGCTGGAAGAAATATTACTTTATGAACTCATCTTTTTTGTTTAGAATATCATATGATGGATGAGATGGTGCATTGTCAAGGAGAAGTAGTGTTTTCTCCCTCTTCCCATTCTTTAGCTGATGAGCTTTTACAGAGGGTATGAAAATGTCCAGAAACCACTTCATAAAAATCGTAATATACATTCAGGTGCTCTTTTGTAATGTGTGCACACCAGGCAAGGCTGACATATTAACGTGCTTTAAACAACACGGTTTTTTACTTTAATGAATGATGGACATAGGCAGTAGGTGACTTCCAGTAGCATTAGCACAAGCCAAAGCTGTAATATGGTCCTTATTTGTTTTAGGATCAAGTGCTGCTAATTTCTGACGTGAAACAAGAGATTTTCTCGGTAAAGCTTTCCAGTTAAGTCCAGTTTCGTCAGCATTGTAAACGTTTTTGAGAGCATAATCTTCTTCCCTTAATACATCCCTTAGTTTGACTTTGAAAGAATCAGCTGCTGCCCTCATAGAAAGGACAACACATTTATGTTTAAGCATTTTGTATTATCAAGTTCACTTCTTCATCCAGCAGAGAACAGAAGGTGTCTGTTTGCACCATGAGAAGCTCTTCTTGGGGACATGCAAACCTTCAAACTGCGCAGAGCAGCACAATGCAAGTCTAAGCTGGTGCAGCTGTTACTGTGAACAGCTTTGATACTGCCACTACTTCTACTGCCAGTGCCAAGCCGACAGAAGTAAGCTGATTGTTGAAACACAGTGACTGGTGGCTTGGCTGGTCAGCAGCGCCTTATGAAGGCCCCATTAGAAGCAATGTTCCACCAGCGGTGGCCCAGTGTGGCAACTACTGTGGGAAACTTGGTTTGGGAGTGAGGGGGATGATGGACGGTAGGGTGGGAGAGTAACAGGTGCGAGCGAGTACACAGTTCGGTTAAGCGGTTGTTCGGTTGACCGACATACGCCCTATGCTCTACTGTATGTTATATTTGGGAACTCCTTCATTTATTCTTTTATGCTGAATGTCAATCCCATCACTGCGGTTAGTCTCACTGGCTAATAAAGGTTATATAAATTTAATGTATTTGATGCTGGTCATACTTTTTGGCTCCCCATTAGTCTTCTTATGTAAATCTGTCAGCTGCAATATTTCATGATATGTATCCAGATCCTTTTGTGAATTTTTTGGTGTTCTTGTAGATTTTAGGAAAATAAGGTCTAGTAGACCAGGTGTTCTTTGAAATTCCTTGTCACTGATCTGTATTGTGTTGGCAGTTAAACTTATAGGCTATGAGCCTATCACTTTGAGATGCTTGAGAGAGTAGGTAACTGGTTTAAAGGCCTCTTTGAGCCTTTGTTCATGATCCAAATGTCCTTGCTTTAGCAGTCGCAATTTCTGTCGAACCACATTCTGTGCATCAATGACTTTCTGCTTGGTTGACATATTCTTACATACTAAGTTAACTTTAACATAGAGTCGTGTTTATATGTACACCTATTTCTCATTTTCAATAACTGATATCTGCCCATCTAAACTGTTTACGCTCGTCTCGAATCGGCTCATTACTCCTTCAGTCGCACAATACTCACACAACTTCCATTCACATCCTATCACAGCCTCTCAATCTCAACTTGATAATTAAGTACACTTTCAATATCTTGCTTGTATTTTTCAAGTGTATTATCAACTCGCTGGATGTGAATGCGAATGCTGCCATCATGATGAGTGCTCAACATGCGAACGAATTTGTCCATGGTGATATGTACCCTTCTCACTACTATTGCTTATATAGAAACTCTTGGAAGTCTCGTCTGTACCTACCATAGTTCAGATTTCTTGTTTTATCAATCACAAGAAACCCATACTGTGAATGATTCAAACAATCCCCACAAATTTTATGAAATCATTGAAATTCATATCAGTTCCTATGTGGGCCTGGTAAATGTGTTTTAAATTCAAATTGTCTTGTCTGAAGATTATAATGAAATTTGCATTATCTCTCAACAGCTGTTTGGGGATTCTAGAATATGTCTGACTGAGATAAAATACATCAACACCCATATGAAGACCAAAACAGAAATATCTTCAAATTGGGTCCTGGTTTTTTTCTACTGCTACATCGTCAAATATGAAGACCATGTTGGGTTTTACTTGTTCAGGTGGTGGGATGTCACTGCTTTCATTATACATTGTGTATGTTATCCCTTTCACACCATTCAGTATTTTCTGTAATAGTTTATACTTGGGCTGAGGGAGAGTTTTTGAAAATACACAGATATGTTCAAAACGAACTCCATCTACATGCGTTAGCAGTGTCATTAGAACATTTGTCTTGCCACAGTTGGATGGTCCTACAATTATTGCATGTATATTATCAGGAAGGAGGTCTCCATTCTTCTGACTGTGTTTGGTAATGGTGAGTAATGGGTTTAAAAAAAGAAACACAGTTTTGAGATTAAATACCCTTATTCAGAAGTCAGTAGCTCACAGCTCATAGTAAACAAATGGTTGTCTCTTTTTTACACCTGTACATAATTCACTACATAATTGTTTTTTATAAGCAGTAAACTCAGCATGTATATCATTGCTCAATGAATTACGGAAACAGTCTTCTTCCTCGACATTGTCAAGATGAACACTTTACCTGTAGTTACTCCACAATTTGCTTGTACGAGTTTTGAACCCCCGATAGCATAGGACACAGTCTGTCTCTTACAAGGTGCACAGCACTAAATAAAGCGAACAAGTTAATGAGAGTTGGGTGCTGCAGATATACAGCATAACCATCGAGTGACTTAATCATTAGCACAGCACTTTCAAACATAGTGAGGAATGACATTTAAATACCGTAGCATATGATATCAGGAGGGTTTACACATGGATTTGTCATTTGTGCATCAATATAGCCTGGCACACAGCACATTTCATCCCATTCATAAAATTCAAAATGCACTTTGAGACATCTTCAATTTCCAATATCACAAGTCTTCTTTCTCATCTTTTGATGGTAGTATACTGATATTCACACGTTTCGAACCACTGGCTGTTAGTTGATAAGTCGAGGTGAATAGCAGCAAGTGAGGCTTTCAATCTTGGGGCAACACTCGAATGTCGACAGTGGACGGAGCGTTTGCTTGGGTTTGATAAATGCTCGTGGCTGGCTGTGTATTGCAAGAACTTCTGCAGGGAGACGCCAAGTTTTACTGGGATGAGACAAAATAAAGAGCTTTCTGGGCACTTAAGGAGGCTCTAACTTCCACACCAGTTCTAGCCTTGTATGATGAGAATGTGAAAACTAAACTTCACACAGACACCAGTGTTTATGGGATTGGTGCAGTGCTTGTACAAGTTCAGGAAGGTGCTGAAAAGGTGATAGCCTATGCATCAAGAGTACTCTGAAAGTTCCAGATAAACTACTGTACAACTGAGAAAGAATGTCTCGCAGTTATCACCGTATTTATCCGGCAAACCATTAACCCATCATGACAGACCACCATTCTTTGTGTTGGCTGATTAGCTTGAAGGATCCATCAGGTCGACTAGCAAGATGGGCAATAAGACTTCAAGAGTATGATGTCACAGTGGTATTCAAGAATGGGCCCAAATACAAAGATGCTGACTGCCTTTCGAGGAATCCATTAGTGGAATACAACAGCATGAATGAAATTTCAGCCCTCATTGAAAGAGGTGATGTTACAGCAGAACAGAGGGAAGATCCAGCACTATTAAAAACCATAGAGGGCTTGGAGAAAGGAAAACCTACCAATGGAGAGTTTCAGCTTATAAACGGGACATTGTATAAGAGCAATTACGATCCACTGGGCCCCAAATGGCTAATGGTTGTTCCAGCCAGCTATTCTCAAGTATTTCCACAATACTCCAATATCTGGTCAGCTGGGATTTGTGCAGACCCTAGACAGAATCAGACGCAGGTTTTACTGGAAACGTCTCTATCGATCTGTAAAGCACTATGTGAGTCACTGTAAAGAGTGCCAGTGACAGAAGCATGTTCCGCAACTACCTCCAGGGCATCTTGTACCAATTCCACCTGCAGCAGCTCCATTGCACCAAGTTGGAGTCAACCTTTTAGGGAGGTTCCCGGAGTCAATAACCAATGGATAATAGTCTGCACTGATTCCATCACACACTACGCTGTCACCAAACGTATGCCAACCGCAGAAGCTCCAGAGATTGCAAAATTCCTTGCCAAAGACATTATTTTGAAGCATGGAGCACCACGTGGGATGATGTCTGATTGTGGGAAAGTATTCCAGTCAAAACTAGTATCAGAGGTAATGTCATGTTGCGATATCATCCATCCTCAGACAAATGGTCTTACAGAACATTTTAACAAGAAGTTAGCAGGTATGCTATCAATGAACGTCGATGTTGAGCAGAAGAATTGGGATATAATACTACCAGTTGTGACATTTGCTTATCATACCGCAAGACAAGACACCACAGGCTTCAGTCCGTTTTTCCTGCTCTATGGCTGTGAAGTGGCAATGGATATGCTGTTCCCGTTCCAGCTGGATGTCACTCAGGATGACTATGTGAAACAGCTAATCACCAGGGTCGAAGAAGCAAGACAGCTGGCTCATATACGGACACTGGATGCCTAAGAGAAGGACTGTCAGCGGTATAATGACAAGCATCGACCTGTTGTGTACAGCCCAGGAGATCTATTATGGATTTTTACCCCTGTATGGAAAGTTGGACTATCAGAATAGTTATTGAAGCGATACTTTGGTCCATATTGTGTCATACGCTGCCTGTCAGATGTCACATACAAAGTTGAGGATTATGAGTCGTCGTCAAAATGACAAAAATGAAGAGACATTGTTCACATCCAACGCATAAAGCCTTACTACGATCCTGAAGAGCAGATAGGTGAAAATGGCCTCTTGTTAAAGTACTCTAAGGACGGTAATGATACTGATGAAACCATGACAGGAATGTCTGTTGTCAATAATCATGCATAAGGGAAGGATTCTCAGGCCTGACATACAGAGGACCCATGACAAGATCAAGATCCAGGACATTGCAGCTGGCTCCAAAGGGAGCCTAACAGTGGGTCGCTGTTTTCTCAGTAGAGGGAGCAATGCCGCAAGACCCCAAGTTAATTGACTGCAGGCATGACGCAACGGATAGCATTACCGATTGTCGTGCTGAATGTCACCGGTTCAGTCCCGTCCACCGTCAAAAATTTATTTTTTTTATTACAATTTCCAGCATGTTCTACATGTTTCTCATGTCCACTTGCAATTTCTACATCTTTCTTATGTTAACTATTCTTCTAATTTCTGGTACATTCTGTCTGTGTATAAATAGCAGAGCACTCTGTCTGAGAGGCAGTCAGTGATGAGTGTATGTTTCAGTTCACAATAAACCGGCTTGCAGTATAAGTGCTGTGTTAAGTTGACAACCCTGCCTTCGAAGTCAAGCCTGCTTCCATTTCAACGTGACAATATCCAGCTGTGGAACCATTGTAGGAGGTGCTGGTCTGGCTTCAATGTGTCTGTCAGGTGCATCCCTGACATGATGAATCGGGTTTAAATCTGGTAAACAAGCTGGCTACTACATTCATTCAATTCCCTCAACTTCAATGATGTTTTTCACCAGTTAAGCTCTGTGGGGACGAGTGTTTTCATCCACCAGAAGGAACCCATCTCCTTCAAGGTCTAAGGGTCTCATCTCTATACCTCTTGAGTAGTCAAAGCACCATTCTGAATGACATTGAGATCTGTACATCTGACAATACTGACTTCTGCCCTCACCATACATGCACCACCATGAAATTATGATGTTTATTACACATAAACAAGACTGTTCCATGTTCCATATTCTCTCCAGATGCAGGAATGACGATTGTCCAGCTGAACACAAAATCTTGACTCATTTGTGAGCATAACCTGGCACCATTTGTCTAGACTCCAATCATGATATTCCTCCTCCCAGTTTCTGTGGGCTACACAGTGTTATGGTTATAATGGAACACACACCATAGGCTTCTGTGCATAGATGTTACATCCCCAAAGGCATTTTTGGACTGTTTATGTTGATATTGTATGTCCTGTTGCTAACTGGAGGGTCTGTTGCAGCTAAGTTGCTTTCAGCCTCCTGTCTCGATGGGCGTTTAACCAGAGATAACAGTCATATCTTTCTGATGTTACCAGTGGGCAATCTTGGCCTTGCCTTCTTTTAACGGTTCCTGTTGTCTGAAATAGCGTCCAGTTCCTGGAAATTACAGTTTGGGATGATCCAATAGCTGCAGCCAGCTCCTCGTGTGTCTGTCCAGTTTCCAACCTTCCTAAGGCTCTACATGCCATAGCTTCAGGTGAGTCACACTGTTGTTGCATTGCACTACCTGCTCACTACACTATCTGACTTAACTACTTGTGTAATTCGTTTGGTAGAACAAACAAGTTAACACCAACCCCCTCTGTATTACCACTATCTTAGTTGCCATGATGTTGTTGTCTTCACTCCATAGAACCAACAGAAAGATGTTGAACCATTTTAGATGACAATACTTCAAAACCTAGATATCAACTGATCCCCTAATTTTTGACCAGAATATGAAACTAACCCACAAAATCCTTTTTGCTGTTTCTTATTGTAAACCTCATCTCTTTCCACCCATCAGTACCTACATGCTCCATAGGGCAGCACTATATCTATCCCCACCCTCACCCTGCATCATTCCCCTTCCTCCTCTCTCTTCTCTCCCATCCCACTCCAAGTTACTCAGGACACAGCGGCTGGAGATGACAATTGCGGTATGTGACTGTATGCATGGAAGTGTGTCATCTGTACTGTTAAAGGCTGTCATCATAAGCTGTAAGTTGTGTTTGCCTGTCTGTGGCTCAGCAATCACCTATCCAGTGAGTTGTAAGCTACCATTTTTAAAGAATATCCTCAGCTACATTATATTTATTTCACTATAACAATGTGTAACCTAATTTGAAATATCATGTTTGTTATGGGGATGAATTCAGCAACATGAATGTCTGTGCTTTAAACAAAAGTCCATCATTGCTTACACATTATTGCATTTTTATAATTAAAATATGTTTATTATATTGACCAAATTAAAATTTATTGTGTTATAAGAAGTATTTTATTTTATCACATTCAGCTTCTTGCCAATATCAACAAATGCATTGACAGCTTTATCAATTTCATCATTTGTATGTGCTGCAGATATCTGCACTCGGATCCTCGCTTTATCTTTGGGCACCACAGGATAGCTGAAGCCAATCACGTATATCCCTTTTGCTGCAAATATGCACACTGATTAGACATTGTACATAAGTAATACAATTACAGCTTACAAATACAACAAACTTAAGTTTTGCTCTTGAAAAAATAGCTGAAGTGATATCTGGCTATTTACTTCTGACAACTTGTAAATAATGATGCGTGTCTTTCAGAAATGATATTAATGTATGATGAGGTTTCAGTAGTATAAGGTAATGTTCTCTCTCTGGATATTAATTAGTCTGAATCAAATTTTTCATGTGAATTGCCATACATAGTAAAATTTTCTGATAATTTTATAAAGAGAGGGCACAAAATTAATAATTTGTAATTGGCAATGAAATAAAAATAACAAAAATTGAAGGTGATAATATTTAGCAATGGGACATAAAGGTATTTACAAATTTGATACAACTTTTTTGATAACTTCACCTGCTGTGAACCGACCACACACCTTGTCGAGTTGGGGCAGCTTATGCATCAGTGATATAGATAGCTGAACTGAAGGTGAAACCACAGTTTGGTTAACCAATGATTCCTGAAGAGGGCCAACAGTCTTTTCAGTAATCACAGGGGGGCAACAGTCTGATTATTGACTGTTCAGGATATGTAACATAAGTGTCCATGGCCTTGTGCTGGTGCTATGGACAGTTGAATTCCAGGGGAAGACAGCTGTTAGTTTTCTCAAAGGCATGCAGCTCTACTGTACACTTAAATGATGGTGGCATTGTCTTCAGAAAATACATTGCCTGACCAAAAAGAAAAAGTGATGAACCCAGCCAGGCATAGTTGTCAGAAGTGCCTGACACAAAATTATGATGAAAGACCATGTGACATTATTTAATTCATTACACTATGGAATGAAAGAGACAAGGCTGATGTCAGTCACAAGTAGAATGTTGGCACCAGCCCCCTCTGACTGCAATGCATGCCATTATGCTGTTCGGAACGGTGTCAGCCTTTGGAGCTTCTCCTGAAGTAATTTTGTCCACAGTTATTGCCGCTGTCTGTCCAGATTCCACAGGGGACAGACACACTTTTCAATGTCATCCCACATGTGCTCAATAATAGGGAAAACTGGGCAAATTGCTGGCCATAGGATAACCTCAACATGCTGTATGTGGCCACGCATTATCTTGTTGTATCACCAGGGATTGGACATACGCACACAGAATGTTTATGAAATATCATTGTGCCAATAATGATTGCTGAAACATGACTAGAGGTGACCTAAATGGATATCATATGCCACACCATACCATGACGTCAGGGCTTATGCCAGTATGTCTCTCCACAATATTGGCAAGATTTGCCCTCTGCCCTTGACACTGCTAAACCTGAACACAATGGTCAATGGAGGTTATAGAGAAATGGGACTCATCACTGATCATGATGAGTCACCATTCTTCCTCCGTCCATTGCTTCACTCCATATGCCTGTGTTCTGATGCCACTGACAACCGACTCATGGGGAGGTAGGACCCCAAAACAACGGATGTGAATCATCTGTGCAGGAACTCAGAGGATGTTTTAGGGTCTTCATTACATGTTCATGGATCGTAGGTGCCAAAGTCGCAGCACCTGCATTGCTTCGCAGAACATACATTGTTTTTTCTCAGGGTGGTGGTTGTACTTCGACCCAAAACTGCATGATGTGGATGGGTACCCTAATGCAAAATTCCAAAATTGGGCCACTATGACATCTGAATGGCCCACATGCCTTATAATTGCATGATATGACCTGTGTGGCTCATGTCAAATGCAGTCAGCAAGTGCAAGTGTCTGTGAGGCATTGCAGGTGGTTCGTACTGTACATAAACATCATGACAGTTGAGTGGTACAAACTTTGAAATAACACAGTGGTGACATCACAAATGTACTTTGTTGACCATTATACACATTGCAGAGCTGAGAAAATCTGACCATTTACTCATACATCAATGGTATACATGTATACCAAAATGGGGTAATATTAGACAACTCCTTCTAAGAAAATGATTTGGCCAACCAGATAGCTGACATGAATCACATGAAAATTTATATGACATAGTTTAAGGCCAGTTTGTATATGAAATCCTGCACTCACAACACTTTCACTGTATTATGGCTGGCTGTACAGCAGCATGGTTCAATATTCCTGCAAGGAACTTCCAGTAGTTTATTGGCTCCATTCATGCTGAGTCACTGCACTTAGTGGGGCAAAAAATGAAGTCTCTCTCTCTCTCTCTCTCTCTCTCTCTCTCTCTCTCTCTCTCTCTCTCTCAGCATGACATCAAGCCAATAAACCAGTGGAAGTTCCTTGCCTCTATCTCCCCCCCCCCTTCCTATCCCCTCTCTCCTCCCCATTTCTACTACCCTTCTTGTATTTTCTAAGATGAAGTGCCCTTCACTTAAAGCCAAGTGTGCAAGAAGTTGTTAATATACAAAGCACTTTGGATTGCATTTCTTCAAATTTCCTTAGTAGCCTTTCAGTGATAAATATGAGATATATTTGCAAGACGACTATTCAGTCCTCATATAGAAGATTTACGGATAGTACCTCTTTTTTATGTAATGCTTATTTTCCATTTTTTTTTCCAATTTGTGCAAAAATACACATACTTCATAATCATTATGAATAATGAAAATACATACACAACATTTGTTCTGCAAAAATAGTGGCAAGTTTAGCATCACCTAACATGACAGGGCAGATAGGATGGTTTTCCCCAGCAATTGTGAATCCTGCTTTAGTCATTGCAGAACGGAATCTCTCTGTGTTCTTCTGAATACGTTCAGTAAACGAGCTGTCATTGATAAGGAGATCCAGTGCCTGAAACATAAAAAGCCTTTGACTGTTTCTGCTACCATAAAATCTTAATATTATCATGATATTTTTTTCAATTACATGTACAACAAACTGCCACATTCTCATTAACATTTTAACAACACAATGTTGGTTTTACTGTGTTAAAATTATTACTGATAATCACTCTACTTTATTTTATAGTTGTATCTATAGTTACCTACATGCTGCAAGATAATGCAGCACCAATTAAACCATAACAATACTGATATTTGTTTTTAGGACGAAAGACTTGCCACTTAACATTAAATGTAGGAAGAAGAGAAGTTGATAGCGGTATTTGAAATTATTACACTTTTTAATTATGTTTCTGTAGCCAGAAAAACTTCAAATTCTGATATAAAGAAATCTTCTGTCAATGTGTGTTACTTTCAGTATATAGTGTTGTTGAAATGTTTGACCTCCCATAATACATTAACTGGTTTGTCAACAATAAATGACCATGTATGGCATCTGAGGAGCTTCTCAGATAGTCAAGATAGCCCAACCTCTCAAACAGGAGTGAAAATCCAGACGCGGTCACTAGAATGTAACAAAAGAAGGCAATGGCCTGCATTACACCTTTGGCAATCCTTATCTTGAGCCTGTAGCAGATGAAGTCCAGCCAATTGCCGAGGCCCCTCAGCCATGATTGGTAAGTGGCCAATGTAACTGTCATTGCTTCATGACCATGCACAAAGAAGAATGGTCTTTGTTTGGCAGTGTTGCATGTGAAGATTACAAAAGCAACACCTTGTCTGAGTTGCTCTACTCGACATTGACATTCATGGATAGCATCTCAGGCAAGATCTTCAGATGTTCAGTGAGCCCATTAGTTTGAGGATGGTAGGCAGTCATCATGCAATGTGCAATGTTGCACTGACTGCTTATTTCTCCCACAAGTCTCAAATGAAAAATTTTTCCTCCATCTGTAATTATAGATCTTGGTACTCAGTGTTTCAATACAATGTCTTCCATGATGAATTTGGCTTCCTCAGATGCCTCAGCTGCTTTCACATCTTTTATAGTGGCACATCGGGTTAGATAATCAAAACAAATGATAATCCATTTATTGCTACTAGTAGAAGTTGGAAATCTTCCAAGTAGGTCAATCCCAACACAATGGAAAGGTTTGTCTGCTGGCAGAATAAGTATGAGTTATCCTGATGGTTTCTGAGTAACTGCCTTCCTTCTTTGGCACTCTCGATAGTGCGACAAACAGTGGCAAACATTTCTAAATAATCATGGCCAGAAAAACCTCTTGCAGATTCTGCCATAAGTTTTTATAAACTCTAGATGACTGGCCTCAGATGTATGGAATTTCTGTAGAACATCTTAAGTGCATGTGTTTAGGAATCACTGGTAGCCTCCTATCAAAAGGGTCAAAATTTTTCTTGCAAAGTATTCCATTAATTATCTCAAATTCTCCTTTCAAATGCTACGATTAGTTCAAGGCATAATTTGTGATAACTTGTCATCAGTAAGGTCATGGAGTGCAGCAAGACAGTCACTATCCTCATCATTCTCTCGATATTGTCCCCACTGGGTTTCTTGTGAGGAAGTCAGCATCTTGGGGTTTTCTTCCAGTCTTGTACAGTAATATCATACTCTTGATGATGTGGTTTGACACTAATGACCAAGATGTGAATGGAATTTTAAACTCTAATCTTCCCTTCCTTCCTTCTTGAAGAAGTAATGTCCATCTGGCAAGTTATCCTGATAGTTTGTTAATATCTGCAGATCATTATCTGTAAAATATCTGTGACTGGCCTATCATAGAGATACTATCAAAATTTGCAGATGGCCCAAATAACAAGGAAAGTTGAGTAGTAGCTCCTCTCGGCTATTGTAAGTCTCCTGGAGGCATATGCAATTACTTTCTCTTTACATCTAAGCTTTGTACCAAAACAATATTCTCATATGGCTGTTCACATCTGCTTCCAGCCATCCAGATTTAGATTTTCCATTATTTTACTAAATCACTGCAAGCAAATGCCAGGATGGTCTCTTTCAGAAGTCACAACCAGTTTCCTTCTCCTTCCTTAACAAAACATTTCAAGCTTGTGTTCTGTCTCTGTACTTCAGTCATAGAAGGATAAACTAATGTAAACAAACACAATATTGGTTATCTGCCATAACACATGTATGTTGGTGATTCAAACTTGGAAGTAGGTTCCACTTATGTGTTACCTGTCTTAGTACTATGTTACTGTAAATGGAAATTTAAGACCTAATATGAATTAACAATCATCAAAGTTTGTCTTAAGTTATTCTTTACACAAGACAGCTTGGCTTCCATTACACATGAAATGAAAACCACTTAGATTCCAGCTTACATGGAAGAATACATAGTAAAATCAAGGAAATTCAGGAAGGATTTAACAACATTTTCATGAAGGATATTGCTTACTCACCACAGAGACATCCAGTGAGTTGCGGAAAAGCACAAATAACAGAAAAGAACTTGTAATATAGTGAGGATGTATGACTGTGTTGTGTGACTGTGTGATTGCATGAGTGTTCTATTTTCTGAAGAAGGCCATGGCCGATAGCTGAATGTGTTGTATGTGTGTGTCTTTTGTATGTGCCTGTCACAGCTCGTCACCACGTCTTTGCGGTGAGTTGTAAACTGTCCTCACTATATTATTAATTCCAACCTGGACTTTCCATTATTATAGAAAAGAACTTGATAATTTTGGCTGTTAAGGCCTTCATTGGTCAGAGAGAAAAAAGCTATCAAGTTATTTTCTGTTATTTGAGCCTGTCCACAACTCATTGGACGTCTCTGTGGTTTGTAATCAACCTATCCTGTATGAAAAGATTGTAGAATACATAGTAATGTTTATTTTGACACTGAATGGATTTATAATGACCTTAATGTTGAAGTGACTTTAATCTCCTTTTCTTCCTTCTGTAAGAAACCTGGGTATAATAAACCCATACCCAACAACACTTGGTTAAGTTCTCTGAGATGCCAATAATTTGACTTGAGACTTGAAGCAATACACATAACTTGCTGAACAATACAAACATGAGAAGAACCCATATCTCTCGTACTTATTAGATACAGGTGTACCTATTTATATACATTAGCAATAATCAATTTCTATAGTCATTAATGTGTATACTGACAAGTTAATTACCTTAATTGCAGCTCCAACAACAGCTGGTGGCATTGAGTTGGAAAACAGATATGGCCGACTACGCTGTCGTAGGAGATCAATCAACTCCTTAGGGCCAGTTGTGTACCCTCCTGCAGCTCCACCTACTGCCTTTCCCAGAGTAGAAGTGATAATGTCTGCTGCACCCATCATACCATAGAATTCCTCAGTTCCCCTGAAAGGATATTTAATTTCAGTTAATATTGCAAACAACCTTGACAATTATATCATTAAATACATATGAACATCATGTTGCTGAAAGAATGGCTATTAAAATTAAACAGTGCTTAAGATTTGCAATTGCAAAATAGATCAAGATTGTGTCTGTGATATTTTACACGTGATATAACAGAGAAAGGAACCTGTGACCACTGGAGATGCTGGGTTATCCTGAAATCAAAACAGCCAACATTATCTCACAAAAATAAATAAAAATCCACCAGAAGATGGAGGTTTGAAACTCCAAAATGTGCAGTGGAAAAAAATAAAACTGACTGGTGACAGTAAACTTCGTGTTGCAGTTAGTATCAGTAACATTCACAATAAAGCCAAACAAAAAGTTTTCATTTAAAGTAGATCACAATAGCCACAAACATTTGTAAACATGAGTTGTTTGTTTGTTGATTTCCTTTCTTCCTTGCTAAGAAGATAAACTGAACAAATGAAAATTTAAATAATTATTGTAAGATAAATAACTATCATCCATTTTTAACAGTCACAGCAATTTCAAGGCATTTTGCAATGCCAGACCAGGATAGGGAGGTGAGGGCCCACATGCTGCACAGTCAGTGCTGATACTGTAGGATCAGTGCTGTACTTGCAGCACTTCACAGTTAAACATTAAGCCTTTTCTTTTGAGATTGGAGTTCTTCTTACTGATAGCAGATCTTCCTGGAAGATGCTCTCTTGGTTACCAGCTACAGCATGCAGCCTATTAGTCTTCAAGTGTTGGACAATTTCTGCACTACCTCCTGGCATATTGGTATGTAGGCTCCTTATTTTTCTTTGCTCTATACAAATCATTCTAATGTCAGTCATGACTTCAGCTTATTACACCTGAAATTCACAGCCTATTCTGTTGCCCACATTCCTAGCTTGGCCAGTTTGCACAGTTGGTGTCAGAAGTGAGATGCAGTCTGTAACCTTATAGTTTGTTCATTGCTACTAAAAGTCAATGGGAGTAATACATTTGTTCAGAATGGGTGCTGCGTGGTATGGTAATGCACTTATTTCCATAAAATTGGCTTGGTTCAAGAGAGTGCCCAGGATGCAACCAATGTACATGACCTACGGATAAGGGTACCTCACCACCTGAACACCTGCCTGTCAGCTGTTTGCCATAGTAGAGGACTGTGAGTTTGGCTCCAACTTCTGGCACACATCAACCATGTACCATCAGCTGGCTGTCTTCCAATGTGGCTGCCACAGCACATCTTTCTCACAGCTTGACTGTGACTGTTAAACAGTTACTATTCCAAGCCATCTTGATGATTTTAGGACTGGAAAACAGAATAACAAAACTCAAGATATTCTTTTTCAGTTTGCAGTTTTATTTAGTCACGAGATGAGGCTGGTTAAATTCATTTTATTGGAAACCACAACCGACTGATAATTTTTCTTTATTATTAGCGGATTTTTTTTTTTTTTTTTTTTTTTTTTTTTTTTTTTTTTTCCCTTGCTTAATTGAAGTGTAGCATGATGCTGTTTATTCTTTTACTTTATTTTAATGTAAAACCTGGGTAAACTTTTAGAATGTAGGTTCAGGCAAAGAAAGAGCCCAGAGAAAATGTAGCCATGGAACTTCAACTGTGGAGGGAATTAGTAATAGTAATTGTATGTTGAAAGAGAAAAATATGGAACAATTAGATCAGATGCAGAAGGAAATTTCTGCACTCATGTTAGAAAAATCAGCAATAAAGGGCACTTTGGAACAACCAGCTGCAGCAGTATCTAATAAGGATTAGCAAATGCATATCAATTCTCCTTTAGCAGGAGTGTCAAATTCACAAGACCCATTGAGTAATTTCAAACACTTATTTCCAGAAAAGTTCAATAAAAATCTGCACACTTTCCTTTGGAGTACTAGAGACATGTGTATCGTTGAGAGAGTTTCAACTTACAAATAAGTGATGATGCACATCACTTATTTGTAACAGGTTCCTAGTGTAGTCAATGCGAACAACCTGAACACCTAATGCAGATGGGTATTGAGCACTGTGTTGTGTACCATGCCTTGATCTTCTGTTGACTCAATTCGATCTGTTGATGCACCATAGATTAGATAGCTAATCTGACACTGATTGGAGAATTAGATTTAAAAAAAGTCAAGGTATAGATGGATTTATTGTTAGTCCTTTTTAAAAATAGGGAAGCTGTGTAGCAGCCTTGCTATTGAAACTTCCTGGCAGATTAAAATTGAATATTGATGATGCACATCACTTATTTGTAACAGGTTCACTGTGTAGTCAATGCCAGGAGTGCTAGTCTTACAAGTTTCGCAGGAGAGCTTCTGTGAAGTTTGGAAAGTAGGAGGCGAGGTACTGGCAGAATTGAAGTAGTGGGGCATGACAGTGAGTCGTGTCAGGATAGCTCAGTTGTAGAGCATTTGCCTGTGAAAGGCAGAGGTCCCAGGTTCAAGTCCCAGTTCCGGCACACAATTTTCATCTGCTAGGAAGTTTAATATCAGTGCTCACTCCACTGCAGAGTGAATGTTTCATTCTAGCCTTGCTGTTGTCTGACTGAGTTAGAAAATGGAATAATATGCTCTGTAGGATCACAGGAGATTAACTAAAGATAAGTTAGAAAGTGTTTACAATTACAATAGAGGTATTGACATGGGAAAATCCAAATGTAATTTTTCGCTAGGGATTGATTTTGGGTGCTGTGTTGATAGTGAAGTTGACTATGGGTCATATACTGTCAAAATAGCTGCCTAAGAATACCTTTTGCCAATGATAGTAATGCACAGGCATCTCAGAGGGCCAGGAAAGGATCCTCCTTACCACTCTCAAAATGTCTGTACTTCAAGGCATCTAATTATTAAACTGTGTATAGTGGAATGGGACTCTGAGTGAGAGTCAAATTTAAGCCCAGCAGCTCATGAAAAGACAACATTTGTAATACCATCAATATGCTATGAGCATCTGAAATGTCCTTTGGATTTCAGAATTCAACCTCAACATTCCATCAGTTTGCATATCAATTGCTTCACACCTTCCAGGTGTGTACTTAATTACACAACATTATGTGTTTCCCTACAAATGTGAACAGTGATTATGGGCTATACTGTCACATATACAAAATGCAAAACTCGGTCTGAAATTTGACAAATTGCAAACTATCATAATCACAATTTCAGTATTTGGGCCACATAATTCCAATCCATGGTTAACTGATGCAGTAATCAGTTGTACATTCCCTCATAACATGAAACAATTACTGTCCTTTCCTAGCTTAGCCAACTAATGTCCCCATTTCATGCCATAATATGCCACTATTGCCAAACTCTTACAAACTTTTTAAAAAAGGAAGTAATATTTATGTAGTTCCCTGATTTTGAAACAGCAATGCATTCTAACCCAAACACCTGTTTTGGCATACTCCAATTTGAGAAAACTTTCATACTCTCCTGTGACACCAGTGATATTGCAATTGATTGTGTTCTAAGCTAAGTGAAACATCTTCACCGTGAGCCATTTTATGACAGTTCTGACTTTCAGTGCAGTTTGCAACGTTACCTGGGAGGAGACTGAACAGTAAAATATATAATTTTGCATTTGGAAAGTCATGATGCAGAAAATATGTGCTGCATCAATTACAAACTAATTTATTGACATGGTCTCTGTTCTTTATGGACATGTCTGAAAGATCAGACACCATATCAATAATATAAATATGCCCACAATAGGCAGTGACAGTTTCAAACAGACACATTCAAATGCTCTATCCCTTGCGGGAATCCAGTATAGCTGCGAGCAAGAGGAATCAATGGGCAGGGGGCTAGAAGTTCAGAATTTGGGTTGGAAGGGAAGCGCGTGTGGATAGCCTAATTGATTAAGGCGACCATGGCCCGAAGCGGAAAATCCGGGCTCGAATCCCAGTACAGCACAAATTTTCAACATTGTTGTTGAATTTATTTCAACCCCCGGAAATGGTTGAAATGTTTCAGTATTTCGATTTCATGATTTATTTAACTTTATGTAACAATGAAAAATCCATGTTGGAATGTCTGTAACAGAAGACAAATAAAATAGCAACTCACCATAAACATCATCTCTGAACCACAGACAGGCAGTAAAATAGACAATTACATTCATAAAACTTAAATTTTCAGCCATGGTCTCCATCAGAAAAAAGATACACATACATTCACATAATCGCTCAGGTATAACTCACTCAGGCATAACTCAAGCACACATAACCATCATCACTGGCCACTCCAGCACAAGTATCTTGACTATGTTTATCTTTTACATATGATTCCACAATTATCCTACACTTTTATAATATTTGAACCTTATATCCCTACGTTAACTCCTGTGTGCCCCCTCATGCATGAAAGAATGAGTGACAGATTTATAAAGTGACTGGTAGAATAGTGCATTCGTCTGCCATGGCAACAATTTTACCAAAGTTGGGTAATTTAAGCAAGGCAAAGAGGTCTCCACCCTTAGCTTTTGTCAGTTGCAGGTTGTTAAGTTGGTGTCAGAAGAGACTCATCACTTCCATTAGCCATGCTCATTACAGGCAATCAGACAGCACTTGTCTGCTGACCACTGGTAAGATAACACTGTTTCACATGCATGATCTGGTTCACTTATATATGGCTTGAAACTGTGTAAGGCTTTAGGCTAATTGAAGTTTTTTAACCTTTCATTTCCAAGCTCTAATGTTGAAATCACAATCCATAATTTACCAGGAAATTGTGTGAATTAGCTATTTTGCTGTGTTTAGCAACAAAACTTCTTTGTTCCCCTAGTACTTGTGATGAGCAAGAGTAGCCCACCACAAGTGGTTAGCTAAGGTTAGAGCAATTCATTCATAGTGTAAATGTGCTTATGATTGTGATTTAGTGTGCAAGTTTTCTAAATCTATTAGAGATTTCCTTTGGGGCCCTATTTGTGTGCTTTATATACTGTACCCATGTGTTCATGATTCCATTTGATAACTGAGCCATTGGCTCAATGATTTTTTCATTTCATTCAAAAATATTTAGCCCTTAGGAGTATTTTGTTTCCAATGGCATTGATGGTTCTATTTAGTTGTGAATGTTGTGGTACTTTAGAATCTCAATTGGTTCCCAAGGATCATATGTTCCTTTGATTTCATTATTTATGATTACAACTTGTTGCTATCCCTGGTTTGAACTCATTATTAATGACTTGCATGTCTATTTTAGGGTTTTGGATTTTATTCTTCCATCCTTTTCCACCCAAATTTTATTTTTGATTAAATGATACTGTAAACTAGCAGTTTCATGATAGTCTGCTTACATATTTGTTTCTGTGCACTACAATAAATAAATACCATAATTGTTAGATTTAAAAGTCACCCTTTATGTACCTCATAATTTAACACCTTTTCACTTAAGTATTAGATATTTCATTCCTTAATATTTCCACCACACACTTCAGTCAGTGGTCTTGTATAAAAGATTAATAGTGAAACACAATGCTAACTTTCCTGTTAAAGGCACATCAATATTATATCAAGTCTTATCCTTGCTGTTCATTTCTTTCATGTTAGTAAAGAAACTGTGTAGATATACTAACGGTGATTTGGAGCCTATTGCTACAAAGAACTTTATGTGAATATTTTAGCGTGCTGCAGTAGGCTGCTTTGGCCAGCAATGGAGTAAGTGTGGACAGGCTTGTGAACTTTGGCCATACCTTACACATGTTATAGGCCAACTAGCTACCTATAAGTCTGCTAATATGTTTTTCACAAGTACATGGGGAACTCAAACAGACAATTGGACATACATCTAAGCAAATAAATCAAGTTGAGCTAAACTATATCATGACACAGAGCTGTTAGATCTAGTATATGGAGTGAAAAAAGTGTTTTTTATGTGAAAGAAAGGTTACTGTTATGATTGTTCCTGCTGCTTTAATCTGATTGACCAAGTAGCAAACTGACTAGGTAGGTCCTTTAAGTTGTACAACCATAATTAATTCTTAATTCATAGGCCAGTTGCCCTTGAAGCCATACGTTTATTCTCGATTTCATCCTAAAACCAATTATCTAATTATAGTTCCTCTGCCCAAAATCCTTCCCAATGCTCCTAAAATAGTGTTTGTTTAGTCACCCAATCTCCACAAAATCAGAGTCCATCCCTATGCTACTCCCAACCCCCTCCTCCCCCTCCCCAAATATCACAGTGACCATATCCCTGTTGAAGACCCCATTGAAAGACCTGCCAACCCAGCACTATCTGTTCTAGTCCTGTCACAGAATTATCATAACCCATCAAAGGCTGGGTCACCTGTGACAGCAGCTACATGATTTACGAATTCTCTTGCGACCACTGCACAGCTTTTTATATTGATATGGTTGCTAACCAGCTATCCAAAAGAATAAATGTCCACTGCCAAAATGTGGCCCTAAAGCTAGGTGGACTAAGGGCACAACATGCAGCTGAGCACAACATGCTTGATTTCACTGGCTGCTTCTTAAACCATGCCATCTGAATTTTCCAGCTACTACCAGCTTTTATGAACTGCACAATTGGGCACTATCCTTACAGTTACTTTCTCTGGCCGCAAAATGATCCAGGCTGCAATCTACAATAACCTATTGTCCTCACACCCACCAGATCTCACCCCCTCAATTTCGTACCTTTCTCAGTTATTGTCTCACTCCTCTCCATCTGCACAATTCCCCCCCCCCCCTCTCCCCTTGTCCCCCTTTTGCCCTCCTCCATCTCCACCCACTGTGGCCCTAAGCATACATGCTTCATCAGGCAGTGCAACTTCAAAGTGATGATTTCTAAGTGTCATTATGTATTCAAGTCTTGGGAGTATGGTATCAAGGTGAGGACTCAGTTTGGTATAACATAACATACTGTTGTGAATCACAGTACACTGTCTGCTGGATTGAATTACACTGATGATTCAATGCACACTCCTTCTTACAGGGCACATGCACTGGCTATTTAACTATGCTTCAGCCTATCAGATTAGAGACACATCATAGTGTTTGTAATGTGCGGCTTCTAGCAGGAATCTGTGAACTGGTACTATCAACTGTCTGTGTTCCCTTGTTCATATTAAGAGTGGTGTAGTTGTTTGGTGTCATCACAATTCATGACACTACATTATCCTACACAACCTCCCAATTCATGTCTCTCACCCACATTGATTGCTGCTATTTTGACCTCCTATGCTTCTCTCCTGTTTGCTCACTCTCCCCTCCCTGCCTCCTGCCTTCCAAAGATGTCTTTCACATCCTACACCCACCTAGTAACTGCACACTCCATCAACCTGTACCTTTGTGCAAAATCCTTCCCCTTCCACCTCTCCCCATTCCAGATTGCAGCCACAGTTCATGCAACAATTGAGACAAGGTGGCTGGAGAGGGCTGACATGTGTGCATATCGTACCTATATATTTCTAAGAATGTGTGTGCTTCTTTTCTGTTGAAGGCTATTGCCAAAAGCTAAGTTGTGTGACAGTGATTGTATTTTCTCATGATTGTATGTGGTTCAGCTATTGTCTTTGCAGTGAGTTGCAATCTATTGAATTAATATTTAGACAAAAACTCAGCATCATGTTACTACAAGACAATACAGTTTAAAATGCATGTAATATACTATACCTTCCTGTTTTCCCAAAGAATCCTGTTGCATGACATTCATCCATAAATGTAAGAGCCCCATATTTTTGTGCCAGCTTGCATATTTCTGGCAAAGGAGCAACATTGCCATCCATAGAAAATACACCATCAGTAGCGATCACTTTAATTCTGGCATCACTGAGTTTCTTGAGCTGTTCTTCCAAATCTGCCATAAAGAAATACTTTCAGACTGTAAGGTGTATCTATGATATTTATCAGTTTAAAGCCATTGGTTTGTCCCAATTACATCCTTCCTAAAACCAATACAATTAACAGTAGTGCATAAATAATATTCTTCTTTAGATATTCCTAAATCCATTTATGGTTAACTAACATTTTCATGATTTTTGAATATTCATCCTTTTTTTTTTTTTTTTTTTTTTTTTTTTTTTTTTTTTTTTTTTTTTTTTTTTTTTTTTTTTGCTTTACAGTGATTTTATTAATTTGTTATTTATGATAACATTTGTTTCAGCAGTGCTCCTTTTTCAAATAATACCATATAACCCTCTCCACCCAAATCTACACGATTGTGTGAGTTCTGATTTTACCTTTTCCTCCAACCTCAGGCTTCTGATATGATTCCAACCTAATGCAATGATCGTGTTGACGAAGAGAAGAGCCTGAACTATCATTGCATGTTGGTTGGAAACATACCATAAAATTGACATTGGGGTAAGAAAGTAAATCCAAACCCACACGATCGTGAGGTACGGGTGGAAAGGGATATACATACATACATATTTTTACTAGACCATGGGGGAATAATGATAAAATAAAATAAATACTTTAATACTGTGTACAGTGTCACCATGGTATAGGGTATATAATACCTACATAGTTTTAGCATTAGTGATTAATTTGTCACAATCACTGTGGTTAGATGGTGCTCAGGAGGCCTGTCCATGCACCTTCTGGTTTGAGTCTCCATGTGCTAACTGTGCTGAATTTAGAGATGAACTGTATTCCAAAATCTATTCTAGAGTACAACTATGCTCTGTCAGTGAGTGCATACCCATGCTGAACAGCTTTGACCACCTGAACAGGGTGACATTGCAGGCTAGCTGGAAGTTGGATAGATGTATCAACAGAATGCTACACATGTTGGGCACAGTTTATTGATGGTATATCAGTGATTTCAATAGTGAGCTGTCCAAAATTTCGATATCGTTGGCCAGGGATTGGACATCTACATAGTGTAGATGCACATCAAGATTGACACATTGTGTAGGCAGGAGTAGTTGACTGAACATCCAGGAATGAAATCTCTGTACATGATGCATCTGTTGTGTTATAAGGAATAACTGCGAACAGTGTTTTTGCAGCTGGTCTAAGAACACCAGTTAAGGTGGCCAGCCTACCACTGATACCATAACACTGCCAATCATGGCTACTCTGGTGCCATGATAGAGTTGACTAGAGGATGTATTGGTGCTCTTTTGTCTTCACTAATGAGAAAAAGGTTTTGTACAATACACCAGCTAACTTTAGGCGACAATGGCTTGTTGTTCAATGACTCTAATGACAGTAATGTTACTGATGAAGCCAGGACAGGACCATCTGTCTTCGATAATCGTGCAGAAGGGAAGGATTCTCCAGAACTGCCATACAGAGGACCCATGACTAGGTCAAGATCCAGGACATTGCAGCTGGCTCCACAGGAAACATAACAGCTGGTCGCTGTTTTTCCAGGAGAGGGAGCAATGCTGAGAGACACCACGTACACCGACTGCCTGCGTGGCGCAGGGGATAGCGTCACCGACTGCGGTGCTGAAGGTCACTGGTTCAATCCCCCCCAATCGGCAACAATTTATTTCTTTGTAATTAACAATTCCAGAAGTTTCTACACCTTTCTTATGTTCACTTGTAACTTCTACTTGTTTCTTATGTTAACTGTTCTTTTAATTTCTGGTACATTCTGTCTGTGTATAAATAGCAGAGCACTCTGCTCGAGAGGTATGTTAAGTTCGTAATAAACCTGCTTTCAGTATAAGTGCTGTGTTCAGTTGCCTTCAAAGTCAAGCCTGATTCCCTTCCAATGTCACTGGAAGACAGTGTTATCAATCTTGAAAATGAAGTTAAATTTTTAGGGATCTCCATAAATGATAGTCTATTGTGGAAAATCATATTAATTTAACAAGCTACACTAAACTTAGTAAAGTATTTTTATGATTAGGTCAATAAGGAATATCAATAACCTAAGTACACTAATAACAGTGTATCATGCTTGTTTTCCACTCAGTACTTTGTTATGATATAATGTTTTGGGGCCACAGCCCTGAGGCAGTAAAACAACTTAAACTATAAATATGGATAGTGAGAATAATTATGTTTAAAAAGCAAAGGGATAAATGCAAACTGTTATTCAGGAAACTAAATATCTTGCCCCTACCATGTCAGTATATATTGGAAATACAATGATCCCCCCCCCCCCAAAAAAAAAAACCTACCATACTACTGTTCCTGTCCACTATTGAAATTAGATTAAGTATAATGCTCCACCTCTGTAATTAACTTTAGAAATATGTTGTATAGTACTGATATTACTTGCTCCACCTCTGTAATTAACTTTAATTATCTGAAGAAATAAGTTGTATAGTACTGATATTACTTGCATTATAATTTACACAATTGCACTGTAAGCTATGCCACTGCATTGACTTATCCCATATCATGTGTACAATCCATTGTACTAATCTGATTTACAATACAAATAAATAAATAAAACCCGTTTACCTTGACTCTTACTTTCAGTCCCTAGTACCTCTAGATAAATGTTTGTAAGCACTTTTTTAATATTTTCAGATTCTACTTCAACATTGTCATCTTCTGGGATCACTTTTACCTCATTTTCTACTCTACGCTGAAATAAATCCTTGATGCTGAAATGCCCACCTAGGGAAGGGGAGGGTCTCTAAAGGGGAGGTGAAGCCAACCCTCCTAGGGGAGTAAACCCTGATATCAAATCCTGGCCTTCCGAGTTGGGGGTTGCATCATTGGGTCAGCAACCCATTATAGATAAAAAGCTCAAGAATCTGAAGTGGAGCCTCACAAATGCGGTAGAGAAAATCTTTGTAACAGTTTTTGGCAGGGAAGAGGACATTGAGAGTTGGTACATGGAACATTCAAAGCCTGACAAATAAACACACCTAAATAGAGAATGAAGCACCTCTGTTGTTCATATTAGTTATGGATCATAGGTTGAAAACAATAGACTGGCAGGGTAAGATTAAAATAGTGAAAATAAGCAGTCTCGCATATGTGGATGACTTAGTGCTGATGGCAGATTCCAGAATGCTGGAAATAAGTGAATAAAATTTAACGTTTATTTTTAAATGTACACTGGGTACATTTTAGAATAGAGAGCTATCAAATATTTGCAACTCTAAATTCAAGGGTTTCACAAGTGAGATGGGCACAATTAAGCATTAAAGCTAATTATTATTATTATTATTATTTTAACTTATGTAGGATTTGTGCCTTGTATTTTTGCATAATATGTATAATTAACTGTTTGTTAAGTATAAATGAACAATTATTCAGTATGCTGTTCTCGGAGAGCAAGTATTTTCACATGTCTTAAATATCCTCAGAAGTAATGAGAGAAGCTCTTATAAGAGTCTACAAACTTTACTTGTTGCTATCTGTTTAATTACATATAAAGCACTTGAGTACCTGCCATATCTCTGTGTTTGTATCTGAACTTTTGTGCCTTACAGAGACGTATCCCATCAATGATGGAAGCATGGTTAAGTTCATCAGAAAGAACTGCATCTTTTGGTGTAAGCACTGCCTCAAAAAAGCCACCATTTGCATCAAAACAACTGGGATACAATATTGTGTCTTCTTTACAATGAAATTCTGCAATTTTCTTTTCTAATTCCTGCAAGTTTTGAAAACTTTTTTAGTATGTAACACACGTCAGATATCACATCTTGGATATTAATTTACCAACAAACAAACACAACTCTCTACTCTTGATTAAATATATTAGACTATAATGATGATGATGGTGATGATGATGACAATGATAACAACATGCTGATTATATCAATGACAATTATGATTTAAATTTCATACCTTATGTATACTTTGTGTTCCACAAATGAAACGAACTGAACTAAGTCCAGCACCATATTTTTCTAGAGCTGTTTTTGCTGCATTGACGACTTCTGGATGGCTCTGAAGGAAAACAAATTACATTATTTGTATTAAATAAGCTGCACCTGTTGTCATACAATGAAATCATAATGTTCATTACTTTTTGGTACAACTTGGGTAACTATGAATCATTCTAACTTAAAAGCATTTTGTTTGCTTTGAACCTTTGCGACAAATAACTAAATGATGTAATATTCTACAGGAATAAGTAAGGAATAAAACATAAAATAAATTAAATAATGTAGAGATCTTACATCTGAAATAAGAAAATCAGAGATTGAGTGGTATAAAATCCCAAACAATTTGTATGTAACTGCACTATACTTACTGATAAACCAAGGTAATTATTGGCACAGAAATTTAGTATCTTAGTGTTCTGACCAGCAACATTGATCAAAGTGCTTTGACTTGATGTGATAACCCGTTCCTCTTTCCATGTACCAGCTGCTTTTATGTTATTTATTTCCTCACTCAAAATCCTTTTAAGTTGTTCAGTTGCATTTGAATGTGCACTCCGATACAGTGCTACAACCTTGAACTGTTGCAGAAAACGGGATGCTGCAGTGGACATGGAAAAATGACAAATACTGACATTAGTGTTTTTGTTATGAGTGCCTAATTTACAAATACATGCACTCTCTTAAAATGATGGACTTTGAAAGAAACTCAATGACATTAATTAAATTAATATTGTATTCCACATGACATAGTTTTTTCTACACAATTTGTTGTTGATCTGCATTTATCTTCTTGAATATGTTATGATCCATATCCTAGCATCCATAAAGAAATTCTCCGATTCTACTACTTCACTTAAACCATACTCCCTAAGTTTTGATCATTTTTCTTTCCTTAGGATCTTCGATCAGTATTTTAATGTCATATTTATTTAATTTTGTACTTACTTCTTTAAGAATGGAAGTGGATTATTTTTATTGTTACCAACAACATTTTGTTTTGTTATACAGCTTCTTAGTACTCAATCTGTTATTGATACATGTTAGTCAAAATAAGACAGTCTGAGAAAATATTTACAATAAACATGATACAGGATTGGTCCTGGTTATGGTTTTAACTCACTGTGGAGTCATTTGTGCTATTTTCTATTAAGTTCTGCATCACAGATTTTGCTACAAGTTTCTGAAAAACAATTCCATTATTAAAATCTTGTACAAACAATTCCCCATACAGTTTCCATGAATTGTGTTTTGCCTTACGATCAATAATGATCTTATGGTGCTTTATCATTAGCATATTTTGTGCTAAATATAGTTAATCTCCAAATACTTCTGCTTCTCCCATTCACTATGATATAATGACACAGGAAAGTTATTGTGACAGAACGTTGCAAATATGAATGTATGCAGACATGTGGCAGCCACTACAGCAGGGAAGTTAAAGACATTATAGCCTACTGTAGTCTGCAACAGATTAATGATGTAAGGTCACTGAAAAGAACAGGTGTGAAATAAATATAGTGGCTTCCCATTTGTCCAGTCAGTGTAAGGGTAGGAGATGACTTGAGCTGCACTGCAACAGACAGGCACATGTGGACTATGAGATGAAGATAAGGTGTAACAGAGACCAAGTCTATGAGGATTTCTGGATTAAAGACTATGATGTAAAGGCAATGCTCTTTTGTGTCATAAGCGTATCACTGCCCCAAATCATGTAACACATGGAAGGTAAAATTCACACTAAGCAAAGGCTGAAAATGTAGTAGAAACTAAATGTTGTGAATGGAAATAACATGAGCTCAAATTAGTGCTGATTAATGAAGCCAAAACAATCTTGAGCAAGTATATGCAATGACACAATAAGTTCAGGGCCAGAAAGGAAGAGGGAAATTGAATTGGAGAATTAGCAATTGAAGGCTTTAGTCAGAGGTGCCCACGAGGGGGGGGGGGGGGGGGGAGGGAGGGTTATAAAACAATTTAGAAAACGTGAAGTAAAGGATATTTAATTTCAATATTAAATGGCAAACAGAACGTGATATCTCGGGTGTGTATGTGGGGGGATGGGGGGGGGGGACGGGGGAATTGGTCACAGTTTTTGGGGAGGGGGCGGCACCTCTGGCTTTAGTAATGTAACACAGGCTGCTGATCTTGTTTGGCTGAGGAGATTTATTTGTTGCTGAGGACTAACAGTTATCCCCATGTGTCACATTTGCCAGATTAGTAGTGGAGCTGCATTCCTCGATACAACATGATAGAGAATTTAGATACTTGGACCAACAGCATCCTGACAATTAGAGGCTTCCATAGGCCCTAATTCAGTATTGTCGTGTTGAAATGGGAGCAGGCTTGACTTAGAAGGCAACTGAACACAGCACTTATACTGAAAGCTGGTTTATTACGAACTCAAGATACACGCAAAACTGACTGCCTCTCAGGCAGAGTGCTTTGCTATTTATACACAGACAGAATTTACCAGAAATTAGAAGAACAGTTGACGTAAGAAACAAGTAGAATTTACAAGTGAACATAAGAAAGATGTAGAACCTTCTGGAATTGTTAATTAGAAAGAAAGAAATTTTTGCCAGTGGGCAGGATTGAACCGGCAAACTTCAGCACAGGAGCCCGTGACGATATCCCCTGTGCCACGCCGGCATTCGGCGTTCGTGGTCTCTTGTGGCATTGCTCCCTCTCCTGGAGATACAGTGACCCGCTGTTATGATCCCTGTGGAGCCAGCTGCAATGTCCTGGATCTTGACCATGTCATGGGTCCTCTGTATGACAGTTCAAGAGAATCCTTCCCTTATCCACGATTATCGACGACAGACATTCCTGTCGTGGCTTCATCAGGAGCATTTCTATCCTTAGAGTGCTTGAACAAGAAGCCATTGTGCTCTACCTGCTCTTCAGGATCGTAGTACGGCTTCATGTGCAGGACGTGAACAATGTCTCTTCATTTTTGACGTTTCGACGACAGCTCATAATTCTCAACTTCATATGTGACATCTGACAGGCAGGCGTAGGACACGATAAGGACCAAAGTATTGATTCAATAACTTTTCTGACAGTCCAACCTTACGTACAGGGGTAAAAATCCATACCAGATCTCCTGGGTTGTACACAACAGGTCGGTGCTTGTCGTTATACCGCTGACGGTCCTTCTCCTGGGCATCCAGTGTCCGTATGCGAGCCAGCTGTCTTGCTTCTTCGACCCTGGTGATGAGCTGTTTAACATAGTCATCCTGAGTGTCATCCGGTTGGAATGGGAACAGCGTATCCATTGTCATCTCAGCTTCACGGCCATGGAGCAGGAAAAACGGAGTGAAGCTTGTGGTGTCTTGTCTTGCGGTATTGTAAGCAAATGTCACGACTGGCAGAATTGTATCCCAATCCTTCAGCTCAACTTCGACGTACATCGACAGCATGCAGCTAACGTCTTGTTAAAACGTTCCGTAAGACCATTTGTCTGAGGATGGTATGCAGTTGTCATTCTGTGGACAATGTCACACCGTGACATTACCTCTGATACTAGTTTTGACTGGAACACTTTTCCACAATCAGATATCATGACACGTGGTGCTCCATGCTTCAAAATAATGTCTTCTACAAGGAATTTTGTGATCTCTGGAGCTTCTGCAGTCAGCACAGGTTTGGTGACAGCGCAGCGTGTGAGGTAGTCAGTGCAGACTATTATACAACAGTTACTGGTTGTCGACTTCGGGAACCTCCCTAAAAGATCGATCCCAACTCGGTGGAATGGAGCTGCTGCCGGCGGATTCGGTACGAGATGTCCTGAAGGTAATTGTGGCACATGCTTCTGCCACTGGCACTCTTTACAGTGACTCACATAGTGATTTAAGATCGGTAGAGACCTTTCCAGTAACACCTGCATTAGATTCTGTCTAGGGTATTCACAAATCCCAGATGACCAGATATTGCAGCATCGTGGAAATATTTGAGAATAGCTGGCTGGAGATGAGCTGGAACAACCAGTAGCCATTTGGGGCCCAGTGGATTGTAGTTGGTCTTATACAATGTTCCGTTTATAAGTTGGAACTCTCCATTGGTTGGTTCTCCTTTCTCCAAGGCCTCTATCATTTTTAATAGCGCTGGATCTTTCCTCTGTTCAGCTGTAACGTCATCTAATTCAGTGAGGGCTGAAATTTCATTAATGTTGTTGTGTTCCACTAATGGATTCCTTGAAGGCAGTCGGCATCCTTGTGTTTGCACCCATTCTTGAATACCACTGTGACATCGTACTCGTGGAGTCTTAGTGCCCATCTTGCTAGTCGACCTGATGGATCCTTCAAGCTAGTCAGCCAACACAAAGAATGGTGGTCTGTCACAACGGTGAATAGTTTGCTGAATAAATACGGCCAGAACTTGTTGATAGCCCAGATAACTGCGAGACATTCTTTTTCAGTTGTAGAGTAGTTTATCTCGGACTTTGAGAGTACTCTTGATGCATAGGCTATCACTTTTTCAGCACCCTGAACTTGTACAAGCACTGCACCAATCCCACAACCACTGACATCTGTGTGAAGTTCCATTTCTGCATTCTCGTTGTACAAGGCTAGCACTGGTGTGGAAGTTAGAGCCTCCTTAAGTGCCCATAAAGCTCTTTCTTTTGTCTCATCCCAGTAAAATTTGGCGTCTCCCTGCAGAAGTTCTTGTAATGGACGTGCCTTGTTACAAAATCCCTTTATGAAACGTCGGTAGTATGAGCACAGCCCAAGAAAACTTCTCACGTCACGATTGTGCTGAGGAGTTGGAAATTCTGTGACTGCCCTTACTTTATCTGGATCAGGACGGACACCATCTCCATTGACTAGGTGCCCTAGGACTTTTATCTCTTTGGCGACAAAGAGGCACTTCTTTGGATTGAGGCTGAGACCTGCAGTCTGAACACACTTCAACACAGTTGACTCACAACTCAGATGTTCTTCAAATGTTTTCAGGAAGACAACTATGTCATCTTAATAGCAGAGACACGTCGTCCACTTAAGGTGTTGAAGCAAGTTGTCCATCATGTGCTCGAATGTGGCTGGAGCTTTACATAATCCAAATGGCATTACTTTAAATTCATAGAGGCCATCAGATGTAATAAAAGCCATCTTCTCCCTGTCAGCTTCGTCAACCTCGATTTGCCAGTAACCTGTCTGCATGTCCTTTGTTGAGAAGTATGTAGCTCTTTTCAAGCAGTCAAAAGTGTCGTCAATGCGTGGCAATGGGTAGACATCTTTTTTTGTGATTCTGTTCAGCCGCCAATAGTCGACACAGAATCGCCATGTGCCATCCTTCTTCTTTACAAGGACTACCGGAGACGACTAAGGACTCTCCGAAGGTTGAATAATGTCATCTCGCAACATCTTCTCCACTTCCTCCTGAATTATCCATCTTTCAGCTGGCGACACACTATACGGTGCTTTATCGTGGACCATTTTGTCTGACTTTTCCCCTGCTAAGGTGTGAATGCACCCGAAAATTGGCGTAGTATACCTAACACCTGCTGGTGCAGGCCCTATTGGCAGTTCCACGTTTGTTTCCTCCAACGTGTTGTCTGTACTAACAGCAGGGCATGGGTCTTCATTGATAACGTTGAGCGCACCATACTGGATTGATTCAGCTGTCCCAATACACATTCCCTTGGGGATAAGTTGCGACTGCTCGTGACAATTTGTGATCCAAATCTCTCCTTGATCACCGGTAATGCTTATGATAGCCGCTGGTATGTAAATTTCTTTTGTGAGACTGATAAACTTTTTACTATCAACAAGAACTTCACAGTTTAACCAGTCATCTGTGTTTCTGACTGCAACTCTTCTCATTGTCAACGGCGGTATCGTCACATTGTCAACGACGAATAACTTCCTAGATAATTCTGTATTACGTGTATCCGGTGGAACAACTTCTTCAATTTGCAGCTCAGATCTTCCACAGTCAATGATATCTTGGGATGCCTGAAGGAAGTCCCATCCGAGGATGACATTGTGACTACATTCTGTTAACACAACAAATTCAAACGGCTGTGTCCTTTTGTTGATGGTTATTCTTGCGACACAAGTTCCTGCTGGATGGACGTACTTTCCATTCCTGAATCAACAAGTGCCCGGACAGGTTGGCCGTCGATTATGACGTCGATGAGATTTCTCAACATCTTAGCGACTGTCGTCCATGGAGGATTTTCATCTGCGGCGGCCTCACCTCCTTAGATGGTCGCCTCGCTTAATTTTCCTGGGCACGGCAGCTAGGGGAGCGGCTGGTACCTCTGTACAGTGACGGTGAACTTCTGCGGCACGTTGGGGAGCGACCTCGTCTAGGGTACGGCGATGGGCTTCTTCCCATAGGTCGACTGAACTCATCAGCAGGTGACTGCCTGGGATAGAACTGCTCTGACAGCTGACGTCTTGCAGCAAAATAATCATCCAATACTCGCCTCCTCTCTCTGCAGCAGCATACTACATGTCCAGGGCACCCACAGTGGAAACACAGTGGTGTGTTGTCTTCTGTCCTCCAGACGTCTGTTCTTCTGCGTGGTGTCATAGTTACCGGAGGAGTTGGCTGTGGTCGCATCGGCCGGTTCATGGGCTGCCATTTGGCGGCTGCAGCATAAGTCATAGCAGGGCGACACCATTCTTCACGTCAAGTGCTCGAACTGCTGGGCTGTTCCGTCCAGGTAGAAATAAACGTTGTCCAAGCACATTGTATGATCCCACCTGTTGTACTTGGTGACTCGGTAGAATCCTTTTAGCCATTTATTAGGTTCCTGTCCAGCATCTCCAGAGAACACCGACGGGTGTCTGATGTGCAGCTGGCCTACCATTGATTTCGTGTCCATGGTTCTTTTGATGATATGGACTTTCGGAAGGATGTACTCGGTATATCCCTTGTATTCCTGTTATAGTCCAAGTGACTGTGTCTGCATTGCCTAATCGGAACCACGGTGATGCAGCTGTTGCACAGGTTACCCGGCGCCTCCACCAAACAATGTCACGTTGAAATGGGAGCAGGCTTGACTTCAAAGGCAACTGAACACAGCACTTAAACTGAAAGCTGGTTTATTACGAACTCAACATACACGCAGCACTGACTGCCTCTCAGGCAGAGTGCTCTGCTATTTATACACAGACAGAATTTACCAGAAATTAGAAGAACAGTTGACGTAAGAAACAAGTAGAATTTACCAGTGAACATAAGAAATATATAGAACCTTCTGGAATTGTTAATTACAAAGAAATAAATTTTTGCCGGTGGGCGGGATTGAACCAGCAACCTTCAGCACCGCAGTCCGTGACGCTATCCCCTGCGCCACGCCAGCAGTCGGTGTTCATGGTCTCTCGTGGCAATATGATCATGCATGATTAATTCTTTTTGAGATTATTATCTTTTAAATCTCCTCTCATGATGCTTCAGTGTTAGAGATGCCTGTTGCCCTGATTCACCTAAAATTTTACAGTCGAGCTTCACTGCTAACCAAACTAAAAGTTCCCCACCTTCATCTCAAGCTGTAAAGTGTAACTCATACAATTTATCATACTTCTCATGCTTTTGGAAGACAGTTCCTAAAGATCCCAACAGAGAACAGCTTGTACCAGATAGTATGACCTGTCCAACACTGAGGCCAACTAAGTGTGTAACAGGACTCACAAAATATACATAAATCCTCCTATCACTAAAATTACTTTGGTTATTTGTATTCTTTCATTTATAATCAATTAAACTGTGTAATTTATTAAAAAAAATCTACAGTAGTGCTTGTCTCATAGTGGACCTAATATAATTCTTAATTCATTTTAGTTTTGAATAGTTTCTCTCGCTAACAAATTACCAAAATTGAAGAAAAATGGTATTGTCAAAAAGGGTTGGAAACAAATTTGGATAAGTCACATTCAGTGTCAAATGTATGCCAGCAATGTTGAAGATGCCCAGACAAAAGAGTTTTCTTTTGAAACTAGGTGTGGAATTTCTGCAAAGATACCATCTTCAGAAATCTCATCATAATTGTCATCTAAACTTTTTACAGTTGTGAGAAATTACTGGGCTGTAAAATAACAAAACGATCTGCTAATCCAACAATTGAAAGTTCAGGTTGAAATTCAACAATATAATAACGTAACCCACCATGCCACATTTCTGGATATTAACCTCCACCTCACTGACGCCTCCATCCACACTTCTGTGCACATTATACCTACCAACCATCAACAATATCTACACTTTAACAGTTGCCATCCCTTCCACATCAAAAATCCCTCCCTTACAATCTAGCCACCCATGGACAGTGTATCTGCAGTTACAAGAACTTCCTTTTGCAATATGCTGAAGGTCTCAAAACAGGCTTCACAGACAGAAACTGTCCCACAGATCTCCCTTGTCATATCCCCACAGACTTAAGTTCCTCTCTCCAACACATGTAAATGGCCAAAAAAGGGCGCAATGAAAACCCCTTACATACTTGTACATCCTTACAGTGCGTTTCTCATATTCTTCTCCCATTGTGTGTGTGTGTGTGTTTTACTTCCATCCCCTCCACCATCTCCCCACTCCATTCCTAAACTGCTTCTCATTGCACCCATGTAGTATGTATTAGGGGTGTTCAAATGAAAAGTACGAAACGACCTAACAACAAAACCAATTAAAATTTGAATAAGCCACTTTGGGATAATGTAGTTTGACATTTGGGGACACGAAGCATGCATCACTATCTCCCCCTAAAAAATTCGAGGTTGTGCTCTCATCAGGCAAGATGATGCTCACTGTATTTTTTGATGTTGAGATCTGATACTCATCAAATTTCACAAACACGGAAAAACTATTAACAGTGATGTACACTGTGAGAAACTCTACAGCCCATGCATGTACAACAAGAACAAATGGCTTACATCAATGGCTTGAGCTGCTCATGGAGGGATTGATTCTGCTCTATGATAATGTGTTTCCACATGTCTGCAAAAAAATCTTGAAGGGAAGTGCCTGAACTCAGATTACGAACTGAAGCACACAGTAGAGGAATGGCTCTTTGCACAGCCACAGGAATTCTGGGAAGATCCATTGGCTAGTTAAACAGTGGGATAGTTGTGCTCAGGCCTCTGGTGATTACTTTTCAATAAAGACTTCAATTTTTTTTTTTCAAACAATTTTGATACACTCTAAGTTTTGCATTTCATTTCCTAGGGAAAAGTCTGTATCACACCTGCAATTTCCTCTCCGGGTATCATTTTATTCTTCCTAATAGTTCTGCTTTTTCCACAAGAATGCTCGTATCATCACATTTGTTCTTTTCAAATTGAAGTGTTCTTTCAAGGTATTTTCTCTTGTGTTCCAAAAAGAGCTTTAGATTTCTCTTCTTCTTAATAGAATTTTAAAGATTACTCTAATAAGAATGTTTCTTTCATTCTTGTGAAATGGCAATCCAATTATTCTTGTATTCTTTAAGTCATAATTCAAGATTTTCATTCTCAGCACTTCTTTGTACTCTGCATTCCTCCCTCTATCACTTATTGTGTACCCAGCCACTCTTTTTGGGTATCACATCTCCAATTTTCTCTATTATTCATTCATTTATTTTTGTTAGAACCCATAAATCATTTCTGCATGTCATAGTTGGTACTGAATTCATTTTGTGCAATTTAAAAAGTGTTCTTACTTACCGTAATTTAGTTCTGAGGGCTCTATAGATTGATCCATTACTATAAGTAAACCTTTCTACTTTTTTATGTTCATTTCCATCATGGGTGGTATAGTATTTCCTTCAAAGTTAGAGAGTTTGCTTTTTTATTGTCTTAACATTTATTATTATTGTGCTGGGGATTGTTTCCTGGCCCCTGAAAGCCATAGCTTTTGCTTTCTTTGAAGATACGAATAGATTATAGACAATGGCTTAGCTGTTGTGGATAAAATATGAGCCGCAATTTGGAGTGTGTTCTTGCTAACAACAATGATCACTTGCTCATCAATAATGAGTAATGTGATTCTTCCTGTTAAAGTCATGAGTTTTTGTTGTGGTTCTCAGGCTGACACCTGACTTGATGCAATACTTCACACTGCTCTATCCTGTGCAACCCACATCTGTGGTGTCGCACAAGTCTAAAGTGCGCGCCACCTACTTTCTCCGGGCGCCGCCATGCATGCACGGCGCGGCATTCTTACATCAGCCACGAGCGCCCTCTGCTGCAACTCCGCTTGTGGCCACCACTGAACGACATCGTTCACTTGGGACTGAGATAGGAACCAGTTAACACTTCGGAATCAGGTAGGCACCAGTGAAGACTTGGCTATCAGACAGGCACTAGGCAGGCCTCTAGCTCAACTATGTATCAGCATTCTGCAGTACTGAGCTATGTAAAAGTTAAGTATTACTAAGTCTCTAAGAAATATAGATCTTGTTCTAATTTACTCTAGTGTTTCTAGTTTCTGCTGTCCCACTGGCTGGTCACCTCCTACCTGCACAAGCGTGCATCCTTTATTCCTGTGTCGGTCTTTCTACTCGGCCACCGATACCTACGACAGAAACGAGACACAAAAGTGGCGACGAGGCTGGGATACAAAAGTGGCGATGAGGAGTGATACAACCATGGACCAGCCCTCTTGCAGCAGCCAGACAGCAGCAGTCGGAGCACGCAGAAATTGTTCCCACCCACTCACCCTTATTTTAAGAATTTTGGGGGAAGATATTTTGTTCCGTGTTTTGTGGACTTTTTTGTTGCAGAGCGTCCTCTTTCATATTGCATTTGTGTTTTGTTATAATTTACTTGTATGCACAGCACCTAATCGGTCAGCAGGGCCACTACCCCGAACCCAAACTTAATGGAAATTATTCAGTTACAGACGGCGCAAATCACGCAATTACTTCAAGCAGTGGCGCAGTTGACGGCAACTCAACAACAGCCGTTGCATCAGCAGCCTACACCTGCAGCCACACCGCTTCCTACATTTCTCCAGTACAATGAACGTGAGGAAGAATGAAGCGACTATTTGGCGCAATTTCAAGAACTCGTCACGGCTCATCAAATTACAGGTCAGACCGTTAAACATTTGTTCCTCTCTGTGGTGGGAACCAAAACCTTCGTATTACTGCAGAAACTTTTCCCCCACGCATCTCCTCGTGATCTAGAATTTGATGCAATTGTAGATGCACTAAATGTTCATTATGAGAGAAAAGTTCTCGTAGCTGCGGCACGGTACCGATTTTTCAGTCTTAAAAAATTACCTGAGCAGTCACACCAGGAATGGATCACGAAGTTGAAGGGTTTAACCCGCAAATGTAAATTTACTTGCTCTTGTGGACTTTCTTATAGTGACGTTATGTTGAGAGATGCGATAACACAGAACATTTACGACCCCAGAATTAGGGCAGCAATTTTAAAACAGTCTGACCCTTCATTAGACAGTGTACTGCAGCTTATTGAAGCACATGATACCTTTGACTTAGCAGATGTAGAAATGCAAAGCCACAGTGTTAATTCAGTGCGCCGCAATGGGCGCTTTCCTAGCCGTAGTTCTCAGTCTAGCCCTAGTGATTCTTATAATTCTACCGACCGTGCTGAACAGACAGTGAACAGTAGCCAGTGTAAAAGTGCGACACAAAGGTCGCCCTGTCGTGTTAGACAAAGTAATTTGACAAACGGATGCCAAATTTCTTTTCAGAAAAATGTTCACAAGTCTTGCCCCCAGTGTGTATCTCACCACAAACGTGCGCAATGCCCTAGTCGCAACGCAACCTGTTATCAATGTGGCAAATTGGGACATGTACGGTCTGTGTGTATACAGAATGTAAATTCAAAGTACGGTTCTGTTAGGAACAGTGCTTCACAAAATGCAAGAACAGTTCATGCAGTCTGTTTCAATGTGGCAAATCGGGACATGTACGGTCTGTGTGTATGCAGAATGTAAATTCAAAGTATGGTGCCATTAGGAACAGTGCTTCACAAAATGCAAGAACAGTTCATGCAGTAAACGTTATACACACTGTGAATTTGTACGGTGTTTCTTTTGATTCTCAAATGCAAGATATTTCTTCTGCGCCTCCTTCTAAACTATGTAGTGAGCCATGTCGCAAGCACCGCCGAGCGCGTAAAACTGTGCAACGGAAAAATGTTCGGGACAAGCAAAATGATTATGTACAGTGCAATCCTGTAGGAAACTAGTGCCTTCTGCAACTGCTCATTGTAATAGTGCCCAGTACTGTGTAGTTAGTGACAGTAGACTTGATGTAATTACTCAAAAGTTTAGTGCAGTAGTTAGTGATCTGGCGTAGCTTCCCACACTTGTGCGGACGCCGATCCGGTGGTAGTGCCATCTAGTGACAGTGTTGTTAATCCGCTGTGTGCCGTCTGCGCCGCTTACTTCCATACACAGCCCGCGCATGCACAAGTGCAGTAAACAAACTGTAGCAGACGTTGCCCACATTCGCGCTCCTGTCGAGCGCCACAAGCAAAAACGTTTTGTGACTCTTTCCATAGAAAATAAGACTGCGCAATTTCAACTCGATATTGGTTCCGCTGTCACTTTAATGAATAAAGACACTTATGAACTTCTGGGTTCGCCAAAATTGTCGCCGTGTCAGCAAGTGTTAACAGCATATACAGGACAAAATATTCCCTTGCTAGGAACGTGTAGCCTGCCTCTTTTCAAGATGTAACAAAAACAGTTGCTTTTTGTAGTTCTTCAAGCAAAATCTACGCAGAACATTTTTGGACTAGATGCATTTGATTTTTTTGGATTATCAATTCAAAGAGATGTACTGCAAATTTCGTCAGTCGTGCCTCAGGACAAAATCAGTGCATTGTGTGAAAAATACAGTGATTTGTTTTCGCTGGAACTCGGTTGCACAAAAGACTTCATGGCACATGTAACTTTGAAAGAATCTGCTGTACCAAAATTTTGTAAAGCTAGACCAGTGCCTATCGCAATTCGTGATAAAGTTGCAGAAGAACTTAAACGTTGGCAAGATAGTGGGGTGATTTTTCCTGTTTCTGCGAGTCAGTGGGCCTCACCTTTATTAATTATACCCAAGCCATTGGGAAAACTTCGTCTCTGTGTGGACTTCAAGTCAACAGTGAACAGTCAAACAATTATAGACACATACCCCCTGCCCAGACCTGAGGAACTGATGGACAAATTAGGACAGTCTCGCTTCTTTTCTAAGATTGATTTAGCAGAGGCATACTTACAGATTCCGCTTGATGACGAGTCAAAAACGTTTTTTGTCATTAATACTCACATGAGCCTTTTTCAATTTCAACACCTACCCTTTGGCAGTTCTTCCGCCCCCGCTATTTTTCAGCGTTTTTTGGGACAGCTGACTGTTTCTGTACCGTGCTGTTCGAACTATTTAGATGATATTGTGGTCTCAGGACGCACAGTTGAAGAACATTTATCAAAGCTGGAGTGCCTTTTCACAAGTGTTGACTGCAGCAGGTCTACATTGTAATAAAGCAAAGTGTTCATTTTTTCAAACTGAAATAGAGTACCTAGGCCATGTGATTAATGCCCAAGGAATTCATCCCTTACAGTCACATCTTAGAGCAATCAAAGACTTGCCTCCTCCTAAGAATGTGCACGAATTGCAAGCAGTACTGGGAAAGCGTACCTATTATTTCAGATTTATTCCCAATGCCTCTCAGATTGCAGCTCCACTGCATCACTTACATAGGAAGAATGTTCATTTTGTATGGTCTAAAGATTGCCAAGTTGCCTTTGACAAATTAAAGTCTGCACTACTCAGTGGTGCACGTTTGATTCCCTTTGACCCCCAGAAGCCTGTAGTGCTAGCAGTGGATGCCTCGTCGTACGGTCTGAGTGCAGTATTGTCGCATCGTATTGGATCTCACGATTGTCCTATTGCCTTTGTGTCCAAGTTACTGACGCCAACGCAACAGAATTACAGCCAGATAGAAAAGGAGGCCTTAGCAATCATTTATGGTGTCACAGAGTTTCATCATTACCTCTATGGCAGAAAATTCTATTTGTTGACAGACCACAAGACTCTCACGTTGTTGTTCTCACCCACAAAGCCAATTCCGCCATGTACGGCACAAAAGCTTCAGAGATGGTCCTTGATATTGTCTAATTATCAGTATGAAATTTTGTACCGACCTACCACTCAACATGCCAATGCGGACACACTTTCCCTACTTCCGGTTGGCCAGGATGTGCCGTTTGATTCTTCAGAAATGGCATGTTGTCAGATAGACTCCAGAGATGCTTCCACTGTCGTAGATTTTCCTTTGAACTCTTGTCAGCTTGCACAGGAAACAGCTGCAGCTGCAGACCTAAGTGTGGTAGCACGTTTTGTTCACTCTGGATGGCATGCCAGAGCCAAAGACATTGAGCAGCCTCTGGTTCGACATTATTTTGCACAACGTCATGCATTATCTTTAAGTCAGGGTGTTCTGTTGTTACATACCTACAACGACCAAACAAGAGTGATTGTTCCTCGTTCCCTGCAACGAGAAGTATTACGCCTCCTGCATCAAGGACATTGGGGTATTGTTAGGACAAAGCAACTGGCCAGACGTCATTGTACCTGGGTTGGTATGGACGCTCAGATAGAGCACATGACGTCACAGTGTACAGTTTGTGCGGAGCATCAGGTGGCTCCTCCGCAATGTTTCTCATACTGGCCACGCCACAAGGGACCATGGCAACATTTACACATTGACTTTGCCGGACCTTTCTAGAATACGTGCTGGTTAATTGTTGTACACGCTTTCAGCAAGGTTCCTTTTGTAATTGCCATGAACTCAACGACTGCGTCTAGTACAATCAGTGCCTTAACGTCAGTGTTTTTCATCGAAGGTTTGCCTGAAACTATCGTCAGTGACAATGGACCTCAGTTTGTTAGTGCGGAATTTCAACAATTTTGTTAATGTGAATGGCATTCAGCATATCACAACCGCACCTTTTCACCCCCAGTCCAATGGTGAAGCAGAATGTTTCGTTCGAACATTCAAGTCTCGCATGGAAAAGATGAAAGGTCAGCACTCCTGCCAGCAAGCTCTTCAAATTTTCCTGTCTATGTATCAGTGCATGCCACGTGACGGCCCATCTCCTGCCAAGCTGCTACATGGCCGCCGTCACCGCACTCTCCTTCACCTGCTGCAGCCTCCCACGCACCGAGCCAGTTCGTATGGCGCTACGCATTTTCAGGTTTCAACGCCGGTGCTGTACAAGGTGTTTGCTGGGAAGAAATGTTGGTTACCGGGCACCATTCAGCGCGAGCTCGGTCGCAATATGTATGTTGTACGTTCTTCCATAGGGTCGGAGCTGCCACGCCACGCAAACCAGTTGCGCCTGCACAGGCTGCGCGATCCTGTCTCTGGTTTCTTGATTCCAGACCCAGTTCACTGCCAGGGAGCACAGCCACATCGCTCGCCACTGGGCCCAGCGTCCCCGGACTACGAGATCGTCCCGATGGATGTCGACGTGCCTCCTACACAGTCGGCCCCTCCGCCTCTGTCGCCGCCTCAGCTGCCAGCGTCAACGAGAGGGACTCTGGGACCGTGTGTGCCCCCGCCGCCTGGGCCATGCACCTCAGAAGAAGACCTGCTCCCTCTGGGCGGAGGCGTGCACCCTTCCCCTGGTTTTGGTGGGTTTCCCGGGGGATCGCAAGGTGTATACCGGGGAGCGGACAGCATCTCGATCCCAGCCTCAGCTACTACGCCTGTCCCACCAGTAACACCCCCGCCCTGGCCCTCCTTCCAGTGCCGTCGCAGTGGCCCTCAGCCCTACGCCACGATGACGTGGCGGTTTGGGGGGGGAGGGGTGTGGTGTCGCAAAAGTCTAAAGTGCGCGCCACCTACTTGTGCCGCGCGCCGCCATGCATGCACGGCGCGGCATTCTTACATCAGCCACGAGCGCCCTCTGCTGCAACTCCGCTCGTGGCCACCACTGAACGACATCGTTCACTTGGGACTGAGATAGGAACTTGTTAACACTTCAGAATCAGATAGGCACCAGTGAAGACTTGGCTATCAGACAGGCACTAGGCAGGCCTCTAGCTCAACTATGTATCAGCATTCTGCAGTACTGTGCTATGTAAAAGTTAAGTATTACTAAGTCTCTAAGAAATGTAGACCTCATTCTAATTTACTCTAGTGTTTCTAGTTTCTGCTGTTCCACTGGCTGGTCACCTCCTACCTGCACAAGCGTGCATCCTTTATTCCTGTGTCGGCCTTTCTACTCGGCCACCGACACCTACGACGGAAACGAGACACAAAAGTGGCGACGAGGCTGGGATACAAAAACATCCATTTCAACCTACTCACTGTAATCATCTCTTGATCTCCCTCTGCAATTTTTGCACATCACACTCATTCTCAATACTAAACTGGCCATACCTAAAAATCTTTGAATGTCTCCTGTCAACCAATCCCTTCTTTCAGGCAAGTTACACCACAAATTTATTTTCTCCACAATTCTGTTCAGTACCTCCCCATTAGTAACATGAATGACCCATCAGCAATCATAAGCTGAACCACATTTAAACAGATTTAAACAGATTCCATCCTAATCTTGGCTTATCAGCCACATTTCACTTCCATACAAGCCTATACTCCAGAAAAATGTCTTCAGAAAAGACTTCCTAACACTTAAATTAATATTCAGTGTTACCAAATTTCTCCCCTTCAGAAATTATTTTTCCCCATTGGCAATGTCCATTTAATCTCTTATCTAATTAAATAAAAACTCATCTACTGCTTATTTGTCTCATTTCCTAGTATATTCCCCCAGCATCACCTGATTTAATTCAACTATTACATTATATTACAGTTATTTGGTCTTATTAATGTTCGCCCTTCCAAGACACTGTCCATTCTACTTAATTGCTTATTGAGGTGCTATGTCATCTTTGACAGAATTACATTGTCATCAACAAACCACTAGCTTAGTGTATAGATTCAATAACATTGGAGAAAGCTTACAACCTGTCTTACACCCTTACAACCACTGTATCCCTTTCATGCAATTTTATTGTTATGACTCCTGTCTGGTTTCTGCATAAGTTCCTATTAACTTTTTTACCCTATATTTTACTGAGTGAATGTATACTCCAAGGGTCTTGTTTTGTCATAGATCTTTCAGTGCTGTCATGTTTTCTCAGAGGATCATATCTCCTGTCTTATCTTAATCTACTTCCTCCCATGTTTGCACAAAAATGCATTTTAATTCATCTCACTTCTAGAGCTCTTCATATTCCATCCACCTTTCAGATTTCTGTTTCTAATGTACAACTGTTTTTCTTTTCTACAACTGTCTCTTTAATTTTTCAGTAGGTGGTATCTATCTTTCCATTACTTATACATGTTTCCTTCGACTTATATTTCTCCTTTAGCCTCTCTTGGTTAGCCATTTTGCACTTCCAGACAATCTCATTCCCTTCACTTGCAGCATTATATTATTTTCTCCTGTCATCAGTTACATTTAATACTTTCTAATATACCTAAGGATTTGCACTACGCCTTGTATTTTTATCTATTTGATCCTCTGCTACTTTCACCATGGCACCTTTTTTTCTGTGTTATTTTCCACAGATTCAATCAATTGTTGCCTAATGTTTCCTCTGAAACTAAAGAACCTCAGGTTCCTTCAATTTATTCAGATCCTATCTACGTATTTTCATATATTTTTGAAGTTTTTTGTTTTCATCTATAGTTCATATGCAATTAGTTATGGTCAGAGCATGCACGGTAGTAACCCAAGGATATGTCTTACAGTTTAAAACCTAGTTCCACTTACCATTATAAAATCAATTTGAAATCTTCTGGTATCTCTTGGCCTCCTTCACAAATCTTTTTTCATTATTCTTAATCAAAGTCTTAGAAGTGATTAAATTGTGCTTTGTGCAGAATTCTTCCTCTTTTGTTCCTTTTTACTATTCCTTATCATCCTCTATTTTCCTTCCCTTCCTGACCTTTCTACAGATAACCCTCCACTGTGGTTGCACCTATGGTATGGCTGCCTTTATCATTGAGGCCTGCAGACCACTCAATCTTGGCAACATATTCACCTATTCTCTGGTGGTTGAAATCAAGAGCTGTGAATTTTTTTTTTTTTTTTTTTTTTTTTTTTTTTTTTTTTTTTTTTTTTTTTTTTTTTTTTTACCCAGTAACGACAGCAGATTTTCATACTGTTTGTTAAGACAGTTGTATGAATTGTGTGCATGATGCTTATAGCGGTTGTGAATGCACATCACACTAATCTAATATAGTCATACAAAGGAAAATAGAAACACTATTTATATGCCATTATCAAGTAAAATTTCCCTTACAAAATTTAACATAATAATATAGAAAATAACATAAAGTTAAAGACAAATATGTCTTCCTAGTATATCGTATATTGTAATAGGACAGTTTAGGACTCAATGCAAATACGTAATGACAAGCCGCAACAGGCACACAAAAAACATACATGCATAAACACTTTCCGCTATCTGCCATTGCTATCTTCAGAATTAGGAACATTCACACTATCACACAACACAGCCACACAACCATCAGCTCCGCTCTTCGAAGTGCGGCATCCGGAGCTTACGGTTGTGTGACTGTATTGTGTGCCTGTGTGATTGCATGAATGTTTCTAATTCTGAAGACAGCCATGGCCAATAGCTGAAAGTATTGCATGTATGTATCTTTTTTGTGTACCTTTCATGGATGTATTATCTAATTTGATAACAACATTCTTAATAGCTCTGACAGTTTATACTCTCAGTGGCAAATCTAGAGGGGTGGGGAGGGGGTGGGGGGGTAGCTATGGGACTGCAGAACCCAATCTCACCCCTCCTACCTACTATGAGCTTTTTCCCCTTTTTAGACATCAGATCAGTTTCAGGTACACAATTTCTATGAGCTTATCCCCCCCCCCCCCCCCCCCGCGCCAAACTAAGGTCCTGGATTCACAACTGCCCTTGATTATAATACAGGTTATGTTAAATGTGTGGCACCCATGAGTGATGTTACCAAAAATTTGCAAACAATTTCGTCATTCCACAAACAACGGAATTCTAATTGCAACTAGAGTACTTCTCAAGTACAATCTGATGCCTAGTTCCTGTGTAAATTTTAAAATTAAAAACGCTATCAGGTAGTTTGCGGAAATCTGTAAAATGTGCCCACATGGACATTTTTGTAGTGTAAATTTTTTCCAGAGGTGGAATTATACAAAGGTTGGAGTGTAACTGACAAGAATTGCCATAAGTTTACTTGTTCATATGTTAAATAAACTGATTCTGCAAGGAAATAAACTGTGCAAACCAGCCTTCCCAGTGATAACCCATAAACAACAGAGTAGCTATCTGGACAAGACAACTACCACTATATATACAATGGTATTGTATATACAATCCCAGCTGGCAAGCCAACAAAAACGAAACAGTGGAAGCAGTAGGTCTAACTCCAGTCTCAGTTTCAACAGAAATAAGCAAACAGCCAGCAGCAATAAATCAGAAGACAACAGTAGCAGATAAATGGTGTTCCACAATGTTGTGCCTCCTTCCTGATTCAATGATTTCTTGTGTGTTCAGTTCTGACGAAAAAAAAGCCAACACCTTAAATACAGTCAAATGTTTACTACCACAGTGTTTAAGGCAAACTCCACTGGAGCTTCATTATTTGTTTCAAGAATTAACAGCACAAACAAAATGAAGTTAAGCTTATCTGTTTTTCAACAACATGTAAGATGCCTCCCTAGCAAATATACCAACTGCTTAGCTCCATCAATGAAAAAGACTGTATAAATAATGCCTAGATATTGTGCTTTACTGAGGGCTATATTACTTGTTACCATGTCATCATTATGAAGCTACAGACTAAGCAACCCATTACTGCAATTAGAAAGAGATTGGAGTAACATTGTATATTAAGGAAAGTTTAGATTACAGAGCTACAGACATTACAAAATACTGTCTGGAGCAACATCTTAAAGCATGTGCTACTGAAATAAAAACTAATTTCAATTTAGTAATAGTCCTGACTTTTTATGGGCCACCTTCAGGAAATATAAAAATTGCATCTCATGGGATAGATATTGTCAGTCTATTATTTTAATGCAGAGGATGATACTGTAGTTTTACATGATTTTTTATGCAGATTGTATGACTGAAAATAACAATAGTAATATTTGGAATGCGAAGTGCACCTATATTCTGAATTCAGTAGTCAACATTTGCACTAGCTATACATTGTATTCTCTAACTATGATAGACAATATATTTGTAAATGTAAGTAGATATCAGATTAATGATGGAAATTCTCCTCAGAGATGATACAATTTTATTTTTTTTATTTTTTTCCTTCATTTGTGTCACTATCTGCGGTAGAGCACAAACGTAAGTACTTGCCAGCCAATCTATCTCTTTTGAAAAAAAATTTAAGTAGATATCAGAACTAAAATGGCCTCACAGTGCACAACAGTCTGTTATAACTCTTGACAGTGTTAATCCTGTCAATGGAATTCCACAAGAATAATGAACAAAGAGGCAAAAGAATTTTTCAACTATACATTGCAGGTATTGGATTTGTTCTTTATTTTCAGATTGATATTGCTAGTGGCAAATTTAACTAATTTATTAATAGTTTTTTTTTATTTTTTTTATTTTTTTTTTATTTTTATTTGCATTTCTGAATAACCTTTTATAAGAAAGTGTACACTACTGGTTCCTAGCTCGACCCAAGATATTCAAATAGTTTATTTTTATAAGGGGTATGGCAAATACTGCCAGACTGAATTTATTTCCGCAGGTTTTGGTGGGTGAATTTGTACTCACTGGTTCAGAGTAAAAGAACTGCACGGTGCCAAGGAAGAGAGAAGTCTAAGGTCATCTGTAATTGATTGTCTCTTGTTTTTTATTATATGGAGCAATTGTTATTATTGATTGAGATTCCATTCAGTACACATCAGGATTAAATATGTAAAACTGATGTAGTAGTTAGTGAAGAATGGAATAAAGTTCTGTGCTATTGGAAAGAAGAGTTTATCTTTCATCAAGATAGATGTGGAAGAAATGTTAAGCAGCTTCGGTGACTAGTCTGATTCATAACAACTATTTCCTTTAACACAAGGCACGGACTAGCCGGACCTTGTGTCGGAACATCCTGAACGGTACATATTCATATCAAGGAATTAATCATGCAAAAGTACCATTTGTACTGTGAAGATACTGATAGAAAAACACACAGTGACAGCACAGTGGGTCATAAATATTCCCTCCAATTCTGTATCTAAGCCTTTGGTTGCAAAAGGTATTACACAGTTACAAAGAACTACTAGGAAGATTTGTGGTACAATCAGAATAACTAATTATGTAAAAATGGAATCATTACGGACTTACTACAAAATTTTAAAGAAAGTTATACAGAAAGCAAAAGCCTTTTTTATAAAAAGAAAATAGGTAATTCTAATAATAAAGTGAAAAAGCGCAACATTATAAAAAGTGAGACAAAGAAAAACATAAGTGATACAAATAAACTAATAATCAGACATGGTGTATGATAACTTAATAAAAATCTAAACAGTGTAGCTGAATTTTTTTACAAACTCTCCCTGTTAGGAACTCAGTTAATTGGCTGTAGGCCAGCTTGAGGAAACCATATCTTTATGTCAAGCCGCATACCTCATCACAATTCCCAGAAATGTACCTTATACCCATTACTGTAGAGTAGCAGTCATTTGGTCTCTAAATTGTATAAGGGTATATAATGTACCAAATAATTTCTTGAAATATTCATATCTGTTGATATGTGATATTCTGATCATATTTTTGATGCTTTAATTCAGCAAGGCATAACTCAAGTATATCACTGTGAAGCCCTTAGCCTGTACAAGGAGGATAATAAAACTGAGTACATTAATTTACCACTGCATTTCATTATTAACAGATTTTTCTGTAACATCTAGAAAAATCAATGCACAATAGAACTACTGAACACATTTTGAAGAACACAGTTATTAGCAAGAGTCAATTTGGCTTTCAAAAGGACTGTTCAACTGAAGATGCAGAATATGCATTTGCAAATGAACTTCTTGAATCTCTTAATGAAAAAGAAAGAAAGAAATAGGTGTCTTTCATGAATTATCAAATGCCATTTATTGCATGTATTATTAAGCAGAAAGCCATGTAAATTGAAATAAGGTGTTTTGCAAGTGATTTGTTACAATCCTATCTCCAGAACAGAAAACAGAAGATAGTTTAAATCACTCAGATGGGTTAAGGGGTACCTGTGCTTAATTTGAATGGACTCCAATTTGTTGTGGTATGCCTCAAGGGTCAATTTTAGGTCAAGTGTTATTTTTGGTATTTATAAACGATCTATTATTGTGTATGAATCTGTCCTGAATATTCATTTTATTTTCTGATGATACCATTTTTATGAGTGGAAAGTCTGATGAAAAATCTGAGGAGCCCACATGCAACAAACTCTCTGACATGGTTAATTAGTTCAAAGCTAATTTATTCAGTTCTCTACAAACACAAAGAGAGAGAGAGAGAGAGAGATCGAAATGTGATATGTGGAAATCAATCACTAGAAAGGAAAGCAATGGCTGATTACTTGGAGTGCATATTGATAGTGAAACAAAAGTCTTCCCACACCCACAAGACCCCAAAGAAATTGAGCTCAGCTACATGTTCTGTCAGAGTGATCTCTTCCAGTGGAAATTTAACCACTATCAAGCCTACATGCTATGGGCATTTTCATTTCATTATGTGTTATGGAATTATCTTCTGGAGGAATTTGCCTTCAGTGAAGGAAATTTTATTTTAGTCCCAAAACAGATTATTAGTATTATATGGTAAGCACCCCCTAGTACTAAATGCTGTTATGTATTCTGGAAGTTTGAAGAAAAATGCCAAATATTATTTATGGCGAATTTGCGTGTATTGTGTTTCCTGTGAACAGAAAGGCTCATGCTCTACTAGAGTAAAGAACTAAGCCATAAAATGGCATGTAGAACTTGCCAGACAAGTGTACAATGACGTCTGGTACTGGTATTTCAAACTTGCAACATACTCTGAACGTCATATGTTGTTATCATAAACTGGAAGTTCCTTTTTAATAATAAAAATGATCATGAAATACCTTATACCTGAAAATAACAAGGACATACCTGTACCTAACAACATTGCTGGGTTATAGATATTAATCTATAAGAACCGAAAGGCATTTATTGATGATGATTGATGAAACTAACGTAACTGAAAAAAAAAAACCTCGTATTTTAGGAGTTTTTGTTGTCATAGCTTATTGCAAATTGGATAAAATTCAAACTTGTTATCATTGTGGTGAACAGTGGACACCCCTATTGACTTCACTGCAATCTGCAGATAAAAGAGAAGCTCCATTTTAAACTACAGCACTTGTTCGAACAAAAGAAATCAGCACTTACAGCACTTAAAAGCCTTCGCTGCGGCGAATACCGCCATCCTATTTCCCACTGGACGTCAATAGGCTGTTCATGAGCAGCCCGCTCTGAGAATCTGCAACGGGATACTGTGGTCCGTGCGCAGTAGAACAGGGTTCTTGAGGTACAGTCATGCAGTACATAAATTCAGCAAAATCATTTTATTCCGACGATGACACCGCTACAACTGCGCATGTATGACTGAAATCACTGTGTGTTGGAAACGAAAGGGGAAACTGATGCACGAAAATCTATTGCAATTTTTTGTGTTTTTACGCGAACAGAAGAAGCGACCGCGATGCATTTCTCGCAGCAGCCAGGAACTTACTTTTCTGTTTTGTTTTCTGTGGCACGGAGCGGTCACGCCCACCGAGAACACGTTCCTTCAAGGTGATCCCCACAACACGTAGGAGAGAGAGGAAAAACGAACAATGCGGCAAGCGCCGGAGGAGAGCTGTGAAGTTTCTCGAGACATTCGGCCTCGCCGATTCACTTGGAGCAGAGGGAGCACAGTTTGTTGAAACCGGGCATCTTTGTGACTACTTCCGGATGTAAAGTAAGCCTACCGGATTCAGGTTGCTCTGTTAATATTATACATGAACAAGGGAACGAAGAAAATTCGTGAGATATTCGTATATCAAGGAAACAAACCTCAAGCTCCATCAGATTCCCTTCCATTATGAAGTTTATTGCGTCCATGACTGTATGCGATTATCAAATAGGTGATTGCAGCAATCAGTCGTTATTAGTTAAAAAACTGTTTTATTGTGCAAATACAGATTTCGGCAAGTGACTTGTTATTCTCAGTTTACAATTACAAGACGTTCATCCATAGGCGCAAATCGCTATGGGTCCACCGGGGCCCTGGACCCCCCCCCCCCCCCTTCCCGAAATGTCACAGTTTTTTGAATCATCGAAAATGCCGGTCTTTCAGCAAGCTACCACAGTTTGTGAAAACTTAGGTGTGTCTGTTGACATTCAACGAAAGGTTGAGAAACAAACTATGAGAAATTATGTGGCATCAAACAGTTCTGAAGAATGTTATTTACGATCTGTGTATATTTCATATTTAGACCAACTTAATATGGAATTCACTTCTCTTTTTGAAACTCAAAATCGAGATTCTTTACTTCTTCAAAAGTTGATTCCTTCATTCATTACGGATGTTGAATTTAACGATCTGGGCTCTGTTCTGAAGTTCTATGAAGAAGATTTATACGCAGAAGACATACCTTCCATAAAAAATGAATTTGAAATGTGGAAAAATTTGTGGTTGAACAGGAAGTCAAGGAGTGATGTTCCATCTGACGTAACACAAGTTCTTCCAGAGTGCTCTAAAGAGTTCTACCCAAACATTTACACACTGTCACAAATATTTGCTACTATTCCTGTTACAACGTGTTCGGCTGAATGAGCATTCAGCTGCTTAAAACGTCTTAAAACTTACCTGCGTTAAACTATGGGACAGGACCGTTTAAATGGTATTCCTCATTTGTCAACTAATAGGGAGTTTGACATTGATTACGACAAGATAATTGCTGGGCTTGCAGAAAAACCTCGCAGACTGGATTTTGTTCTGTAATAAATTTTGTTTTATAATTATCATCGGCATTTTTTGTGTTTAGTGCAATCGATGTGTGTAATAAGGAGAAGTTTGCAAAACAAAACAAAAACTTTTTGTTTCGCATTTTAAAAAACTGCCATGTAGTTTTTATAATTTTTCATTATATATGAGAGCTCCCCCCCCCCCCCCCCCCCCCCGAAAAAAATCCTGGTTGCGCCACTGCGTTCATCGTCAGTATAAGTACGGTACATTACAAAATATATAATTAAATACCATACATTTTTATATCAGTGCTAAGCAAGTGCATTCTTTTTACCGCCATAAACGCCCTATAGAACACTTATTACAGTTTAATCTAGATGCAACAGTATTGCTAGTAACAGTGGGCAGGTCATAGGAAAGATCGGTAGGGTGTGTGGTGCCCTCTATACTATACATGTTCAAATGTTGTTGAAGTTTATGGGACTTAACTGCGGGGTCATCAGTCCCTAAACTTACAAACTACTTATGAACTAACTTATACTAAAGACAACACAAAAATCCATGCCCGAGGGAGGATTCGAACCTCCGTCACGGGAGGCCGCAAGATCCGCAACATGGCGCTCCAGACCGCTCGGCTACTCTCGCGCGGCGGCTATACATGTAAAGTATAGAAATAAAGGACACCACACACTCAACCTTTGACCTGCCCGCTTTTACTAGCAACAGTATTGCATCTAGATTACACTGTGATAGTGCCCTGTATGGCGGTTAAAGGAATGCACAAACTTAGCATACTGAGATAAAAAATGTATGGAATGTGCAGTAAACTGGATCTATATGGTTCTCATCTAATATGACAATGTTATACATTACCATAGTGTACTTATACTGACGATGAACTTCTCGTAATTTTAACATTCAGAATGGCAAGACACTGCACAATAAAGCAGTTAAAGAAAATAATAACGACTGATTACTGCGACTCACCTATTTGAGAAACCGATAATGATGTTGCAGTATTACAACCATCTCAAACCGTTGCAGTACTGGTACCAGTGGCGTAACTATGGGGGGGGGGGAGGATGAGGGGGATAGAAACCCCCCCAGACACCCCTCCCCCCCAAAAAAATTATATAAATAAATAAAAAGAAGAAAAGAAAGAAATCGTATAACAGCAATCTGGTAAAGGTAAAGATTGGAAACTTGGAGTGTTTTACCATAAGCTTTCATTGAATGGGAGTGAATTAGTGGGGAGTGATAGGTGGTAGTCTGTCTGGAAACTGACTAAAATTTTGCTCGTCAAGCAGATCTATTTCCCCCCCCCCCCCCCAAGCCAAGTCCTAGTTACGCCACTGACTGGTACGATACGTGAAAATTGACCAGCGCAATGTATTACTAAATTATTTAGTAGTTACCCAATCTGCAACTCTTCCGCGACGAAGGAAGTACATCACTTGATAATTATATTGTGTAAATGAATAGAAAAAATATTTTAGTTTCAAGTGTCGATTATCGATACTTATACACAGGGTCGTATTTAGGGTATGCAACGCCCCTGTGCAATAATTTATTTTACCCCCCCCCCCCCCCCCCACCAGGCATCTGGGTTTCAAACTGATATATAAACCTCTCTGAATAGCCACTCCTATCAACACAACAACCTGAAGTTTAAAATGTAATACTGTAATCGAAACTCTTAATAATGCTGATTCCATTACCATTTCGATGGCAAAATTTGCCGCCCCGAAACTTTGCCGTCCTAAATACGGCCCTGCAGTTATACAGGGTGAATCACCTAACATTTGCACCGAAAATATTGCGGAAACGGAAAGTGCGATTGATGTGCGGTTTTCACAGAATGGATTGGTAATCAGGGGCTCACGTTTTTAGCTAACAAACAGATTGTAATATTACTTAGGAAGTATATTTTTTATGCAAACAAACAGTTTTTTTAAATGGAACAAAGGTTGTTTTTGCCATGCACGGGAATTTTTGACACCATCTGAGTACAAAGAATTTCGAATGAGATTTTTATCACGTTTAGTTTGAGAGCTACAACAGCTCAAAGTTTCGGGGGCGGAGGCTGCGATTGCGTAGCTCACTGACCGAGTGGCTAGCCCCTGGGGCACGGCCCACTGTCTCATGACCACCAGCCAGACAGCTATCCTGTCATAGCCTCCGCCCCCAAAACTTTGGATGATTGTAGCTGCCAAGCTAAACGTCATAAACATGTCATTCAACATTCTTTGTACACAGCTGGTGTCAAAAATTCCAGTGTATGATAGAAACAAATATTGTTCCATTTGAAAATTTGGAGAGAGAGTGCATGTTTGCATAAAAAATACACTTTCTAGGCATTTTTACAATCTGTTTATTGGCTGACTGTAAGGGTACTTGACTACCAATCCATTCTGTGAAAACCGCACATCAATCGCACTTTTCGTTTTCACAATATTTGCGGTGCACGTGTTAGGTGATTCACCCTGTATCAGATACCATACCATCATCATTTTTATCCTCCATTTACCCACGGAAAGCATACAGTGACTAAAGTAGGTAACAAATGCGGATAAATGAACACTACGGAGGTAAGAATGAAGGGAGGTGGCGTTGGTGGTATGGACCCCGCAGAGGTAAACTCGTAACGTTTCAAGCGCCAGAATGCACATCGTAAACCAAAAAATGTTCAAATGTTTATAAATCTATCGGACCAAACTGCGTGGTCATCAGTCCGTAGCTTACAAACTACTTAAACCTAGGTAAACTAACCTAAGGACAACACACACACACACACACATGCCCCAGGGAGGACTCGAACCTCCACGGCGAGCAACCGTGCGCTCCGCAGCGAGACGCTTTAGACCGCTCCGCTATTCCACCGCGGCACATCGTAAACCATACAACAACCAATCAAACAAATCATATTTTATGAAATACTAGATGACCGGGTGAAGTTCGTATCACTTACCTCTTAATATAAACCATATTAATTTAAATCACATGAATTTTAGGTCCAGTAGCTTTATAAAGGCATCATCAGATAATCTAAGTATCGGCTCGCTGTGGGCGGAAAGTGTGGGCAAATGATGCACACATGTCCAGGATAATGTTCATGTCACATTCGTGGAAGGTAAGGGAAGGTTTAAACGGTGATAAATATGGAAAATTTGCGAAGAAAATGTAGATTTAAAACATGTAAAATAATGACTTGGCTGTTGTGTTGGGTGCGTTCAGACTATCTGATGAAGCCTTTACAAAGATACTGGGTCTACACTATATATGATTTAAATTGATATGGATTATATTAAGAGGTAAGTGATAAGAATTTCACTGGGTCATATAGTCGACCCGGCAATGCTTCACAATTGCCACTATGTATGCACTCTTGCTTTTAACGTCAAATGTGCAAAATTTTATCGCAATGGTACGAATGATCTTGATATCCCAAAGAAAAGAGCTCTTTTAGTTTTCCACAAATTTTCTTATTTTCTGGTCAACTATTACTAACTTTTCCTTCACGCAAACCTTCCTCTTGCTTTGAACGTCGAATGTGCGAAATTTTATCGCAATCAGATGAATGGTATTGATATTTCATAGAAAAATCTCTTTCTATTTTTTCCGAATTTTCCAATTTTTCCGGAAACTTTTACAAATTTTTATTTCATAACGACGTTGCTCTTTCGTTGAACGTCAAATGATCAAAATTTTATCGCAATCGGATGAACGGTTCTCAACTTATAGTGTTGAGTACATTTACAAACACATTGAAAAAGGAACTTGGTTCGAATTTTGCGACTTTCATTATTAACTGTCCTATTATTCTTTGGGAAACTTTTCCAAGACCATAATGAACAAAACAAAAAAATAATTACCCCTCTCCATGAGTGCGAATAGTCAGTTATAGTGCTGAGTTCAATCGAAAACACATTGAAAAACGCACTTTCAGTTTTTCTCAAATTTTCCAATTTTCCGGAAGATTTTCCAAAACCATTATTTCATACAAACCTTGCCCTGTCAAGCCGTACTCAAGTGATGCTCTTACAACCTTGTGGCAATTGATTTTTATTTTTAAAGAAAAAGTCGCTTTCGGGTTTTCCTAAAGTTTCCTACTTTTCGGGCGACTTTTCCAAATTTTTATTTGATGCGAACCTTCCTCTTACTTTCAAAATGAAATGTAGAAAATTTTATCGCAATTGAACGAACGGTATTGATAGCTCACTGAAAAAAGATGTTTCAGTTTTTCCCGATTTTCTTCTTTTCCGGGCAATTTTTCCATAATTTATCGCCGTTTAAACTTTCCCTGGACTTACACGAATATTTCAAGACTAAAATTAGCCAGATCGGTTCAGCCGTTCTCGAGTTTTAGCGAGACTAACAAACAGCAATTAATATATATTGCACTGAAATTCAGATTTTAAAACGTAATTTCTAATACCGAAAACTATAAAACCACAAGACTTAATACAAAAAAAAAAAAAAAAAAAAAAAAAAAAAAAAAAAAAAAAAAAAATGAGTTTACTCTCTGTCTCCGTAGCAGAGTCATTTTGCTACCTAGTTATGTTGGGTATAATAGTAATTTCGTGTGGCTCATTGGCCTGGTGCAAGTCTTTCAATTGGACGCCACTTCGGCGACTTCTGTGTCCCTAGCCCACGCTGGTTATCAACAAAAAGAAAAAAAAAAAAAAAAAAAAAAAAAAAAAAAAAAAAATGCTTGTAAAGCTCATGGGACTTAACTACGGGGTCATCAGCCCCTAAACTTACAAACTACTTATGAACTACTTACGAACTAGGACGGCACAAATATCCATGCCCGAGGGGGGATTCGAACCCCCGACCGTAGTGGCCGTGCAGACCGTGACTGAAGCGCCTCAGTCTCCGCGGCCACCGCGGCCGGAACGCTGGTTATCCAACCGGGAAAAGGGGACCTACAGCTTACCGGGGAATCTGAATCATGTGTCGTTTCCGGCGACTCCTCACATCGTTGAGAGGTGAAGGCTGGGTTATAACGCAGACTGAAAAAAATTGGAGGTCCGACCGGCTTTCGAACCCACGAGCCTTCCGTTTCCAGTCGAGCGCTCTACCCCCAAGACCACCAGGCAAGAGTTGGGTACATGTCGGCAACGATAGCACGCACAATCGCGCGCGTATACACACACACACACACACACACACACACACACACATATACATACATACACACCCTATTCCACGCTCTACGCAGCTCAACAAGTTGGTCACTTTTCGTCGTGTTTACTTGTGCCAGTGCAGCCTCAAATTATAATTATGTTGCGTTTTAATAAAAATCTACAGTCTCGACTTGTTACAGTGAGTAAAAACTCACTGACGCGACATCAGGGATAATAATAAAAACAATAACAAAATCTGCAAGGTGCCACAATGCCGTTTCGAGGTGTAATTAAGTCCTGCCCAGCCGTACTTCGTAATTAAGCTTTTACCTTTAATCACATCAGTGGCTGTGAAAACTAGGGCGACCATTTGGTCATGGTTTTAAGGGAGGTGGCCAATTTCAGACCTTGGTTTTAAGGGAGAGTTTGTTACTTAAGCGCATTTCTTGGAATCAACGGCAGTGTAGATGTAAAATACGGCATTCTTTTTTTACTCTTACTATACAATGTCATAAATCTATAAACCGAGAACGTGTTTTTAGAGTGCAGAAGTGTGTAATAAGACACATTTACTGTGTAGGCCAGCGTTTAAGATGAGCATGTTGAAACCTATTGAAAGAACTATAAATTAACTACTGCTCCGAGTATACTTATTCATAACCGTACCTAAGATTGACGAAAGTAATATATTATTTTATCAAACCAATATCTCGGTATACAAAGACCGTTCTAGGAATAAAAACAGCTACATGAAGACGGGAAATACCGTTGTGTGATCATATTGATAAGTAAATAACGTAAAGAGTATGTTTAAATAATAACGTCCCTGTAGTCCGCTTCGGCAAGTCCTGCTACTTTAGTGTGTTGCTTATATGTTGTCTGCTAATCGATACGAGGTGAGCGCATTCGTCGGTTGTCAGTACTCAACGAGAAGCAAGTAAACACTATCACGATGTCTCTAGAAACGCAAACTATGTCATTTTTTTCTCTACGCCTCTCATTCCTTTGAGACGTCCCGCCTTCTTTCCACAAACAAATAACAAGGAAGATCAGTTATCAAGAGTAATATTAAACTTCCTGGCAGATTAAAATTGTGTGCCGGAACCGGGACTCGAACGTGGGACCGTTGCCTTTCGTGGGCAAGCGCACTACCGACTGTGTTATCCCGATACGACTCACGACGTCGCCTCACAACTTTGCTTCCGCCAGTACCTCGCCTCCTACTTTCCAAACTTCACAGAAACTCTCCTGCGAACCATGCAAGACTAGCACTCCTGGAAGAAAGGATATGGCGGAGACATGACTTAGCCACAGCCTAAGGGATGTTTCCAGAATGAAACTTTCACTCTGCAGTGGAGTGTGCGCTGATATGAAACTTCCTGACAGATTAAAATTGTGTGCTGGAACCGGGACTCGAACCTGGGACCTTTGCCTTTCGCGGGCAAGCGTACTACCGACTGTGCTATCCCGACACGACTCACGATGCCGCCTCACAACTTTACTTCCGCCAGTACCTCGCCTCCTACTTTCCAAACTTCACAGAAGCTCTCCTGCGAACCATGCAAGACTAGCACTCCTGGAAGAAAGGATATGGTGGAGACATGGCTTAGCCACAGCCTAAGGGATGTTTCCAGAATGAAACTTCACTCTGCAACGGAGTGTGCGCTGATATGAAACTTTCTGGCAGATTAAAACTGTGTGCCGGAACCGGGACTCGAACCTGTAATATTGATTAGTATTATTCGAAACTTTTCGAAATATGTTGGTCGGGAAATTTTAACTGCCGATAACACTTAACGATGTCGCTGACAAAATATACATAAAAACAGGGGGTCCATATGGTAACCGGAAAGACTAAAGAAAATTTGCAAAAATACGAAAGAGTTGGTCGCCCTAGTGTACGTCTGGGACGGGGGTATTAACATTGAAAAAGAAGGCTGCGGCGCTATCGTGTGAAGCAATGGCGAATATAGCATATAGTTTCGGGGGGTGGGAAGGCAAGAGTAAATATTTTATGGCATCGGATCTCTAACTGCCTATAAAGTAAAAGTTGCTGGACATTCCTATCCATACTTGGTATGGCGTTTTCAGAAGAGCCATACAATCAATGACGTGATTTCTTAAAGAAAAGGAATAAGAGAAATAGGATACCGTAGGCCGCCCCTTCTTATATACGCCACAGGTGTGACGTCACGCGGTAAAGGCCGCGATTGCAAAGCTCACTGGGTTGCCGTTTGGCAATTGTCATGCCCTGCAGACTTAATATTTCAGTTTCCGTGTACTTGATTACCAGTGAGTTCAAAAAAATCAAATGTTCAAATGTTTGTAAATCTATCGGACCAAACTGCGTGGTCATCAGTCCGTAGCTTACAAACTACTTAAACTAAACCAACCTAAGGACAACACACACACCCATGCCCCAGGGAGGACTCGAACCTCCGACGGCGAGCAACCGCGCGCTCCACAGCGAGGCGCCTTAGACCACTTTTTTTTTTTTCATCTTCTTATTCTTCTTTAGATACAAATAAAATTTCTTCTTGTAAAAGATTCAAATTGTCGTGAGGACTTCTTCTAGAGTCTGTGAAAGAAAACTTTTTTCTGAAACTAAATTGAAACTTCTTCTTCGAAGTTTTTGTTTTTAACGTTCTTCTGCGGAAGCCAAATTAAATATAAACAGGACCTAAAATAAATAAATAAAATTGATCCTTCTCCTTCCTCCTGAACTTATATGGATGCACATGAGCTGGAAATAAAGAGGTCCTGAAGAAGGGTGATATATCAATCACATCATTTTATACAAGCGTTCCTTTTTCAGCACGGTGTATGTCCTCGGAGTTCGTCTTCTCGAAATTTATTTTGTAGTTTACCGTTGATAATCGAATTCGAAATGTTCATCCTCTCATCTAATCTATATTTATTGCAAACTGGGGCTTCTCTTTACTCCGATTACGCAACCGGCCGAAAATTTCAACGCTTAATATTTCATTAAGAATGTCTTGTTACAATCAGCGTTTCAGATGATTGTTCTTCTCAGAAAACATGCATAATGCTTTTTGTAATTTTTTCTTCGAGTTAGTGTATAGTGCTGTGTCGTGATGTAGAGGCAGTAATCTTCCTTGCTCTTTTTATCGTACGTCATGATATAATGCATTTCATTTGGTCATGGGGTAAGGATTTTCCTGTGGGTTCAAAAAGTCTGATGGTTTGTAGACATTAGGCGTCGTCCTATTGATAATCGCTAGTTTCTGTGTGACCAACTGCCAAATCTCCTTGACACTGTCACATACAGCCTGTGTTCTTCTGTATCCGTAAGATGGCACGATGTACACAAGGGAGAGTTGACGAGATGTATAGCATGACGTTTGTCGTTAGTTGTTAATTTTCCGGTTTACAGCTTCGTAACATGTGGCTTTTACTTTAGAAGGAAGGTTGGGGTAGTGAATATTTTTCCAAATTATTGGCCAGTCGTAAACAGGATATTTTTGTTCGATGGCATTATTTTCCTTGTTTTTCATGAGTTCCTTGTAAACTTCCTTCACGATCATCATCTTCTGTCCTGTTATTGTCGAAGATAGATAGCTATATTCGACTAAAAAGTGTCTAAAATGATAAAAGCCAATAGGAATATGATGTACATCAATTTGAGGTTGTATGCTGACAGGAGCTATTTCATTTAGCAGATGGGCTGTGAGGCTGTTGGGCGACGTTTTCCATAACTTGTACGTCTTGCACACATACAAAGATCTTAACTTATAGGTGACATCTGTGAGGTTCAGTCCACCTTTCTGTGTAGGAAGTGAGAGTGTGCTGAACTTCACTTTAAAATATTGCCTTGGCTGACAAAGTTCCCCAATGCCGAGATGATTCTGTTGGCGATGCCGTGCGGTACGGGAAAGGCTTGTGCAACATAATTAAGTTTCGATGTCATGTATACATTAACAAGCGTGGTTTTTTTAAGTTCGTCAAGGTGCCTCAGTCTGTTTTCTTGAATAACTGCACGTATTTTAGCAAGTAGTTGTCTGTAGTTTATAGCGATGGTATGCTGGATATTATTCCTGAATTCAATCCCTAAGCACTTGAGTTGGTCAACTTCTGGTAACTGTTCTAGGCTTTGCGTAAATTTCCCTTTACCTATATTCATAATGCTGACTTCCTTTTGTTTAGCTCCGCTCCGGATGCCAGTTCATATTTGTGCACAATCTGCAGAGCTTGCGCCACTTCTTGCTCTTTCATAACCAGGAAGCCAACATCGTCTGCATATGCGTTACATACTATTTTCCGGCTATTTACCTGCAATCCTTGTAGTTGTTGTGTAAGCGTGGAAAGCAGAGGTTCGATCGCAATGGCAAATAACGCCATTGACATGGGACATCCTTGTCTTACAGAGGAATCCATCATAGTCGGTTGGCTTAATTGTCCATTTACCATTATAAGTGCTACGCTATTACGTAATATTTGTTCAATTATCCGCAGGAAACCCGGAGAGAACCCCACTAATTTCATGGCATTAAGAAGGTATTGATGATTAACTCTGTCAAATGCCTTCTAAAAGTCTAACGACACTATTGCACACTTTGTTCGACAGACTTCCGCAGTAGATATGATATCCCGGTATTCGCATATATTTTGTGAGATACTTCTGTCTTTACCGAAATATTTTTGGTACTGGCCAGTTATTGAATTCATTATCAGTTTCATTCTTCTTGCCATTATGCGTGCAAAAATCTTATAGTCAGTATTCAATAGTGTGATCGGACGTAAATTTTCAGTTCCTTTGCTTGCTGAGTTCTTAGAATTAGGACTATAACGCCCTCCGGGAATTCTTTTGGGATGTCGACATTGACGGTCAGAAGTTCGTTACACATATGTAGTAATTTGCTCTTCAGTACAGGCCAGAACACTTGGTCAAATTCTATGGGGATCCCATCAGGTCCTCGGGATTTATTTTTAGGACTCCGTGCTATTGCATCTTTCAGCTCGTCCTCTTCTATGTTCGTTGTGAGATGTCCGCGTTCCTCCACAGTCAGTCTGCCTGTTATGTTCCTTACGAGGTCATACTGCATATTTTCATCAGTGGGTTTATGTGACATTAGTTCCGATATGTAGTTATGAATTGCATCTTTAATTTCATTTTGTTTCGTAAGAATTTGTCCATTAGGTAACTTAAGTTCTGTCAGGAGTTTTCTACTCCCTCTCTTGTGTTCACGCATGACGTGGAATATTGACGGTTCTTCCCCGTCTATATTATTCTGCACTCTAGACCGTATTTTAAAACCTTCCGCTTTCTTCCGTTTTAGAGCTAAAATTTTTGCTTTGAGTTTCTGGATCCTTGTGTAATTGTCTATCATTTCTTCATCCATGGTGTACAAATCCCTAAGACATTGAAAATAAAATTCAGTCGTCTTTTTATACCAAAAGTTCTACTGTCGTGAGTATTCAATCAGCGTTTTTCGTATCTTTGGCTTCGCACACTGCAGCCACCAAGCTGTGACCGAACTGAATGACGGTGTTCTGTTCTCACATTGTTTCCAGGCTTTGGTAATCACTACGTGACATTCCTCATCTTGCATATGTGATCTGTTTAATTTCCATAAGCCTCTAGCTCGGCAAGTTTCTTGTTTTTGCAAATTAATTGTTGTGATGTATGCCGCATGATCAGAGGAGCTGGTGGGCCACACTTCAGATTGGAGAATGTTGTCCTTCATGTCAGTTGATACATAAATTATATCCAGCCTGCTGGCTGAATGACTGGTAAAGTAAGTAAACCCAGGTGCCGCACCGTGGGTATGCTCCCAGATGTCGATTAATTTCAGTTGTTGTACGATACGCTCAAGTTCGATGGTTTTATTACAGTTCGGCATCTGATCTTTTGGTTAAAAACACAATTGATGTCACCGGTTAGGATAATATGATCTTTATACTTACGGAAGAGAGGAACGATGTCACTTCTATAAAATTCCGCTCTGGCACGCCTGTTATAATTTCCGGATGGTGCGTACACATTGATAATGCGCGTGTTGTTGATAGTTGCCGCAATTCTTCTGCTGCTTACAAGTTTTTCGACTCGAATGCCTTCTTTCGTTAGAATTGCGGTTCCTAGTTCTGCACCGTTGCCAGGGTTGGCGATTGCGTCATAGCCCTGTATCGCATCGAGATTGATATCTGATACTTCCTGCAAAAGTAGTATCTCAATATCGGCTGCGTACGCAAAATCTTTCACGTGTTGGAGACGGATGGAAGAGCGTATCTTATTAATATTTACCGTGGCTACTTTAAAAGCTTGTGTTGCGTTCATATTGTTATTCATTTATATTAAAATTCGTCATATGAAGTACTGTCGGAGACATCTCCTGTTCCACTCATCTGTTCCAAGGAAGTTGTATCCATCATGTTCATATCATCTTCTTGCTGATCAAGGGGCTTCGCGGTTGTAACAATATCCTCCATTTCTTCATCTGCATTCCTTTCATTCAATTCCTCTGCCCAGCTTTTGTACTTGTTGCTCTTCGTGTTTCGGAAGAAACTTTTACATCGCAAGGGGGTTACTGCTGAATTTTTCCTTGTGGCAGATATTCCGGTGGGATGAGACACAATGAACGTTTGTCGACTTGCATGAGTTCGGATTGCTGCGTGCTCGCAACAGATCTTCTTGCTGATCTCCTCAGCCTTTTCTCTCAAAGGACGTGCTAGTTCTTCAGCATTCTTATCAGCGAGTCTCCTCTTCTTATTTTGTCTTGTAGGACTTCGTTGTGGAGAGCTCCAGTTTCTTTTGCAGCGAGAGTTGTTTCTTGAACATGTTCTTTGGCTTTTGAAGTTGAAACCTCTAGCTTTTTGTCTTTCTCTCCGGTCAATTCCTTCAGATTAATATTGGGCTCTGCTCTCGGTGGCGTCGTGGTAGCAGCAGTAGCCCCTTCTTCTTGACGATTTTCTGGAGTCGCTACTATAGTCGGACTAGTGTCCATTATTTAATCTGAAGCCTGTTCCTCCACAACTACAACAGATGTCGGGAGTTTCAGTATGCGTAGAGGGGTTCTTTTGTGAGGTTTCTACAGTCTCCATAACGTTATCTGCCTCAGGTACTTCTTAAAACGAACTCACTTCGGGGCCCCGCAGTTGTAGTAGCGAGTCTGCGCGCCGCGGCGTCTTACGTCACGAGCATGGATGTCAACACGGGGGACCTGTCTGCCTCGCCAGCGGGCATCTGCGCCACGCGCCGCTGCTAACACTCGGCTCGCACGTGGCCTGTTTTGCCACAAGCTGCACACGTCTTTGGCTGGTCATCGTACATAACTATCCCACTGTAACCACAAACCTCAATGTACTATGGAATGGAGGGGACTGAGGCGCTTCAGTCACGGTCTGCACGGCCACTACGGTCGGGGGTTCGAATCCCCCCTCGGGCATGGATATTTGTGCCGTCCTAGTTCGTAAGTAGTTCATAAGTAGTTTGTAAGTTTAGGGACTGATGACCCCGTAGTTAAGTCCCATAAGCTTTACAAACATTTGAAGATTTTACTATGGAATGTGTCTCCGTAGATCGACTTTCAATTGGCGCACTCTGCTTAGAACCGGAAATTTATGGGCATTGGACCATCTCTCGCCAACTTTATGATAACTCTGCCATACTTCGAAATCACTTCGTCGATCTCTTCACTGGTTATTTCAAATGGAAGTTCAAATATGCGAACTGACAGTATTCCAAAGCCAGCACGAGAGACGTAAACAGTGCCAACTTTTCCGTCACTGTATTTAAACTTTGTCTCGCCTCCATAAGATTCGACAATTTTCGAGCATAAATCAGATCGAGCTAATTTCACGAAAACCACGGTGCTTACAATCGACAGATGGATCAAAATGTTTCAAATGTTTGTATAGCTTATGGGACTTAACTACGGGGTCATCAGTCCCTAGACAGATGGATCCCAATTATGTCATCTAGTCCTAGTTTAAATTCAGTCTCTAACCATTCCTCAACTTCGAACGATTTTGGTCGAGCTAAGTTCTTATCAAACGTAAACCTCAGGGTATCCTTCCTATCCTTTACAACCGGTTGCGTCATCTCGAAATCGTTCTGATTTTCTGTAAAGCATAACGAATACCGCTACAGCAAGCGCAGCGACTCACCATTCGTAAACAGCGTCGGCGCAGCGAACAGCACGGCACAACCTGAAACAATAGAAACTGAAAATTTTACTTCAAGCCGGTAGTATTTAACTGCACTCGTGAAATTTATCAAAAAATAAATAAATAAATAAAAATAAAAAATAAAAAAAATCGCACTGACGTGTTTTACGGCCCACTTTAGATTTGTAGTTTTATAAGTTTTTGCAAACATTTTGACCAAAATAATAATCTAAATAATAAAATATTAATTAATAGGAGTGTCTGAAACCGTTTTAGGGACCTTACGCGTCACAGTCCAACACATCGCCCACTACGCTACAGGTAACAATCGGGAAACGTATTCCTTATTTTTAGACTATTGGTGGCCGTCTTTAACTGATGCTAATATGGCATTTGTAGACACTAGATTATCATTTATCGTACAAAGAACGACGTGTTTTTGTTAATGCCTCAGTGCGCCATTGCTTTGAAATGACAACGTGTAAGTTACAATAAGAAAATCATCAAATACGCAACGCAAGATGGCGTATGCCAGAGAGAGTTCTGGGCGAGGAATGTCACGTGACATTTGCGAACGGCTGGTTTTCGTTAATTCAATGAAGGGTGTCAAAATTCCGTTATTTTTGCAAATATCTCTCAAACGTTACGAGATATGAAAAAAATATAAGGGGATAAAATTGTAGAGAACTTTCTCCTCTACAAATTCGTTTATTCAATTTTCGCGTCAGATGAACGGTTTATTTGCAATTAAAATTACATTACAAACATCTTCTTTTGGTATTACTAACGTATTTCTTGCCCGAAATATTTGAAAAAGCGAGGTTCTGGTCTCTGGTAGCCAACAATTATGTCTGTAAAATTTGGTGCCGATCGGTTGAACGGTTCGACCTAAAAAGTGGGAACACGTTACAGCCAGACAGACATCGTCAAATTGCCATTATTTTTGCAAATATCTCTGCAACGATGCAGAATATGAAAAAAAAACATTATAGAGCGAAGTTGTAGAGAATTTTCCCCTCTACCAATTAGGTTATTCAATTTTCGTGTCAGATGAACGGTTCATTTGCAATTACAGTTATATTACAAACGAGTTTTTTTGGTATTACTACCGTACTTTTTGTCCGAAAAATTTGAAAAAGGGAGGTTCTGGTCTCTGGCGGCCTACAGTTAGTCTGTAAAATTTGGTGCTAATCGATTGAACAGTTCGTCTTAAAAACAGGGAACACCGTACGGACAGACAGACACTCCAAAATCGCCGTTATTTTTGCAAATATTTCTGAAACGATACGAAATATAGAGGGAAAAAAAAGCAGAGCAAAGCTGTAGAGAATTTTCTCCTCTACAAATTCGGTTATTTAATTTTCGTGTCAGATGAATGGTTAAGCCGTTATTTTCATTTGAATTTCGAGCTGTCAAAAGACGATCGCAAAGGCCCACTTTTAGTGTTGCTACCGTAACCTAAAGTGGGCCGATATTGGTTTTTATTGATTCAGGTACTAGAACTGAACAGTATTTTTTTTTTCAATATCGACTCTTGAAGGTCCAGAGTGTGTAGGGAAGATGTTGCAGATAGTGCTTTGAAAATTTCGTGCCGCGCGGAAGTAACCACGTGGTCAACGGCATCATGCTACGTACTGGGCGGCAGCCCCTGCCGGTGGTTCGAGTCCTCCCTCGGGCACGCGTAGGTGTGTGTGTTGTTCTTAATGTAAGATAATTTAGTAGTTTGTAAGTCTAGGGACATGATAATAGCAGTTTCTTCCAATAGGTTTAACAAACATTTGATATAAGTCTACAAATGTAAAAAACATTGATAGTTCGTTATGGACAATGTTAAATTGTCCTATAGATCTAAAAAAAATCACGAATCAGGTCTGGATCAGAGTACAGGGGTAATAAAAAATGTATTCACACCTTGACGAATAAAAGCGCATAGATTATCACAAGGATTACAGTGAATAAAATTACAAACTTAGAATAAGTGTTGAAACTGTAAGCCATCGCCTCCAAACATTTTTGAGCATGATGGTGTATATTGTTGGTGACATGTGTCAGAGTAGCTACGTTAATTGCATGACCAGCCGTTTCGGTTTCATGGCACAGTTCTTCCAGTGTATGCAGTTTCTTGCTGTAAGCCTACACCACATTGTTGAGGTGTTAAATCAGGTGAACAGGAAGGATAATCAATCCGTTGATGATGATGACCGAGTGGTATTTATGGCCGTTAAACCCCAGCTGGGATTTAATGATCCGGTGCAACGTTATCCTGATAGGGACGCACATTTGTGGTAGGGGGAGGGGGTGGAACGCCACCTTGTTCGATGAAAAAGAATCATCACCAAACAAAGTCCGAAGGCACTGTATATCTCTTCCAGTAACCGTACCCTCGAAGAAGAAAGGTCCAATCAATCCCCTTGATGACAGTCCATAGCAGACATGAAGTTCTGGAGCACTGACCGCTAGCACGCCTATATCACGTGCACATTTAGGTGTTGATTTTTGTGATGACCGTGTGAAGGAATCCAACATCGCGATAAAAGATGCTTCCCATGTTGATGTGCTTGGCCGGCCTTGATCATCATTTATGCAGATCCGTTATTATTCCATCAGTTTCAAATTTATGGCGAAGGCGAGCAATGCTTAAACCTATTGGTGATTGCGTTCCATATTGTTGCCTCCAATGTCGTTGCACTTCAGCGACATTCTCGAACTTGCAATACAAGTTCAAAATGCTTTTTTTCTACTCAGAAGTCAGATGTTCTTGCGTCATCGTCTCATTTTCCTACTACCGTCATCTGTCACAGAACGCCTTGTAACACTGTTAAAACCAACACTGTTCATACATATTCCAACTTACCCTGTAGCCAATTCGATTACAAACTTATGACATTAATATATTAGGGCCTACACAATTGTAATGTGTGTATACACTGTTTTGTTCACCCCCGCACATCCAAACGAGGTCTGTCGTACGTGTCACCTGAGTAACTAGTGGCGGTCGTATAAATTGAAAATAATTTTGCACTTCTTCGTAAATCAGGTGTGTTCTAGTACACCAGGGCAACAGGAATATTAATATCCGCAATCTATTCCAATTTGCCCTTAAAACACCAAAAATTATCGCTTTCTATGTTATGAAAAGAATATTTCTCTGAATTAAACATCGGAACAAGCGACAAAAATTAAAGGCAATAAAAAGGAATTCACTGAATAAATATTAGCTTCGGAATGTGCAATGTCCAGAATAGACCGGTAATTGTTTGCAACACGACTTTAATAAGGTAATGGATTTTAATTTCATATGTCTGTACTGAAATATAGCTTGTAGTTGAGAATGACAACTGTTTCTTCGAAGAAACAACATTCTTAATTAACGAAGAAAAGGCATATCAAAACCATGCGTTTTTATTCGTGTGTAATGCTTTAATGCGCATTGATAAGTAAGAAAAAGAAACTTTAGGCATTGTGGGAAAATAATTGATGTTTTGCGAGACGAGTTGTAGAAATTTGTAGCAGAACTTGATGATATTTGCACATTATTCCATTGCGCTGTGACACTTCCTCTCACACTACGTTCAACTGCCGGCCGCGGTGGCCGAGGTGACTGAGGCGCTCCAGTCACGGTCAGCACGGCCACTACGGTCGGGGGTTCGAATCCCCCCTCGGGCATGGATATTTGTGACGTCCTAGTTCGTAAGTAGTTCATAAGTGGTTTGTGAGTTTAGGGACTGATGACCCCGTAGTTGAGTCCCATACGCTTAACAAACATTTGAACATTTACGTTCAACTGGTCGCAGTCTGTTTACACTGCCAATTACAGTCAATGCATGCTGTATATCGATTTTCCTCAAGTGTCTGAAGACACACGCGCATGCACGCATGGGCCCAGTTGCCGTTCAGTTTATGACACCATTCATCGAACTCTTTAGATGTACCACTTAGCTTGAGTCATACAAGGTTTTACTGCAGAGAAATTAGTTGAAATTCAGTGCAGCAATATGTTGTTGTGGTCTTCAGTCCGGAGACTGGTTTGATGTAGCTCTCCACCCTACTCTATCCTGAGCAAGACTCTCCATCTCCTCATAAGAACGGCAACCCACATCCATCTGAATCTGCTTTCTATATTCGTCTTTTGGCCTCCCTCTGCGATTTTCCCTCTACACACTTCCCTCCAATGCCAAATTTGCGATTCCTTGATATAAACCTACCAATTGATCCCTTCTTTTAGTCAAGGTATGCCAAAAATTCATTTTCTCCCTAATTCGGTTCCTTTTCATTAGTCACGCGAACTACCCATCTAATCTTCAGCATTCTTCAGTAGCACCACATTAGAAAAGCCTCTATCCTCTTCCTGTCTAAACTATTTATAGTCTAAGTTTCACTGCTATACAAGGCAACATTCCACACAAATGTCTTCAGACAGGACTTAGACTTAAATTAATATTCGGTGTTACAAATTTTTCTTTCTCTTCCCATTGTCATTCTGGATTTTATATCCTCTGTACTGCGACCATCATATGTTATTTTACTCTCCAAGTAACAAAACTCATCTACCACCGTTATTGTGTAGTTACCTAATCTAATTCCTTCAGCATCACCTGATTTTCTAAGACTGCGTTCCATTACCCTTGTTTTGCTTTCGTTAATGTTCATCGTAAAAAAATGTTCAGATGTTTGTTAAGTCCCTAAACTTACAAACTACTTATGTACTAGCTTATACTAAAGACGACACAAACATCCTTGCCCGAGGGGGGATTCAAAGCCCCCGACCGTAGCGGCCGTGCAGACTATGACTGGCCAACACCGCCCATTGTGAGGCGGTGGGCTGCGCCCCATCGGCCAGCCAGTGAGCTACGCGACCGCAGCCTACTCTGCGTGACGTGGCATGCCAACGCGGGGGCCTTCTCTACAAACGGTGTTGGACTCGTGCACCGCAGACCGCTCGGCCTCTGCGGCCGGCTGTTCATCTTATACACTCCTTTCAACACACTGTCCATTCCGTTCAGTTTCTCTTCCAGGTCTTTTGCAGTCTCTGACAGAATTACAATACCATCAGCAAAACACAAACAAATTTCTTCACCCTGAACTTCAATTCCTTCCCTAAATTTCTCCTTGCTTTCCTTTATAGCTTGGGCAATGTACAAATTTAATAGCATTGGAGAAAAGGCTACAATTCTGTGTTACTCCCTTCCCAACCAAAGCTCCCATTCATGCCCTTCAACTCTAATAACAGCTGTTTGGTTAATGTACAAGTTGTAAATAACCTTCAGTTCCCAATATTTCACCCCTGCTGACTTCAGAATTTGAAAGAGTGTATTCCAATCAACATTATCAAAAGCTTTCTCCAAATCTACAAAAGCTAGAAATATAGATTTGTCTTTCCTTAATCTATCTTCCAAGATAAGTCGTAAGGAGTGACATAAGATTATAATAAATACACATCAATAAAATTCTGCCCTCAAATTTTATTTACGTATTCTGCCTAGCATGTCGATTTTTCTTTGAGGATAGATGGATGGCTGGAGGGGTGGAGGGGAGGACAAATGACTGTGGAAATATGACGTGCTTGCATATATTTCAGGTGTGGAACGTCGGCAGTTAGGTGGCCATCATGTAAGTTCAGACTAGGCTGGGATGGATAGATTATGCCGGCAAAGGAGCATTGTTTTCAAAATCATATCACACTGAAAGAGTGGAATGCCTTAGGAATGCCGTTAGGTTGCATAACATTACAAACGTTTGAACATTTGAACTAGAAGTGGCGCACACCTGCCACAGGGCAAAGCACAGACGACAGAGGTAAGGTGGCACCGATGCAGAGAGCTGGTGCATCGCTGTGCAGGAAGCGCAAACATACCTCTGTCACCAGCACCAGCTGCATCTTACACACATCAATAAATGTACACGCTTGGCCATTAAAATTGCTACACCACGAACATGACGTGCTACAGACTCGAAATTTAACCGATAGGAAGAAGATGCTGTGATATGCAAATGATTAGCTTTTCAGAGCATTCACACGAGGTTGGCGCTGGTGGTGACATGAGGAAAGTTTCCAACCAATTTCTCATACACAGACAGCAGTTGACTGGCGTTGCCTGGTGAAACGTTGTTGTGATGCCTTGTGTAAGGAGGAGGAATCCCTACCATCACGTTTCCGACTTTGATAAAGACCGCATTGTAGTCTATCACGATTGCGGTTCATCGTATCGCGACATTGCTGGTCGCGATCCAATGACTGTTAGCAAAATACGGAATCGGTGGGTCCAGGAAGGCAATACGGAACGCCGTGCTGGATCCCAACGGCCTCGTATCACTAACAACGGATCGTGCAGCCACATCTCGATCCCTGAGTCAACAGATAGGGACGTTTGCAAGACAACAACCATCGGCACGAACAGTTCTACGACGTTTGCAGCAGCATGGACTGTCAGCTCGGAGACCATGGCTGCGGTCACCCTTGACGCTGCATCACATGCAGGAGCGCCTGCGATGGTGTACACAACGACGAACCTGGGTGTACAAATGACAAAGCGTCATTTTTTCGGATGAATCCAGGTTCTGTTTACAGCATCATGATGGTTACATCCGTGTTTGGTGACATAGTGTTGAGCGCACATTGGAAGCGTGTATTCGTCATTGCCATACTGGCGTATCACCCGGCGTGATGGTTTGGGGTGCCATTGGTTACCTGTCTCGGTCACCTCTTGTTCGCATCAATGGCACTTTGAACAGTGACCGTTACATTTCAGATGTGTTACGACCCGTGGCTCTACCCTTCATTCGATCCCTGCGAAACCCTACATTTCAGCAGGATAATGCATGTTGCAGATCCTGTACAGGCCTTTCCGGGTACGGAAAATGTTCTAGTGATGCCCTGTTTAGCACATTCTCCTGATCTATCACCAATTGAAAACGTCTGGTCAATGGTGGCCGAGCAACTGGCTCGTCACAATACGCCAGTCACTACTCTTGATGAACTGTGGTATCGTGTTGAAGCTGCATGGGCATCTGTACCTGAGGTACAGAGGCGGTTGTTCTGGGTACTGATTTCTCAGGCTCTATACACCCAAACTGCGTGAAAATGTAATCACACTTCACTTCTAGTATAAAATATGTGTCCAATGAATACCCGTTTATCATCTGCATTTATTCTTGGATTAGCAATTTTAATGGCCAGTAGTGTACATATTCTGCTTGTTGTTTTTATCTGTCGGTGTGGTATTATCCAGTGCGTTTGTCCTACAAACGAATGTAGCTGTCAAAATTCTCCACATGTTTTCGAAAGTCGGTAAGTACTCGAAGTTCCTCACACCAATATAAGATTGCCCGCTGATTCTCGAAGTTCGCACTGGTTTCATTAAAGTAATACGAATACAGTTGAAGAATTTCTTTCAATATAGGGTGGGGAACAGCGTCCGGAATCGAAAGGTGGTCTATTTTGAACGACGGATCAGGATTGGAAGCAGAGATTCTAAAGTTAACCCCATAAGAGAATAATGATTGTGGGAACCAAAGCTATATGACGTGATTACCACCTCTAGTTAGCGGTGTTCAGACAGGCATGGCAAAGAAAACCATTTCTGTAGTGTTTGGGGATGCTTGCTATGTTCTAAATAGTCTCATAGAAATTTTTATAAAGGGCAGCCACAGCTAAAACATTTATACATAATTAGCTGAAAACCCGGCGTTGCCCGGGTATTTATTTATTTATTCCTGCCATTTATCAGGCATGTATTCAATTGTATGAGGGCTGTATGTCTGTAAAAACACTTGGGAATATAGCTAATTATTAGGAAAGTAATTACAGATTACAACTTAGTGCGTGATAGGCCGCTTTTCCATGAACGTTACTGTTTATGTGCTCATATATCATGAACTACATGTCGTACTGTGATACAATTCAGAAAGTATACTCACTATATGCTTGTATACAGTTGCAAAATTTCCTGCGACTACAATTTGTTGTGCAGTAATTATAAGTTGTAACGCCATAGCGAATGCCGCAGTTTTAGTCCATGAACAGCGGAACGTTACTGTTTATGTGCTCATATCTCATGAACTACGTATCGTACTGTGATACAATTTAAAAGGCACATTCAACTATATGTTTGAATACAGGCAGTAAAATTTTCTGCAGCTACAATTTGTAATGTACAAATTGCAACGTTATACGAAATGCTGTAGTCTTACTCCGTGAACAGCGGAAAAGAAGTAAGCGAGAAACTTTTTTCCTTTCATCATTTTTTTATGGTTGTCAGCGACAAAAAATTTAATAAAGGTTTGAATTTACGTTTAAAGTTTGTTGCAAGTCGCTAAGTACTCTGTGTCTCATATAGCGTATTTATAAACTCTCGCCGCATTATGTGGCAGTTTCTTTTGCGATTCCTATTGTTTATGACGTCATATCTTTTGAACCATGTGGCGTATGTGATTCTTAACCCAGCAGCAATTATTACCTCACGGCAAGGAATGTGTGTACCAAAGTTGGTTGTGATCGGTCTAGTGGTTTAGGAGAAAATGAGCAGTAATTGTCGCTAAATGAAGCAGTTTTCGGGCATCTCATTGTTTATGACGTCATATCTCGTGAACTATGTATAGTACGTGATTCTTACACTTACGGCGACCGTCCTCATGGATTAAAGCTTACGTGTACAAAATTTGAAAAAGATTGGATCAAATCTGTAGATTTGTATGCAACACGTTCACACAAACATATGGACACTACTTCATATATAAAGATTAAAGGAGTTAGAAATAGAAATGTTAAAATAACTAAATTCTAAAATTGGAAAAATCTGAATGAAAAGGTCGTCGATTCACATTAGCTGTATTTTATTTGTAGTCTTGGAGACCCGCACAAGCGGTTTCGCAACAATTTAAAGTTACATCTTCAGGTGCTTTAATTGTTTTTACGTATGACTTTTAGGATGGCTTACGGGGATTATATGGGAAAAAAGCAAGCGGATGGACGTAACAAAATAACCCCCAATTACTCATACTAAAAGTAACATGTAAAAACAAGTAAAGCACCTCAAGATGAAACTTGTTGCGAATACGATTGTGCGGGTCTCCACGACTCCAAATAAAATGCAGCTAATGTGGATCAACAACATTTCATTCAGTTATCTCCAGTTTTAGAATACTAGTTATTTTAACATCTACATATCTAACCGTTTGAAAGTTTCTTTAATGACGTCTCAAATAGTGGTGTCGAGATTAAAAACCCTGCAGCATTTAGTCTGTAAGGTTGGCCGTGTTTTATACTCAAAAGTCGCACAGTCTGCACGCAACGTAAAGTACTAAAAAAGAAGTGATATCGAGAGAATCAAAAGTAAATATGAGAATCGACAAACACGATGCGTTAGAGAGACAGTGGCTTTTTTTTTTTTTTTTTTTTTTTTTTTTTTTTCCCTGTACTATGGGTGCATCTATTCATGTGTTTAGCCCACATGTTTGATTTTGAAAATCTGTTTACCCTATACGACACACATTAGTTTGAACAGTCGGCCACATTTTTGGTGAACGGTCCCTTTTTATCATATCCTACCCATAAAGGAAACTTGGGTTTGCGAGTTTGAACGTCTTTAGGACGTTCGGATTATCTGAAGCACAAGGACCGCACACTAACAGTATTTGTCAATCCTACCGGAAATTTACTCATTTTATGTTTACTGATGGAGTACAAACAGAAACGAGGTCGGTAGAAATTGTAAGTGGGAAATTGGAGATATACGCATCTGGTATACTGGAGAGGTGTTGATGTAAGCCGCGGTGGAGTAGCCGAGCGATCTAAAGCACTTCGCTGCGGAGGTTCGAGTCCTCCCTGGGGCATGGGTGTGTGTGTTTGCCCGTAGGTTAGTTTACCTAGGTTTAAGTAGTTTGTAAGCTACGGACTGATGACCACGCAGTTTGGTCCGATAGATTTACAGACATTTGAACATTTTGTTGATGTAATCGTAGTTGGCATTAACTCGCTTGCCGGTGGCTGTAGCGATTTCCTGCGGAGCTGTGCCTTAAACTAATGTGCAAATCTAACCATATATACACCATTATTACGTAGAATTAAATTCTTCCTGTCAGCATTTCCCTCCTCCTTATCCTCGCTACACGTGTCTGACAAGACTTTAGCCGGATGCGGTGGCCGAGGGGACTGAGGTGCGTCAGTCACGGTCTACACGGCCACTACGGTCGGGGGTTCGAATCCCCCCTCGGGCATGGATATTTGTGCCGTCCTTAGTGTAAGTTAGTTTGTAAGTTTAGGGACTAATGACCCTGTAGTTAAGTCCCATAAGCTATACAAACATTTGAACATTTTTTGAACAAGATTTTAATGTTAACAGAGTCGTTGAAATTCCTCATAGCAACATAAGTTTTTTCTAAATACACACCAAAAAATTCTAAAAATTTCCTTCATCGCCTTTTACTTAAGTTTTTTGCCTAGCATGGTCGATTTTTCCGTGACGGGTACATGTGAGGTGGAAGAGAGTCATGTAAGACAGTTTACCGTAAATATTTGGTATGCATGCATTTGTTTTGAGTATAGAACCTGAATAATTGGGTGACCATGAGCTAACTTCAGACTCGTTTGAAATGTGTATCTACTGACGTCAATGGAGTCATGTTTTCAGTCACTTTCCCCTCAATAGGTTGATTATCTTAAGCCGGAAGTGCTGCAAACCAGCTACACGATGGTGCTTATGCAGAGCTGGCGCACTCGTGCTTTTACATAAATACTGGGCGACCAGTGGCGGACTAAGGGGGTGGGGGTGGGGGACGGACCGCTCCGGGCCTCTCATCTTGGGGGGCCTCCAAATACCTCGAAAGCACGCTTTTATTTTATTTTATTGTACTTATTTATTTTTCAGCTTTCCTTTGCCTCTACTTCTGGGACCTCCAAATCTCGAAAGCTATTTTCTTTGGTGTGTCCCAAGCCTCTCGTGCTTAGGGGGCCCTCAGATCTCAAAAGTTACTTCTTTTATAGTAATACATATATTTCAAAGTGGACGGGGAGGCCTCATTTTCTTTTTACGCCGTCCCGGGCCCCCGACGACCTAGTATAGTAATACAGGTCACTCACTTTTTCGTGGCCCCTCTGTGATCGGTGGAAGTCGGCCGAGTTGGTGTGTCTACGGAATGTTTATGCTCTCTACCAACCTTACCTCGTAAGGGACACCGTAGACATTGTCAGTGTATTGTTGATTCGTGCTTGGTATTGATTATTGTCTTCCACTTTGCTATTTGCTAAAATAAGTCCACATACCCCGACGACATCTTTTAGAAAAAGGCAGGCTGTCCTTGAAAGTGGTGTGAGTTATGTTAATTCCGACTGTTATTCAGTTACGACAATAAAAAGAGACAGAAAGCTTTGCTACATCTGCTTTACAAGTCCCTTAAAATATTTCGTAGATATGCGTACAAGTTTTCTATTACTCAAACATTAAAGTGGTACTTAATTTTGTGTTCCATCTGTGCCGCTTTAACCCCTTACATGTTGTTTCTTGTAAAACCTGTAAGCTATAGCTATAGGCCATAAGCTAGCGGCACTGGGAGAATGAGGTGGGGCTTGTTCTGACAGCCAATGCGCTACGAGCTGAATGCAAGCTTCAGCTCCCATAATTCTCCGCTCAGGGGCCACGTTTAAGTGTGTGATGTGTTCATATATTTCAAAGTGGACGGGGGCCTCTTTTTCTTTTTCCGCCGCCCCGGGCCTCCGACAACCTTAGTCCGCCACTGTTTGCAAGTCACACCGAAGTGCATGGCAGAGGCCTCATCGAACCGCTTTTATGACATTTCTTTACCGTTACATTCTCTAATAGTAATAGTAATAATAATTTCCTGTGGCTCATTGTCCTGGTGCAAGTCTTTCAATTGGACGCCACTTCGGTGACTTCCGTGTCTCTAGCCTACCCCAGTTATCCAACCGGGAAAAGTGGACCTACACCTTAACGTGGAATCCGAACCACGTGTCGTTTCTGGCATCTCCTCACATTGTTGAGAGGTGAGGGATGGGTTAAAACGCAGACTGAAAAAATCCGAGGTCCGACCGGGTTTTGAACCCGCTACCTTTCGGTATCCAGTCGCAAGACCACCGGGCCCCGACACATTCTCTAATGGCGCGCAGGAAAAAGGAACACCTAAATCTTTTCGTTTTCGATCTGATTTATTTTATTACGATGATCATGTCTCCCTATGTATTAACAAAATATGTTCGGAAGATACCTCGCAAATAAATTTCGTACCAACGAATAACGTCTTTCTTTTACTGGTTTCCACCCCAACTCATGCATCATTTCCGTGACACTCTCTCCTTTAGATCGCGATAATACAGAACGAGCTGCCCTTCTCTGAACTTTCTCTAGGTCGTTCGTCAGTCCCACTTGGTGGCACAGTGGCTGACTTGTGAAGCACTGCAGGCCGTCCCTGTGCTGCATGGAGACGTGCCAAGACAGGCATTACGCACTCCACGTGTTGTTTTTCCTGCACCTCGCCTACTTGTCTTACATACTAAACGAGTTTTATGGAAGCCAGTACTGTGAACATCAATCTAGAAATTCTCCGAAAATTCTTGGAAGTCAGTAATCAGTCGAAATTTCTCACAGTAACGTAAGATTTACAGCCGATTTTCGATGTTCGCGCCAGTTTTCCAAAATTTTTGTGATTTAATTGAGTGTTGAAAAGCCGAGGTGGAGTAGCCGAGCGGTCTAAAGCGTCTCGCTGCGGAGCGCGCGGTTGCTAGCTGTGGAGGTTCGAGTCCTCCCTAGAGCATGGGTGTGTGTGTTAGTCCTTAGGTTAGTTTACCTAGGTTTAAGTAGTTTGTAAGCTACGGGCTGATGACAACGCAGTTTGGTCCGATATATTTACAGACATTTGAATTTGAGTGTTGAAAATTTGAAGTTCCACCTGATTGGTGAGGTTGATGAATCTACATCTACATGGGATACTCTGCAAATCACATTTAAGTGCCTGGCAGAGGGTTCATGGAACCACCGTTATACTATTTATCTCCCATTCCATTCTCGAATAGCGCGCGGGAAGAAAGAACACCTGAATCCCTCCATTCGAGCTCTGATTTCTCGTATTTTATTCTGATGATTGTTTCTACCTATGTAAGTGGGAGTCAACAATATATTTTCGCATTCGGAGGAGAATGTTGTCTATTTGAGTTTTGTAAGTAGCCCACGCCACAGCGATAAGCGCCGTTGCTGTAATGATTCCCATCCCAGATCCTATATCATTTCCGTAACGCTGTCTCCCCTGTATCGTGACAATACGAAAAGAGCTGCCCTTCTTTGGACTCTTTCGATGACCTCTGTCAAATTCACCTGATAAAGATCCCACACTGGGCAGCAATTCTCCAAAGATGGACAGACATGTGTAGTGTATGCAGTTTCTTTTGTAGTTCTATTGCATCTTTTAAGGGTTCTGCCAATAAAACGCAGTATCTGGTTCGCCTTTCCCACGACATTATCTACGTGTTCTTTCCAGTTTAAGTCAGAAGTAATAGTAAATCTTAGGTAATTTGTGCAGTTTACGGCCTTCACTTTTGATTGATTTATCTTGTAAACAAAGTTTTACGGATTTCTTTTCGTACTCATGTGGACGACTTCACACTTCTCATTATTTAGAGTCAATTGCCTATTTTTACACCATAGTGATATCTTATTCAGATCGTTCTGCAGTTGGTTTTGATCTTCAGATGATTTTACTAGACGGTAAATGACGGCGTCATCTGCAAACAACCTAAGAGAGCCATTTAGATTTCCCCCTAAATCGTTTATGTAAACAAGGAACAGCAGAGGACCAATAACACTACCCTGTGGAACGCCCGATATCACCTCTGTTTTAGTCGATGCCTTACCATCGATTACTATGAACTGTGTCCTCTCTGAAAGGAAATCCCCTATCCAATCGCAAATTTGGGGCGATATACCATAACCACGCAATTTGACTTAAAGCCGTTTGTGAGGTACGATGTCAAAAGCCTTCTGGAAATCAAGAAATACGGAATCGATTTGCGAACCCTTGTCGATAGCACCCATCACTTCGTGTGAATAAAGAGCTAGTTGTGTTTCGCATGAACGATATTTTCTGAATCCGTGTTGACCTTGGGTCAATAGATCATTCTGTTCGAGAAAATTCATAATATCTGAATACAGGATATGTTCCAAAACCCTGCTGCAAATTGACGCCAATGGTACAGAACCTTCTATGAGAGAGCGGTTGAATATGGGTGTTAAGTAAGGAGCTATCGCTTCAGCATAATCAGATAGAAATCTAATGGGTATCCGGTCCGCATCAGAAGACTTGTTCTTGTTTGTGACTTGGTCTGTAATCGAAAGGTCGAAGGTCTGAGTGGCTGTGGACTCCTCAGGAGGCGTGTTTTCAAAGTCAGCATAAGTCTTTTCGGTAATTGTTCTGGAGTACATGTAAATGCTAAAGTTTTTCTAGAGAAGATGAAGCAAGAAGAGCCTATAGAGTTTCCTCTCGGACAGGAAGTTACACTCACCTGATGATCTGCTTTCCTTGGAACTTAAAGGCGTCGGACATCTCTTGAGAGGTATTTCGTCGCCTTATAGAAGAATTCATAGGCGCCGACTTTTGAAAATGTTGGGGTATGCTAAGTGACGTATTGCCGGCCTGCAACGCCCACCCCCCTCCGAGGTATTTAAAAAAAATAAAAAAATAAAAAATAAAAAAATCCCTCTCATACAAAACATCTTTATTTTAACGTCTACATTCTTCCGATTCCAAAAATACAAAGGTAAGTTTAGAGTAATATTTTTATTTATTTAGAAGTATTTCTTCTTTTTTGCTTCATCTGGTGTTAATGTGGGACCACTTTAATCTCTGAAAGGAGAAAAGTAATTTTTAATACACAGTAAATAAATTAACAGCCATAAATTTCAATTTCACGTTCTATAACCACTGGGTGGGTTTTGTGATGTGCTTGTATTGTGATACCGTGTTTACTATTGCAATCACTTATATCGAATCGTCTTTCCGGTTTCATTCTTCTACAGATTTACTTTCTATACAGTACAGTAAAGTCCCGAAAACTCGGCACTCGGTAACCCGGCAGTCCGGATAACTCGGCCACACCCCAGCACACTCCCTGGAATTATTCCGTGTTTGCATAATGCAGGAGCAGTGTTGCCAGATGGCAGAGAAAGAAAATACCTAGTCTCACAAAAATGTACCTACGTTCTCCCTACCACCTCATTAAAGCCCCTACATCAGGTGCGTAGCCAGGATTTGGGTCTGGGAGGGACTGAACCCAGGACTATGGGCTGGAGGGGGGGGGGCGAGGCATCATACCTCAATATTATTTCTACAAAAAGAAAAAAAAGGTAGTTTTATATATGAAAACGCTTCCTCCATGATGCTTTATGGTTCTGTGGAGAAATGTCTCTTGGGGGGCTGCAGGACCCGCCCATTGCACACGCCACTGTCCTACATTGAAACTTCAACAGTATAATAAATGGAAAGGAAATTATATCTAAAAAGTAAAAAGTTTTAGAATAGGTTAGTACTTAATGTAGGTTGAATGTGATAATTACTCACCAATATAAAATAGTATTTTTATTTTTTTTTTATTTTTATAAATCCATTTCTGGATCGATGGGCAGCAGCGACTTTTATTTCGTGAGTGAGTGCTATTTTCCTGTCACAAATTTAAAATGGATAACTGGCACATTCTACATGAAATGAGCCAAGTGATCATAAAGTAAAGAGTTAGGCATGTGAATACGGTAACAAAATATAATTACACAGATTTTTCCCTTCTCGATTTTGTAACATCTGTTACACGGTTTTTCCTTACAAATATGTTTTCAGCAATTACAAAAAGTGATTATTTAGATTTAATAATATAATTAATTTCCTTTTAAAGAATATATATTAAAAGACGGAATTTTGAAAGGAATATTTTAAGATTATTTCAAAGTCAATATCTGACAGTTCATGTTTCACACCCATGACTATGGAATCAACCATTTACATCTCGTCGCTGCTGATATCCACATGTCTCAGACACTGTGGGCACTGTTGCAGTTGAAGTTGTTTAATTTGAAGTTTCACCATATGTATTGTTTGAAGTAAACAGTGAGTACATGTCTTTTGGAATGGCGTAATCGCAATAATGTTTTCCTTGATTCTTCATGTCCATTTTCACTCTCACTGATGCTTCTAAAGTATCTGTACCAATTCTGTTTCGTTGTTTGGCCTTAATATCTATTACCATTGAAAATCTCCTGTCAACTGCAGCATTGGAATGTGGCAAACAGAACACAATGATAGCTAACATACCTATATTTTGAAACTGTTTAATGTCATTAAAGTTCTTGCACTGTGAAACTTTGTCCCAAAACTGTACAGGAGACAAATTTAAGAGGTTTGTCTTTTCACTTTCTGTAAAGTAATGATTTTCAAAGAGTAATGCTTTGTTGACAACGAATATCTAGCGTCTTGTTCATTATAACGTTAGCTGTTTTAGCGTTTTCTTGTCAACATCTTCTCACTTACAAATGTTAACTAGTATATCATCCTGACATACCTAATCAAAGTAATATAACGTCTTTCGTTCATGGAAACAATGAATTTTTCTACTGCTGACATTTTCTAACACTATTTTCAAACCGACTCTCCATTCCACTGATTGAAATCATCATATTTTGCATCAGTTTTAATGAATCAGGAACTACGTTTTCAAATTAATATTGTTTGTTATGAACAGAAAACAACTACACCGTCTAAAATATGATGGGCTGCTTCAAATTCGCCACCATTTGTCGGCTTCATACCCGCGTGTTGATTGTTGCCAACATTACCCCGCTAGGCCTGTGTCGGCGATTGTAAAATTTTACCAAAGTACCTACGCGCCGTGGACTTTTGGATGAAAATTCCCTACATAACTTTAATGCTTAAAATTACCTACATGTAGGGAAAGTTCCCACCGTCTGTGAACACTCTGCGGGAGATAACTGAAATGGTAGCGTGTAGCAGTAACAGACTTTGTTTGGACCCAGAAATAATTTATTGTGCCAACTACACTCTATTTACGAATCATTTGAGTTTTATTAAAGCAGGAATTAGATGTTTCTTCATTCTAAAACCAGTCTTGATCAAAACTAGGGAAGTGAATTTTTCACTGTGTCGTTTAAAATAAGTTTAGGCATCACGGACAATAATGAAGTTGGTTACAGCAGATAACAGTGACTCATATGTGACGGGGCCACACGCGCTCTGCCTCTCAGCCTGCCTACAGCCGTTGTCTTAACCGCGTTTTGTGAAGTCCATTTATTTTGTTTTACTGTATTCCATCATTTGTTTTGTATTCTAAAGTATCGGGACTCTATTGTATTACCAAAATAATTTAAAAAATCCAATTTTTGTAGAGCTTATGGGACTTGACTTAACTACGGGGTCATCAGTCCCTAAACTTACAAACTACTTATGAACTAGCTTATACTAAAGACGACACAAATATCCATGCCCGAGGGGGGATTCGAACCCACCCCGACCGCAGCGGCCGTGCAGACCGTGACTGGCACGCCGCAGACCGCTCGGCCACCGCGGCCGGCCCGAAATAAACCATAACCACTTCTGCTGTCTTACCATGTATGTCGAAATCAATAGATTCATAACCCACTTTTACATCACACACCAATACAGTAAACAGGATGAAAAAGTCACGACTTACACTAACACGATTCCTTGAAGACAATTGAAACCAGAGAATACATAAAACGTTTTGAGCAGGAGCGGCGCCATTCCAGAGATAATAAATTAGGTAATGTTCATGCTGGGGTCAGAAATGACCGCACAGTAGTAACTGAGGTTTATGCACATCGTAGGCTATAGCACAGTCTAACAAATACAGTCACGACACTTCCGCGGATTTTTGTTATACACTGCGACAGCAGCGCTCCAAACGGAGGGCAAGCTACTTGTATGAATACGATAGTGGATGAGTGCGAATAGTATCGTTTATATCGATTTTAACACATTTTTTTACATTAGAGAACGTATGTAGTATCATAAAATAGATAATAACTTAAAAATAGCTCCACCTTTGTCATCCTTACGTCTCCTAAGATCACTGACAAGGTTGGAAACGGTACATTACGGCATAGTTTATTTACTGTTATCTTGTAACCCACAGGGTTATACTAAGTAATCTAAATTACTATTAAAATAGAAAAATGGCTACGAAACACCGAATACCCGCCATTTGGCAGAAAGACGTGTTTTTTCTTCTGAAGAACATTAACGTTTCTCCACTGTAATTCCAGTGAAATCGGTGAGCGTGGAACGTAGGAAACGAATGTAGAATGCAATAACTACGGTATTTAACGTACCAAATCAGTCACCACAACTGTCGCTGAAGGAAAACATCAGAAACGTGACAAGAAAACTGAAAAAGCAACCAAACCTGTATTCAACAAAGAAGAACCCAATTCCACAATTGTTGCTACAGCTGAACCACAAACGGCAAGAATCTTCAAGACAATGTCTTCTTAAGCTAAAGTAATCACACTCAAAAGAATATGCTCTTATAATAAAGACGAGTGAAGCCTAAACATGTGCGAATCATTAGACCCCATACTACAACGATACGTGTCAAAAAAACTCTTTGTCATAGTAAGAACACACCAAAATAGAAATTTGTTTCTATTATGTTTATATTCTACTTACTTTCAGCGGAATAAGCTGCAAATATACACATATTCGTAAGTATTGGTTCATGACGAAGTTCTTCGTTATACCACTGAATCAGTAAGTTCGACTGTTTTTACATTACTTTCCGTGTTATGTATGCCTCTTGATATATTACTGATGCTTGTAACACAAAAATTATATTAACTATTTCATTAATTACGCACACAAATAATTACAAACAAACATCACTCTTTCGGTGGCTTACCCACCGCTAGGAGCGCTAGTGTCGTTGTAGCTGTCAGTTGGTAACAACTTTTACAGCAGTGAGTGTCGCGACTGTATATGTTAGACTGTGGCTATAGTAAGAGGCAAAGGTATATCCTCACATGCTATGCTGGCACATATACTTGTGTGTTTGTATGCGAATGTGACACTATTTTAGAGTATCTGTTTAGGTAAGGACATGAGAGTACAGCTTAAATTGCTACCAGTGAAATTCACAGGAATCATATTTACTGTCTTGCTTGTCAAAAGTAGATTTCTTTTTTACTAATATATCATCATTTTAAAGGCTGCACTTTACGAGGATAAGTAATTTATTGAATTGACAAGGAGACATGAAATAAGTTGTCAACCATACAGCAGGATTTCAGGAAAAGCATTAAATAACTTTCCCTATTATATCGCAAATTTCGAAGTCATTGTTATGTTGGAACAGAAGAGTAAGGGTGAAAATCTCCAATGGAACATTCGTGATGACAGTGGCGTAGCTAAGTAGTTTGGCACCCGGTGCGGTGATTCAACTTGTCATCACCCCCCCCCCCCATCCCACCCCCACCGCCACCACCACTCCCGCCAACCTCACGAAAGAATGTAAAAAAATTTCAAGGAGAGAGGAATAAATTTTTGATACACATAATGAAATGAGAAAAATATAAAGTTATTTAGTTTGTAAACAGTCTTCATGAAAGGACATAAATAAAACTAGTATTTATAGATAACATAGTTTGATTACTAATCAAGCAGAACAAATAGCTAACGATTGTCTTAATGACTGGCGACTTTCACGTGTAATTTACAATCTTACCCGTCTAACTTTCTCTGCAGCAAATTTTGAAATTGCATCATCATAGTCAATAGCTTTAGCCACATTATTTTCAATTGACAAAATTGCCAAATTAGAAAGTCTTGCTTGGCTCATAGTAGACCTAAGGTAATTCTTAATAAGTCTTAGCTTTGAGAAACTTCTCTCACAGGACGCTAACGAAACACACAAAGTTAAGAAAAATCTTAATGCCAAAGTGAGGTTCGGAACAGAATCAGAAATTTCATATTCAACATCAAACTGTAAAACTCTTAAAGATGTCCATCCAAGAGATTCTTCTTTTGGGACATTAGCAGCCTGCAGAAATCGTCGCAGCCGTGGAATTTCTGCGAGGATCTTCAGAAATCTCATCGTAATTTTCAATTAAACATTTAACAATCATGGGAAGTTTATTTTCTGAAGTTGTAATCATATTTCTGGGCTCTAAAACATGAAAACGATCTGATATACATTCCATGTTTCTGCAACGTGTATCAATTTCTTGTTGAAACCTGTCAATGCACTCTAACATTGACCTTCTCAGTTCCTGGTGCAAAGTCAACGTCTCGTCTGCAGCCTTTTCCCCAGGCATCATTTTCTTCTTCCTAATATTTCTTCTTTTCTCGACAGGGATATCCATTTCGTCACATGTTTTCTCCGCAAATCGAAAGGCTTCGTCCACAAGCTGATTTCTCTTGTCTTTAAAAAAAGAGCTTTAGACCCCTTATCTTGGTAATACACATTTCAAGGCCGACCCCAAGAATCTGTAAATACTTTTGAGCTTGATGGACCTCTTGTAACACAGTATTCCACAAATACAGAAAACACAAAAACGAAAAATCACACAATACAGGCAACAGAGTTAGAGAAGCTCCTCTTGTTTCCAATGTTTCCGAAGAATCAGAATTGTTCAAATGTTTGTACAGCTTATGGGACTTAACTACGGGGTCATCAGTCCCTAAACTTACAAACTAAGTATGATCTAGCTAATTCTAAGGGCGGCACAAATATCCATGCCCGAGTGGGATTCGAACCCCCGACCTTAGTGGCTGTGCAGACCGTGACTGGAGCGCCTCAGTCCTCTCGGCCACCGCGGTCGGCGAAGAATCAAATAGTTCTTCAGTGGCATCAACAATCTTTTTAAAGCACTGAAACACAGGTTTCACTGCTTCGTAGTGCGCACTCCATCGTGTATCTGACTGTCTCTTCACTGAAACTCCAACGTTTTCCAAAAAGATCGTCCATCTATGCGTAGAAGCTGAGTAAAACACATACAAAGTTTCTAAAGTTCCAAAGAAAGTCACACAACATGGAACTGCTGCAAAAGCATGCAATCCACAAAGATTGAGTGAGTGGTTTGAACAGGGTACAAACAGTGCCTTGGGATTAAATTCACAGATTCTTGCTTGAACGCCTGAATGTACCCCAGCCATTGTAGAGGCGTTGTCATATCCTTGTCCTCGGCACATCGTTATATCCAGACCGTCTTTTGAAATAACCCGTAAAATGTCTTCTGTTACGTCAACAGCTTTCTTCCCTGTTTGCTGAAAATAACCCAAAAATGATTTCTTTACTTCTACCTTTTTGTTTTCTATGTGAACGTAACGAATAATTTCACTGATGTGGTCTATGTGCGATATGTCCGGCGTGCTATCGAAGATGATACAAAAATACTTAGCATTTTTTATAAAATCTTTTCCTTGATCATTCCGCCCAGAAGTGAGATAAACACATTTTGTATGGTGGGGGATAAATAGCTCGTAAATAATTTGCGTACCTGTGACTGAGTGGACTGTTCTAGTTTGATCAAGTGTTCCCTTAGTACAGCGTCGTATTTAGATAACAGTCGAATCATCTGCAGAAAATTTCTCTGTTTTCTGCCAACATATGCTCTCTGTGTCCACGGAATGGAAGATTTTGTTCAGCCAAAAACAGAGTGACGTCTAACAGTCGTTTTAAAATCTCTCTCCAGTTTCTTTTTTCTGTTTCATGTGCTGTCTGGGTAATACAATCAATTGTTCTATTGGCATTAAGATTTTGCCGTTTTTGCGATACCCTTAATGGCACTACGCGACACCCCTGGGTGTCGTGACATCCAGTTTTGAAAGCTCTGCACTATACATCATAACGTACCACAATGATAGCCACAACAGAAAACAGTGCTGGTTTTATGCCAGACTAGTTCATGGTTGGGTCCTTCGTTTGCATATTAGACCACTTGAACACCCTAGCACAAAGTAAAATCGTGATACACATTCAACACGGCTGCTTTGGCTAAATGGCCGATTATTTTAACGTTCAAATCACAAAAAAGGAACACAATGACCATTTATACTCTAAAAGTGGCAGCAACATCTGAATAAGTATTGTAATCACTTTTAAAGCCGGGAGAAACATCGTACTGATTCTCAAAAAATTATTAAAGAGAAAAAATTCAGGTATTTAGCAGCAGCAAAAAAGAAACCCCTTGTTATCTTTCTTACAACTATGGGAAGAAGAAGTTGTATTAACGAAAAATTCATAAATAATTCCATTTACTTAAGTCCAAATGAATAAATTTTTCATTCGATCTGCTGAATCTTGGGGAAGAAAACTCTGGCGTCCGGTCACTCACGATAATAGACGAAGAATGGCAACAGCCCCATCGGTTCAGACCATTAACAATGGTACATTGGCGTGAAATGACTCTGCTACGCTATGGCGGTGAAAATGAAAAAGGAGGCGTCGGCCCAGTCCTTATGCTCTCTCGACGCCCGCCGGCCGCAGTGACCGAGCGGTCTGTGGCGCACTCCGTAGTTAAGTCCCATAAACTCTACAAACATTTGAAAATTTTGAACATTAAGTGTCAGGTGTAAAACGTCGGGAAAAAAAAGAAAGAAAGAAAGAGAAAAAAAAAAAAACTGGCAAGTTTTGTCACCCCCTTGGAGTTGGTACCCGGTCCGGACCGCACCCCCCGCACCCCCCTAGCTACGTTACTGCGTGACGATAGTATTTTTAAATTTCACTGCTGCTGTGTCCTGATAAGCTAACTACAGCTAATATGCTCTACTCGAACTCTGCCTTCTGATTTGCTAAACACAACACGTGCATATCACACAGTGTAACTTCGATTTCACACTTCGCAAAGCTCTCGCGCCATATTTGTCAAATGTTGAATTTATACTTCAGCATTACGAAAATATGCACTTCAGATGGTATACAGCATCATAGGACTCCATAAAATGCGCCTTTTCATCACTATTTTGTATCCTAGGTCGCCCAAGAGTACGATATCAATGTATCAAACTGCTACCGTCATGTTAAAACTTAAAATTCCCCCCAACATAATTAAAGTAAATATAAATGCTACAAAATTAACATAAAATACATTATCACTCACCTAAACAGGAAGAGACTGGAACGCGTTTCCCCTGACAGTTGTTTTGCTGATGAAATCGTTTGGTTAGAGGTTCCAGGATCAGTTCCCTTGTGAGATCGGAATGGATATTCAATAATGCTGCATGATTTACTCGGTCTTGGTTCATGGTGGCTCTGATGTAAGATTTCAGTCTTCGAAGGGCAGAGAACGAACGTTCTGCAGTACACGTGGCTACAGGTATCGTTAAAAGCAGTCTCATTAATTTTACATATTCTGGTATCTTGTTCTTCAGAGCTACACACTTGTCATCCTCTGTCCTACTCAAGTATTGCACCACACTTTGAAAGCTATCTAGTGTAACATTATGCTGTTTTACCACATCCAACAAAATATCTCTATGAAGAGTCAGTCTTATACAGTAGAAATCGTCACGGTAAATAGAAGTAACGTTCTTACTATCTTCTTTGCCTAGTAGAAACTGTTCCATTTTCACAAGGTGTTTCATTGTTTCGGGCGGAAATCTGCTTTTAAAGCTGCTTACTGTTTGATCCACAACCTCAAAATATAAAATTCGTAACTATTTTTGAATATCTGATGAATTATACTTGTCACCAACTCCTAATTGTAATGGTAATTTTCTAGGGCGTGAAACATTAGGGAGGCTTAATTGCAACATATCACACTTTTTTTTTTTTTTTTTTTTTTTTTTTTTTTTTTTTTTTTTTTTTTTTTTTTTTAGCATGGTCCCAAAGTGATAAAAATGTTTCTGTATTTTTGACTCCTTCTACAGAAGACCAAACAACATCAACAGAATTACGAGCAATGCGGAAATTCAATGAAACTTTTTGAATGCATTGAGTTTTTCTACTTTTTGGAATACGAAAATTAGTATCTTGATATGAAAAAGAGTTTCAAATTGTTGCAGACATTTTAGAAATCCTTTAGCTTTTTCTTCTGCTTCATTTCTTTCCTCTTGCGTGTCATTAAGATATTTCAAAAGAACTTCGTAATTATTATCTATGCACAACAGAGAGACAACACGAATGCACCATTTCGTTGGACAGAACGGTCCTAAACCTTGACCTGCTTGCCGCGGTAGAGTAGCCGAGCGGTCTAAGGAGCCTCGCTGCGGAGGTTCGAGTCCTCCCTAAGGCATGGGTGTGTGTGTGTGTTTTTGTCCTTAGGTTGGTTGACCTTAGTTTAAGTGGTTTGTAAGCTACGGACTGATGACCACGCAGTTTGGTCCGACAGATTTACAAACATTTGAACATTTTGACCTGCTTCAATATCTAGAGAATCTGAAAGCAATTTCTTGAGATTTCCGAATTTTCCTAGCCTCTTGGGTGAACCACGAATAAATGAAATCAGGTCTTTGAGAATTGACAGAATATTTGTTAATACCGGAATATTATTAAATGAGTCTTGAACAACTAAATTTAGTGGATGAGCCAAGCAGTGAATGTAAATAGCTCGAGCCTCAGTTTTTTTTACCCGTGACTATAATCCTTGCAGACAACCGCTGAGATTTTTTGTGCCTTCATAGGATTGCCTACGACAATTGTTCACAGAAACAGAAAATATTATGCCTGATAATATATCCTTCACAGATTTGAACAGGGTATCTGAATCAGTTAATGGGAGCTCATAAGAACCACGAAACAACTCATGAACAGCAAAATTTTGGTCCACAATATGAAAAAAAAACAGAAATCTGCTCTTTAATTGATATATCATATGTCTGGTCCAACATTAATGAATATAAATCATTTTATTTTTTGAATAAAAATGCTCTGAAGGGACATGCTTATCAATGTTAAAATTTTGTTAATTATGTCATGAAACATCCACCTGTAATTAGTCTGATTAAGCCATAGTCTCAGTTCAGATACATCCTCCGAACGTAATTTCAGAAGGGTGAGAATTAGAAGACTCAGCAACATGACCACTTAAGGCCAATCCTTGGCAAACCAAGTACAATACTGAAGTAAAAATTTTCTATAAACAAACAGTAGCGGACTGCATTTCTTCTGCTTTAGAACCATTAATTGATGTCATAATATTTACTCTTTTTTTCATAAAAATGTTTATTTTACTGAACAAATACGCACATTACTTTTTCATGAGATCGTTTAAGAGTAACGGACCAGTTCCTAAAGCCGTACTTAACGAATGAATTATATGAGTCTTTGTACGCAGTGACCGTTTTTGTAGGCAATCTCTTCGTTTTCATACATGGACCTACACAACAAACAATAAACTCTGTCATCTTTAACGTCGTACTGAATCCATGAATATATGTTTACCCAATGTTTTTTTTTTTTTTTTTTTTTTTTTTTTTTTTTTTTTTTTTTGAAAATTTTTCCCTTCGGCTATCACATACGTGCCGGAATTACATTCCTGGCTATTAAAATTGTTACACCGAGAAGATGACGTGCTACAGACGCGAAATTTAACAGACAGAAAGAAGATGCTGTCATATGCAAATGATTAGCTTTTCAGAGCATTCACACAACGTTGGCGCCGGTGGCGACACCTACAACGTGCTAACATGAGGAAAGTTTCCAACCGATTTCTCATACACAAACAGCGGTTGACAGGCGTTGTCTTGTGAAACGTTGTGATGCCTCGCGTAAGAAGGAGAAATGCGTACCATCACGTTTCCGACTTTGATAGTAGCCTACATTGCGGTTTATCGTATCGCGACATTGCTGCTCGCGTTGGTCGCGGCCCAATGACTGTTAGCAGAATATGGAATCGGTGGGTTCAGGACGGCAATACGGAACGCCGTGCTGGATCCCAACGGCTTCGTATCACTAGCAGTCGAGATGATACGCATCTTATCCGCAAGGCTGTAACTGATCGTGCAGCCACGTCTCGAACCCTGAGTCAACAGATGGGGACGTTTGCAAGAGAACAATCATTTGCACGAACAGTTCGACGACGTTTGCAGCAGCATGGACTATCAAGTCGGAGACCATGGCTGCGGTTACCCTTGACGCTTCATCACAATCAGAGCGCCTGCGATGGTGTATGCAATGACGAACCTGGATGCACGAATGGCAAAACGTAATTTTTTCGGATGAATCCAGGTTCTGTTTACAGCATCATGATGATCGCATCCATGTTTGACGACATCGCGGTGAACGCACATTGGAAGCGTGTATTCGTCATCGCCATACTGGCGTATCACCTGGCGTTATGGTATGGGGTGCCACTGGTTACACGTCTTGGTCACTTCTTGTTCGCATCGACGGAAATTTGAACAGTGGCCGTTACATTTCAGATGTGTTATGACCCGTGGCTCTACCCTTCATTTTATCCCTGCGAAACCCTACATTTCAGCAGGAAAATAAAGAAAATGTCAGACTGCTGCCCTAGCCAGCACATTCTCCAGATCTCTCACTAACTGCAAACGTCTGGTCAATGGTGGCCGAGCAACAGGCTCGTCACAATACGCCAGTCACTACTCTTGATGAACTGTGGTATCGTATGGAAGCTGCATGGGCATCTGAACCTGTACACGGCATCCAATCTCTGTTTGTCTAAATGCCCAGACGTATCAAGGTCGTTATTAATGCCAGAAGTCGTTGTTATGGAAACTGATTTCTCAGGATCTATGCACCCACCGAAATTGCATGAAAATGTAATCACATGTCAGTTCTAGTATAATATATTTATCCAATGAATAGCCGTTTAACATCTGCATGTCTTCTTGGTGTAGCAATTTTAATGGTTTAGTAGTGTAATTTTATTGGAATTACTAGTAACAGTAAGAGAATTCATTGTCGCAAGATGCCGCAGATGGATCTCTTTTATTGCTACATGCTGTCGATTCGGTATCACCATTAGCAGTCGAAGTCCTTTTGTATTTCACTATATGCTTATCCATTTTAACGATTTTCACATGCCAGACATTAAGACGTAATTCCTCAAACAGAATAGGAATTAAGGTCCGACTATTTCGTTCAGTTGTTGACAACACATTGTTAAAGCCTGAAAATTCAAATTCAGAAAAAAAACCTCTTACTGGCTGTTGGGTTCCGTGATTTTGGTAGAGCTGCCAATTAAAACACAAAGTCCTTCGCAAGTTGTTATGAAAACTGTCTATTTCCAGAATGTTTCAGCTAGGAGGATATGGCACTCTTCGCAGCAGGTACGTAGTAGCGCTCACTGGTATCTTATATGGTTGTCAAAAGTTTATTTTAAAAGATACCGCTAGTTAAATTCGTAGCATATACATTTTTATCGTATCGTATCAAAGCCACTTCATTAATAGTTATTTAATACTACAATTAAAGGTTGCCGCCTTCAAGTTACAATAATGACTTAAAAAGTGACATTCCATTAACATTCGGACTATTTAGAAAACGGTCACTTCACTCACATGTCAACGTGGATTTTAATGTTTACGAATTCTATTAACTGTTTGCTTTAAGATAATCTTTGTACAGCGGTGTATTCCAAAAGCCAGCCGCCCATCAGTGGGATGGAAGAATATATTTTAATTACAATCAAGAAATATAAAGCAAAGAGAAATAATACCAAAATTTTCAGTGGTGTTTGACGAGCACATCCACTGAAATTTTGGGATATGCTTCAGCGACCAAGCATACCCGCAGTCGGCGCCTGTGTTGGAGATTCATTGATTGGAAAAGGGACAGTGGGAAAGTTACAGATCAAATAGGCAGAAGTGTGGTAAAATCTATATTCAGAAAGATACGGCAGATGTGAGGTATCCCTGCTGCATGTTTCATATTATTTCACAAATAAGATGATTTTGGCATAAACAACTTTGCTGTACGACAAGGAAGTATTATCTAACAATCTATATCTATAAATATGAATGTCTGTTCGGTGTACGTTTATCACGTCTGAACCACAAGACATAAAGAACTAAAAATTTGTACAGTTACTAATGTCTACCCGAGGAAGGCTTTAGGCACGGTTTTATGGCGATCGTATAGCTATTTATCTATATATGTTAATGTGAATGTCTGTTCGGTGTACGCTTATCACGTACAAACGACCAGACGCAGAGACTTAAATAGGTGTATAGTTACTAACTTATACCTGAGAAAGGTTTTAAGCACGGTTTTTAAGCGATCTGATAGATATTTAGTAATTTGAAAAATATAACGCGAAATGTGGAACAATAATGATTCTTTGAAAACTATATTTACTCTTCGAAAATGGTTTTATTGGTTGCATTGTTGCTTGAGGGTTGATAATGATAAAATGGTGGAGTATATTGGGATGGGAAGTTATCGGTGTATATAAAATTCTACGTGTGTGTGGGTGTGTGTTAATATTTCGTTCTGCAGCGAAAACTACAGAAAGCAAACGAATGGTGTGTGTGTAATTGTTGTCCGAAGTCTCCCGTTGTACACCATAGCAGTTCCATGCCGACAGCTATAAGAGGGTGGAAGATATGGTGGTTGAAAGTAATCAAATTATAAAAAAAAATTCGGACTGAAGGCCAGCGATGACGTTTGCGACTCTATAGCAAGGAGGTTACGTACAGCGAAACGTGACGCCATAGACCATATCTTTGATCTATGCGTTCTACAATTTCTTCAGCTCTTTCTCTGAAAGGATAAGCATGCGAATAAGGAAATATAATAATAATTAAATAAAGCAGTAAAAAAATTCTCTTAATACATCTCTTTAAAAAAAATCGATTTGACGTTTCGCGCATTACATCAAGCGATCCATCTGTGATATTATTACAATCATTGTTATTGAATTTCGTGATTGGATTCTTCGAAACGAGTACATTTTTACCTGTTATTTCTTATATATCCTCTGATAAAAGTAACATATTTTTAGAAAAAAGGAGATGGACAGAGAGAGAGAGAGAGTGGATAGGAAAAGTGCTAACTCAAGGTTCGAATGAATAAATAAATACCCCGGCAACGCCGGGTTTTCAGCTAGTAACCAATAAATAAACACACTTTAAAAAGAGAGAGGGGGGGGGAGAGATGCACCAGAGAGAATGTTGCTATTCATGAAATTCGTATTACCATGACCAGCGCAGGCTTTAGGGTGGGGTGACCCGGGCCGCCGAGGCCCAGGGACGCCGAGAACGCCGACTATGTCCAAAAGCACGCTGGTGCCGTACTATACTATCAATATTACAACTTACAATCACCCATTTTGCGAATATAAAAGATTATTCAATCTCATTCAACAACGTCGTTAATATCACAAACGTGGGCTGAATTCAGGGTATCAGAATAGAAAACGCATTGAATGCAATCTTCCTATTGGCTGCATCCATCCATATTTCACGCGGGCTTTGTCTGACGACTGGGAGATGGATCTACCACAGCGCCTCTGTTATTTGTTTCAAGAACTGTAAAAAGGGAGCGCCCATGCAGCCGCACCATCCCTCGTACACGACAGAAACTACTAGTAGCTGCTGGACCAAATAAAAGGCGGACTGTGAAATAATCATTACATTTCAAATTATTATTCGAATGGATTTATACCGAATATTTGTGACTTAATGAGTCATCTATAGCAATTAGTAGATCACGCACTGCATTCAAGGAGAATACACCCCTAATGTACTGAAATAATACAGCGCCACCCAATGTGCGTTGGACTGCATATGTTGGCAGTGGTATGATTTACACCTACTAGACTTGCGCATAATAGTTCGCGATCGGGAGCGCTTACTTTAGTTAGCGACTCTGCCACGAACTAGTTCGTTCTTATAGTTCGTCCGCTCCCAGTAACGGCTTAGCGGCGTGGTCTGCGCATGCAAGTGGAGGGAGAAGTTCCCCCACATAGCTGCTTCATGCGCTTGCTGCGTTATCTCTATATCTTGGCATTATGGAATTTATTAGTCAGATATTGCAGAGTGCAAAATACTTCAAAACAGAAATTTTGTAGCACTGAACTATGTAATCTAGCAGGCAGACGCTCACCTCGAAATGGCTCTCATCAGCAGAAGGCATACACGTAATTTTTAATTCTGCTGCGCGTCCTCTCGCTATTGCCCGTCGGTCTTCGGAAAAGAATCCAACGAACTAAGAAGCGAGATACGTTTGGCAAAATAGTTCGCGACCGGTAACGCAAGTTTTAGTTCGTGACCAATCGCGCATATTTTAGTTCGAGACCAATCGCGCTTATTTTAGTTCGCGACCGGTATCTCTATTTCGCAGCTCGGACGCGAAGTCGGTCGCTCTTTTTAGTTCGTCCGCTCTTTTTGGCTTTTGCTACCACTACTAAAAGAGCTCTTTATTTTGTTATGACAGCCTTTTTATATAATGATCGGTGTTGCATAAGCGTGTGCTATTACCGTATTTTTCGGCAATTAGACATCAAATACTTAAGCAAATAAACCAGTTATTTACACGAATGGGTGGTACAATGCTATTCAACTACTTTGCATACAGAGTACTCGTACTCGTAGTATTTTATTTTTAATCCATGAGGACTCGGGCGTGAGCATTTTGCTCACAGTAATTTTAAAACAATCGGCATTTTGTGTTTTCTTATAAACGCAACTAGAAATACTTATTTAGACATATGAAGTACATTACAAACTTTTCTTTGACTGTCAGAAAGATGCTATACACGCGATCGATCGCGTAACTTTAAAGGCGCGAGTTCATTGAAGGAACATTGCCTACAAAATATGCTAAATGCATCTATTTTCGTGAATAAAAATGCAGTTTTGAGTTCTCTTTAGTTCTTTACACTATGTAATAAGGATTCTGGGTTATATTTAGACATTGCTGAATACCTTAGAAGAGAAAATTTGTGGCAGTGAACTATGAAACTACAGCTGAGCTGCATCTCAGCTCGAAATGGAGGTAACTGGCAGAAGGGAATGACGCGATTCTGCGCGCTCTCTCGTCCTCTCGCTGTTCCCCGTCAGTCTTCGGAAAAGGAGCGGACGAACTAAGGGCGGACGCAAACGGGAGACTTGGTGTCGCGCAACTGTTTCGTCTTTGTTGCTTTCCTGTTGCTTCGGTTTTTGAGAGTTCGCACACGATGAGCAACTGTTTCCTGACAGCTGACTCATTTCAAGAGTTTCTGTAGTGCAGTTGACCAGTGCACAGAGATGGATTGTTTTGAGACTGCAGTGGTTTGTGCTCTTATCATTCGACAAGAAACATCGTAAATTGAAACGCTTGACATTTTTGTAGATTTTAATTGATTTTCATGAAATAAAAATGAATACAATTTTAATTCAGTTACTTTAAATTATTTACGAAGCTTCATATATTATTATAATTTCTTTTCAGTTATCTAGCAACTGGATCATGTTTCAACGATCTTTCATACAACTACTTGATTGGTGTTAGCACAATCCGCAAAATAGTGAAAGAAGCATGCACTGCAATCTGGAATGTTTTGCAACCTATGTTTATGCCAGAAAAATGTGAAGAAGACAGGTTGCACATTGCTGAACAGTTCTATAAAAGCTCTTATTTCCCCTACATCATAGGTGCTATAGACGGTAAACGTATAAGAATAATGCAACCTCAAAGTTCTGGCTCAGAATTTTTTAATTATGAAAAATTCTTTTCTGTGGTGTTGATGACTTGAGTCGATGCTGATTATCAATTTGTCTTCATAGATGTTGGTGCGAATGGAGCAGCAGGAAATTCCTCAGTTTTTAATAATTCTAATATGGGCAAAAAGCTGCAACGTAACCTTCTGAAAATGCCGAACATTGCGTAACGACCCCAAAGGCAAGCCAATGCCTTTTTGTTTGGTTGCTGATGAAGCTTTTGGTTTATCGAGGCGCATTTTGCACCCATTTGCTAAAAAAATGCTAACCCTATTAAAGAAAATTTTCAATCGTAGGCATACAACTGCTCGTCGTATGGTTGAATGCACATTTGGCATACTGGCGAACAAATGGCGTATTTTCCATAGACCTCTTGATGTTACCCTCGATTTCTGCGATACAATAATCAAAGCTTTTTGTGTGCTCCACAATTTTGTGCGCAGAAGAGATGGAGTCAACTTTACAGATATGGCTTATGAATGTCCACTGCAGAGTATAGACATTGAACCCAGGATAGAACTACATCTGCTGTCAATATACGCAACTATTTTGCAACCTATTTCACGTCCCCAGGAGGATCGGTTCCGTGGCAGTATTGTCCCCAGATCGTACACCATACGTTTACGCACATTTCTTCCCATAGTTTGCTTTATAAATTAGCGTCGTAATAATATTTTAAAGTTTTATTGAACAATGCAGGCCTCTTTTCTACTTCATTTATGAGCAATTCACTGTCGATGTCTTATTGTCTTTAGGGTTGCCAGATCTCCGGGCGCCGCCCGGAGTGCCCGGGTTTGGAATGAATTCTCCGGGTCTACGGGCCAATGACAATCTCCGGGCTTGAATGTGACCTTCATCTTAACCTTTTTTTTACCACGCTTTTTAAGTACTACGCTCATGTAACGACGATCTACATCGAACTTAACGTAACTTAAACTAAGGACGAACACAACATCCATGCCCTAGGGGGGCATTCGAACCTCTGGCGGAAGCAGCCTCGCGCACCGCTGCAAGACGCCTCAGTGCGCTCGGCCATTCCCGGCCGACTCCTCTCTCGTAATTATGAATAACTTTATATAAATGTCAATTTCTTATTGCAACAAAACGCTACTTTTCTATTCTTCCTCTGAAAACTTTTCATTGTTGCGTCGGTAGTAATGGGCTAGCGCATTATTAAGCAAACACTGTTGCGGCAACGTGTCAGCTGGCGACGTCTATTATTTTTTGTTCGTTCGTTCATTGTTTATCAGTTTACCGGAAATTTTTGGAATACACGGATCGTGTGTGAACAGACAAGCTTACATTAACTCAGATTAGTGAGTAATAACAGTGAAATGAAGAGACGATGTCTAAGTTCGTTCCGTGAAGAATGGTTGCAGGAAGAAAATTATAAAGAGTGGCTACAAAAAGTCGATACTGATGAGTGTATGTGTAAGTGCAGAATATGCAATATCTCATTTACTCTTAAGTACGACGGAGTAAAAGCTGTGAATAAACATTTACAATGAGAAAGTCACAAAGCGAATATTACCACACAAAAGAAGAATCAGTCGCTTCTTAATTTCTTGCCGAAAAAATTTTCTGTAGAAGACGACAATGCTTGTTGGGGGAGGGGGGAGTTGGTCGCAGTTGGGGAGAGGGGGGGGGTGAGTCGTTGGCCAAGGGGGAGGGGGACACGTCTGGTCTCCGGGCCTGCCTCAAGTTCAATCTGGCAACCCTAATTGTCTTCATCCCTGACAACAGCCATTTTACAGACTTGAAAGTTTCCAGCTGCAGACAACAAAGAGGCGGCATCTACATTGTCGCTCGTGTGCGCGCGCACGTATAGCCCCTGGGAGGGCAGACTGGACAGACACAGTTGCGTCGCCCTTTTGTCGGCGGCCACAGCAACTGAAAAGTTGTGTCGCCGTCGCGTCGCTCCGTGTGCGCTTTTACATATGACTGTACAGTCTCTGTGGAAAAGACGAGACAGTTGCGCGACAAAAAGTCTCCCGTGTGCGTCCTCCCTAAGAGGCGAGGGATCTGCGCACTAGTTCGCGTAGTTCGCCTGTGGGAGCGCTCTTCCGAACTAGTTCGTTCGCGAACTACACAGGACTAACACCCACATCTCAGTAACTGATAGAACGAGGCGGATACAGGATTCGTGTTTTCGTGGTGAATCATAGTGACTGAAAATTGTGTCGTGACCAGGACAACATTTAATTTTCTTGCAAGTTTAAAAACATTTTTATCGTTTAGTTTATGTTTTCTTTTCTAGTTATGTCTAGTGATATGTGATTTTATTTACTTGTTATGAAAATAATACTGCGGTCGCAAAAGAGTGCAATGTCTACGCCATAATTTGACATATTATGTTAGAAGAGAGGGAGACGATTAAGAAACAGCTTTCTGGTTCAGAAAATCGGAAAAGGAAAGCTGAAAAAGTTCTTGAAGAAACTAAACTAATAGTTAATTCTAAGGCAAGTACTTCAGGCATTGAATCAGAAGTCCACGTATTGTCAAAAAAATGTTCAAATGTTTGTAGAGCTTATGGGACTTAACTACGTGGTCATCAGTCCCTAAACTTACAAACTACTTATGAACTACCTTATACAAAGGACGGCACAAATATCCATGCCCGAGGGGGGATTCGAACCCCCGACGGTGGTGGCCATGCAGACCGTGGTTGGCGCGGCGCAGACCCGTAGGCCACCGCGGCCGGCCATGTATTAGCAAATATATCTTTAGACTATGAACAATTACACACAAAAAATATGAACGCTCGCTTGGCTGTATCTGAGCGGACTGGCCTGGGATGGGCTTCACGCAGTATAAGAGACGCGCCCGGGTGGCCAGCGCTGTTGCTGCCGCGAATGTTGCGTTCCAATTCAGACAACAACGTGTGTGGGGAAAAAAAGGGTCGTGTAACAGTAGAGAAACTATCGAAGGGCTACTGTGTTACTATGTGATGTTTGCATAGCCGCGATAAGTATTATTGTAATGGATTTAGCCATCTTATGGACGTGAAACATGTTTTACTTAATTTAACCCAGTTTTGCACTGTTCTAGCGCAAAAAATACGTGATATTTGCTAAGACCTCCTCTCTACCATGTGAAATCTGGTGGACTCGGTTCGAACCCCCCCCCCCAACACGTCAGGTAATTAATGGACGCCCCCTAAGGACGCAAAGTGGGCGACTCGCCCGGGGCGCCTGCATGGGTAAGGCCGGACCTGACTATGACAAGAGCAGGGGCTAAACAGTCAAGCTTACCTTATTATAAACCGAATGGTAAGTGTACCGGATGTTCGCGGTGAAACTGCTCGTTAGAAATTTGCTTCCACACGCCAATCATTTTAACCGACACGAACGGTCCTGAAAGTAGCCTACTATACAATTTACTTTTATGATGGTAACTTCTGTCTTAGACTGTCCGCGAGGTGAATACTTCCCAGTGAAGAAGGATGAGTGAAAGGAGACACTTTTGACATCAAATGAAGAGGCGTTCTTTTATCCAATGGAGAGGGGTTTGTCATTTAATGAAGTAACCTAACCGCTTTGCTAAATATTGAACTCTTAACAACAACCATCAATGTATTGCCCTATTGTCAGGACGGCAAGCTTTAACTACAAACTAATTTTTTTTTGTCAGGATAGCATTCAGAAGGTATCTTATAAACATATGGGATCTTTTCCTTGGCTCGGGTATGAGGCGCAAATGAAACAGCATTTACACAAAATACATTTATTGAACAGCCATACATTACTCTTCCTGTGAACAAGTGGCTCGGCGAAACCTGCGTGGTGGCGAAGAGGCGTTTCGCAGCGTCTGTCGTCTATCTCCGGTTACGCTTGTGGCGTATCTCCTTCTGGGCTCGGCTATTTCCTCTCTGCCCGCTGTCCAGTAGAACAGCGCTTGCCGTCGAAGTAGCACTGTGTGTTAACAGGCCGTGAATTCTGCGGAGGTGCTATGTGATTTTTCCATCTTCTACAAGTGTTGTGTTGTGCTACAACCAGAGGTAGCGGCGCCGCGTCGAGGTTTTGCACCCTTGCCCTGGAGTCGAACCGGCGGTCTTGAGGCTGCACGTCTTCGATTGGCAGAACCTTGGACGGAGATTACAGGTGACCATCACGACCAGACCGCATCCTATCGTTTTGGCCAGTCATCCTGTTATTAGTGATCTTCCCGAATGCTGAACTGGCGACCAGAACCTTCCATTTTCTTTCTTCTCTCTTCAACTCCAAAAGTCATCGCCGGTGACTGATCATGGCTAAAATTCCACTTCTGTTACTGCTACTAACGTCACTCTTGCCGATCTGACGATACTACTCCATCTGCATCAATATATCTGTCTCTTACTGTCTCACGCATCTGTCTGGTGCCGTCTTCATGGCCGTGGTATTTGATGGACCTGGCTGGAGGTGAACGGTCTTCGAGGTCGTTGTGTTCTGTTGTTACGTTGTACAGTTTCTAGAAAGATCGATCGTCACATTGCTCTGGAGGCCAAAACACAAGATTATTGGCTTCTGATCACGTTGCTTCTAGAAGTTCGCGACGCTCACGTTTTACAGTCTGAGCTTCCACGTGATGCAGACGGTCGATGGCCTGATAACTGAAACAACGGCTTCCGCTTGTGGAAAGAGCGATAGACACTTGCCACATGCGAATACTTGGCGGCACAATGTCGTGCTGAATCTGCAGCCTTAGTTGGTCGACGTACTGTCGCAATGCACCGGCCGCGGTGGCCGAAGGGACTGAGGCGCTCCATTCACGGTCTGCACGGCCACTACGGTCGGGGGTTCGAATCCCCCCTCGGGCATGGATATTTGTGCCGTCCTTAGGATTAGCTAGTTCATAAGTAGTTTGTAAGTTTAGGGACTGATGACCCCGCAGTTAAGTTCCATAGACTCTACAAACATTTGAACATTTTGAACAAATACTGTAATTAGCTAACCCCATGAACCACAGACATTGCCGAGGTGGGGTGGCTTGCGTGCCTCAACGATGCAGATAGCCGTACCGTAGGTGAAACCACAGCGGAGGGGTATCTGTGGAGAGGACAGACAAACGTGTGGTTCCTGAAGAGGGGCAGCAGCCTTTTCAGTAGTTACAGGGGCAACAGTCTGGATGATTGACTGAGCTGGCCTTGTAACATCAGCTAATGTGGCTTTGCCACACAGCTACTGCGAACGGCTGAAAGCAAGGGGAAACTACAACCGTTACTTTTCCCGAGGACATGCAGCTCTACTGTATGAACATATGATGATGGCATCCTCTCGGGTAAAATATTCCGGAGGTAAAATAGTCCCCCATTCGGATCCCCGGGTGGGAACTACTCAGGAGGATGTTGTCATCAGGAAAGACAATACTGGCATTCTACGGATCGGAGCGTGGAATGTTAGATCCCTTAATCGGGTAGGAAAATTAGAAAATTTAAAAAGGGAAATGGATAGGTTGAGGTTAGATATAGTGGGGATTAGTGAAGTTCGGTGGCAGGATGAAAAGGATTTCTGGTCAGGTGAGTACAGGATTATAAATACAAAATCAGTTGGGGGTATCACAGGAGTAGGACTGATAATGAATAAGAAAATAGGAATGCGGATAAACTACTATGAGCAGCACAGTGATCACATTATTATTGTCAAGATAGATACGAAGCCAACACCGACAACAGTAGTACAGGTTTATATGCCAACTAGCTCTGCCGATGATGAGGAGATCGAAGAAATATATGAGGAGCTAAAGGAAATTATTCAGACAGTTAAGGGAGAGGAAAACTTAATTGTGATGGGAGACTGAAATTCGGTAGTAGGAAAAGGAAGAGAAGGAAAAATAATAGGTGAATATGGACTGGGCAGGAGGAATGAAAGAGGAAGTCGCCTGGTAGAATTTTGCACGGAACATGATTTAATCGTAACAAACTCGTTGTTTAAGAATCACAAAAGAAGGTTGTATACATGGAAGAGACCAGGAGACACCGGGAGATATCAGATAGATTCTATAATGGTAAGACATAGATTCCGGAACCAGGTTATAAACTGCAAGATGTACCCAGGGGCAGATATAGACTCTGACCATAACTTGTTAGTCATGAACTGTAGGCTGAAACTGAAAAAACTGCAGAAAGGTAGGAAAATAGGGAGATGGGACTTAGATAAATTGAAGGAAAGTGAAGTTGTGGAGAATTTCAGAGGGAGTTTAGGCAACAATTGACAGAAACAGGGTGAAATAAAACAGTAGAAGAGGAATGGGTAGCATTGAGAGATGAAATAGTGAAGGCAGCAGAGGACAAAATAGGTAGGAAGGCAAGACCTACAAAAAATCCTTGGATATCACAGGAAATACTAGATTTAATTGATGAAAGGAGAAAATCTAAAAATGCAGTAAATGAAACAGGCAAAATGGAGTACAGACGACTAAAAATGAGATTGACAGGAAATGCAAAATGGCTAAGCAGGAGTGGCTAGAAGCCAAATGCAAATCTGTAGAAGAATGTATAAGAAGGGGAAAAGTAGATACCGCCTATAGGAAAATAAAAGAGACATTTGGGGACAAGAAAAGCAACTCTACGAATATCAAGAACTCAGATGGGAAGCCGGTTCTCAGCAAAGAAGGGAAAGCTGAAAGGTGGAAAGAGTACATAGAGCAGCTCTACAAAGGAAATGAACGTAGAGACGATGTTGTAGGAAGGGAAGAGGAAGTAGATAAAGATAAAATAGGAGATGCTATACTGAGAGATGAATTTGACAGAGCCTTGAAAGACCTAGGTCGGAACAAGGCCCCAGGAGTAGATGACATACCCTCAGAGCTACTAAAGTCTCTGGGAGAGCCAGCCATGACAAGACTATTTGAACTGGTGTGTAGGATTTATGAGACAGGCGAAATACCCTCAGACTTTAAGAAAAATGTAATAATCCCCATTCCAAAGAAATCAGGTGCAGACAGGTGTGAAAATTACAGAACCATCAGTTTGATAAGTCATGGTTGCAAAATTTTAACACGAATTATCTACAGGAGAATGGAAAAGCTGGTAGAAGCTGACATCGGGGAAGATCAGTTTGGATTCAGGAGGAACATAGGAACCCGGGAGGCAATACTCACTTTACGTCTTATCTTAGAAGATAGATTAAGGAAAGCCAAACCTAGGGCAAACGTAGGGCATGAAAGGGAAGCATCAGTTGGGAAGGGAGTAAGACAGGGTTGTAGCCTTTCTCCGATGTTATTCAATTTGTACATCGAGCAGGCGGTGAAGGAAAGCAAGGAAAAATTTGGAATAGGGATTAAAGTACAGGGGGAAGAAATAAAAACATTGCGTTTTGCTGATGACATTGTAATTCTGTCAGAGACAGCAAAGGACCTGGAAGAGCAGTTGAATGGAATGGACGGTGTGTTGAAGAGAGCATATAAAATGAACATTAACAAGAGCAAAACAAAAATAATGGAATGCGGTCTTAGAAAATCGGGCGATGCTGAAGGAATTAGATTAGGTAACGAAACAATGAAGGTGGTAGATGAGTTTTGTTACTTGGGTAGTAAAATAACATGTGATGGTCGCAGTACAGAGGATATAAAATGCAGAATGGCAATGGGAAGAAAAGCATTTTTGAAAAAGAGAAATTTGCTAACATCGAATGTTAATTTAAGTGTAAGGAAGTCTTTTCTGAAGGCATTTGTGTGGAGTGTTGCCTTGTACGGGAGTGAAACATGGACGATAAGCAGTGCGGACAGGAAGAGAATATAGGCTTTTGAAATGTGGTGTTACAAAAGAATTCTGAAGATTAGGTGGGTAGATCGCATAACCAATGAAGAAGTACTGAACAGAATTGGTGAGGAAAGGAATTTTTGGCATACCCTGGCTAAAAGAAGGGATCGCTTGGTAGGACACATTCTTAGACATCGAGGAATCGTAAATTTAGCATTGGAGGGAAGTGTGTGGGGGAAAAATCGCAGAGGGAGAGCAAGGGACGCGTATAGTAAGCAGATTCAAGTGGATGTGGGTTGCCGTTCTTATGAGGAGATGAAAAGGTTTGCTCAGGATAGAGTAGGGTGGAGAGCTGCATCAAACCAGTCTCCGAACTGAAGATCATAACAACAACAACAACAACTGTAATTAGTCGCGGATTAATTTGGAACTTTTTGTCTCAAGTGCGTGTGATACTTATTGTGGCTCTCATGAACAATAATTGGGGAAATAATTAGTTATTTGTCGATGTATAAACTAGGACCAGCTCCGCATTTTCATGTCCAAAAAGGTAATAAATCTGCATTTATATAAAAATTACTTCGTGAGTAAATCTCTTCTAAACATTATCTTAGAATCTATTTTTTTGGTAATTCAGAGCTTTGATTTATGTTTATTTAAATATATTTTTCGCGTCACCATCTGCAGATTGATAGACGGGCTAAACTACAGATTAGTTATTGATTTTATTTAAACAGTTTGGGTAGCTGTTTAGGTCATAGAAGCTGACATACAGAACTCACCCCTACGAACAGAGACAACGAGCCATAAACCTTTTACTACCCTAAGTTATGCATTGCCCAATTCTTATTGGTGAGTACCGATAGGAAGGTCGCAATACACGGTTGACATGAAGGGAGAATTACCTTAAATCGGGAATGGCAGCCACGCCAACAGCAGCGTTGAACATCGTGGCTCCTATGGTTGGGGCACGCTAGGAAAGCCAGTGCATTCACAGCTGCGGCCTACAGTCTCATGAGGCATGGCAATTAAGTGGTACATCAGACGCAGGGGGTTGTGGTGCTGAGGGTGTGGGCCAATACCGAAAAATGATACATTCCCACTATGATCGCTTACACTTGAACACGAGAAGCAAATCGAATAAATATGTATTGCCATTTGATTATATTTCACTTACTGCCATCAGCGTGACAGCAAGTCGCATGCATGTCATACATGGACAATGAGTAATAATGCAAATATCCTCACTAAGAGAATGCCAGACATAATATTACCCACCGATTTTCAAAATGTTCACTAATAAATATGTAAAATTTTCTTCAATGTAATTGATGGTTGAAAAATTGAAGTTCCATGCAGTAGGCGGGTGGAGACGAAATAAAAAGGTCTGGGATCGATACGTCCAAGGTTTGAGTTAGAGGACCAGTTTTGTGTCCCAGCCTCGTTGCCGCTTTTGTGTCTTGTTCCGTTGTAGGTGTCGGTGGCCGAGTGGAATTATACCGACACAGGAATAAAGATAGCACGCTGGTGCAGGTACGGAGGGGAGCAGCCAGAAACTATAAACACTAGAGTAAATCAGAACGAGATATATATTGAACAGAATTTATACAATACTTAACTTTTACATAGTACTGCAGAAGGCTGATACATAGTTGAGCTAGAGTCCTGCCTAGTGCCTAACTGATAGCCAAGTCTTCACTGGTGCCTATCTGATTCCGAAGGTCTTAACTGGTTGCTATCTCAGTCCCAAGTGAACCATGTCGTTCAGTGGTGGCCACGAGCGGAGTTGTACCAGAGGGCGCTCGTGGCTGTCGTCGTAAGAACGCAGCGCCGTGCGTGCATGGCGGCGCGCGGCGAAAGTAGGTGGCGCGCACTTTGTACTTGTGCGACACCACAACCAGTTCACTGATGAGCGTTCTTTTTTTGGGAACCGTTCATTCTTCCTCGTTCACCGTTCCTTTTTTATCCAGTTACTTGTTAACATCCAATATTAATATAAATGTTAGGAAGTCCTTTCTGAAAGCATTTGTCTGGAGTGAAGCATTGTATGGGTGTGAAACGTGGACGATAAGAGTTCAGACAAAAAGATGATAGAAGCTTTTGAATTGTGGTGCTACAGACAAATGATGGAAATTAGATGGGTAGATCATGTAACTAATGAGGAGGTGCTTAAACGAACTGCGGAGAAAAGGAGTTTCTGGCGTACCCTGACTAAGAGAATGGATAGATTGGTAGGACACATTCTGAGACATCAAGGAATTGTCAACTTAGCATTAGAGTGAAGTGTGTGGCGTAAAAATCGTAGAGGGAGACCGAGGGACGAATACAGTAAGCAGATTCCAGAGGACATAGGTTGCCATACGTATTCTCAGATGAAGAGGCTTGCACAGGACTGGGTAGCGTGGAGAGCTGCATCAAACCAGTCTGCGGACTGAAGACCACAACAATAACAACATTGTCCAGTAATAACAGGTGACCAGAATAGTTAGAAACTGAGTAGTTGGTTTCTAAAAGCTGAGCAATAATTTCTGAGATCAAAGGTAAATTCCATATTACTGCAGTCTACTCAAAATCCAAATCCCTTTTCCTACTCAAGAGATATCAAACACAACTGTTTCAAAATGTTCAAACGTTTGTAAATGCAAGGGACTCACTGTGTTGGCGGCGCTATTCGTCGCAACGCCGGCGGTCCAAGCAAGTCGCCGCACTAGTATACGGAGGAGCGATAAGTACTTCCATAGTACTTCGGCCACCGGGGGAGACCGCAGTCTCGTTACCTCTTTGCTCACCTCGCACGCCAGTCAATAGGAAGAAAGGGGTTCGCCTCAAGCTCTGTATAGGGAAAGTATGGCAATCATTTTACGCGCCGCTTGCCGCCTTCTGCAGCTTTTGTTTGGCTAAAATCGAGTCACACGATTTAGATCCGACGGACAGTTCTGTCCATACGAACTTACAACTCTACGAAATTTATCTTTCGATTTTAAGAAATCAGTTTGGTTTATGGCTCCACATCGACTGACTTCAACTATAAATGCAGACTAACGTGTAGCAAAGCCCAATATTCAAACTGACGCCGGTCGCGGTGGCCGAGGGGACTGAGACGCTCCAGTCACGGTCTGCACGGCCACTACGGTCGGGGGTTCGAATGGATATTTGTGCCGTCCTTAGTCTTAGCTAGTTCATAAGTAGTTTGTAAGCTTAGGGACTGATGACCCCGTAGTTAACTCCCATAAGTTCTACAAACATTTGAACTTTTTTTTTCAAATTGACTGTGAACATTTCCTCATCGAAGCAACGTGTAAATTAAGAAAACAGTCGATATAATGGGCAATTTTTGATGAGTATTTTCGTACATATTACGTACTTAAACCTTATATGAAATACGAAAAATGCAAGGGGATGGCCATTACATAACTTTTACCAAAAACAGAGAAATTAGAAGTGCTTATACAATACGTATTACATTAGCATCTCCAATATTTTTCTTGCTTCAATCCTTTGTTTCCTGCAATAATACACTTAACACACGTACACGAATGAGAAAAGCTTGCTTCAGGAACTGTGTATTAATTTCGTGTCTATACGAGAATCTGTTTAGTTTACTCAGTTATAAGTCAAAATTTTTGTGTGTTTTCAGCAATTACCTGCAAATGAAAGCAACGACACATGAATAATTTAACCTCACGACATACTAAAGGTATTTTCTTCACAAATTTATTGAAAAACATGTAGGTATCTGCTGCGTGATCCAATCTACAGTGAATCTTTAATCTATGAATTTTCATTGCGGATTAGAAGTACCACAGCACAGAACCGAAGGTCGCTTCTGGGCTCGTAGTTTCAGAGAAAACTTTCCGTCAGCCGGCCTCCTCTTCCTGTGTTTCTGTATCCAAATGGAAATACTATTATCTTTACATCTACATCTACATAGATACTCTGCAAATCACATTTAAGTGCATGGCAGAGGGTTCATTAACCACTTTCATAACTTTTCTCTACCTTTCCATTCTCTAATAGCGCGCGGGAAGAAAGAACACCTAACTCGTTCGGTTTTCGATCTGATTTCTCTTTATTGGGATGGTCATGTCTCCCTAAGTAGGTGGGTGCTAGCAAAATATTTTCACATTCAGAAGTAAAAGTCGGGAATGAAACTTCGCAAACAGATGACGCCGCTATGAATAACATTTCCGTGACGCTTTCCCCCCGTAACGTAATAAAACAAAACTAGCTGTCCTTCTCTGACCCTTCTCTGACCCTTCCGTCAGTCCCACCTGGTGAGGGTCCCACAATGGGCAACAGTACTCCAGGAGAGGACGCACAGGTGTGATGTAGGCAGTCTCTTTGGTGGAGCTGGTGCATCTTCGAAGCGTTCTGCCAATGAAACGTAACCTTTGGTTCGCCTTCCCCACAATATTTTCTGTGTGTTCTCTCCAGTCAAAGTTGTTCGTAATTGTAACTCCTAGATATTTGGTAGAATTAACGACCTTAAGGTCTGACTGATTTATCGCGTAATTGAAGTTCAGCGGATTTCTTTTAGTGGTCGTGTGTATTACTTCACACTTTTCTTTATTTAGTGTCAATTGCCAATTTTCGCACCAAGTAGAAATTTTGTGTAAATTACTTTGCAGTTGCTTTTGATCCTTTGTTGACTTCACTAACCGATAAACGACAGCATCATCCGCGAACAGTCTAAGGGAGCTATTCAGATTGTTTCCTAAATCGTTTATAAACACGAGGAAGAGTAGGGGACCTATAACGCTTCCCTGTGGAACGCCAGATATCACTTCTGTTTTACTCGATGACTTACCGTCAATTACAACGAACTGTGTCCTTTCTGATAGGAAATCGTGAATCCAATCGCACAATTGAGGAGATATTCCATAAGCACGCAGTTTCATTAGAAGCCGCTCGTGGGGTACAGTGTCAAAAGCCTTCCGGAAATCCAGTATTATGGAATCGATTTGAGATCCCTTGTCGATGGCACTTAACACTTCATGTGAATAAAGGGCAAGCTTTGTTTCGCAAGAGCGATACTCTATGAATCCGTGTTGACTATTGGTTAATAGGTCGTTCTCTTCGAGGTAGTTGCCTTCCTTCTTTGCTGTAAATAAAAACACCATAAAGCGCCTCACTATGACATTATTCAAACCCAAACATACGAACTGTTAGTTCGCGAACGACCCACCTCTAATTTGAGTCACTGGCAGATCAGTGATGAGCTGAGTTGGAAGAAAGGTAGAGGTAAAAGGCAGGAGTGGTAGCGGCGTGTTAGTGGTGGGCTGCGATGAGAGAGGGGGGGGGGGACAAGAAGTGCTAGCAGCGCTCAAGTGAGTCATGTGACTGGCCATATGGATTCCCGCGCCGGCCGTGGTGGCCGAGGTGACTGAGGCGCTCCAGTCACGGTCAGCACGGCCACTACGGTCGGGGGTTCGAATCCCCCCTCGGGCATGGATATTTGTGCCGTCCTAGTTCGTAAGTAGTTCATAAGTAGTTTGTAAGTTTAGGGACTGATGACCCCGTAGTTAAGTCCCATAAAAAAAGGAAAAAAATGGATTCCCGCCGAAACTGAACAAATAAATAAATAACACTATTTCCGTTTTTCTGCAATACGATGTAATCGACACTTGAAAATTCGAAGTTTCGCCCAGTACGAGGTTGGGGATGGGATCTGGAAGTGATAGGTATATGGTTTGAGTTCTTGATAGATCAGTGGCATACTATTCTCACAGGGAAGTGGGAGGGGAGACGACACAAGACAATATCCCACTAAAATTCTAATTTTTGCCAATAGAGTCGGTAGTGGTGAGGGATGGGGTAAACGAAAGGGCTGTCAGTCAGTCAGTTCAAATCCAGTGTGCCGGCTGCAGTGGCCGAGCGGTCTGCGGCGCGCCAGTCACAGTCTGCACGGCCGCCACGGTCGGAGTTCGAATCCCCCCTCGGGCATGGACGTTTGGGTCGTCTTTAGTATAAGGTTGTTCATAAGTAGTTTAGGGACTGATGACACCGCTATTAAGTACGTTAAGCTTAACAAACATTTGAATATTTTGAACAAATCCATTGATCCATATCGATGGACATTAAACTCCTGTCGAAATTGGACAAATAAATATATTTAAACATTTTTCCATTTTCTCGCATGTATTGATAATTGAAGTTCCACCCAGTAAGAGTGAGGATGATGTTTGGAATCGGTTTGTCCACAATTTGAGGCCCTCACAGGTTATTGGTAAATTATTCTCACAGGCAGAAATGTAATCACTGTTCCATGCCTAAATGTTCAAATGTTTGTAGAGCTTATGGGACTTAACTACGGGGTCATCAGTCCCTAAACTTACAAACTACTTATGAACTAGCTAATCCTAAAGACGGCACAAATATCCATGCCCGAGGGGGGATTCGAACCCCCGACCGTAGTGGCCGTGCAGACCGTGACTGGAGCGCCTCAGTCCCCTCGGCCACCGCGGCCGGCTGTTCCATGCCTACAGTCAGCCCAGAAGGCGGAGGGGCAGTAGGCAACAAGGAATGTTCTCATTGTGTCAATTTCTCAAAAAAAAAAAAAAAAAAAAAAAAAAAAAAAAAAAAAAAAAAAAAGTTCTAATATTTGTAATTATTTCTATAGGACCAACTACTTTGGTCATAAGTCCCGAGACTTACAAACTACTTAAACTAAGTTAAACTTACCTAAGGACAACACATGCCCAGGGGAGGATTGGAACCCGCCCGCGCAGCACGCCGCGCGATCCGTAAAGTGGCACTTCAGACCGCTCGGCTACTCCCGCGCTGCCGTAGGTATAACAGGAAGTATTAAATGTAACTGATGACAGGAGAAAATAATATAATGCTGCAAATGAAGGAAATACAGATGCTAAGAAATGAGATTGTCTGGAAGCGCAAAATGGCGCTGCCGCAACTGAATGAGCCAATGAGTGCAAATCAAATGTTTGTTAAGATTAAGGGACTTAACTGCGGGGTCATCAGTCCCTAAACTTACAAACTATTTATGAACAACCTTACACAAAAGACGACACAGACATTCATGCCCGAGGGTGGATTCGAATCCCCGACCGTAGCGGCCGTGCAGACTGTGACTGGCGCGCCGCAGACCGCTCGGCCACTGCGACCGGTACACTGGATTTCAACTGCCAGTTAAGCGATCTACCCACCCAAGCTTCATCATCCTTCTGTAGCACCACATTTCAAAAGCCTCCATCCTCTTCCTGTTCGAACTGTTTATCGTCCATGTTTCACTCCCGTAAAAGGCAACACTCCACACAAATGCCATCAGAAAAGACTTCCTTACACTTAATATTCGATGTTAGCAAATTTCTCTTTTTCAAAAACACTTTTTTTCCCATTGCCATTCTGCATTTTATATCCTCTATACTGCGGCCATCATATGTTATTTTACTGCCAAAGTAACAAAACTCATCTACCACCTTTATTGTTTCGTTACGTAATCCAATTCCTTCAGCATCACCTGATTTTCTAAGACTGCATTGCATTAACCATGTTTTGCTCTGGTTAATGTTCATCTTATACTCTCCTTTCAACACACTGTCCATTCCGTTCAGTTTCTCTTCCAAGTCCTTTGCTTTCTCTGACGAATTACACTGTCGTCAGTAAAATGCAATGTTTTTATTTCTTCACCCTGAACTCTAATTCCTTCTCCAAATTTCACTTTGCTTTCGTTTACAGCTTGCTCATTGTACAAATTGGATAAATTAGAGAAAGGCTACAACCCTGCCTTACTCCCATCCCAACCACTGCGTCCCTTTCATGCCCTTCCACTCTAATACCGGTAACAGCTGTTTGGTTAATGTACAAGTTGTAAATAACCTCCCATTCACTATATTTTACCCATGCTGACTTCTGAATTTGAAAGAGTAGCTCTGAGGGAATGTCATCAACTCCAGGGCCTTCTTTCAACTTAGGTCATTCGGTGCTCTGTCAAATTTATCTTTCAGTATAGTATTTCCTATTACATCTTCATCTACGTCCACCATTTTCTTTATAGAGCCCCTCTGTATATTCTTTCCTCCTTTCAGGTTTCCCTTCTTTGCTGAGAAATAGTTTTCTATCTGAATTCTTGATATTCGTAGAGCTGTATTTCTTGTCTCCAAATGTCTCTTTTATTTTCCTGTAGGCTGTATCTATTTTTCACCTATTTATACTTTCTTCTACAGACTTGCATTTGCTTTCTAGCCACTCCTGCTTAGCCATTTTGCACTTCCTGTCAATCTCATTTCTTAGTCGTCTGCACTCCATTTTGCCTGTTTCATTTACTGCAGTTTTATATTTTCTCCTTTCATCGATTAAGTTTAGTATTTCCTGTGATATCCAAGGATTTTTTGTGGGTCTTGCTTTCCTACCTATTTTGTTCTCTGCTACCTTCACTATTTCATCTCTCAATGCTACCCATTCTTTTTCTACTGTTTTGTTTCCTTCCATTTCCGTCAATTGTTGCCTAAAGCTCCCTCTGAAATTCTCTAGAATTTCCGGTTCCTTCAATTTATCTAGGTCCCATCTCCTTCCTTTCTGCAGTTTTTTTTTTCAGTTTACAATTCATGACAAAATATATCTGCCCCTGGATATGTCTTACTGTTTAAAACCTGGTTCCGAAATCTCTCTATCTGGTACCTCCCGAGGTCGCGTGGTCTCCTCCACGTATACAACCTTCTTTCGTGTTAATTAAACCAGGTGTTTGTTGTAATGAACCCCATAAAAAATTCTTCCAGGCGGCTTCCTCTTTAATTTCTTTTGCCCTGTCCATATTCACCTACTATCTTCCCTTCCCTTTCTTTTCCTACTACCGAATTCCAGTCTCCCATAACAATTAAGTTTTCCTCTCCCTTAACTGTCTGAATGACTTCCTTTACCTCCTCATACATTTCTTCGATCTCCTCATCATCTGCAGAGCTAGTTGTCATATGAACCTGTACTACTGTTGTCGGTGTTGGTTTCGTATCTATCTTGACTACGATAATGCGATCACTGTGTTGCTCATAATAGTTTAGCCGCATTCCAATTTTCTTATTCATTATCTTTCCTACTCCTGTAATATCCCTAACTGATTTTGTATTTATAATCTTGTATTCGCCTGACCAGAAATTCTGTTTCTCTTTCCACTGAACGCGAACTATGTCTAACGTCAACCTATCCATTTCTCTTCTTAAATTTTCTAATCACCCTACCCTATTAAGGAATCTAACATTCCACGCTCCGATCCGTAAAATGCCAGTGTTGTCTTTCCTAATGACGACAACCTCCTGAGTAGTCCCCGCCCGGAGATCCCAATGGGGAACTGTTTTACCTCCGGAATATTTTACCCGAGAGGATCTCGTCATCATATATTCATACAGTAGAGTTGCATCTCCTCGGGAAGGGTAACGACTGTAGTTTCCCCTTGCTTTCAGCTGTCCGCAGTAACTGCATGGCAAAGCCACATTAGCTGATTTTACAAGGCCAGTTCAGTCAATCATCCAGAATTTTGCCCCTGTAACTACTGAAAAGGCTGCTGCCTCTCTTCAGGAACCACACGTTTGTGTGGCCTCTCCACAGATACCCCTCCGCTGTGGTTGCACCAAGGAGGTTAGAATTCTAACCTTCTTGGGTTACACCTATGGTACGGCTATCTATATGGCTATCTATGGCACGCAAGCCACCCCAGCTCGGCAATGTCTGTGCGTCATGTGGTGATCTCTTAGCAACTAATAATTCCGAGCTGCTGCGGTGGAGTGGCCGGACGTTCTAAAGACGCCTAGCTACGGAGAGCGCTTCTGCCCCCCGTCAGAGGTTCGAGTCCTCCTTCGGGTATGGGTGTACTTGTAGTTAAGTTCCATAGATTTACAAATGTTTGAATTTGAAACCAGGGCTAATAAAGACTATCAAAACAAACAAAGGGGTTAGTGTTGTCATAGCGAGACTTATTATCGGACTTCACAAAACTAAAAGAAGAGTATATTTATTTTTAAAAAGTAGATAAAAATTCGATTGACGCTTTCCTGGGAGAAAATTTCCAGTCTTTAGAAACCAACAATATGAATGGCTTATATTCAAAGAAATAATATCGACAACAATTTACAAATGTATACCAAACAAATTGACAAAATGTGGGCTCACCCGCCATGGTACTCAAAACAAGTTAGACCACTCTTTCAAAAGCAAAGAGAAAAGTTTGCCAAATTTAAATGGACACAAAATCCGCAAGACTGGCGATCTTTTACAGAGACAAGAAATTTAACTCGAACCTCAATGCGAAAAGCATACAATAATTATCACAACGAAACCCTGTCACGTAATTTAGTAGGGAATCCTAAAAATTCTAATCGTAAGTAACGTATACCAGCGGCAAAACACAACCAATACCTTCAGTACACGGTAAGAATGGTGATGCTACGGATGACAGTTGTGCTACAGAAGAATTGCTTAACACATCTTTTCGAAATTCCTTCACCGAAGAAGACGAAGCAAATACTCCAGAATCCGTATCAAGAACAGCTGCCAGCATGCGTAATTTAGAAGTAGGTAAAATGTTCAAATGCTTGTAAAGTTATTGGATCTAACTGCAGTGGTCATTGGTCCCTTACCAACTAGTTAAACTAATCCTAAGAACAACACACACACAAGCGCGCTCGCGCGCGCGCGCGCGCGCGCGCGCGCGCCCGGGGAGGGACTCGAACCTCCAACGGCGGACGGCCGCGCTTACCGCAGCAATACGCTTTAGTGTGCACGGCTACTCCACCGCGGCTAGAAGTAGATACCCCTGGAATATTAAAGCAACTTATATCACTTAACAAAAGTAAGTCTCTCGGTCCTGATTGAATACCAATTATGTTCCTTTCGGAGCAAGCAGATGCAATAGCCCCAGATCTATCACGTACGACCGCACGCTCAGCGAAAGATGCGTACCTGTATCATTGACATCGGTTTTTATCAGGATTTTGGAACTTATGCTTTCTTCGAATAATCTGAACAACCTCGAAGAGAACGACCTATTGACCCATAGTCAATACGGATTCAGAAAACATCGTTCTTGTGAAACCCAGCTAGATTCCGTTTTTCTAGATTTCCGGAAGACTTTTCACAAGCGTCATCTAATCAAACTGCGTGCTTATGGAATATCGCCACAGTTGTGCGATCGGATTCGCGATTTTCTGTGAGAAAGGACACAGTACGTAGTAACTGACGGTAAGTCATCAAGCAGAACGGAAGTGATATCAAATGTTCCATAGGGAAATGTTATAGGGCCCGTATTCTTCCTCACTTTTATAAACGATTTAGGAGACACTCTAAGAAGCTCTCTTAGACTGTTCGCTGCTGATGCTGTCTGTCATTTATCGGTTAGTAAAGTCACCAGAAGACCAAAAGCAACTGCAAAATGATGATGTGTAAAAGTTTGGATTTTATTGTCAGAGCACTGATAAGGCACAACTACCTTTGTCTGTTCTTTTCTGGAGTACTCCTATGCGAAGCAAGAGCCATACCAGAAGGCACTGATGGAAGACACCGAATAAAATCCAGCGAACGGCAGCTAGTTTCGTCTTACAAGGAGACCACATGGGAATCGGATTCTAGAATTTTTTTCATATTTATGGTACGTGAAGTTCAGAATTTAAATAATAATAGCCAAAGCCGTTCGACGAAACTCTCAAAAATTCTCGAGAAAATCGACTTTGAAGTTTTGCAAGTACACTAAGTACGAACAATTGAATCAGTTGCAGACTCTGCTGGTGTAGATGAGGTGCTTATCGTTCTGGCCTCACAATCATAAAGTCGGTGGTTCAAATTACGCTGTGACAGATTTTTTTTCGTTGTTTTCTAAGTCAGTTATATAAGATAATAATATAGTGAGGACAGTTTACAACTCACCGCAAAGACGTGGCGACGAGCTGCGACAGGCACATACAAAAGACACACACATACATATCAAACATATTTAAATCTCTAATTCCATGTGTCGTGTCAGTTTTTTTTATGTGTATGTAGACGCGCTGAACACCTTGTCGTCACCTAAAACGATGGCTGAGTAGGGTAGCTGCTTGGGAAATATTAATAACTCTGGAGATGACTTTCCAAAAACAGCGTCATAGCTCTCCACAAATTGAACAGTAAAAGACTACTGTCGTCAAATAATAGTGAAGCCAATACTGTAAATAATTTAACTTATATTTGTTATTGAAGCCATAATAATTAACAACCTATTATAAAATATAAAAAATTACGAATAAACAAAAATATGTGCATTTTTCGTAAAAAAATTACCATTACTTCGAATACAACGAAAATAATAATAATAATAATCTGTTAGGGCATGTTTAGAACCAACAATAATAGTATTGTAAGGCCACAACGCTACCACCTGAGTTACACCGACGGATACTGCAACTAACAAAACTTCAAAGTCGATTTTCGCGAGAATTTTTGAGAGTTCCGTCGAATGGCTTTGATTGTTATTTGAGTTATGAACTTCACGAACACTTGACAGTAAAAAGAAGTGAATAACACCTGAATTCCATAGTGGAGGCCACACCTGGCACAATGCAACCAACATAGCATAGCTGCGTCACAAGTCATCACATCATTCCATGGTACAGTCATTACCTACCCACAATAGATACTACGTAAGACTACGAGTATTTCTCCTTATGGCAAACCAATACTGTCGTACAACAAATATGACAATACATGTTGTTAGAGGCGAGACAGTAACACTTGTAAATTAAATTTCATTGCAATAAATGAAAAGTCAGATACGTTATCACACTAATTTAATGACATGATTTGTTTTTGTTCGTGATTTGAATTTGAACGCACTGTTAACCAAACAGAAGTTGTGTGTTTGATCGAGACGCGATAGACATAAACAGACGTAAAACACTGACGTTTTCATTAGTAGCGGTTTCCAAGACCGATCGATACCTGTACCCGGAAATAAATGATAATCTTAGCACTGCACCAGAAAATGCACGAAGCTCATATTGCTGTCACAAATAGCGTTATACTGGAACCTTAAACGACGATACAATTGACTTTTTTCCCAGCAGGGAGTCGAACCTGGCACCATTTGCTATTGTATAATAGGAAGGAATACCGCTGATATATTTATTGTTTCTTCCGGGGACTCCAGCCCCGCACATAACGTCACTCTTGACCTGAAACGATGAGGCACATTGTCGTTCAGTAGTAGTTAGGATCACACCGTTCGTAGAGGCATGGAGGGGTTTTGTATTTTCGGAAAACAACGAAAAGTCTGTTTAACGTAGTAGCGCATGGTCATGTGCAATGTTGATTTGAAACAATGCAGAGTGCTGCGTCCTTTACTTGTCGTTGCTGGAGATGCAGATGGTATTTTTGTGGCTGTTAAAAACTGTTACCCCCAGCGGGAATCGGACCCATAACTTAGCCATCCACCCTCATGAACCACAGACATTGCTGAGGTGGGATAGCTTGCGTGCCTCAACGATACAGATAGCCGTACCGTAGGTGCAACCACAGCAGAGGGGTTTTGTGGAGACGCCAGACAAACGTGTTGTGTCTGAAGAGGAGCAGCAGCCTTTTCAGTAGTTACAAGGGCAACAGCCTGGATTATTGACTGAGCTGGCCTTGTAACGTCAGCTAAAAAGGCTTTGCTATGCAGTTACTGTGAATGGCTGATAGCAAGGGGAAACTGCTGTTGTTAATTTTCCTGAGCACATGCAGCTCTACTCTATGAATATATGATGATGGCATCGTCTCGGGTAAAATATTACTGGGGTAAAATAGTCCCCCATTCGGATTTCCGTACCGAGCGAGTTGGCGCAGTGGTAACGCACTGGGCTCGCATTCGGAAGGACGGTGGTTGAAATTCACCTTCAGCCATTCAGATTTAGGTTTTCCGTGATTTCCCTAAATCACACCAGGCAAATACCAGGAGGTTCTTTTAAAAGGGCACGGCCGATTTCCTTTCCCATGCTTACCCAAAACTCCGAGCGTTAGCTCCGTCTCTAATGACAGAGCTGTCGACGGGATATTAAACCCTAAGATGCCTTCCTTCGGACCTCCGGGCTGGGACTACTCAGGATGATTTCGTTATCAAGAAAAATAAAACAGGCATTCAACGGATCGGAGCTTGGAATGTTTAATCCCTTAATCAAGTAGGTAAGTTAGAAAATTTGAAAAGAGAAATAGGTAGGGTAGGTGGAAGTTAGATACGGTGGGGATTAGTGACGTTCGGCTGCAGGATGAACAGTATTTTTCGTCAGGTGAGCACAGGGTTATGAATACAAAATCAGTTGGTGGCAATGCAGGACTATGTCTGATAATGAATAAAGACGTAGGAATGCAGGTAAGTTACTTTGAACAGAATAATGAACGCATTATCGTAGCAAACATAGACACAAAGCCAACACTGACCACAGTACTACAAGTTTATATGCTAACTAGCTCTGCCGATGATGAAGAGATCGAAGAAATGTATGTGGAGATAAAAGAAATTATTCAGAATGTTAAAGGAGAAGAAAACCTAATTGTGATGGGGGACTGGTACTCGGTAGTAGGAAATGGAAGAGGAGGAAATGTAGTAGGTGAATGTGGACTGGGGAAAAGAAACGAAGGAGAAGATAACCTGGCAGAATTTTGTGCAGAGTGCAATTTAATCATCACAAACATTTGGTTTAATGATCATGACAGAAAGAGAGACCAGGAGACACTGGGAGATACCAGATTGAATTTATAATGATAAGGCAAAGGTTCAGAAACCAGGATTTAAACTGGAAGACATATCCAGAGGCAGATATAGACTCTGATCATAACTTATTGGTTCTGAACTGTAGAATAAAACTTAAGAACAGTAAAAAGGTAGAAAATTAAGAAAATGGAATCTGGACAAATTGAAGGAACCAGAGGTGGTTGAGAGTTTTAAAGAGAGCATTAGGCAAGGATTGTCTGAAACTGGGTAAAATAATACAGTAGATGAAGAATGGGTAGCTCTGAGAGATAACTAGTGAAAGCCACAGATGATGATATAAGCAGAAGGACAAGACCTAATAGAAATTCCTATATAACACGGGAGATACTGAACTTAATTGACGAAACGAGATGTCTGAAATGAGGTTGAAAGGAAGTGCAGACTGGCTAAGCAGGAGTGGCTTGAGGAGAAATTCAAGACCGTAGAAGAATGTATAACTAGGGGAAATACAGATACCGCCTATAGGAAAATAAAAAGAGATATTTGGGGACAAGAAAAGAAGCTGTATGGATATCAAGAACTCAGACGGAAAACCAGCACTAAGCAGAGAAGGGAAATCTGAACTATAGAAGGAATATATAGAGGGCATATACAAAGGAAATAAACTTGAAAACAGGAAGATGAGATAGGAGATATGATATTGCGAGAAGAATTTGACAGAGCACTAAAAGATTTGAATAGAAACACGGCCCTTGGAGTAGATGATGGTCCTTCTGAACTGCTATTATTGTTAGAAGAGAGAAATTGTTCCACCTGGTATTAAGGTGTATGAGACAGGGGAAATATCCGCAGACATCAAGAAAAATATAGTGATTCCAATTCCGAAAGAAGCAAGTGCAGACAAATGTGAAAATTACAGAACTATCAGTTTAACAAGTCATGGTTGCAAAATACTAACACGAATTATTTACAGTCGAATGGAAAAACTGGTGGAATCCGACCTTGTGGAAGATCAGTTTTGACTTAGGAGAAATGTAGGAACACGCGAGGCAATACTCACATTACGACTTATCTTAAAATATAGCTCCAGGAAAGGGAAATCTACGTTTTTAACATTTGTGGATTTGGAGAAAGCTTTTGACAATGTTGACTGGAATAAACTAAGGTAGCAGGGATAATATATAGGGAGCGTAGAGTTATATTCAACTTGTACAAAAATCAGACAGCATTTATTAGAGTCGAAGGGCACGAAAGGGTCTTAGTGTTTGGGAATGGAGTAACACAGGTTGTAGCCTCTCCCCAATGTTGTTCAATCTGTACATTGAGAAAGCCGTGAAGAAATGCAAGGAAAAGTTTGGAGAGGGAATTAAAGTCCAGGGAGAGGGAATAAAAACCTTGCGGTTTGCTGATGATATAGTAATTCTGTCAGAGAGAGCAAAGAGCCTGGAAGAGCAACTAAATGGTCTTGAAAGAAAGATATAAGATGAACATTAAGAAGAGTAAAACGAGGGTAATGGAATGTAGTGTCAGAAAATCAGGCGGTGCTGATGGAATTGGATTAGGTAATGAGAGGATCAAAGTAGTAGATGAGCTTTGTTATCTGTGTAGTAAGATAACTTCTGATGGCCGAAGTAAAGAAGAAATAAAATGCAGAATGGCTATGGGAAGAAAAGCGTTTCTGAAGAAGCGAAATTTGTTGACATCCAATATTCGTTTAAATGTTAGGAAGTCCTTTCTGAAAGCATTTGTCTGGTGTGTAGCATTTTGGGAGTGAAACGTGGACGCTAAGGAGTTCAGACAAAAAGATGATAGAAGCTTTCGAAATGTGGTGCTATAGACAAATGATAAAGATTAGATGGGTAGATCATGTAACTAATGAGGAGGTGCTCAACAGAATTGGCGAGAAAAGGAGTTTCTGGCATATCCTAACTAAGGGAAGGGACAGGTTGGTGGGACACATTCTGAGACATCAAGGAATCGTCAACTTAGAGGGAGACCGAGGAACGAATACAGTAAGCAGATTCAAAAGGATGTAGGTTGCCGTTCGTATTCTCAGGTGAAGAGGACTGCACAGAACAGGGTAGCATGGAGAGCTGCATCAAACCAGTCTGTGGACTGAAGACCACAACATTACAACTTAACTTCATCTCGGCCTACCGCCGAATTACAGATGTGTTAGCATAATGTTTTGTCATAATGGAGTACTCATTAGACGGAACGACCAGTCAAATTGCTCAAAGGTGTCTTGCTAGGTAAGATATTCCTGGCCGCAGGGGATGGCCACGTGGTCTGAGGCGCCTTATCATGGGTTTTGCATGATATTATACTACGTTTTAGCATGCTACATTACGATTTGGTATGGCATTTTGCTATATGCTTATTTAACTAAGGGCTCATTTTATTCAAGACGAGCTTAAAACCCGGCGTTGCTTGGATATTTATTATTCTATTCAATCCTTGGGTTAGTACTTCTCTTATCCCTTCTATGTCCATTTCCTTTTTACTAATAACGTGTTATATTTATCAGAGAATAAATAAGAAATACGTCTGTCTTGCATAACATACTAAATTTTAAGTACAGTATCCAAACAAAGAAAATAGCAATCAAAATAGAAATGATATGTAACATTCATACATTCACACCTTTACTATAAACAATACTTCTTGTTACTTGTCCAGGATATAAAATGAATAATTTCTTTGGTGAGGCAACTCCTGAGCAATTGACATAAAGTTTTCCGTGTGAGAAACATGGGCATGTGAAATCCACTCCACAGTACTGAATAGATTGCTCTGTTGTCGATTAATCATAATAGAAAATGCAAGTATCCCTGGAAACTATAGTCTCTTTAAGTTAAAAGCCAGATGTGTCATAAATAATGGGTACCGTATTCGTTGGATGTTCCCTGTTTCATTTTATTCCTTTCCTTATAATTCTATAGAATTCACTTCAGAGCTCAAACTTGTCAACACCACTGTCAGCTTTCCAGGAATTTCCTGATGTACACTGGAATACGTGGTGCATGATGTGACAGGTTTTACCGATCGCAGTACATATGGTCTCATATTTACTGAATTATATGTTGTACAACTGTATAATTTTGCAGTTATATGTTCCTTTGTATAAGTACTGTATGTTGATAAAATCCGTTGCGAGCAGAGTTAGTTATAAAGAAATAATAGATTAAAACATAATGCGTGATGGGGCGGTTTTCAATGAACGTTACTGTTATTGTCCTTATATCTCATGAACTACGTGACGTACTATGGCACAATTTTCAAAGTACATTCATCTGTATGTGTGTATACTATCTGTAAAATTTCCTACGACTAGAAATTGTAGTGTAGAAATTATAAATTGCAACATCATACAGAATGCCGTAGTTTTGCTCCATGAACAACAGAAAAGTAATAAGCGAGACTTTTTTCCTTTCAGTTTTTTGATGTGGTTGCCAGCGAGAAAAAGTTTAATAAAGATTTGAAGTTATGTTTAACTTTTGTTGCAAGTCGCTAAGGACTCTCGTTCTCTTATAGTGTATTTATAGTCTCGTCGTATTATGTGGCAGTTTCTTGCAACTCGTATTATGACTTTGTATCTCCTGAACTATTTCTCGTATGGGGTTCTTACTCCTACAGTAATTGTTATTTCACGTAAGGAATATGTGTACAAACTTTGGTTGAAATGGGTCCAGTGGTTTTGGAGAGAATGAACAGCATTGTCTCTTAACGCAGCTGTTTTTCGCACATCTCATTGTTTATGACTCCATATCTCATGAACTGTGTGTCGTACTATGATATTTCGAACTTACTTTCGGTGGTATGTGTGTATACTGTCTGCAACATTTCTCGGGAATTCAATTAACAGTGTACGAGTACAAAATGGTAACGTCATGCCAAAAGCCGTAGTTTTACTGCATGAACGTCGAAAAAATAATAAGAAGGAGGAAGCTTAGGGTTTTACGTCCCGCCGACAGTGTGGTAATTAGAGACGGAGCTTATGCTCCGATTTTTGGGGAATGATGGGGGAGGAAATCGGCCGTGCCCTTTGAAAGGAACCATCCCGGCATTTGCCTGGGGTGATTCAGGGAAATTACGGAGAACCTAAATCTGGATGGCCGGAGGTGGATTTGAACCACCATCCTTCCGAATGCGAGTCCGGCGTCTTACCACCGCGCCACCTCGCTCGGTGAAAAAGTAGTAAGAGAGAAACTTTTTTCCTTTCATCAATTTGCTGGAGTTAACAGCGAGAAAAAGATTCCAAAAGGTTTGAAATTACGTTTGAAATTTGTTGCAAGTCGCTAAGTGCTCTCCTTCTCAAGTAGTGGACTGATAAAGGCACACTGACACGTGCCGCAAGACGGGGAAGTTTTCATTGTTTATGACGTCATATCTCCTTAACTATCTAACGCAAAATCCTTTCTTAGCTGACGTCTTCTACCTATAAACTACATTCTTGCCAAATTTCAGCTTCATAAGTGAAGTAATTTTCGAGTTTTCGTGTTTAGTTAGTGATAGATATAGAGATGTTGGATAGCTGTTGTCACGATAACTTGAATATTACGCATTTTTAAAGTTATAAGGCGCTTCGATTATACATTAGAAAAAGGATTCTGAAATGGGGAAAGTAACTTCGTTTTGAAATCTATCATTCACCACGTTCAGGAAGACAAACAGACTTCAATGAAGGAAGTTTCTGTGATTTACTAGTATGGTCAATGACAAGGTATCCGATAAGTATCGAGCAATTATTCTTCGCGGTGTGGTTGCCTTTAATAGCCATATTGAGGTTAAAAAAACAGCAAGGGAGATTCCGGTACAATGTCACATCGAAAACGCGATTACATGCGAAGCATAATATCCAACTGGGAAGGATGGGGGAGAACGTCAGTCTTTGCCATTTCAAAGGTTGGTATTGTCGGTATAGGTGGCCATTTTAATGAAGACGTCAATGTTTGGACGGTAAAGTTCCTTTTCGAGAGTCGAAAGGCAGAGAAATAACGACAGGAATATATATAAAAACACCACAGTACAAGCAGAAAGTTATGAAATGAAGCACGTAGATGCGGATAAGTCAAGGGAGGGGTAGTAGGAGAGAGGGCAGGATCTAGGAATGAATAGGAGCGCAGAACTAGGAAATAAAGGAGTGAAACGCTTGCAAAGTAGCCTACTCCTTACTTAGAGGTATGTCACTTGCAGAACGAAGAATGGATTATCGGAGATATAAAAGAACTATGCTTCATAGAGAGGCCCGATGGACAGTAAAGTAAGCAGACATTAAAAGAGAAAGTATCGTTTTAACGGAAACCACTAATTTTTACAACGTTTTGGGCGAATAGACCGGAAGGGCAACCGAGGTTATAATGTAAGGGAGGTGACAGAGAATAGAGGAGAAATTAACAACGAATAAATGCAAGACTAAATTGTTTGCATTTACATAATTCAAAAAATGTTTGTACAGATTATGGGATTTAACTACGGGGTCATCAGTCCCTAAACTTACAAACTACTTATGAACTAACTAATACTAAGGACGGCACAAATATCCATGCCCGAGGGGGGATTCGAACCTCCGACCGTAGTGGCCGTGCTCTGCATAATTTGTGAAGGTCGGAGAGTAGGTGGAGGGGAAGAGACGCATTTGAAATAACAAAACTTGCTTTGACAGCGCTTATGTGTGGAGACAGGGTATAAATGAAATAAACGTAGAATAATAAACCAACTTTATATTATAAAAAGGAACACTCCGATTAAAAAGGCAACTAGAAAGGAAAACTAACTCTTATTTCCGTAGCCAAGTAATCATCCACTGACTCTCGCTGAGGAAAAAAGAAAAAGAAGACATAACAAAACGTTTTAGGGAGGCTAATATTTTATCCAGAATCCCTCATTATATTTTACTTCTATCAAGCATCTTGGCATAGACTCTATAAGTCGTAGGATGTAACAGCCTGAAGAAGCAACTTCCTCCCATACTTCCAGAATGCAGTCCCAAAGAGCATGCAGTGTAGTTGGCTGGTTTTGTGGCCAGTTCTCTGCAAACGATCTAGCGACCTCAGTCCACATATTTTCCATGGGGCTCATGTCAGCCGCCCGCGGCGGCGAGTCCATGGCATTGACGCCAATCGTAGAGAGCCGCTACTGGAAGAATGCAGATTTGTGAACAGGAGGATGGTCCTCTTGCAGTTTGAAATCCTCATCTCCATACAGCATTCGCACTGACGGAAGCATAATGTTTTCCAGTATGTGGGCGTACTGCCTTCTAACCTATGAAGGATTCCTGCTCTGCATGCAGATACCCAGCCCCAGCAGGAAATGGATATGCGCCCAATTCTTCTACCGTTGTTACATATTCTCGTCGATGGCGAGCTCCTCGAGGCCTGTAAACGAACCTTGCACCGTCGTTACTGGTGGAAAACAGTTTTTCGTCTGTGAAAATAACTTTTTTCCACGACGCCCTAAGATGGAGCTCTGCAAATACCAGCCCGTATGTAATATTTTTTTTACTGAGTTCTTGTTTCACAGCGGACTGTTGTACGTGTAATCCAGGTTCCCGCAGCCATCAGTGAATCGTGTCACTGGAACCGGGGAAGTTGGTTACCCGCCGCAACTGTTTCGCGTTTAACAACGGATTTTTTCTGTTCGTAGACACTAGCTTGCAATGCTCCTTCTGCGAGCTTACTCTCTTCCTGTCAGAGTCAGGAGCTCTCTCGGTGGTGCCTTCGTCAAGGTAGTTCCTCCACCATGACACGCCAGACCATCTGCCAGCCTCTATGGTGGAGCATCCTCCATTTTCAGTAAGAGTGGCGAATCTGCCTCGAGCTGACACCTCCCAGTGAGCCATTGCCATAGACTGCCTGACGCCTACTTCCGCTTGTCACTCTGATATACCAGGAGAGGAAGTAAGCACGTTTACATCAATATGAGAGTCAAAGGCATAGAGAGCCTATACATATAGAGAGAGTGGCCGTAGGTGAAAATGCTCCTGATTGGCTGATCCACTGCGACGCCATGTTTTTGCCAAGAGTTGCTCTGAGTTTGTATGTGCGGCGCTTCTCGGAGATGGATTATTGTTTACAAGACTTTTGGAAACGATTAGAAGGTATGTGAGTGATTTATAGATTTGTTATGCATTCTATGTTGATTTGCACTTTAGTTGGAGAAATTTTCTCGTCAAATTTATGTGTGTGGACTTATATACAACCTCAAATAGGAAAGCATGTGGTGAGATCAGTACGATTTCGTAGTAAATACGATAGGAGTTGTTTAACATATGTAATTCATTCTAAAAACTTTCAGAAGCGATGCCAGGTTGTGCAGCTTTCGGATGTACCAACCGAGGCGGAAGTGGATTGCATATGCTCGTATCTCCGCAGAATGATGAAAGAAGGAAGCACTGGGCAGCTGCTGTTCGCAGAGCAGACGTAAATCACACAGGAACCTTGTGGAAACCAACGAACTTGTGACAGACTGTCATAACATCGTTAAATATGTTCGAATTCCGTCATATGGTGCCGAAACTCCACCTATGAAGTTGCGCGAACATTCACTGCGCCTTTCGCCGACGTCTTTCACGTTCTGAAACTACACTCGTCACGGGAAACTGTTCGCGGAAAGTGGACCCAGTACTTTGTGCAGAGGAGCTGTCATCACGTCTATTCCACCTGTCAGTAAGTGGCAAACGATATTTCGAACTAGATAGTTTGCATGTTGTATGATCTGACTGCGCTCTGTCCGTTGAATGTAGAACTCACAGTGTGTAGCTTGCTCTGTAACAGATGACAAGCGCTGCCAACAGTAACAGTAGAAAACGCATGCTTTGAGACTCAGACTGATAAACTGTACGTTGTATTTCAAGCGCACACGCACCTGTAATTTGAATAATACACATCTGAGTTTATAATACTCGGCAGATAAAATGGCAAACGAAGTCACAGTTGCAATACTCTACAACTTTAGGTGTAAGAGAGCACGGGCGAGGGTAAACATGACACCTTTCAGAACAGCTATTAACGCATTCAGTGACAACACGCCGCTTGATGACTACAAACGGTATTGTGATGGGTTACAGGAATCGCTGACAAACAATATTCACGATCTCCTTTCAGACGCTGACTATGAAACCGATGTCGCCATTTGCGAAGACTATATTGATAAAGCCAAACGCAGTATTTTAAAGGCAACCAGCGGAATAGAGAGGCAACTGTCTGCTACCTCTGCTGAGCTGCCATAGAGTCACACTCCCACTATTCTTACACCGCACACACGCTCCCTTAAACTGCTACCCATCAGAACAGAACCATTTTCAGGAGATATTGAAGCCTGGTCTCCTTTCTGGGAACAGTTTTCGTTGTCCATAGGTCAAAATACTGAAATTGCAACGGTTTAGAAACATGTATATTTAAGAAGTTACTTGGAGGGAGAGCCAAAATATCTATTTGACGGTATAGCTGTCACGTCTGACACTTATGAAGAAACGAAACACATGCTTCGTGCAAAATATGGTGATACTAATCGTATTATTCAAGCTCACCTTGATTTCCTTGAACATCTGCAGCCATTACTGTGGTGTCGCACAAGTACAAAGTGCGCGCCGCCTACTTTCGCCGCGCGCCGCCATGCATGCACGGCGCGGCGTTCTTCCGACGACAGCCACGAGCGCCCTCTGGTACAACGCCGCTCGTGGCCACCACTGAAGGACTTCGCACTTCGCACTTCGGACTGAGATAGCAACGAGTTAGGACCTTCGTAATCCGATAGGCACGAGTGAAGACTTTGCTATTGTACAGGCACTAGGCAGGCCTCTAACAACTATGTATCAACATTCTGCAGTACTATGTAAAAGTTAAGTATTGTTACATTCTGTGCAATATATATCTTTCTAATTTACTCGAGTGTTTATAGTTTCTGGCTGCTCCCCTCCGTACCTGCACCAGCGTGTCGGTCTCGTTTCACTCGGCTACCGACACCTACGACGAGGCTGGGACACAAAAGCGGCGACGAAGTCGGGACACAAAAGTGGCGACGAGGAGTGATAGAACCTTGGACCAGCCCGCTTGCAGCAGCCAGACAGCAGCAGTCGGAGCACGCAAAAATTGCTCCCGCCCACCCACCCTTATTATAAGAATTTTGGGGGAAAGATATTTTGTTACGTGTTTTGTGGACTTTTTTGTTGCAGAGCGTCCTCATTTATCTTGCATTTGTGTTTTGTACTAATTTACTTGTATACGCGGCGCCTAATCGGTCAGCATGGCCACTACCCCGAACCCAAACTTAATGGAAATTATTCAGTTACAGACGGCGCAAATCACCCAGTTGCTCCAGGCTGTGGCCGAGCTGACAGCGCGGGCAGCTAACCAACAACAGCCGCCGCTTCAGCAGCCCACACCTGCCGCCGCAACGCTTCCTACGTTCCGCCAGTACAACGAACGTGAGGAAGAATGGAGTGACTATTTCGCGCAGTTTCAAGAACTCGTCGCGGCTCATCAACTTACAGGTCAGACTGTTAAGCATCTTTTATTGTCTGTGGTGGGCCCCAAAACTTTCGTGTTACTGCAAAAACTATTCCCGCACGCATCTCCTCGTGATGTAGACTTCGAACAAATAGTAGAGGCACTAAATGCTCATTATGAGAGAAAAGTTCTTGTAGCCGCTGCACGATACCGATTTTTCAGACTTAAAAAATTACCGCAGCAGTCACACAAAGAGTGGATTACGGAATTGAAGGGCTTAACCCGCCAATGTAAATTTACTTGCTCTTGTGGACTTTCGTATAGTGACGTTATGATGAGGGATGCGATTACGCAGAACATTCAGGACCCCAGAATTAGAGCAGCAATTCTAAAACAATCTGACCCTTCATTAGACAGTGTACTGCAGCTTATAGAAGCGCATGATACTTTTGACTTAGCAGATGTAGAAATGCAAAGCCACAGTGTTAATTCAGTGAGCCGCAACGGACGCTTTCCTAGCCGTAGTTCTCAGTATAGCACTAGTGATTCTTATTTTTCTACCGGCCGTGCTGAACAGACAGTGAACAGTAGCCAGTGTAAAAGTGCGACGCAAAGGTCGCCCCGTAGTGTTAGACACAGTAATTTGAATAACGGGCGCCAACGCTCATTTCAGAAAAATGTACGTAAATCTTGCCCCCAGTGTGTGTCTCGCCACAAGCGTGCTCATTGCCCTAGTCGCAACGCAACCTGTTATCAATGTGGCAAATCGGGACATGTGCAGTCTGTGTGTATGCAAATTAAAAACTCAAAGAACAGTAACGTTAGAAACGGTGCTTCGCAAAGTGCGAGAACAGTTCATTCTGTAAATGTTATACGGGCTGTGGAATTGAACAGTGCTTTCCTTGGATCTCAATTTCAAGAAAGTAGTTCTGCGCCTATGGCAAAACTATATAGTGCACCACGTAACAAGCGCCAACGAGCGCGTAAAACAGTGCAACGGAAAAGGGTTCGGGACAAGCAAAATGACTATGAACAGTGCATTCCTGTAGTGAAAATAGTGCCTTCTGCAACTGCTCCTTGTAATAGTGCCCAGTACTGTGTAGCTAGTGACAGTAGAATTGGTGTAGCTACTCAAAGTAATTTTAGTGCAGTAGCCTCGCATTGCGCGGACGCCGATCCGGCGGTAGTGTCATCTAGTGGCAGTGTGGTTAATCCGCTGTGTGCCGAGTATGCGCCGCTTCCTACCGCACGCAACCCGCGCAAGCGCAGAAAACAATATGTATTAGACGTTGCCCACATTCGCGCACCGGTCGTGCGCCAGAAGCACAAGCTGTTTGTTACTCTCTCTATAGAAAATAAGACTGTGCAATTTCAGCTTGATACTGGTTCCGCTGTTACATTAATTAATAAAGATACTTATGAACTTCTGGGTTCGCCAAAATTGTCGCCGTCACAGCAAGTGTTAACAGCTTATACAGGTGAAAATATTCCCGTGCTAGGAACGTGTAGCATGCCTGCCTCTTTTCAAGGTGTTACGAAAACAGTTGCTTTTGTTGTTCTTCAGGCCAAATCTACGCAGAACATTTTTGGACTAGATGCTTTTGATTTGTTTGGTTTATCAATTCAAAGAGATGTGCTTCAAATTTCGTCAGTAGTGCCTCAGGACAAAATCAATGCTTTATGTGACAAATATAGTGACTTGTTTTCGCCGGAACTAGGTTGTGCAAAAGACTTCGTGGCACATGTAACTTTAAAAGAATCTGCAGTTCCAAAATTTCGTAAAGCTAGACCAGTGCCTATCGCCTTGCGTGATACAGTTGCCGAAGAACTTAAACGTTGGCAAGATAGTGGGGTGATTTCTCCTGTTTCTGCGAGTCAGTGGGCCTCGCCTATAGTAATTATACCCAAGCCGTCAGGAAAACTTCGTCTCTGTGCGGACTTCAAATCAACAGTGAACAGACAAACTAAAGTCGGCACTACTCAGTGATGCATGTTTGATTCCCTTTGACCCACAGAAGCCTGTAGTGTTAGCAGTTGACGCCTCATCGTACGGTGTCGGCGCAGTTCTGTCACATCGTATTGGATGTCATGATCGTCCTATTGCCTTTGCATCCAAGCTACTGACGCCGACGCAACAGAATTACAGTCAGATAGAAAAGGAGGCCTTATCAATCATTTACGGCGTCACAAAGTTTCATCATTATCTGTATGGCAGAAAATTCTATTTGTTGACAGACCACAAGCCTCTCACGTCGTTGTTCTCACCCACAAAGCCGATTCCGCCACGTACGGCACAAAAGCTTCAGAGATGGTCCTTGATATTGTCAAATTATCAGTATGAGATTTTGTACCGACCTACCACTAAACATGCCAACGCGGACACACTTTCCCGACTTCCGGTTGGCCAGGATGTATCGTTTGATTCTTCAGAAATGGCATGTTGTCAGATAGACTCCAGAGATGCTTCCGCTGTCGCAGACTTTCCTTTGAACTCTCGTCGGGTTGCACAGGAAACAGCTGCGGATGCAGACCTAAGTGTGGTAGCACGTTTTGTTCGCTCAGGGTGGCCTGCCAGAGCCAAAGACATTGATCGGCCTCTGGTTCGACGTTATTTTGCAAATCGTCATGCATTATCTTTAAGTCAGGGTGTACTGTTGTTGCATACCGACAACGACCAAGCAAGAGTGATTGTTCCTCGTTCCCTGCAACGAGAAGTGTTACGCCTCCTGCATCAAGGACATTGGGGCATTGTTAGGACAAAGCAATTGGCCAGACGTCATTGTACCTGGGTTGGTATGGACGCTCAGATAGAGAGCATGACATCACAGTGTACAGTTTGTGCGGAGCATCAGGCGGCTCCTCCACAGCGTTTCTCAGACTGGCCACGCCCCAAGGGACCATGGCAACGTATACATATTGACTTTGCCGGACCTTTCTGGAATACGCGCTGGTTAATTGTTGTAGACGCTTTCAGCAAGTTTCCTTTTGTGATTGCCATGAACTCAACGACAGCTTCTAGTACAATCAGTGCCTTAACATCAGTGTTTTGCATCGAAGGCTTGCCTGAAACTATCGTCAGTGACAATGGACCTCAGTTTGTTAGTGCGGAATTTCAACAGTTTTGTCGCGTGAATGGCATTCAGCATATCACCACCGCACCTTTTCACCCTCAGTCCAATGGTGAAGCAGAACGTTTCGTTCGAACATTCAAGTCTCACATGGAGAAGATGAAAGGTCAGCACTCCAGGCAGCAAGCTCTTCAAATTTTCCTGTCTACGTATCGGTGCATGCCACGTGACGGCCCGTCTCCTGCCGAGCTGCTACACGGCCGCCGTCACCGCACTCTCCTTCACCTGCTGCAGCCTCCCACGCACCGAGTCGGTTCGTATGGCGCTACGCGTTTTCAGGTTTCCACGCCGGTGCTGTACAGGGTGTTTGCTGGAAACAAGAAGACATGGTTGCCGGGCACCATTCAGCGCGTGCTCGGGCGCAATATGTATATTGTACGTTCTTCCACAGGGTCGGAGCTGCGGCGCCACGCAAACCAATTGCGCTTGCACAGGCCGCGCGATCCTGTCTCCGGTTTCTTGATTCCAGACCCAGTTCACCGCCAGGGAGCACAGCCACATCGTTCGTCCCCGGACTACGAGATCGTCCCCATGGAGGTCGACGCACCTCCGATGCAGTCGTCGCCGCCGCTGTCGCCGCCGCAGATGACAGCGTCGCCGAGAGGGACTCCGGGACCGTGCGGGCCCCCCCAGCTTGGGCCACGCACCTCAGAAGATGACCTGCTCCCTCTGGGCGGGGGCGGGCGCCCTTCCCCAGGTTTCGGCGGGTTCCCTAGAGGATCGCAAGGCGGATGCCGGGGCGCGGACGGCGTCTCGATCCCGGCCTCAGCAACGACGCCCGTCCCACCAGTAACGCCCCCGCTCAGGCCCTCCTCCCAGTGCCGTCGACGTGGCCCTCAGCCCTACGCCACGACGGCGCGGCGGTTTGGGGGGGAGGGGTGTGGTGTCGCACAAGTACAAAGTGCGCGCCGCCTACTTTCGCCGCGCGCCGCCATGCATGCACGGCGCGGCGTTCTTCCGACGACAGCCACGAGCGCCCTCTGGTACAACGCCGCTCGTGGCCACCACTGAAGGACTTCGCACTTCGCACTTCGGACTGAGATAGCAACGAGTTAGGACCTTCGTAATCCGATAGGCACGAGTGAAGACTTTGCTATTGTACAGGCACTAGGCAGGCCTCTAACAACTATGTATCAACATTCTGCAGTACTATGTAAAAGTTAAGTATTGTTACATTCTGTGCAATATATATCTTTCTAATTTACTCGAGTGTTTATAGTTTCTGGCTGCTCCCCTCCGTACCTGCACCAGCGTGTCGGTCTCGTTTCACTCGGCTACCGACACCTACGACGAGGCTGGGACACAAAAGCGGCGACGAAGTCGGGACACAAAAATTACAACCAACCACGTCTTCTTTGAACCACACGTATGTTGAATGCAATCGCCGCCTACACGCACTCCGCACCCTTGGAGGTTCTACGCGCATTTCCTGATGACGTATGCCGACGATGGATTATTCATGCTAAACTAGAAAATATTTCGGAAGATAATAAAACGCTGCTTATGGAATTCAATGGTAACGAAGTCGAAGGAGCCATCATAACTGAAAAAATCCGTGGAAACTATGTTACTCCAACGTCTTTACTCCCCACGACAGCTATCTTTAAGGTAGAAACCAAATCGACAAAGACTGCTAAACCATATAAACGAACCGCTTTGTGTATTCTGTGAAACTAACGGATACTGGGCACAGAGAGCAAGGAAATAACCAGTGTGAAGGACCGAATACAGAAGTTAAAGCTGTCATCACATTGCTTTCTTTGTTTAAATATGGGCCATCTGTCTAAAGAATGTACCAAACGAGGCAAAACATTTTGTTCAAAGTGTAAACAGTCACATCACTACTCCATTTGTTCGATAGATGACGTAACCACTACATCACTTAATAAAATTCATACGCAAATTTCTGACTACACTCATTTGCAGACAGCAAGGGTTTAGGTCGTTGGACCGACCGGGTTATGTAAATTGACACGCTGTGTCCTCGATGCAAGAAGCCAGTCTACATTCGTGAGCAAATCACTAGCCAGCGAATTAAAACTTAACACTGTCTCTGAAAGAGATACACGCATCACAGCTTTCGAGTGCAATGACAGCACCCCGCAAAGACGCCGCCTTGAGAGTCTCCAGTTGGAGGGAACTTCGGCCGCAGTAAACACCACTGTGCTTGACAGTTCAAATACATAATCACCGCACCCAACTATTCCTAAGGATGTCATATCACTTGCAAAGCTACCACCCACGTTGCCTTCGCCGATCCTAAAGATGAATCACCTGATCTTCTAATTGAACTTCTCACTGGTGCAGACCACTACTGGACGATAATAACAGATGTACCACAATTCGGATCTCACCTTCTTTAGTACTGGTCCCTTCCATTTTTTGATTGGTTCTAAGCAGAAGTAGAAGTAGAATTGTCATAAATCAAATCTGTGTTAACAATAAATCACTTCAGGAGTACCCTTCACTCCATGACCATCATGTTCGCAATTTCTGGGATCTTGAGACAATTGATATCCAAGAACCAGAATGAAAGTCACGAAAAATGAGCTCCAAGGATTATAGTATCTTAAAGCATTTTCATTTCCAAGAACCAGAATCAAAGTCACGAAAAATGAGCTCCAAGGATTACAGTATCTTAAAGCATTTTCATAACTCCTATTGCATTGAAAATGGCAGGAGAGTTTTTTCACTTCCTAAGAATGACATAAAATAGTGTCCAATTATAACAAAATAGCTGAAAAACTATTTCATACATTACAGAAAAGATTACAAAGCAACTCACAATTTGCACATAATTATGCAACAAAAAAGATGGGATACATCTCTCAAGAACAAGTAGAGTTGGTAGATTCGAATACTCAAGGAAATATGACATACCACGCAGTAACGAAATCAAAATAAAACACCACAAAATGGAGAATAGTATTCGACCATTGTGCCATGAAAAGGGTACCCCGTGCCTTAACGACACTTCAGAAGTGGGGCCAAATCTCTTTCCTAACATATTAGGCATATTACTTCGCTTCAGACTACATGGTTACGCTATTATTGTAGGTGGCATCAGACAAGCCTTTCTCCAGCTTTCACTCCATCATGAGGACAGAGACCTCAAGCGTTTTTTTTGGTTTCGAGTACAGTCCGATAAAAGATGGAATCTATCAGATCACTAACGAAATGGCTACGTACCGTTTTACAAGACTACCTTTTGGACTGGCATGTACCCCTTCCTCCTGTCGGCAACATTACGATAACTTGCTGCCCATCACATTAACGACGTCCCTGTTGTCGCTTCACTCGTCGATCAGCACATGTACACGGACGATTTCGCTGTTTCTGCTAATGACGAGGCACGCATCACTACGATATACGACCAACTAACTGACCTGATGAGCATCATAAAACTACCGATGTCCAAATGTGCTACGGATTCATCATCATTGCACCAACTACTACAACATAAAGACTTGACACTTCCCACGGAAACGCACGTCCTTGGAATCCGCTGGAAGACACTTCACACATCATTTGGTGACGTTACAACATTCCGGCACTTAACTTCACGCGGGATGTGATGCTTAATTAAATGCTGAGTCCTAATTACAGACCTGTTAATTATAAATGTCAGTTCGTTAAGGGATGCCACCTATACTTGCAGAGTATAGGAACTAAATACTCGCCGAAATTAGTTGCATTGCGAACACACACACACACTAATCTACGATTTCGTACAGTAGTACTGTCCACCTCTCAGTAACATGTGCCCATTTCCACTCACAATCAGTCTCTCAATAAATAGTCCAATGTTGCTTACCTCAGATTTACATGTCCCATTGGATAATCTTCTCCTCAGGTCGTGGACTCTAACTATGTGCAGGTCACAATATCGGTTGCAAAACTGTAAGTTAATGAAGGTAGGGTTCTGTCAACTCGGAATTAAAGATGGCTATTTTAAAACACTCTTGGGTTTAATTTTATCAACAGATTATTAGTATGAAGCCAGATTCACATTTGTCTTATGAAATACGCGGTAATGAATCATTAGCTTTGCTGAATACTTTTCTGAATTGTGAAATCCAATTATTGTCTTATCATTTACACTCAAATCTTGCAGTCGTTATCTCGTAAGTATTAACCTGCCTTAACTCGCACAGTTCACCAAAACTTCGTAGATGCAGGTATTACACTTTGACAGAGCGTCTTTGGCTCAATATTGGTCGGCACGATACTATTCTTTCACAGTATATAAATTTCCACTTATACTCGCGACCGACGACAGAGTACTACGTCATGCTTACACTATGGCCCGCTAGTAACTGGTAGTTTCTACCTCCTCGGGCCTTGGCGCTGAACTCTACAAATTAGCACACTATTGGTGAATGAATCACTTTTGAAAACACAACCCAATTATTATTAACCTAGCCTGTTTAATAATTATATTATTACTTATGACAACTACCAACATGAATGTAATCACTGGTAATGTTGAAGTTATTGTCCAGCCTTTTTAAACAATAAAATGTTAACATAAAAGAGTGGCAATACCCGCCATAGAAAACACGGCGGAGTCCCGCGCTACTTGCAGCGCTGCTAACCGCTGGCTTCCCATGGTTGGTATGACCATCTGTCGCTGTCGCAACGATTCAGCTACTGCCTGTAACCGCTGCCTAGCGTTAACTTAACTTGGGCGGCCAACGGCTGCCCACACAGCAATAAAATAAAAATAAAATTAATCTCCTGTCACCGTCCAAGAAAAATTATTGTTTCAAGAAACTTGGATCGGTGGTATTGCTTGGGAGGAGACTTTGCCTTTCGACATCGCGCATCGTTGGTCACACTGGTGTTCTGACCTAACGATTCTCCATAAGATAAACACTCATCTATGGATAGGTGTCACTGATCTGAAATTTGATATTTACTCAGTGCACGTATTCTGTGATGCATCTGAACGGGCATGGAGCCGCCATTTATCTGCGATCAGAAGTCAATAACAGTGTCCCCGTTCATTTAGTATGCAGCAAGACAAGACTTGTTCCAGTCAAAAGGCTTAGTTCGCCACGCCTAGAACTGCTAGCAGCACTTGAGGTACAAGACTTTTACGTTATTTCTTTCAAGCCACAAATTGCGATATTACAAAAGCAACGATATGGACTGATTCAGAGATTGTTTTAGGGTGGATAAGAAATGAGCCAAATCGTTGGAAGACATTTGTATGCAATCGAGTAACCGAAATCACAGACAGCACGTCTCCTTCTCAGTGGGCTCATTGCCAACTCAAGACAACGCAGCAGATCTACTTACACGAGGTATATCTGCCAAGGACCTGAGTTCATCTTCTTTATGATGGCAAGGAGCTCCATCTCCATGGCTCAAAGATCCTCCTCTTAATTCATTTCAAAGTACAATATCAGTGCGACACTCTCAGAAATTAGAAAAGTGCATCACCAAGTATTTGCTGTAAGCACAAAAGAGCCGGCCTTGAACTTTACAAGAGACAGCTCCTACTGGAAGACACTACGCATTCTAGGGTGGATTCTACGCTTTGTGTCGAAATCAAGATTGTTGTTGTTGTTGGATTTTTGAAGGGACTAAACAGCAACGGTTATCAATCCCTTGTTCCGTTCTGAGAGATAAAACAGTGTGTTAGGTGTTCCTAAGGTAATGCATTAACAGGTCAAAGAGTAAAAATCATTGGTAAATATGAGGAAAGGATACAAGTAAAAACGAAGAAGAAAACACACCACCATTAAATCACATGATAAAAACCAGCTGCGCGAATAAAATCTAAAGACGCTAAAGACGAATTCAAGACGCTACAATGTCATTAACACGGACTTAACAGGAAATGAATTTCAACATTCTCGCCTTGTATGTATCTGTCAGATTTAACAACAAAAGTTTACGTGAGAAAATATTTCACTTAAGGAAGGCAAAGAATGTCCAACCTATTCAAAAATCGCACGTTTCAGTCCCTTTATTCAGGACAACCTTATCAGAGTTGGTAGACGTCTCCAGTTTGCTGACCTCCCAGACAACATACGTCACCCAATACTGCATGATGGTCAGCACCACGTTTTTCAGCTTTTAATCATGAACACGCACATCCAACTTCATCATTTAGGGGTTCACATCGTCATGTCTGAACTTAATAATTTTGGATATTGCGTACTCGTCAGACAATCAAGAAGGTTTTGCATTGTTGCTTACCATGTAAACTCGTCAAAAACCAAAGTTGTCAGCAAATAGAAGTCCCATTGCCCGCAGATCGCTTACGATCACAAAAAATCTTTTGCAGTCACAGGAATAGAGTTCGCTGATCCATTATTCACCAAGAACCGGCATAGTGTCAACAAATGTTACATTGCTCTCTTCACCTGCGCTGCTATCCGTGCTGTCCACATAGAACTCTGCTCCAATATGATCACTGATACATTTCTATTCGTGGGAAGAAGAGGGTTGCCACAGACAATTTATTCGGACAATGCTAGGACGTTTCACGCCGCCAACATATGGCTGAACTGTGGACCTCATTCAATGCAGTTCCCACATTCAGATTCGTCGCCCAGAATAATATCGCGTGGAAATTCATCGTTCCGAGAGCAGCAATAATTGTGCGTGTGACGCGCTACCCGACCAACTTTCTGCCTGCGATCGTCTGCTGTCTGCACAGCGAACACACGAAAAGAAAAACAAACAGACACTACAGAACAGGTAGGCGCTGCAATCGATGCGTGCAGTTTGTTGGAACCAAGGTTTGGAACAAGGAGGCAGTGTAGCCAGCCCGTGGGATTTGTCCCATATCGTGGGACATTTTGACAATTATTTTTCTGAAAGGGACAAAGGGATTTTTTTTTTTTTTTTTTTTTTTTTTTTTTTTTTTTTTTTTTTGCAAAAAGTGAGTCAACATGGGACATTTTTTCGGTGCCTATTATTTATTTATTTTTGCTAGTCTGTTGTGGTTTGCTTACACAACACGTCGGTATGATTGGCACATGCCGCGATAATAAGATGAAACAAACGACACAGCCGACCGCGGTGGCCGAGGGGCTGAGGCGCTCCAGTCACGGTCTGCACGGCCACTACGGTCGGGGGTTCGAATCCCCCCTCGGGCATGGATATTTGTGCCGTCCTTAGTCTTAGCTAGTTCATAAGTAGTTTGTAGCCTTAGGGACTGATGACCCTGTAGTTAAGTCCCACAAGTTCTACAAGCATTTGAACATTTGAACAAACGATACAGCAGTCCCCAGTCCCATTGTACAGTTGCAGTCAGTGGCGTAACTATGGGGGGGGGGGATGAGGGGGATAGAACCCCCCCCCCTCACAGAACCCGAAAAGAAAAGAGAAAAGAAAAAAGAGGGGGGGGGGGAAAGAAATCGTATAACAGCAATCTGGTAAAGGTAAAGATTTGGAACTTGGGGTGTTTTACTATAAGCTTTCATTAGAAAGGAGTGAATTACTTTCTTCAACGGGAGTGGTAGATGGTAGTCTGTCTGGAAACTGACTAAAATTTTGTTCGTCAAGCAGATCTACCCCCCCCCCCCCCCCCAAAGTCAAGTCCTAGTTACGCCACTGGTTGCAGTAGCTATATTTATTTACGAATGCACCATTATTTATGAAAGAGAAACACGTGTGAAACATTGTTGAATCCACAGATAAGCAATGCATCACAATGTTATACTCAGTCTAAAATTACTTTGTGCGAGACGTTTCAGTGTGCCGAGTGGTAGAGGAACTTTTCAGATCAATTAGATCCGCAATCTACAATCTCCGTCCCTCATTGGCTGGCTACCTGCAGTCGCTAAAGCCGGGTCCACACGCAACGATCTGTCTGCGCAAATGTCTGTGCAAATGTGTGCGCACACCAATCGTTGCGTGTGGACGGGTGTTCAGATCGCTGCTAATTTTCGCGCCCGACATCTTTCGGTGTAAAAATAAACTAGGTAGTACAGACTGCAATCTGACTGGCAAACGAATACGATAAGCTTTTTTACGAAGTTTATTTTTGTCAATGATATAGGACACTATTTGCAACATGTCTTGCAAAAAAAAATGCTCACAAACCGCAAGTCATTGGTAATTTACTACAATCATTGCTAGCACAAAGATGCAGTGAGTGAGCCGGCCGCGGTGGCCGCAGGGACTGGGGCGCTTCAGTCACGGTCTGCACGGCCCCTACGGCCGGGGGTTCGAATCCCCCCTCGGGCATGGATATTTGTGCCGTCCTAGTTCGTAAGTAGTTCATAAGTAGTTTGTAAGTTTAGGGACTGATGACCCCGTAGCTAAGTCCCATAGACTATACAAACATTTGAACATTTGAAACATTTGTCAACACCAATGACTCAAAGTAAAAGTGTGCCCCCCCCCTTCCCCACATGTCCGATATATATATATATATATATATATATATATATATATATATATATATATATATATATATATATATATATATAACTTACACAGTTTGCCAATGATAGGCAATGATCCTTCTCCAGTGCGGAAGCACTCCTAGGCCCTTACTCTTACGGGAATCAGTACTAAGTGACCATTAGTTTGAGTTCTAGTGGGCAGGGTAGAGTTGCAAATTTTATGTGACGGGAGGCGTACTTGAGTAATTCCGTGCAGGTGTGCTGATCGCAGTGTCCTCAGTGGTGTATGGGTCAGCGCAACTGCCTAAAAAGCAGGAGACCCGCGTTCGAATCCCTATTGGGTACACATTTTCAACTTTACCCATTCACAGTTAATGTCATACATTCCGCGAATATGACCTACCGGAAGGACCCAGATTAAGGTTAAGTAAACGTGTGTTGCATAAAATTTTGGAGGATTTGATATAAACACCTTAGCAATTGAATGGAGAAGTCTTCCACTACTGCCTGAGAATAGGAAGAAAGAACTTTCATAAATGGACTTGGACTGTATGTGGAACGAAATCTCGAAGTTGAAAGACTTCCGGGATCAACTGTATTTTCAGAATATCAGCAAACTTGCTTGTCTGGTTCTTTCACTTCCACATTCTAATGTTGATGCTGAAAGTATATTTTTATCGTGTCTGATGTAAAAACAAGAAAACGGAACAGAATTGGAGGTGAGAAATTAAATTCCATATGTGTTGTGATATCTTCGTTTCAGGCAAACGAAATAGACTGCACAACTTTTAAAGTGGAACAAAAACATCTCAGTCTTCACAATAATAAAAACTTGTATTAAGTGAAGGTTTAAGTGTGGATGGGAACTAAAAGAGGGAGGAGTATGTGTTTGGGGACTAATCTTTCTACAAATACTAAATTTAAACGAACACAAAATCCCCAGGATTGGCGATCCTACACAGAATCTCGAAATTTAGCGAGGATTTCAATGCGAGATGCCAACAATACTTATCACAACGAAACTCTTTCTCGAAATTTGACTGAAACCCCTAAGAGAGTTTGGTCATATGTTAAATATACTAGGGGCAAAACACAAACAATACCCTCACTACGTGATAGTAGTGGCGATCCTGCCGATGACAGCGCTACTAAAGCAGAGTTACTAAACATAGCTTTTAGAAACTCATTAGCCAAAGAAGATGAAACCAATATTCCAGATTTCGAATTACGAACAGAGGCCGTAATGAGTAACGTAGAAGTAGATATCATCGGAGTAGTGCAGCAACTAAAATCACTTAACAAGAACAAGTCGTCTGGTCCGGATTGTATACCCATTAGTTTTCTATCTGATTATGCTGAAGCGATAGCTCCTTACTTAACAGCCATATACAACCGCTCTCTCATAGAAGGTTCTGTACCATTGGCGTCAATTTGCAGCAGGGTTTTGGAACATATCCTGTATTCAAATATTATGAATTATCTCGAACAGAACGATCTATTGACCCAAGGTCAACACGGACTTAGAAAATATCGTTCATGCGTAACACAACTAGCTCTTTATTCACACGAAGTGATGGGGGCTATCTACAAGGGTTCGCAAATCGATTCCGTATTTCTTGATTTCCAGAAGGCTTTTGACACCGTATCTCACAACGGCTTTTAATCAAATTGCGTGGTTATGGTATATCGCCCCAAATTTGCGACTGGATAGGGGATTTCCTGTAAGAGAGGGCACAGTTCGTAGTAATCGATGTAAAGGCATCGACTAAAACAGAGGTGATATCGGGCGTTCCACAGGGTAGTGTTGTTGGTCCTCTGCTGTTCCTTATTTACATAAACGATTTAGGAGAAAATCTAAGTAGATCTCTTAGGTTGTTTGCAGATGACGCCGTCATTTACCGTCTAGTAAAATCATCTGAAGATCAAAACCAACTGCAGAACGATCTGAATAAGATATCAGTATGGTGCAAAAATTGGCAATTGACTCTAAATAATGAGAAGTGTGAAATCGTCCACATGAGTACGAAAATAAATCCGTTAAACTTTGTTTAAGAGATAAATCAATCAAAATTGAAGGCCGTAAACTCCACAAAATACCTAGATTTACTATTACTTCAGACTTACAGTCGAAAGAACACGTAGATAATGTCGTGGGAAAGGCGAACCAAAGACTGTGTTTCATTGGCAGAACCCTTAAAAGATGCAACAAAACTACAAAAGAAACTGCATACACTACACTTGTCCGTCCATTTTTGGAGTATTGCTGCCCAGTGTGGGATCCTTATTAGGTGGGTTTGACGGAGGACATCGAAAGAGTCCAAAGAAGGGCAGCTCGTTTCATATTGTCACGATACAGGGAAGACAGCGTTACGGAAATGATACAGGATCTGGGATGGGAATCATTACAACGGCGCTTATCGCTGCGGCGTGGGCTACTTACGAAACTCAAATCGCCAACATTCTCCTCAGAATGCGAAAATATATTGTTGACTCCCACTTACATTGGTAGAAATGATCATCAGAATAAAATACGAGAAATCAGATCTCGAACGGAGAGATTCAGGTATTCTTTCTTCCCGCGCACTATTCGAGAATGGAATGGGAGATAAATAGTATAATGGTGGTTCGATGAACCCTCTGCCAGGCACTTAAATGTGATTTGCAGAGTATCCCATGTAGATGTAAATGTAAAGGGAAAACTATATGTAATGAAAGGAGAAGTTAACACGTATGTTATATAAGTCATGATTTTACAATATATTATGTAATATTGCAAGAGCGCTAATAAATATTGTAAATGTGGATCCGCCGGCCGCGGTGGCCGAGCACTCTGCGGTCCGCCAGTCACGGTCTGCACGGCCACTACGGTCGGGAGTTCGAATCCCCCCTCGGGCATGGATATTTGTGCCATTCTTAGTATTAGTTAGTTCATAAGTACTTTGTAAGTTTAGGGACTGTTGATCCCGTAGTTAAGTCCCATAAACTGTACGAACGAATTGTGGATCCCAAACTCCATTACTAGTTTATCGTCCTGCTTGTGGAAGCATTGTCCATTATTCCTTTAGTTATACATACTGTCTGTTGGAGTGTGTGTGTAGCCACTAATCTCCGAAAGTTCTTGACCGATTGCTTTGAAATTTCAACACAATGTTGCATTCTAATACAGGAAGGTTCTTAGTAACTTATTTCGATAATTTTGAATATTATATGTGTACTAAACTTTTATATATTTTGTATCAAAGTTTTCCCATTATATAAATTCATATAAGACATATACTGGAAAAGTAGGTATATAAAAGCTAAAAGCATGTGCATATTCCAGTAAAAAGTTGTCATAATATTCGGTGAAGAACTTTCGGAGATTTGCGGCTTCTCTCAATACCTCGCAAATGACGCACGGAAGTGGTAGGAGGGTCGCGCGGCCTCATTTCGTACATATAAGATTTTGAACATAACATTGAATATGGCTGTGTGTTAGACGGAGTGGTAAGAGGCGATAGAGGAGTGTGAGGAAATTGTAGAGAGGGAGAAAGAGGAGACAAACAGGGAGAAAGAGATGATGGGGAGGTGAAGGAGGACAGGTTTCTATTTATTTATTTATTTTCTCATCTGTCACACCCACTGCAGGAAAAGCAGCACGGTATGGAGCTGTCAGCTTTTTTCCCCTCATGTTTTTGTTTGCTGTGGGACACTTTACGCTGAAAAGGGACATTTTGAATTCCCGGATGGGACTTTTGAGCTTTAGGGGCTGGCAACACTGCAAGGAGGTTAATCTCCTTGGGTTGGAACGTGTGTAGGCTGCTACCGTACGATACAGGGTTGCCAGGTGTGGCGATTTTTCGCATTCTTGGCTATCTTTTTCTTATAATAGTAGCCTTTTTAGCAGTCTGGCGATTAAATTTAGCAATTAAAGGAATTGGTTTGCGACTTAATGGCTATTTTATTTCACATCAAATACAACGAATGTAAAGCAATCACTCTTTAGACATTGCGTCCATGATACCGGCTAAACTTCGGTAGAATGCTGGGGAAATGTAATCAAGATCAACCTACACAAGTTAGCACAAATGCTTTCCAGTATCATGGATGTATGGGAGAGTGTCACAGAGATGTAAACAAACTCAACTTACAGAAGATAGACGTAAACTACCTCATGTACCCTACTTACGATTGTTCAAGAACAGGCTTTAAATGATATCTCGAAGTATACTACAACACCTTATGTATATCTCCCGCTGAGAACACGAGGATAAGTTTGTATAAATTACAGCATACAAGGAGGCATTTAAACAGTATTTTTTTCCGCGTTCCATACGACAACCCAAAAAAATTCGTAACAACAGCTTCTGTGAAGCGAGGCCTTTGCTACGCCCTTCACAGTTGTGAAGAGTAAAAATGTCGATGGAGAACACGCGGTGATTTCCCAGTCGTTCTCATGGCTGGTTTTTCAATGTGTAATGCCGCAATATTACGAATTAAAGTCCATCTCACCTCAGACTATGAGATGCTTAGTATATTATTATTTATTTTTTTTTATTACAGAATTTGGCCAATTATAGACCGCTTAGAACTTAAGACTATGGTACAATATTTTTCTTCTTATCTTCCCAGAACTTCTTCATGCGTTGGCTGATGGCCTGCCTCTGTTCAATGGACATCACCCTCCTAGGTTGTTGTTTTTGTTGTTGGATAGGAAATTTTGCAGAATCGATCTGTAGCCTGAAATTTCCCCTGTCTTGTATTAAGTCTTCTGTGATGTTAAGTTTTCTCAAATCCCTTTTTGTCTCTTCCAGCCATCCTGTAGTGTTTTTCAATTTGGAAGTGAAATTAAAAATTTTCTTTGTCAGCGTACTGTCTTTCATTCTGTAAATGTGTCCATAAAACTTTAATCTCCTCTTCCTTATTGAGTCTGTGATGGTTTCTATGTTTCTGTATACATCTTCATTTCTTCTCTTCGTCCAATTGTTATCCTTGTTTTTTTGTGGTCCTAAAATTTTTCTGAGTAGTTTCCTTTCTTTCTTTTCTAGTTCTTCTTGTTCCCCTTTTTTATTCAGAGTTAGGCATTCAGATCCATATAGTGCTTCCGGTTTAATTACTGTTGCGTAGTGTTTAATTTTTGCCTTAAACGATACCGATCTTTTGTTATATAGGTTTTGGGTAAGTTTGTATGCTAATTCCATTTTCCTTGATCTTTCTTTACTTGTGGTGTTATCCAATCCATTTGATTGTATCCATTCTCCCAAATACTTAAACTTCTCAACTCTTTTAATTTTCCCTTGTTGTGTTTGTAGATATTTCTCTCTGTTGTGTTTATGTTCAATGTATTCCGTTTTCTCATATGATATTTGTAAACCGGTTTTGGCTGCAGTTCTGTGAAGTGTTTCTATCATTATTTTTGCATCTGTTTTGTCTTTAGATATAATTGCAATATCGTCAGCAAAAGCGAGACATTTCACTTCGAATCTTCCTCTCCCTCGTCCTAGATAAATTCCTTCAATGTTTTTCCCTTTTAGTTCTTTTTCCCATTCTCTCACTACTTTGTCTAAGACCAGATTGAAGAGAATTGGTGAGAGTCCATCGCCCTGGCGAACTCCTGTGTTAATTCTGAAGGGTTGAGAAACTTCTCCAAGAAATTTAACTTTAGAAGTTGTGTCTGTGAGTGTCTGTTCAACTAACTTTCTGGTGGTTCTATCGATACCTGCTTCTTGCAATGTTAGGAATACTGTTTGTCTGTCTACGGAATCATAGGCTTTTTTGAAATCAACGAATGTAATGACTGTGTTAAGGTTCCGCATTGTTCTGATCCTGAGAGTTGTTTTCAAGTTAAATATTTGCTCTGGGCACGATCTACTTTTTCTGAAACCTGCTTGGTACTCACCAATTGTGTGTTCTGCTTGTGCTTCTATGTTATTCAGCAGAGCTTTGGATATAATTTTATATGTGACTGGAAGTAGAGATATGCCTGTGTAGTTGTTCGTATCTGTCCTGTCTCCCTTCTTGTGTAATGGGTGAATTATGGCTTGTTTCCAATCATCCGGTATTCTTTCTTTTTCCCAGCAATCTTTAATAACGTCATAAATGGTTTCAGCAGCCCGCTTCCCTCCCAGTTTCCACATCTCGGCTACTATCCCGTCTTCACCTGGTGCTCTGTTGTTCTTCAACTGGCTAATGTATTTCTCAATTTGATGCAGTGACGGTGGTTCTGAAGGAGGATTTTCTTTTTGAGGTCTACAGAAAGTTAGTCGTTGTGTTGGTTCATCGCAGTTTAGAAGGTTCTTGATGTAGCAAGTAACTCACAGTTGTCTTTGTTGTTGGTGATCAGTTTGCCTGTCCAGTCTCTGAAGTGGAGGCTCATCGGTTTGTACCCTGTTATTTCTTCTTTAAAAACTTTGTAGAAATCCCTAGTATTATTCTGTCTGAAATTTTTATCTATGTTCTCTAATCGTTTTTTGTCATAATTTCGTTTCTCTGCTCGAATAATTTTTGATGTTTGTTTTCTGATCTCAGTGAATGTGTTCCAGTCGCTTTCCTTTTTGCAAGCGTTCCATTTTTTCTAGGCTGTTAGTCTATTCTCTATTGCTTCATCACATGTCTTATTCCACTGTATTCCCTGTATTTTACCCCTGCTGACTTCAGAATTTGAAAGAGTGTATTCCAGTCAACATTGTCAAACGCTTTCTCCAAATCTACAAAGGTTAAGAATGTAGGTTTGCCTTTCCTTAATCTATCTTCTAAGATAAGACGTAAGGTAAGTATTGCCTCCCGGGTTCCTACGTTCCTCCTGAATCCAAACTGATCTTCCCCTAGGTCAGCTTCCACCAGGTTTTCCATTCTCCTGTAGATAATTCGTGTTAAAATTTTGCAACAATGACTTATCAAACTGATGGTTCTGTAATTTTCACACCTGTCTGTAATGTAACCAGCTTACTCCCTGAATTCCAGGATTATTATTGTCGAGTAACATGCCACAATTACGATAGCATAATAATGTTAACAGATTAAAGGTTGCGATATTTGGCTATTTTTACTGATGAAAAGACGGTTATATTTTGGTATTTTATTGACGAAGAGATGGCGATATTTTGGCTACTTTTTGTTTAAAATTTGGCGACAGAGCAATAGAAAAACCTGGCAACTCTGCGTACGAATTTGGTCGGTTCGTTGGTCGGTTGATAAATCGGATCGCGTGTAGGGGCCTTAAAGTAACACCTTTTCCTGGAAACGCATTTTAGATACGCTCATGTGTAATGGTTAATTTTCAGTAAGATAGATCATGATATTAGCAGTGGAAATCAAAACACTATAGAAACGAATTCTGAACATAACGTTGTTTATGGGCGACGTTATTTCATTTAATTTTATGTAACAGTGACTTTGTGATAGTTTCCAGCGATAACGCATAATTTGAAGCTATTGCTTAATTTTTAATTTCTTCATTTTATACGGGTATGACGAGCGAAGACGATACGGGTATTGATATAGATGGAAGAGGAGATGGAAGGTGGATGGAAGGAGAGGGAGTGATGAACAGAGGCTGGGATTGGATAGAGCAGGCTCGTTCAAACTGCCCCTGGGGCGCTAGCGCCCGCGGTCCCCTGCGTGTTTGTGACACTTACGGGGAAAGGGAATGTGTAGACACTTGCGGCACAGACAAATATGTATTACTCTGTGCTTGCGGGGAGACCCGAACGCTGCAGGCAGTGAACAGGCTGTTCCAGAAGGAGGGATACACCAACCCTACTCCACAAATTACATGTTTGATAATATTAATGCACAGATGAATGAAATCACGTCAAGACTACTTCCTGCAAAAATTTCGACAAAAAAGTTGGCACTGAGTTTAGAAAAACAAAATTCTGGTATATTGCATTTTAACATTTTATCAAAAAATGAATGTTACTACAAGAGATACAGCCATTCAAATTTACGGGCATCATAACGTTTTCCCTTCCTGAGTAAAATGAGCTGGTCCTTGTAGTTTCAAGACCACAGTAGCCTTTTTCTTGATTGTTCTGAATATAAATCTTCACACAGACTTCTTGAGGAGGAGAGTGATACGGATATCTGATTGTAAACCACTGCCTATTACCTTAGACCTTTTTGGCTGTACTGAACAGTAGTTCCGCATATTCCGTAATTTATATTTATACAGTTAACAGGCAATGTAATTTATAACCAACTATTGGCTGCCAGTTTTGCTTCATTTTTCCTGGAAGTCTTGCAACTTGTTTCTCCCTGTTGGTTTATGCCAAGTTCGGAGTAAAAATGGTTCTATTTGACGGTGATAGAAAATAGAATTTATCTTTAGCATTTTTTGGTGTGTAACACTCCCTTACACATTCCGTATTTCATACATTTCTTAGATGTATTTGTAATTCGAAAACAGCCAAATCGTTTTGAGGTCTACGAATAAACGCTTCAAGTATGTAAAATACTCATTGACTTATTATTAACGTTTTTAAATTGAAGGTTTGAGGTTGCGTCTCCTATTAAAAAGCATAGTAGCTATCTTTAAAGAGATGGAAGTTGCGTGATGGTGGGGGGGGGGGGGGGTACTGTTTAAATGCCTCCTTGCATGCTGTAATTTATACAAACTTATCCTCGTGTTCTCAGCGGGAGCCATACATACGGTGTTGTAGTATACTTCGAGATATCATTTAAAGCCTGTTCTTGAACAATCTTAAGTAGTGTACATGAGGTAGTTTACGTCTATCTTCAAGAGTCTGTAAGTTGAGTTTGTTTACACCTCTGTGACACTCTCCCATACATCCATGATACTTGAAAGCATTTGTGCTAACTTGTGTAGGTTGATCTTGATTACATTCCCCCAGCATTCTACCGAAGTTTAGCCGGTATCATTGACGCAATGTCTTAAAGAGTGATTACTTTACAATCGTTGTATTTGATGTAAAATAAAATAGCCATTACATAGCGGTCAATTACATCAACGTATCTGTGCAGGATGCCTAATATATTTATTGCTTGCGCAGGTGTCTTGATATGCTTAGTGTTCTGAATAATATGCTTTTAGGAGGTATGACTGTGGAAAGTCATCGTCTTGTAGTAGCAGAGGATGTCTTAATAATTCTCCAAACATTATCACTATTACCAATACCTTTTTGTTTTCAGGGGGAGCACTCAACGAATTAATATGTAGTTAGAACAAGTTACTATATTGCTCTTCAAAGGGTTGTGCAATTTCACTGAGTTTCGTGTTATGTTGACAGTGTGGAAACTTGACAACAGCAGTGCTAGACTTCTTGGTGTGCCTGCACCCAGGAAAAGCCTTTAGCCACAGACAAATATGTTACTCTGTGCTTTAGCCGCCCCAGGGGCCCCGGGTTCCCCGCAAGTGTCACTCCCCGCCAGTGTTCCAACCTCGTCCACCGCGGCCAGCGCCCAGGGCCCCTTGCCTGCTGCTGCCGTGCCGCAGTAAGCGATGCGCAGTAGGAAACGCATTTTCGCCGGTCTACGCATGACGTCACTGTGGTACACCTGGGAGTAAAACCACAGTCTAAGATCCATATGCTGTGTTGGTTGCAAACTCGGTCTAAGATCCGTATGCTGTGTTGGTTGCTAACTCGTCTATGTGTGAGTTACCGTTTCTGCTGTATCTGCTTAACCCTCACATTCCCACATTATCAATTCAGCCGTGGAAAAATTAAAATTCAGTGTTTTCTGTGTTAATACAGCGCACTAAACATCAAAATACGTGTTTTAAAATCTTTGGTCGCACTATTGTTTTTTTTTTTTTTTTTTTTTTTGTCATGTATTTCATGCACAACACAGACGTTTGTATCCAGGTAATTTAATACTTCAGACGTTATTTTGTTGGTAGTTAACTCTGCCAGATCAATAATGCTATCGTAATCTTCGCCACAGCACTCCTGAAATAAAATAACATGAACCACATTCACACTCACACTCTCAGCCACGTACAGATGGCAACGCAACACAACCCCCAAGATGGACAAATTAAGATTGCAGAAGTGGCTACACGCCGTACCAAACTGCAAAATGCGTACTAGAAGAATGTTGTTCATCAACAAGAATTAGATTTTAAGGACCGATACAAAAAATACGGTATAAATCAGCGTTTAATACGTTGTTATCGAGGACCAACACTGGGAATGAAAGGGTTTAATAGTTTGTTTCGCTGCATAATTTGGAAGTAAAAAGTTTATAGTGAAAAGTATATTGATTTCCCAGAGTCCTTTCGCGCGTGATTCTTTGAAATAATTGTGTTATTATTTATACAATACCAGGTTGTACTATTACTGATTGTAATTCCCACAGACGGAACACAAAGGGAAATGAAATGAAGTTTCATAGTTTTCCTCGAGATGAAACGTTAAAGGGAGTGTGTCTCTCCAAATGCTACAGGAAGGACACCAAACGTTGTACATTCTCCAACACGCTCCCGGCATTTCAGAGAAACCGATTATGTAAGGGATTTACAGTCGGAATAGCTTAATTTTCCGCTGAAAAAAGTGTTTGAAAGATTCTTGTTCTTTTAAAGTCAGCAGTTCGTATTATAGAAAATGTTCAAATGTTTGTTAAGCTTATGGGACTTAACTACGGGGTCATCAGTCCCTAAACTTATGAACTACTTACGAACTAGGACGGCACAAATATCCATGCCCGAGGGGGGATTCGAACCCCCGACCATAGTGGCCATGCAGACCGTGACTGGAGCGCCTCAGTCCCCGCAGGCGGCCATATTATAGACATTGTCAATTTGTTTGTGATCTGATATGTTACTCATATGTAACGGGTAAATCTACGATAGAATATGACCCAGCAGCTTCAACTGCAATATTTTACAGCATAATAACACTTTGTATTTAAGGTAGAAGCAATATCTTTGGTCAAAAACCTGATATAAATGCACTTTCCATGCCACAGCGGACTAAGCCCGAGCAGCCGCTTGGGAGCACGCACTCCCACAGTGACGTCACAGCGCCAGCCAATGGCAGAGCAGAGCGCTTACTGCCCAACCTTATATTTATTAACCTTAAGGCTACAGTCGGTAGAGCAGCAGGAGAAGAACAAGGCCGGCCGCGGTGGCCGAGGGGACTGAGGTGCTCCTGTCACGGTCTGCACGGCCACTACGGTCGGGGGTTCGAATCCCTCCCTCGGGCATGGATATTTGTACCGTCCTTAGTATCAGGTAGTTCATAAGTAGTTTGTAAGTTTAGGGACTGATGACCCCCGTAGTTAAGACCCATAAGCTACACAAACATTTGAACATTTTAAGCAAAGAACAGGAGGAGCGGCGCGTCTACGCTGTGTAAACGCGAGTGGGAAATTGATTTCTTTTGTACAGCTTTCGAAAATCGTGCCAAATGTTTAATACGTCATCGGACCCTCAGGTATTTAAAGAAGTATTCGATTGAACGGCACTTTAATATCTGTCACAAAGATCAGTTCGAAAACTTGTCGCAAGAGGAAAGCCAGTCAAAGCTTGAGGAACTGAAAGAAAATTTCAGGCAGCATTACCACAGTCTAATATATACAGTCACGACACTCACTGCTGTAAAAGTTGTTACCAACTGACAGTTGCTGAGACACTAGCGCTCCTAGCGGTGGGCAAGCTACCGAAGTAGTGATAATCATTTTTGTACGTAATTAACGAAATACTTACTATAATTATTAAAGCATTATTAAAATATCGAGTGACTAACATAATAGCCGGCCGCGGTGGCCGAGGAGACTGAGGTGCTCCAGTCACATAATTAACGAAATACTTAATATAATTATTGCGTTACAAGCATTATTAAAATATCGAGTGACTAACATAATAGCCGACCGCGGTGGCCGAGGAGACTGAGGCGCTCCAGTCACGGTCTGCTCGGCTACTACGGTCTGGGGTTCGAATCCCACCTCGGGCATGGATATTTGTGCCGTCCTAGTTCGCAAGTAGTTCATAAGTAGTATGTAAGTTTAGGGACTGATGAACCCGTAGTTAAGTCCCATAGACTATACAAACATTTGAACTAACATAATACGGAAATTAATATAAAAACAGCTGAACTTAACTGATTCAGTGGTATAAAAAACAACTCTGTCATGAACAAATACTTACGAATATGTGTATATTTGCAGCTTATTCCGCTGAAAGTAAGTTGCATATAAACATAATGGTATAAAATTTTTTTATTGCGGTGTGTTCTTACTATGACAGCCAGTTTATGACGTGTATGAATTCGGTATGAAGTCTAATGATTCTCGCATTTTTACATCCCACTCGTCTTTCTTATACGTGCATATTCTTTTAAGTGTAAGTAATTTGGCTTTAAAAAAAATAAAAATAAAAATGTTTTGATGATTCTCGCCGTTTGTGGTTCAGATGTAGCAACAATTGTGGTATTGGGTTCTTCTTTGTTGGAAAATAGTTTGGTTGCTTTTATCGTTAAATTGCCATGTCTGACGTTTTTCCTTCAGCTACTGCTGTGATGGTTTATTTGGTATGTTAAATACCATATTTATTGTATTCTATATACGTTTCCTATGTTCCATCCTCACCGATTTTACTGGAATTGTAATGAAGAATACTTAAAGGTTCCTGCGTAGAAACGCAGGGCGTGTCTCCTGGTGTTTCCTACACATTTTTATTTTTAATAGAAAAAGCCTGTATGTACAGGATGATTGTAAATGAACTGTCCTTTAATGTACCGTTTCGTACCTTATGAAACATAAGAAAGAGAAATTGGGAGCTATTTTTAAATTATTACCTATTTATAAGCCACTACATACGTTCCCTAATGTAAAAAGTATGCTGAAGTCAATCTAAACGATACTATTCGCACTCATCAACTATCGTATTCAGAAACGTAGCTTGCCGGTCGCTTGGAGCGCTGCTATCGTAGCGTATAACAAAAATACGTGGGAGTGTCGTGACTGTATGTGTTAGACTGTGGCATTACAGTGAACTAAGTGTATCCTAACGTGTCACTGTTAATTATTTCTAAAGATGATAAATAAAACTATATTTTACAATCTGATATGTCGCTTAGCAATGTGCTAGTTATAGAATATCAGATTCTCAGCGACAAGGAACATTTTCTTTTGGTTAATTTCTATATTATGGTTGTATTAAATCGCATCACACAGACCCTAGAAAATGTTTCAGGCGCGTAATTTTGCACCACTTTCTGAAAAGCCGTCACAAATGCTGCCTCAGTCAGCAAAGTGTCATTAAGAGTCATTCTTTGTTTTTGTGTTTACGTGTTTTCACGGTTGGGAAAACATGTGTTGTAGTTTGAACCAAGTTTTCTATGAAAACGCAAACATCAGAAGATAAAAAAATATTTTGCTATCTCATTTCACTGTCCTTGCTAGCGTCCATGATCGCTTTTCAGAAAAACTGAAGGTAAACGCAACTAAAACAACCTTTGTTAGTTTTTCATTTGGGTTTCAATGAATGAAACAATTTTTAAAAAGATAAGAGTTTTAAAAACAGGAATTTAAACAATTAATTGTACCTTTTTCTGCCATTGTAGGAACAGTAAACAGGTGACCAAAGTTGGCGCGCCAGTTACAAATGCTCGACGAGAACTGCAAAAGCAGGGAAACCCTTTGCGGCTGGGAGTCTCATCAAGGATTGCTTGGTCGACTCGGCAGCTTGAAGTTGTCCAGCAAACCTCACAGAAAAATTTGAAATAATAGCTCTTTTACCTTAATCTGTTGCTCGCCAAGTCGAAGATATGGCCTCAGATATGGAGCAACAATTAATAGAGAGCGGCAAACTTCATTTCAGTTTTAATCCCTCTTGACGAGTCCACGGACGTTTCCGTTGGCATTGTCAGATTCATTCGGAATGTCAACGACAATCTGCGTGTCGCCGAAAAATTTCTCGATCTCGTACCATTAAAAGACAACCACAGGTTTGGATATTTTTCTAGCCGGCTGTGGAAAATGTGTTCGAGTCAATGCGTTTAAAATGGGAACGCCTGGCCAGTGTAATAACCGATGGAGCCCCTGAACTACTGTACGAGAACTACGCACTGTATTCTTGAGTTACGTCAGGGCAAAATTGGGTGAAGTCGGCTGTTCCTTATTCACGGCAGTTCATTGTGTTATACACCAGGAGGCGCTTTGTGCGAAGATTGTCAATGTAAAACAAGTTACGGAGACAGTTGTTCGAACAGTTAATTATTTTCCATCGCATGGACTCAAACATCGCCAGTTTAAAGAATTCCTGGGTGATATCGAAGCGGAATACCCGGACATCCCCTACCACACAGAAGTAAGATGGCTGAGCAAAGTGCTTAATCGGTTTTTCTGCTTGAGGGACAAAATTAATACATTTTTGGAAATGAAACGACGTCGTGATACCAAGTGGGTGGCGAATTTGGCGTTTTTTAGTGACGTAACTGCTCATTTAAATACTTTGAACACTACACTCCAAGGCGAAAATCACACTGTTGTTGATTTAGCGCAGACTATTCAAGCAATAATAATAATAAAAAAAATTAAAAAAACTACTTTTGTGGAAAAAAGTTGCGCGAGCAGAATTGTGGACACAGCGTCAAAGATGTGGATTTTTCAGATTATGTACAAATAATTTGTGAATTACAAGAAGAGTTTGAAAACAGATTTTTGGAGATAAGTGAGCTTCAACCGGCCATAGATATATTTGTTCGCCCGTTTTCTCTTCGGGCAGAGGACGTCTCACAAGTGTTTCAACTAGAGCTGATTGATCTTAAGTGCGACATACGCCTGACGGACCGCTTTCTTATGTGTAAAGCTTTGGAGGACTTACGGCAATTTTCCATAAGAGAAGTATCCTCTTTTGCACAAGCACGCGGTCAAAGTTCTACCAATGTTTGTTCCATCTAAATTTGTGAGCGCTTTTTCTCTTATTTAAAGCTTGCTAAAACTAAGAACCGTTCACTACTTAGTGATAAAAATGTGACTAATTCTTTGAGGTTAGCAGTCTCCCGGAATATTGTACCAAAAATGGACAAAATCATTTCTTCAAGAAAGAAAATTTTGTTAAATGTTAATTGTATTCTTTAACAATATTGAATGTAAGAATTAAAAATCTGTATAACCTTAATTCTATTTTATTGTAATTTTCCACGCGTACACGAAGTAAAAAAAATTACTTGTAACTAGTAAGAATGAAACTATATCCCTAATGTAAAATTGTTGCTAAAATGGAATGTTTATGACATAAGTTCATTAAGAAAATTGATATATCCTTCAGAAGATGCCTACTGTGTATATGGCGAGTGTGTATGTGTAGTTTTAAGAGAAGAAGCCTGTGGGTCAGACAACAACCAAGTTGTTCCTCGATTCTTTTTTTATATAATTTCTTTTTCTGACGATTTGCCTTAGTAATTCTGCCATGCGAACACTAATTTTTACCGAAACAGTAAATCGTTTCCTGTTATACCGCTCCTCGGCCATATTTACAGCCATATTACTTGTAACTAGTAAGAATGAAACTATATCCCTAATGTAAAATTGTTGCTAAAATGGAATGTTTATGACATAAGTTCATTAAGAAAATTGATATATCCTTCAGAAGATGCCTACTGTATATATGGCGAGTGTGTATGTGTAGTTTTAAGAGAAGAAGCCTGTGGGTCAGAAAACAACCAAGTTGTTCCTCGATTCTTTTTTTATATAATTTTTTTCTGACGATTTGCCTCAGTAATTCTGCCATGCGAACACTAATTGTTACCGAAACAGTAAATCGTTTCTTGTTATACCGCTCCTCGGCCATATTTACAGCGCTGCTCTTCCTCCCCCCCCCCCCCCCCTCCTTGGATCTGATTGCGGGACAGTCCAGCGCAGAGCATTGCTGTGCGGTCTCTGTTTCCGCAGCTATCTCTCTCGCTCCGTTGCCGACACTAGCGACATACGGTCGCGGCCGGGGCGCTGAACTAAACTGCCGTTGGATGAGCCTGAGATAGAGGGAAGATGAGGAAGTAGATAGTGGGGAAGCAGCGGATGGGAAATAGGTGGAAAGAATGTAGGAAACAACAGCTTTCTACTAAGGTGAATTATACGTCACATGGTCCAGAGTCGGTAGTCTGATTTGTGTGTTTGTGGAGAAAACGAAAGACAAAAAAATGTAATCTATCTTATGGGTTTAAAATAATGAGCACCGAAGAATCTATTTTTTTTAATAACTTTCTTTTTACTTAGCCACAGTAGTCTAACGAACGGTATTGATATAATTGAAGCATTCTCTCGGTGAATCTATGTTCACATGAGTTACAGTATTTGCTTTTCTATTTATTTCATTTGAAGGTGAGCCACAGCGAAGCGTGGCCAGGGTATGTATATTTATGTGGTATCTGTTCTTTCGAAAGAACAGTCACAAGACTTATATGTATGAAGAAAAATCTTTCAAGACTCATCTGATATATTGGTGGTATTCCAATTAAAATGTCTGAAAATTCAACGTTGGTGTGTCGTCTAGTTATCAAAAAATATTCAAATGTTTGTAAATCTATCGGACTCAACTTCTAGGCTATTACTCCGTAGCTTACAAACTACTTTAACTAAGGTAAACTAACCTAAGGACAACACAAACACTCATGCCCTAGGGGGGGATTCGAACCCCAGACGGCGAAAGGCCGCGCGCACCGTAGCACGGCGCTCCAGTACGCACGACTAATCCCTAGCCTCAAATCCGCCGCGGCTAGGGATTACAAACAAGGGTGATGAATTTTGCTTAGCAACTACAACTATTCTCGTTCCCTATTTCCTGGATTATCTGCATCAGCCTTCACAAGGGTAATGAGAGCTGATTCACGAATCACGCTGCAGCTGTTCGCTTCCTAAAGGAAAATGTCTACTCTCTCTAAGGATTAGGATGCAGTAGCTCTCAATTACAAACCCAACATTTTATCCCCTCTCTGGCAGAGCTGCAAACTACTATATCGAACTGAGAAATATTTGTGGCAGATTATGATGCTGTCTAGTAAACACCTCAGAAAAGCAAAGCCAGTTTAAAATGATATTGAAGTTATATCTTCATGGTGCAAATTGCGACAGTTGACTCTAAACATAAATTATACATCTAACGAAATTTTTGGTGGGTACAATTGGAAACAATGTTAACTGACAAAAATACATGTTTTGGCGAAGATAAAACAAATGGTCTGTTTTACAATCATTAGAAGATTAAAACACCTCCCAAGGAGACTGCCAATCCTGCAATTGCTCCACCTCTTCTGCAGTATTGCTGAGCAGTGTGCGAAATTTACCTGACGGGATAGAGGGAGGACAATGAAAAAGTTGAAAAAATAGATTGTGCAGTACAGAGAATTAGCGGGAAGAAGGTCTCGGATGTTTTCCGTGTTTTCATTGAAGTTGGAGGGCGGAGGAATGAGGTGAGAACATAATATTAAAACAAAAATGTTTTTATTGTAGCACGCTTCCTCCATGAGATTTCAATCACCAATGTTCTATGAATGCAAAGGGCTTTTGTATTCACTACCGTACAAAGTATGGTGGAAGCCAGTGAGCTTGCGCAGTCGCGGTGGCGACCAACAGCCCCCAACACGGTGCAAAGCAGGACTCTAACGTAAATAGAGAAATGTTTACTTCCTAGCATCATAGTAAGAGCGGAAAGCAGAAATACAAATTAGGCTGTCTCACTGCGAGCTATTAACTCGAGATAGAGTCATCGCTCTTACTGAAGAGACGGCGTTATAGATTCTATGCTGAGATGCTTTATGCAAGAAACGAATAATGAGGGATCCTGAATAAATTATCAGTCCTTAAATTAAAAAAAAAATCTCTTCTGTATTTTCATATTTACTAAGTGAGAGACTGTGGAAGATCTCTTGGCAACTGAAATAAAATATGAGTTTGTATTTCCTTTGAGCTGCCTTTAAATTGAAGTTATTTTTAATATACAGTTCCTTCATTATTCTATTATTATTATTATTATTTTATATAACTAGAGCCAGTTTTCCATATCAATATGTCAAAGACATCGAGTGAAATGAGAAACATTGAATTAAAGTTAGTATGGACGTCTGAGTTTGATTCCTGCCCATGGCACAAATTTTAATTCAATGCTTCCCCTTTCACTCAACATCCTATTTTACATTGCAGTTATACACAGCCTCCATACATACAGAGTAATCAGTTTAGATGGACGCTGTCAGAGTTAATTTTTGTTATTTCAAATACATTTCCCTCCTCCCCTCCATCCATTAATACACCCTCCACCCTTCACAAACTATGTGAATGATTTGTCTTGGATTTATTCATTGTTAATATATCTTCTGTTCTCTCTATCTCACTCGCTGTCACCTCTCTAACATAATAACCTCAGGTACCCTTCTGGTCGGTTCCCTCAAAATGCTATGATCATATCTATAGGTTTCCGTTGACAGCATTCTTTCTCTATTAATTTATGCTTTCATTACTGTCTATCAGTCCTCTCTATGAGACTGTGTTCTTTCATATCTCCTTACCTATAATACATTCTTCGTTCTGTGAAATACAGAGCACTGGTGTTTCGATTGACCTCCTTTGCTTTCATCCCAACACTATATACTGTTACAAATGGTATAAATTTCCCCGTTTTAGAAATCGTTTTCTTATGCATAATGCCCCTCGCAACTTTTAAGATGCTTAATATTCCATTTATTATGTTTAGAGCTATGCTACAAACTTGAGCGCCATACTGTGTGTTCTAAGGCATCATGTCGTGGATTGGGCGGCTGCTCGCGTCAGTGGTTAGAGTGCACCCTTGAGCTTGGGTGTCTGCATTGTCCTTAGGTTAAGATAGTTTAAGTAGTGTGTAGGGACTGATGACCTTAGCAGTTAAGTGCCATAATATTTCACACAAATTTTTTGTACAAACTTGAGCAAAAAGAGACCAGAGTTAAATAAACATGTAGCAACATACCATACAAAATCACCACGGAACATGCTGAAACGTAGTATACTACCATATGCAATGTTACATAATTCTACTTACTGTATATAATTTTTTTTGTTAAGGTCCTAAAGGACCAAATATCTGAGGTCATCAGTTCCTACCTACAGACACACACACACACACACACACACACACACACACACAACTACACATGCCTTGAGGAAGGAGTTGAACCTCTGGCGGGAGCGGCCGCAACTCTGCGACAAGATGCCTCAGACTGCGAGGCCAAGAAATTACTGTTATGTAGACAGATATCGACAAACATTTTACTTCTCGTACCATGTGTTCTGCACTCCATTTTGACAAAAACATTATACTACCACATCTGAAAATTGGTAGTTGGTTGGGCCGATGCTATTTTGTAATGGCTATGATATGGTTTAATTCCTGCTGGGATAACAGTTTTTAACAATTGCAAACATCTCCCTCTTCACCTCCAGTAGCGCCAAGTAAAGAATTTAGGACTGTGTTGTGTTTTAATCTCATTACGCATGTCCATTTGCTACTGACTAGAACAAAGTTGGATTAGTTTTCAGTGTTTCATCAAAATGCCAAACTCCTCCAGGTCTCTACGAACGGTGCAATCCTAATTACTAGTGAACGAGAATGGGACAATTGTTACCTTGTTGTCTGAGGTCAATGGTGACGATAGGTGCAGGGTTGGAGTCACAGGCAGCACAAAGTTATTTATTGCACTACTTCTAGCCGAACATGTGCACATCCTGCTAATGGTGAGAAAACTGAATATTTCAACTCTATGCAGATATATATAATACTATAGTGAATAGTGCCAGGTTTGAGTCCCTGCCAGGAAAGAAGTCAATTGTATCGTAGTTTCAAGTTCAAATATAGTGCTATTTGTGAATTTATTTAATATCTGATGTGTGATCGTGCTTAGTTAATGATTCATGTAGGTACTCTGTTCTATTCCACAATTTTATGATGTTTGACACCTGTGAGTTCCACTGCATTATATTCCTTCACTGGATACCTCTCAGCAACAATTTGAACTTCATGCAATGCTAAGGTTAACAATACATTTCTGGGTTCAGAGATTGGCCTTGTAATGAAAACGTCAATGTTTTATGTCTCCTTATGCTTAACTGAGTCTTGAACAGAAATGCAAATTCAGAGCACGAACAAAAACTCATCATGTCATTGAATGAGTTTGATAAGGTATCTGATTTGTCACTTATTGTAATGAAATTGAATTTACGTTGCTGTCTCGTCTCTAATATTGTATTCTAATATTTTTTGTATGACGGTATTGAATTACATGTGGACTGACTGCCATAAGGAACAATGTTCTCTACTGCTTATTATGGTACCCAATGTGAATAGTCGAACGACTGTACTCCACTGAGGTTTGGTGCATAGAGGACCTGCAACACAGCTACGTTAGTTGGGTTGCATTCAGCAGTGATACACTTTGTTGCTGTCAAGTGTACATAAATATGAATCAGTCAGTATCAGTCTCCATATCATGTATCATGTCTTCACAACATATCTTCTTTGGAGACAGACATTTCATTTTAGGACATAGCCACCATGAAAGAGTCTGTGGCAAAACTCTGTATCACCAACAGTAATAAAGTTGAGTCTCCTGTATGTGTGGTTGGTTATTGGGGATTACAATGTTTACAGTGTTTTTTGTGGCTACCGTGCCAGTATTTTGCTCCAAATATGAGGGTCAACAATCCAACAGAAACAATTGCTTTGCCAATTGTACCACCAACAAGAATTCTCTTTGGGGTTCAACCTGATGTATGCATGTCTAAGATGAATGGATCTACTAGTGCATTTACCACCCTTCTACAGTTCCCAGCCTCACAGCATTCGCAGGACATATTTTCCATGCCACAGAGTGCAAACAAGGTTAGGTACAATTACAAGGACTCTAGTTTCGGGATGCTTAGTGAGCTCACTCATGCTATGCCTGTATACAGTGTCCAGAACAGTGAGGCTTCCAGACACCCAAACTTTCACGAGTGCTTCACAGTTATCTGCTGCTACTTTCGAATGGTCAAACTTTAGTATTTGAACAATAGACCTCTAGGCTAAACTGCAGAGTCTGTTGCCCATGCTCTGCAAATGTTGGCGACACTACAAAATATCTATGTATACACCACAGCAGTCAACCATAGAGCAGATGTAGCACATTTAATTTATTTTATGATCTGTACAAAACAGTGATCATTTTAACTGAAAGTTAGTTTTGGTATAGGTTAAACAAGAATTTTCTTTTCTTTTTAGTATGTGAAGGTGCATAGTGCCCGAATCTCCAGTTCAGAAACACTCAAATTATTGTTTTCCCAAAGTCACTCGAGGCAAAGTTGCCAACATACGCGCCATGCTAAAAACATGGGCAACAGACACTGCAGTTTTACTGACCTCTAACCTTTCTGCTGAGCATAATTAAGTATCACTCTACAACCCTTGTGGCTAGCCAACAAACAGTCAACTCGGCACTATCTCTGAACTCTATTCCTGCTACATTTAGTGTAGACATTGCTGCTAATGTTAATTTAAATTCTTCTGTTAATACATCTTATAGTTTTGAACAGTTTTCCCATGCCTCTGTCACTCCTACTGTAACTGCACTACCTCTTGTTGATTAGTTGAAGCTCCTCAAAATTGATCTCTTAAAGTACACAGAATTAGTTTCTTAAAAGCTGTCTAGTCAACCAAACACTTTAGGTAGAGAACAAATAAAATTAACTTATCTTTGTTCAGGCCGGTGGACATTGCATTGTTGACGATGTCTCCTGCGCTCCGCTAAATGGTACAGTATGTGTTGCAGGATCAAACTAGAAAGTCAGAAGCACTTGATGAAACTTTTATGGAAACAACTTTATTTCCATCTTAATGAAACATTTCAAACACATAAAATCCAGCAGCAGATTACAGAGCTGCTCACAGCTTCACAACCCAGTACAAAGTAAAATAACATGGCTTCCTCCCAAACATTTCCAGAGAAACTGCATAATAAGATAATGTTTTGCAGTTTTTAATGAAACGCCATTTTTTTACTTTAAGTATGCCAAAATATGGCAATTAAAATATTACATGATGGGTTTAGCTATTAACGAAATATGTTTTTAACATAATACAAAAACTAAAAGTCATGTTTGACTCGTTAAATTTACTAAATTTATTAAGTGTATTGGTGATTTTGAAATGAACATATATATGTTTTGACAATATTGTTTAGGTGTACTATTATTTAGATTAATAATTTTTGTGTATTTCAATTTATGGTTTAATTTTTTTAAACATGGATTTGTTTGTAATTGTTATTATAAAAGTATCAAAACTGAATATTACATATTACATGTCTGTTGGTAAACTTATGGTTCCTAAATGGTTGTGTCTGTGATGTTGTCAGTGGATGTGTAAGGAGTGAACAACATATTAGAAATGTTACACTACTTCTGTGCACACAATTGGTGTAATGCTGGTGTGACACAGTTCTAACTCCCACTACTCTCAAGTGTACATAGTGTGAATGTTTTAGCCACAAGCTATCACGCAAGTGATAGCCTAATAGGCTTACTCTATAAAGTGACTATGTTTGCAATGTGCAGCCATGTGCCACATCACGAGATGTATCTGTTGCACAGCCATTGTCACATACACACATGGCTGATAATACAGACACCCATGTCCGGGCTCATGTGTGTAACCACCCACATTTTCAGCACGTACCAGTGCCTGTGCTGTGCTGTTTCTACACGCTGCACTGCCACTCATCTGCCTACTTCTTCTGTGTTACTGGAAAACATTTGACACACTGTGTGAGTACCATGCCCTTCCACACCAGGAGTACCACAATGCTGGTTCAGCTGCTCGCACACACACACACACACACACACACACACACACACACACACACACTGTCTACCAGCCCACCATTTTCTCTGCCACCTGGCTGACTCCAGAAATTGCTCACTTTCTCATTTGATGAACCAGCTACATGGTTTGCATCAGTTGAACAGATTTTTGATCACTACTCATTGGATGATGCTGCAAGATACTTCTCTCTCATCACTCACCTACATTAACATGTCAATACAATTCGCGACTCGGTAAGCACACCACTGACCTCCAATCACTACATTATAACTGAGACCATGATTCTAGAACATGTATCTCAAATGCCTGATCAGACAATGAGATACATTATGCACAAAGAACACGTGGATGACAAGAAGCTGTCTCAACTGTGGTGATGCCTGAGACAAAAATGATTGTTGTCTGGTCAACAAGCTAGCACCCACTGTCCAGACCACACTGATGTATAACACCCTTTAGTGACCCAGCAAGTGCATCAGAATAGCAGACAGAGTCTACAAGGCCCATCTTCATGAAGTATGCTCCCACCAACTCTGGTCTTCATTGCACAACCTACTTGATGAGGATGCCAATGCAATATGGATGATGAACACAGTACACCAGGCTGTGCACACCTCCTACATGCCGTACAAGCTGCTGCTTCACTGCTACCTCCACTACCAGCACCGGACTGAGCAGTCGATGACACAAGTGGCTCAGATGACGGACTCCCACCACTAAGTGCATTTCCCACAGGAACAGGTCTTCCACAACCATTTCTGTTACTACCATAGTCAGGTACCATGTCGTCAGCCAAATGCTGACCCCGGGAAGGTTTAGGTGCCACCTTCTGTGACAAAAGAGACAGGCGCTCCTACTTGCTTTCCTTAGTATGTGATTCCGCGCCCGAGCAGGGCTGCCTTTACATGCAGTATTTTGCATCCGGTGCAGATTTCCTTGAAATTGGTGCAGATGTGTCCCTCCTGCCCTTGTCAATGACAGCAAATAACTATGACTGCACCCCACAACGCTACCCAGCCAAAGTGCACAGGCTCAACTGGTTTCCAGTTCATCTGTCGCCAGACTGCAACTTAAAATGGAACTTTCCAGTGGCAGACCTTCCTTAACTGATCATGGGTATTGATTTTTTGACTTTCCATAAGTTTTCGTTTGATGTTGTGTGCCATACAGTGTACCATACCACCACCTTATGAACGTGCATTTATTGTGTGCTCAGTCATGCTCAGATACTACCAACTCAACCACTCACCTGCAACTTCACCTGCAGTAATACTTTGGAGCAAATCCACCAGTTTATGTGAAAGTGGCTTGTGGAACAAGTGCTGCAGCTATGGCATGACAGTGACGAGATAACTTGGCATTTGAACAACACGGAATCTGAAATTGCTTCCATGTCAAACATAATAAGATCCTACAACAGGATTTAATGGATTATCACACTCAGATTAGTAAATGTGCTCATACTATGAGTGTTGGCAGTGATGTTGCACCCACACAGAAGGTAGACAGGACATTTTGTGGCTCTGTGTTTCTGCACCAATTCAATGCAAATGCTTATAATAATAATAATAATAATAATAATAATAATAATAATAATAATAATATAACCCTCTGTTGCCAGACAAACACCGTGTATTGACACTCCTGCAGTGCTGCCCGGTACCCATGTGGCTGCTTCTAGCACCATTAATGGTCAAATTTTGCCTGCACTGCAAAATCCTCATGTTTTGTGTCCACCAGCACCAATTTTCAGTCCCGTGGCAGGAACTTTAACTTCACTGCTATGAACGCTGCTGGACCGCTGTATTACAATGGTGAAGTACATGGACAAAGGACAAAATTATTTTATCTTACAGTCGACAGGCTCTCATACGTGTGACAACCACACACCCAGCCATGTCATTGGACACTTGTGATACTTTGGCTGCTTGGAAATGTTTGATGGCTCTGAACTTGGTTGAGTCATATGACCATGCCTCACTGCAGCAGCCATCTTCACCTAGAGCACCTGGTGTAATGTCCCCGCCTCAGGTGCCATGACCTCTTCTGAGCCACATGACCTTGCCTCATCTAGTACTACAACAACACTTTGGCAATTGGGTTAAACAAACCAATTCACGCATGCACACAAACATTTCTGTCATTTCTTGAATGGTTCACGGGAGTACCGTCGGATACTATTGTAATAATCGCACAATATTTCTGCGAGACAGCTGCTCGCCATCTTCAGGTGAACTGCCGCTGTTGCTTCTCTGCTCGCAATATATATGGTGGCTCGTTACCACGGCACAGGCGCCGCTGCTGTGACGTCATGGCAGACCAGAGCGTCGATGGCGTGAACATGGAGAGCCCCCTACCGGAGGGCCGTTGAACGGGCCGCTGGTGGTCTGCGCAGGCGCGGCGCGGGCAAGAGCGGCCGCTGGCGGTGGACCCCTTGTGCGCGCGCCAACCGGAGGAAAAAGTACGTGTATTACGAGTCTTGACTTCGATGACCCATCTCGTAATACACGTACTTTTTCCTCCGGTTGGCGCGCGCACAAGGGGTCCACCGCCAGCGGCCGCTCTTGCCCGCGCCGCGCCTGCGCAGACCACCAGCGGCCCGTTCAACGGCCCTCCGGTAGGGGGCTCTCCATGTTCACGCCGTCGACGCTCTGGTCTGCCATGACGTCACAGCAGCGGCGCCTGCGCCGTGGTAACGAGCCACCATATATATTGCGAGCAGAGAAGCAACAGCGGCAGTTCACCTGAAGATGGCGAGCAGCTGTCTCGCAGAAATATTGTGCGATTATTACAATAGTATCCGACGGTACTCCCGTGAACCATTCAAGAATATGTTACGTCGGGAAAGCCTGAAACAGCATTTCTGTCATTACTAATGGCACTGTGGACAAGCTGTGCTCTATGGATAGCCCTCTGATCTCTAGTAAACCAAGAAGTCTTTGCCTGGAGAGGCTTTCCATGGTTAAAGAACAGACTGCTGAACTTTTAGAAGCTAGACTGTTAGAACATTCTTCCAGTAGTTTGTCTACACCCATTCATTTATTCGGGAAAAAAAAAAAAATGATACTTGGCACATAGTGGTGGTTATCAAAGGCTCAATGACAGGACTATAATGGACAAAATATATCCAGTACTTGACATTGCAGATTTCACTTACACCCTGTCAAGCACCAAAATATATTCTGTAATACAGTGCAGACATGCATACCACCATATCCTATGGCCCCAGATGATGTTGCAAAGACTGCCTTCCCAACTCCCATCAGGTTATTTCATTTTTGTTTTAGGCAAAATGGATATAAAATGCAGCTCAAACTTGGCAACAATTTAGCAATGATGTTTTATTTCAATTACAGTTCTGCTTTGTTTACCTAGATAACATACTTCTGTTTAGTACCTCAAATGAAAAGAACAAAGAATATGTAAAGACAGTGTTGAAAACCATTGCTGCTGCTTGCATAGAGATAAATTCTAAAAAAATACAATTAACACCAACCTAACATGACCTTTCTTGGGTTCACCATCTCAGCGGCAGGAATTTTACCACCACCTGAGAAAGTAAATACCATTACAGAATTACCTTATCCATTGACTTTCAAAGATCACATGCGATTTTTGGGCACTGTAAGTTACTATTGTCTACATCTACCTGTTGCAGTTGAGATACAAGTACCCTTGTTCGAAGCACTAGCTGACAAGCAAACTTCAGGTACATGCCCCATTCAGTGGACTCCTGAGATGACAGATGCCCTCATGGCACTCAAAGAGCTGTTAGCTAAGTTCACTACCATCACCCATCCTCTTCCAGATTACAAATTTTTATTACAACAGATGCAAGTGAAATGGCTATTGGCACATTCCTTAGCCAGACTGTTAACGGGATGTCTCACTGCTTCAGTTTCTCTCAAAAAAAAACTAAACAATGCTCAAAAGAAGTACTCTACCTTTGAATGTGAATTACTCACCATGTACGAGGCAATTAAACATTTCTGTACTGCAGCCAAGGGATGCTCTTTCTACACACTTACTGATCACAAGCCTCTGACAGCTGCCGTCCAGATCATGCCCACCAACCAACGCCTTGCAGATTCTGGTATTTTGAGTTCATTGCACAGTTCACAACTGATGTGAGATACACTAAATGGCAAACAATGTGACCGATTATTTATCATATGTGTAGATGCTACCTCTACACTATTTGAACTTTCTACCCTCGTACTTCTTCAGTCAGCCAATGAACAAATTATGTAGCTTATTTCAGGTCACTACTCTTCATCTCACGACCACTCCAGTGGGAAGTTTTCAACAAACTCCATAGTTTGGCACACCCAGGTGTCAGAGCATCCACTTGAGTACTAATGGAACATTTTATATTGCGCAATATGAAATGAGACCTACATGGCACAGTTGTGGAATTTGTTTACTGACAATCAATGTACTGCCGGGTGTAACTAATTAATCCTGCACCACACCCATGTGTTGCAGAACTACCAACATTACTCGATCAAGTGCGACTTTGCTGCTTGAAGATTCAATCAACTACTCCATACACTGCCATGCTTACACATACCAAGTACCTTAGACTCATGCAAATTCATCATGCTTTGTGACAATATGGCCCAGCTGCCATTACAACCACTGTACTCTGACCCTCATCATATAGTGAGGAGCTTACAAGACACTTTAGCCATTGTTTCCAAAAGTTCCCCAGTCAATAAGCCAGGTGAAGTCAGCTCATGTCGAGCATTCAACCAGCCACCCCTCACCCTCTAGTTGAGGATCTACAAGTGCCCACCATCACACATGACACCCCCTACACATGATACTCCATTAAGCTCACACGCTCCCCCCTGCCAAACTCACCCCGCTCTTGGTCAAGCATCGACTCATCATACCAGCAAACATTTGCTCCCACATCAAACTCTGATCGTTCTAGGTTGAGCATTCCCTCTACACTGCCTGACCCAGCTTCTCCTCTGATGAGGTCAACAACCCCAACCCCCATCTCTACCTACCAAGGTAGGTTTCAATGCAGCTGTTGTGACAAGTGGTTTAATTGGGGGGATGTAGCGATGTGGAAAAGAGGGAAGCAAACAGAGTCTCTTCCTCTGTTTTGCAAAGTGTGTTCACGGGAAAGAAAAATAGTCGAACAGGAAGGGAAGATTAGAGCCCTTCAGGCTGAACTGGATAGTGCTAGGGAAGAACTTATGAGGTTAAGGGGGGAGAAGGGTGAGCAGGGGTGGGAAGTGGTAGCAGGGAACAGGGGCCACAGCGAGAATATAGTTCCTGACAGCTTCACAACTGGCACAACTAACAGATTTGCCTTGCTACCACAGTTAAGTGAGGAAGAGGCTCCTTTACAAGTAGGTGTAATTAAGAAACGACAGACTTTCACTAGGAAACCAACGGTTTCAAAAAAGTAGATAGTAGGAGGAAAATTCTGTTGTTAGGAAGTAACCATGGAAAAGGTGTGGGGCAGATTTTGCAGGAAAAACTATGTGACAGGTCACAAATTTTTTCAAGCCCAGTGCGGGTCTTAGCAAGGTGGTAGAGGGTATGGGTTCCTTGTGTAAGCGTTTCACAAAACAGGATCATGTTGTGATAATGGGTGGTATGGGAAACAGCATTAATAGGGATCAGGGCGACAGTATTGAGTGTGACCTGGTTAAAATAGCTTCTGCAATGACCCAGACAAATGTTGGGCTGTTGCCTGCTTTCATGTGGTATGATCGACCCCAATTGAACTGCTCTGTCAGGAGGGTCAATATGGAGATTGAGCAACTGCTTAGAGTGGCTACTCTGTCAGACATAGGTTTGGTTCCTGTTGATGCTATTGATAGGTGGAATTTCACTAGGCATGGTCAGCATCTCAATAGGAAAGGGAAGGCAAAATCATGGAAATACTTCCTTTTTAGGCTAAGATCAGTGTCCAGTGAGAAGCTCAGGCAGGCAGGCACTGAAAGTTGATAAATTAAATGTTTCTCACAAAAGTAAAGTAAAAAATAATGTTAGCATTTTTCACTAGAATATTTGGGGGACTAAAGAATAAAATAGGAGATATAGAAATTGATAATGTATTAATATTATAGAGGAAAAATTCCTAACAGGAAAAATATACGAAAAGAAATAGATGAAGTACACTTACCAGGCGAAGGGGCACAGGCAGTAATAGCAACAAATAAACACACAGACATACACACACACAAAAATGGGGTTTTGTTGAAGGTTCTTAAATTGGGGGGATGAGGAAGTGGCTCTGGCAATTTGCTTCTGTACCAGACCAGGAGGATAGCTGCGGGATGTGAAGGCTGTGATCAGGTTATTGGTGTATTGGTTCAGGGATTCAGGACTGGAGCAGACTCGTTTGCCATGAAGACCTAAGCTGTAGGGAAGGGAACGTTTGATGTGGAAAGGATGGCAGCTGTCATAATGCAGGTACTGTTGTTTATTGGTAGGTTTGATGTGGACGGATGTGTGTAGTTGGCCGTTGGATAGATGGAGGTCGACATCGAGGAAAGTGGCATGGGATTTGGAATAGGACCCCAGAAGTGCCCCTCTTGTCACCGGATACTTTCCGGGACTGGAGCGGACTCTGAATGTGGCTCTCCAGCAAGGATACGACTTCCTAAAATCCTGCCCCGAAATGAGATCCATCCTTCATGACATCCTTCCTACTCCACCGAGAGTGTCTTTCCGCCGCCCACCTAACCTCCGTAACCTCCTAGTCCACCCCTATGAAATCCCCAAACCACCTTCCCTACCTTCTGGCGCCTACCCTTGTAACCACCCCCGTTGTAAAACCTGCCCTATGCACCCTTCCACCACCACTTACTCCAGTCCCGTAACCCGGAAGGTGTACACGATCAAAGGCAGAGCCACTTGCGATAGTACCCACGTGATCTACCAACTGACATGCCTGCACTGTGAAGCGTTCTATGTGGGAATGACCAGCAACAAACTGTCCATTCGCATGAATGGACACAGGCAGACAGTGTTTGTTGGTAACAAGGATCACCCTGTGGCTAAACATGCCTTGGTGCATGGCCAGCACATCTTGGCACAGTGCTACACCGTCCGGGTTATCTGGATACTTCCCACTGACACCAATCCTTCAGAACTCCGGAGATGGGAACTAGCCCTTCAGCATATTCTCTCTTCCCGTTGCCCACCTGGTCTCAACCTCCACTAAATTCGAATTCCCACCCACCATCTTAACATCTTTGCCTTGGTTCTCTGGACAGAGCCTCTGCCTCAAGTGGCATCTCTGTCTAACTTCTAACTTCTTTGCTTTCTACAGTTCTACAGTATGTCTGCCTAAGTGTACTTGTGTCTGTGTAAATGTGTGGGTGTATGTGCATTTATTTACCCTCCATTTTTTCCCCCAAGGTAAGTCTTTCCTGTCCCGGGATTGGAATGGCTCCTTACCCCCTTCCTTAAAACCCTCATCATTTCCTTTTCCCTCTCCTTCCCTTCTGCCTGATGAAGCAGCTAGGCTGCGAAAGCTAGCATTTTTGTGTGTGTGTGTGTGTGTGTCTGTGTGTTTATTTGTTGCTAGTACTTGATAATGTATTAGATATACTATGCCTGTCTGAGCATCACATTGTCACTGATGTGGAAAATGTGCATGTCAGTGGATATAAATTAGGTTTGAATGTAAGTAAGATAATAAGGTAAGAGGAGGAGTTACCATATATGTCAAAAGCTATCACAGTGTAAAATATTTAGAAACAAAAAAGTTTTGTGTAGAGCAACATATTGAAGCATGTGCCTGCCAGCTTAAACTCAATGATGATTATCTTATAATAGTAACAGTATATAGGTCCCCTTCAGGAAACTTCCAGTTGTTTCTGGAATATTTGGATGCCTTGGGTGCCTTGTTGTGCTATCTGTCAGATAGGGGGAAGCAAATTATTATTTGTGGTGATTTCAATGTAGATTCACTGAAAGAGTGTAATAGAAAGAAAGACCTGGAAGTCATACTTGACTCATTGAATCTGACATCCGTTATTGATTTTCCTACTCGGGTAGTAAAGGACAGCAATACATTGATAGATAACTATTTATAGACCAAGATAAGTTAAACAACTTAAATGCTTGTCCCGTTGAGAATGGTCTTTCTGATCATGGTGCACAGCTAGTAACAGTATACGACATAGCTCCATTCAGTAATTCGAAACAATCCTCCTGAGTTGTGCACTCGATTAATGACTTAACAACTACAAATTTCAGAGACAGTCTTCAGCAGTTAGACTGGAATGAGGTTTATAAGGAACATGATGTTAACTGAAAAAATAACTTATTTCATGATATATTTGTAAGGGTATTTGATAACTGTTTCCCCCAGGAAATTATTTAAATATAATTGTAAGAAACCATGCAAAAAACCATGGCTTACTAAAGGAATAAAATATCTTGTAACTGAAACAGGGAACTATATCTATCCGTAAGAAAGAGTAATAACCCAGAAACAATAAAATATTACAAAAACTACTGTGATACATTAAGAAAAGTTGTTAAAAAATCAAGAAGCATGTGCATCATGTCTGAGATTAGTTCCTCTAATAATAAAATTAAAACAATTTGGAATATTATTAAAAGGGAGACAGGGCAACCAAGAGCAGAGGAAGAGGGTATTACCATCAAAACAAATGAAAAATTTATTAACAAAAAGTCAGAAGTTGAAAATATTTTTAATGATTACTTTTTAAATGTTGTAGAGAAAATAGGATCTAAATGTCCATTAGAAGGAGCAAGGCAGTTAATGGAAAAGGCCATAACTACACAATTTCATGCAATTGAAATTCCACCCACCTCTCCTTCAGAAATTCAGAAAATAATAAACTCATTCAAGAGTAAAAGGTTACATGGAATTGATGGCATTTCCAGCAGGGTATTAAAAGCTTGTTCCCAAGAGATAAGTAGGATTCTCAGTCATATATGTAATAGCTCTTTAAAGCAGGGTATTTTCCTTGGATAAACTGAAATATGCTATCGTTAAACCTTTGCATAAAGAAGGGGATACGTCCAATGTCAACAACTACCACCCCATCTCACTTCTGACAACTGTATCCAAAATTTTTGAAAAAGTTATTCTAGAGTTGCTTCACATATTAGTAAACATAAAGTTCTAACAAAATGTCAGTTTGTTTTTCAAAAAAGCTTTTTAACTGAAAACATTCAACAGAACATTGGCTAGAAAAACATCAAATAGAAGCACTAAAGATCCCTGGTTTCCACCTAGTCACTTCATTCTGCAGAACCCACTATAAACATGGTGGGACAGCTATTTTTGCAAAACAGAATTTGAAGTATAAAGCAATGCAATCATGTTCTGACCTAATTAAAGAAAAAGTATTTGAAATGTCAGCTATTGAACTTACTGATAAACACCTATTTATTGTAACTAATAAAGACATTGAATAATTATTGTGTAAATTTGAAATGATGTTAAATATTGTAGAAACAAAACAGAATCACTAAACATAGTAAAACTACACCAGACCAAATCTTTATTCAAGGAACCTTTTCTTCATACATTAGTAAAGTAGTTAAGATGGGCTACAGTGATCATGAGGCTGTGTTGTTAACCCTAGAATTATATTCAGAGAAAAAACTTCCCATTAAAATGATTGAATGCGGGAATTTCAATGATGGTAATATAGCAAACTTTTGCAACATACTAAGTCAAGAAACACGGGATAAAAATTTTTATGACACTTGTAGAATATGCTTAAAGAATCTTGTATTTCATAATTGAACATATACACGGTAAAGTACACACATGTGACATACGTCACTGATAACAAAAGACACTTCGTACAATGTAATTAAAGCGCCGAGGCGCACCATATGAAAGCAAAACTCTGACAGCCGGCGTGCTGCCACGCACTGCCGCAGCTCTGCGGCAGGTGGCGCTGGCGAGATCACCTGATCTCTGACAGCACGAACTGATATAGCGGACAATACAAATTTATTATTTACTACATACGTCCCCTTTTTTGGTAAACATTTTCACATACCCAATGTCCATCATGTCGTCTTCAGGTTGAAATGTTCAGGTAGGTGCATGTCCATAAGGTTTGTAATGTCCAGGTTTGTACTTTCTTGTCATTATGGGCGAGTCCGGTGTTTTCACTATAGGTATCACGTTCTTTTTTGTTATTATAGGAGACATAGGTCCACTGTCACTATTTTTATTGCACACTTCACTGAAGAACAGTAAAGTTAGGTCCGTATTACACTGTGTATCATCTTTTTTGACACTTTCGGGTAAGTTCACTTCATAGTCAATCTCCATTTTTTCATCATCATTATCCGAGGGTATCGTAGTCATCCTAGGACGGAGCTGGTCCACATGTCTTGCGACGTCACCTCCGGCTGTGCTAACCTCGTACATACGGTTCCCTCTTTGAGCAGTGATGCGTCCTTTTATCCACTTTGGATTGTGTTCATAACCCCGTGCCCAAACAGATGCGCCCTTTCTATATCGTCCCTGATTTGTGTTTGTGGACTGTTCCTTTGAGGGTAATAGGAGATGCAGTAACGTCCGGGGTTGTCTGCCATGCAGCCTTTCCGCAGGGCTCTGTTTTCCCGTTGGTGTGAATCTGTATGATGCTAAAAAGCTGAGGAGTGATTCCTCCGTGGAGGATGATGCTAGATGTTTTTTCATTTGCGTTTTAAATGTTCGCACCAGCCTTTCCACCTCCCCATTTGATTGGGGGTGAAAAGGCGGTGCAGTGACATGGGAGATGCCTCTGTGTCTGCAGAATTGTGCAGAATTAGAAGAGGTAAACTGTGTACCATTATCGGACACAAGGTTTTTGGAAGGCCTTCGAGCACAAAGATTTTGTCGAGGACCGAAAGGGTGGAGGACATAGTAGGCGCCGAACATTTAAAGACAAATGGAAAATTTGAGTATGTGTCTATGACCAGGAGCCAATAGGAATGAAGGAATGGGCCAGCAAAATCTATATGAATTCTTTCCCATGGTTGTTCAGGTGTGGGCCACGGCAAAAGCGAAGATTTGGGTGCCGGAGCATTTGTGGCACACGGGCTGCAGGCAGCCACCATGCGCGCAATGTCAGCATCTATGCCCGGCCAGTACACATGACGGTGGGCCAGATTTTTTGTTCTGGAAGTACCCCAGTGGCCTTGATGTAGCAGATTCAGGACATCAGTGCGAAGAGCCAAAGGAACAACGACTCTTGGTGTGACGTCATCGGTGGCCAGCAGGACCACCCCATGAAGTGTGGACAGACGCAGACGAAGATGATAGTAGTTTCGGAGCGGATCCGATGCTTTTCCTGATGGTCTTTGTGGCCATCCATGCTCAATGTGGTGGACAACCTGGCGGAGGACGGGATCAGCAGCTGTGGCTTCCGCGATGCGATGTCCGTCGATCGGAAATCCGTCCACTGCCGCCAGAGCAGCTTCATCCACGTGGAAACAGAGCAATTCATCAGCATCAAAAATAGGATCAGGACCCATAGGAAGACGGGAGAGAGCATCTGCATTCACATGCTGTGACGTGGGCCAAAAATGAATCTCGTAATTGAATCTAGATAGGAATAAAGCCCAACGTTGCAATCTGTGTGCTGCTTTGTCAGGAAGAGATACTGACGGATGAAAAAGTGAGACCAATGGCTTGTGGTCTGTGATAAGGCGGAACCTAGTGCCATATAGAAAAACACTGAACTTTTTTAAAGCATAAATGATGGATAAAGCTTCCTTTTCAGTCTGGGAGTACTTTGCTTGTGAAGCATTGAGAGTCTTGGATACGTAAGCAATTGGTCGCGCTGTGTCGTCCGGAAATTTATGAGAGAGTACAGCCCCAATGTCATGTTGTGACACGACAGCTGCAAGTATAAAAGGCAGCCCTGGACTGAACGTTGCTAAGCAAGGTGATTTTTTCAAATGAGATTTGAGTGTTTGAAAAGCCTTTTCGCATGCTTCAGACCAAACAAAAGGCACATTCTTTTTCAAAAGACAATTTAAAGGATTGATATTTCCGCTACAGACGGTATGAACTTGTGATAATAGGCTATTTTACCTAGGAAGGCTTGTAAGTCCTTCACAGACGTAGGTCGAGGAAGAGACTCAATTGCAGCAATGTGATCCTTTAAAGGACTGATACCCTCATGTGAGAGACGAAAACCCAAGTATGCAATGGGGGGTTGAAAAAATTTGGACTTGTGAAAGTTACATTTTAACCCCGCTTGTTGCAAAACAGTAAACACTTGTCGAAGGTTCCTGAGATGTTCATCTGTGGATGCCCCTGTGACCACAATATCATCCTGATAGTTAATGCATTCCGGTACCGGCGCAAGAAGTTGTTCCAAAAATCTTTGAAAAATAGCTGGCGCGCTGGAAACGCCAAACTTTGGTATTGATAAAGACCAAAGGGCGTGTTGAGTACAAGAAATTGACGAGATCGCTCATCAAGAGGCAATTGATGGTATGCTTCAGACAAATCAATTTTTGAAAAATATTGTCCACCCGCTAATTTGGCAAAGAGTTCCTCTGGCCGCGGCATGGGATACGTGTCAATGATACTTTGTGAATTTACGGCGTTTTTAAAGTCGCCGCAATTGCGAAGGGATCCGTTTGGCTTGAGAACCACTACCAAAGGCGAAGCCCATTCACTCGAAGTGATACGAAGAAGAACACCCCCAATTGTAAGGCGATCGAGTTCTTGTTTAACAGAATCATGAAATGCAACTGGAAGAGGGCGCGCGCGAAAAAAAGCGCGGGCGAGAACCATCTTTAAGCGATATGCGGGCTGTGAAAGCAACAGCACGACCTAAGCCTATGGAGAAAAGATCAGAGAATTCGGCAGATAAAGCCTCTATTTTGTCAAACGGAACAATGTCCAAGACCATATTTATAGTGTCATCTACAGAAAATCCAAAAGCGCAAAATGCGTCGTAGCCAAACAAGTCTGTCGTAGCTGCTTTGTCTACAACGAAAAGAGTGAGCGTGCGTGTCACATGTTTATATGTGACCGGTACTTCAAATTGGCCTTTGAGAGCCAGTTGTTGATGGGTATAAGTGCGCAAGTTGCGCGAAACAGGTGATAAGGGGGGCGCCCCAAAGCTTAACTTAAGTGTGAGAAGTAATAATAGTCACGGCGGAGCCGGTGTCAACTTGCATTTGAATATCCTTTCCTAGGACAATAACAGAGACAAAAAGTTTATTGTTTGAGGAATAAGTGGAGTTGACAAACATGACTGAACCAGCGCCAGATTCCCCATCATTGATTGCTTGAACTTGTTTTGAACGACATACGGATAAGATGTGACCACGTTTTTTGCACTTGTGGAATTGTGCCCATCTTTGAGGGCAGTCGTCACGCGAGTGCTGCTTGAAACATTTCAGACAAGAGGGCAGAGCATATTGTGTCGGTTTTCTCTGAAAAACCATCTTGCTTTTGTTTTGTTTCTGCTGAGAGGGACGGTATATAGCAGCAACGTCGTCACTTGCTTCGCTGTGAGCGGCGGCAGCAACGGCCTTATCTAACGCAACCTCTCCTACGTCACCCCACGAATCCAGCTGAGCGCCCGCGGCGCGAGTAATTTCAAATGATTCTGCGATTGACAACACCTCTGCCAGGGTAGGGTCATTTAATTGAAGTGCTTTTTGTCGAACCTCTTTGTCAGGGGCTGAGCGGAGAATAGCGTCACGTACCATTTGATCGGCGTACAATTCCTGATGGATTTTCGTCACAAAATTACACTTTCTGCTGAGCCCTTGCAGCTGTGTGGCCCAAGCTCGGTATGACTGATTTGAAAGTTTTTGCACTGGTAGAAGGCTACCCTAGAGGCAACAACATGCGTTTGTTTCTTATAAAAAGAATTTAGAAGTGTACAGATTTCGTCGAATGACAATGATGCCGGTTCTTGAAGTGGGGCCAGTTGTGAAAGCAACTGATAAAGATGGGGCGAAAGCCAAGAGTGGAAAAGAGACTTTCATAGGTTGGTGTCAACAACGCCGAATGCTGCGAAGTGTTGACATAGTCGTTTCTCGTAGTCGGCCCAGTCTTCGGCGGCATCGTCATATGGCTGGAAACTCGGAATTGAAAGCTGTTGCCTCCTATCAAACTGTGGTGCGTTGAAGATCACCTTGATGGTGTTTGCGAAAAGCTCTGGAAGTTGCAGGACATGATCGGTGAGTACTTTTTGCTGTTGCAGAAATGCTTGTAGAAGTTCTTTGACGGTGGCTGGCATGATTGAACACGTTGTTTTGATATATCCCATCCTCGTCGCCAATTTTATGACACTTGTAGAATATGCTTAAATAATCTTGTATTTCATAATTGAACATATACACGGTAAAGTACACACACGTGACATACGTCACTGATAACAAAAGACACTTCGTACAATGTAATTAAAGCGCCGAGGCACACCATATAAAAGCAAAACAAACTCTGACAGCCGGCGTTCTGCCGCGCACTGCCGCAGCTCCGCGGCAGGTGGCGCTGGCGAGATCACCTGATCTCTGACAGCGCCAACTGACGTAGCAAACAATACGAATTTATTATTTACTACAGAAATATTTTATGAAACAGATGTAAATAAGATGTTCAATAGCTTTCATACAAGTACTACTTTGACATAGCCTTCCCACTATAGCAACATAAATTAAAACCAGCTAAGAACAAATGTTGGATTACTAATGGCATTAAAATCTCAAGTACAATGAAAAGATACCTGCATGCATATAAAAAACAAAACCATCTATCATTAGAAATGCAACACTACATCAACGTGTATAATAAGATCTACCGCAAGGTTATTAAAGAGGCAAAGAAAATGGGTAATGATGAATATATCTGTAAATTAAAAAACAAAATACAGGCCACATGGAAAATTGTCAGATATGAAACAGACACCAAACCTGTGGCTAAGAGTATTTCACTGAAGCTGGAAAATAAACAAGTATCTGAGGCTACCACAGTCGCTAATATATGGTATTTAATGATTTCTTTACCAAGACAGCAGATGATCTTATCCAAATTAACTTCCAGACCCCTAATTTGCATTACACTGTAAACTACAAATCTCCCGAGGGGTCTATGTTTCTCAAACAAGTCACAGGCAGTGAGCTCATGCTGGCAGTGAGCTCACTAAAGAAACTTTCATGTGGTTTCGATGATATTCCTGACTACATTATTAAACAAACAGGCTATCATATTTTTGAACCTCTTATGTATATAATTAATCACTCTTTTTCCACGGGTACATTTCCAAATCTTCTAAAGATTGCAAAAGTAACCCCATTGCACAAAATGATGTTAACAATTAACAATTACAGACCTGTAGCTCAGCTCAGTGGCTTCTCAAAAATCTTTGAAAATCTCTTTCTTAATAGATTGCTAGAGTTTGTTAACAAAAACTCATTGCTGTCAAAGCATCAGCATGGCTTCAGGAAATCTAGATCCACAACCACAGCAATCTATGAATATTTAAATTCTATACTAAAAGCCGCAGACGAAAAGGAAATGGCTACTGGAATATTTCTGGACCTATCCAAAGCATTTGATGTTATAGATCATGGTATCCTGTTACGTAAACTGAAAAGAAAGGGAATTAGAGGTATATCAAATGAATGAATTAAATCGTATCTCACAAATCGGCAACAAAGAGTAGTTCTTAAGAAAGATACAACCATTGGAAATATTTCCAGAAGATCAACATACAGATCAGAGAAAACTACAATTAAATATGGAGTGCCACAAGGGTTGACCTTAGGTCTGATCCTCTTTCTCTTGTATATATATGACCTGAATGACACCGTACTTACTAAACAGAAAACATTATTTGCGGATGACACCAGTATTTTAATTACAGGGATAGATCAGAAACACCTTCAACAATCTACAGACACATCATTATTGGAGCTAACACATTGGTTCAAAAGAAATAAACTTATAATAAAAACTGAAAAAAAAAAAAAACAGTAGTCATGAACTTTCATTTATCTCACCAAAAGCAACAAAATGACCATACATTGAAAATAAATAACAGAAGATTAAAATTGGTGGATGATGTGAAGTTCCTAGGAATATATCTACAGAGTGATTTAAAATGAAACACTCCTATTAAAACTCTGACAGTAAACTGTCATCAATCTGTTCCATGCTACAGATACTAGTTATTACTAGTTAGGATTTTTTGTGATCTCTCAAAGGCTTTTGATTGTTTAAATCATGGGATTCTTCTAGATAAGCTTAAGTATTGTGGTATGAGTGGGACAGTGCACAAATGGCTTAAATCATACTTAACTGGAAGAGTGCAGAAAGTTGAAATAAGCAGTTCACAAGATATAGAAGAAACAATTAATTCCTCTAACTGGGGAGTTATCAAAAATGGGGTCTCACAAGGTTCAGTCTTGGGTCCTTTGCTCTTCTTAATATATAGTAATAACTTGCCACTCTACATTCACAAAGATGCTAAGCTAGTTCTTTTTGCTGATGATACAAATATAGCTATCACACCTGACAAACAGGAATTAACTGATGAAATTGTAAATGATATCTTTCAGAGAGTTATAAAATGGTTATCTACAAATAAAACCAAGTATATACAGTTTCATACAGTAAATGGCATGATGCCATTAAAAAAATTAGACTTTGAACATAAATCAGTAGCTAAGGTAGAATATTCAAAATTTTTAGGTTTTTGCATTGACGAGGGATTGAATTGGAAGAAACATATTGAAGAGCTCCAGAAACGCATGAGTTCAGCTACTTATGGTATCAGGATCATTGCAAAATTTGGTGATATACATCTCAGTAAATTAGCTTACTATGCCTATTTTGATTCACTGCTGTCATATGGCATTATATTCTGGGGCAATTCAACATTAATTAAAAAATATTCATTGCACAAAAGCGTGTAATAAGAATAATTGCTGGAGCCCACCCAAGAGCACCCTGCAGACATTTATTTAGGGATCTTCACTGTAGCTTCACAATATCTATATCCACTCATTAAATTTGTCTTTAACAATATGACCCAATTCAAAAGTAATAGCAGTGTGCATAGTTACAACACTAAGAGAAAGGATGATCTTCACTATTCAAGGTTAAATCTAAATTTGGCACAGAAAGGAGTGAATTATGCTGCCACAAAAGTCTTCGGTCACTTACCAAGTAGCATCAAAAGTCTGACAGATAGCCAACTAGTATTTAAAAAGACATTAAAGGAATTTCCGAATGGCAACTCCTTCTACAATGTAGATGAATTTTTAGATAAAACTTTAAAAAAATAAAAGAAAATAAAAAGAAAAGAAAATGCAAATAAAAAATCCTTAAAATATTGATTGTCATGTATAGACAACATTTACTAAACTGACACGTTCCACATCATTACAAAATGTCATATTCAGAGGGAGGCACCTAACATTACTGCTGGATGTATTTCGTAAACCACATAAAATATTGATGAACCGATTCCACAGACCAAACGTGAGGAGAGGGGCTAGTGTAATTGGTTAATACAAACCATAAAAAATTACACAGAAGTATGTTTTTTAACACAAACCTACATTTTTTTAAGTGGAAGCCCATTAGTTTTGTTAGCACATCTGAACATATACACAAGTACATAATCAGTGCTGTTTGTTGCATTGTAAAATGTTAATTACATCTGGAGATATTGTAACCTAAAGTTGACGCTTGAAATCTCCGACGTTCAGTTGCGTGTTGTAACAAACACAGACCGTGTTTACGAGTGTGGCTGTAGTGCAGAGTTTTGGTTTGGTCTAGCTGTCGCAGTGTCCGCATGTAACGCTTGCTGCTATTGTTATTCTGCATTCGTCTTTGCATGCAGACTAACTGTGTTACCAGATGTCTGTGATAGTGTAGTGTTGTAGGAATTGTGACCATGGTGTATTCGAACTCTGAAAAGGCAGAGATGATACTCATCTATAGCGAGTGTCGACAAAATGAAGCTGAAGCCGGCAGGGTGTATGCGGAACGGTACCTGGACAGAGAGCATCCAAAGTGCCACACATTTCAAAACATCTACCGCCAACTGTATGCAACAGGTATGGTCGTAGCATGCAAACAGGTCCGTAACAGACCCATCACAGGAGAAGCGGGTGCCGTTGGAGTGTTAGCTGCTGTTCCCGTGAACCCGCACAGGACTACACGGAACATTGCGAGAGCCGGTGGACTGAATCAAAGTAGTGTCATGCGCATATTGCATCGTCACCACTTTCACCCGTTTCATGTGTCGCTACATCAGCAATTACATGGTGATGACTTTAATCATCGAGTGCAATTCAGTCAATGGGCATTAACAGAGAATGCGTTGCAGTTCTACCTGTTTACCGATGAAGCTGGTTTCATAAACCACTGGGCAGTGAATCTACGGAACATGCATTACTGGTCAGTGGACAATCCTCTCTGGCTCCGACAGGTAGAGCGACTGCGACCGTGGACTGTAAATGTATGGTGCGGAATCATTGGCGACCACCTCATTGGTCCTCAATTCATTGCAAGGGCCCAAACAGCTGCAACATACATTGTGTTTCTACAGAATGATCTGCCAATGTTGTTCGAAAATGTCCCACTGGAAATGCGTCGACGTATGTGGTATCAGCATGATGGTGCACCTGCACATTCCGTAATTAACACTAGGATGACCCTTGACAGGATGTTCGATAGGCGTTTCATAGGATGTGGAGGACACATAAATTGGCCAGCCCGTTCTTCTGATCTTACACCTCTGGACTTCTTTCTGTGGGGTACGTTAAAGGAGAATTTGTACTGTGATGTGCCTACAACCCCAGAGAATATGAAACAACATATTGTTGCAGCCTGCAGTTACATTACACAGATATACTGTGGCGTGTACGACATTCATTACACCACAGATTGCAATTGTGTGCAGCAAATGATGGCCACCACTTTGAACATCTATTGGCCTGACATGTCGGGGCACACTCTATTCCACTCCGTAATTGAAAACGGAAACCACGTGTGTACGTGTACCTTACCCCTAATGGTAATGTACATATGGGTCAGTGAAAAAGACCAATAAAGGCGTTAGCATGTGGACGTAATGTGCTGTTCTAGTCTCTTCTGTACCTAAGGTACATCACCGTTCCCTTTGGATCCCTACTTAATTTGGTGCTCTCCGATACACACGATCGAACTGTGGAAGAGTGGTACTCAAACGTCAACTTTAGGTTACAATATCTCCGGATGTAATTAACATTTTACAATGCAACAAATGACACTGATTACGTATTTGTTTAAATGTTCAGATGTGCTAACAAAACTAATGGGGTTCCATTTAAAAAAAAAATGTAGGTTTGTGTTAAAAAACATACTTCCGTGCATTTTTTATAGTTCGTATTAACCAATTACACTTGCCCCTCTCCTCATGTTCGGTCTGTGGAATCGGTTCGTCAGTATTTGATGTGGTTTATGAAATATATCTAGCGGTAATGTTAGGTGACTCAGCCTGTATATGATCTATAGAACTAGTATTAATCTAATCTAATTTAATCAAGGTTTCATCCACTAACCGCCTCCTTCGACTTTGGCCTTAGAATACACCTTTGCTGTACCTCTGGCTCTGTCAAATGACTTATCGATCATCCTTTGTAACTATGTCGAATGACTTAACAATCATGCTTTGCAACTATTCAATTTTTATACTCTATCTGACTACAGATTCGCCTCCCCCCTTCCTCTCCATCAAGCGTCAGCTGTTGTGCTGTATTGAGTTACCTGAACAGGTCAACCTATCAAACTTGCATGTGTCTGGGCCGCTATCAGGTGACGTGTTAGTGTACATCCTCTAAACACATGAAGCCAACATTCCTTACCCCGCCTGACAAGTCCAATGCCACCATAGCATCTAGGACTATGTCAGAAGAGGACATACAGCCTGTCGACATTGACCTCTGACTCCTACCAGCTGATGCATTTGAGCTATTGATTGTTCGGATGCCATGACTCACACCAACAGACACACAAGTACTCCATACTATGTGTTTGTGTGTTTGAGGGGAGGGGGTCATCTCTGTGGTGACTTACACAAATGTGAAACATTCAGTATCAGTCTCCATATCATGTCTTTACAACATATGTTCTTTGGTGGCAAGCTCACACTGTGGGAAGTTGCCGCCATGAAAGAGTCTGTGTTAAAACTGTGTATCAGTAATAAAGTTCAATGCCATGTACATGTGGGTTATTATGAGGGATTAAGGGATTACAACCCTTCAACCTACCCATAACATCAAAGGAGAAGGGGAAAGAGGGAGGCATGGTCCTTAACCTCCAGATAATTAGGAACTTAAAAACTTCATCACTTTGTGTTTATGTTCCACAATATTTGTTTATTGATTACGAACTGGATTTTGGCTTCTTAGGCCACCATCAGATAATTTAGCAGTACTAACGTCAGTATTCCTGCAAGTACTGACAGCATATTCTATAAAAATTGGGAATGTATGTGATCTTTTCTTATATGATATATTGTTTTGTCTGAATACAGTTAATTATTTAAGTAGAGACATGAAAATTCCAAAGTTAATAATCAGGTGTGCGTAAATTTCATTAATAAGTCCATGGAACATGGCACTGATGAATCTTCATGAATAGCTTTGTAGGAAGCTACACGAAAGCCACACAAACAAAATACTGAAGCAGATTTCTTTCCAATAAATCACATCACACAGAAAGATTAGACTGTAATTTCTTTAATAAATAGATTTGAAGAATTAAAAACTGATATCTGCAGTCCATTGTTTAGTTATGCTAAAGAAGAACTGATGACAAATTTAATATTTACATTTTAAACTCCAAGAAGATCAGAGAACTGAAACTAGTATTTAATAATGTTGATGTGTACAGTGTAATTAAATTCTTTATGGAAAATCAATCTTATGGTCCACATACCATTGTGTAACACTTTTTACAAATTTAATATATTTTTTTTTCAAACACAGCCATGCCATTGAGTATTAAACATTGTTTAAGACTAATAATGCAAAAGAGGACTGACAGAGGGGTTAGGGAGCAGTAAAATGATGTCCACACATGGGTGTGAAAGGGCTTGCTCACTTCTCTGTAGAGTAACTACAGAGTGGAAAGAGAAAGAATTCCACCATAGCAATATATAGGTTATAGGAAATATATGTATGGAATATTGTGACATAAGAAAATAGCATTTAAACATAAGGTGATGTGTTACTATAACTTACCAACCAAATTCACATTAAAATTTGGCTGCACATGACAAACTAATTTCCTGCGTAGCTACATGATGCAAAAATTATTATCTTTAGATCTAGTATTGGTAAGTCCAGGTTGGAATTGATAATATAGTAATAAGGACACTTTACAACTCACTGCAAAGATGTGGCGATGGGCTGCAACAGGCACATACAAAAGACACACACATACAACACTTTTAGCTATCGGCCATGGCCTTCCTCCTGTTCTTCCTGGTAGGCAGACTTTACATCCAATAATATAATCCAGTATTCACACTATTTGTTGAGTTCCGTAATGACTGATTGTATAGTATTAAGATCTGACAATGAAATAAATGTAGCCTACTACTTATCACATTAAATCTTTGTTTGAGGCAAACAAACTGCTAATAAGCATTCAAAAAACTGTAATTATTAACTTTTACACAAGGCACAATGTTACCCCTTTCAACGCCAAAATACGTATTGGTACAGACGAAATTATCAGTGTAGAGGACACCAAATTCCTTTGACTAATCATCAGTAGTATACTAAAATTGAAACTGTATACAGAGTTAATGGCAAAGAAGTGCAGCTAATTGTGCTCCATACTCAGAAAAAATTCAACCAACAGTGACACTTTGGAGCTTGTGTACCAGGTTCTGTTTGAATCTATCATGTGCTATAACCTGATTTGGCCATGTTCTGTACTTGGTATGTAAACACAAACTCTGTAGTACAGGAGTGTTTTTTTCTGTTTGCAAATTTATTTTTTAATGTGTACTTATGAATTTCCATGCTATGTGTTCTGATCGTGTTCTATATTTTGCATGTAAACCTGAACGCTTTAATAAAAATGGGTGCTATCTTTATTGTTTTACTTTAATAATGAATTTTAAGTGTATATGCTATATTGGACTTTTGTGTTATTTGCTTACACGGTACAGTATGTTTCTTTTCTTTGACAGTGTGTATTATTTTTATTATATGTACAATTGTATCATCATAATACTATAATACCACCACAAATCATTTTAACAATGCATCATGTCATCTTCATTTTGACGTGTCCTATACCATCATGTGCTTCTCTGCTCACAATATTTGATCTACAGGATAAATAAAGATTACAAATTACAATGAAAGGAACTTCCATGGGCTGCTGTAGGGTCTACTACACTCCTAGTTTGTTTATGTTAGTGGCATTTCCGCAAGTGTGGAGGCAATTTATTCCTCTGTTTTTATGTGGAGGTGGCGGGTCAAGCAAGAAATTAATTATTCTGTTTATTTGAACTACTATCAAATGTATGATTCCCCTTCCTCTCACCATCACCTGATTATCTACTATTTTGAATTTCAGTACTCTAACGAAGAAAACACTAAAGTGGGTACATTGTGACAGAAATTGCAGTCTTGAAATTCTGAATATTGATTCCTGTTTGGTACTAATTTAACAGTGTTATTTTTCTATTACTTCTTAAAATTTGCAGCCTAAACCCTATTATTAGTTTCTCCATCGTTGGATGGTTGCTGTTGCCGCAACTGTGGTTCAAATTTAATGAAAGTCCAGCTCCAGTTGCAATTGGAGCTGGACTTTCATTAAATTTAAACCCTATTAACCAACCATCGTGTTACGAATGCAGCTGCTGGTGAAGATATTATAATAATAATAACAAAAATCCTAGACGAATTTGGGAGGGAGGTGTGCCCATAATATTTTGGCACAACTGTTGATTTCGCGTCCCTTTCTGACTGACCAAAGAAGCTATTACCACAATCATCTCAAGGATACCTCGTTGGTCCCACTGACAGCCGAGTTTCTTGTGGCAGTGATGACTAATTTCCACGCCGGTGTTTGTTGTCAGATAAGAAATCCTGTGACTAATGTCACTTCAACTCTTTCATCACTCTGTGTGAACAGTGGTTGTGGTATTTCGTTCATGCAATTTGATCGGTAGCACAATGGTAGTATTTTAAACGCCGAGGCTATGTAGAGACCACGAACGTAAACATGTTTTTATTGGATTTCTGTATCAACAAGTTTGGTAAGTTGCTTTTGTTTTGAAACTAAATGTATTGTTTACGGAATTCGAATATTAATTAGGTTAGTAGGTTGAAAGGACAAGAATGGAATTGATAACTTTGCATGTTATCTCTCTTGCTAATAGTGTGTCGAACCAAGGACAAACGTGTTACGTCAAGTCAGAACTTATTATGCGCTTTATATATCAGTATTTCTACTGGTTGAAACGTCGACACATTATGTACGTAACGAATTTTTAAGTTGCGTTCAGAGATGGGAATTTTAGTAAGAGGTATATATGTTTGTACTTGTAGCGGGAGTAACAGCATACTAACATCTAACATGTTTATCGTCTGCTTTGGTATTGTTGTCACCATGGCACTGTTCTTAAAGTAATTTTGGAGGTTGGAAATGCGTGTTATATTCTGTGTCTCGTAGTAACATGCTCTGTTAGCAGTCAGATATGTTGTCTAGGTAAAATGTTTTCGATTTTCGCCCACTGACAAATGTTTCCACTACCATTACTGTAATGCAAAAGTTTCATTTGAATAGGTAGTTCACTAAACTTCTAATTATCAAGAACACACAAATTTTAAATTGCAACGAATCCGACTGCTGTGACTCTAGGCAGATCTGTTTAGTAGATACAGGCATTGGCTCTCCTGTCAGTCTCTGGATAAATTTTCGAAAATCCATTTATTTTGGAGCAATCGCTGTACAGCATTAGGTAATATTGGTTCTTAATAAGTTGTGGTTTCAAAAAGGTAATGTAGCAGATCCTAAGGCCATACATTGAATTATTGTTGAAATTTTAGGCCTATGAAGGAACACACCTAAATTGGGTAAAATTTTACGACGCTTCTCGCCGGACTCAAGTCCTTATGTTGGCAACAGGTGAACAATGAAGTGTAGAATTTTGTTAATATTTTTCACGAAATACAGAGTAAATGTTATTGCTGCTCGTTTCAGTCGCAGCAAAATTAATACTGTATCTGCTTTATGATTGACAGGTTCTTGTATGTACCCTTGTCCGTTCAGAAAAAAAATAATTTTCGTTTTAATTGACATTGTCACGAAAAAACATTTATTGGTCATCTGAGTTGCCGTCATTACCATTGGTGCCAACATAACCACTGCAGCCCGGCGAGAAGCGTGGTACAATTTAACCCCTAAAATGTGCATGCTTCTTAAAATAATAATAGTAATAAAAAAAAATTCTAATATCATTATAGACGTAAAAAGGGCATCTCTGTTTTTGCAGGGCTACTTTTCCTGCAATTCTGAAGGCTTGTGGGTTTTTGGAGACACTTCTGCATTGATTTGATTCCACAGTTCTAAATAATTCCATAATTTAACCAAAGTAAGTTTCTCCTACATAAATTTTATTTACATTTCAAGACATGTAAAGGATGGTATTTACTTTACTGGAAAATGGGGAAATTGTAATTGAAAATGGGTATCTACAAATGCTGATTTTTTGGTACACTTTCTATGATACTGGACAACATTCTATGTATTTGTATGATTTTTTTGGTATTAAACGAGTCTAGTAGGTCTATTTATTTTCTCACACATCGTCTACTGGAAATATCAGTTAAGTGATACCTTTTGACTTCCCCCAAATCTCCTGACTCCAGTAGACATTATACATAAAGACCTTCTGTAATAAGGTATAACATTATCACAATGGAAAGAAAATAATGCCATTCAGTGTCTAGTCAATGTTAGTAGGGGCCAACTACAAGCCCAGACTGACGAGGATACATTAAGTAGTTTAGCTGTATCCCTTCTTTGTATTTTCCTCAAGGGGGAAAAAAGGAAATCTTAGTCATGATATGAATTTGAACTGGTAAAATTTTATGTGCTTCTCGTCGAACTCCAGTCCTTATGTTGGCAACAGATGAACAATGAAGTGTAGAATTGTGTTAATATTTTTCACGAACTACAGAATAAATGTTATTGCTACTCATTTCACTCACAGCAAAATTAATATTGTACCTGCTCTATGGTTGACAGGTTCTTGTATGTACCCTTGTCCGTTCAGAAAAAAATAATTTTCGTTTTAATTGGAATTGTCACGAAAAAACATTTATTGGTCATCCGAGTTGCCGTCATTACCATTGGTGCCAACATAACCACTGCAGCCCGGCGAAAAGCATCGTACATTTTAACCTTTGTACCAGTCACTCCAAACAAGTTTAGTGTCTTAACCACTGTGCCACCCCTCTTGATCATAAGGCAGAATAGTGTTGCATTGGCTTATGATTGTTCCAAATGTGTCATACTGAAACAAATGATTATGGTTTTACTGGTATAGTATGAATCATATAGTGGCAGAGGCTCACCTAACCAAATGTGTCATACTGAAACAAATGATTATGGTTTTACTGGTATAGTATGAATCATATAGTGGCAGAGGCTCACCTAAAGATGGGGATACTGCCTGTCAGCTTTGACCTGTAACGTCATTGCAATGCGGTAGTCTTGAGATGCGTGCGTGTATGTAGAATGCATGAGGAATTATGCGGTGGCTGAGTTAAAGACAATAGTTTGTTTATAAACAAGGCAGATTATATATTAATATATTGTGTTTAAAAAGTGATCTGTAGCTTCCCTCTGATGGTAAGGTATAGGTTAGGTTAGTCCCCCCCCCCCCCCCCCCCCCCCTACATGTGAGCGCCAAAGGTGCGAATTTGTGGGCCAAGACCTGTGATCGATGGTACATTCTATTATCCGTAATTTATGAGGAGGTTATAATGCCACCTTCACCATGCAGGAGCTCAATGCTCTCGCCCTGTCCCTGTCTTTTAATCCTGGGTCTGATGCCATTCATATGCAGATGCTGAAGAACATTTTTCTTCTGCGCACCTATAAATGCATATGGGCATAAGGTCAGGTTCCCACACATTGGCGTGAAGCAGTATTTGTTTCCATACTAAAACTAGGGAAGGACAAACATCTTCCTTTCAGTTATTGCCCCATTTCTCTCACCAGCTGTTGTTGGTTTGACTACTCGAATCTTACCATCTCCTCACCGATGCCCTGTGCAGATTTCGTCGGTAGCATTCTGCTATTGACTACATCGTTACCTTGTTAACCTATATTATGAATAACTTTTTGCAAAAGCGCCAGACAGTGGCTGTATTCTTTGAATTAGAAAAGACCTACGACACCTGTTGGAGGGCGTGCATTCTCCGCACACTACATACATTGGGCCTTTCGCGGCCTCATTCACCTTTTTATTCAAGCATTTTTAATGGATCGAAGGTTCAGGGTACGAGAGGGCTCTATTCTCCCGGTGAAAGGTGTCTGACAAAACAGAGTGCCACAGGGATCTGTGTTGAGTGTGGCACTTTTCGCCATAGCAATCAACCCAATTATGGATTCCCTTCCAGCTGACATCTCCAGCTCCCTCTTTGTGGACGACTTTGCGATCTACTGCAGCACCCAAAGAACTTTTCTCGTGGAGCGCTGTCTGCGCTGCTGTCTTGACCATCTTTATTTTTGGAGTGTTGCTAATGGCTTCTGTTTCTCCAGCGAGAAAACAGTCTGCAACAATTTCTGGAGATACAAAAAGTTTCTTCCACTGTCTCTACATCTTGGCTCTGTTACTTTGTCATTCATGGAGACGACGAAATTTTTGGGGCTAATATTGGATAGGAAACTTTGCTGGTCTCCCCATGTGTCCTATCTGGCTGGCTGATGTACTTGTTCCCTTAACGTCCTCAGTGTTCTTAGTGGTACGTCTTGGTGAGGAGATCGTACCATCCTCCTTCACCCCTACTGGTCCATTGCCCACTCGAAACTGGATTATGGAATTTTTGTCTACTCTTCTGCATGGCCATTAATTTTATGCCATGTAAACTCAATCAACCATTGGGGGCTATGCCTGCTGACTGGAGCATTTTACATAAGCCCTGTTGAAAGTCTTTATGCCGAAGCTACCGAATTACCATTGAACTATCGGCATGATATATTATGTTGGTACACATTCCACCTGTTGTCAATGGCCAACCATCCATCCTACCCATCATTCTTCAATGACTCCTTCGATCACCAATATGGGCTGCTTGCAACTGTCTTGCTCCCTCCCGGAGTTTGTTTTCATCACTTTCTCCAGCAACTCGATCTTACTCTCCCTACCACTTTTCGAATACAAGAGAGCCCAACACCACCGTGGCTCCAGGCTCAGGTTAGAGTTCATTTTGAACACTGCTCGTTCCCGAAGGAGAATACTCTGGATTCGATATATCGCTCGAGGTTTGTCAAACTTTGCTTGTGGCTTGATACTGCCATTTTTAGCTATACAGATGGCTCGGAGAACACCAATGGTGTCGGATCTGCCTTTGCCGTAGTGTACGACAGGTTTCAATACAGGCTTCCTGACCAGTGTCCGACTGTCACAACTGAGCTTTTTGCTCTCTATCAGGCTATTCTGTACATCCACTGCCATCCTTCCTATGTCGTCTGCTCTGACTGTGTCGTTCAGAGTCTTACAGACTCATATCTGATCCATCCTGTTGTGTTCTGAATCCAAAGTTCCCTTCAATTGTTAGCAGACGACAGTTCTCATGTTTGCTTCCTGTGGGTACCTGGCCACATAGGTGTGCCTGGGAATGAGGCTGCTGATGCTAAGGCCAAGGCTGAAACCCTCCTACCTTGGACAGCTACGTTCTGTGTCCCACGATATTCAAGGGGCTATTTGCTGACATATTTTATCATTGTAGCATGGCTTGTGGTCCTCGCTTCATGCTAATGAGCTTAGAACCATTAAACCGATCCCAACGACTTGGACATTGCTGGTTCAGCCCTGCCACTTGCTGACGGGTGACCCCAAAGCATTGTTTCTGTGGGCACCCATGCCATATTTTAATGTCCTGTTCTAATTTTAATCATGTCCATTTTGTCCTTAATCTGCCGAATACTCTAGAGGAAATTTTAGCTGACGACGCACGAGCATCTACTTGGGTCTTGTGTTTTATACAGATGACTAATTTATCAAAGGACATTTAATTTCTCCTCTTGATGTATTTTACCCTATGTTTTTAGCGATATCCTGAGTTCATCCTCATTAGCAGTTATATTAACTCTGTGTTTTAGTAAATCCACATTTGGGGTCGGGTGCTAATGACCTGAGCAGTTGTGTGCCCTTAAACCACATAATAATAATAATAATAATAGATAATTCAAGGAGTTATGTGGCTATTACGTATTGAGCCCCCCACCCACTTTGTCATTAATTGTCTAGAGTTGCCTAAATTCTGTTGTCTCTGGTTGACAAATTGGACGAAGAGGTCTATTTGCGTGATCTGCTCATTCACTGGATCTCAATCCCAGCAATTTCCATTTATGGGGACAGTATTGCGTATGCATAGTCCATTCCAGATGCGGACACACTGGAGTAGTGATTGTCACCACTGCAATTTTAGTGCATGTGTGTCAAAGGCAGCATGAATATGCACGCATTGAGGCACATGGAAACCATTTCCATCACATACTGTAACTGTGGCTGTATGGTACAATGTATATTTGACTACATAATCTGTAACAAGTTATTATTGAATAAATGGTCTGTCACGTGTAAACTTTGTCTAACGGAACATAAGTTCATTAGATGTTTGTTGTTCTGTATCCTCCTCAATCTGTACCTAGACTTTGTACATGGTGGAAAAAATCGACTTTTAGAGGTTAATTGCCGGCCGCGGTGGCCGAGGGGACTGAGGCGCTTCAGTCACGGTCTGCACGGCCACTGCGGTTAGGGGTTCGAATCCCCCCTCGGGCATGGATATTTGTGCCGTCCTTAGTCTTAGTTAGTTCATAAGTAGTTTGTAAGTTTAGGGACTGATAACCCCATAGTTAAGTCTCATAGACTTTACAAACATTTGAACATTTTTTTTAGAGGTTAATTCTAGGTACCAGTACCAACCATTCCACTAGAAAATATGAAGAGCTGGTACTAGTAACTGTAATTGAGCTGTATATGTCAGTTCTAGTTACAGATACCTACAAGACCATACTGTAGAAAATACAGAGAGTTGGTATTGTTAACTAGAATTAACCTGTATAGGTAAATTCTATGGCAGTGGTGGCGTAGTGTACTGATTTTGGCAACAACCATTAAAGTGCTCTTTGAAAACCTAATCACATAAACCAAGGAAAATTTATTTTCCATTGCACATTAAATTATGCTTTTCCTTCTCTATGGTCAACAGGTTCTTATGTATCCTTGTTTGGTCAATGAATTACTTATTCTCGTAAAGTGAACATTTTGTTGCCAGCTTTAGCATACTGTGTTACCACTGTAGCAAGTATAATTTAACTCTTCCCCAGCAGTAATTCATATAACTTGAGAACACAGACAGGTTTGTCAAGCTATCCTTGGTTGTCAAAAATACATTATTTTCTACAAAATTTCAGAATTTTCAATAATGTGTTTAGGCAGAAAAGTAAAAATACACTTTTATTTTTCTCAAAATGTTGTAGTTTAACAGAATTACACTATTGCACAAGTGCTAGTGACAAGAAGATATTGTTACAACAATGTTAGCTGGAAGGGGAGCAAACCATTCTGCCGTGAGTTATTTTGGTATGTCCAGGTGACTGGTTGGACTTGCAAGTGGATAGTTCGCGTTGCGGTACCTGTTCGAGGAGGTGAATTTATTAAACATACCAAGTACAATAATGAGATTGACAGGAAGTGCAAAATGGCTATCCAAGAGTGGCTAGAGGGAAAATGCAAGTCTGTAGAAGAATGTATAATTAGGGGGGAAAAAATATACCGCCTACAGGAAAATACATTTGGAGACGAGAAAAGCAGCTGTATGACTATCAAGAACTCAGATGGGAAACCAGTTCTGAGCAAAGAAGGGTAAGATGAAAGGTGGAAAGAATATACAGGGTGTTTCAAAAGGGACTTTACAACTTTGAAAATTTATATTAATTTATTAAAAAGGGGTACAGAGCTGGCTTTAGTGTTGTTTCAAAGGAAAACACATTACATTTTTACCTTAAACTAAAAGTGTTTGATGTGGCTTCTGTTGGTTATCCTGCAGTCATACCGTTACTAAATTAATTTCTTCCGAAACGCGCATCCGCATTGCAGGTGTAACTTGCTCAGCGGTGGCATAGATTCTTGCTCTAAGTTCCGGTAGAGTGGCCAGCAAAGGAGGTACGTACACCATATATTTGAAGCCCCATAAGAAACAGTCTAGCAGTGTCAGGTCTGGGGAACAGGCAGGCCATGCAATTGGTGCAGCACGGCCAATCCATTTACCTGGAAAACGATCATGAGAAAATCCCGGACATCAGTCAGATAGTGTGGTGGTACGCTGTCCTGCATGAAGTAAACATTTCATTCTCCGTCGTCATCGATCTGTGGTATCAAAAATTGTTGCAACATATCCAGGTATACTATACCGTTGATGGTTCATTCTTGGTTCCAAAAAAAGGGGGGGAGCGTACATTTTCTTCTTGCTCAACGCACAAAAAAACGTTCACCTTAGGGCCATCACAAGCATGTTGAAATGTTTCATGTGGATTTTCACTGCCCCAAATCCTACAGTTATGTATGTTAACCTTGCCACTTAAGTGAAAAGTTGACTTGTCAGAAAAGATTATGTTGTCTAAGAAATGTTCATCATTCACTCGGTCTAACATACCCACACAAAAGTTTTTCCGGGCAATCTTATCAATGTCTTTAATTGCTTGTAAAAGCGACAATCTGTATGCTTTCAAATGCAATCGTTTTTTCAACACATGCCAAACTGTTGTATGTGGGACTTGCAGTTCACGAGATGCACACCAGGTCGATTTCGTAGGGCTGTTGACAAAACTCTCTCACTTGCTCAGCGAATTGGTTTGATGTGCTTGGACGACCAGGTACTTTATTATGTCTTACTGAGAACCCCATTTCTACAAAACATTTATCCCACTCATAAATTGTAGGCCTACTACGAGGATCTTTAGCATACTTGGTATGAAATTTACGAAGAAATGTTGTCGCCGACTTTGATTCTTCAAACCAAAACACACAACTAGGACACTCGGGTCCAGTGAAGGCAGCCATCTTCAACATTACTGCCGATAGCGCTTGTTGCGGTGCAATTCTACACTAGCGAACTATGCGAGTCAAAACCATCTCTGTACCTCTTTTTAATAAATATATATTAATTTTCAAAGCTGTAAAGTCTCTTCTGAAACACCCTGTACATTTGACGCTACAAAGGAAATGAAATTAGATACAATAATGTAGGAAGGGAAGAGGAAGATGAAATAGGAGATACTATACGGAAAGATGAATTTGGCAGAGTACTGAAAGACAGTAGTCAAAACAAGGTCGTTGGAGTAGATGACATTCCCTCAGAGCTATTGAAGTCTCTGGTAGAGCCAGCTATTCCAAACTATTTCACCTGGTTTGTAAGATGTGCAAGATAGGTAAAATACCATCAGAATTCAAGAAACATGTAATAATAACTATTCCAAAGAAAGCAAGTGTAGACAGGTATGAAAATTACAGAACCATCAGATTAATAAGTCATGGTTAAAAAATTTAACATGAATTATTTAGAGAAAAAATGGAAAATCTGGTAGAAGCTGCCCTCGGGGAAGATCAGTTTAGATTTAGGGGATATGTAGAAACACAGGAGGCAATATCTTGGAAGATACATTAAACCTTATATACAGCTTTTATAGATTTGAAGACAGCTTTTGACAATAGTGATTGGAATACAGTATTTCAGATTCTGAAGTCAGCAGTTTTAAATTATAGGAAATGAAAGTTTAGTGACAACTTGGTAAAATATATATATATATATATATATATATATATATATATATATATATATATATATATATATATATATCGTAGCTGATGACCCACGAGCTGATGCTCAAGACTTGAATTTTATCAAGTTGACCCATTTATCAAAGGACATTTAGTTCTTCCTTTTGTTGTATTTTCATATACGCTTATTATCCTTTGGTATATCTCTGTATTGATTTGGGCGCTAATGACCTCAGCAGTTGTGTGCCCTAAAATGGGGGGGGGAGAGAGAGAGAGAGAGAGAGAGAGAGAGAGAGAGAGAGAGAGAGAGAGAGAGAGAGAGAAACACAGTTTGAGTTGAAAGGCATAAAAGGGAAGCATTGGTTGGGGAGTAAAACAGGGTTGTAACCTTTCTCCAAATGCAAACTTCAGATTGAAGAAATAAAAACATTATAGTTTGCCAATGACATTGTAATTTTATTGGAGACAGCAAAGGACCTGGAAGAGCAATTGAGTGGAGGGGGCAGTGTGTTGAAAGGATCGTATAAGATGAGCATTAACAAGAGCAAAACAAGGGTAATGGAATGCAGTCTTAGAAAATTAGGCGATGCTGAAGGAATTAGATTAGGTAACGAAATGATAAAGGTGGTAGACCAGATTTTTTTTTCTGGACAGTAAAATAACATAAGATTGTTGCAGTACAAGGGATATAAAATGCAGAATGACAATGGGAGGAAAAATAGTTTTTGAAAAAGAGAAATTTGCTAACATTGAATATTAAGTGTAAAGAAGTCTTATCAGAAGACATTTCTGTGGAGTGTTGACTTGTACAGGAGTGAAACTAGTTTAGACAGGATGAGGATAATTAGATTAGAGGCCATCAAACGTGGCCTGGCTCCCGCTCATTCCTGCCAGCGAGAGTGGCTGGTGAGACCCGCTGCACCCAGGAGCTGGCCGTACTGGAAATGTAGTCACGGGAGCGAGGCGACTCGGTACTCCCAGCTGGCATGTAGAACAGCCAACAGCAGTGTGCATGTGCACGACCAGCCCTCCTCACCACGCCGTTACGGCTGATCGTCCACTGGAACCGTATTTGTCCAACTAGCAGGACGGCTGTATACGGCATACGTCGCACTAATCCAAAGCCATGCAGCACAGATGGCCCGTGTGCACTGCAGCCAACCAGGTCTGCCGCATATGACCATATACATATGGCTGACGGATGGATCCCATGGAAATGGGATTAGTCGGATGTAGCCTGTGGAAATGAGTGCTTGTTACTGCTTTTGTCTGGGTTTTTTGCGCTAATTAACGAGAATGGATGCAGAGAGGCTTATCGGTCTTGTGAATGAGAACAAACCACTGTGTGACGGAAGTCACCACCACCACAATGTACAGAGGAAACACATTTCGTGTTGTGTTGAATAGTTTTAAGGATATAATGAAATGTTTCCACATTCATCCTGTAGTAGTTGAAAAATTTTTCATGTCCCTCTTCAGTTCTTCATGTAAATGATGAAATTTTCAAAGTCTGCTTCGTTTGCTTGATGTTGGACTGACCCAGAACCCTGTTTGCTTCATCCTAGATCTTTGTCTCGTGAGGTATGAATTTTCTAGAAAGTAGAAATCACTGATCATTGTCCAGTCATGCAGTGCAACTGCCTTGCAACAGCATCAGCGGCTGGCATTGTTTGGGTGTAAAGTCTGTTGCAGTGGATGAGCTGCAGAGGTTGGCATTTGGGCATCCTGAGTCGCACATTTACGGTGCCAGCGGATGACCAGGCTTAATTATTGCGCCCATTGGCACACTTCTACATTGGCCGAGGTGGCACTGCCGGCCGTGCCGAGATGGAAGAAAGGAAGAAAATCCACATTCTGATTTTCGCAACGAAAAAACTGGTGACAGTATATAAGATCATCCCACAATGTTTTATCAACCAAGTTTCTCCTTACAAGCTTTGCCTTGTCTGTAAAAAAAGGAAGGAGAAGAGTAGTTATTAGTTACGTAAAGCTCCTCACTCGATTTTTATGAAAGTGTGCAGTTAAAAATGATTTTGAGTCTCATGATAGTACATCATCTTAGCTTTTAAATAAATCAATCACCTTTTCATAATTGATAAGTCGTTTTCAAATGATGCTATTTGTCAAGTGAGTGTGCTTGATTTACAAATAGTTTATTGAAAAAGTTTGACAGCGAGCCTGGTGTTCTGTGCGTTTTAGACCATACATTACAGCGAGTGAAATAAAGCTAAAATAGAAAAGTTTTTGAAATGGTGGTCACATTGGTATCTACCTCCTTTCAAAAGTAATTGCGAGTTATCTGAGTGGCATCGTGCCGTGACCGCAAGCCTATGAACTCTCCGTGTGTTGAACGTGGCTTAAAGCACTGCAGTGCCGAAAAAATTATTTGCTGGCCACGTATGTTGGTCACTTGTAATGTGTTAATAATCCATAACCAGAAAATAGCTATACCCTATTTTTTCTTGGGTGTCGACAGATTACAATGGACAATGATTTGCTATGTTTTTATGTAAGGTAATACTTCACTTAAGAGTTATGCAAGTAGTTTGTTGTCCACATGGATCAATTGATGGAATACATATTCCATGTTTTGAAATAAAAGAACAACAAATTAATGTAAACTGCGAAATTGCTGTTGATGGACTGAAATAAAATTTTATGAAATTCTACTCGATGACTTTCTAGTTGGAGATGATAAACAGAAGCAGCCCAAAAATATACTTAGATTTATTGATGCATCTACACCTAAGATTACTATTACACTATTTAGCCTTCTTTTAATTTTCGCTTTTGTAACTCTCAGAAAATGTTATACCACAAGGTGAAACATTTTGTATACAGTCTCTCACATAAAAGTGCTATCCCTCACACCAAGACTAAAGTAGGAATAAACTAAGTAAAAAGGAATACAGAATAGTTAGACATTTAGTTACATCCTAGTAAGGGATGCTGCAACTTATGGCCAAGGGGGTACGTCAGGTATGCCAGATTTATGTGGTACACGCTGTACTACGTTTCAGCTCATCTCCACTTTCAAAGAACTCTACATGGTTCTCGGAATTTTTATTTATTTTGTTCGGAAGCTGTATGATGGGAACTGCTTTTCTATGAACATTTCTTGAATCTCACAATTTTCTTTATCTCCGTGGTACTTTCAAATCGATTTTTCTACTTTAAACGAAAGAAAAATGCACAGATTTAGTTTAGCCTCAGACACTGCAGATCAGTAAAGGATGAGAAGCAGCTGTCATTTTGTTTCATGTTGTGATTTGTACTTCCTTCTTGGTGGGCTTCTGGCCAACGACAGGGGATCGTCACCCACTGTCAGTGGAAGATTGAAGGAAACAGGTGTGACCAGTACTTCTTCACTGCCATCTACTTTGAGCCAGCTAACTGTTAATTGATTTTGTAATTTTATGCTATTGTTTGCACACTGTAGTGACTCATAGAATTATAAGCATATTAGAAATTAGGTGCATTCATTATGGGCTGGCACTGATCAGCACAAGCCTGTCCTGCTGTGTATTTGCTACAGTGGTCTGCATATTGTGCTGTGCCACACTGGGCTGCAGAGAATGTCTTACAAAATCTGCTTCAGCAGAGGAAATCCTCATGCAGTATGATAAATTTTTCTATTTTCAGTAGCTGTCTGATGTATTTCATTCTGATATTTTCCATGTAAGCAACATGGAGGACCTGAACCATTGTCTAATTTGGGATTCCCATGAGGCTTTGGGCCCAGGGATTTTGATCCCCCTACCTGCCCCCCCCCCTTTCTTGTCAGGTCTACTCGTATGGATAACTTCACACTTTGAATTATTTAGGGTCTGTTTCACACCATACAGATATGTTATCTAAATCTTTATTCAGTTGGTTTTGATAAATAACAGCTTCATCTGCAAGTAACCTAACAGGAATGCTAAAATTTTCTCCCAGATTGTTTATGTAGATATGGGACAGCAAAGGGGTATAACACTACCTTGGGAACACCAAATATTACTGCTGATTGAGTCAGGACGACTCTAGTAGCTAACTGAACAGTCACATATTGTGACAGTAATTTCTGTATTAAAGCTATCCACAGTACCAGCAGTGTGGCAACTATCACCGTCATAGAACTAACTGGGTATGGTAGTTTTTATTAAAATATTAGTTCACTAAATAACTTTTTAACACAGACTCTAGGGAATGGGGCTGGGTGTCATTAGTGTCTTCTCAAGTGAATGACTAGATAAGATCCCGTATTTAACTATTGCTAAAGTATGGAGAGAGGGACGACTGAATATTGAATATAAAGTATTTTTTTTTCTGCCTCTCAAGACACAATATTCATTTCAGAGATAAATTTTCCAAAAAAAAGTGGAAAATTTTCTTCCCTGCTTAATAGTTTAGAAAAGTATTGTTTAACTGAACGAGAACATGTGAAAATGCAGGCAAGAAGAAAAGTAGTCTATATTGCTTTTTATTGTAAAAGTCTGTTTAGCAGTAAAATGACTTGTAGCAGCTTGAATAGAGATGTTTGGCTCATTACAGTAATTTTGTTTGACATTCTAACAAAGGGATGTGACTGTGAGCTACTGTTGGAGTTATGATAGGTGTGTTGAAACAAAAAGGTTGGCTGGCAAGCTACAGTAATAGAGAACTGCATCAACTTGGTCTTCAAAATGTTTAAAGCAGGCAATACATACTAGAAAAATTCTACAAAGTGTGTCATCACTCTCTGCTCCTGGCTGGACACATCACATACCAGTGAAAGCCATTTTAATGGAAGGCAGATACATTTGATGACAAATGTCATGTTTGCGGTGTCACACATTTTGCTATATGAATGTCTCTTCAGCACCCTTTTCTTATGGAACTGATAATCTGTACTAAGCGATTCCATATCTTCAGAAAGCTGGTAATAATTATTCAGTTGGCCCTGCTTTCATCTATTGATCTAACACAGTGTGAGCTTTCAAATTCAAAACATCATGTGACTTACAAATGTTGTTATGCATGCAAAGCTTCTACATTTTACATTAGGTGGCTTACATAACCTCACAGTTTTACAATAGGTGTCATGGGTTATGTGAATCTGTAATGAATGGCCCTTTACATTGAATGTGTTTCTTCCTCAGATTAGAGTTTATTTGCTGATTGTCACCTGTTTCAGATTTTACATATGTAATTTGGTCTGCTTTTTAAGACTGGTTTGGTGGAGATCTCCACACTAGCCTTCCCTGTGCAAGTCACTTCATCTCTGAATATGAACCTGTTTACTTTTTGCATTTCTTGGTTTCCGTATGTGATTTTTAACTTTCATACTTATTTTAAATGCTAAATTGATGATTCCTTGATGTCTCAGAAGATTTTATATCTTCCAATTCCTTCTTTTAGACAAAGTATTCCAAAATATTCTCCCCTCAGAGGCTCAGCATTAATTTGCAGAGTACGGGCTTGGCGAACCCGGGGTCCTGAGCTGTAGGCTGTGTTGCGCCAACAGTCCGCTACACTGTAAGCTCTGTGCATTCTTCAATGACCATCATTCGGTGTGATGGTGGAACATTGTTTGTTTCAGAGCCTGGGGATCTTGGCTTAATCACCCGGGTCGTGAGGACAGTACAAACCTCTATAAAAAAAAACCTCAATCTCAAGGGTGCTACATGCCGAGGAGATGCATGGCTTTTGAGGTTGAACAGTTGCTAGCGAGCAACCTCTGAGGAATCTGCCGAACCTCAGTTGTATAAGGCTTACCCAGGCTAGTGGGGCTCTGCCTGGGTGGATCGTTATTTCCCTAGCTGCTTGTGGGACCACCATGAAGTGATCATGAAACATTGCCGGACGTATAACCGTTGTCTCTAAGAGAGGGAGAGGAGACTTTAATGCTGCTCGATATGACCTCCGTACGTTCCCTTCCCTGGCCACGCCTGGTGGGAATGTAGGACCAGAAGTCAAGGTGAGGCGTATGCCCCCTGATACTTAGTTTGTTCACGCAATGATGGGGAATCCTTTGCATCAACTCGGCCAATGTTTTTTGTTGCGCCTCTGGAGGACAAGTTTGAGAGGTGGAGGGTATGTCCAAGATGCAATCCGGATCAGCCTTGATAACGAAGTCCCCAGCACAGTCGCGGGTGTTGCTCGCCTGTGAGAAGCTGAGTGATGTTCCCGTTACAGTAACTCCGCATAAGAGCCTTAACATGGCCCAGGGTGTAATCTTCCATAGAGATCTGTTGTTGCAATCTGATGATTAGTTACTGTCGAAGCCAGAGCGACGAGGTGTGCATTTCATCCGGTGCATCTATAGGGGTCCGAAGGACAACAGGGTCACCACCGGTTCCTTCATCTTGGCTTTTGAGGGTGACACATTACCTGAAAAAGTCAAGGTGATGATTTACCGGTGTGACGTGGTGCTTTAAGTGCTGCTTTAAGTGCTGGAGGTTTGGGCACATGTCCTCCCGGTGTGAGGCCAACCCCACATGTCAGGAGTGTGGACGTGCATGACGCCCAGATGTCCCTTGTGTCCCTCCTCCGGTCTGTGTTAACTGTGGCCAGCACCATTCACCCTGCTCACCGGATTGCACAGTCCTCTATAAAGAATGAAAAATCATCGAGTATAAAACCCTGGTCAGACTGACCTATTCAGAGGCATGGTGCAAATATACCAAGCTGCAGCCCATGACCATGGCTAAAACTTTTGCCACTGCAGTTCAGCCAATGTCAATACTGTCATCTCTGATCCCATCTGCTCAGCTAATCTTGGTGAGCCCAGAGGCCCAATCATCCACTCTCCCCCCCTTGACAGCTGGGGGCAGATCTTCCTGTATTGCTCCCAAACCCTCTACTTCGGGAGTAACACCACCTCAACCAACGAGGACACTGGTCCCCACCCCTGAACCTGAGAAGCAACAGTTGAATCCCACCCTTCATCGGCTTCCTCCTCTGGTACCAAAGATACCAGCCAGTGGCAAACAGCGCCAACGAAGGCTGGTTGTAGGGCTGCAAGGTCCTTTCAGTCCCAGAGATTGACTCACCCAAGCCCTTCAGACGTGAGAAGCCAAAAGAACAGCAAGAGCCCATTAAAAAGAAACAGAAACCAAGTAGAATAAAGACACCCTGGTGGTTCCCCCACTACCGCCTCCAACCTCTTTCTCAGAGGACGAGGATGAGGTGACTGGCGTCCCCTGAGGACCTAGATCTCGAAGGACCATCAGAAACGATGGATGTAGATTCCACAGCTCTGCGAGCAGTGTCAGCAAGTGATCATGAGGTATAACAAGTACTTCATATTGCATCATGTCATCCCAGTTATCGGAAAGTGTTATTCTCCATTGGAACTGCGGCGGTTTTTTCACCCACCTGGCTGAACTGCGACACCTTTTGAGCATTACACCTGCTTTCTGCATTGCCCTCTAGGAAACATGGTTTCTAGCAATGCGGACCCCTGCCCTCCAGGGCTACAGGGGATATTATTGTAATTGCAGCGTGTATAACAAGGTCTCAGGTGGAGTGTGTGTGTGTGTGTGTGTGTGTGTGTGTGTGTGTGTGTGTGTGTGTGTGTCCTTACTTCTGTCTATAGCAAACCCATGCCTCTTCAAACACCATTAGAAGCAATGGCTGTCAGGGTCAGGACAACACAAGAGTTTACCGTCTGCAGTCTCTACCTCTCTCCTGATGGTGATGCCTCCGAGAACGTTTTGGCTGCGCTTATTTCCCAACTCCCCCCACCTTTCTTACTACTGGGTGACTTTAATGCCCATAACACCTTGTGGGGTGGTTCCACGATTTCTGGCCGGGGCAGAGCAGTCGAGGACTTCCTATCTCATCTTGACCTCTGCCTCTTGAATACGGGTGCCCCCACACATTTGAGTGTGGCTCATGGCACATACTTGGCCATTGATCTGTCTATCGGCAGCCATAGCCTTCCACCATCTGTCAACTGGAGAGCCCACGATGACTTGTGCAGCAGTGATCATTTTCCCATTTTCCTGTCACTCCCACGATGTCAGTCCTCATGGTGGCTGCCCAGGTGGGCCCTAAACAAGGTTCACTGGGAAGACTTTACCTCCGCTGCCACTGTTGGCCCTCCCCCACTCGACAACGCCAATGTGTCGGTAGAGTGCGCCACGCACTCCATTGTTTCTGCTGCAGAAGCCTCCATTTCCCATTCATCAGGGTGCCCCCGGAGTAAGAGAGTGCCATAGTGGTCACCAGAGGTCGCAGAGGCTAATAAGGATCACAGACGAGCCTTACAGCGGTACAAGTGGCACCCGTCCTTAGCATCTCGTCGCTTTCATACAGTTCCGTGCATGTGCCCGTCGTCTCATCACAAGATGGAAGCAAGAGTGTTGGGAGAGGTACGTCTCCACTATTGGAATAGGTACCTCCACCACCCAGGTCTGGAGCAAGATCAGGCATTTAAGGGGATACCCAACACCGGCAGGAACCCCTGGGATCTCTGTGAATGGCGTTGTATGTACGGACCCAGCCACACTCGCAGAGATGTTTGCCAAGAATTATCCTCATGCCTTTGCAACTTACCCACCAGCCTTCCGTACACTAAAGGAGCAGGCGGGATGCCAGCCCCTCTTCTTTACTGCCCGCTGCTCGGTGGCATATAACATGCTATTTACAGAATGGGAATTCCTCAGTGCTCTTAAACAGTGTCCTGACACAGCTCCGGGATAGCATCCACAGCCAAATGCTGAAACACCTGTCAGTGGAGAGTCAGCATAATCTCCTTGCACTCTTCAACCACATCTGGTGCGACGGGGTATTCCCTTCGCAGTGGCGGGAGGGTACAATCGTACCGGTGATTAAACCAGGCAAAAACCCTGTTCAATTGCATAGCTATCGGCCCATCACCCTGAGCAATGTCCTCTGTAAACTGTTGGAGTGCATGGTCAGTAGGTGGTTGTGCTGGATCCTCGAGACTAGGGGCTTACTGGCTCCATGCCAGGGTGGGTTCTGCCAGGGTCGCTCCACCACCACCAACCACCTGGTGTACCTCGAGTCTGCTATCCGCACAGCCTTTTTCAGGTTCCAACATCTGATAGCTGTGTTTTTTGGATGTGCAAAAAGCCTATGATTCGACCTGGCGACAGCACATACTTACCACATTACATCGTTGGGGTCTTCGGTGCTCTCTCTCCCAATTTTTATTAAAAACTTTTTAGCTGTCCGTACTTTTTGTGTTAAAGTTGGTGCCTCTCGTAGTACCTCTCATGTGCAGGAAAATAGGGTGCCTCAGGGCTCTGTTTTGAGTGTCCCCTTATTTTTAGTAGCCATTAATGGCTTAGCTACAGCAGTTGGGTCGTCAGTATCCCCTTCACTATATGCTGATGACTTTTGTATCTATTTTAGCTCCTTCAGCACCCATGTAGCTGGACGGAGGCTGCAGGGAGCCATTAGGAAGGTGCAGATCTGGGCTCTTGCCCACGGCTTCCAGTTCTCTGCTGCAAAGACAGGTCATGCACTTTTGTCGGCTTCGAACGGTGGACCCTTAGCCCAGACTGTATATCGGCGACCACATATTAGAGGTTGTGGACACTCGGTTTTTTTGGGCTTGTCTTTGACTTCTGGCTGACGTGGCTCCCCCATATTTGTAGGTTGAAACAGGAGTGCTGGCACCACCTCAATGTTCTCTGCCACCTGGGCCATACTTCCTGGGGTGCTGACCACTCCACCCTGTTGCGGCTCTATCAGGCTCTGGTGCAGTCCCGTCTGGATTTTGGATGTGTCGCCTATGGTTCTCCATCACCCTTGGCATTGCGCTTGCTAGACCCCATTCACTACTGTGGGGTTCGCATCGCGGGTGCCTTTCAAACAAGCCCTGTGGCCAGCTTACTTGCGGAGGCCAGGGTACCACCTTTCCAGATTCGCCGCCGACTACTGCTTGCAGCCTATGCAGCGCTCGTGCACAGCTCGTCAGGCCACAACCAAACCACTGTGTTCTTTTCTTCCGCCTGGTCGTCCATGACCGACGACGATGACCCAAGTCGGGTCATACGATAGCTTTGAGTCCAGTTGCTGCTGCAGGAACTTGAATCTTATCCACTACCATCTCCATATAGAGCACACGACTCCATGGTGCCTGCCAAGGCCATGTATTTGTCTTGACTTGGCCCCTTGAAGCTCTCTGTCGCCAGTTCTTAGCGATCGTAGCTCAATTTCCTGGACACGACCTGGTTTACACGGATGGTTCAAAGGTTGAGAGCCGGGTTGCTTTTGCATTTGTTCATAAAAACCCGGTTGAACAACACTCTGCTGGATGGCTGCAGTGTCTATACCGCAGAGCTGGTGGCAATTTCCCGCGCTCTTGACCACATCCGCTCCTGCTCACGTGAGTCTTCCTTACCTGCAGTGACTCCCTGAGCAGCCTTAGAGCCATCGACCAGTGCTATCTGCGGTCTCCTCTGGTGTTAAAAATCCAGGAGACCCTATCTGCCCTTGACAGGTTTGGTCGATCAATGGTGTTCCTCTGGTCTCCGGGTCATGTCAGTTTTCTGGGCAATGAATGTGCTTATATGCTGTCCAAGCAGGCTGTCGATACGCCCGTTTTAGAGATCGGCCTCTCGGATTCTGATCTCCGGACAGTGCTGCAACATCGAGTGCATGAGCTTTGGTCTACTGAGTGGTGTAGCCTAACAATGTCCAACAAACTCAGGGCTATAAAGGAGACCACAGCTGTGTGGCGTTCCTCTGTGCGGGCCAGCTGCCGGGACTCCGTAGTCCTGTGCCGGCTCCGTATTGGCCATACTGGCTGTCACATGGCCATCTCCTTTGTGGCGAGGACCCGCCTGTGTGTCGCTGTGGCACCCACGTGTCGGTGGCACACATCTTGGTGGAATGCCCTGTTTTAGCCACTCTGTGTAGTAGTTTTAATTTTCCTGCACTTTTATCCCATGTTTTAAGTGACGATACCAAAATGGCTGATACTGTTTTAAGTTTTATTCAGGACAGTGGTTTTTACATCTCCATTTAAAGCTTTTCTTCAGTATTCTGTTTGTGTTCGTACTCTTATGTCCTCCAATTGGAGGTTTCCGTGTGTTTGATTTTTCCTGTTTTTAGTTTCATGGTCGGTCAACCACAGAAGTCGGCTTTTACATTTTGTTTCTTGTCGTTGCTCGATGACTTTGTGTGATTTTTCATTGTCTCTTGCCAACTTTGTTGTCCTTTTTCTGACGCGGGGGATATTCCTGCCCCCTAGCTGTTCTCAACTCTGGGCTCTTTTTTTTTTTTTTTTTTTTTTTTTTACACGTTCACACCTTTTCCTGTAATGCCCAATGATGGAATGGAGGACTGATGACCTAAAACATCCAAAAAACAACAACAACAACAACAAAATATTCTTTCCTCCCCAATTCTTTTCAGTGCCTCTCCATTAGTTATGCGCTCTAGCACCTAATCTTCAGCATTCTCTGGTGGCACCAAATTTCAAAAGCTTCCATCCTTTTTCTGTTTCTCAAGTCATTATCACCCGCTTTTCACTCCTTGCAAGGCTACACTCCAGACAAATGCCTTTAGTAAAGACTTCCTGACACTAGAATTAGTATTTATTGGCAACAAATATCTGTTCTTCAGAAATGTTTTCCTTTCCTTTTATATCTTCTCTCCTTCACCCATCAGAAGTTATTTTACTACAAAAATAACAAAACTCGTCTGTAACTGTTATTGTTTAGTTTCATGTGCTCTGACTCTTATGACTGCTTTCTTCTTTCTGTATAAGCTATATAAAAAATTGTTGTTCCTTATATTACACTCCTGCTACTTTCAAAATCGAGAGAAATTAACAACATATTTGCATTATTTTCTTCGCTAAATTGTAAATTTCAAAGGCCAGAGCAATCTTATTATTAAGTATGAAATGGAAGTTTGACAGAACACTTATTCATCAAAAATTAACCCTAGCCTCTTCACAGAAAAAAAAGACTTTTTCATTACACTGAATAGAATACATGTAACTTAAACATTGGGCATGAAATGCCAATATTTTCTATTCAAAAGGGCAATAAATCAATATTTTTGACATAATTCAAGCAACTTCCTTTTCTTCTGAAATTGCTACAAATAAAAAAAATTATTTATGTAATATCTAATACACAAGACAAAAATTAAATTTTTTGTGGTATTCGATAACTGGTATCTGAAATGAATATGATTTTGCATGTTGATGTGTTTGACGGAAGAATTCTCAATGTAAATGAAAGGAAGGGTGCTAATAAAGTGTCTGTGAAGTGAGTAAGTCACAATGTGCAGTCTGTATTCTATTATTCTTTTTCAGCCACTCTTTTAGTGTAATCATCTGATAGTTTTGTGATTTTTTAATATCTAGTTAACATTTTAGAAAAGTTTTTTCCAATTGTATTTCAAACAAAATTTATTCTAATTTCAGCTGTCCTACCAAAATCCTGATGATGGAATCAACGGAAAGAAGACTGAGTAGTGACTACACTGAAATAATAAGTCGTCTTCCACTAAAAAACCGTTTAGCCTATGGTGTCGGCCATGTTTTGAATGATATATGTGCATCTATGTGGTTTACTTATCTCCTAGTATTTTTTCACTTGGTGCTGCAATTCAACAGTTTCTTAGCTGGTCTAGTGCTGTTAATTGGACAAGTAGCAGATGCATTAGCCACACCATTTGTAGGATATCAATCAGATAGAGATGATGACTTTTGGCTCTGCAAGTATGGAAGACGCAAAACATGGCATTTGTTCGGTAAGTTTTTTTATTTGGTCCATTGGAATATCTGAAAATACTAACTCAACCTGACCATGCTTCATTTTGGCAGAGTCGGATATGAAACTAGTGGGAACGTGTCACCACTCCTGCTGACATAAAGCTCATTCATAGTGATATCATGGTTTGGAATTTTTTTCATAAAATTATTTACAAATGGTGTGTAGTACTACATTGTGCAAAAACATAAATAAAAAATCCTAAATAATTGTTTTAGTGTGTGCCAGAGAATGAGAATGAGCCATTCCATGTCAAATCAACACACTTAAAATAAAAATTTTATCTCACCCTCTTAGATTTGGCTGAAAGTTGATATATGTATAGTGCAGGGGTGTCCATCAAAATTTCGACGCGGGCCACACTACCAACTTTTATCACTGCCATGGGCCAGAAAAAGAAAATTGCAAAGGAATCAATTACTAAACCAGTGGAAATAAAACGCGGTTTTCCTAGGTAGTCAGGTAGGATGTATTTGTAACAGAACATTATAAAATTCAAAGAAAAATAATATTAATGAAACAAAATGAAGAAGGAAAACTAATGAGTTCTTCAATAATTGATATATCCGATGTAGAAATACGGAGAATCTCATTCAAATGGCTATCTGTTAGGGAAGATGTTACACTACATTCATTCCTTCCTACCGACTCAAGACGAGCAAATTAACTAATTTAAGGAATTTAGCATGGCAGGGGACGAGATTCTGCCTAGCATTTTCTGTCTTCCTAGGTGGAAGCTCCTGGTGGCACGTGCTTTGGGCAGAGAACTGAATGTGCAGGTCTACCAACATGAGATGCAGGAGCCTGCATAGAGGACACAGATGGAGTCCTTAATTAAATATGTGTTCCATGGTGCAACGTGAAAAAACAGATGAGTGTAGTGTTGAAGGTTGTTGTCATTGTGATGTATGAGAAGTTATTTTGTCGGAACTATCTAAGACTAGAACAGATCATGAAATGAAACTTCATTATATGTAAATGTATATAGTCTTAATGAAGTTCTGTAAGTCACTGTACAATAAAGGAGTACTGTTATTTGTTTCAGACATACAACTTTCATTTGAGTAGAAGAAACATTTATGTATTGAAATGATAATTTCTCTTTCTCTTACACTCTGATCAACTTTAGATACGATTGTCAGATGCCTGTTACCTCAAGAAAGAGACTTCTTGGTTGAGGAACAGACTAGCTGGCCCTCATAAGCCAAGGAGTAAATCAAATAGCAGACTTCTAATTACCCGACTCAACATTACCTAAAACCATTACAAACTTATATATTCTTGTGGTGTCTTGCAATGAACAGGCAAGGATCACATGGTTACACCGCAATGTTTTCTTAGATTTCACACTTTTCGTTCATATATGTGCTTCTGAACAAGAACACCTGTGGAAGTGACAACTTGTATAGATTGGGATACTGATCATTTTATATTTTATTATTATTATTATTATTTTAAATATATACCCCCCTCCCCCATGGGCTCAGCATTAATTTGCTGAGTACGGGCTTGGCAAATCCAGGGTCCTGAGCTGGTGACTGGTAAGTGCCGCCAGTCCTCTAGACACCGTAACCTCTGGGCACGCTTCAGCGACAGTGTGGCGCGGTGGTGGAACATTGTGTATACCTGGGTATGGGGATCTTGGCTTGACCGCCTGGGTCGCGAGGATGGTATAAACCTCTATGAAAAACCCTTCAATCCCAAGGTGTGTTACATGCTGGTGGGATGCATGGCTGGTGAAGAGGAACAGTCGCTAGGGAGCAACCTCTGGGGGTACTGCCGCACCTCAGTTGTATAAGGCTTACCTAGGCGGACACGTAGTTCCCTAGCTACTTGTGGGACTGAGATGAGCAATTTCAATTTGTCCCTCGAACCTTTTAGTGGGATGGGTGTACCACTGGGGGGTACCAACACCCAATCCAAAGAGGGCTAGGATATCCAGTCCTCCTGATTCGGGGAGTAAGAAAAAGTGTTTTGTGAATAGTAACAGAACACAGGCTGTTGTGCAGACTGTGCTTATTGTTGTGAAATGAAAGGACAGCTCTTTTGAGGGAATATCTCCTTTCTATATTCAGAAAGGTCTTGAGGGATTTGCTGGCAGTTTGAAATCAGTGAAACATTTGCGAAATGGGACATTACTGATCGAAACATCGAGTTCCCAGCAGGCAACCAACTTGCAGCAGGCGAAATTCCTGGGTGAATATGCCATAGAGGCAGAGTTACATAACACCTTGAACTACAGTAAAGGCGTAGTGACCTGTAGAGATCTAGTAAACATCCCTTCAGAAGAACTGAAATCTGAGTGGGCACAGGAGGGTATTTTGGATGTGCAAAAATTATGAAAAGGGTGGATGGTGAGTTGGTAAAATCGGACTCATTCATCCTCACCTTCAATAATCCCCAACTTCCAGATCATGTCAAAGCAGGTTTCCTTCGTCTGAAAGTTCAACCTTACGTCCCCGACCCAATGCGCTGCTTTAAATGCCAGAGCTTCGGGCATACTGCCCTAGAATGCAAAGGTGAGGCCACCCGTGGCAAATGTACCAAGGCCGCGCATGATGGAGCAGAGTGTACACCACCCGCCACGTGTTTAAACTGCTCTGGGGATCACCCCGTCCTGAGTCGTGAGTGTAAAGTCTTTCCGGAGGAAAAAAAAAGGTGCAGGAAATTAAGACCAAGAAGCGCATCTCGTATGCTGAGGCCAAGAAAATCTTCCTGGCCATGCAGCCAACAGCCTTTGCCACATCTTTTGCTTCTGTTGTCCAAAAGCCGGTTGCCAAAAGTGATGCTGTCAGGCAAACTGTGTCTGTGTTGGTACTAACACTTGCACTTGCCAGTGCACCTGCCAGGCGGATGCTGCAGCCGTAGAAGCTTCCAGTCCGGTTGGCTCCCAAACATCGGAAAAAGGCACTGATCCACCTACTGTAGAGATGATGGCCCCCCTGGTAGAAGAGGTTGGCCACAAATCCACCACATCCACTACCTCTGGAACAGGCGCCCATCTGAAGCCACCTAAGACCAAAAAACCAGCCGAGAAGTCTCTGTCACAGGATAAACCAGAAATTACACTGTCTGAGCCTGTCGATTTACATGTAACAGATGCTCCATCCGACACTGTCTCAGAGCCAATGGACCTTGATGTGCGTTTGAGGCCACCTAACTGCCCCAAGTCGGACCCTCTAACCCATAGCGTCTCGCCGCCTCAGTGGAGATAGAAGGTGAGGGTGAAACCTCTGTAAGCGATGGCTCCCATACTACAATGGAATATGCAGGGCTTTAGGACCCATGTGGAGGAACTTTGTCTCTTATCTCAGGGTAGACCTCTGTGTATGTGTCTCCAGGAGACAAATTTTAAGCCTTCCGACTCCCATGAGATACGTGGTTACTCCTACATAGGAAGGATGAAGTAAGTGGGGAGAGAGCTAAGGTTGGAGTGGCTATTTTTGTTTGTACAGCCTAAAACTCTGAGCCCCTCTCTCTCACCACAAACCTCCAAGCAGTCGCAGTATCTTTATATGTGTGTCATCGACTAACCGTTTGCTCCCTCTATCTGCCCCCTCATAATATACTTAATGTAGATGACCTCAAGGGCCTTATTACTCAGCTTCCACCGCCATTTCTCCTCTGTGGAGACTTTAATGCACATAATGTGCTTTGGGGCTCTGTCACTGCTTGCTCCAAGGGTAGAGCCATTGAGCGGCTCCTCTTATCATCAAATGCACATTTACTTAACACTGGTCAGCCCACACACTTTTGTACTGCGATAGGGTCATTATCTGCCATAAACCTCTCTCTTTGCTCTCCATCCCTTGCCCACACTATACAATGGGACGTGGTCGATGATCTCCATGGAAGTGATCACTTCCCAATCTCCATTTCCCAACCGTATGGAACCGAACCTGAAAGACACCCACCACTATGGATGCTCAGTACAGCAAATTTGGCACTTTACAGCCAACTTACTCACCTTGAACATCGTGACAGTGTCAATGAATGGGTGCACCATATTACTACAGTAATGCACTTCGCCGCTGATGCATCTATTCCACAGTCTTCAGGACGTCCAAAACGTCAGCTAGTCCCGTGGTGGAATGATGAATGCCGATCTGCCATCAGGACCAGGCTGGCGGCTCTGCGTCAGTTCAAGTGTCGTCCGACTTCAGAGAACCTCGCTGCTTTTTGGGTTGCAAGGGTCAAGTGTCGTCAGGTTATTAGAGAGAGCAAACTGAGGTCATGGCAGCAGTTCCTGAGTTCCATTAACCGTTCTACAATTAGCATGGAAGTGTGGGAGACCATCAGGAGGATTTCTGGAAGAGGAGGAAGGTGCCCCAAAGCTGCTGTAATGGGTAACGGCACTTTATAAAAGCGCCCAGACCATGGCTACTTACTTTGCTACCGTTACTGCCACTGCTAGTCAGGATCCAGAATTCTGGCACCACAGAGTGGCTGCTGAGAGGGGCCCCCTGGACTTCAGATCTGTGATTACTGGGGACTACAACCGCCCTTTCTCCCTGTGAGAATTAGATTCAACTTTCTGTGTAGCTAATTCCCCTTTTAAAACCCGGTAAAGATACCACATGCCCCAGCAGTTACCATAATGCTGCTCTCACTAGTTGCATTGGAAAGGCCCTGGAGCGGATGGTCAACCGCCGCCTTGTCTGGAATCAAGTCAGCTCCTTAATCATTTCTAGTGTGGGTTCAGCAGATATCGTTCCACTATAGATAACCTGGCCTCTCTGGAGGCGGCAACACAAAAGGCTTTCCTGCGCCATCACCACCTTCTGGGTGTATTTTTTGATATTGAGAAGGCCTACAATACTACTTGGAGGCATCTTATACTTAGGTAGCTTCATGAGTGGAGATTTCGTGGTTGCCTTCCAATTTTTATTCGGTCATTCCTTTCTCCACATTTTTTTAGATACCAAGTTGGTTGCGTGCTCTCTGACCGCTTTCAGCCGGAAAACACAGTGTCCCTCAGGGTAGTGTTTAAAGTGCGACGTTGTTTGCTATAGCCATTAATAGTATCACTTCTGTTGTGAAAAGTCCTGTCCAGTGTTCACTATTTATTGATGACTTCTCTGTCTTCTGTTCGTCTTCTAGCCTTGCAACAACTCGTCAATTGCAGCTCACTCTGACGGCTCGACGATTGGGCACAGAAGATCGGTTTTAAATTTTCAACAGAGAAGTCTGTGTGTGTTTGTTTTAACCGTTCACATTCTATTTTAAACTTAAATGAACTGTGGATGAGGGACACTGTTCTGAATTTTAAAGACACTGTGTGTTTTCTGGGACTGACATTTGAATCTAAACTTACCTGGTTGCCACATCTTAAAGATTTGAAGAGACGGTGCCTCAAGGAACTAAGTATTTTAAAGTGTCTTAGACACACACTTCGTAGGGAGCCGACAGGGCTTGTTGGCTACAGTTTTATAGAGCATTTGTGTGTACTCGACTTGACTAAGGGTACACCGTGTATGGGTTAGCAAGAACTTCTTATTTAAAGATGCTGGGCGTGGTGCATCATGAGGGGATTTGGCTCATGACTGGAGTCCCATACCAAGTCTCTGTGCCGAGGTTGGTGAGCCACCACTTCACATGTGGCGACAGTTCCTCGTGGCACTCCAGGCATACATGACTTTCTCCTTGCCAAATACACCAGCCTATCCTGCCATTGCTTACCCTCCTATGGAATGGCTTTTTTGTAGCAGGATATAGGCAACGAGGCCGTTTGGGATACATTCTCAGGATTGTCTTTTGGATATGGATGTGTCTGGTTTTAATGTTTTACAGCGAGGTTGGAGTAAATGTCCACCCTGGCTCCTCCAGTGATCGAGATTACTTTGAGTTGACACATTTTAAGAAGAATTCTACTTCTGATTTTAGATTTCGATCTATGTTCGCTAACATTTTAGATCAGCATCGTGATTTTACCGTGGTGTACATGGATGGGTCCAAACAGGGGGACTCGCTAGGCTGCACCATAATGTTTCCCCAACACCACCATCAGGATTTTCCTCCCGCCCCCCCCCCCCCCCCCCCTGCATACTCAGTTTTCTCAGCAGAAATCCATGCGATCCTGCGGGTTCGTGGCACACAGTTTCTCTTGTGCGCCGATTCTCTTAGTGCGCTGCAATCCATACGCAGTTTGTATCCAGCTGAGAAGATAGTACAGCTCATTCACGACAGAATGTACACTCTTCAACAGCCGTTCCCCTGCCGGACATCCTCTCTCTGGCGCGGAGGAGGTATCTTTGTTTGTTGGAGGCGGCATGGCCGGCAGTGACGAACAATAAACTGCATTTGGTTAAGCCAACTGTTTGACCATGGTGAACATCCTGTCAGTCAATGAGGCAGCAAGAAGTGGCCTTGACATGTCTCCGAATCGGGCATTGTCCTCTGACACATGGCTATTTACTCCATCGAGAGAATCCTCCGATTTGCGATGCTTGTAATGTGCAAATCACTGTTCGCCACATTTTACTTGAATGTATTTCCTACTGTGCTGCTAGGGCAGCGGTGGCTCTTTGTGGTGCCCTGCCCTCTGTTTTAGCCGATGACGAGGTGAGTGTGACGAAAGTGTTCAATTTCTGTTAACTTTCTGGACTCTAGCCTAAGCTTTTAGGCTGGAGGTTTTAGGATGTTAATGAATGGCTCACCCACCACTTCTCTGGCACAGCATTTTAAGAAGGTCTACGACTGTAAACCTTGACAATCACCTATTACTACCTTGCCTTGTTTGGTTGGGTCTTTGCTTCATTCTCCTTATCATTTGGCAAGTTTGGTTACTTCCCTTTCTGTTCCCTATTTGTGTTCTTCATTTTACTCAGGTCACACATCGCCTTATTAACTTGTACGGGCACTAAAGAACTAGTTGTCGTGTGCCCATAACATCCTACCCATCCATGCTTTTTCTAAAACTCCGCCAGTCCATTTTGTAGGCAGCTATGGTAGAGCAGGGAAAGGTGGGAAAGGTGTCATTTTGCATGCTCTTCCCAAGAATATACAACAAAACACAGCTTCTAATTAATAACCTTTTCCAAAATACTAATTAATATTTTGATTTAATTTTTTTACAATACATACATAATTGAAAATTTTCAAAATATTTCCATAACTACTTCATACTGTTGTAAATCAAATGCCAAAATATAAATGTGGGATGATGATGGGTTCATTGTTAAAAAAAAAAAAAAAAAAAAAAAATTATTCCAGGCTCTTGTTTTTCACTAACAGCCCTAGTTTGACCAAACTGACCATTAACAAACAGGAATTTCATTAAAATATACTGAAAGATAAGCAAAAAAAGTATTAGAAATATCAAAATATCACCTTTTTGTCATAAATTATGAACTGGAAGACAAAATTGAGCATATGAGCTTTGTCATTGTTTCCGAATGCCTGGAGCACAATATGACTGCGGTTTACCCCTTTCAAAAGAAGCTAATTTCTTATCTAACAAATAAACTTCAAAAGCTTCTAAAAAAAGATATACTATTATTCTGACCTGCTTCTCAGTACAAAAATAAGAAACATGGCTTAATTTTACAGTCCGTGTCGTGGTGTGGTGTTTTGTGTTCAGATGTTATCTACGGCTGCTTTATGTGAAGTATAACAGCCATTTTCTTTTTCCAAATGTTTCATTTTGAATTTTTCTGGTGACGATTACAGTTAATTTATTGATCAGAGAAGGGTACATCGAGAACCTGTCAACCATAGAGCAGGAACAGCATTAATTATTTACTTCATGGTCTGCACGGAAAAGTAATCCCATCATTCTTTACAATTCTGTTTGTTCCAGCTGCTGCTAACATCTGAACACTCAACACTACACCACAACACATACTGTGAAATTTTACTGAAAAATGTCCTGAACCTATACTTTGATGGGGAAGACTTCAACATAAAAACTGAGTGGCACTTTTCAGCCGCAGCACATAGGAAAGGCCGTTGTGATGGAGTAGAGGGTTCAGTTAAGAGACTGGCAGCTCATGCAATTTGCAAATGCCATACCAAAATCAGATCCAAACCACCCCCCCCTCTCCCCCGAGATCTGTTCGAATGCGCAGTAGATAATATCACAAATGTTGATTTTGTGTCTTCCACTCAAGAAGACTACGCTGCTTCAGTAATATTATTAAAAAGCAGGCCTGAAGAGGCATTGACACTCAAAGGAACAAAACAATTCCACGGTTTCGTTCCCAATACTACATCAAAATTAATATGCGGAGTTGGGAGAGGGAAGTAACTAAAACACCAGACAAACTGAAGTTAAAAGATGTATCAGACTACATCATCACTGTGTATGGCACAAACTGGTGGCTCGGGTATATTTTAGATGGGAGTAAATCCATTTTTTCAGACAGGGAGAACATACATTCTTAATGAAAGTGAAACCCAGTCAGCTTTATTGAAATGTAATCTTTGAAGTTCCAAGACAATTTATTGGGAAACTGCTTTCAACTCAAAAATTAATTTTTGTCTCAGTTTAGTGTTAATGTATACTTTCTAGAAAGTTGTTTCAAAGAGACTGTTAGTAGCTACTGGATTAAATTCAGCTATGTATAGATACTTGTTACTCAAAAACAAGCATTACATATTTAATTTTTTTAATATTTTCATTTCAGACAGCATGGACCAGAACTATTATGTAAATATTTGTATTTTTTCATACTTTATTTCAGTTTGTAGTTAAATATACAATTTTGTTTTGTTTTATCAGTTTATATACGGTTAGTTATGTTGTATGAAATTAAAATAAGCAATCAACTTAATTATAAAATATGCTGATTAGTTTTGTTTTACATAATAAGGTGATGTTTTGATATTTCTAATACTTTTTTTAGTTACCTTTCAGTATATATTTTAATGAAATTCCTGTTTATTAAAGGTCGGTTTGGTCAAACTATGGCTCATAGTGGAAAACAGAGTCCAGAATATTTTGTTAAACAATTAACCCATCATCATTGCACATTTATATTTTGTCATGTGATTTACAACAGTATGAAGCAGTTATGGAAATATTTTGAAAGTTTACAATTATGTACTTTTCATAAAAAAAGAAATCAAAATATTAATTAGTATTTTAGAAAAGGTTATTAATTAGAAGATATGTTTTTTTGTATATCCTTAGAAAGAGCATGGAAAATGGTGCAAAATGACACCTTTCCTAGCTATCTAGGTCAATTAGAGCACCTCCTAGGGCAATTTAAAAAAAGTCCATTCACACATTTTTGGCTGCTTTTTGAAAAGTTTACATAGCCATATTTCAGGAATGGTGAGAGAGACAAAAAATTGAAATTTCGTATTTTTCTTAGTCCGAAACCCACTATAAGTATACTAAATTTCAGCAAAATCTAAAATCGTGAGGCAAAATAAGTATGTTGATTTGACATGGAGTGACTTAAATATAAGTAAAATGTAGTTGAAACTCGCCCAGAGATCCAAATTACATAATGTCTCTTTATTTCTGTGAATAATTTTTGTGAAGGGAACACTACGTGAGAAACTGATTTTATTATTTCAATATTAATATTTACATATTAGCACTTCTCAATTTAAGCCTGATTAAAGTTATTTTCTAATGTACAAATTTCATATTATTTTAGTTGATTGCAAAGTATTGTGCTTCACTTGCAGTTGTCAGTTTTATTAATATGTTCTTCCTTATGTGATAATTAAGATACCTGACATAAATATCATGCATATCATATCACACTGACACAGGCATTAACGCCAAAAGATATGCAAATAGACAGGCATTTCTGCCAATGGGCCTTGGAAATGATAAGAGGTGACAATGATTTTTTTTTTTAGGTATGTTCATCAATGAAGCCACATTCAAAAACAATGGCGAATTAAACTGTCATGATTATCATTATTGGTCCCCTGTCAATCCACACTGGTGCAGACCTGTTGACAATCAACAGAAATGGTCTTTAATAGTCTGGTGTGGAATTTTAAATGATTAGTTGATAGGACCATATTTGTTGGACCGAAAATTTACTGGAGAATCTTATTTACAGTTTCTTCGTGATATGTTGGAGCTAATGGAAGATATTGATCTAGACTCTAGGCAATCATTGTGGTTCCAACAGAATGGAAGAGCTCCCCATTATGCTAATATAGTGTGGAACGTTTTACATTTACAGTACCCTGGTCGGTGGATAAGACATGGCAGACCAATTCAGTGACCTCCACATTCACCAGACCTGACATATTGTTTACGAAAGACAGCCCACAACCAGAAATGATATGGAGCAGGAGCATTCAAAGAGCACGTGCAGCCATACCACAGGATGTGCTGCTCAAAACTGTGGACAACTTTCACATATGATTGATTTTATGCATTGAATCAAATGGGGATAATTTTTGACTAATTTCATTAAGTACCCCAACATGTAAGAGGCCAGGGGACTTATACTAATGAAGCACCCCATGGGAACATCATTCTACTACGTCCACATTGTTGTTTCTGGGTAACACTAAAAGTAGGATACAGTACATTTTGTACAAAAATAGCTTAATTTGGTGTACGAAAGAATTGGTGCACATTTTTTATTTATTTGATGCGCCTTTCCCAAATTTTACTTTTTCTAGATTTTATTTAAATTATCATTGTTATTATTAATATTATTATTTTTCTTCGCTGTTAGTGTTAAGGCACGATTACAATGAGTTTGGAGCATGTTCCACAACGTTGTTCGATGCTACTTTTGGCTACATTCCATGTCAGTGTCAGTAAGGAAACAACGTTTGTGGCATGCTAGTGCTAAATGCTCCTTTGCAGTGGTTGTGTTCGGTTTTGCTCAGTGTATCTATAGAGTTACGTGTTGTCTTTCCATGTGTTCATTTACACAATCAAGTAGGCAAGAAGCAATATTTATGAATTCGTGACCTGCTAATAAGAAGTAAAGGAGTGCCTATGGAATGTTAGACACCATAAAAATATTAAAAATAAACATGACTCTTACAGAAAATTGCTACATTGTTTGGCACCAGCCATGTGTTAGTAGATAAAACGATTGTCTCTCATTTCTCAACACCGCAGCAAGAACAGGGTTCGTTACCTTCTGTAAAAAGTGTCATCAAGTTATGGTTGTTGCTGGCTTTTTAAAGAATGATAACATTTTGTTTTTACAGAGTTTTTTGTGAAGCAGAAATGAATGTATGTAGGAGGCAACAGAGTGTACTAAATGTAAAAGGAGGTTGTGAGTGGTACATTCCTTCTCACGTTTATTTGTAGTGTGCGTGACTTTGAAGCTAAGAAGTTACCTTTATTGAAAATGACTATTTGGATTAATGTCAAAATATAAATAAATATGTGATCAATTAAATATATGTTTCAGTGCTATTAATATAAATGAATAACATTTTCACAAGCTTTCATCCAAAACTTCACAAATTGCTGTGGCAGTAATGCGATGTGTCTGACTTTCACATATGGAATAAATGTGCAAGAGGTCACTATGACGGGTGAAGAGGATATGAAGCAGTGATATGAAGCACTGCATTAATAGTAGGCTACTTGACGAAATAAGCAGACGAAGTAGTCGTAGTTGTCGGAGGAGAACATTTTGTGTCTCGTTTCCGCCGGTTGTCCTGGGTGTTGGTGGCCGAGTAGAGAGAGACCGACACAGGAAAATGTGATGCAGGCGTGTGCAGGTACGGAGGTGACCAGTCAGGGGGACAGCAGAAACTAGAAACACTAAGCTAGATTAGTATAAGAGATACATTTCATAGAGAATACATTACTTAACTTGGAGAGCAGCAGACTAGTAGAATGTTGATACATAGTTTAGATAGAGGCCTGCCTACTGATGACTCCTAGTGCCTATACGATAGCCAAGTCTTAACTGGTGCCTATCTGATTCCCAAGTGGCCGCTGCAGTTCAGTGGTGGCCACGAGCCAAGTTGCAGCAGAGGGCGCTCGTGGCTGACATCGTAAGAATGCCGCGCCGTGTGTGCATGGCGGCGCACGGCGAAAGTACGTGGCGCGGACTTTAGACTTGTGCGACCCTACACCCATCCCCCCCAAATGCGCCACGCCGTCGTGGCGTAGGGCTGAGGGCCATGGCGGCAGCACTGGGAGGAGGGCCTGAGTGGGGGCATTACTGGTGGAACAGGCGTCGTAGATGAGGCTGGGATTGAGACACCGTCCGCGCCCCAGTATCCACATTGTGATACCCCGGGAAACCCACCAAAACGAGGGGAAGGGCGAACACCTCCGCCCAGAGGGAGCAAGTCATTGCCTTCTGAGGTGTGTGGCCAGGCAGAGGGGGCACCCATGTTCACCGAGTCCATCTCGGTGACGCTGGCAGTTACGGCGGCGGCTGCATCAGAGGCGCATCGACTTTCATGGGGTCGATCTCGTAGTCCGGGGACGCTGGACCCGTCTGTGAGCTATGTGGCTGTGCTTCCTGGCGACGAACTGGGTCTGGAATCAAGAAACCCGAGACAGGATCGTGCAGCCTGTGCAGGCGCAATTGGTTTGCGTTGTGCCGCAGCTCCGACCCTGTGGAAAAACGTACAACAAACATATTGCGACCGAGCACGCGTTGAATGATGCTCGGCATCCATCTCGTACGTCCAGCAAACACCTTGTACAGCACTGGCGTCGAAACCTGAAAATGCGAAGCGCCGTACGAACAGACTTGGTGCGTGGGAGGCTGCCGCAGGTGAAGGAGAGTGCAGTGGCGGTGGCCATGTAGCAGCTCAGCTGGAGACGGGACGGGCTCTCATGTGGCATGCACCGATATGTAGACAGAAAAGTTTGAAGAGCTTGCTGCCTGGAGTGCTGACCTTTCATCTTTTCCATGTGAGACTTGAATGTTCGAACGAAACGTTCTGCTTCACCATTGGACTGAGGGTAAAAAGGTGCGGTGGTGATATGCTGAATGCCATTCACATGACAAAACTGTTGAAATTCCGCACTAACAAACTGAGGTCCATTGTCACTGACGATAGTTTCAGGCAAACCCTTGGTACAAAACACTGATGTTAAGGCACTGATTGTACTAGACGCCGTCGTAGAGTTCATGGCAATCACGAAAGGAAACATGCTGAAAGCGTCTACAACGATTAACCAGCGCGTATTCCAGAAAGGTCCAGTAAAGTCAATGTGTAAACGTTGCCATAGTCCTTTGGGGCTTGGCCAGTCCGAGAAACTTTGCGGAGGAGCTGCCTGATGCTCCACACAAACCGTACACTGAGACGTCATGCTCTCTATCTGGGCGTCCATACCAACCCAGGTACAATGACGCCTGGCCAGTTGCTTTGTCCTAATGTCCTTGATGCAGGAGGCATAACACTTCTCATTGCAGGGAACGAGGAACAATCACTCTTGTTTGGTCGTTGTCGGTATGTAACAACAGAACACCCTGACTTAAAGATAATGCATGACATTGTGCAAAATAACGTTGAACCAGAGGCCGATCAATGTCTTTGGCTCTGGCAGGCCACCCTGAGCGAACAAAACGTGCTACCACACTTAGGTCTGCATCCGCAGCTGTTTCCTGTGCAACCTGACCAGAGTTCAAAGGGAAGTCTGCGACAGCGGAAGCATCTCTGGAGTCTATCTGACAACATGCCATTTCTGAAGAATCAAATGACACATCCTGGCTTTGTGGGTGAGAACGACGACGTGAGAGGCTTGTGGTCTGTCAACAAATAGAATTTTCTACCATGAAGATAATGATGAAACTTTGTGGAGCCGTAAATGACTGCTAAGGCCTCCTTTTCAATCTGACTGTAATTCTGTTGCGTTGGTGTCAGTAGCTTGGATGCAAAGGCAATAGGATGATCGTGAGATCCAATACGATGTGACATTACTGCGCACAGACAGTACGACGAGGCATCAACTGCCAACACTACAGGCTTCTGTGGATCAAAGGGAATCAAACATGCATCATTGAGGAGTGCAGACTTTAATTTGTCAAAGGCAACCTGGCAATCTTTAGACCATAAAAAAGGAACATTCTTCCTACATAAGCGATGCAGTGGAGCTGCAATCTGAGAGGCATTGGGAATAAATCTGAAATAAAAGTTAACCTTTCCCATTACTGCGTGCAATTCATGCACATTCTTAGGAGGAGGCAGGTCTTTGATTGCTCGAAGATGTGATTGTAAGGGATGGATTCCTTGGGCATTAATCACATAGCCTAGGTATTCTATATCAGTCTGGTAAAACAAACACTTTGTTTTATTACAACGTAGACCTGCTGCAGTCAACACTTCGAAAAGGCACTCCAGGTTTGATAAATGTTCTTAAACTGTGCGCCCTGAGACCACAATATCATCTAAATAGTTCGAGCAACACGGTACAGAAACTGTCAGCTGTTCCAAAAAACGGTGAAAAATAGCGGGGGCGGAAGAACTGCCAAATGTAGGCGTTGAAATTGAAAAAGGCCTATGTAAGTATTAATGACGAAAAACTTTTTTTGACTCGTCATCAAGCGGAATCTGTAAGTATGCCTCTGCTAAATCAATCTTAGAAAAGAAGCGAGACTGTCCTAATTTGTCCATTAGTTCGTCAGGTCTAGGTAGGGGATAAGTGTCTACAATTGTTCGACTGTTCACTGTTGATCTGAAGTCTGCACAGAGACGCCGTTTTCCTGTCGGCTTGGTTATAATCAATAAAGGCGAGGCCCACTGACTCACAGAATCAGGAGAAATCACCCCACTATCCTGCCAACGTTGGAAGTTCTTCAGCAACTTTATCTCAAATTGCGATAGGCACTGGTCTAACTTTACGAAATTTTGGTACTGCAGATTTTTAAAGTTAAATGTGCCACGAAGTCTTTTGCACAACCTAGTTCTGGTGAAAACAAGTCACTGTATTTTTCACACAATGCACTGATTTTGTCCCGAGGCACTACTGACGAAATTTGAAGCACATCTTTGAATTGATAAGCCAAACAAGTAAAATGCATAGAGTCCAAAAATGTTGTGTAGATTTGGCCTGAAGAACTACAAAAGTAACTGTTTTTGTTACACCTTGAAAAGAGGCGGGCAGGCTACACGTTCCTAGCATGGGAATATTTTGACCTGTATGTGCTGTTAGCACTTGTTGACATGGCGACAATTTTGGCGAACCAAGAAATTTGTAAGTTTCTTTATTCATTAATGTAACAGCGGAACCAGTATCGAGCTGAAATTGCAGTCTTACTTTCTATGGAAAGAGTCACAAAAAGTTTTTGTTTGTGGCGCTCGATAGGTGCGCGAATGTGGGCAATGTCTGCTACAGTTTGTTTGCTGCACTTGCGCGGTAGGAAGAGGCGCAGAATTGGCACACTGCAGATTAATATCACTGTCCCTTAGATGGCAGTACTGCCGGATCGGCGTCCGCGCAATGCAAGGCTACTACAGATTTACTACCTACTGCACTAATATTACTTTGAGTAGCTACATCAAGTCTACTGTCACTAGCTGCACAGTACTGGGCACTATTAGAATGAGCAGTTGCAGAAGGCACTAGATTCACTACAGGATTGCACTGTACATAGTTATTATGCTTGTCCCAAACCCATTACCATTGCGCGGACTTACGCGCTTGGCGGCGCTTGCGATGTGGCTCACTACATAGTTTTGCAATTGGTGCAGAAAAACTGTCTTGCATTTGAGAATCAAAAGAAAGACTGTCCAAGTTCACAGCGTGTGTGACATTTACAGAATGAATTGTTCTCGCACTCTGCGAAGCACTGTTCCTAACGGCACCGTTCTTTGAATTTAAATTCTGCATACACACTGACTGTACATGTTCCAAATTGCCACATTGATAACAGGTTGCGTTGCGACTAGGGCAATGCGCACGTTTGTGGTGAGATACACACTGGGGGCAAGACTTATGAATATTTTTCAGCAAAGAACGTTGGCGCCCGTTTGTCAAATTACTTTGTCTAACACGACGGGGCGACCTTTGTGTTGCACTTTTACACTGGCTACTGTTCACTGTCTGTTCAGCACGGCCAGTAGAATTGAAAGAATCACTAGGGCTAAAATGAGAACTGCGGCTAGGAAAGCGTCCATTGCAGCACACTGAGTTAACACTGTGGCTTTGCATTTCTACATCTGCAAAGTCAAAAGTATCGTGCAGCTTCAATAAGCTGCAGTTCACTGTCTAATGAAGGGTCAGACTGTTTTAGAATTGCTGCCCTAATTCTGGGGTACTGAATGTTCTGTGTGATAACGCCTCTCAACATCACATCACTATAAGAAAGTCCACAAGAGCAAGTAAAGTTACATTTGCGGGTTAAGCCCTTCAATTCCGTTATCCATTGCATATGGGTCTGGTCCGGTGCTTTTTTTAGTCTGAAAAATCGGTACCGCGCCATAGCTACCAGAACTTTTCTCTCATAATGAGCATTCAGTGCATCTAAGAGTTGTTCAAACTGTATATTGTGAGGAGATGCATGGAGGAAAAGTTTCTGCAGTAATATGAAGGTTTGAGTGCCAAAAGTTTCTGCAGTAATGTGAAGGTTTGAGTGCCCACCACTGCTAAGAACATTTGCTTAACCGTCTGACCTGTAATTTGATGAGCCGCGACGAGTTCTTGAAATTGTGCCAAGTAATGACTCCATTCTTCCTCACGTTCGTTGTACTGGTGAAATGTAGGGAGCGGTGCGGCAGCAGGTGTGGGCGGCTGATGCGACAACTGTTGTTCAGTTACCGTCAACTGGGACACTGCTTGGAGTAGTTGCGTGATTTGCGCCGTCTGTAATTGAATAATTTCCATTAAGTTTGGGTTCGAAGTAGGGCCATGCTGACCGATTAGGCGCCACGCATACAAGTAACTTATAACAAAACACAAATGCAATATGAAAGAGGATGCTTTGCAACAAAAAAGTCCACAAAACACGTAACAAAAATCTTATAATAAGGGTGGGTGGGTGGGAGCAATTTATACGTGATCCGACTGCTGCTGTCTTGCTGCTGCAAGCAGCCTGGTCCACGGTTCTTCTATCACTCCTCGTCGCCACCTTTGTATCCCATCCTAGTCGCCACTTTTGCGTCTCGTTTCCACCAGTTGTCCTGGGTGTCAGTGGCCGAGTAGAGAGAGACCAACACAGGAAAATATGATGCACGCGTGTGCAGGTACGGCGGTGACCAGCCAGAGGGACAGCAGAAACTAGAAACACCAAGCTAGATTAGTGTAAGAGATATATTTCATAGAGAATACATTACTTAACTTGGAGAGCAGCAGACTAGTAGTATGTTGATACATAGTTTAGATAGAGGCCTGCCTACTGACGACTCCTAGTGCCTATCCGATTGCCAAGTCTTAACTGGTGCCTATCTGATTCCCAAGTGGCCACTGCAGTTCAGTGGTGGCCACAAGCCGAGTTGTAGCAGAGGGCACTCGTGGCTGATGTCGTAAGAACGCCGCGGCGTGAGTGCATGGCGGTGCGCGACGAAAGTACGTGGCGCGCACTTTAGACTTGTGCGACACCACAGAACAAAGTACATACACTACTATAAAAGATGTGACAGAAATGACATGCTGCCACTGGGAGTAGCCGTATGGTCTTAGGCAACATGCTACAGAGTAGGCAGTCGCTCCCTCTGGAGGTTAGTCTCTGCATGGGCGTGTCTGTTGTCCTTAGTGTAAGTTAGTGTGTAAGTCTAGGGGCTAATGACCATAACAGTTTGATCCAACAGGTTTACAAACTTTTGAATTTGAATAACACTCTGTGCAAGCTGCATTTGGAAGACATTTTTCGTTTTCATAGCTTCGCCAAGACGTGGTAATATTTTGAAATTATAATGAGTATTACAGGGACATTTGTTTCAAAGAAAGGTAAAAATTTCAGAAAAAAACTCTTGTGAACAGAAGACATGGTTTACTATTCGTTTCTCGGCAACAGGAAATGTCTGTGAAACACTTTCATATTTATTTGACATTTCAAAGCCAGCCATAGGCCTATGTCACTACTGTCCTCGCAGTTTGTGGGGCTTTGGATAAAGGCTTAGTAAACATAATTCAGACATATTAATAGCGCTGAAACATATATGTAATTGATCATATATTTATTGATGTTTTCACATTAATCCAGATCGTCATTCTCAATACAGAAAACTTTTTTAGTCTCATAGTCACTCACACTACAAATGAATGTGACAAGGAATCTGCTGCTGCTGGTCCGCTTTTCACGTCTACGTTTATTACACACTGCTGTGTCCTACACACAGTCATTTCTGGTTCATAAAAAGCACTGTAAAAATGTCATCACTGTTTCATAAGCCGCGAACTAATATGGCTTGATGACTACTCATTTAGCAAAATACGACCCTGTTGTTATTGCCGCGGCATTACGAAATGAGAGACTTAATACCTGTAACTACTTAATGTATGGCTGGTCACCCCAGCAGAGGACAGTGCGCCCCCCTCCCCCCCCCCCCCCCCTCCGGGGCCCACAGCTCTTTTGTGGGTATGTGTGTGGCGTGCCCGGGGCCCCGAGCCGAAACAGCCTTCCTTTCCACCCCAGGCTGCTTCAGTTCCCTCCTGGTTTATGACTTCGCCGGAGACAGGGGTCCCGTGTGAGTTTAGGTAGTCTCATGTACCAGCTATTTCTTTTTTCGGGTTTCTCTTCTCCTAACCTTTGCTTCCGCCTTGCCCTCCTTACTGTGCTCTTCTAGCCTCCCTCTCCTCCTTTAGTCTCCACCTTGGCATTTGAGACTCGATCTCTTCCACTTCCTTCTTCTTTCCTCTTTCCTTTCTTTCTCCCCGTTTGTTCTTGAAGGCCACCCACGCACTCTCTGCGTAAAAGGTGACTGGGTAATACGCAAGTCCCAGCCCTGGGTTGGCATGTAGGGCTCGAACATACCCCCTGGTAAAGGCCAGGCCCAGGGAGGTGTGATTACCGGAGCTGATATCTTCCAACTGTGTCAATTGGTCCCTCTGTCAGTTTTTCAGGAGGTGTGACCTGAGATGTGGACAATCACCTAAGTCGGGTGAGCCCTCAGTGAGGGTTTCCCATTAGGAAGGAGCGCACCATCAGAGATGCTGGTAATCTTGGGGGGACAACTTTGCAATGACTTTTTCGTCCTCTTCTACTTTGCCCGTTACTCAGAAAAGGTAACCCGATGAACCAAAGTCCAAGAAGGTTTTGCCTAACTTGTAAAGTTCCTTGTCATTTTACGAACTGATGGCCATGATTTTTTGTCAGTGAATCCCTTTGTAATACAATGAGCTGTTGATGTGATTGCAGATTCTGTCAACACTAGTTCCCGCCAACATAATTGAACACTGTTGCTGGAAACCGAAGGTGCCTTCCAAGCTCAAAAGTTGCTTTGGACTACACTGTTGCACAATTTCCTGTTGGGGTTGAACCTCATTGTACCCTCAACTCATCACGGGAGGTAGTGTTCTCACGATCCCTCAATGGCCTGTCAGATAAGGAAATTCAGGACTACCTTTCTGACCAGGATGTAACAGCTGTCCATCGTGTGTTGAAAAGGGTTAATAATAGCCTAACACCGACCCAAACTGTGTTTCTGACTTTCGACAAAGTTGACCTTCCTTCCAAGGTAAAAGCAGGCTATGAAATCATACCTGTTCGGCAATATGTTCCTAACCCTACTTGATGTTATCAGTGTCAGCAGTTCAACCACACTCATCAGTCTTGCCCCAATGCAGCCAAATGTGTCACCTGTGGTATGGACGCCCATGAGGGTGACTGCCTACCTCCGTCCGCTTGCTGCATCAACTGTATGGGCGACCATGCTGCTAATTCTAGGGAATGCCCTGTGTATAAAGATGAGCGGGCCATCAAAGAAATCATAGATAAGGAAAGGGTTTCCACCTCTGTTACATGGAAATTACTAGCAAGTAGAAAGCCTACTGTGCTTCCATCAGATACCTACAGCAATGTCCTTTTTTCTCCTCGGCCTGCAAAGGAGATGGGTACGCAGACAAGCGCTTTTACCTTCAGCGACACAGTTGTCAGATCAGCCAGCCCAAAGACTGCCTGGTCAGCATTCCGAATGTCTTCTACTCACTGTAAACTTCAGTCAACATCACTTTCACAGAAATCATGGGCCACTAAGTCAGAAGCCTGGATTTCGGAAAAAGATACTGTTTGCAACCATGGAGGTGCTATGCTGCTCATTCTGAAAGCCGTCTATTATCATCCCATCCCACTGCAAACTCCCCTACAGGCAGTTGCCATCCTTATCACCATCCCTGCATTCATCTTCTCTTTTTGTAATATCTATACCCCGTCGTTGTCTGCCGTTCTTAGGGCAGACTTACTGCAACTTATTGCTCAGCTTCCTATGCCATTTTTGTTGATTGGTGACTTCAACCCCTACCACTCTCTGTGGGGCTCTCCAGCTTCTTGCCAGAGGGGCTCTCTTTTGGCGGATCTTTTCAACTGCCTTAACCTTGTCTGCCTAAATACTGACGAACCAACATTTCTATCTGACACGACGCATACATATTCCCACTTAAACCGCGCAATATGCACTACTCCACTTGCACATCAGTTCGAACGGTATGTCCTGTTTGATAGGTATTTGAGCGACCACTTCCTTTGTATAATTTCTCTACTCATCATATCACTTCTCCATGTTCCATCAACTGAAACATCTCCAAAGCTGACTGGGGCTCTATTCTTCCACAGTGGTTTTCCATGATCAGAATTTCCCCAGTTGTAACAGTCAGGTCAACTACCTCACGGACATCATCCTCACTGCCGCCGAATATTCTATACCCCGAACTTCCACCTCTCCATGTAGGGTCCCAGTTCCCTGGTGGAATGCAGCATGTAGCGATGCTATTAGAGCCCGGCGATGTGCTCTATGTATGTTTCAATGCCGTCCTACTTTGGAGAATTTTATCAATTAGAAAATGCTGTCATGTCATTAAAGAAAGCAAAAAAGCCTGCTGGACTGCTTTCATGAGTTCCTTCAACAGATTTACTCCTTCGTCAGTCATCTGGGGTAACCTATGCTGGCTATCTCGTACTAAGGTCCATTCCCCAGTCCCTGGCCTGAACATAGCAAACGGAGTTCTCGTGGAACCCGTTGACATATCCAGTGCTTTAGGCCAATTTTTCGCTGAGGTCTCAAGCTCAGCTAATTATGACTGCCTTCCTCTCCCGAGAACAGGCAGAAGGTGGCACAACCGCCTTCTTTTAAAACTCCCAATCATGAAAGTTATAATACCACCTTCACTATGCAGGAGGTAGAATGTGCCCTCACCCTGTCCTGGTCCTCTGTCTTGGTGGGGCCCAACGCCATTCATATTCATATTCAGATGCTGAAGAACCTATTCCATGCAGGTAAATGCTTTCTTCTTCGCACTTACAATTCTGTCTGGACTGAAGGTGAAGTTCCAACTCATTGATGTGAAGCAACTATGGTCCCCATATCCAAACCAGGGAAGGACAATTATCTGCCTTCCAGTTATTGCTCTATTTTCCTGACCAGCAGTGTCTGTAAGGTAATGGAGTGCTTGGTTAATGCTCGGCTGGTTTGGCTACTCGAATCTCGACGCCTCCTCACCAACGTTCAGTGGGGGTTTCGAAGGCATCGCTCTGCTATTGATGGCCTCATTACCTTGTCGACCTTAATTATGAATATCTTTTTATGAAAGTGCCAGACAGTGGCTGTGTACTTCGATATGGAGAAGGCTTAAGATACTTGTTGAGGGCGGGCATTTCCGCACCATACATAAATGGGATCTTCGCGGCCGTCTCCCCCTCTTTATTCATGCGTTTTTAAAAGATTGAATGTTCAGGGTACGAGTGGGCTATTTTTTGTCCGTTACCTTTCACCAGGAGAATGGGGTGCCACAGGGCTCCATCTTGAGCATAAGACTTTTCATCATTGCAATCAACCCTATTATGGATTGCCTCCCAGCTGATGTTTCAGGCTCCTTGTTTATGGATGACTTCACTATCTATTGCAGCGATCAGAGAACATGTCTCCTGGAGTGTTGTTTTCAGCATTGTCTTGACAGTCTCTATTCGCCCCTGTCACTCTCCCGTTTGTGGAGATGACGACATTTTAAGGGCTAACGTTGGATAGGAAACTTGGCTGGTCTTCGTGTCTCTCTTCTCTGGCTGCCCGCTGTACTTATTCCCTTTATGTTCTCCATGTTCTCAGTAGTACATCATGGGATGTGGATTGTACCATCCTGCTTCACCTTTATTGATCCACTGTCAGATAAAAGATAGATTACAGGAGCTTCATGTATTCTTCTGCACGGCCGTCCATTTTACTCCGTCTTAACACAATCCACCATAGGGGGTTACACCTGGTGATAGGAGCATTTTACACTAGCCCTGTTGAAAGCCTCTATGCCGAAGCTGCCAAATTGCCTCTGACCTATTGGCGCAACATACTGCTGTGTCGGTACGCATGCCGTCTGCTGTCTGCCCCACCACCCTTCCCATCCATCATTCTTTAATGACTCCCTCGATAGCCAGTAAGAGCTGTCCTTGACTGCCCTGCTCCCTCCTGGAGTCCGTTTTTGTTGCTTGTTTCAGCAGCTCAATTTTAATCTCCCTTTCACATTTCAAATAGGTGAGAGCCCAGTGCTACCTTGGCTTCAGGATCAAGTTCGCATTAACCTTGAACTCGCCTCACTCCTGAAGGAGAGCACTGCAGATGCAGTTTACCACTCTAGGTTTCTTGAACTTCGTGCTTGGCTTGATAATTCTCTATTCATCTATACAGATGGCTCCAAGACCAATGAAGGTGTTGGATGTGCATTTGTCATCAGGGATGACAATTTTCAATACAGGTTTCATGACCACTGTCAGAATTTCACAGTTGAGCTTTTTGCCCTCTATCAGCGTGTACTATATATCTGCCGACACAGTCATCCTTCCTGTGTCATCTGCTCTGACTCCTTCAGTGCCATCCGGAGTCTGAGAGACCCCTGTTCGGCCCATCCTGTTGTGCACAGAATCAACTGATCCCTTCAATTATTAGCTGCCAACGGCTCTCGCATTCACCTCCCGTGTGTACCTGGCCACGCAGGCTTGCCTGGTAATGAGGCTGCTGATCCTGTGGCCAAAGCTACAACTCTCCTACCTTGGACAGCTACGTACTGTGTCCCATCGAATGATATTCGAGGGGCTCTTTCCTGTCGCATTTTATCATCGTAGCATAATGTGTTGTCCTTACTTACAAATAATAAGCTCAGAACCATTAAACCGCTCCCGGTGGCTTGGAAGACCCCTTCACGCAGCTTGCGATGAGGTCATCTTGGCCCGGTTACAGATCGGACATTGCTGGTTCAGCCGTCGTCACTTGTTAACTGGTGACCCTGCACCGTTATGTTCCAGTGGTGCTGACGGTGCTCCATGTTTTATTGTCTTGTCCAAATTTTACTCCTGTTCGCATTACACTGAATCTACCATATACCCTGGAAGAAATCGTAGCTGATGACGCACGAGCTGATGCTCAAGACTTGAATTTTATCAACACCCATTTATCAAAGGACATTTAGTTCTTCCTTTTGTTGTATTTTACCCTATGTTTCTAGCTATTTTCATATACGCTTATTATCCTTTGGTATATCTCTGTATTGATTTGGGCGCTAATGACCTCAGCAGTTGTGTGCCCTAAAATGGGGGGGGGGGGGAGAGAGAGAGGGAGAGAGAGAGAGAGAGAGAGAGAGAGAGAGAGAGAGAGAGAGAGAGGGGGGGGGGAACAGTGATCGGGAGGTTGCCACAGATAGCTCAGGCAATTAGAGACCGGAGGCAAGTTCTGCAGTGTCACAAGTGGCATCCACCTATGGAGAACCTCATAGTTTTTAAGAGGCTCTGTTCCTGAGCTCAACTCCTAATCTGAAGAGGCAAGCAAGAGTGCTGGCAGATGTGTGTGTCTACCATTGGATCGCGGACCTCCCCATCCCAGGTGTGGACAAAGGTAAAACGTGTTTACTGCTACCAGTGTCCTTTCAGTGTGCCTGGAATTTCTCTGAATGGAGTCGTTTGCACCGATCCATGTGCAGTTGCTGAACACTTTGCTGTGCACTACTCACAGAGTTCAGCAGCTGGGCATAATCCACCAGCCTTTCGTGCCCTGAAAGAGGAGTGAGACTATCCTTCTTGGCTCATCATGTGGTACTGTACAACACTCCCTTCAGTGAATGGGAACTTTTCAGTTGCCATTCCTCACTGCACTGACACAGACCCCTGGGCCAGACTGCATCCACAACCAGATGTTAAAGTGCTTGTCAGAGGAGTTGAAGCAACATCTTCTAGCCATGTTTAATTGCATTTGTAGCAGCGGTGTCTTCCCCTTTCAGTGGAGAGAGAGAGTATCATCATACCAGTGCTCAAACCTGGCAAAAACCTGCACGAATTGGACAGCTACTGCCCCATCAGTCTCATCAATGTTCTTTGCAAATTGCTAGCAGCAGCAGCAACAGTAGGGTCATTGGTGTCTCTCTGTATGCTGACGACTTCTGCATCTATTTTGGTTCTTAAAGTATGTTTGTTGTTGAACGCCAGCTGCAGGGAGTCATACTCAAGGTGCAAACATGGACACTCTTCCATGGGTTCCAGTTCTCTGCCACCAAGATGTGTGTTATGCACTTCTGTCAGCATGGAACAGTTCATCCACATCCAGAGCTTTTACATTGACGGCAAAACTACTTAATGTAGTGGAAACACATTGTTTCTTGGGCCTAGTGTTTGAAGACCAGCTGACATGGCTTTCCCATATTCGTCAGCTTAAACAGAAGTGCTGGTAACACCTTAATGCCGTTTGCTGCCTTAATAACACCACTTGGGGTGCAGACAGCAGTACGCTGCTGCAGTCTATAAGGCACTTGTTCTGTCCTGACTGGACTACAGCAGAGTTGCCTATGGTTAGGCATCACCTTCAGTATTGCAGATGTTGGACCCAATCCATCACTGTGGGGTTAGACTTGTGACGGAAGCCCTGTGAATAGTCTCCTTTTGGAGGCTGGGGTGCCTCCTCTACAAATCAGGTAGCAATAACTGCTGTTGAATTACACTGCTACTGTCTGTGGTTTACCTATCCACCCAAACCACTGTCTCCTTTTTCCTCATACTGAACTCCACACCCTGCAAAGGCGGCTGATATCGGGTGTGACAGCTGGTGCCCGTGTTCCGTCTCTCCTAAGTCAATTGGAGTTTGTTCCCATACCATCTCTTAAAATTCCAGTCACATACACCACCATGCTGTATGTGTCGCCTCACCATTGACTGGATTTGTCACCGTACTCCTAAACCTCATTTCACCCTGAGACCCTTAGTCGCCAATTTCTATCAATTGTTGATGGATTCTGGGGCTTGCAGTAGTCTACACCGACTGCTCAAAGGCAGATGGTCCTGTCAGTTTTCCTATACTCTTGCAGGACACTGAGTTGTGCTCCCTGCCAGAGGGCTGTAGTGTATTCACTGCAGAGCTGGTAGCCATCCATCGCATATTCGAACGTATCTGTTTCTGGCCCAGGGAGTCCTTTGTCATTTGTAGTGACTCCCTGAGTAGTCTAAAATCCACCGACCAGTGGTTCCCACACAGTTCTTTGGTTGATGCCATACAAGAGTCTATCCACCCCATTGAACAACGTGGGCAGCCAGTGGAATTCCTTTGGACCCCAGGGCATGTCGGTTTAGAAGGCAATGAGCTGGCTGATAGGCTGGCAAAAGGGGCGACCCATAAACCTGTCCTCAATATAGGCTTCCCACCTAGTGATCTCAGTAGAGTTCTCAGGTTGTGGAGTACTAAATGGTGCACACTAAAAGTGCCCAACAAATTAAGGTACATAAATGAGACAGCCAATGTGTGGAAGACCTCTATGCAGACCCCGTGCAGGGACTCTGTTGTGCTCTGCTGTCTCTGTCTCAGCCTTATTTATTTATTTATTTATTTATTTGTTTTTTTCTGTTCCATAGGACCCACTTCAGGAGTAAGACTCCATGGTCATGGAACAAGTCAATACATTAATTGTTACACAATAATGGTAATAGAAAAATTTTAAGTAGTCCTTTGCACACGACAATCTTAAGACAAAGTGAAAAGAATCAATAAAGAAAAAATAAATTAGCTTAATTCTTTAACTTTTCTAGGAGTTCCTCGACAGAATAAAAGGAGTGAGCCACGAGGTAACTCTTCAATTTAGATTTGAAAGCATGTGGATTAGTGCTAAGATTCTTAAGTTCTTGTGGCAGCTTATTGAAAATGGATGCCGCAGAATACTGCACCCCTTTCTGCACAAGTGTTAAGGTGGTGTGGTGCAAATGTAGATTAGACATCTGTCTAGTATTCACCGAGTGAAAGCTACTAACTCGTGGGAATAAGCTGATATTATTAACAACAAACGACATTAAAGAAAAAACGTATTGTGACGCCAGAGTCAAAATTCCCAGACTACTGAAAAGGGGTCGACATGACGTTCGCGAACTTACACCAGATATTGCTCGAACCGCCCGTTTTTGAGCCAGAAATATCCTTTTTGCATCAGGCGAGTTACCCCAAAAAACAATGCCGTACGTCATAAGTGAGTGAAAGTAAGCGAAGTAGACTACTTTTCGTGTTGAAAAATCACTTATCTCAGATATTGTTCTAATGGTAAATATAGCAGAATTTAGTTTTGGAACAAGATCCTGAACATGGGCTTTCCATGACAGCTTACTGTCTATATGAACACCTAGAAATTTGAACTGTTCAGTCTCACTTATCACATGCCCATTATGTGTAATCATAATGTCAGATTTCGTCAAATTATGTGTTAGAAATTGTAAAAACTGAGTTTTACTGTGATTTAACATCAACTTGTTTTCTATTAGCCATGAACTTATCTCCTGAACTGCATTATTTGATACTGTGTCAATATTACGAGCAACATCCTTCACTACCAAGCTGGTATCATCAGCAAACAAAAATATTTTACAATCACCTGTTATACTCGAAGGCATATCATTTATATAAATAAGAAACAGCAATGGTCCCAAAACAGACCCCTGGGGCACCCCATACTTAATTATGCCCCATTGGGATTGCACGTCATAGCCATTTTCTACACTGCGGAGAATTACCTTCTGTTGTCTATTATTAAAGTAAGAGGTGAACCAGTTGTGGGCTACTCCCCGTATTCCATAATGTTCCAACTTCTGCAACAATATTTTGTGATCAACACAATCAAACGCTTTTGTTAAATCAAAGAAGACGCCTAATGTCCGTAGCCTCTTATTTAACCCATCAAGTGCCTCACAGAGAAACGAAAATATAGCGTTTTCGGTCGTTAAACCACTTCTAAAACCAAACTGTACGTTTGACAGGAAATTATGTGAACTGAAATGATCAATTAATCTTGAATATACAGCCTTTTCAATAACTTTGGAAAAAACCGATGGCATAGAAATAGGTCTATAGTTGTCTACATTATCCCTTTCTCCTTTTTTATAAAGCGGTTTCACTACTGAGTACTTTAATCTGTTAGGAAAATGACCATTCTGAAAGGAAAAATTACAAATATGGCTTAGTACTGGGCTAACATATGGAGAACAGTATTTAGAATTCTGCTAAATACCCCATCATATCCACAAGAGTCCTTAGTCTTTAGTGATTTAATTATTGACTCAATCTCACCTATGGAAGTATCATGAAGGATCATTTTAGGCAACAGCCTCGGAAACGCATTTTCTAAAAACGTTATATGATTACCTGTAGAAACTAGAGTTTTGTTTAGTTCCTCTACTATATTCAGAAAGTGATTATTGAATATTGCACATATATCTAACTTGTCAGTAACAGAAACATTCCTACTACGCACTGACGTTATATCTTCTACCTGCTGCTCCTGACCAGACACTTCCTTCACGACTGACCAGATAGTTTTAATTTTATCCCGAGAGTTTGCTATTCTTTTTGCGTACCACATACTTTTTGCATTCTTAATGACATTTTTCAGAACCTTACAGTACTGTTTGTAATGAGCTACTGCATCTTCATTCTGACTGCTTCTAACATTTTGATACAACTCCCGCTTAGTTCTACATGATACTCTTATCCCCTTTGTCATCCACCCTGGCTGTCTGTTACTGAAAGTACCCTGTTTTGAGCGTTCTAGCGGAAAGCAACTTTCAAACAGCATAATAAATGTGTTCAGAAAAGCATTATATTTATCATCTGCATTATCAGCACTATAAACATCCTGCCATTCTTGTTCCTTAATTAGGCTTAAAAAGGTCTCAATTGCAACTGGATTAACTTTTCTGAGTAGTTGATATTTATGTTTAACATTTGTTTGAGAACAAATACTTTTTAGAATTAAAAGTTGGGCATCGTGGTCTGATAGGCCATTTACTATTCTGCTGACAGAGTGCCCCTCTAATAATGAAGAATGAACAAAAATATTGTCAATGGTAGAACTGCTATTTCCTTGCACTCTCGTTGGAAAAAATACTGTTTGCATCATGTTATAGGAATTAAATAGATCTAACAGCTGACTTTTCCTTGAGCTATCACCTACACAATTAATGTTGAAATCTCCACACACAATTAAATTTTTATACTTCCTATACAGTGAACCCAGAACCAATTCCAGCTTGGGCAGAAACATTTTAAAATCTGAGTCAGGGGATCTATAAATAACAACTATTACTAGTTTAGTTCCATTAACATTAACAACTCCTGCACAACATTCAAATATCTGTTCTGTGCAGTGTTTAGAAAAATCGATTGACTCCGATGAAAAATCGTTTTTTACATACATGGCCACTCCCCCACACTGCAAAGAACTCCTAGAGTAGAAGGCAGCTAACCTGTATCCTGGCAAAGGAAGTCTCTTAATTGTCACACCACTTAAAAAGTGCTCTGAAATTCCAATAATGTCAGAATCAGTATCAATAAGCATTTCATTAACTTTATCTCTGATACCCTGTATATTTTGATGAAAAACAGTAATTCCCTTATTACTTATATTCTTAGACTTTGTCAAAGGTGGTTCATCATTTCTTAGAGGGACTTCCTTTAAGCAGGAATACCTATCAGCTGTCTTCAGTCTAAAAAAGGTGCAGCCCTAACACCAACTACTACAGGAATTTTTCCATGAGTGAAACCCCCACCCCCTACTACACTGTCACCTATGAGCTTTGCCAACCTCCCCTTCCCATACCTATTGAGGTGCAGACCGTGCCTAGTAAAATCCGACCTTTGGATAGTTTCAACTGGCACCACTGCAATGTGATCCATGCCCTCCGTCATCAGCGCCTTCTCAAGCCCCATGTTAAGACGGCTGACAGCCGTATTAAGACAAGGCCTATCGTGACGCTGAAACAGCTGCACGAAATGCACATTCGTGCCACCAGTTTCAGTTGCTATCCTTTCCAGATCACCACCTATATCATATTCCCCGTCCCTATCAAGACTGTTCCCGGCCCCACCCACTATAACTACCTGATCCTCTTTTGAAAAATTCCTACATAAGTCCCCTATGTTACAAGTGACCTGATCTAACCCTGCACTAGGCTTCACTATGCTGGTGACCTGGTACTCACTCCCAAGTACTTCCTGCAACTGTTGGCCAACACCTCTGCCATGAGAACTACCTAGCAGTAGAACCTTCTTCTTCCTAAGAGACCTCTCTACAGATTTCGGCTTACCAAAAGCTGAGGTCTGCTGCGTACTTCCTACACCTACAGCTACAGGAGGTTCATCTCCACTCAACTCTGACAGTTGGTCAAACCTATTTGCAACTTGCAATGTAAAGCTATCTGAATACCTTCTCCTAGCTGCCTTCTTGCCAACTGCCAGTTCCCATTCCCCAGCCCCCCTTCCCCTCCTCAACCTACCTAGTTCCTCTTCAGCGTTTTTCAACTGCACCTGAAGGGCGCAGATCAAACGCTCCTGCTCCTCTATCAACTTATTCCTGCTGCAAATCCTACAGTTCCAGGAGAGAACCTCACCACAATGCCCACTGTCTTCCCCACTGCACTCCCCCCCCCCCCCCCCCCCATGAAAATACTTACTACAAATCCCACACTGCAGTCCACTACGCACGACCCTACGACAGAGCCCACACTTTTCACTCATGGTAAAATTTTACAATAATTTGTTAAGAAAAACTAGACGTCTACGTTATGAAGTTAAGTTTCTACAAAATAAGTAGGAAGTACCTCTTAACTACAGCAATCAACAAACCTCAGTCTCTACAAATCAAGTAACAACAACTAATAGTATCAGAAAAGAGCAAATAACACTACCACAGAAACTTTACACTGTTGCTTGTATAAACAAGTTCAAATTCAAGCGTCACTAATAAAAGAACTAAACACTGTGAGAGTACAAGAGTTATCAAATACCGTAACTTAAAGTTTCCCAACCTCAACTACGTTAAAAACAGCAAGTCACCTGTTGAAAAGTACTAAAGTTAATAAACAACTAGCGCGATAACACCTCCTGAAATCTAAAACTTTAATAATTTAACTATAATACACAAACACTTATTAGAACTTAGCTTTCGGAGACCGCTACGGCTGGAACCACTCGCCACCAGATGTAAACAAAGCAGTAAGACGTCGATGCCGGCGCACACGCGAACACAAATAACACCACTTAAAGCAATTACGGCACAACAAACGCTAAAATAACTGACGAACCTTTACTAGAACACCTCTAGATTGAATATTGTCACGAAATAACAATTAAAATAATTATATTAATCCTAAAATTAAATAAAAAATCGAGAGCGATGTGCACAGCAGTCCAGCACTCGTGACGTCACGCCACAGATCTTTCTTATTGGCTTACGCATGGTCACCTTCTCTTTCGCGAGGATCCTTCTGAGTGTCAATGTGCTGTGTGTTTGACAGTCACCCACATCTTGCTAGAATGACCCAATTTAGCCACTCGGAGGTGGAATTTTAATCTCCCTGATGATTTACTTCTTGTTTTAGCTGATAATGCCTCCATGTCTGATGCTGTTTTAAATTTTATTCATGTGAGTGGGTTGTATCGATCCATTTGAGTTTTAGTGTGGTGTCCATTATCTACCTGTTCTTCACTTGCCTAACACTTTTAGGCAAGTGGTTTTAACATGTAACATAGGAGCTGGATGCTCTACTTTTTTGTCTTTCATCATGTGGTCAAGACACTCTGGCATTCTCTTACAATCTTTCCCCTTTTATTCATCTTTTATTTGCTATTTTTATTTCTTGACCTATTCAGTTCTGTGCTTTATGAGCATTGTAGAGATACTACTCCTGTTGCAAGAAGTGAAGAAAGAGATTAATGATATGATTTTGGTGTTGTAGCTCTCGGTCGACACTCTGTGATGCTCGTTTTGTGAGGCACCTTTCAGCATCTCTGTGAGCCGTAGCACATGATTTGTCCATGTGCAATACTTTGTCATATGGACTTAGTCTCTAAGCGGCAATTACGTTCCTAAGTTTTACTATAGTCTGATTTAAACTAGTTGTCACTTGACAGGCAGCGGGCTGTACGGCTCCCACCAGCCATAAACCAATGGGTGGTCAGCGCGGTCGGGTCCCACTGTGTTGCCAGTTCCGTTCCGCTGAGCGCTGTCTAAGGCATGTGGCAGCCAATCCTCATCGAGCCATCGTAGACGTGCTAGTGACAGATTTGTATGAATTTAGCTTCGTGTGCTTTATCAGGTGCGACGAAAGTAGTCGAAAGAGAGGAACGCCGAGGCTGCACTCACCTCGAAAACTTCCAAAAAGTGGTGGACATGGCGTCGTTATACGAAGTCAGGCACGTGAATATGTGTGTTCTCTAAGGGAGTATTTTGAGAGAGAGAGAGAGAGAGAGAGAGAGAGAGAGAGAGAGAGAGAGCGGGGGGGGGATGCAGGGGGGCCTCTTGCTCGTTTGGATAAAGTGGTGGAGCGAACTGCAGCCGCTCTGCAAATCAGCGAACGATCAATGATAAGGATCTGAAAGCAGAAATTTGCAAAAGAAGACGCAGGTGAATCATCTAAGTTGGAGACACCTGGGAAGAAGAGGCGGCTCGAGAAGAGAGTAACAAAACTCTACTCTTTTCGGGAAGATCCGATTCGACGGCAGATATACGCATTTTATTCGAGGAAGGGGTATCCGACACTCAAAAAAACTACATGCTACTCTCGTAGCAGCGGACCTGTTTGAAGGCAGTAAATCCTCCTTGTTACAAATCGTGAAAATGTTAGGTTTTCACTATAAATCTTATTTCTGGAAGAAACTTATTAATGGAACGGCAAGATATTGCAGCTTGGCGATGTCGCTTTCTCAGAGAATTAGTAGGGACTAATTTTGACGATATCGTTTGGCTTGATGAGACATGGGTGAATGCAGGACACAATTTAAAAACAGGTTGGATGGACGATACCATCAACGGTAGTATGGCAGCCCCGATAGGCAGAGGAAAGAGAATAATTGTAATGCATGCTGGAAATTCAAAAGGTTTCATCCTGAATTGTCTGATTTTATTCAGTTCAAAGAAGACCTCCGACTACCACGAAGAGATGAACCACAATACTTTCGTGAAATGGTTTGAAGTCTCTGTGCTTCAAAACTTAATGAAGATATCTATAATTATTATGGATAACACTTCATACCGTGCAGTTATCCAGGACAAGGCACCCACAAAGGCAACGAAGAAAAACGACATTGTTTGCTGGCTACTGAAATGTAAGATACAGTTAAACAGCAATTTGACAAGGGTGGAATTATTAGAACTTGTATCACAACACAAGCCAAAGAATCCCATTTACATTGTAGATGAAGTAGCCAAAAAATACAGGCATAAAGTGCTCAGACTGCCTCCCTACCATTGCCACTTTAACGCAATAGAACTGATTTGGGCACAGGTTAAACAGCATATTGCTGTAGAAAATAGAAAATTTACATTAACTGAAGTGGAACGCCTGTTGAAAGAGGCAGTTGAAACAGTGACACCAGAAGACTGGCGAAAGGTAGTACATCATGTGAAAGGAGTGATTCAGGAAGCCTGGAAGAATAAAGGTGTCTTACAACAATGCGTCAAAGACTTAATAATATCCATCAATACAAGCAGCGACACAGATAGCTCCAGTGACTCTTAATTAAGCGGTGTTTTCCCGTTGTCTGATTAGTGTATAGTTTACGTACTGCCAGCGAATAATGTGTTTGTGAATGTATTTAGTTTAACATCTCATTCTTGTTGTGGGACTAAAAATTACTGTTCAGCCAGCTCCCGTCACCTCCGTATAGTAAGTTACACTGCATTTTAATTAAAATTTATTTTTGTAGACACTAAGATGTTATTCAATGTGTAGACACTAAGATGTTATTCAATGTGTGTAATAGTTTTCGAGATCTGCAATGAAAAGGAGGAAAATTTTCCGGATGCGAAAATCTCTTATTTCAATAGCCCTTGTAGAACCGGCGCTAAGTAAAATAAAGAAAATATTTTTTGTGCTTAGAAATATCACTGAGATTGATACTGTATGTAAATTTCAAAATTTTTACATAAATTTTGTAGGAAATAGAGATTTTAATCATCATACTGGTTAAGAGTATAATATTGATATAGATGCGTAAAAACGTAGTTTTCAGAAATTTATATATCGGAAACCCAATGCACTATGAAAACTATTAAAGATTCGTTGCCAAGCGTGTTATTTTAGCAATGAATAGAAAAAAAAAATATTGTTTTCAGACCAATAGTTTTTAAGATATGAAGTGATTAGTTTGAAGCTGTTAGTGAACTAGAAAAATTTAAATAGTTTCAAACAAATTAACGTAGCTCCTGCCCTAATTAAAATCATGAATAGATTTTTGACATAGTGTGAGACTTTATATATACATACATTGTGTGTGAATTTGAAATTTTTTACTCGATTCTTGTAGAAGATAGAGGCTTTAAAGCGATTTTCTATTGCCATGTGGAGCAATGCGCTGTGGCGGTTGCCGCCAGCCAGTACTTGATGTGACAACGCTGCAGCTTTGGCCTGCAAACGTCAAGTGACAACTAATTAAAATCAGACTATAGGCTCCTGAAGCAATTTGTGCACTCTTCTGAAACTTATAAGTGCTCCGTGTAGTGCAAAGCTTTCTCACTGGTAGTCTGGATTGGGTTACTTCAGACAATTGCATCCAGTAGATGAAGAGATACCACGATATTTTCGTCTTAGAAGGCACTCTTGTGCTACTGTGTTTAAAGTGGTTGAAAATGTCAATTTTAATAGTGGTCTAAAGATAAACATGGAAGAAACTAATGGTTATCATTTGCCTATGTTTAGGTCAAATACAACTTACAGGATTATTAATGGATGTGATGGTAGTAAATCACTGTGTATGTCTAGAATCTGTCATAAATGTCACAGGAAAATGTGATAAAGAATTCAAATAAGAATTAGTTCTAGGCTGAGTCATAATTGCTAAACTGGGCAGTATCAAACAATGAAAATCTTCTTTGTCGAATCATTGATGCTGCCTGTTTACTTGTACAGCTGACAGACCTGGACTATGTAACATAGCCAAATTGATGCCTTCAAGATGTGGTGTTGCCAGATGTTAGGACTGTGGCCAAAAAGAAGAACCACTGCTACCATTAAGATCAGGTGACCAGATTTCCAAAGTAAAAATATGGGACACATGTGGATATCGATGAGTAATGTGAAAATGAGTTCTTATTATAATTACCTCTTTCACAGTTTGCACTCTAAATATGTTGTTTTCACAGTCCATAATATATATGCAATTGAGAACACTGTTTCCACATCAGCATTTGCTGCAGATATCTTCAGATGCAAATAAGTTGAAAATGAGATATCAGTTTTTACCAGCTCGCTACACAGTTCTCAATTAATAAATTCTCTCAATTAGCTGATCTTCACATCTTTCCCACAAAATATTTTCATGAAATTAAGGTAAATTTTTAATTCTTTACTGAACAGACTTCCAAAGAAGAAAATATTTTAGCTGAGACTCGTTAAATGCATGAAATGGGTAAGCCCACTTCCCGATATAATGAGTTAAGGTCTTGTGAAATGAAGTTAAACTGACCAAGAAATCAGACTCTTTCAGCACGCTATCTTCTTGCAGTGAATTCATTAATCCTTGAATTTTTAAAGTTGGAAGACTTGCACGTGTTGTGTGAAACTATATTTATTTATTTTAAATGTAAAAAAATCATAGGTTGCCCAAGAATACTTTAAAACTTACATAGCGATTTTGGGCAACTTATGCTTTCTGCATTTAAAATAAAAAAATATCAGCACAAAGGCTGAAATATTATAAATATATGAAAAAATTACATCAAAAATTGTGACTCGTCCGCTTTGAGTTGAAGCTTTTTTAGTATGACAACATTTGTTCTCAGTTTGGTTATGCTACCATTACTTTAAAAAAATTGTTAATTCAAAGTGAGACGGTTGGTAAAATACGCAACAATATATTTCCCATATTTATTTTCTCGGGACAACGGGACACTTACGCTAAATAAGGGATGATCCCGTAAAATGGGGGGACGTCTTGTCACTCTACATTAAGAGGAGCTGGAGATTGCTATGGATGGAGATGTGGTGTTGAAGACTCAGTTACTTAAGAAAAGAATGAAGAAACAAGTACTTGCAATTGTTCAAATAGTACTATAGTGCATAAATTTAATGTGGTATTGGATAATTCTGTTCTTCTTTACAATTCTTAGTCAACTTTTAGCTGATTTGTTTTAATTTTTGTCATTGTTTACTCATGTTATTAGTTTCCAAGTGACTGTAATTAGTTGATGAAAAGTTAATTTGAGTCCTAAGAGTAATGCTTTCTCTTCTACAGGTACAGTGTGTGTACTGATCAGTTTTCCTCTGATATTCTCACCATGTTTGAACTGTGAATATAGCCATCAGTGGGCTCAGCTTATATATTATTCTGCATTTGTAATCATCTTCCAGCTGGGCTGGGCATCAGTGCAGATTTCACATCTCTCACTTATTCCTGATCTCACTCCAAGTGAGCATGAACGTACTGAACTGACAGCTATTAGGTAAGTTTATAATATGGAATACTATTTATTTGACAAAGCAGTTGCAGAAGAATCTTTCCTATTTTGGTAGTAGCACACTTCAAAGTTTCTGTTGAAAACTTCATTACTTTTCCTACTTCATTATTTTTAAGTGGAAGTGCGAAATGAAAATTACCCACCTACTAAATTATAGTTATTCACATAACAGATTAATTTAAATTATTGTAAAAAAAGAGTGTGTTAAATCCACTGAATCTACCCAGTTAAATACAAATTACTATGCAACCATCAACTGTAAAAAATTTCCAAAATTCTGATCGGAGACATTACACCATCTGTGTAACAACTCAGAGTAGCTACCAACAATTGCGACAATAGAAATTTGACAAATATTTCATTCTTGCATAGTCACTGCTTTCCAACCAAATTTTGATGTCATTTCTATCACTTCAGATTATTTACATGGATGGTACCTTTAATTTCAGCTACATGTAAGATCCATTGCCATATTAGTTTTCTCATGATCATTGTGTGGCTAAACAAGAAACAATGGCTGTGAAACACACTTGAATTGTATTGTGGCAATAAAAGTGGTTAGCCTAGTTTGATGGTGCCAGATAGTGTGTGTAAGTCTTTTCTTTAACTCTGCCTGAAGTCATTATTCCTTCAGATTTCTCAATCTCATATATTTCATCCGCTTAATTTTCTTTTCCCACACTCTTAACTCTTTACCTTAGAATAGAGACAATAATTTTATCCAGTACCTTCAGTTTTCTAGATTATTGTACACAAAACAAGGGTACCAAAAGATTCAGATAAGATAGATCTTTAATGTGATGCATCATTTAAATGCAAATTTAAATACAAAAACCACTTTACATCAGTTTAGCATTAAAAATAAAATAAAATCAACATGACATCTGGTCATTTTGCTTCAGTCTTCAAATCAGACCATGAGTCACAAGAAAAGGTTTTTGTTGCCAAAACAGAACATTAACATTTTTTCTTTTCAGTATTGTTGTACCTGACTAAAAACATTTTAGCCTCAAAAATGAGAAAATATTGTCCTGTCACCATGTGTTTTCTTCCATATTTTGATAGGACAATATCCTTCAGCATGATTAGTCTTTAAGTATGAATATACAGAAGTTAAGATGTGCCTGTTAAAAGTTCCGGCTAGTCTGTGCCCTGTGTTAAAGGAAATAATATCTGAAGATCCGACTCGTCTCTGAAGTTGTCCTCTTGAAATTATAGAACACTTGGAAATTGACTCCTTAGTTTTACTAATTAAAGATGAACTTTACTTTAAGGTTATACATAACTTTATTACATTCAGAACTAAGCTACTACATTAGCTTGACATGATTAGTTCTGAAGTTTTCTGAATAGAAACTCAATTAATAATGACAATTACTACTTCATATAAAACAAATTATATTTAATCACACTAATTACTGAGTTGCTTTCATCCATGGCACTTTGAAGTCCTTTTAATTCTTACAAGTGAGCGGTCATTCATATGCCAAAACCTACGGAAATGAATTCCATTTGGCAGTATTTGCTCACGCAGTGCCAAACCCCTTATAAAATAAACTATTTGAATATCTTGGGTCGAGCTAGGAACCAGTAGTGTACAATGTTGCACTACAGTATGACATTTTGCAACTCTTCATATTAACTGCTTTCCTTTGTGCTTTCAGTAAAGACACCACCTTTTTGGATCATAGTTTACAAAATAATAATAATAATAGGAGGAGGAGGAAATTTTTTCTTTAGTAATAAGACATTTGTGGTTGCAACATTTTTATTTATTTTTAACGCGTTTCACTCTTGTGAGCCGTCTTCAGAAAGTCTTTAAATATCACATCAGATAATGTGAACTAAAACTCATAGGCAGCCATTAAATCACTATTAGGTGCTCATGGCGGTTTGCAAAGTTTAAATACTACTTATTTTCATACCATGCACACACTATTACTACTACTATGCAGTAAAATATAGTAATAGTGTGTGCGTAGTATGAAAATGGGTAGTATTTAAAGTATGCAAACATGCATGAGAACCTAGTAGTGAATTAATAGCAGCCTATGAGTTTTAGTTCAACTCAGAGGGTGCCCCTCAAGGGTGAAACATCTTAAAAATAAATAAAGTTGCAACCAGGAGGGTCTTTTATTACTAAACAATCTAATTGGTTGCTGTACCAGCCGGCCCTAATGGTGCGGAGAGTATTTTATGAAATTTCTTCTTCCTGTTTTTCAGTTTGTGGGCGGCTGGAGATGGTGATTGTTTGTGTATTGTTGTGTGAGTGATTGTTCCAATGTATATATTTCTTATTCTGGTGAAGGCCTTGGCCATAAATTTAGTTGTGTGAATGTGATAGTCTATTTTTCTTGCCTGTCAGAAGCTCAGCGAGCCTCTTTATGGTTTGTGTAAAACTGATACACAAAAATATAGATTTTTCTCAAACTATGGCTGTTAAACATTTGTCTAGCTTTTAGTAAGGCTGCTGTCTTGTGTCATTTTTATTTAATTCTTTAAACACTAATTTTTATTATTTTTGTTGCTATATAGGTAATCATTTGCTTTGTTGGAATGATTTTTATTTATTTATTTTTAATTATTGAAGTATGCCTTTTTGTTGATAGGTATAGTTTTACTGTGTGTTCCAACGTGTTTGTTTACGTCATTACATGGGCAATTTTACACTTCACAAGTGAAAATTCAGACGCACAAATAGGCCCAAAGGATTTAACAAAGTTTCAGGCAAGTATATATTAATAATGAATAGCAATAATTTTACAATAAGCATAGTCATTGATAATTATAGTGGTAGTCCTGAACTTTGTTTTATTTATAATTTATATTTTGAATACTGCTCCTGATGTAATTAACATGATATACATGTTTCCTGATGTAATAGAATGTATCACTGATTGGGATCGGAGTTGGTGCATTTGCTTCTCTAGTATTTCATCTGGGTGTCAAGGAAGCACCGCCTCGCAGTGATGGCTTATTGAATGGTCCACATGGTCGACGCACAGCATTGCACATGCTGAAAGATATTCAGCTGTATCAGGTAAGAATGCGCATAGTACAAGTGTTAGGTATTATATCTGTTTTTTATTAAGAAGTATTTTCTTCACACTCTCTAACCCAACATCACTCAGTGATAAAAGAGCAATTACTTTTGACATTTAATGTTTCGTCATATTGTATCTGTTTCTTCTGTCACATGAAACATTACTGTGTAATAAGAGCAGGGAAAATTAAGTTTAAGGCAAGAGACACTGAAACTGTAGTATTCTCAAGTTTTACTACTTGCAGAATGTTGGTAAATGTTTTAGGTAAATTTATGTGAAGGAATTGGAAAGTAAAAGTTTCCCTGGTTGTAATGGACACATTTCTAATGTGTACTCTGTGAAATCAATAGTTATATATTGGAGTAACTAGTTTTTTGTTTCTGTTTATTAGTACTTTCAAGCAACTGTTAATAAAAAGTTATTATGTATGCGGTTATAGTAGTGTAATTCGTTTATTCCCCTCATGGGCTCATCATTAATTTACTGAGTATGGGCTTGGCGAACCCAGGGTCCCAAGCTGTGGACTGTGTCGCGCCACATCATAAGCTCTGTGCAGGCTTAAACGACTATCGTTCGGTGCGACAGTGGAACGTTGTAAGTTTCAGAGCTCGGGGATCTTGGCTTAATTGCCTGGGTCATGAGGATGGTACAAACCTCTATTAAAAAAAATACTCAATCTCAAGGTGTGTTACTTGCCGAGGAGATGCATGGCTGTTGAGGTTGAACAATTGCTAGCGAGCAACCTCTGAGGAACCTGCTGCACTTCAATTGTATTAGGCTTACCCAGGCAAGTGGGGCTCTGCCTGGGTGGACCTTTAAATCCCTAGCTGATCGTGGGAACACCATGAAAAGATAAAGAAACGTTGGCGGCCGTAGCAGATGCACAACCGCCGTCTCTTGAGAGAGAACTATAATGCTGCACTTGACCCCCAGTCGTTCCCATCCCTAGCCACATGATGGGAGGAACTTAGGGCCTGTCAGCAAGGTGAGGCTTCCTAGTTCGTAGTAGATCTGATGGGGAATCTTTCCAGACAATGAAGCCATTATTCTTTGTGGAGAACCTGGAGGAAAAGTATGGAGAGATGGAGGGCATATCTAAAATGCGATCAGGGGTAGTCCTCATAACGATGTCAATCCCGGCGCAGTCACAGGCATTGCTTGCCTGTGATAAGCTGTGATGTTTCCGTTGCGATAACACCTCATAAGACACCAAATATGCTCCAGGGCGTCATATTTCATAAAGACCTTTTGTTACAATCTGAGGAAGAACTGAGAGCTAATCTATAGCAACGTGGTGTTCATTTTATCCAATGAATTTACATCAGTCCGGAGGATAACAGGGTTGCCACCAGTGCCTTCATCTTGGCGTTCGTGGGTGATTCATTGCCTTAGATGGTAAAGGTGATGATTTACTTGTGTGGCATTAAAACCTACGTTCCCTCCCCTATGCATTGCTTTAAGTGCTGGAGGTTTGGGCACATGTCCTCCTGGTGTGATGCCAACCCCACCTGCTGAGAGTGTGGACGTCCATCTCATCCTAATGTCCCATGTACCCCTCATCCAGTCTGTGTCAACTGCAGCCAGCAGCACGCCTCCTGCTCACCACATTGCACTGTTCTCCACAAATAGAGAAAAATTACGGAGTATAAGACACTGGACAAGCTGTCTTACTCAGAAGCCAAGAAGTAGTACTTAAAACTTGACCCTGTTACTATGGCTTCTTCCTATGCCACAGCTGTCTCACCAGTACCATCCCTGGAAACAAGGCCTCCATTTGTGCAAACTACTACACAGGGCACACAGGCTCGATTGACTCTGCCCGCCCTCTTGACCATTGGGAGCACATTGTGTTCTGTTACTCCCAACCCCATCTCTGGAGAAATAACCCCAAAAACTCAGGGGACATCGGTCTCCACCCCTCAGCAAGAGGAGCAACAGCCTTCTCCGGCACATCTCACTCGAAAGGAGCCACTCAGATCCTTTTGTTCTGAGATTTCTCCCACTGCAACAGTTAATACCAGTGAGTGATGGACAGTAACACCAGCTGCTGGTCGCAGGGTTTCAAGGTCGTCCTCAGTCCCAGAGACTGAGACAGCAAAGCCCTCCCAGCCTGAGAAGCCCAAAGCACAGTGAGAAGCTAAAAAGAAACCACAGTCAAAAAAGAAAGCACTAACGGTGGCCACTGTGGCGTTCCCCCCCCCCCCCCCCCCCCCCAACCACCACCACTCACCTTGGCCTCTGAGGACGAGGTGGAAATTCTTGAATCTCCCAAGGACCTCGCTCTCGGGGATGCACCAGAAACAATTAAGCTGACACATCGCTACTAGTGCATGGAAGTAACTCCGAGGTGTAATGAGCCCCATCTTCTCCTTCATGTCTTCCCAGCTGTCGGAAGAGTCATCCTCCAATGGATCTGCGGCGGTTTTTTCAGCCATCTGGATGAGCTATGACAACTTTTGAGCATAACACCTGCTCCCCACATTGCCCTCCAGGAATCATTGTTTCCAGCAATGTGGACCCCTGCCCTTCGTGGCTATAGGGGCTATTGTTGTAATCGTAGTGTGTATAACAGTCTTTGGTGGAGTGTGCCCTTTCAAACACCATTAGAAGCTGCATCTGTCAGCTTGAGGACAACACAGGAAGTAACGATCTGCAGTATCTACCTCCCTCCCATGGCTATGTGTCTCTGAATGTTTTGGCTGCACTTGTATCACAACTCCCCCCCCCCCCCCCCCCCCACCTTTATAGCTATTGGGGAACAAATGCCCGTAATCCCTTGTACGGTAGTTCCACGATCTCTGGCTGTGGCAGAGTTGTCGAGGACTTACTTTCTCAATTTGACCTCTGCCCCTGAAACACTGGTACCCCCACACAGTTTAAAGTGGTGCACGGCATGTTCTCGGGCATTGATTTCCACCATCCATCCATTGGAGAGCTCACGACGACTTGTGTGGCAGTGATCACTTTCCGATCTATCACTTCTACAATGTCAGTCCCCAGGACGCCCTCCTAGGTGGGCTCGACATAGGGCTAACTGGGAAGACAACACCTCTGCTGCCATTGTTGGCCCTACCCCACTAGACATCATCGATGTCGATCATAGAGCTCCTGATCGCCTTTAAGCATTTTTCATTTTTGTGCCCGTGCCCGCTGGCATATAAAAAGTTGGAAACAGAAGTGTTGGGTGAGGTATATCTCTTCTATTGGGACAGGTACTTCCACCTCACAGGTCTGGGCCAAAATCATAAATTATGCTTACGCCTCTGCCTCTGAGAATTACCCACTGGCCTTCTTTGCATTAGAGTGGGCAGAACGCAAGCCCCTTTCCTTTACTGCCTGCCCCGTTGAGATATATAACACACCCTTTAGATAGTGGGAGTTCCTGAGTGCTCTTAAACAATGTCTTGACATGGTCCCTGGGCCCGATAGCATCCATAGCCAAATGCTGACAAACGTATCAGTAAAGAGCCAGCGTAATCTCCTTGGTCTCTTTAACCACATCTGGTGTGATGGCGTTTTCCCATTGCATCATCCTGATGATCAAGTTTGGCAAGAATACTCTTCACGTGGATAGATCGAGTTCACTCTGTTTAGAGTGTCCCCTTGTTTTTAGTGGCCATTAATGGCTTAGCAACAGCAGATGGATCGTCAGTCTCTCCTTCCCCCTATGCTGACAACTTCTGCATCTCTTTTAGCTTCTCCAGCACCCAAGTTGCTGAACGCAGATTACAGTGAGCCATATGGAAGGCGCAGTCCTGGGCTCTTTCCCAGGGCTTCCAGTTCCTTCCTGCAAAGATGAGGTTTATGCACTTCCGTCAACATTGGACAGTTCACCCTCAGCCCGAACTGTGTCTCAGCAACCACCTCTTACAGGTAGTAGATTCTCATAGATTTTTATGGCATGTCTTTGTCTCCCATCTGACGTGGCGCCCTCACATCAGTCAGCTGAAACAGGAGTGCTGGTGCCATCTCAATGATCTACACCACCTGGGCCACTGTCTGTGGTGCTGATCGCTCCACCCTGTTGGCGGCTCTATCATGCTCTGGTGCAGTCCCGTCTTGATTTTGGATGTCGCCTATGGTTCTGCATCATCCTCAGCGTTTCGCTTGCTGGACCCCATTCACAACTGTGGGGTTCGCATTGCGACAGGTGCCTTTCACACCAGCCCTTTGACAGCTTTTTTGTGGAGTCCAGGGTCCCACCTTTGCAGATCCACCGCCAACAACTGCTCGCAGCATATGCAGCGCATGTGCATTGCTTGCCAGGCCATCCAGACCATCGGGTCTTTTTCTCTCATGTGGTCGTCCATGACTGACGACGACCCAGGTCAGGTCATATGATCGCATTTATAGTCCAGTCTCTTCTGTTGGAACTTGAGTCTTACCCACTACCATCTCCGTATCGGGCCCATGCATGCACACCTGCATGGTGCCTGCCAAGGCCGTGTATTTGTCTGGACTTGGCCCGTGGACCCAAAGACTCAGTTCCCCCTGAAGCTCTCCATAGTCAGTTCTTAGTGGTCGAAGATACATTTCCTGGACATAACCTGGTTTACACAGATGGTTCAATTGTTGAGAGCCGTGTTGGTTTTCCATAGGTTCATGGCAACCAGGTTGAACAGCACTCTCTGCCAGATGGCTGCAGCATGTATCCCACAGAGCTTGTGGCAGTTGCCCGAGCTCTCAAGCTTATCCGGTCCTGCTCAGGTGAGTCCTTCCTTATCTGCAGTGACTCCCTGAGTAGCTGTAGAGCCCTCACCCAGTGCTATCCACATTCTCCTCCAGTATCAAGAATACAGGAGACACTATCTGCCCTTGACAGGGCCGGTCGATCAGTGGTGTTCGTCTGGCTCCAGTGATGTTGGTATCCCAGGTAACAAACATGCTGATATGCTAGCCAAACAGGCTGTTGATGCATCCATTTTAGAGACTGGCCTCCCGGATTTTGATCTCCGGACAATGCGCAATGTTGAGTTCGTAAGCTTTGGGCTACTGAGTGGCGTAGCCTGACCACACCCAACAAACAGCTGTGTGGTGGTCCTCTATGCGGGCTTCTCGCCGGGACTCTGTAGTCCTGTTGCGGCTCCGCATTACCCACACGTGGCTAACCCACAGCCATCTCCTCCATGGTGAGGACCTACCCCAGTGTCGCTGTAGCACCCGCTTGACGGTGGCGCACATCTTGATGAACTGCCCTGTGGCGGAGTTTAAAATTTCATGCACTTTTAACTGCTGTTTTACGTGATGACGCCCAAATGCCTGATTCGGTTTTAGGTTTTATTTGGGATAGTGGTTTTTACCACTTGGTTTAAATCTTTGTTTCAGTACACTGTCTTTATTTCTCATGTCCTCTGATTGGAGGTTTCCACATGTTGCCGCATGATTAACTTTCCCACTTTTTAGTCTCATGGTCGGTCAACCACAAACATTGGCTTTTACTTTCCATCCCTTGTCGTTGTTCGGTATTTCTGTACGATTGTTGCATCTTGTGTTGTCTCTTGTTGCCTTTCTTGTCCTTTTACTGACTGGGGAGAGGGGGGATCTTCCTCCCCTTTCCTAATTTAATCCCTCGGCTTTTATCCACATTTCTGCTTTCCTTTTGCGACATCCAGTGATGGAATGTGGGACTGATGACCTTGCAATTTTGTCCCCCTTAAACATCCAAACAATAATTTGTGTTTTGCCAAATAAATATCGCTTGTGGCAATAAAATGCCACCTTTCTGACAGAAGTATATACATCTACATAAATACTCTAAAGCTCACATTAAAGTGCATGGCAAAGTTTAAATATATTGTCGTGCTGAAATGGAAGCAGGCTTGACTTCGAAGAAAACTGAACACAGCACTTATACTGAAAGGACGTTTATTACGAACTTAACATACAGGCAGCACTAACTGCCTCTCGGGCAGAGTGCTCTGCTATTTGTACACAGACAGAATTTACCAGAAATTAGAAGAACAGTTGACATAAGAAACAAGTATCACATCCTGGAATTGTTAATTACAAAGAAATAAATTTTTGCCGGTGGGCGTTATTGAACCGGCGAACTTCAGCACCGCAGTCCGTGACGCTATCCCCTGCGCCACGCCGGCAGTTCGTGTACGTGGTCTCTCGCAGCATTGCTCCCTCTCCTGGAAAAACAGCGACCCGCTGGTATGTTCCCTGTGGAGCCAGTTGCAATGTCCTGGATCTTGACCTTGTCATGGGTCCTCTGTATGGCAGTTCAAGGGAATCTTTTCCTGCTCCTGTCGTGGCTTCATCAGCATTACCGTCCTTACTCCTTGAACAAGAAGCCATTGTCGACTATCTGCTCTTCAGGATCATAGTAAGGCTTCATGCTCAGGACTTGAACAATGTCTCTTCAGTTTTGTCGTTTCGACAACGGCTCATAATCCTCAACTTCAAATGCGACATTTGAAAGGCGCCGTATGACACGATACGGACCAAAGTATCGCTTCAATAACTTTTCTGACAGTCCAACCTTCCGTACAGGGGTAAAAATCCATACCAGATCTCCTGGGCTGTACACAACAGGTCGGTGCTTGTCGTTATACCGCTGACGGTCCTTCTCCTGGGTGTCCAGTGTTCGTATGCGAGCCAACTGTCTTGCTTCTTCGACCCTGGTGATGAGCTGTTTAACATAGTCATCCTGAGTGTCGTCCGGTTGGAACAGGAACAGCGTATCCATTGTCGTCTCGGCTTCACGGCCATGGAGCAGGAAAAACGGAGTGAAGCCTGTGGTGTCTTGTCTTGCGGTATTGTAAGCAAATGTCACGACTGGCAGAATTGTATACCAATCCTTCTGCTCAACATCGACGTACATCGACAGCATGTCAGCTAAAGTCTTGTTAAAACGTTCCGTAAGACCATTTGTCTGAGTATGGTATGCAGTTGTCATTCTGTGGACAATGTTGCACCGTGACATTACCTCTGATACTAGTTTTGACTGGAATACTTTTCCACGATCAGATATCATGACACGTGGTGCTCAATGCTTCCAAATAATGTCTTCTACAAGGAATTCTACAATCTCTGGAGCTTCTGCAGTCTGCACTGGTTTGGTGACAGTGTAGCATGTGCAGTAGTGAATGCAGACTATTATCCATCGGTTACTGGTTCTCGACTTCGGGAACCTCCCTAAAAGATCGATCCCAACTTGGTGGAATAGAGCTGCTGACGGCGGAATCGGTACGAGATGCCCTGGAGGTAATTGCGGCACATGCTTCCGTCGCTGGCACTCTTAACAGTGACTTACATAGTGCTTGACAGATCAGTAGAGACCTTTCCAGTAATACCTGCATCTGATCCTGTCTAGGGTCTTCATGAAACCCAGATGACCAGATATTGGAACATCATGGAAATATTTGAGAATAGCTAGCTGGAGATGAGCTGGTTCAACCAGTAGCCGTTTGGGTCCCAGTGGATCGTAGTTGCTCTTATACAATGTTCTGTTTATAAGTTGGAACTCTGCATGGGTTGGTTCTCCTTTCTCCAAGGCCTCTATCGTTTTTAATAGTGCTAGATCTTCCCTCTGTTCAGCTGTCATGTCATCTAATTCAGTTAGGCCTGAAATTTCATTAATGCTGTCGTGTTCCTCTAAAGGATTCCTCGAAAGGCAGTCGGCATCCTTGTGTTTGCGCCCGTTCTTGAATACCACTGTGACATCGTACTCTTGGAGTCTTAGTGCCCATCTTGCTAGTCGACCTGATGGATCCTTCAAGCTAGTCAGCCAACACAAAGAATGGTGGTCTGTCACGATGGTGAATGGTTTGCCGAATAAATACGGCCGGAACTTGTTGATAGCCCAGATAACTGCGAGACATTCGTTTTCAGTTGTAGAGTAGTTTATCTCGGACTTTGAGAGTACTCTTGACGCATAGGCTATCACTTTTTCAGCACCTTCCTGAACTTGTACAAGCACTGCGCCAATCCCATAACCACTGGCATCTGTGTGAAGTTCCGTTTCTGCATTCATGTCGTACAAGGCTAGCACTGGTGCGGAAGTTAGAGCCTCCTTAAGTGCCCGGAAAGCTCTTTCTTTTGTCTCATCCCAGTAAAATTTGGCGTCTCCCTGCAGAAGTTCTTGTAATGGACGTGCATTGTTAAAAAATCTTTTTATGAAACGTCGGTAGTATGAGCACAGCCCGAGAAAACTTCTCACTTCACGAATGTGCTGAGGTGTTGGAAATCCTGTGACTGCCCTTACTTTATCTGGATTAGCACGGACACCATCTCCGTTGACTAGGTGCCCCAGCATTTTTATCTCTTTGGTGACGAAGAGGCACTTCTTTGGATTGAGCAGAGTTTTGCAGTCTGAACACACTTCAACACAGTTGACAGGTGACTCAGATGTTCTTCAAATGTTTTCGAGAAAACGACAATGTTATCTAAATAGCAGAGACACGCCATCCACTTTAGGTGTTAGAGCAAGTTGCCCATCATGCGTTCGAATATAGCCGGAGCATTACATAATCCAAATGGCATTACTTTAAATTCATAGAGGCCCTCAGGTGTAATAAAAGCTGTCTTCTCCCTGTCAGTTTCGTCAACCTCAATTTGCCAGTAACCGGTGTGCATGTCCATAGTTGCGAAGTATGCAGCTCCTTTCAAGCAGTCCAAGGTGTCGTCAATGCGTGGCAATGGGTAGACATTTTTCTTGGTGATTCTGTTCAGTCGCCGATAGTCGACACAGAATTGCCACATGCCATCCTTCTTCTTTACGAGGACGACCACTGGAGATGACAAAGGACTCTCCGAAGGTTGACTAATGTCATCTCACAACATCTTCTCCACTTCCTCCTGAATTATCCGTCTTTCAGCTGGTGACACTCTATACGAATGCTGACTAATTGGTGGATGATTCCCAGTATTGATACGGTGTTTTATCGTGGGCCATTTTGTCTGATTTTTCTACTTGCTGAGGTGTGAATTCAACTGCAAATTGACGTAGTACAGCTAACACCCACCGGTGTTGTTCCTTGGTCAGTCCGGGCGCTATTGGCAGTTCCACGTTTTTTTCCTCCAGCAGGTTGTCTGTACTAACAGCAGAGCTTGTGTCTTCGTTGATGATGATGATGATGATGATGATGATGATGATGATGTTGATGAGCTCACCATCCTGGATTGGTTCAGCTTTCCCAATACACATTCCTTTGGGGATAAGTTGCGACTGTGACAATTAGTGATCCAAATCTCTCCTCGACCTCCGTTGATGCTTATGATAGCTGCTGGTATGTAAATTTCTTTGGTGAGCCTGATAAACTTTTTACTATTGACAAGCACTTCACAGCTTTACTGGTCACCTGTGTTTGTTACTGCAACTCTTCTCATTATCAATGGCGGGTTCGTCACATTGTCAACGGCAAATAACTTCCCAGAAAATTCTGTATTACGTGTGTCTGTCAGAATAACTTCCTCCATTTTTCAGCTCTGATCTTCCACAGTCAATGATAGCTTGGGATGCCTGAAGGAAGTCCCATCCAAGGATGACATTGTGACTACATTCTGTTAACACGACAAATTCAAACGCCTGGGTCCTGTTGTTGATGGTTATTTTGCGACACAAGTTCCTGCTGGCTGGACGTACTTTCCATTCGCGACCATCAACACAGTTGCCCCCTTATCACAGAACAATGTCTTCTTCAGTATGTGTTGGTAATTATTCGACAATACAGAGAAAAAAGCTCCTGGGAACAAGTGCTCGGACAGGTTGGCCATCGATTATGACATCGATGAGATTTTCCGACATCTTAGCAACTGTTGTCCATGGAGCATTTTCATCTGCGGCGGACTCACCTCCGTAGATGGTCGCCTCGCTTAGTTTTCCTGGGTGCGTCGGATAGGGGAGTGGCTGGTACCTTTCTACGGCGACAGTGAACGGCAGCGGCACGTCTGGGAGCGACCTTGTCCAGGGTATGGTGATGGGCTTCTTCCAATAGGTCGACTGAACTCATCAGCAGGGGACCGCCTGGGATGGAACTGCTCCGACGGCTGACGTCTTGCGGCAAAATAATCATCAAATACTCGCCTCCTCTCTCTGCAGTAGCGTACGGCATGTCCAGGGCGCCCACAGTGGAAACCCAGTGGTGTGTTGTCTTCTATCCTCAAGACGTCTGTTCTTCTGCGGGGCGTCATTGTTGCCGGGGGAGTTTGTTGTGGTCGCGTTGGCCGGTTTATAGGCTGCCGTTTGGCGGCTGCAGCATATGTCATAGCAGGGCGACGCCATTCTTCAAGTCGAGTGCGATTGGCGGGGCAGACAGGAGCTAATGTCTGAAATACCTCTTCCTCAGTGGTATCACCTCCCTCTTGAGTTACAGGGCTCACATCCATGGCCATAATGTGATGCTTGCTCGGTCTAATAGTCCCGGCTGCCATGCACTGTTGTAATTCTTCTCTCATGATTTGTCGTATGAGAGAAGCAGAGTCATGCTGGTCTTCCACAACAGCCGTAGGAACTACATTGTGGAGTCTGTCATACTTCTTGTGTCCAACCCTCCTTTGTTGCATCTCTTCAATACGCTGGCACCACTTGATGAACTCTTCCATCATAGCGTCGCCTTAAATTATCAGAAGAGCTACATGTCTTCTGCAATATCCTTCATCAGGTGTGTGATTTTGTCGGCCTCTGTCCTTTCTGACAGGAAATCATGAATCCAATTGCACAACTATGGTATTATTCCACAAGCTTACAATTTGATTAGAAGGTCCTTGTGAAGTATAGTGTCAAAAGGCTTCTGGAAGTCTAAAAATATGGAATAAATTTGAGATCCTTTGTCAACAGCACTCATCGATTCATGTGAATAAAGAGCTATCTGTGTTTCACAGGAATGATAGTTTCTGAATCAGTGTTGACTGTGGGTTAACCCTTTGAGTGCTGCACCTGCACGTCCGGCTTGCCGAGTCAAGCCTGCCCCGGCGGCCGCCTAATCTGCCTACCTGAGCTGGCCACCATCTCCGCGGCCTGTTGTGTGTGCCTGAGCTCTCCGCCTGGCCGTCCTTGCCCTGGCCGGAATATTTCTGGAACCAATCTTGCAGTGTACTTGCTGACGTTAAAAATAAACAGAATATCTGGATACTTATTCCTTAACTTTGAATCTTGAAATAATAGCCAGACAGACAACGTACACTGAAACTCCTTACGCTACTAACATGTAGGCCCTGGGTCATTCCGTGTCAAATCGCATAATTTCGGAATATTTTCTTGCTACACCATGACCGAAAAATTTATGTCAACATTCTAACATGTCGCCAATCAATCGATAATGATAGATTTTAAGATTCGTTGCAGCAATACTGGACGAGTTATAATCATTTGTTTGACGCCATGCGCAATTTTGTGAAGGGCAAGCGTGAATTCCTGGCGACTTTGAACTGTTATAACTCGGGAAGTATTTCGATTACAAATATGAAATTTGGCCATCGTGTACAAATATATGCGTTTTCATAGGAATAATATTGAAAAGATTTTTGTGTGCTGTATACAATCATAAAAGTTTAAACAAAGTTGCTCTAAAAATACTTCAATGTTTGGTGCATTGTATCTTAGGGACTAACTACCTAAAAGGTTCTGATACATGAAGCTTCGTTTATGTACCGCTTTCCAATACTAAATAAACTAAGTGTAAAAGTTGAAGATATTAGAAAGGTTAAAATGCGGTATTTTCAACCTAATTTTTGTTTTATAAAGCTTTCCAAACTGGGCTTATTAGATAGAACCTTATTTTAACTGCAAACAAAATGTAAAATGGTCAACCAACGCAGGCCAACAATGTTAGATGATTTGAATCAAATGTGAACACATAAATCACGGTGTGAGAAAAGTGTAAATTTTGGGTTCTATCTCTGACTGTAAATGCGTGCTGTTCATGAAACTTAAAACTTAATAGGTTGGTAAGAGAAATTTCAGCGAATGTTCATATAAAATTTCAAAAAAATCTGCAATATTCGAACAGGGAATGATAGGTGAGCTGACATGGAATGACAGGCTTTCTTTTATTTGCTTTTAGTTCTTAAGAATCATCATCAGGTCTTTATATACATCTGAATTTTATTTGGCATACTGGTACTTAATTATCTGATTTTGGTATGCAACTTGCGATTCAAATGCTCTAGAATCCGTAACGGCTACACATTGACGTTCTTCTGTACAAGCGCAGTAATTCTCGCACAAACTACTTTCAACGAAAGCATCTGGAAGCCGAGTCACACTTTTGAATCAAACCACTATAGTTTGAGAGCATTAATCCAACAAATTATCCACAGGGAAACTTAAAAACATAATATTCAACATTACTGAATTCCTTTTATACGGGACGCAATTGTTATTGTACAGTAGAAATAATCGATGATGTACAACTTTTGCTTAAGAATTAGTTAAGGAAATATTCAAGTTTCTAAACAACCTAATTAAACAGCACCTTTAATTCCTAATGACCTTTTATGCTTCAGAAACGGGCAAGTTTGTCCAACTAACCAATTTGTGGCAAGACGCTCTTTCCAAGTTTGTGAATATATTTCGATTACGTAAATCCAGTTAATTGTCTGCAAGCAACGATCAATCAAATCGAGGTTTCTTAGTATTTATATATACTTCTGAATAATTTCTGCTTATCATAAGGAGATGAACGTCTAGGCCTATAATTTTTTTCACAAATCCAACGTCGTGGAAAAATAGAACAGCAACCCGTTACTAAATATCACTAGAAAACTGTAGCCTCAGTTGCGATAAAAGATATTTATTTAAACGGCGACTAGTTTTGGCCGAAGCACAGTTTCAAACAACCATGTAAAAAAAAATGTGACAACCACATTTTAGCAGTTAATAAAATCGTAGGATATGGGTTACTGAAATGTGATTGTAACAGTCTTTGGGCATCTTTGGTCTTCGCTCGACATTAGTCGCCATTTAAATAAATATTTTTTTACCGCAACCCAGGTCAGAATATTCTAGAAATAATAATGCCAGAATTTTTTGTTTAATTAGGAATATCCAAGGTTTAATATCCAGCAAGAAGTAACGGAAGAATTCACAAATTTGCACTAAGTATTTATTTTGGCATCCTATGTCCGAACATTTGAAGCAACTTGTCTGTGTTTGTCAGCACAGATTGGATATTTGTCTGTGTCGGCACGCAGCCCTGTGGCTGTTCACGTCCGCAGACCCGCAGGCAAAGGGACTGTCCGCGGTGTAAGCCGGCATTAGCGCCCAGGTACCTGCCAGGCCGCGCGGTGAATACCGCTGCCGCGGCAAACCACGTCCGTCGGCCCCACAGCCCGTTGGAGCGCTGCGGGATATCCTGTCTGCAGCGCTGAAAGTGTTAATAGGTCATTCTCTTCAAGATAGTTCATAATGTTTGAGGAAAGTATATGTTCTAAAATCTTGCTGCAGACAGATATCAATGTTATAGGCCTGTAATTTTGCAGATAACTCGTATTGCCTTTCTTAAATATTGGAGTGATCTGTGCAACAGATCTTTCACTGAGTGAGTGGTTGTATATGATAGGTTGGGGGCTACAGCATCAGCATACTCTGAAAGGAACCTAATTGATATAAAATCTGAACCGGAAGACTTTATTTAAGCGATTGAATTTGCTTTAATACTTCAAGAATACCAACTTCCAAATTACTCATGTTGGCAGCTGTTCTTGATTTGAATTCTGAAGTACAGTAAAACCCCGTTTTTTCGCTTTCGAAGGGACTTAATTAAAATGGTGTAAAATAATGTTTTAAACAGTAAAATATGCTTACTGGATCACTGTTGCATTTTCGTAGTTTATATGTGATACACGTACATAATAGCCTCAAACTACTCACAAGGAAGCTTATATATTATGTAATAAAGATTATTTGAATCTTGTACTATTTTAAATGCCAGGTGGAACTGGAAGTGGTGACTTTATAAGGAGGAGAAATTTTTGATGTAATTTCAGTCATCATAATACTTTTTTGATCAAGCCTTTAACTGGCATTAATTATTTATCTAGTGAAACTGCACAAGTTCTGTACTTTTTGTATTTTTTGATGTTTCGCACAATGATATTCGAGAATTTATTCACGTTCTCGAGTGCAAATATATGCATAAGTATTTTTGTGACGTTTGCTTAATGTCGGCATCTCACACTATAGTCCTGTTTTTGAGGTTATAATACACTGTGCACCATTCAGTGAGCACAAAAACATACACAAGCAAATCATCACTCTCACCCTTTATAAATTTATAGAAAAACTGCGTAGATAAAATCTTCTCAGGTTACAAGCCACGTCATGTGGTTTACTGCTCATGAGCATTCGACAGAGAACTCCTCTGCCATTGTCAACTGGATGGCTGTCATTTCACTTATATAGCTGCGCTGCCGCCAGTGATGTCACTGGTACCCAGTTCCTTGACCATATAAGGCAATATTCTGGTCGCGCGTACGCCGCACCCACTTCAACTCTGCAAGTACGTGATCCCAAGCTGTACTGAGCTGCATGCCGCCATTTTTATTGAGGGTGTTTTCAGAAATTTTGATCTCGTTGATTACGCTGTCCCATAAGCTGTTGGTCCATTTAATAATAGATGTCCTGTCGAAAGCAATTTAGTGTCTGTTTTCCAAAGCATGTTCCACCACAGCTGATTTTTCGGGATAGTGTAATCGAAAACAACGCTTGTGTTCTATGCGTCGCTGTCCAATAGTGCGAACAGTCTGGCCAACATAAAACTGCCCACACTCACACGGAATTTTATAAATGCCTGGTGTTCAGAGACCTACACCATCTTTCACAGGCTTCATTAATTGTCAGATCTTTGCTGGAGGCCTGAAGATTGTGTCAATTTTGTGTGTCTTGAGGAGCCGGCTAATTTTCCCAGCTGTTGAGCCACAAAACAGCAAAAATGCGGTCTTGACTTCTTCTTCAGATGTCTTCTGATTTTGTGCCTTAAGTGAAACTGCTTGAGATATTTGTCTCCTGCTATAGCCATTATTCTCGAAAATGAGCTGTGGTGGAACATGTTTGGAAAACGGTCACCGAATTGCTTTCGATGAGACACCTATTATTAAATGGACCAACAGCTTCTGGGACAGCATAATAAACAAGGCAGTAGAGATCAAAATTTCTGAAAACGCCCTTAATAAAGATGCAGCTCAGTACGGATTGGGATCCTGTAATTGCAGAATTGAAGTGGGCGCGGCATACACACGACCAAAGCATTGCCTTATATGGTCAAGGAACTGGGCACCAGTGACGTCGCTGGTGGCGGCACGGCTATATAAGCACGGCAGCGCCCATGAAATAAGTCGTCCAATTGACAATGGCAGAGGAGTTCTCTGTGAAAAGCTCGCGCGCAGTAAACCACATGATGCAGCTTGTAACCTGAGAAGATTTCATTAATGGATATTGTTGCAAAAACATGCACTCATATACTACTTAGATAAATATTTGCATTTCACAATAAGAATAAATTCTCTAAATGTGTCATGCAAAACATGAAAAACTATTGGTTATGTAATCAAATCTGATAATCAGCACAGTGGCTGATGGGATGCAGTGTCGTGAGTCAACTAGTTGTATACTGCAAAACAACAAAACGTGAAATATACGTTGGAATAAATGCAAAGTGTCAACAAACTTGTCTGCATAAAGTTTATAAACACTATACTTGAAGGTGAAAGCCATGCCAGCATCAATTTATTTCAATTACATCATATTTTTTCTACACTAACATGATTTACAATAGCGTAAAATGTGGGAAAACTAAATATGTTAACACAAAAACGGGGGTAAGTTGACCCTGTGAACATAGAAAATTTGACGGAACCGACAAAAAAATTGTGTAAATGGCAGGAAAACCTAAAAGTGGGGTTTTACTGTATTTGTTTTGTCCTCTTTGGTGAAAAAATTTCTGAAAGCTGTGTTTAGCAATACTGCTTTAGCACAACTGTCATCAGTAGCATCGCCATTATTTTCGCACAGAGAAGGTATTGATTGTGTTTTACTGCTAAGTGTACTTTACATATGACCAGAATTTCTTAAGATTTTCCACCAAATTACATGACAGAATTTCATTGTGGAAACTATTATAAGCTTCTCACCTTGAAGTTTGTGCCAAATTTTGAGTTTCTGTAAAAATTTGCAAGTCTTGAAGATTTTATGTCTATTTAACTTTGGCATGCTTTTTTCTTTGCTTTTGCAAGAGTTGTATACCAAACAAATTAAAAAAAAAGAGGGTGCTAACCCACCTGGTACACAAAACAGGCTAGATATCTCTCAATAGCTGTTTATATTATTTCTCTGAATGTAAGCCACATCTGGTCTAAACTCATGTTGTTAGTTTTGAAAGTTTGGAGATTCTCACTTGGAAAACTGTTAAGCAAATTTTTATCAGTTTTTTGAATATATATTTTTTTTTAAATTTTGGTAGATTTGGGAAATATGATAAGAAGTCTCACTATGCCAACTTTTGTGTTCAGTAATCCTTGGCTGTTTTGATGCTATTTGTTAACTGTGGGTTATTTGTTGCTAAGAGTTAAAGTATGTTTTCACAACCATTTAAATGAGGTAATTTTCGGAGAATGCATTTAGTACACTTTCAGTCGATGTTTTATGCTTGCCTCCGGTTTTGAATGTGTAATTTTGCCAACATATCAAGGACACATTAAAGTCGTCACCAATTAAAATTGTATGCTTTGGGAATGTTTTTGGAAATTCGATCCAAGATTTCTTTGATTATTTTTGCAATCAAATCATCTGAGTCAAGGGATCAGAAAAAAGAACCAATTATTAATTTATTCTTGTCATCAGGTATAACCTCTACCAATACCAACTTAGAGGAACTATCTACTTCATTTTTGCTACAAGATAAACTGCTTGTGACAACAATAAAATGCCACCACCTGTGCTGTACAATGTATCCTTTCTGAACCCTTTTGTCCCTTTGTAAAAAATTTCAGCTGAACTTACATCCAGCTTTAGCCAGCTTTCACTACCTCTAATGATTTGAGATTCATTGCTTTCTATTGGCACTTGGAGCTCTGGTACTTTCCCCACACAGCTACAATAATTAACAACTGCTAGAGCAATGGTTTTTATATCTATTATGTCTTTGACCTGTATCCTTTGAGACTGAAAGTAAAGATGGTCTTTGCAGATGGGTCCCAATTTACAACAACAAATATTAGCAGTGCAATAACACATTGTATTACATGTTTGGATCACTCTATAGTTATGTTGATGAGCTACTGTCAGATTTCATGTACAAAGCATTGTCAACTTTAGTGTTTAAAAAGACCTACTGCGGAATTTAAGGATTTGGTGACAAAAAACCTGCAAAGTAAAATAGAACTACAAGAGAGAAAGACATCTATTTTGCTGTGGGATATGTTTGCTCTTGTTGGAAAGCAATTAACATGGTTTTTAAGGAAATATTTCTTTGACGTCTAATCAAAGCACATTCTATACTAGCAGCTAATCGTGATGAAAATCTTGAAGGAATGCCTTCTGTGGCTGTTGAGTCTTCGTCACCATGTGTTTTGTTCTTCCCAGCCTATCTTTCAGGAAAGGAGTTGCTCAGGACGTATGGGATGCGATTACATCTAAAACAGCTATACAGTTTAGTAATAAAAGTTTTATTTATGAATATGTGCCAACTATTGCCAGTGTTACATCGTAAACAGCGCTAAGTATCTTAATTTAATTTGCCAGTCTAGCTCTTCATTTTCGTTAGTACTTCAGTTTTAAGAGGTTTATTCCCCTGTACTTTGCAGATTTACTGTGTGCTACTGCTTCAATAGTTCATTCTTGTTCATTCTTGTATATTTCATAGGTAGTGTTGATCGCATCAGCAGCACCAGCAGAGTTACAGCTAAGCAGGAGCGAAGTATTGTGGTCTATTTGTGGGCTGAGCAGTGTCAATTTAAACTCGCGCTAGTAACAAGATACTTAACACTCTGCAGGCAATTTTTGATTTGATAGAATGGATAGGATGTGTGACTGCTGCGTATGGATGCAGGAGGAGCTGGCCACTGTTCGCGAGCAGCTCAGTGTGTTATTGGTTGTGGTCAGCCATCTACACGCCGCTGCCTCGGAGTATTGCAGCATTGGGGGATCTGGTGCATTGCATGGGACACCACAGGTGTTATATGCTTGACCCACAGTCCCTGCTGTCGGGACATCTTCGCATGTGCCGGATGCAGTTGAGCAACCCTCTCCTCAAGGGCTGTGGCAGGTTCAACGGTGTTCGCGTCGCTCGGAGCAAAAGGTTAATGTGGAGGCTGGCCGTGCGACGTCGCTTGCTCTGACTGTGAGTGGACAGGTGGCCGCTCATTCAGCAAGGTTTGAGGCACATGGGAGGAGGGGTTTATTAGTGATTGGGAGCTCCAATGTTATGCTGGTGATGGAGCCCCTAAGGGAAATAGCAGAAAGGTTGGGGAAGGAGGCCAGTGTGCACTCTTGTTTGCTTGCCAGGGGGGGTCTTATCCGAGATGTGGAGGAGGCCATTCCAGCGGCGATAGAGAGCACTGGGTGCACCCGACTGCAAATTGTTGCTCATGTCAGCACCAATGACTCCTGCTGGCTGGGTTCAGAGGTCATCCTCAGTTCACACACGTGGTTGGCGGAATTGGCGAAGGCTGAAAGCCTCACTTGCGGAGTGGAATCTGAGATAACTATTTGTAGTGTCGTTCCCAGAACTGATTGCGGTCCTCTGGTTTGGAGCCGAGTGGAAGGTTTAAACCAGAGGCTCAGATGATTCTGCGGAGATCTAGGGTGCAAATTTCTCAACCTCCACTATCGGGTGGAGAAATTCAGGGTTCCCCTGAGTAGGTCAGGCGTGCACGACACGCAAGAAGCGGCTACAAGGGTAGCGGAGTATGTGTGGAGTGCACATGAGTGTTTTTTAGGTTAGAGAATTACCTCCTAGGCCTGAAAAGACGCCTCCCGAGTCACAACAAGGTAGCAGTAGGCAGAATACAACAGGGAATGAAAAGATCAATGTAGTATTAGTTAACTGCAGGAGCGTCTATAGAAATGTCCCAGAACTGCTCTCATTAATAAACGGTCACAATGCCCACAAAGTACTAGGGACGGAAAGTTGGCTGAATCCACAAGTAAACAGTAATGAGATTGTAAACTCGGACTGGAATTGTATACCACAGAGATAGGCTGCAAGTGAAGGGGGAGGCGTGTTTATAGCAATAAAAAGTGCAGTTGGAATGAAGGAAATAGACGGAGATTCGAAGTGTGAAATAATTTGTGTGAAGGTCACGGTTAAAGCAGGCTCGAACATGTAATTGGATGTTTCTACTGGCCCCCAGGCTCAGCAGCTGTTGTTGCAGAACACCTGAAGGAAAATTTGGAAAAGATTTAGAGTAGATTTCCTGATCATGTTATAGTTTTGGGAGGATATTTTAATTTACCGGATATAGACTGGGAGACCCAAACGTTTATGGCAGGTGGCAGGAACAAAGAATCCAGTGAAATTATTTTGAGTGCATTATCTGAAAATTACCTTGAGCAATTAAACACAGAACCGACTCGTGGTGACAATATATTAGACCTTCTGGTGACAAAAAGACCCCGAACTATTCGAAACAGTTAACGCAGAACAGGGAATCGGCAATCATAAAGCAGTTACAGCATCGATAATTTCAGCATAAATAGAAATATTAAAAAATGAGCGAAGATTTTTCTGTTCGGAAAAGGTGACAAAAAGGGGATTTCAGAGCACTTGACGACTCAACACAGAAGTTTTATCTCGAGTACAGATAGTGTTGAGGAACAGTGGTCAAAGTTCAAAGTCATCGTACAATATGCATTAGATGAGTATGTACCGAGCAAGATCGTAAGAGATGAAAAGGAGCCACCATGGTACAACAACTGAATTATAAAACTGCTACAGAAGCAAAGGGAACTTCACTGCAAACATAACCGTAGCCAAGGCCTTGTAGACAAAAATTACACGAAGGGAAATGTAGCGTGAGAAGGGCTTTGCCAGAGGCATTCAACGAATTAGAAGTTCTATGTACTGACTTGGCTGAAAATAATAAGAAATTTTGGTCTTATTTCAAAGCGGTAGGTGGATCAAAACAAAATCTCCAGACACTCTGTGACGAAAATGGCATTGAAACAGAGGATGACACTGTAAAGGCTGAATTACTAAATGCATTTTTCCAAAGCTGTTTCACAGAGGAAAATTGCACTGTAGTTTGCCGCACAGATTACAAAATAGCAGATATCGAAATTATTGACAGAGGGACAGAAAAACAATTAAAATTGCTCAAAAGAGGAAAGGTCGCAGGACCAGATGGGGTACCAGTTCGTTTTTACACGGAGTATGTGAAGGAAGTTGCCCCCCTTCTTGCAGTGGTGTACCGTAGGTCTCTAGAAGAGCAAAGCATTCCGAAAGATTGGAAAATGGTGCAGGTCATCCCCGTTTTTAAGAAGGTACATCAAACTGATGTGCAGAAGTATAGTTCAATATCTCCAACGTCGTCAGTTGTAGAATTTTGGAACATGTATTATGTTAGAGTATAATGACATTTATGGAGACTAGTAATCTGCTCTGTAGGAATTAACAAGGGGTTCCAAAATGGCGATCGTGTGAAACCCAGCTCGCGCTATTCGTCCACGAGACTCGGAGGGCCATAGACACGGGTTCTCAGGTAGATGCTGTGTTTCTTGACTTCCGCAAGGCATGTGATACAGTCCCCCACAAACGTTTAATGAACAAAGTAAGAGCATATGGTCTCTCAGACCAATTGTGTGATTGGATTGAGGAGTTCCTAGATAGCAGAATGCAGCATGTTTCTCAATGGAGAGAAGTCTTCTGAAGTAAGAGTGATGTCGGGTGTGTCGTGGGTCCATTGCTGTTCACGATATATATAAATGACCTTGTGGATAACATTGGAAGTTCACTGAGGCTTTTTGTGGATGATGCAGTAGTATATAGAGAGGTTGTAACAATGAAAAATGGCATTGAATTGCAGGAGGGTCTGTATCGGATTGATGCATGGTGTAGGGAATGGCAATTGAGTCTCAATGTAGACAAGTGTAATGTGCTGTGAATACATAGAAAGAAAGATACTTTATCATTTAGCTACACTATAGCAGGTCAGCAACTGGAAGCAGTTAATTCCATAAATTATCTGGGAGTAGGCATTAGGAGTGATTTTAAAATGCCATGGCCATATAAAATCAATCGTCGGTAAAGCAGATGCCAAACTTAGATTCATTGGAAGAATCCTAATGAAATGCAGTCCGAAAACAAAGGAAGTAGTTTACAGTACACTTGTTCGCCCACAGCTTGAATACTGCTCACCGGTGTGGGATCCTTACCAGGTGGGGTTGATAGAGGAAGTAGAAAAGATCCAATGAAGAGCAGCACGCTTCATTACAGGATCATTTGGTAATAGAGAAAGCGTTATGTAGATGATCAATAAACTCCAGTGGAAGACTCTGCAGGAGAGACGCTCTGTCGCTCGGTTCGGATTTTCGTCGAAGTTTCGAGAACGTACCTTTACCGAGGAGTCTAGCAGTATATTGCTCCGTCCTACATATATCTCCCAAAGAGATCATGAAGATAAAATCAGAGAGATTAGAGCCCACACAGAGGCATACCGACAATCCTTCTTTCTGAGATCAATGCGTGACTGGAATAGAAGGTAGAACCGATAGTACTCAAGGTACCCTCCGCCACACACCATCGGGTGGTTTGCGGAGTATGGATGTAGATGTAGATATTTACAATTACTTTTCTTTTGACATATGTCTGTCTGTCTGTCTGTCTTTCTCTTCTCACAGTGGTGTCTTCCTGTACAGTGCTAGCTGCACTTAGTCCTAGTGACTCCCTAGTTCGGAGTAGAGTTCAGATGGTATCTTCCAGATGCATTTCGGACCTAGATATAGCAGCTTGTAGAGAGCGCACTTTTCAGCTCCTCCTTCTAGGAGGCTCAGCGCCGGCGTGTGATTGGCTGCCGGTCAACCGCTGCCTTGTTCATGATCATTCTTGTGTGTCTGGCATGTGGCGCTGACTTTACGCCACAACAGTCGCCAACAGAATTTGAGGTGACGATACAGTCAGTTGTATACAGTATGAAAACAATTTATTCTCTCTCTGTCTCAAGATGATGGACCTTCATATCTGGAAAGCAGTTGGAAGTGCCTGATAATGGCTGTATCTCGGAATTGGGTCTCGCTATCTGCACAGCTGATTGACAAATTTCCAGAACATGGGCTGTCTCCTACTTAAAACTGCTTAGAATTCACATACTTTATTTGCTAATGGATACTAGAAAAATGGGATATATTGTTCATGGAATGATACATTAATTTTACCGTATATATGTTGGCAGTACTTTAGAAAAAAAATTTGGAAATGATTTAAAGCAGATATGGACTACCTTGAGAGACCCGCAGGCCAGATTCACCTCCTTACGTAAGCTTGCGGGCTTCCATGACTTGTAGCGTAAATCACAGATATGACCTACACCCATTTCCTTATTCACTACATCATACAACTGTGCCTCAAAACATGCATTTTTTGAGCATGTACTTTTTTTATGTCTACCATATTTCATTAGTTCACATTATTATGTTTACTTGTCACATTTTACAATAGCTCTTTTCCTCTCCTGAGAATTTCTCCTGTGGGCCAGATTGAAACCAATCGTGGGTTGGATCCAGCCTGCAGGGTGCTGTTTGTCAACCCATGATTTAAAGTAACCTTTCGTATAAGGTAACATTATCTGAGAGAAATTGATGATATTGGGTAATATGTTACAAAGGCAGAAACCAGTTGGGATATATGGTATATGAGGTCAGATAGGTATCACAATAGTGTTACAGTAAAAGTATTAAAGTGAATGTTTACAGTAGTTCTTTGTTTCATAACTGCAGTTGCATAATTTCAGGTTGCAGGTGTTTATATGGCAACAAGGCTCTTTGTTAATCTCAGCCAAGTCTACATCCCTCTCTATCTACATGAAGCCCTGAGTATGAATGCAGAAAGCCTGGCAATAGTTCCTTTGGTAATGCTTCTGTCCAGTTTTGGAACATCATTGCTAATAAAGCTGTTAAACAAGAAACTTGGCAGAAAGGTTTGTCTATTCCCATTTTCTAATTAGATACAAAGTTAGTTATCTTGACTTCATTCTCATTTAGTTATTTTTGATTTTCAGGTAGCATATTTAATTGGTGCTGCAATTGGATTTGCTGGTTGCTTATGGATACAATTTGGATATGGCAGTAACTTTGTTACATATGAAATCTATTGTGTTGCAGCTTTATTGGGTATGTTCAGGTATTGTCATTCCTAAAGCACTTTTTTTAGTTTATTTGACAAGGAAACTGATTTATCTTTGATCATCTTTACTCTTCTTAATTATTATTATTATTATTATTATTATTATTATTATTGAAATGAAGGCAAAATTCAGTTGTGAAAAATAGTGTCAGAACTACTGGCCTTTACTTTCCTTTAGGGATGGATTGTGTTGTTACCAGTAAAAAAAAAAAAAAAAGTGAGAGCTGCTTTGTCTTTGTAACTAGTAGTTCCTTTATCAGAGCAGAGAAAGGCCAAGTCACATGGACCTATGATGCTCATCATCTGTAGTGAGGACGAGGTTTGGCAAAGATAATAGAGTATCAGACTGAAATGGGAAGTGATTGGTGTGGTGAGAGGTGCTCTCCGCCACACGTCATTTGGTGGTTTAAGGAGCATGTATGTAGATGCAGAGATCTGGTCATCTCTGTGCCCCTTCATGTCAGAGAAACAGAGGTAGATTAACTTGTGAGAAGGCACCCCTTTGAAAATGACACGGTTTGGGACATGGGAGCAAAGGCTCACACTATTTAGCTTGTATTTTTCTAGAAAAAGGAAATATAATAAAAAAATGATAAATGAAATGAAAGGAACTCATCAGTGTGATTCATAGTCTTTTTTAATATGTATAAAAAATAGAGTAACTTACCCAAAGCACAGGCTCGTTGATTGACACAAAAACACAAATAAAAACACACACAAACAATCAATCAAGCATTTGCAACCATTGGCTGCTTCATCAGGAAAAGAGGAAGGAAGGAGGGGAAAAAGGGAAGGATGCAGGTTTTAAGGCAGTGGATGAGGAGTCATTTCAATCCCGGGAGTGGAAGGACTTACCTGGTATAAGTAACAAAAACAATTGCGATCTTAGGCATAAATAATGTCTTCTGAACTTATACTTATGGCACATATAATGAATGTAACATATAAAAAAAATGTCTTTCATAACATCCCTTGCACATAAATGTCACATGCTCGACGAAGGGGGGGGGGGGGCGCGGAGGGAATTTGTGTCGATCAGGATACCACCTGTCGGATTTGAACAAGTACGTGAGGGCAGCCATTTGTAATGTCACATCTATTAAATTTCAAAACGACACACAAATATCAAAACAATTGACGCCACAGTGATTGAGAGAGAGAGAGAGAGAGAGAGAGAGAGAGAGAGAGAGAGAGAGAGAGAGGGGGGGGGGGGGGCACAATTGTGTCATATCCAGAGCATGCGAATCTCGCACCAACCCCATAATATTCTCGTATTTTACCATTTAACGTTCTCATAAAACTGAAAAATATTTCATTTGTAACGTATTACTGTGAAAACGTACTCACAGTAACACACTAAAATGAAAGCTTATAGAATCTAAACCGTTAGATAACTGGAGCTAAGACTGGTATTACATGGTCATATATCTTTGTTAAAGTCTATATGTCTTGTATTTACATCAAAGATATTTGGTAGCGTAATAAGGAGCTTCGACATATATGTATTTTTCGTCAAAGAAATGTCAACAAATGTAGCGCTTCGCCATGTGTTTGATTATAAAAGTTGCTTGTCTTCTCTCCGCTGCAAATGTATCTGCTCTGAGCGCTACCATCGCTGTTGCTAATCGACGTTTGCGTGTGTTTCAACAAGCCGTAATTAGCATTTAAACATGGTAGCAATAAATTGCTTTAAGCCTGTCTTCTCCAGATGTAGTCATTGTAAAGTCCCAATACTGATGTGGGTAATATGGTAGAACTTAACCGAATAATACCTAACTGAAGTAGATAACGTACTTTATTACTAAGAAAGATCGTACTATAAACTACTCATTCTTACATCAACAATGCCACTGTTCGTACGCGCCAGCTGCGCTGGCAAAGAAACTGCCGGAAAGATAAGCTACTCCGCTACATTTGTGACGGCTAAGGCAGTGCACAATAAAAAGTTGTTATTATCCGCTATCTTGAAATGTGACAATAAATACCCCTTTTTAACACCTCCATGAAGATTTATGTCTAAGAAATACAAGTACTTTTGTTTGTCGGTCATTCATACAGATACTGTTTATTGTAAGCTGTATATAATAAAGAACATAATGACTAAAAATAAAATTACATTCCACTTGTTAAAATATAATAAAGCAAGAAAATTATTTATTATTATTATTATTATTATTATTATTATTATTATTATTATTATTATTACTATTATTATTATTATATTTACATAACAAGAACAAAAATACTTACACCAACAGGAGTGCAGTGAGCAAAATGCCTCACTTTATGGTGTGGTGGCATAACTCATTCACTGTGAGGTCACAGCCACACTGAGCGACACAAAAGTGTGGTGTACAGGGAGGGGATGAATGCATAGGAAGGTACCTACTGAGATGCTCGCTGTGCTATTGTATTAATAACAGGCATAATTATCAAAATGAATTATTGTGTGAGAAAATACTGATAGCGGAACTTTTCATGGGTTATGAGAAAACACCAATGAAATCCCGAATCAAAATAGCTTTCACTGAATGAAGCTATGACTATATATTATGAGATCACTTTCATGCAATATTTTTCTTTCTAAGGATGCTAGGATGCCTTTTTCTTTTTTTCGCTCTTGGCTTCACTATGCTGTTCAATTGGATTTTATTGTTCACAATTTACAGAGTATCTGTATTTCTTCCATGGCTATTAGCATACAAAAATGTTGATTCTCATTTTTCACTAACTAGTTTAGCATTTGCTTGTTCAAATTCCATTTTCAGTTTTTCAATGTCATTCTGTAGCAATTTAATGATCTCTTCTTTAGAGTTTCAGCAATTTCAATAATTAGAGAATACGGCCATGTCTCCACTTAATTTTCTTGTCAATTTTAAATTAGCTTTTGTACACTTCATGTGTAACCAGTAATTACACCTTTTAATACATGTTTTGAGCTTTCTGTACTCAGCAAACGGCTTTATCGCAACCATTGTTTGTTGGCTTGGTAGACATAAAGCTACCCATTAATTTTGACAACATTGTCAGAGGAGAAAAACAGTGATCTGTTTGGTATGATCAATGTTACAAAAAAGTCTTGATCGCAGAAATTAAGTTTCAATTAACTTGTTTCGACCTGATGTAGGTCTTCTTCGGAATTAAAAGTAGCCCGTGTGGCCAGTGCAGCACTGGTTAATAGAAACTGTTAATTTCTGCGATCAAGACTGTTTTTTGTAACATTGATAAAGCTACCCATCATTGTGCCAGGCAGATGTTACACCACATTTGTCCCATCTTGGACTTTTTTAGTAGTAATACTTCAATTTGTATGTTCTACCATGTTGTTATTATTATTGGCTGGAAACTTGTTGTTCCTTCAAGTGCTTTCTGGTTCCTTCAATCTTTCCTTTCTTTTCCTCTAGTCATGCTTATATCTTGTGCAGTTTGCATAAGTAACTTTGTTATATTCTTGTTCCATGTTTGTATAACCTTAGTACTGATTTTCCATCAGAGTTCTTTATATTCACGCAGCTGGTTTTCTTGTCTCCAAATGTGTATTTTATTTTACTGTTGATTTTCCATCAGAGTTCTTTATATTCATGCAGCTGGTTTTCTTGTCTCCAAATGTGTATTTTATTTTACTGTAGGCGGTATCTCTTTCCCTTAGTTATATATTCTTCTGTGGTCTTAAATTTATCCTCTATTCGCCCCGAATTATCCAGTCTTAAGTATTGTGGTATGAGTGCGACAGTGCACAAATGGTTTAAATCATTCTTAACCGGAAAAGTGCAGAAAGTTGAAATAATCCATTCACATGATATAGACGAAACAATTAATTCCTCTAACTGGGGAGTTATCGAAAATGGGGTTCCATCAGAATAAAGTTTTCATCTCCCTTAACTTTCTGAATTTCTTTTATCTCCTCATACATGTCATCAATTTCCTTGTCATTGCCAGAACTGGTTGGCTTATAAACTTGTACTACTGTAGTCAGTGTTGGCTTTGTGTCCATCTTTGCTACGATAATGTGTTCACTGTGCTGTTCATAGTAACTTACACACGTACCTGTTTTCTTATTCATTACTAGCTTATATAACCGTGCTTCGCATTGCTTGTTCAAAAGGACCTGTGTATATCATGGTTCTGGACTTATGTCAGCAGACAGTGAATCTTTGTTGGATCGCTGTGTCAATAAACTCGGTTTTCCTAGCAAAGTTGTCAAATTCAAGTAGAAGTCACTGTCAAAAACAATGAATGTTCATAGTTTCTCATACAAAAAGTGAAATTAATTTAAGTCCGTACACCTTAACAATATAAATTTAATGTTAGTTTGTGTTCATAAAGTTAATACTGCAGTGTGTAATTGTCTGCTTGGTCAGGGTGGCCACCGAACCTTGAAACCGGGAAAACCGGGAAAAAGCCTTGAATTTGAAAAAACCGGGGAAAACCGGGAAAAAACCTTGAATTTCAGCCAGAAACCGGGATTTTTAATCCACGAGATCTCGCGGCTTTAAGAGTTAAACGATCGTTCGCGTGTATAGTCTATTGCACAGATTACACGACCAGTTCGCAATGTACGTAATAAGTGTAAATAAGTAATCCATGTAGTTTTAGTAAGAAAAAAACCTCAAAATTTAATATTTAAAATTAACAAGATGCCAGTCATTTTAAAATTACGGCGAGCAAAATGCTCAGATCGCTAGTGCCCGCGGGTTAAATAATACTCATCGCTTCATTTTTATGTACAAAAAATTTTCAAATATATTTTTGGGCAGTTTAAAAAGTTATATAATTATAGGTTACGTATTCCGTTATCCTTTTCTGTATTTATCTCGAAGTGTTGTTCAACCACGCGCCTCAGTTCCTCGCAATGTACGTCAAAGAGACGCGATGTTATGGTAAGGCGCGAGTACGAAATCGCAGCTAAAATGAAAGTCGATATTTAATTGCACTAAATTTTAGCAATTTTCGTAATTGACCCCCCCCCCCCCCCCCCCCAGTGATACTCATCATCACAGATCTCGTTTGTCTGAATCTGTATTAAAAAATCTCTTCACTAAAGCATTTTGTTGAGTTTAACTATAAACTCCGTAAAAGTTGGTATTGTGATGCTTCGTTAGCATTGGCGCCGACTACGGGTATGCTCGACCGCTCAAGCATACCCCAAAATTTGAGTGGGTATGCTAGGCATACCCCACTGAATATTTTGGTATCATTTTTTTCTTTACGTTATATTTTTTGACTGTAATTAAAATCGACTCTCTCATCCTATTGATGGCCGGCTGGCTTGTGTAAGACACCACTCTAAAAACATTATTTTAAACAGGTAATTGAATTCGTAGGCTTTAAAATCCACGTTCACATGCGAGTGAAGTGACTGTTTCCTAAATAATCCGAATGTTAATGGAATTCCGCTTGTTAAGTCAATATTGTCAACTGAAGGCGGCAGCCTTTAAAAGTATTAAATAACTAGAAATGAAGTGGGTTTGGTACGATACATTGAAAATGTTTACACTGCGAATTTAATCCCCGATATCTTTTGAGATAACATTTTGACAACCACATACGTTACCAGTGAGCCGACGTACTTGCTGCGAAGATTACACTATCCCTTCTAGCTAAAATATTCTGTCAACAGTCCTCATAACTTGCGAAGGTCTTTGTGTTTTAATTGGCAGCTCTACAAAATTCTCGAAACGCAACAGCTAGTGATAGATTTTTTCTGAATTTGAATTTTCAGGCTTCAACAATTTGTCAAAAATTGAACGTAGCAGTCGGACCTTAGTTTCTGCTTTTTTTTAAACCTGTGTCGCCTGTGCATGGAATTACATCTTAACCCTTTCCCTCCCCCCATCTTTATCTGTCCGTCTAGCCACAACCATTTTTTCGAAAATTGTAAATAATACTGCAGTGCTTCCAGTAATTCATTGCGACTAGATTGTCTACCATTACCTCTAGGAAACAAAAAGCATTAGGTTACAATTCATTGTCAAAATATATATCGTTGATTGATGTCTAAGTTGGAGTAAATGAAACAATACTTTCAAATAATTGAATCAAGGTAAAGGAAACAAAATGATTAAAAAAACTTTATTATTAAATAATTGCTCAATGTCGATATTAGTAGTAAATAGTGTGAAAATATTATTAGTTACGATAAAGGAAACATATCCTGCACACTGATGCCATCTGTAGTCATCCCAAATTTGCTTCCAAAAACTAAAAATAATCAAAAATTCTATTACATATACATTAATCCAATCATTATTTATAGATATATGCGAAGAAATATTTTTGTTCATAAATCAATAAAATTGAGGATGAAAAGGGTTAATGTATTCCGTGTGAAGATCGTTAAAATGGATAAATATATAGTGAAATACAAAAGGAATTCGACTTATCGTGATGGTGACGGTGATATGGAATCGATAGCGTGTGTTTTATATAAGTTTTTTGTGGTGTCGCACAAGTACAAACTGCGCGGCACCTACTTTCGCCGCGCGCCGCCATGCACGCACGGTGCGACGTTCTTACGACGACAGCCACGAGCGCCCTTTGCCACAACTCCGCTCGTGGCCACCACTGAACGACATCGTTCACTTGGGACTGAGATAGCAACCAGCGAACACTTCGGAATCTGATAGGCACCAGTGAAGACTTTGCTATCAGTTAGGGACTAGGCAGGACTCTAGCTCAACTATGTATCAGCTATGTAAAAGTTAAGTATTGTATAAATTCTGTGCAATATATATATCGTTCTAATTTACTCTAGTGTTTCTAGTTTCTGGCTGCTCCCCTCCGTACCTGCACCAGCATGCTATCTTTATTTCTGTGTCGGTCTCATTCCACTCGGCCACCGACACCTACGACGGAAACGAGACACAAAAGCGGCGACGAGGCTGGGACACAAAATTTTTGGATTTGATTTGTATTTATTTATTTATTCTTTAGAAATACCTGGGTACGCCACTGAGCATACCCCAAGATTTTCAAAAGTCGGCGCCTATGTTCTTTAGTAAATTATAGACGATTCCTGTGACTGACATAACATTGGTCATATATAAATAGTAAACACAGTCATCATGTACCGGTGCGTATTGTTGATGGCTGAACTATTTTCCATACGGGCCCGGCTAGCCCCAATGAGGAGTCGTGGTAACAATTACGAGAATAATTAATTTACTTAGCGGACAAGGGTACATCGAGAACCTGTCAACCATTGAGCAGGAACAGCATTAATTATTTATTTTATGGTCAACACAAAAGATTATTCCCATCGTTATATGTTAATGGGTTTTCAAAAAGCGTACGTACACGCAACGCCACCTAGTGAGTGCTAGCCGGGCCTCTTTGAAATACAGTTCTAACATTGTAGATTGCGACTTTTTGACATGCTAATTGTCCTGCAAAAAGATGTAAGTTTAACTCTGTAATACGGTACGCGACTTTTCCGAAAAGGAAATTTCTTCCAGTTGTAATTTATTGCTTTGACAGCTGTCTTATAACAATACATTAAAATATCGTTAAATATATTTCGGGACTAACGCCATCTACATCTTTCTGAGATGGAACAGAGTGAAACAATCGTTGCAGAGAACAGTAGAGTGAATACAAGTGTGAATCGACCTTACCTGTGCCCGCACAGATGAAATAATTCAACGTGTTTTAGAGTGAAGGGTTTGTCCGACATGTCAAAACAGAGTATAACTTGATATCAGAGCTCATACGAGAAGTGTATCCCAAATCACAAACGAATGCATTATGCTCTTGGTGCAACACAAATAAATATTTCTACAATGGGGAAGAGTGCTTTGAACAGCCACCCAAGAAGCAAGAAACATAAACTTTCTATAAGCAAACGGAAGTCTGTTGCTTTTCGCAATATATATTTCACTGTCTGTTTAGTACTACAGGAATTTCAAAAATGAAACAAATTCATTAGAACAAAATACTGTTTTCATTCAAATCTGCTGTTGAGTGTTATTTTACCAAATGACACTTTAATGCAAATACTACACAGCTGTTGCTCCAGATATGTTTTTGCATTCCCCATTCCATCTCCTCGCAGTTCAAGAACTCGCCCCCAAAATTGTGCATTATTACGCATGCTGGGTCATTAACATTCATTAATCTTTTAGCTAGAGTTTTCCAGGGCAAAACTTATTTGAGTGTAAGGGCTCTGGAAACTGAAAACCATCCTTGGGAACAATGTAAATGAAAACTTGAAAGAGGTGAAAAGGTTGGGCAATACTGGATATTCCGATACCACCCGTCTGCTTTGATCCATAACGTCAGGCACAACGTCATGGTGATAACCGACATTCATATTTCAATGCAAATGTAATGTGGCGATAACATGAAATAAACGACACAAATATTAACGCAAGCGAAAAAAAGAAAGAAAACAAAATAAGTAAATGGGATTTTGGGCGGGGAGATTCTAAATAGAACAACAATAGAAATAGCAATAATGATGTAAAAAATGAAAAAAAAAAAAACCACAAAATATCCCGAAAACGGCTCGTTTATTGAATTTCTTGAATACGAGGGGAGCTTTTTATCGTAATAATGATATACAATTACGAAACTGCTGAAATACAGCGCAAGAGATTAGCGAAGTGTAAAAGTGAAGCTACGTTTTGCAATGTTCTTTTGTTAAAAATGAAGTCTGGAGTCTGCTTAGAGGAAAAAGCAATGCTTACAGTGATGTTACAAACGCGCGATCGCGCGTGCGTTTAAGTGCGACGTTGATCTTCATGTTTCAGTTAATTAAAAAGAATTGTGATATCGGATAGTCAAAGTGAGCCAAAGGTTGTTCATATCATGAAGGTAAGGTAAATCATAATAGTGAATTTTATCCATTATGGATGTTGAACTCCGTGACTGTTCCTAATAGGTTGTGGAAATAAAATCCGCTACCAGTCACAAATATAACTGTGACTGGTAGTGAATTTTATTTCCACAACCTAAATCATAATATATGTACTGAGTTCTCGATCACTATTTCATGAGATGTAACTGTATTTTAATGCATCAGGAAGTCTAGTATAAATGAACAGGCTATGTTGCAGAAACGAATGCACTTCACATTAAAACGTACAGTATCCTCCAACTACGTGAACTCAACTTAGTCCATTATACAAGGTGTCAATTTTAAGTTGACAAGCCGGAATAACTCGGAAAAACAGTAGATATTCAAAAATGGTTTCCACCGTTTGTGTGTGTGTGTGTGTGTGTGTGTGTGTGTGTGTGTGTGTGTGGGGAGGGGGGGGGGGAGAGTGTCAAGTGTAAAATTTTAAATGGGAACCCCGATTTTTTACTGCAAATTCGGATTCTAAGGCCCACATCATGTATGGTCTGGTTGATTATAATTTTTTTATTTGTGACAGATGGTGCTGTAATAGTAAGAAATATTTGCCATATTGGTGAAGAGATGTACTAAACAGGATATAAAATAAATGGAAAACCATATTCATGCTTCAGAACACTACCAAATGATCCCCAAAGTGATACTTTCCTCTCCCTGCAGTGGACAGGGCAGTCTTCCAAAGTGATACCTTAGTCCAGATTGCCCTTGTCTGAACACCAGTTATGAATTGCCGACAAAACATTTAATTGAACTAGCCGGGAAAAAATGTACATCTCGTATCATTTGGTAGGGTTATGAAGCATCATCAATATGATTAACCTTTTTCTTTCCTGGGTGGTACATTTCTTCAGCAGTATGGCAAATAATTCTTACCATTACAGTGCAATATGTTGCCAATTGAAAGAAAAAAAATCAGCCAAACTATACATGAATTGGTCTGTAGAATCTGTATCTGCAATAAAAAATGGGAGTTTCCATTTAAAATTTTACACTAGCCACCCACACCACTCCCAAACAGTGGAGGCAGTTCAAGTTTAGTATCATTTCCTAAGCCTCTGCCGTCCTTTCATAATGGTGAAAACCGTTGTTGAATATATACTTTTTTTCTGGTGTCTCAACTTAAAATGTATACCCTGTACTATAGATTGTGTCAGTGTCGAATCTGGGGTGGGGGAGGGGGGGTCTACGGGGCTGTACATCCCCCAAAACCATGAGGAAAACCTCATAATATGAGCTGGTTCTTTGTAGATCAGTTTGAGGTACAATGCCACAATTTTTATGACTTCTGACCCCCCCCCCCCCACTCCATCCCAACACAAATCCGGATTCACCACTGCTTGGTGTATATTACAACGTGACATGGTTCAACTTGAATGACATGTGTTTTAAAAATGTTACTAGTTTCTTTATGGTATAGTTGTTTGCTAGCCTCTTTGATCAAAATTAAGTTTCGTGAAAACCTGGAAAATAATTATTTTTAACCTGGAAAACCGGGAAAAAACCTTGAATTTGAAAATGAACTGGTGGCCACCCTGTTGGTGCAAAGTTATGAAAACACTTCTAACGTTGAGATGAGTAATAATAATAATAATAATAATAATAATAATAATAATAATAACAGCATCACCATGTATTGGTTCTATGGTGTAGTACTAAACTGTTTATCTCTTACAGTAAGTATATGCTGTGGTATTAGTATGTTGCACTGGGGGCAATGTAGTTATTCTGTACGCAGTGCTCCCTATTATCGAAAACTCGACAAATGCTGAAAGTATGGTAATTCAATCAACAGAACAGTTCATGGCTGTTTAAATAAGATGTCATGGTAGTGTCAATGTGTGATAAAGTAAGTCTGGATAATCGTTGAAGGAATGTTGTCAGCTGATCGTCTGTATAGAACTTTCCATTAAATGTAGTATATCCAGTGAATTGTCTTAACTCTGTTAACAGCATCGGCCAATCTTTCAGCTAATACATGTCCCCCACCTATTTCGTAAAGCAGAAAGTTGAAATCGACCTTGTGTAATCTATATCTATAAATGTGAATGTCTGTTCGGTGTGCGTATATATATATATATATATATATATATATATATATATATATATATATATTAATGTGAATGTCTGGTGTACGCTCATCACGTCCGAATGACAAGAGGCAGAGACTTAAATATTTGTACAGTTACTAATTTATACCTGAGGAAGGTTTTTGGCATGGTTTTATAGCGATCTGTTAGATATTAAGTAATTTGAAGAACATATTGCGAAATGCGGAACAATAATTACTCTTTGAAAATTATATTTATTCTTTGAAAATGGTTTTATTGATTGCATTGTTGCTAATGGTTGATAATGAGAAAAGGCTGGAGTATACTGGGATGGAAAGTTATCGGTATATAAAATTCTACGTGTGTGTGTGTGTGTGTGTGTGTGTGTGTGTGTGTGTGTGTGTGTGTAATATTTCGCAAATGAATGGTGTGTGTGTAATTGTTGTCCAAAGTCTCCTGTTGTACACCATAGCAGTTCCATGCCTATAGCTATAAGGGGTTGGAAGATATGATGGTTGAAAGTCATGAAATTATGACAAAATTCGGACTGAAGGCCAGCGACGACGTTTGCGACTCTATAGCAAGGAGATTAAATACAGCGAAACATGATGCCACAGACCGTATCTTTGGTCTAGAATTTCTTCAGCTCTTTCTCTGTAAGGATAAGCATATGAATAAGGAAATATAAGAATAAATAAATCAAGCAGTAAAAAAGAAATTTCTATTAATACATCTCTTTAAAAAAAGTCGCAGGAATCCATTTACATCCCTCATGTTTTGCACATGGTCAATTGAATGTCGCTTGCTCAAGGATGGGCAACCCAAAACATCTCTACATTTACGCTCCAAACAATACTACAAATAACTTAGTTTACCAGAATGCCCAAAAATGAAATTAAAATGAATTTGGACATTACTTTCACCATATGTGTTCAGATATTGCAACACAGGCTATAAGGAATAATGTATGTATGTGTGTATTATTTATTGTAAATCATTAAGCACTTCACATAATTTTTTTTATTTGAATGTTGATTAAAATGTTTGTTTCTAAAGAAGGTATTGTATTTCATTTCATCCTTCAAAACCAGTCTCATAGCACACTACTGAAAGATAGCTTATCTATCAAAATCAACCAACACGCGAGGGGAGCTGCGGATTTCAGCTAGTAGAACTATATATTCAGAAGTCAGATTATAACTCTAAGTACAATTGTCTCTGGAAAAAATGTCTTTATCTTAATGTAGTTCGCACGAAAAGCAAGTAATTAAAAAATTTTAATCACAATACTGTACTGAACAATTATGAAAGCAGAGAGGTTTCTGATGAGTTTGTCACCCGTGTGTGTATATTATCTCTAGTGGCAGGCACAGAGCAGAAATATCTCTGGACTGAGCATTCGGATGTGCAGAACAGATTTTCTGTCCTCAACATTAAGATAGAAATGTCACATAATATTGAGAAAAATCTACTAATCACTGACTTTATCTTGGTCCTTTTTTGTTCGTTTTGTGTAAATTGCCCTTTTAGCGACACTTCCTCAACTTTTTTGTTGCTTCTGTGACACATTTATTTCAAAACTGCGCATGCGCATAGCTGCTTATGGAACTCAACAACCACCCTGCTCATGCACAGTTGTGGTTGCTCTGGGAAAATATGGTGTGGCTTCTTTGCAGCCAGTGCAGTACAAACCAAGTGTAAGAGCAAATAAATGTGTGAAAAGAGTGGATTTGTCTAAATATCACATGGTAATTCCATCTTAATGTTGAGAAGATGAACAGAACGCATGGTGAGTCTAAAGATACTTATACTCTATGCACAATTTAGTGGTTATAACCATCGAAAGATCCACTTCTTTCCTTTCAATGACATTGCAAAGCATACAGCTAGGAAGAATTTATTTATTTATTTAATGTCCTACTTTGGTTAAATTTTACTTGCGGTGGCAGCGGTTTAGTTTGCTATCGTTGGCAACAAACTATTTGCTTTAGGACGACGATTTATTTACTAACCAGAACAACATAAATTATTTATTTAATCGTGAACATAAAGAATTATTCCCCTCATTCTACGTGACTGATTTTTGAAAAAGCATTAAACTGCCTTTGCCAACATCAGCACACAATGACGTAAGTAAAATTGTACTACTCCTTGTAGTGTATTACACCATAGTTATGAGAATGAAAAAAACGCAGTTAGTGTCATCTCACTTTGTCCTTTCATGTACTATGGCCTTTTTGAGGCATTCCTAAACAGAACACACTCAAAATGTAATCAGGATACACTGAAATCAGAAAGGGAACTACATAAATTTCATTTTCCTTTCAAAGAATTCTTATGTAAATTAGAGCATCTATAAAAGCAAAGGAATGTGGGTATGTTTTAAATTCAAATGATACCCACGGAAAGCAGCACTGTTTTTCTTTCCATGGCATTGCAAGGCATGCAGGACCCAGGTATTACTTTTTTGTGTCATACCTGGAATATATTTTACTTGCAGTGGCAGCAGTTTTGTATCTTAACATTGGCAACATAATATTTGGTTTAGTAGGATAATTAATTTACTGATCAGAACAACATTGTTTATTTAATTATCAATACAAAGAATTTTTCCTCTCATTGTATGCGACTGATTTTTCAACACTACACCACTGCAGAAAGGAAAATCGTAGCCCTTGTTTCAGTGTATTGCACCTTAGTTATGTGAATAAACAATGCAGGTTTGCCATCTATTAGTTATTTGGTATACTGTGTAAGTAACAGTGCCTCTATCGGATCTTTGCTATACTACGCTGCAATTCAAACATAGCGTACACCAGAAACTACAAATTACAATATCTTTTCTTCCCCTGGTCCGATGAATTGATGAAATGAAGCTTGTATGTTGCCCCAAGGTACTCTCAGTTGACCTATGAAACCAAATGAAAGTTCATATAGTACTCTTGGAGATTTTCTGTACTACACCATACTTATAAGCATAGGATACACACAAAACTTCAAATTATGATATATTTCCTTCCTCTGATCTGCTTTGATGTAATTAAGCCTATGTTACTCTCCAAACTATTCTCATATTACCTGTGGAATCCATGAAAGTTCGTGTAGTACTTTTGGAGGTTATCCTCAACAAATAGACATAAACAGTGCCTTTTAAACAAATGATAAAATTATGATATCTTTATTTTCTCTGATCTGATTTTAATTATTGAATCCTTTATGTAACCACACGATATGCTCAAGTAACGAGTTAAAACCCCATGAAAATTCGTCAAGTAGTTTCGGAGATAAACGTGTTCAAAGAGACAGACAGAGATGACGGTCGTAGATAAAAAATTTCAAATTAAGATATTATTTTTTTATATCATCCGATTTTTATGGAATGAAGTCTGTATGTTGCCCAGAGTGAAGCTCGAGTTACCTGTGAAAACCCCATGCAAATTCATGAAGTAGTTTTGGAGATAAGAGGTTTTTAATAGTTGAACAAACAGCCACGGCGGTTACTGAAAACACTTAAAATTATGATACCTTTATTTTTTATTATATCCCCCCCCCCCCTTCTGAAGATTCGTTTACTAGTTTTGAAGACTGAAGTGAACAGCGACAGGCCTAAATTTACAGATCCACTATTAGTATAGATAAGACCTACTCCAGCATTATTAACAGAAAACCTCTTCATAATGCCACAAAACTTCAGTCCTCCCCACCATATCAAACTTTAGCCTATCCATTTCTCTTTTCAAATTTTGTAACTTACCTACCCAATTAAGGGATAGAACACTCCACACTCCGATCTGTAGAATGCCTGTTTTGTTTTCCTAGATGATGACATCCTGAGTAGTCCCTGCCTGGTCATCCAAATAGGGGACTATTTCACCAAAGGAGACTGCAATGGCATCATCATATTTCATACAGTAGATGTGCAGTTTCCCCTAGCTTTCAGCCGTTCACAGTAACTGCATGGCAAAGCCATGTTAGTTGATATTGAAAGGCCAGTTCAGTCAATCTTCCAGGCTGTTTCCCCCTTTAATTACTGAAAATGCTGCTGCCCCTTTACAGGAACCACACATTTGTCTGGCCTTGCCGCATACCGTATTTGCTCGAATATAGGCTGCACTTTTTCCCCCCAAATTTTGGCTTACAAAATTGTGGTGCGGCCTATTATCGAGATTTATCCCCCCCCCCCCCCCCCCCCAGCCAACTGCTTTTTTCTCAAAGTCGTTAGTTCCAAAAAAATTATACGCTCACTTTTATTTTGGTTTGAGAAACGTAATAAACTAGATAGTCTTCAAAAATGCTACAGCAACAGTTTCGCAGAATTGCATATACGTTTTTGTACACATTTACGGAAACAGCGCGGGAATTCGTCGATGTCGATATTTCGATATAAATAGAATAGTGTCATTCTGTACCATAGCATACAAAATCTGATGACTCTTTTTAACATGGCCGCGCAGCATAAAACAAAAATACTATGTAACACACACACTTCCTAAACACACAAATTATTTTAATTTGATGTAATCAATGAAGCTAGTATTCGGGATAAAAGTTTTGTGTGTGTCGAGAGAGATTTTACCGTGACGTTTACGTCACAGTACAGTACAGTAACGCCTATCGCGAGTGGTGATGGGAGGTTAAGATAATGGAATGACTGATTTGTGTAGCTAATGCTGATGTTGAGTTCCAGTACTACATTTTAAAATAACGTATTTAACTACGAACAGATTCACTGGTTTCAGAGTCATTGGAGGTTATTTCCATGAAACAAGTACATGGAACTCGGAGCTATTTTGCAGCCTTGCAACTCAATCATTTCTGTTGTAACAGCAAAACCACAGTTCCTGTTTCAAATTATGAAGTCAAGCATACATGGGGATATTTACATTTTAACCCTTGAAATGCACGACGACTCTTCGAACATTGTAATAGTTTGTCCTCACACACTAGCGTCGAACTTTTATTTGTCAGCATCATATTTACGTCGAACTTCCCGTTTTCCATGTCTGTTACTGTGACTAGGCAACCTGCAGCTTACATTTAGTGGTGTAAGTGATACGTTCGTTACCCCCTACAAACTTACAACCCAAAACATCGTCACACACACACACCTAAAAAAACTATTTTCGCAGCACATGCCTAAGCTATATAACACTTGAAACGCCCAGTAACATGCCTTGGTTCAGCGTCCTCTCACTTGGGGTGCCCAGGTCGGCCTGTCGTCTCGCTTTCTTATTTGTTGATTTACAGTTTTGCATATTTGTTTTGAGTTTATTGACCAGAGAACATTATTTCATTAAAATTGTGTTTCTGATTATGAAAAAGTTTGATTATCCAAAAAATAAATAAAATAGAAATTAAAAAAACCTGCGGCTTATACTCGAGATTTTTTTTTCTTTCTTTCTTTTTTTTTTCCCCTACCTATAATCTCGTGTCAAAAGTTTTGTGTGACTTATATTTGCACGTGGCCTATATTCGTGCAAATATGGTATATCCGCTGTGGGTGCACCTATGGTATGGCTATATGTTTCATTGAGGTGCGCAAGCTACTCACCTTGGCATTTGTCTTGGGAGTGGCCCAATGAATAATTAGTTCTTAATGTCCCTTCTACTTTTACATTAAAATCCTGTATTGACATCTTGCATTGGTAATTGCTGTTGTTTTACTTACATCCTTATCAGAATAAGAACATAGGATTTAGGTGGAACACGCACTTATTTTTTAAAAAAAATGTATATCATATGCTGATTTTGGAGATTTCTTCAGTACTTTTGATATTGCTTTTCATATTCTTGTGTGCAATGAAACCATCACTTTAGTTTCCTAGTTGCATTGTTCTTCTGTAGGAATTTGCTTGCTCTGTAATACAAAATGTTGTTTTCATTTATCTTTTCATTTTCATCTCTTCCCTAATCTTAATTGTTCAGAATACTTCTTAAACCATTACTCACCTTGTTATTTAACTGCTTTTTCAGCTCCTAAGTTGTATTCTTATTCTAGAATTCAGAAATTTAATATCACTAATTAAGAAGTACTAAAAACAGTTGTATTTTTATGTCCATTTTATCTTCATAATCTAATATTGGATCTGAGAGTATGAAATGTGTATGGGAAATGGGTATATATGCTAATTCTCGGGAGGTGTGACCTGAGGTGTGAACAATCACTTAAGGCGGCTGAGCCCTCAGTGAGGGCCCCCACTAGGAAGGAGCGCGCCATTGGAGATGCCGGTGATCATGGGGGACATTTCCCTGATGACTTCCTTCTCTTCTACTATGACTTCAACCCAAAAAAGAAAGATACTCACCTCAGTGTAAGAAAACGTTTCGTAATCTTCCCAAATTTCTGGTTGTTTCTCGAATTGACGGTCAACATTTTTCTTCTGTTAATCCTTTCATAATTCAGAAGGGTGTTGATGCAATTGCTGGCCCTGTTAAGATGCATTCCTGACAGCGCAATGGAACATTGTTGCTGGAAGCGGACAGTGCTTTCCAGGCGCAAAAACTGATAAGGACTACGCTACTACACACGTTTCCTGTCCAAGTAGAAGCACATTGCACGCTCAACTCATCACTGGGGTTAGTTTTCACAAGATACCTTGACGGGTTATCAGACGAAGAGATCCAAAACTACATGTCCGATCAGGGTGTAACAGCCGTGCATAATGTGTTGAAAAAGGTCGATAACCAGCTAACACCAACTCGTACTGTGTTTTTGATGTTTGACAGAGTTGAAGTCCCGTCCAAGTTCAAAGCAGGATATGAAGTTATCTCTGTGTGCCATTATCTACCAAACCCGCTGTTTCCAATGCCATAGATTCACCACACCCGTCAATCTTGCCCGAATACAGCAAAATGTGTCACTTGTGGTAGGGACGCCCATGAGGGCAACTGCCCACCTCCATCCCCTCACTGCATTATGTGCAATGGTGACCATGCCAACAGGGACTGCCCTGTTTATAAAGACAAAAAGGTCATTCAGCAAATTCGGGTCACGGAAAAGGTCTCAACATCTGCTGCTCGAAGAGTCCTTCCAACGGGCATATTCAGTAAGGTCCTCACCTCCGCCCAACCTCCTAAGGATCCAGGTACAAAGACCTGTGATTTCACTTTCGCTGACACAGTGGTGTGATCGGCCAGCCCGAAGACTGCCCGTTCCACATCCCCGCTCCCTCCTACTCCTTCTAAAGTTCAGTCTGTGTCAACCTCTCATAAACTGCGGGCACCTAAACAAGATGCCCATACTTCGAAAAAGGAACCTGTCCGTGAAGATTTTCTCCGTACTCAAGCTTCTCAACCGTCAACTACCACTTCTTCTCACAGTCACTCTTCTAAAAGAGCTAACAAAAAAGAGTTCCTCTCAATCCCCTCTCCCGTGACGTGACTCATCTGTTCACGCCGCCCAACAGTAGCTGGCCCCAGTCATCCTCTGTCTCGCCGGGACGGACTACTGTTAGCCGGGCAAAGGGCTTTTTACAAGCGGAGGATGCTGCCCCTACCGATCAACTTGGGAAGGCAGCAGAAATTTCAGTCACACTGATGAAACAAGATTTTCCACCAGTGGATTGCAATAGCAGTGCTCCCTTGAAATCAGGCCCTCAGCAGCCGTCGAGGTAACCCCCTTTTGCCTCGTTCTTCTCTTTTTATCCTTACCATGGCGCTTCTTCATGGGAATATTCGAGGTATTCGCTCCAATCGCGAGGAATTAAAATTACTTCTTAGATTGCACTGTCTGCTCATAGTTACCCTCCAAGAAACCAAGTTCCACCCACAGGATCATATAGCCTCACCTGTGCATTATGACTTACCTCCTGTGGATGGTATTCCAGCCCATGGAGGTGTTATGTTGCTCGTTCGGGACAATATCTATTCCCATACCATCTCTCTGAGCACTCACTCATAGGCAGTTGCCATCCACATCACTCTCCCTACCCTTTCCTTCTCTCTCGGCAACATCTATACCCCATCATCGTCTGCCTTAACTAGGGCAGATATGCTGCAACTTGTTGCCCACCTTCCTCCACTTTTTGTTTGGCGTGGCGATTTCAAAGCCCACCACCCCCTATGGGGTTATCTAGCATCTTGCCAAAGAGGCTCCCTTCTGGCGGACCTTTTCAACCATCTCAATCTCGTCTGCCTAAACACTGTTTCACCGATGCTCCTTTCTGACACAACGCACACCTATTCCCACTTAGACCTCACGATATGCACTCCTCAGCTAGCGCATCAGTTAGAGTGGTACGCTCTTTCTGATACGTACTCGAGCGACCATTTCCCTTTGTAATCCACCTACTGCATCATTCCCCATCTCCGCGTTCCACCACCTGGGATGTCTCCAAAGCCGTCTGGGGGCTTTATTCTTCCATGGTCGTTTTCCATGACCAGACCATAACCAGAATTTCCCCAGCTGCGACAGTCAGGTCCAGTACCTCACAGATGTTATTCTCACTGCTGCCGAAAGTTCCATACCTCGTACTTCCTCTTCTTCACGTTACGTCGTAGTCCCCTGGTGGACTGCAGCATTCAGGGACGCTATTAGAGCCCAGCGATGTGCTCTACAAACCTTTCAACACTACCCAACAATGGAGAGTTGCATCCATTACAAACGACTGCAGGCGCAATGCTGTAAAAGCCTGTTGGACTGCCTTCACTAGTTGTTTTAACAAATTCACTCCCTCCTCGGTTGTTTGGGGTAGCCTGTGCCGGGTATCTGGCACTAAGGTCCACTCCCCAATTTTAGGCCTGACAGTATTGATAGCAGTCTTTGTGGACCTCGTTGATGTATCCAATGCCTTAGGCTGCTCTTTTGCGGAGGTTTTGAGCTCTGCTCATTACCACTCTGCTTTCCTCCCCCGCATACAAGCAGAGAAGGCACGGCCGCATTCTTTCCAATCTTTAAATCATGAAAGTTACAATGACACCTTCACTATGCAGGTACTAGACTGTGCTCTTGCCATGTCCCGCTCCTCTGCTCCGGGGTCCGATGCCATTCATATTGAGATGTAGAAGAACCTTTCTCCTGCGGGTAAATGTTTCCTTCTCCGCGCCTATAGTAGCATATGGACTGCAGGTCAGGTCCCCACAAGTTGGCGTGAAGCCATTGTCACCCCCATTCCGAAACCAGGGAAGGACAAACATCTTCCTTCCAGTTATCACTCCATTTCTCTTACCAGCTGTGTCTGTAAGGTGATGGAACGCATGGTTAATGCTCGTTTGATTTGGATCCTTGAATCCCGACGCCTCCTTACCAATGTCCAATGTGATTTTCGTCGGCATTGCTCTGCAATTGACCACTTCGTCACCTTGTTGACCTTCATTATGAATAACACTTTTGCGAAAGTGTCAGATGGTTGCTGTTTTCTTTGATTTGGAGAAGGCCTACGACACCTGTTGACGGGAATTCTCCGCACCATGGATACCTGGGGCTTTCGCGGCCGTCTCACCCTTTTTATCCTGCATTTTTAACAGACTGATGTTTTCGGGTACAAGTGGGCTGGTTTGTCAGACCCTTTTTGCCAGGAGAATGGGGTGCCATAGGGCTCCGTTTTGGGTGTAGTATTCTTCGCCATAGCAATTAACCCAATTATGGACTGCCTCCCACCCGACGTTTGTGGTTCCCTCTTTGTGGATGATTTCGCAATCTACTGCAGCGCTCAAAGAATGTGTCTATTGGAACGCTGTCTCCAGTATTGTCTTGATCATCTTTATTCTTGGAGCATCACAAATGGCTTCTGTTTCTCCAACGAGAAAACAGTGTGCATACTGAGTTCCTTCCACTATTTCTACATCTAGGCCCCGTTGTTCTCCCATTCGTGGAGACAACGAATTTCTTAGGACTCATGTTGGATATGAAACTTTTTTGGTCTCCACATGTGTCTTCTCTGGCTGGCCGTTGTACATGCTCCCTTAATGTCGTTCATGTTCTTGGCGGTACGTCATGGAGAGCTAACCGAACCATCCTTCTTCACCTTTATCGGTCCATAGTCCAATCGAAGCTGGATTATGGAAGCATTGTTTACGCATCTGCATGGCCGTCCATCTTGCGCCGTCTTAATTCACCATTGGAGCCTCCTATACCAGCCCTATTGAAAGCCTCGACGCAGAAGCTGCCGAATTACCATTGCACTACCGGCGTGATATATTACTGTGTCGTTACGCGTGCCGGCTGCTGCCAATGCACAAACACCCATCCTACCCAACATTTTTCAATGACTCCCTTGATCCCAAATATGGGGTGTCTGCATATGCACTGTTGCCTCCTGGAGTTAGTTTTTGTCACCTGCTTCAGCAACTTGATTTCACCCACCCCGAAACCCTTCGAATAGATGTGAGCTCACCACCACCGTGGTTTCAGGCACAGGTTCGCGTCCACCTCGAACTCAGCTCACTACCAAAGGAGAGTACCCCGGATTCGGTGTATCGCTCAAGGTTTGTCGAACTTCGTTCTCAGCTTGATGATAACATCTTCATCTATACAGATGGCTCTAAGAACACTGATTCTCGTCGAGTTTGACAGCTTTCAATACAAGCTCATCGACCAATGCTCAAATTTCATAGCTGAGCTTTTTGCTCTCTATCAGGCAGTCCAATATGTTCGCCGCCACCACCACCCTTCTTTTGTCATCTACTCAGATTCACTCGTGCCATTCAGAGTCTCATAGACCCATATCCGGTCCATCCTGTTGTACTCAGACTCCAACGTTCCCTTCAATTGGCAGCTGACAATGGCTTTAGACTCGCTTTCTGTGGGTACCTGGCCACGTACATGTCCTGGGGAATGAGCCTGCTGACACTGCGGCCAGGGCTGCCACTCTCCTACCTTGGACAGCTACCAATTTGTGTCCCGTCAAACGACATTCAAGGGGCTATTTGCAGGCATATTGTTGCATCATGGCATCGGCTGTGGCCCTCGCTTCAAGGCAATAAGCTTAGAACCATAAAACCAATCCCGACAGCTTGGAAGACCTCCTCCCGCCCCTTCCGGCCATTGCTCGATCATTGCCGGTTCAGCCACCTACATTTATTGACAGGCCACCCCCCACCAGTATGTTCCTGCGTTCACCCCACGACGGTGCGCCATGTTTTAATGTCCTGCCCCAATTTTAATCATGTTCGTGTTGCAGTAAATCTGCCGTCCACTTTGGAGGACATTTTAGCTGATGACACATGGGCATTTGCTAGAGTTATGCATTTTACACGTATGCCAAATTTGTCCGAGGACATTTAATTCCTTCTAATCATATTTTTATTCCTTGCTTTAGTGATATTCTGAAATTCTCCTTATTGGCACTTTTTTTTAGCCTTGTTTCAAATTTTCAGCCAGGGCCTTCATCGGAAAAAGAAACACGTACATTCACGCAATCACTCGGATAATACACAAATATAATGTCCGGCCAGACATGATAGGTGTGTGTGTGTGTGTGTGTGTGTGTGTGTGTGTGTGTGTGTGTGTGTAGTTGCCCGAGTGATTGCGTGAATGTATGTGTTTCTTTTTCTGCCGAAGGCTCAAAATTTAAATTGAGTGAATGTGATCATCTATTTTCGTGTCTGTCAGCAGCTCAGCGAGCCTCTTTACAGTGAGTTGTTACCTATCCTCCATCATTGATATTCTTATAGGATTTTCCATTGTTGAAATTTTAACTTAATTGCGTAAGTCTCAGTTTCAGCCATAACTAGAAGAGGAGCCGAATATTCGGTTTCGTTGAGACTCGAATATTTTTTAAAATAATAAATTGCAGGTTTTCTGTTGAAACCAAAACACAATGTTTTCTTTCTTCCAGTAATTTTTAACAGAATACCTGTTCATTGGTATTGATGTCTATCCATATGTTTACTAGAATTGTTGTTTTGAGGGGACTAAACATCTAGGTCATCAGTCCCCTTTTACTAGAATATCATGCAAAAATAAAAATTGGAAGTAAATTGCCCAAGTACTTTAGGAAATTTTTGCGACAATATTTTTCCCTATTGCTTTTTTATGTATTAATGTATTTTTATCCAGAATTTGATTGGCAGGGTGAAGACACAAAAATAACTTCCCCATGTCCCATGGTCTGATACCAATTTCTTTGGAATCATTTATCAAGGAGGTCCCCAACCACCTTACACAGTAGATTAGCCTATTGTAGGTGGAAAATAAGAGTATTGGTGAGACAGTGTGGATTTGGCAGAGCTCTGCTTACAGTGGTATTGGCCTGGTCATTTGCTTCTTAATCTCATCATCTGGGTTCAATACAGCCTGATGAGTGGAGTGGCTTCATACCTATGCAGGTATCTGTGCTATTGCTGTAACTAAATCAAAGGGTGATCAACAGACATGATTCTTGGAAAGGGGCAGTCACTGTGATATTGACTGAGGACATGCAGCTCTACAGTATGGCATAATGATGACATCCAATTAAGTAAAATCTTATAGAGGTAAAATAATCTTATATTGAGATCTTCAGATAGCTACCATCCAGGAGGATTTTGTGATCAGGAGAAATGAAATTTGTTCTCCAGGGATAGGTGTGTGCATTACCATATCGGTTAACTGGGTAGTTAGATGGAAAAATTTTGAAAAAGAGATGGACAGGATGAGCTGAAATATAACTGTTTCAGGTCCTACATACATACACACACACACACACACACACACACACACACACACACACACACACACACAATTGTGCTGTTCTGGTTTTGCTCACTTTATTTCTTGGTGATTCTCCCAAGGACATTCAGGGCTGCATCACACAATTGTGGACAGACTGTGGTAAAGTTCGCAATGTGTTTTAGTTCCATGTTTCTACAATGGGTGGCAACCAGTAGTCGGCAAATTTCCAGTACACTTAAGATGGTGGCAAGAAAGACTTGTTGATAAGGTGATATCCTTGTTTTGTCAAGCGAGGCTATCATATGTGACATCTATTTGATTTTATATGATCCTGTGGTGGTGGTGTTACGTAATTTCTTTCAAAAGGCGTAATGCTGTAAGATAAAAATTTGTGGTGAAGGCCCAAACCAGGCAATTGTGTGGGTACAAAATTTTTGAATTTTTGTAATGAGTTACTGTATGTATTTTATATCTTAACTGTCCCTCTCTATATTGAAGTCACATCGCCTACAACATTGGGTCTGAAAGGGATAATGGGAGTTTCCATACATAATATGTCAGGAAGAGCAAATCAAATAGAATGAAATCTAAAGCAGTATTGAAGAAATCATTAGCCACCTCCGATTCTAAACATTTGAAAATGGAATGAATATTTTATAGTATCCACTAAGTTGCCTAGTTGTTGCTGTGGTCTTCAGGCGGAGATTGGTTTGATGCAGCTCTCCACCCTACTCTATCCTGAGCAAGCCTCTTCATCTCCTCATAAGAATGGCAACCTACATCCTTTTGAATTTGCTTACTATATTCATCTCTGTCTGCCCCTGCAGTTTTTACCCCACACACTTCTCTCCAATGCTAAATTCACAATTCCTTGTTGTCTAAGAATGTGTCCTACTAATCAATCCCTTCTTTTAGTCAAGGTATGCCAGAAATTCCTTTTTCCCCCAATTCTGTTCAGTACCACCTCATTAGTTGTGTGATCGACCCACCTAATCTTCAACATTCTTCTGAAACACCATGTTTCAAAAGCATCTATCCTCTTCCTGTCCGCACCGTTTATCGTGCATGTTACACTCCCATGCAAGGCAACACTCCACACAAATGCCTTCAGAAGGACTTCCTTGTACTTAAATTGATATGTGATGTTAACAAATTTCTCTTTTTCAAAAACGCTTTTCTTCCCATTGCCATTCTTCATTTTATATCCTCTATACTGCGACCATCACTTGTTATTTTCCTGCCCAAGTAACAAAACTCATTTACCACCTTTATTGATTCGTTACCTAATTTAATTCCTTCAGCATCACCTGATTTTCTAAGACTGCATTCCATTACCCTTGTTTTGCTCTTGTTAATGTTCGTCTTATATGCTCCTTTCAACACGCTGTCCATTCCTTTCAACTGCTCCTCCAGGTCCTTTATTGTCTCTGACAGAATTACAATGTCATCAGCAAAATCCAGGGTTTTTATTTCTTTACCCTGAACTTTAATTACTTCTCCATATTTCTTCTGGCTTTCCTATATAGCTTGCTCAATGTACAAATTGAATAACATTGGGGAAAGGCTACAACCCTGTTGTACACCCTTCCCAACCTCTCCATCCCTTTCATGCCCTTCAATTCTGATAAATAACCTTCGGCTCCTTATATTTTACTCCTGCTAATTTCAGAATTTGAAAGTGTGTATTCCAGTCAACATTGTCAACCAATCAACATTGTCAAAAGCTTTCTCCAAATTTACAAAAACTAGAAATGTAGATTTTCCTTTCCTTAATGTATCTTCTAGGTTAGGCATAAAATGAGGATAGCCTCTCATGTTCTCCTGAGTCCAAACTGTTCTTCCTCAAGGTTCACAGATTAGTGACAGGCTGGAAGACTTCGTAAGTAATAGAACACAGTACGTTGTTCTTGAAGGCGAGTGTTCATCAGAGATGAGTGTATTGTCAGGCATGCCCCAGGGGACTGTGACAGGGCCGCTATTATTTTCTATCTATATAAATGATCTAATGGACAGACTAACTTGTAATTTGCAGCTGTTTGCTGATGATGCTGTAGTGTATGGGAGGGTGTCATCGTTAACTGACTGTAGTTGTGTACAGGATGACTGAGACAAAATTTCTAATTGGTGCGAAGAATGGCAGCTAGCCCTCAATGTATAAAAATGTAAAGTGATTCGCATGAGTAGGAAAAACAATCCCATAATATTCGAATACAGCATTAGTAGTGAGCTTTTTGATGCAGTCGCGTTGTTCAAATATCTAGGTATAGCACTTTAGAGCGATATGAAATAGAACGAACATGTAAGGACAGCTGTGAGTAAAGCGTACAGCCGATTTCAGTTTATTGGGAGAATTTTGGGAAGATGTGCTTCATCTGTAAAGGAGACCGCATATAAAACACTTGCATGACCACATCTTGTGTATTGCTCAAGTGTTTGGGAGCCGCAGCAGTCAGTTTAAAGGAAGACATAGAAGTAGTTCAGAGGCGAGCAGCTAGGTTTGTTACTGGTAGGTTCGACCAATGTGTGTGTGTCACAGAAATGCTCTGGCAACTCAAGTTGGAGGAAAGAAGACATTCTTTTTGTGAATTTCTGTTGACGAAATTTAGAGGGCCGGGATCTGATGCTGAGTGTAGTACAGTCTTGCTGCTACCTACTTAAAATTCGCGCAGTGATCACAATGACAAGATAAGAGAAATTAGGGTATGTATGGAGGCATATAAGCATTATTTTTTTCCTCGTTCTATTTGGGAATGGAGAAAGGAAATGTCTAGTAATGGTACAGTGTACCCTCCGCCATGCACCTTATAGTGGATTTCGGAATATGTATGTAGATCTAGATGTAGGAGGTCGGCTTCTACAAGTTTTTCCGTCCTGTGAATAATTCGTGTCAGTATTTTGCAACCATGAATTATTAAACTGATGGTTCTGCAATTTTCACATCTGTCTGCACTTGCTTTCTTTGGAATGGGGATTATTATGTTTTTCTTAAAGTCTGAGCGTATTTCCCCTGTCTCATACATTTTACGAACCAGGTGAAATAGTTTTGTCATGGCTGGCTCTCCCAGAGAATTCAGTAGTTCTGAGGGAATGTCGTCCACTCCAGGGACCTTGTTTTGACTTAGGTCTTTCAGTACTCCCAGTATAGTATCTCCTATTTTGTCTTCATCTACATCCTTGTCCCTTCCTACAATATTGTCTCTAAGTTCATTTCCTTTGTAGAGTCTGTCTATATACTCTTTCCACCTTTCAGCTCTCCCTTCTTTGCTGAGAACAGGTTTTTCATCTGAGTTATTTTTATTCATACAGCTGCTTTTCTTGTCTCAAAATGTTTCTTTTATTTTCCTGTTCGCGGTGTCTGTTTTTCCCTTATTTATACATTCTTCTACAGACTTACATTTGCTTTCTAGCCACTCCTGCTAGCTGTAACTAATGTAACTAAAAGATGTGTTGCGGTAAAAGGATTAAAAGAGAAGTGGCAATGGCGTGCTTCACTTCTTTCTTGTTACTTAAATCACCGCAATACAAGCAGATCATATCATTGTATGTTTTGTGTGTTTTGAAGTAGTACACAGTTCCATTTCTCTTCCATCATAGGAACCATCGGACAAAAGACTTTTCACTCTGAAGAAAAAAACTTTTCTCACAATTTCAATGCATGTAGTGACATGATGCTCTATGGGGCTGTTAACGCCACCTGTCCGGTTGTGGAGTGGTTGAAAATCTATTAAGATCTGTATGGCTTCTGATTACAGTCTACACATTTTTGCCTGCTAACAAGCTCATCCTCTCTCATTGATCTAATGATTTCCTTTCGTGTTGCCACATTCTTTCCAGTACAAAGTGACCTCAACTCAAGTGACCACTTCTGTCCTGATATAAAGACCAGTGAACCAAGAAGTCCATCCAAATGAATGTTCTGCAAATTAAACTGGGCACTGTTGAGCAATTTGGCTGTACTTGAGCAGTGATGGAGATTCACCAGTCACTTTTGTGTGAGCAAACCAATTGCATCTTCATCAGAGTCCCACAAATTACAAGTAATTCTGGCCCATTTATATCTCAACACTTTTTACGTACTGATGCCTTTTGGTGCAAATAATTAAGAATTGGAGTGACTTAGCATCATAACTAGTGAAACGTTATTGAATTAAGTACATATCAAATCAGAAATGTCACTTTCATCCACAGTTTTGTCAGATGTGTGCTTGTGCGCTCTTGAATGGATACCAATATGAAAACTCATAAGTATTTGTCATACTTCATGATCCTGTCAACGGCTTGGCACCTCAACTTATCAATAAGTGGTTTCTTTTAGCTCCAAGTATGTTAATTGTTTTTGTGTTTCTTTTCTGACAAAGGCTGTGGTTGCAAGGTTTTAGTCATGTGAGTGTGATAGAAAAAACAGTGTACCCGTTTGTGGCTCAGTAATCATTTTTGCAGTGAGCTACAACATATCTTCATTATATTATTGATAGTCCAACATGGACTTTACATTGGTAGTTAATTTCAGTCGCATTTTCTCTTGTCTTCAGGTGCTGGAGGCTCCATAATGTTGGTTACAAGTCTTGGCATTACAGCAGACTTTATTGGACATAACACTGAAAGTGGTGCATTTGTGTATGGTGCAATGAGTTTTACAGACAAATTGTCAAATGGAGCTGCTGTGACCATAATACAGACATTGTAAGTGTTTCTGTTAGCAATTCACAGTTTGTGTTATAAATGTTAGTTTACAACTCAATATGAAAAATATTCCATTACCACTTTTATGCTATGTGATAATAAATTATTATTCTGAACAGTAACCATCACATAGGTTTCCTATGACTGGGGCAACTCTGCTAAGAAGGAAATCAAATCTCCAGAGTTGCACTCAAAGACTGTTATCACCTCATGGTTTAGACTTCTGAATAATGTCTGTCATATGCAATGCAATTTTCCCAGCATTCTTTTTAATAATTTCAAAAATTAACATTTTTGATTCATAGTATTGGAAACATATCCCTCACTATTATTATTATTATTATTATTATTATTATTATTATTATTATTTTCTTTTTTCCTATTTAGCAAACAGCAGGTAATCACAGATTGCTAATATGGTGAGTGAAAGACCATTTTGTTGTAGGTATGCTGCCTGATATTAAACAGTGACTGTATGATTTGTTGTTAAGAACAAGGAAGAAGTCACATAGTCAACTCTCATGGTTATAAAATGGACAGAAAAAGGTCAGGTTGTGCCTGTATATACATTTTCAGTGATGAACAATAATTTACATAGTTGTCTTGCTAAACTAATGACTGCAGCCAGCATTTTGGCATCTGACACATTTTATCAGTATGAAAAAGCATTCTGTGTCATTTATGTGGGGAGGGGAACCATTTGCACTCAGTATGTGTGGCTGGGGCACTTATTCAGCATGTGGAGGAAGTCCTACCTTTAACATCTGAGGAAACAGGAGGCAGGTGGCTGCAGTTTGCTGTTCATATCATAATAACTTGTTATGTCTCGGGCCCACAGTGTTAGAAATGTCGAATATGAACATAATGTGAAAGGATAGTCCAAAAACTGTAATTAATGTCAACATATCATAATAATTGATAGCTCTCACTTTCTTTCTTCCATTGATTGGTAAAGAAAGTGACAACAGTAGCTTTTTAATTGGTGGTTCAACAGCAGCTCACAATCTGCAACAGTGTTCTCATAAATGTACTCTCATGTTCTGGACCTGAGCAAGACTTAAACAATTTTATGAAAATTTACCAAAACTCAGTATTATAAGATATTTTAGGCAAACACAGTTGTTTACAAAAAGTGTGGTGCATGTTGTAAGAAAGAGCAATAGTTGGCAAAAATCTTATGTTATAGAAAATGAACGAGTACAAAATGGTTTAGGCAAGAACAATAGTCATGAAGTTGTAGTTATGTTCTGATATTTGCCTCCAGGCTATATATATATATATATATATATGCTGGAGATATTAACCACCCCCAAGGGTCATTGTGAAAGTATTGTGAAACCCCTATTTTACATTTCCATATGGTCCAGACTTTAAAATGCAAAATTGAGGAAAAAATGAGGAAAACGCCAAATCTCAAAAATACAAGCAAAAACATCTGTAATTGGAATATTGTACATGATTATGAATCATAATCCTCTCAAATAGGCATACATTGTATAAAATCTGTGTAAGTAAAGGTAATTAACCATCTGAGTGCTGCAGACGTGATACACCGCAGCGCTCCACCTTGCCATGGGGCCTGCGGAACCTGAGCCCTAAAGACGGCATATGCCGGTTCAACTGCTTGTGGGCCTGCTGTGGGTCAATAGCTGCTCAGGGCTGCTGCTTACATGCTGACCATAACAGTGTTCAGAGTGCTTAGAATATTTATCAATCGATTGTGAGAAAACTATTCAATAAAAATTTTCATTTTTTTACATCTTATAGTGTGATATATTTGCTCAATAATGATCTCACTTTCTATTTCGTATTCCTTATGTTACTGTGCTACATCAAATTAACTAAACTACTGTGCAAAATTAATGTTGAGATCAGAACAATAACTAATTTCATTCTCGAGATATAGGGTGTTACGTCCGACGGACAGACGCGGGTTAGTGCACGCATTGCTGTCCATGCGGACTTGGCAGCTCTACGAAATACTCGTCATACGATTTTAAGGAAACAGTTTTGTTTGTAGCTCCAGATTGTAAGAGTGCACTCTAAATTTGGACTCATGCAATGTAACCCAGTATTCAAACAGACCGAGAACACTTCCTCATCGTAGCATGGAAAAAATTAAGAAAAGAATTGAGAAAACGGACAATTTTTTTTATGGGTATTTTCTTTCGAATTACATACTTAAACATTACATGAATTATCAAAAATGAGAGGAGATACCCCACACACAACTTTTACCATAAACAGAGAAGGGCCTCTACCATACCAATTACATTTGTGTGTCAAATATTTTTCTTGCTTAAAGTATTTTCCTGTAATAATACACTAAACACATTTACATGGATGAGAAAAGCTTGCTTCAGGAACTGTATATTAAATTCATATCTGAATAAAGATCTATTTAATTTACTCAGTTATAAGTGAAAATTTTTGTGTGTTTCAGCAAGTAAAACCAATGACGTGGGAATAATTTAACCTCACGATATTATGTGGGAATCTTTTTCAGAAAATTTATTAAAGTTAAAAAATTTGTAGGTTTCTGCTGTGTGATCAAATTATCAGTGAATCTTTAATCTACAAATTTTTATTATGAATTAAAATTATAACAGCGTAGATCCAAGAGTCGCTTCTGAGCTCTTGGTTTTCTCTGAAAATTTTTGTAAGCCACTTTCTTCTTCCTGGATTTGTGAATTCATAATATTTACCTTCCTTCTTGGCTTATAAAGAACACCCTAAAGTGCAACACTATGGCATTATTCAAGCCCAAACATATGAATATTGAAAACATTTCTTATGACAAGCAAGCAACATATGGGACCAAGATGGCGGAAAAAAAATTGGGTGACTCGATGTCAGTTAATCACAAGTTGCAGAAGGCGGCAAGTGGTGCAGAAAAGTTTTACTCAGGGCTGCATGCCGACTTGTCTCAAGTTCTTTTGTCCCGTGCACTCCCTGGGATGGATATACGGTATTTATTGTTCTGCGCCGCTGCCCCTGTTTTCTAGGAAACACTCTGCAATGGATTTCACAGTTTCTGTTTAACATTTGTGCTAAATGGTTCATGCAATTATCTGCATTCTGCTTCTGTGGTTTTGTTTAGCTTTCTGGCATTTCATGAAGATTTTGAGAGTGCTATCACTTTTGAGTTCCAAAGATAAATGGTGCATCGGCGTCGTTGCACTAATGAAGAGATACCAGAGATACTGACTAGGAGTGACTGACATTGAGTGTGGCGTCTTCAATGCATATAGTGATGATGATGATGATTCATCAGAAGAATTTTGTTGTAATTCACCTTCACGTAGCCTACTTCAGCTAAGAGAGCTCACCAGAACAGTTCTGCAGATTCTGAAAGTGAAGACGAATCAATCTGTAACAGGCCATGCCATAACGATATAGAGAAATTTGATTGGCAAAAACGTGATTTCAGTCCAGCACGTAATGCATTCGATGACTCATCTTCAGAACAAAATTGCCAACTAGCACCTGATTGAAGAGTTCTCTCATTTGTCATGTTATTTCTATCAGAAGATCTGTTGAAATTTATAGCACTTGAAATGAACAAAATTTTACAGTTTCACCATGGCAAATTTACATCTACATCCATTCTCCGCAAGCCACCCAATGGTGTGTGGTGGAGGGTACCATGAGTACCACTATCAGTTCGCCCTCCTATTCGAGTCACGTATTGTTCGCAGAAAGAAAGATTGTAGGTATGCCTTGGTGTGGGCTCTAATTTCTCTGATATCTTCGCGGGTTATACATAGGAGGTAGCCACATACTGCTTGACCCCTTGGTAAAGTTATGTTCTCGAAACTTTGGCAAAAGCCTGAACCAAGCAACAGTGTGTGTCTCCTGCAGAGTCTTCCACTGTAGTTCATCAATTATCTCCGTAACACTTTCACGATTACTGAAACGAAGTGCGCTGCTCTCTGTTGTTGGATCTTTGCTACTTCCTCTATCAACCCCACTCAGTACGGATCCCACACCGGTGTACTGTAACCTACTTCCTTTGTTTTCAGACTGCATTTCCTTAGTATTCTTCCAATGAATTTGCTGCTATTGATTTTATATTGTCGTTCTATTTTAAATCACTCCTAATGTCCACTCTCAGATAATTTATGGAATTAACTGCTTCCAGTTGCTGACCTGCTATAGTGTAGCTAAATGATAAAGGCTCTTTCTTTCTATGTATTTGCAGCACATTACACTTGTCTACATTGATATTAAATTGCCGTTCCCTGCACCAGTCATCAATTCGATGCAGATTCTCCTGTATTTCAACACAGTTATCCATTGTTACAACCTCTCTATATTCTACAGCATCATCCACAAAAAGCCTCAGTGAACTTCCGATTTTATACACAAGGTCATTTATATATATCTTGAACAGCAACGGACCCATGACACTCCCCTGTAGCACACCCAACATAACTCTTACTTTGGAAGACTTCTCTCCCTTGACAATGACATGCTATCTAGGAACTTCTCAATCCAATCACACAATTGATCTGATAGACCATATGCTTTTACAGTTTCCCCAGTCATTTAATGAAAAAAGTATCAAATGCCTTGCGAAAGTCAAGAAACACGGCCTCTACGTGAGCTGGGTTTCACACGATCACCTTTTTCGAAACCCATGCTGATTCCTACAGAGCAGATTTCTAGCCTCCAGAAGAGTATTATACTCTAACATAATACATGTTACAAATGACCACGTTAGAGATATAGACATATAGTTCTGCACATCTGCTTGACGTTCCTTCTTGCAAACAGGGATGACCTGCAACATTTTCCAATCTTTTAGAATGCTCTGCTCTTCTAGAGACCTACGGTATACCACTGCAAGAATGGGGGCAAGTTCCTTCACGTACTCTGTGTAAAATCACTGATATCCCATCAGGTCCTGCGACCTTTCCTCTTTTGATTGATTTTGATTGTTTTTCTATCCCTCTGTCAAGTATTTCAATATCTGCCTTTTTGTAATCTGTGAGGCAACCTAGAGAAGGAACTAAAGTGTAATCTTCCATCTTCCTCTGTGAAACAGCTTTAGAAAAATGCATTTAGTAATTCAGCCTTTAGAGTGTCATCCTCTGTTTCAATGCCATTTTCGTCACAGAGTGTCTGGACATTTAGTTTTGATCCACCTACCACTTTGAAATAAGACCAAATTTCTTAGGATTTTTAGCCAAGTCAGTACATAGAACTTCTAATTCGTTGAATGCCTCTTGCAAAGCCCTTCTCACGCTACATTTCCATTCGTGTAATTTTTTTTGTCTACATGGCCTTGGCTATGTTTATGTTAGCAGTGAAGTTCCCTTTGTGTCCTTAGCAGTTTTATAATTCAGTTGTTGTACCTCAGTGGCTCCTGTCCATCTCTTACGATCTTGGTTGGTACATACTCGTCTAATGCATATTGTATAATGGCTTTGAACAGTGACTACTGTTCCTCAAAACTATTTGTACTTGAGATACAACTTCTGTGTTGACCTTTCAGGTACTCTTAAATCCACTTTTTGTCACTTTTTCCGAACAGAAAAATCTTCATACATTTTTTAATATTCCTATTTATGACTGAAATTATCGATGCTGTAACTGTTTTACGATTGCTGATTACCTGTTCTTCATTAATTTTTCGAATAGTTCGGGTCTATTTGTCATCAGAAGGTCTAATATGTTGTTGCCAAGAGTCGGTTCTCTGTTTCTGAGTTGAGAATCTAGTTACTGTTTACATGTGGTTTCAGCCTACTTTCTGTCCCTAGTACTATGTGGGCATTGTGACCGTTTATTAATGACAGCAGTTCTGGGACATTTCTATAGACGCTCCTGCAGTTAACTAATACTACATTGATTTTTCATTCACTGTTGTGTTCTGCCTACTGCTACCTTGTCGAGGCTCAAGAGGTGTCTTGTCGGGCCTAGGGAGGGAATTCTCTAGCCTAAAAAACACCCATGTGCACTCCACACATACTCCGCTACCCTTGTAGCCACTTCCTGTGTGTAGTGCATGCCTGACCTATTCAGGGGAACCCCACAATGCTTAACCCGATAGTGGAGGCTGAGAAATTTGCACCCCAGATCTCCACAGAATCATCAGAGCCTCTGGTTTCAGCTTTCCACTTGGCTCCAAACCACAGGACCGTGATCAGTTCTGGGAATGACACTACAAATAGTTAGCTCAGATATCACCCACGAGCGAGGCTTTTAGCCTTCACCATCTCCGCCACCTGCCTGTATGAACTGAGGATGACATCTGAACCTAGCCGGCAGGAGTCATTGGTGCCGACATGAGCAACAATTTGCAGTCGGGTGCACCCAGTGCTCTCTATCGCCACTGGAAGGGCCTCCTCCACATCTTGGATGAGATCCCCCAGCAAGCAAACAGAGTGCACACTGGCATATGCCAGAATCAGTTTGTTCTCGACTAGCCAACTGGAAAGATACATTGGTATTGGTCCAGACTGAGTACATCAATTTTTTTTGAAGTTATTTCCCATGACCGTTTTGTTATTTTTGCGAATGTTACATTTTAGTGAAAACTTGGCCAATCATGGAGATGACAGTTTGTGTAAGATTAGGTAAATAATTGATATAGCTCATGTGGCATTCCATAGCCATTTAATCCATACAAAAAAACTCTGTTGATGAAAGCCAATTATTTTCCGAAGTTTGCTTATCTTTTAAACAGTTCATCATTTGAAAATGAAATAATTTGGAATCAAGACATTTGTCTTGTGTGACTGAAAAACTGAATACATCTTGGACTTCATTGTAGACACAGGCACAACAACAGAAACTGAAATCCATAATTTACTAGAAACCGGTATTTGTAAAAGATGTGTCAAATATAACTACACTATTATCACTTTCTTGCATAAATCGCCATGTTTACAACAATTTTTTTTAGATTATTGGAAAATAATAGGTGGCTAAAACTTTCTTTTCACAGCCCTATGTTGCCAAGATATTAAGTTTCATGTTTAGTATGCATTTACATAAGGAGATAAAAGAATCCAAAGTTTACAGTTATCTTGTGCCATGATTTGTGTGTTTAACTTTGATTCTAATTACCTAGCATTGTTGGCCTGCATTGGATGACCAAATACACCCTTTTGCAGTTAAAATAATAGTATTTCTAATCAATCCAGTTTGAAAAGTTTTGTAGAACATAGCTTTTTGCAAAATAAGATTGAAAATACCGCTTTTTTATCCTTTCCTAAAATCTTCAAATAAGAGTTAAAACGCCTGAAATTTGTCACGAATTCACACTCACATTGCGCAAAGTCTCGCATGGCATCAAACAACTGACTATATCTTGGTCAGTATTGCTTCAACAAATGTTACAGTTTACCAGTGTTCATAGGGGACATGTTCAAATGTTCACATAAAATTTCCCATGTTAGTCGAGCTGGAAAATGTTCCAAAATTAGGCGATTTGTTATGGAATGACCCAGGAGTTAAATGTTAGCAGTGTAAGCAGTTTCAGGGTACATTATGTCTGTTAAGACATGGAAAGAAGTATCCAGATATACTGCTCTTATATGTAATGTCAGCGAGCACACTGATTACAAGACTGTCGCGACCGCCCTCGTTCCAGAATTACTGAGGCCAGGGCGAAGATGGCAGAGTGGAAAGCTCCAGTATACACAATAGTCTGCGGAGGTAGACTGCCAGTACAGGTAGACAAATTAGGCAGCTGCAATAGCAGGCCTGACTTGGCCAGCCAGGTGTGCAGCTGCAGCACTCAAAGGGTTAAATGCTATATGTTGAATGTTAAGTCTAGATGGGACAAGTGGTGTGTTAACGTGTTTGGTGTAGGAATATTGTCAGTGCGCAACCCAAGGAATGATGGGAACAAAGGAGCATGAGTCAGTTGTTCATTGTACGGAACTAGACAAGAAGTCAGATTCCGCCTTATGAAGGAAAGTGTGATGAAATAAGAGAGTTTGATGGATTCAAAGATTTCCTCTTCTTGGAAGGGAATGTTACTCAACGAGAAGTTCTTCTCAATGTCTTCACATTTCTTCGTATTTAAATATGTCATTGGAATTCAAAGAGATGCAGCTAACTGCACAAAAATCCCTATATCAGAGTCGAGTAAGAACACTTGGTTTTTTCCTTCTTCAAATTATTATTCATATTTGAAACAAGATTTCTCTTGCACTTCTCACACAGACGTGTACAGCTGCATCAACAACAGTGAACTTTTGATAATCCATATTCTGTTCTTCACTATCTGTGGATTGTTTGGTTCAGTAGCTGCTTTTATGATTTTGGCTTTATTAATTTTTTTAAATTATCTACTGAGGAAAAAATGAATGCATATTGTAATTTTTTGTTGCAAAAACATAGTCTTGCAACTCCCTTGGTAATATATACCACATGGTAATCAGAAGAAATAAAATACGTAGATGTGTCAAAAACATATTGCGTTATTGCGAGTGATGGCTCCGTTTCTGCAGGTTATATTGGGAAAATATAACTGCCTTGAGCAGTTAAACCGGCAACCCACGCGCAATGGAAATATTCTAGACCTTATAACCACAAACAGGCCTGACCTTATTAACGATGTCTGTGTAGAGACAGGAATTAGTGATCATGATATTGTCATAGCGTCGATGGTGACCAAAGTTCATAAACCAGTCAAGAAGGCTAGGAGCTTGTTTTTGTTGGGAAGAGCCGATAAGCAAATGTTACGATCGCACTTAGAAAATGAATGGGCATCGTTTAAATCCGGGACTATGGATGTAGAGGAATTGTGGGCTAAATTTAAAGTGCATTGTAAATAAAGGGATAGAGAAATATGTGCCAATAAAGACCATTAAGGATGGAAAAAATCCACCGTGGTATAACAATAATTCTAGAAAGCAAAGACGGTTGCAATCTCTGTTCAAAAAAGAACACGCAAATGATGATAAGCAAAAGTTAGTAGAGATTCGTGTGTCTATAAAAAGATCAATGCGTGAAACATACAATAATTCTCACAGCCAAACCTTAGCAAAAGATCTTTCCGAGAACCCGAAAAAATTCTGGTCCGGGACAGTAATAGAAGAAAGCAAATGGAAAGCTGAAGTTCTAAATTTAACCTTCTAGAAATCTTTCCCGCAGGACGACTGCACAAATGTACCATCATTTCATCAACGTACTAATTCCGAAATGGGGGACATAGCAATAGGTATTTTGGGTGTAGAGAAGCAGCTGAGAGAGCTAAATACGAAAAAGTCTGCTGGTCCGGATGGAATACCAGTTCGGTTTTACAAAGACTATTCTGCGGCATTGGCACCCTACTTAGCTTGCATTAATTGCGAATCTTTAATTCAGCGCAAAGTTCCTAGTGATTGGAAACAAGCACAGGTGACTCCCATTTATAAGAAAGAAATTTTAGAGCATATTCTCAGTTTGAATGTAGTAAATTTCCTTGAAACAGAAAAGCTTCTTTCCATGAATCAGTACGGGCTTAGGAAACATTGTTCATGTGAAACTCAGCTTGCCCTTTTCTCACATGACATCTTGCGAACCATGGATGAAGGACAACAGGCGGATCTGATGGACAGAGTAAGTTGTAATTTGTGGCTGTTTGCTGATGATGCTGTAGTGTATGGGAGGGTGTCATCTTTAACTCTCTGTAATAGCATACAGGATGACTTGGACAAAATTTCTAGTTGGTGCGAAGAATGGCAGCTAGCTGCCATTCTTCGCACCAACTAGAAATTTTGTCTAAGTCATTCTGTATGCTATTACAGTCAGTTACAGACGACACCCACCCATACACCACAGCATCATCATTAAGAAAGATTGTGGTCAGGAACATGAAGACACCAGTACAAAAGTAATTGCAAACCTTGATACTCACTTAAGCAATACTCTCTTGATAAAAACACTACAGCTGTAGCTAAACATTCATTGAATGGCTGCAATTGCTAAAACCTTAATAACAGAATCCATTCAAAATCTGTAAAATAAGTGGTGCCACCATCATAAAACTATTACTGCAATGTAGCACTTTCCACCCCAAAGCACCATAAAAGTAATCTTATTCATAATATATATTACTTGTGATAAATGCCATTCATGTTGTATAGAACATACTGGACAGGGACTATCTACTTCAGTTTCACCAAATGGTAAACTGCTTTTAATAGCAATAAACACACCACCATCAAATTTATTTAATCTACTCTTTCTGAACTTCATTTGGCCCATTGTAAAATTTTTGGCTTTACGTACTTCTTGACTCTGACAATTCAAGACTGCTATACTGCTGGTTCCTAGATCTACATTTGTTCCACATTTTTGAGACTGAAACCCTTTTGGTGTGTTCCCTGAGACACTCTGACCTAAAAACTGCCAAGTCGAAGCCACATGGCCCCCACCCAGCTTGTAGCTGCTTTCTATGTATGGTGGATGTCTGTCGTATTCAAAGAAACCCAAAACCCACCACCCTCTGGCACAGAAATGCCTGATTCAGTCCTTACACTTCTCACTGTACCGAAGGTCTGTAGTCAGTCAGTTATGCTGCATATTATGTCTGCCTGCATTTTGCTACTTCAGATTAGGTTACAAGCATAGCCTTACACACAATTTTCATGAATTTTAAAGCCGTATATAAACATGGTTTTTGACTTGTATGTTTTTAGTGAAACTACCAGATACTGTATAAAATATTTGTTTCAGGAAATGTGGCACAGTGTGTGTTGGCTACTACAGAAATGTATTGACATATGTCTGTGGTGGTGCAGCTTTATTTGGAGTTGTTGCATTAGTGACACTAATGCCATTCCAAATAGGAAGAAGAAAGGATGGTAAGTTTATAATGACTACTACTTGAACAAACTTCTGTTGTTGTTTCTGCTGCTGTATTTGATATCAGCATTTTCATCATCAAGGGGTGCAAAAAATCTAATCTTTCTCTAACAAACACACACAGACACACACACACACACACACACACACACACACACACACACACACACACACACAAATTGTGCTTGTGTACCACTATAAATTTAGAAACTGCACATTGAAAAGTAGACAAACAATATTTGTCAATTAGATGATGTATTCAGGTTGTCCACCCATCTGGAGAACGGGGGAAAGTCTAGAATTTTAAAATAAAACTCTGGAAAATTAAAAATTTCTTGAAACACACACACATTATTATAGAAGGAGACTTTCCTGGTGGGAAAAATATGTATAAAAATAAAGATTGTTTGACTTACCCAAAGTACAGGCTCGTCGATAGAAACAAAAAACACAAATAAAAACACAGACACATTCAAGCTTTTGCCAATGCTGGCAGCTTCTTCAGCAAAAAGAGGAAGGAAGGAGAGGATAAAGGGAAGGATACGTTTCAAGTAAGTGGAAAAGGAGTCATTCTAATCCCAGGAGTGGAAGGACTTACCTTGGGGGGTGGGGGGGGTGGGAAAGGAAGGTAAACAAATACACACACACACACACACACACACACACACACACACACACACACACACACACATCGACACGCAAACACACCTAGGCAGACGTTTGTAGAAACCAAAGAAGTTGGACAAAGATACCACTTGAGGCAGAGGCTCTGTCCAAAGAACCGTGGCAAAGATGTTAAAGATGGTGGGCGGGAATTTGAATTTAGTGGAGGTTGAGGCCAGATGGGCAACGGGAAGAGAGAATATGTTGAAGGGCCAGTTCCCATCTCCAGAGTTCTGAAAGATTGGTGTTGGTGGGAAGTATCCAGATAAACCGGACGGTGTAACACTGTGCCAAGATGTGCTGGCTGTGCACCAAGGCATGTTTAGCCACAGAGTGATCCTCATTACCAACAAACACTGTCTACCTGTGACTGTTCATGCGAATGGACAGTTTGTTGTTGGTCATTCCCATATAGAACGCTTCACAGTGCAGGCATGTCAGTTGGTAAATCACGTGGGTGCTATCGCAAGTGGCTCTGCCCTTGATTGTGTACATCTTCCGGGTTACTGGACTGGAGTAAGTGGTGGTGGAAGGGTGCATAGGGTAAGGTTTTACAATGGGGGTGGTTACAAGGGTGGGAGCCAGAGGGTAGGGAAGGTGGTTTGAGGATTTCATAGGGATGGGCTAGGAGGTTACGGAGGTTAGGTGGGCCGGGGAAAGACACTCTCGGTGGATTGGGAAGGTTGTCATGAAGGATGGATCTCATTTCGGGGCAGGATTTAAGGAAGTCATATCCTTGCTGGAGAGCCATGGGGACCAGGATAGTCCCCCCCCTCAAACGCCAACTTATTTATGGGACGCTTAGAGGAAGCCTTCCTGGATACCCAAGCCTGTCAACCTAAAGTTTGGTATAGTTTCATTGACGACATCTTTATGATTTGGACTAACAGTGAACAACTACTCCAGTATTTCCTCTCCAACCTCAACTGCTTTGGTCACATCAAATTCACCTGGACTTATTCCAAATCCCTTGCCACTTTCCTCGATGTCGACCTCCATCTGTCTACTGGCCAACTTCACACATCCGTCCACATCAAACCTACCAATAAACAACAGTACCTGCATTATGACAGCTGCCATCCATTCCACATCAAACATTCCCTTCCCTACAGTTTAGCTCTTCGTGGCAAACCAGTCTGCTCCAGTCCCGAATCCCTCAACCAGTACACCAATAACCTAATAACAGCTTTCGCATCCCGCAGCTATCCTCCTAATCTGATACAGAAGCAAATTGCCAGAGCCACTTCCTCATCCCCCCAAATTCAGAACCTTCCACAGAAGAACCCCAGAAGTGCACCTCTTGTCACCGGATACTTTCCGGGACTGGAGCGGACTCTGGATGTGGCTCTCCAGCTAGGATACGATTCCTTAAATCCTGCTCCGAAATGAGATCCATCCTTCATGACATCCTTCCCACTCCACCGAGAGTGTCTTTCCGCCGCCCACCTAACCCGCCGTAACCTCCTAGTCCATCACTAAGAAATCCCCAAACCACCTTCCCTACCCTCTGGCTCCCACCATTGTAACCGCCCCTGTTGTAAAATCTGCCCTATGCACCCTTCCACCACCACTTACTCCAGTCCAGTAACCCGGAAGGTGTACACAATCAAAGGCAGAGCCACTTGCAACACCACCCATGTGAATTTACCAACTGACATGCCTGCACTGTGAAGTGTTCTATATGGGAATGACCAGCAACAAACTGTCCATTCACATGAACAGTCACAGGCAGACAGTGTTTGTTGGTAATGAGGATCACTCTGTGGCTAAACACGCCTTGGTGCACGACCAGCACATCTTGGCACAGTGTTACACCGTCTGGGTTATCTGGATACTTCCCACCAACACCAATCTTTCAGAACTCTGGAGATGGGAACTGGCCCTTCAACATATTCTCTCTTCCAGTTGCCCACCTAGTCTCAACCTCCGTTGAATTCAAATTCCCGCCCACCATCTTTAACATCTTTGCCACGGTTCTTTGGACAGAGCCTCTGCCTCAAGTGGTATCTCTGTCCAACTTCTTTGGTTTCTACAAATGTCTGCCTAGGTGTGTTTGTGTGTGGATGTGTTTGAGTGTGTGTGCATTTGTTTACCTTCCTTTTTCCCCCTAAGGTAAGTCCTTCCACTCCTGGGATTGGAATGACTCATTTTCCACTTTCTTGAAACCCGTTGTTATGTTGTTATGGTCTTCAGTCCGGAGACTGGTTTGATGCAGCTCTCCACCCTACTCTATCCTGAGCAAGCCTTTTCATCTCCTCATAAGAACGACAACCCACATCTATTTGAATCTGCTTACTATACGCGTCTCTTGGCCTCCCTCTGCGATTTTTACCCCACACACTTCCCTCCAATGCTAAATTTACGATTCCTCGATGTCTAAGAATGTGTCCTACCAAGCGATCCCTTCTTTTAGTCAGGGTATGCCAAAAACTCCTTTTCTCGCCAATTCTGTTCAGTACCTCTTCATTAGTTATGTGATCTACCCACCTAATCTTCAGCATTCTTCTGTAGCACCACATTTCAAAAGCCTCTATTCTCTTCCTGTCTGCACTGCTTATCGTCCATGTTTCACTCCCGTACAAGGCAACACTCCACACAAATGCCTTCAGAAAAGACTTCCTTACACTTAAATTAATATTCGATGTTAGCAAATTCCTCTTTTTCAAAAATGCTTTTCTTCCCATTGCCATTCTGCATTTTATATCCTCTGTACTGCGACCATCGCATGTTATTTTACTACCTAAGTAACAAAACTCATCTACCACCTTCATTGTTTCGTTACCTAATCTAATTCCTTCACCATCGCCTGATTTTCTAAGACCGCATTCCATTATTTTTGTTTTGCTCTTGTTAATGTTCATTTTGTACGCTCTCTTCAACACACTGTCCATTCCATTCAACTGCTCTTCCAGGTCGTTCGCTGTCTCTGACAGAATTACAATGTCATCAGCAAAACGCAATGTTTTTATTTCTTCCCCCTGAACTTTAATCCCTATTCCAAAATTTTCCTTGCTTTCCTTGATCGCCTGCTCAATGTACAAGTTGAATAACATCGGAGAAAGGCTACAACCCTGTCTTACTCCCTTCCCAACTGATGCTTCCCTTTCATGCCCTTCGAGTCTAATAACTGCGGTCTGGCTTTTGTACAAGTTGTAGATAACTCTCCTTTCCCTGTATTTTACCCCTGCTGACTTCAGAATTTGAAAGAGTGTAGTCCAGTCAACATTGTCAAACGCTTTCTCCAAATCTACAAAGGCTAAAAATGTAGATTTGCCTTTCCTTAATCTATCTTCTAAGATAAGCCGTAAAGTGAGTATTGCCTCCCGTGTTCCTACGTTCCTCCTGAATCCAAACTGATCTTCCCCTAGGTCAGCTTCTACCAGCTTTTCCATTCTCCTGTAGATAATTCGTGTTAAAATTTTGCAACCATGACTTATCAAACTGATGGTTCTGTAATTTTCACACCTGTCTGCACCTGATTTCTTTGGAATGGGGATTATTACATTTTTCTTAAAGTCTGAGGGTATTTCGCCTGTCTCGTACATCCTACACACCAGTTCAAATAGTTTTGTCATGGCTGGCTCTCCCAGAGACTTTAGTAGCTCTGAGGGTATGTCATCTACTCCTGGGGCCTTGTTCCGACCTAGGTCTTTCAGGGCTCTCTCAAATTCATCTCTCAGTATAGTATCTCCTATTTCATCTTGATCTACTTCCTCTTCCCTTCCTACAACATCGTCTCTCAGTTCATTTCCTTTGTAGAGCTGCTCTATGTACTCTTTCCACCTTTCAGCCTTCCCTTCTTTGCTGAGAACTGGTTTCCCATCTGAGTTCTTGATATTTGTAGAATTGCTTTTCTTGTCCCCAAATGTCTCTCTGATTTTCCTGTAGGCGGTATCTACTTTTCCCCTTCTTATACATTCTTCTACAGATTTGCATTTGGCTTCTAGCCACTCCTGCTTAGCCATTTTGCACTTCCTATCAATCTCATTTCTTAGTCGTCTGTACTCCATTTTGCCTGTTTCATTTACTGCATTTTTATATTTTCTCCTCTCATCAATTAAATTTAGTATTTCCTGTGTTATCCAAGGATTTTTTGCAGGTCTTGCCTTTCTACCTATTTTGTCCTCTGCTGCCTTCACTATTTCATCTCTCAATGCTACCCATTCCTCTTCTACTGTTTTATTTCCCCCTGATTCTGTCAATTGTTGCCTAAATCTCCCTCTGAAATTCTCCAGAACTTCACTTTCCTTCAATTTATCTAGGTCCCATCTCCTTATTTTCCTACCTTTCTGCAGTTTTTTCAGTTTCAGCCTACAGTTCATGACTAACAAGTTATGGTCAGAGTCTATATCTGCCCCTGGGTATGTCTTGCAGTTAATAACCTGATTCTGGAATCTATGTTTTACCATTATAAAATCTATCTGATACCTTCCAGTGTCTCCTGGTCTCTTCCACGTATACAACCTTCTTTTGTGATTCTTAAACCACGTGTTTGTTATGATTAAATTATGTTCCGTGCAAAATTCTACCAGGCGACTTCCTCTTTCATTCCTTCTCCCCAGTCCATATTCACCTACTATTTTTCCTTCTCTTCCTTTTCCTACTACCGAATTCCAGTCTCCCATCACAATTAAGTTTTCCTCTCCCTTAACTGACTGAATAATTTCCTTTAGCTCCTCATATATTTCTTCTATATCCTCATCATCGGCAGAGCTAGTTGGCATATAAACCTGTACTACTGTTGTCGGTGTTTGCTTCGTATCTATCTTGACAATGATAATGCGATCACTGTGCTGCTCATAGTAGTTTACCCGCATTCCTATTTTCTTATTCATTATCAGTCCTACTCCTGTGAAACCCGTATCCTTCCCTTTATCCTCTCCTTCCTTCCTCTTTTTCCTGAAGAAGCTGCCAGCATTGGCGAAAGCTTGAATGTGTGTGTGTTTTTATTTGTGTCTTTTGTTTCTATTGGCGAGCCTGTACTTTGGGACAGAAAAATATTTATAAAACATAAAGAAAGTTGGACTTACCAGGCGAGAAGGCAACGGTTTGTTGATTCAAAAATGAAGATAAAAAAAAACACACACACACACACACACACACACACACACACACACACACACACACAAATGCAAACACACCTAGGCAGACATTTGTAGAAAGCAAAGAAGTTGGACAGAGATACCACTTGAGGCAGAGGCTCTGTCCATAGAACTGAGGCAAAGATGTTAGATGGTGGACGTGAATTTGAATTTAGTGGAGGTTGAGACCTGGTGGACAACTGGAAGAGAGAATATGCTGAAGGGCAAGTTCCCATCTCCGGAGTTCTGAAAGATTGGTGTCGGTGGGAAGTATCCAGATAACCCGGACGGTGTAACACTGCGCCAAGATGTGCTGGCCGTGCACCAAGGCATGTTTAGACAGAGGGTGATCTTCATTACCAACAAACACTGTCTGCCTGTGACTGTTCATGCGAATGGATAGTTTGTTGCTGGTCATTCCCACATAGAACACTTCACAGTGTAGGCATGTCAGTTGGTGAATCACGTGGGTGCTATCGCAAGAGGCTCTTCCCTTGATCTTGTAGACCTTCCGGGTTACGGGACTGGAGTAAGTGGTGGTTTATCCAGAAAACAGTAATTCGCCAGTATGTGTATTAGAAAAAGGAAGATCCAGTTTGTGTAAAAATTTCTGAAAATACTGAGTAATTTATGTCCCTTGAGGATGTAAGTAGAGCTGAAATTTGATGATGCACGCAGTCGTGCAACACATGTTGCTTCGCAGTACTGAAGACAGTGTAGATGTTTCAGATTAGTTTCGTGACTCCCAGATAGCAGCAAAACTACATAGAACAAAAATTGGTTATACTATTGTATTTGGCCTCAGCCACTTCTTCCATCATGAACTGATAGACATGTGTAGTAACTGTCACATTTTACATGTGGTTTTGATGAATCACTAAAGAAAGTTGCCCAGAAAGGACAGATGGAACTTGTAATTTGATTCTGGAATTCAAACACAAATAAAGTAAGTATACGATATTTTGGTTCTTCATTTCTGGGGCACTGTACATCTGTTGATCTACTACAAAGCTTTTTTGATATATTAAAATCATTGGATACAAAGAAACTTTTGTAGATTTCCATGGATTGTCCAAATGTGAATAAAAAGTTTAGGCTCATCTGAACGAAGTTCCAAACATGCCTATTTTAGTGTATATCGGAACTTGTGGTTTGCACATTATACACAATGCTTACAAAGTTGCAGTTAATGAACATCATAGAACATTATAGAATTTTTGTGCACTTTATATAATTTGTTTCTTCACGTTCCAGCTCAACAGGCTTATTATATTTGTTATTCAGGTTTAACTTTGTTTCCCCTGAAATATTGTCCAGTCAGATGGTTGGAGAGTTCAAAGGTATTGCAGAGGGCGATTGAGGTTCTCCCACATATACAGAAGTATACTGAAGGAGCAAAACAGACAAGAGAATACCACATCGTAAAAGTTTCAAAACTGTGTGCACTTGCATAGGTGATAAATTGCTGAAAGCTAAATTGTCACTTTTTTAATCAATATCAGCAGATTTTGAACCTTTTTTAAGATGCTTTCAGTCTGATCCTCTTGCACCAGTGTTATATGAAGAAATTTTCTTAAGAATGAAGACCATTATGTCAAGATCTGTCAAATCTGAGGTTTTGTGGTGTTCTTCAAATATCACCAAAATTGGACACCCTGGTATTCTAATATAAATGATTCATTCCCACTACTGTATTTAATCTAAGCCGCAGCTTTTCCCCCCATTTTCCAGCTCCAAAAAACTGCCTGTGGCTTAGAATTAAGTGCAAAGCAAATGGAATTTCGGAAAATTGGTGCTGGAGCCATCACAACTAACTTTTGTCGTCAAACATGAGCAACACTTAGCGTGCTTTGCAGGCTCAAAGATATATATGCCTACTGGCACCAAAATGCTTTGCTAATAGAAACACAGATATAAAAATTACGGCACAAGATGAGTCTACTTTAGCCATTGAACCAACGCAACGCAACTGAGTCAATGCAACAAAGGAAAGAGAAATTCATTATTGCTCATCTTCAAGTGTAGCAGTGTTATAAATAAGTATAGCAACAAAAAATAAATTTCCTGACATCAATACTAACAATGCAACAAGGCTTTGAATGTAGTAGCACAGCCAAAGTAATACAGAAACGCAGTTTTGTTTAAATTTGGAAAGACTCAGTGGCTGTCTGCAATGCTGCATGATTGGCCATAAGAGATTCCCCTCATTCATCATACCGACAGCTACCACAGACACCTAAAAAGTATTTTCACCCAAAGCTTGTCTGTTAAGCTTACAAATAAAATGCAACTACTGTAGTTCTATCATCCATTCTATCTAATCTGTATCTCATGTTAGAATGAAAAACATTTGTATAAATTTAGAAATGTGGCTTATAACTTTTTCCCTCATTGAATTTAGTCTTATTTTTGGGTGTGGCTGGGATTCAAGTAAATATGGTATATCAAGGGAGCAAAATTAACAATCTATGCAACAAGTAGATAGGTAAAAAACTGAGAAAAATACATGACTATATCCAGAGGTTTATACAGCAACTTGGCACACCCCCCCAGGGGGCCCACGGTTCTTTTGTGGGTACGTGTGTGGCGCGCACGGGGCCCCGAGCCGGAGCAGCCTTTCTTCTGCCCCAGGCTGCTTCACTTTCCCTCCCGGTTTATGCCTTCGCCCGGAGACGGGCATATTTCGTGAGATACGGTGGTTCTTGTTGTGGTTTTTCTTCCTTCGTTCCTTCCTTTCTTACCCTTCGTTTTCTGTCTTTCTCTCCTTGAACTCTCCTAGCCTTCTTCTCCTCATTAGTCTCCGCCTCGGCGTTTGAGACACTTCTTTTCTTTCCTTCTTTCTCTTCCTTTCCTATCCTCTTCTTCTTTCCTCCCTGTGCGTGTCTGAAGGCCGACCCACGCATTATCGTGCGTAGCAGGTGACGGGGTAACGCGTAATTCCCCACCCCGGGTAGACAAGTAAGGCACGTACGTACCCCCTGGTAAAGGCCAGGCCCAGGGAGGGGTGATTACCCGAGCTGGTACCTTCCGAACGTGCCGATTGGTCCCTCCGTCAGTTCTCGGGAGGTGTGACCTGAGGTGTGAACAATCACCTAAGGCGGGTAAGCCCTCGGAGAGGGCCCCCACTAGGAAGGAGCGCGCCATCGGAGACGCCGGTAATCACGGGGGACACTTCCGCGATGACTTCCTTATCTTCTTTCGTGACGTTGACCCATAAACGTAAGTTAGACTCGCCTCAGCCTAAAAAGACTCTGCCTAATGTACCTAAATTTCTGGTTGTCTCTCGCACCGACGGAAAGGATTTCAATTCTGTCAATCCTTTCGTTATACAGAAAGGTGTAGATGCAATTGCTGGCCCTGTTAAAACCTGTTCACGTCAGCGCAATGGCACATTGTTGCTGGAAGTGGAAAGTGCCTTCCAAGCCCAAAAACTGATACGTACTACGTTGTTGCACACTTTTCCAGTTAAGGTCGAAGCGCACCGCACACTCAACTCGTCACGGGGGGTAGTCTTCACGAGATCCCTTGACGGGTTGTCTGATGAAGATATCCAATCGTATATGTCCGATCAGGGTGTGACAGCCGTCCACAGGGTCATGAAAAAGGTCGATAACCATCTGACACCAACTCGTACTGTGTTTTTGACGTTTGACAAAGTTGACCTCCCGTCGAAGGTCAAAGCAGGATATGAAGTCATCTCCGTCCGCCCTTATGTACCTAAACCAACGCGCTGTTTTCAGTGCCACAGGTACAACCATACCCGTGAACATTGCCCAAATGCAGCAAAGTGTGTCACTTGTGGTAGGGACGCCCATGAGGGGGATTGCCCACCTCCGTCCCCTCATTGCCTAAACTGCAACGGTGACCATGCAGCTTCCTCTCGCGACTACCCTGTATACAAGGATGAGAAGGTAATCCAGCAAATTCGGGTTACGGAGAAGGTATCGACATCTGCCGCTCGTAAGCTGTTGGCGAGTCGAAAGCCCACTGTCCTCCCAGCGGGTACATACAGTAAGGTACTCACCTCAACTCGACCTACCAAGGATTCCAGTACCCAGACATGTGACTTGACTTTCGCTGACACAGTTGTGCGATCCGCCAGCCCGAAGATTGCCCGTTCCACGTCCCCGCTCCCTCTTGCTGCTTCTAGGGTACAGTCTTCGTCAAACTCTAGTAAACCGCGGGCACCTAAACAAGATGCCCGGACCTTGAAAAAGGAACCCGTCCGGGAGGATTTTCTGCGTTCTCAGGCTTCCCAACCGTCAACTGCCTCTTCCCGCCGTCACTCTTCCAGAAGAGCTGACAAGAAAAAGAGTTCCTCTCCTTCCCCGCCGAGGCGTGACCCATCTGTCACGCCGTCCAACAGTTGCCGGCCTCGGCCGTCTTCTGTTTCACCGGGACGCTCCGTTTGCCGGGCGCCCGGCCCTTTACCGGCGGTGGAAACTGCCCCTCCTGATCAACTCAGGGAGGTGGCAGGCGCGTCGGTCGAACCAATGGAACATGACCCTTTGCCCCCAGACAGCGATAGCAGTGCTCCCTCGAAATCCGGTCCTCAGCGGCCGTCGAGGTGACCCCGCTCGCTACCTGGTTTTTATCCTTATTTCTTCTCTCATTTTTATCATGGCGCTCCTTCAATGGAACATTCGTGGCATTCGTTCTAATCGGGAGGAGTTAAAACTACTCCTTCGATTGCACTGCCCGCTTCTAGTCTGCCTCCAGGAAACTAAGTTGCGTCCACGTGATCGTGCAGACTTTCCACACTACACCTCTGTGCGGTTCGACCTGCCACCCGTGGAAGGTGTCCCAGCCCATGGAGGGGTTCTGATGCTCCTTTGAGACGACGTCTATTTCCATCCCATTTCCTTGCACACTCACCTACAGGCAGTTGCCGTCCGCATCACCTTATCCACATTTACCTTCTCCCTCTGTAATATATATTCGCCATCGTCATCTGCCCTTACTAGGGCAGATGTGCTAAACCTTGTTGACCAGCTCCCTTCACCTTTCGTGTTGGTAGGCGACTTTAATGCCCACCACCCCCTATGGGGCTCTCCGGCACCTTGTCCGAGAGGCTCCCTTTTGGTGGACATTCTCCACCACCTCGATCTTGTCTGCCTCAACACCGGTGCACCGAACTTCCTTTCTGACACAACACACACTTATTCCCATATAGACCTCCCCAAACCAGGGAAGGACAAACACCTTCCTTCCAGTTATCGCCCCATTTCTCTGACGAGCTGCGTCTGTAAGGTGATGGAACGCATGGTTAACGCTCGGTTGGTCTGGCTCCTCGAATCTCGCCGCCTCCTGACTAATATCCAATGCGGTTTTCGTCGACACCGCTCTGCTGCTGACCACCTCGTTACGTTGTCGACCTTCATTATGAACAACTTTCTAAAGAAGCGTCAAACAGTAGCAGTGTTCTTCGACTTGGAGAAGGCATACGATACCTGTTGGAGAGCGGTCATTCTCCGCACATTGCACACATGGGGCCTTCGGGGCCGCCTTCCTCTTTTCATTCAAGCGTTTTTGGCGGATCGCAAGTTCCGGGTACGGGTGGGCTCTGTTTTGTCAGATACCTTTTGCCAGGAGAATGGGGTACCACAGGGCTCCGTCTTGAGTGTGGCGCTCTTTGCCATTGCAATCAATCCGATCGTAGATTGCCTTTCAGCCGACGTCTCCGGATCTCTTTTTGTTGACGATTTCGCAATTTATTGTAGCGCCCAGCGGACGTGTCTCTTGGAGCGTTCTCTCCAACGCTGTCTTGACCGCCTATATTCCTGGAGCATCGCAAACGGCTTCCGATTCTCCACTGAGAAAACTGTGTGTATCAATTTCTGGAGATACAAGGAATTTCTTCCACCTTCTCTACGTCTCGGCCCTGTTGCTCTCCCTTTCGTGGAGACTACAAAATTCTTGGGACTCATGTTGGATCGGAAACTTTGCTGGTCCACACATGTGTCCTACCTGGCTGCCCGTTGTGCCCGATCCCTTAACGTTCTTCGTGTCCTCAGTGGCACGTCATGGGGAGCGGATCGTACCGTCCTGCTTCACCTTTACCAGGCCATTGTTCAGTCGAAGCTCGACTATGGAAGCCTTGTATACTCTTCAGCACGGCCGTCGATTCTCCGCCGTCTCAACTCTATCCACCATCGTGGATTACGTCTGGCGACCGGTGCATTTTATACCAGCCCTGTTGAAAGTCTGTATGCCGAGGCTGCTGTATTACCCTTGACCAATCGACGTGACATACTCTTGTGTCGGTACGCATGCCGCCTACGGTCGATGCCCAACCATCCATCTTACAGATTATTTTTTGACGACTCACTCGATCGCCAATATCAGTTGTCTGCGATTGCCTTGCTTCCACCGGGAGTTCGGTTTCGCCGCCTGCTACAGCGGCTCGATTTTACCCTTCCTTCCACCCTTCGGTTGAGCGAAAGCCCATTGCCACCGTGGCATCAGGCCCAGGTTCACACACAACTCGAACTTAGTTCGCTCCCCAAGGAGAGCACTCCGGATTTTGTATTCCGCTCGAGGCTTGTCGAACTCCGTTCGCAGTTCGATAATGCCGTATTTATTTACACTGATGGTTCCAAGAGCACTGCCGGTGTCGGATCTGCCTTCGTCGTCGGGGACAACCGTTTCCAATACAAGCTCCCTGACCGGTGCTCAAACTTCACGGCTGAGCTTTTCGCCCTCCACCAGGCCGTTTTGTATACCTGCCGCCACCGCCACCCTTTCTATGCCATATGTTCTGACTCCCTTAGTGCCCTGCAGAGTCTTAAGGACCCTTTCTCGAACCATCCTCTCGTGTATCGGATCCAACGCTCCCTCCAGTTGCTGGCGGATGACAGCTGTCACGTTTCTTTCCTGTGGGTCCCTGGCCATGTGGGTGTGCCCGGGAATGAGGCCGCCGACACAGCAGCCAAGGCAGCAGCTCTTTTGCCTTGCATGGCTACCTTTTGCGTCCCATCGGACGATGTTCAACGGGCTCTTCGCCGGAGTATCGTGTCGCAATGGCACAGTGTGTGGCTTTCACTGTACAACAATAAATTGCGAACTGTCAAACCGATCCCGACCGCTTGGAGGACATCCTCACGCCCCTCTCGGCGGGAGGAGGTCATCCTGGCTCGGTTGCGGATCGGTCATTGCCGTTTCAGCCACCGTCACTTGCTATCCGCCGAACCTGCACCGCTATGCTCCTGCAGTGAACTGCTGACAGTGCGACATGTTTTACTGACTTGTGTTAATTTTAATCATCTCCGTGTAGCCCTTCACTTTCCGTCTACTCTGGAGGAAATTTTAGCTGATGACACACGAGCAGCTGCTTGAGTTTTGCGTTTTATCAATTTGGCCAACTTATCCAAGGATATTTAACTCTTTTAATTGTCTTTTATCTTTCGTTTTTAGCCTCTTGTTGATGTTCTGACAGTCTACATTTTTTTAGATCATAGCGAATCTATGTTCTTGGCTGGGCGCTAATGACCATAGAAGTTGTGCGCCCTAAAACCACAAAAAAAAAAAAAAACTTGGCACACAAGATGATTAAAACAGATAAGCTTAAATCTTCTACCACATTCCGTTAATGTTTCAAATTGTTGACTTAAGTGTAAGTAAAAAATGTAGTTCTCTGTGTGTGAGTGAAATTCAACAAAAATGTACATGCATGATTTTTATTTTATTTCCTATGGGATTTGCATGGTGAACCTTCCTCCCCTTCTGTAGTACATATAATTGAAAGAGTGTTGATTTTGTGAAGTGTGTACTAAAATATATTTTCAGGTTCAAGTCTGAACCAGAACATCAGTAGCTCTTAAAAGTACAGTACAGTATTCTAGCCCTCTCTCTCCACCCCATACTTTGGCCATCATTTTCCAGTCTTAACCATTACAGAAATGTGAGGTTATTGTGAGGGACTAAGTTGGCACTTTTTGTCATGTTTTTAGATAGTATTAGCAACATAATAATTACCTAATTTTAAAAGAAAATTGAGTTCTAATGAAGGGCTTTCTTTGTGATTTCAGGAGCAGAATTGCCATACAGTTCACTGAATTCAGAACAACAAACAGATGGCTATGTTAATACCAGCATTCAAAATGAAAGTCAAGCAGGTCTGATATCTTAATACGGATAGTAACAATATGATCATTGACTGTGATACATTTTTAAATGATATTATCTCATATTAGTCACAATTTGTTATTAACTAAAAATTTTATATTATACCTGCCGGTCCACGTAACTCTCTTCATTGTTTCTATGTATTTGTCATCAGATAATGTTTCTGATTGCTTTAGCAAATATTCTTGTATTTATTTATTTGTACTTCATGAGTGTATTTGAAGACTGTTTTAGGCAGACTCTGTATGGTATATGACTGATATGTGACTCTCAAAACTTCTAAGGTTTTGTGATGTTGCTTCCTAAGGCAATATTTATTTTTATTTATGTACTGTGAATCTATATTATATTTTATTTATGTTTTATGTTGCTTGCACTGTCTCTGTAAAGAATATTATTCTTTCCTGGGGGCAAGGGTCCTAGGTTCAAGTCCCAGTTCTGCACAGTTGTAATCTTCCAGGAAATTACACATCAGCACATACTTGATGCCATTCTTGAATGTCATCCTATACTTGCCTCTCTGTCTGAAAATAAAATAAACTTTATGAACAAGATGAATCCTTCTAATCATGCACTACTTGACTAACAAATTTATATGTATATATTCATTCAAAACATATAGGTTTGACATTCAAGAGTGCCCATCTGTTTTGTCAGGATCAGAGGTATGTATATTTTGTACTCCATATATGAACAAGAACATGGAAAAGTAATGTTTTTGCATGCAGCTAGCAGTTACCTGATCTTCATACTTTCATATAATTTGGTAACACTACAGAAGATTTTCTAAATTTGTTTAATATTATGCAAATAAAAAGTTTTATATTGAATTAAGTTTCAAATAGTCTCAATTGTAGTAAACAATTTACATTACTCTTGATATTATGACAGTGGATAACAAGATGAACTTTAATTTCCATTTTTATAATAAAACTGTGTCATGTTCTGTGCTGTGTTTATTATTGTTGTTGTTTCAATAGTGTCCATCAGTCCTCAAACAAGTGAAAATGTTGTCAACCATCATTTCATGCTCTTCAGGTCATTGTAACCAGTTTGTTCTGTATTAAGTCTTTTTTATCCTTAGGAATGTTATTTTAAATTTTTCTCTTATACAAATTCTGTCTTCTTTCATTCCCACTATGTTTTTGTCATCTTGTAGAAAAGAATTGGTCTTAAAAACTTTTCACTAGCGTGGAAGACTTGTCGTTATTTAATGTTACCCCAACAGTTACCACACCTCCCCTCCCCCCCCCCCCTCCCCACCACCACCACCACCATACCAATTAACTACCCTTATGTGGCAATTATCATCTTTCATATCTTGCATACTCCTTGAAATTGATTTTGAGTAGTCTTCACTTATCAATATTTGAGATGGGCATATTCATACTTCAGATACAGAAATATTGAAAATAATTCCTTTAATTTTATGTTCATCCATATATGTTGCAGCTCAGTGCTTCACCACATCATTGTTCTAAGAAATTTTAGCAGTGTTTAGCATGGCAACCAACTAGACTTTTGACATTGGGATAATATCTGAATATTCATCATCCATTTCCTCTAACATACTGGAATCTAGCCTGTCAACATAGGTTAAATGTATCCACAGTGTAATTAAGTCCTTTCTTGTGGTGGTTGCTGTTGTGGTTTCTGGTTTATCAGCAAGTCCTCTTTCTTGTTAAAGTGTTTGTGAAGTGTGCTTGTGTTTAGGATTTATAAAAAGCAATTTGTATTTTAGGATCAGTCATGTGTGGAAACACATCCACCTGTTCCATTTATTTTCAGCAATTAAGATACTGACTGAATTCCTTGACATTGCAACAATTAGTTTCCATAGTTATTTAGTGTTCCATAGATTCCAGATACTATGTATAGTTCAGTCTTTTTCTCTCGGGTCTTTTTCTCAGTTTTTATGCCATTTCTATGCTGTATTTTCGTAGGGTTTTATGTCACAGGGGCATTCTCCGTATTTCCTTTTGTAGTGAAAAATGTGCCAAATATCAGAGAGGCATCTGAATATGGAAACTTGATGGCTGAAATTAGTTAGGAAGTAATAAAGAAATTTTAAAAAATGGGGGGGGGGGGCGGCAATCTTTGGCATCATTTTCACTATCAAAGCAGATCACGCTCTGAAGATGTGCAGACTAGATTTCCTTTTGTGGTGCATCACTTGCATGGTGACGAAGATGTTTCTGACACCCATGGTGTTAACTGCTTTGCTTCTCATAATAGGTGTTCAGTATCTCATATGTGGACCTTTCTGCTTGATGGTATTCCATATGACAGTGCAAAGATAATACCAACAGAAAGCACATAGTTCAGCTATTAAATCTGGCAGTGTACTTTTTATTTTTGGTCATCTAAGTTTTGTTAAGGGATACATCTTACATAGACTGTCTATTCTGAAACACTACTGGTCTTAGTCTTTTATTATTGAAGATATTTGTTCAGTTACATTGGTTTGTATAGCTTTGTCATTTGGCTTCATATTTCTAGTCTCAGACTTCTGGTACTTGTTAAAATTCAAAATGAAATTTAGAGTAATATGTGTGTTAGTGAACAATGTTCAGTTCTTATAAAACTATTATTGGCAATATCAAGATTGCTACTTGTTGTATAGAGCTTATGTATGCAGACATGTGATGGGTATGGGATAGAGCTGCAAGTGTAGCATCTGGAGGCATTTCTGGGGAGTGGAAAGCAGAAGTGAAGAGGAAAATTATTAAACAGACATGTTGACAGGGTATGAGGCATGTGTGGAATGGGAGAAGATAACAGTAAGTACTGATAGATGGAGGGCATGCCATGGACTAGTGAAGGCTGTGACTGGGGTTAGGGGTTGGTATTATCACAGCCGAACATTTATAGTCATGTCACTCCCACTGATTTTTGTTATACACTGCGATAGCAGCGCTCGAAGTAGTTGACAAGCTAAATTTCTGAAAACGATATTGGATGAGTGCAAATAGTATTTGATTTATGTTAATTTAAACATATTTTTTACATTTGGGAACATATGTAGAACCATAAAATAGGTAATAACTTGAAAATAGCTCCACATTTGTCTTTCTTAGGTGTCCTAAGATCCCTGACAACATAAGAAACGGTACATTTCAGGATAGTTTGGTTGCAATTAAATTTTTACAGAAGACTTTAATTCTGTATTAAAAATTTAAAAACTGGCTAGTAAACACCAGAAGTGCCGGCCTTAGACAGAAAGATGTTTTTCCACTCTGGGATGTTAAGGTTTCCTCACTACAATTTCAGTAAAGTTGGTGAGCACAGAGGGTAGGAAATGTGTGTAGAATGCAAGAACTACAGTATTTATCGCACCAAATCAGACACCGCAGCTGTAACTGAAGGAAAAAATCAGACGTGGCAATAAAACTACAAAAGCAATCAAACTGTTTCCCAACAAAGAAGCAACCAATTCTACAGTTGCTCCTACAGCTGAACCGCAAATGGCAAAAATCTTTTAAAAATGGGTTTTTGAAGCTAAAGTAATTTCACACAAAAGGATATACACATACAGGGAAGAAGAGTGAACTGTAAAAAAAATGTGCGAATCACACCGTATTGATAGGCGTGAAAAAAAAATCTGCTGTTCATACGAAGAACAAAACATAATAGAAATTTATGTTTATATTCTACTTACTTTCAGCAGAGTAAGCTGCAAATATACACACATTCGTTAGTATTTGTTCATCATGACGAAGTTGTCCTTTATACCACTGAATCAGTGAAATTTGTTTTTTTTTTTTTTTTTTACGTTCATTTTCTGATTCTGTATGTCTCTTGATATTTTCCTAATGCTTTTTTACAGGGGGGGGGGGGGGGGAGTTCACAAACACATTTACACAAGTGCACACATCCACAACTGCCATATGTGACTGCTATGGCTTGAGCTGTTCTTTTCCTTATGAAAGTTGTGGCCGAAAGTTTGGAGTGAGATTATCATTTTTACATGCCTGTGTGCAGTTCAGTGATTGTCTGGCAAGTTGCAGCCTATTCCCGTTTTATGTGATACTACCTAGTAACAACCTGTGTAACTGGATTCTTAATTTTCTGTTAGCATTCCCAAACATAAACAATTTGCACAAATGTATGAAAACCACAGTCTAACATATACAATCTCTTCAGTTTTGTTATATATTGTGACAGCAGTGCACTAAGAGGTGGATAAGCTAAATTTCTCAGTACTATACATAGAATAAGTGAGAGTAGTATTGTTTAAATTGATTTTTTAAGAGTTTATGCAATAGGGAGCATAACTTTTGCCAATAACTCCAAAAACAATGAAATATTTGTCTCTCTTCTAATTTTGTAATGACCCTGTAAGATATGGAACGGTATGTTACAGGACAGTTTACTTACATTCTCTAGTAACCTTACTAGACCTTACTAATTGCCCTGCTATTAATGGAGTAGGAGATGCTTGTGACAGGACTGATGTAGGTGGTATTGGAGGGATATATGGGACAGGTCTTGCATCTAATTCTATTTCAGGAGTATGGGCCATGAGGCAAATAATGTGTAGCAGGGTTAGAGTGAGACAGATAAAGTAACATTTAGCATTTATTTTCATTGCTCAAGTCTGCGATTAAGTGCCTCTTCTATGTGGGTATTACTAATATGTACTTTCCATATTTTTATTTCCATCATGAGTTCTCTGTTACTAGATTGCTAGGTTGGTCCATCAGTTAATAGTATCTTCCATAATATGAACATAATAGATGTACATAAGATTCTTTAGTCATGAAAAATAAATTCTCTGTGACTGTAGAAATCGCATGGTTTTTAGATGTAATACTATGTTTGGAACTCACTTTTGTCTGTCAACAAAGTTCTTTCAAGATTGTTTGATAGATCAAAGGTGGTGCCAATCTGGGGATCTAAAATCAGCCGTATTGTGAGTTATGTCAGTCTACCAGAATGGGGGCAAGTGGTGTTATGTAGTTACATTACTTCACAAAAGTCTTCCTGGTTTTTGTTCTTGATGCGGGACTTGTCAGATGTTGATGATGACAATCAATGTCAGCAGTGATGTTTGCACCTTGGAGGAGCAATTTATATTACACTACACCCTCACAGTTCCACCAGATACATAACATTACCTTTTGTGAATGTATGTGTGTAGGTCTCTGTACAGGAAATTGCTGCTTTGTTTGGGCTTATTGATTTTTTCTCGTTTTGTTATCATAGCCACACCATTTCTCATCACAGAGAGACGAAATAGGAACAGTTGTTGTTGTCGTCGTCGTCGTCGTCGTCGTCCATGTCCATGTCCATGTAACAATTAATTATGAGCTAAATGAGAGGCACTTATGCCAACCCACAAATTTTTGTGATGACAGAGCAAGCGTTATCCAAGTACCAATTTTTGAATCTTCTGGATTGCAGATAAATTTTCCACGAAAGGAGGGAATGATCTCAGTTCCCACTGACATTGATCATTGTTGATTTCCATTTAAAAGATCACCACATCCCAAAGGTTTTCCTGAACATAGAGAGTCTATCAAATCAAAATGGTCCTCCTTAAATCTATATAACTTTCTGGGTTCCTCCACTGCTGTCACAAATGAGATAAACCAGAAGCACATAACATAAATATTGATTTCTGCCTCTGGTGCTCCATTTTCTAGTGTCCTCAATGCCACTCTAGATCTCCAAATGACAATATGGTAACTCAAATAGTAACAGTGAACTACAAATAAAAAAGGACTATTCATAAATATACCCATAGCAATCAGATACCAACATACAAAACAATATTGCTATTAACTTATCTACGAACTTCTTCTTCTTCTTCTTCTTCTTCTTCTTCTTCTTCTTATTATTATTATTATTAATAATCCTCATTCAGTATTGGTATAAACAAAAGTGTAAATGTCAAATGATGTTATACAATGGAATTACCAAGAAGTATTCAGCAATATTTTTAAGAAGGATAGGATGCTATTCACCATAGTGACGTCAGATGAGTTACGGAAAGATACATATAATGGAATAAGACTTTAAAAGCTTTCGGTCATTAAGGCCTTTGTCAGTTGGAGAAAAGCATGCACGCCCCCCGCACCCTGCCGTCCCCCCCCCCCCTCACACACACACACACACACACACACACACACACACACACACACAGAAAGGACAGTGTGCAAAGGGAAGGGGATGGTGGTGAGGGCAGGAACTAGTGAAGATTTAGGCCTAGGGAGCATAGGATATACACTATGCTATGTTGATCCTCCCTACAAATGCCAGCATTTTCTGAAATGCTCAGATGGGAAGTCTCCCTGCAATATATCATATGCACCCACAATTCCCCAGGCCTAAATCTTCGCTAGTTCCTGTCCCTACCACCCTCCCCTCCCATCCCATCTCCTCCCCTCCCCTTCCCTGTGCACATGTCTCCCATCCATTGACACATTCCAGTCCTTCCCCTTTCACCCAACCCTGTCCATCAAACAGCACTGGCATATTCCCCAACCCCTGCCATGCTTCTCCTGTGTTTCTGCACTGCTTCAGACGTCTTGTGGTGAGCAGCAACATATCCTTTTCAAATAATGTTAATGACAAACATTAAGAATATTATGTAGTAATACCAGAGTTAGTTGTTATTTATCCTAATTGTATTCTACATATAGTGACTCATAATTTTAATATGTTGTTATATAAATGTTTTATATTACTCAAATCATTCTCACTAAAGAGCATAAGGCTCAAAAATTATACTGGCACCACCTCTCTGTAAGTGAACAGTATAAAATGGTCACCATAAATACTTCATGATATGAGATACATAAAATTCTGTGAGATGATACTTAATCCACAGGAAAATATATTTCTTTGACACAATTTTAAGGTCTATAACTCTTGACATAGTCAGGTGTATTTTTAGGAAAATTGGTATTTGAGAATTATTTTTAAAAGGCACTCAGGGTATTAAGACCTCTTGTGATACACATATATGAATAACTGAACTCAAATAGTTACCACACATGTAGATTTTTTTTTCCCTCCATGAATCATTTTATTGATGCTACCTATGTAAAACTAACCATTTCAGAATGTAGGAAAATGTAAACATCCTAATCATTGAAATTATTTTTGTTAGATTTTAAGTAAAATAGAGTAATTCAAGACTATTGTTTCTTTACTTTTTTTATAGATTAGACATGTCTTAAAAACCTTAGATTTTCTTTTCACTTCTCTCATTATTTACTAATGTGCAACTATTACAAAATCATCTCTAGAAGTTTAATAAAAGCTTCCACTGAGAGTGAAATGCTATACTATTAATTATCAGTCAGACCACAAAATTGCAACGCTGTGGATATATATAAAAAAATAAGAAACTGACAAAATTATTCATGATTTTTGTAAATTCTATTTTGTGTGATCCACGTGTAATTGTGTGCCCTGGTTTGTTTTTATTGCTGTACCTATGACAATGAATTATTGTTTGATGTTTCCGTCCAATAAGGTATTTTACTCTTGTAAAATCTTGTAATTTTTTATGATTTATCACTGTAACATTATTAGATGAATATTTTATTTCAAATTTATGGTAATTTTTTCAGTTAAATATGCACATGTAAGAGAGTAATCTGAATAATATTGTACATCCTAAGTTGCTTAGTTTGTTTTTATCTTAAATTACTGTGAAATAGACTACCTGTATAATTGGTAATTCTTTGTACCTCCTGCGTAATGTGTGTTACCTGAAGCAATGGCATTAATATGTTAAATACAGGTTATCCATCCTTTAAAAATGTATTTTGACATACATTTAATCTTAAAAGTTACAATATTGTGTGTCATTAAATGAATTATTCTCTTTCAGCAGAAAATGTAGTAGTCGTTAGGCATCTCAATTAGGATAATTCTTGATCATCTTTAAATAATGACAACTCAGATTCTATGATGAAATCATAAGATTGAGATGATTACTACTTTCTTGTTAAACACATTTGTGTTTGCGAGTTTTGTACTTAAGGTTTTAATGTCAAATGGATATTGATATGATTTGTCAAATGCTTTACCTATTAATCAGAGGCTTTCTACAGTATGTCTGCCTAGGTGTACTTGTGTCTGTGTGAATGTGTGGGCATGTGTGCATTTGTTTACCCTCCATTTTTTCCCCCAAGGTAAGTCTTTCCTCTCCCGGGATTGGAATGGCTCCTTACCCCCTTCCTTAAAACCCTCATCATTTCCTTTTCCCTCTCCTTCCCTACTGCCTGAAGACGCAACTGGGTTGCGAAAGCTTGCGATTGTGTGTGTGTGTGTGTGTATTCATTTATTTATTTGTGATGCTGTCACACCTGTGCTCCTTCGCCTGGTGAGTAATCTTCGTCTATTTTTTATATTTTATTTTTCCTGCTAGGAATTTTTCGTCTTAATATTCGTATCATAGATTGTTTCTTTATCTACATAAAATGAATGTTTCAACATCTTGAATCTCTAGTAATCATATTATTTATTTATCTATTTATTTAAGTGTTGCAAACTGCTGTAACAAGATAAAGGGGACTTGCCACTTACACAAAAGTTTTATATTCCTGTGTGTAGGCCTATTTCATGTGTATTTTTAGAGCTTAACTGAGTTTCATGTTCAGGTTTTGTCCTGTGACAATCACCTCTCCCAGAAACTAATATTAATCTTTGAAAGAATATTCTTTTGTTCCATTTATGCCTTTGGTTCCTACAGAAATTTGTGTACCTGAAAAAGTTATATTTTTCAGTTCTTACTGCTGACTTTTTCAGCATTAACAGACAGTTGAACATACTCAGAATTTATTTGTAGAAATGTAATATAAAGCAATATTATCAAAAAATGTTAAGTTCTCAATTTTGTACTACAGTCTAATCCAATGGTTTATTAAAAACTGTTTTTTGTGTAAATGAAGTTTGCTGAAATTGTAAGATCAAAGAGAATTTTTTGCATTTTGGAATTGTAATGTGTTGTTTAAAGAGCACAAACAGAAATTTAATCAGCACAGTTTGATAAAATTATATTTTATTACTTGCAAAAGTTTATTTATGTGTATCATTTATACTTATTCAGCACAGTATTTTCCTAAAATAAATTTTTAATTATTTCTCAAAATACTATTAATTTTTAATGTCACACAATATGTTACAATCCATAAGCCACAATGAAAAATGTTAAAACGTTAACTGACAGTGCAAAATATAGCACTAAAATTTTGTGACATGGCCTCTAAATTTTCACCCCAAGATAAGTTATTTTCATCACCAGATGATCTTCAAACTATACTGCATTACTTCCCATAATCTGTGTAATCTGGTAGCAAGTAAGGTAACACAATGGACTTGCATTTGTGAGAAGCATGATACAAATCATTTTTGCTCATCCATGGTTTTGTTAATTTGCATTAATTCCAATGCAAGAATGGTTGATTTTAACGAGAATGACGATTTGCTCTCCATTGTATAACACATGCAATCTTGTTTTGCATCTCCAATGACTTCATCAATGTAACTAACTCCTACTCATCCGTACCTCAATTTTACTGACATCTTAAACATTTATGCATCTACATAGTAGCTATCAGGAAGTGTCTCATTTAAACCAGTACTGTTCCCAACAAAAAACCTGATATTTGAACCATGTCTTCAACAGTTCTACCATGATCCCGACTTAATCCACCATCTGTTCCTCAAAATCACCCCTTATAATCTGTCCAAGAATTCCTAACACACAGTATTGCTTCACAGCCCTTTCTCACATTGCTAAAACATTACTCTAACAGGTCTTATTCTCTGCTGAACTTGAGGCTCTTCTTTCCCCAAGAAGTGATTACATCCCCTTTGTCTTCCTGGGGGACAAGTGATCTACCACTGTACTATGTCCTCGACCAATGGGAGTGGACTTAAAAAACACACCACCTCAGGGGGCTCAACATTAAGTTGTTGAGTATGGGCTTGGCAAACCCGGGGTTCCCGAGCTGGGGACTGATATGCGCCAACAGTCACTGTAACCTCTGGGTAGGCTTCAATGACCACCATGTGGCGCAGTGGTGGAATGTCGATTGTCCGGAGACCGGGGATCTTGGCTTTACTGCCTGGGTCATGAGGATGGTAAAACCTCTCTAAAAACCCCTAAATCCTAAGCAGAACAGTGGTAAGCGGGTGACATCTGAGGAATCTGCCGCATCTCAGACGTATAAGGCTTGCCCACGCATGCGGCGCTCTGCCTGGGTCGACAGTGTTTCCCTAGCTACTCGTGGGACACCCATGGAGTCATTTCAATATTTTTCTGATGCTCCTGGAGGATCGGATGCGCCACCGGTGAGAATTCCTTCCCATACAAACACTCGAAGTTGCGAGGGCAGCTCTCCTGAGCATGCTCCGCAAAAACTTAGATTTAGTTAGAGGAACAGGGCACAAACGTGTCAAAATGTTTTTGTTGTAATAAGACGAGTGGAGGGTTCCTTTGCGAAGGTGTTCCCATTCTACATTCAGAGGGCAATTGATGGGATTACAAGTGGTTCAAAGTCCATAAAGAGGCTTTGTAATGGTACGCTGCTGATAGAAACTGCGACCTCTGGTTAAGTACAGAAACTTCTCCAAGCGAAATCTCTGGATGAATATCCAGTTATTGCAGAGCTGCATAAAACCTTAAATTCTTGTCGTGGGGTTGTATCATGTGAAGATCTCATGAATGAAGATGCCAGTGTTCTCCAACAGGAATGGGCTAGTGAAGGCATCACGGAGTTGCAAACTGTTACGAAGAGAGTGAATGGAAATCTTGAAAAGACCTCTACCTTCATCTTAATGTTTAATTCGCAGGCCCAGCCCAGTTATATTAAGACTGGATTCTTACGTCTAAAAGTTCGTCCCTTTTATCCAAACCCCTTGCAGTGCTTAAAGTGCCAACGGTTTGGTCATACTACGGTTGCGTGCAACCGTCGTGCTACGTGTGGGAACTGTGGTCAGTCAGCTCATGAGACAGGTGTCGACTGCACCTCTCCACCGGTATGTGTTAATTGCACCAACTCACATCTGGTTTGGAGTAGAGATTGCCCCACCTACAAGGATGAGAAAAAATTCAGGAAATAAAAGTAACACATTTTGTGCCTTATGACGAGGCAAAGAAGTAGTTTAAAGCCATGCAACCTCCATCATTCGTTACGTCATTTGCTTCAGTGGTGAAACAGCAAGCGGCCAAAGTTAGTGTGTCAACTCAAACGGAAGTAGCAACCACTGCTACCAACACCTGCTCCTGTTGTTGCACGTGCCAAAAGCCGGATCCAGTTATCCCTGTGCCTGCCAGGGACTCGGCCACCCAAACATCTCAGAGTGATGCGGCCCTGCCGTTACCCCCAACAACTGTTCCCCCATCACTGACCAGTGCACACCAAGAAGAACTTTCAGGTTTATTGACCAGCAAAGCCAAACATGCCTCAAGGTCAAAGCCTAAATCTGGTGAAGTGGAACTTCACCATACAGCAATAAAATCAGCTGTCTACACCGCTGCAAAAGAGTTAGCACCAAAACAGCCAGCGAACAAAGCAGCAGCCACTGCTGACGCTGCTACTGTTGCTGACGATTTGGTGACGAAACATCCAGCAGGTAAATTAGCGGCCACGGCTGCTGCTGCTGCTGCTGCTGCTGCTGCTGCTGCTGATGATGATGATGATGATGATGATGATGATGATGATCTTGCGATGGAGGTGGTCCTTCTCGGGGATCCACCAAGTCCCCCTGGCCCACCGCCAGGGACTCTGGGCTCCTCAACAAGGAGTAAATGGTCAGTAAAGCCAATCCTTATTAAAAGGTAATGGACATACTGCAGTGGAATTTAAATGGCTTCAGAATCCATCTACACGAATTAAAAGTCCTCGCACGGGCCGGGCCTGTGTGTCTGTGTCTCCAGGAAACACATTTTAAGGAATCTGATCCCCCTATTTTCCGGGGCTATCACTTATATCATACTGATGACCTCAGTGGCGACAGGGCTCAGGGGGGAGTGGCGGTGTTTGTCAAAAACACACTTCACTCTTTGCATGTACCCCTCACTACCACCCTACAAGCAGTTGCTGTCACAGTGCATTTTGTGTCGTTTCAGTTAACGCTTTGCTTTCTCTGTCTCCCACCACGTGGGCCGTTGGACGAAGATGCCCTTTTAGCGCTAGTCGATCAACTTCCCCGGCCGTTTTTGCTCCTGGGAGATTTAAACGCTCATAACACTCTTTAGGCTAGTGTGTCTACCTGTCCCAGAGGCCGAGTGGTCGAACGGGTACTCTTTTCAGGCTCTTCCTGTCTCCTGATTACGGGTGCAATGACACATTTTTGTGCAGCAACAGGGTCCTTTTCAGCCATTGACCTGACAGTCTGTTCTCCTGTTCTTACAGATTCTGTCCAATGGGAGGTAGCAGTCGACCTTCACTCCAGTGACCACTTTCCTAACACTGTTCACCTTCTACAGTGATTGCCACCTGAGAGTTACCCAACCAAGTGGTTGCTCGGTAAGGTAGATTGGGTTCTTTATAGCTGACTAGCTGTTCTTGAGCACAGGGACAATATTCATGACTGGGTGGATCACATAACAGCTGTGATACACTCAGCTGCAGATGCATCTATTCCTAAATCGTCAGGTCACAGCAGGAGGTCACTCGTTCCCTGGTGGAACGATGAGTGTCGGCGCGCCATACGCGACCGGCGCTCAACGCTGCATAGATTAGAGCGCTCTCCATCGGCAGAGAATCTTGCAGCTTTTCAGCAAGAGAGGGCAAGAGCCCAACGAATATTGCAGGAGAGTAAACAGCATTCATGGTATGAGTTTCTGAAGTGCATTAATTGTTCCACTTCTGCCACTGCAGTATGGGATTCTGTAAGGAAAATATCTGGGAAAAGGAGTTCATGCCCATTGGCTGCCATAAAGGATGATGGAATCCTTAAAGCTGAACCAGTCGAGAGTGCTCAGACGATGGCAAAGCATTTTATAAGATAACATCGTCCTCGAGTCCAGTTCCAGGTTTCCATGCCTGCCATGCGGTTCAGGAGAGGAGACGCCACCTCTTCTAATGATGAGGCTTATAACGCTTTATTTTCTATGTGGGAGCTGGACACGGCATTAGCTTCTGCTCGCGATACAGCCCAGGGGCCCAACTTGATACACTATGGCATGCTACGGCATCTTAATTTAGAGTCTAAGACTGTTCTTCTTAATTTTTTTTAATCAGTTATGGACAGAAGGGGTATATCCCATCCCCTGGAGGGAATCCATGATACCCATTCTTAAACCGGGAAAGGACTGCACGCTCCCTGATAGCTATCGTAGTGTCACTTTAGCCAGCTGTGTTGGTAAGACGCTGGAACGCATGATCAACTCGAGACTTCTTTGGACTCTCGAATCTCGGAACCTTCTTAGTCGCTTACAATGTGGGTTTCGCAGGTATCGGTCCACTCTTGATAACCTCAGCTACCTGGAAGCGACTATACAGGAGGCGTTCCTCCGAAAGCAGCACCTAATATCAATCTTTTTCGACATTCACAAGGCATATGACACTACGTGGTGACACACTATCATAAGTCAGTTGCATGAATGGGGTTTTCGGGGACGTCTTCCCACTTTTCTGCGTTCCTTCCTTGCTGACCATTGCTTTAGATACAGAGTTAGGAATGCTTTTTCCGATAAATTTCCTCAGATTCACGGAATTCCGCAGGGGAGTGTTTTAAGTGTCACTTTGTTTGCAATTGTGATAAACGGTATAACGTCTACTGTAAGGAATCCTGTGCAATGCTCCTTGTATGTGGATGACTTTACTGCTTTTTGCTCTTTTTCTAGTCCCGCATGTGCCTCACACCAGTTACAGTTGACTTAAGACTAGAAGACTGGTCTGCTTGAACAGGTTTTAACTTCTCCCCTGAGAAAACCGTATGTGTTGATTTTAATCGTGGGCATTTACTTTTTACCCCCCCCCCCCTCGCAACTTCTGTTGCAGGATACTGTTTTACATTTTCAGAAGACAGTGTGGTTCCTGGGTCTCTTATTTGATGACAAACTTACTTGGCTGCCCCATCTCAAGGAGCTCAAGATAAAAGCTCTGAAATCACTGGACATCATGAAGTGCTTGAACTGAAAAAATTGGGGTGCAGACAGATCCTGCTTGCTACAATTTTATAAGAGTTTTGTGCGCTCCTGTCTCGACTACGGTTGTGTGGTCTATGGCTCGGCATCCCCAATGTCTCTGAAGATGTTGGATTCTGTACACCACGAGGGTATCAGATTGGCTACAGGAGCCTATAGGACAAGCCCTGTACCTAGCTTGTGCGCCGAGGCACAAACCATTCACTCCAGATTTAACTACTTGTGTTTCCTATTATGCTGTGAGGGAACAAGCCACTTTGTCGGATGACCTCCATTCCATTTTAGGTGACAGTGGCAAGCGTTTTACGATTTTGTGTTTTGGCCGACCTCCTACCAAAGATCTTAGGTCGACGGTTCTAAAATATAGATAGAGGAAGTTAGGATCGTTCGGTCCATCCCTCTATGTTTAGCCCACCGTATTTTTAGTCTTGTCCCCCCATTTGTCTGTTTTGTCTAGTGTCTTTATTAGTGCCACTAAACCTTTCTTTATAATACATATGATGTAGGAGGAAGAGCGTACGTGCTTTTGTATTGTCTCTTACCTTGCCTGTCTGCTGCGCCGTTTAGCAGTATTGGACTCATCTCTTCCTAGTATGGGCGCCGATGACCACAATGTTGACCGCCCTAAAGCTCCAATAACAACTTAAAATAACACCCACGGCAAGACTTCAGTCCACTTATTGCCATGACACATTGTCAGGGTCACCAGTGTGGAATTTCGGGTCCCACAAAGAACAAGTGAACATGGTGTATGGTAGTAATTTACACTTTATTACAAAGCAGTCACAACTATCGAAGTGCACAAAACAGACTGGTAAGTTAACAGAAAGTCTCGACTCAGCCGAGTCTTATATCAAAGCACGTGGGTTGCGCATAGCTATCCCTCTCGACAACTGTAGCAGACAACACATCCTGTTGCCACATTAATCGGGTGCATTGACATGGGCGTAGTGAGATGTTCTATCTATTTTCATAACAGTAAAAACTTACGCACTTGATGAGCAAGACAAAAGATATATTTCAATGAGTCCATGTTGTGTATATCTAAAACAAATTATGTTTACACAAAATTCATACAGGCATTCGACCTTACACGTTTCAACAACTGCAGAATAATTTTGTTGTACATCAATTCATGGAAAACTGTTCCTGCCACCAGATTGTCAGTTGCAGCAAACCACTTGCATTTCAGCACTGGGACAACAAGTAAGTATTACTACCATTCAGAACAACATATTTGTGATATGGCACTTCAGTCACTAAACCCAAGTGTTCCAGAACAAAGATTTGCACAGTGGAGGAATAATGATTTTGGGAACTTGAAAGAAAGAAAGGGTCACTTGGAATAATGAGATGGTGTGCCTGTTGGTAGAAGCTGATGGTCAGATACAAATACATTGACAACAGGGTTCTATTTCTATTGAGACAAATTATGTCATCTTAAAATAATGTTAAAATTTAATCTGATCATGATTTTTTATATTGAAACAAACTTTCTAATTCAATAATGGAAAATCCAGATTGGAATATCAATAATGGAGGATAGATAACAACTCGTTGTAAAGAGGATCGCTTATCTGCTAACAGGCATGTAAAAAAGACAATCACATTGACACAGCTTAAAATTTTTGCCACAGCCTTCATCAGGAAAAACACACACACACACACACACACACACACACACACACACACACACACACCAAGGAGGTTGAGACCAGGTGGGCAATGGGAAGAGAGAATATACTGAAAGGCAAGTTCCCATCTCTGGAGTTCTGAAAGGTTGGTGTTGGTGGGAAGTATCCAGATAACTCGGATGGTGTAACGCTGTGCCAAGATGTGCTAGCCGTGTACCAAGGCACGTTTAGCTACAGGGTGAGCCTCATTACCAATAACGTCAACAGGTTTTGACACTCACCTGCTCATGTTTCAAAAGTAAATAAATAAATAAAAGTGTTTGAGAGTTTTTTTTAACTTGACAGCTGGCTTTTATTTAGAACACTACAACTCAGTCCAGTGCCATTTAGGTGACACTGATTCAACCAAATAACAATGAACTCTGAACGTCAGAGACATGTTACTGGAAAATGACAGTTAGTAATGTACTGTTTAAGTTTTCGAGTATAAAATTTATACAGATACTATCTTTATAAAATGCAATCAAATCTCCAGTGTAATGGTAATAGCTGTTTGTCACAACTGAATCTCACCGTATTATTGTGAACTCAAATTGGATTCTTGATGGGCCATCCTTTGCGCGCACCAAAAAAGCCATCATAAATACTCTTTAGTGAAGGTTTTACTTGTTTTATTTTTTTAAACCAATATTCAAAATCTTTCTGAAATGTCTGTAAATTACATAAATTCAAGGATTTTAGAGAGGGAAAATTTTCCAAATTTCTTTATTGATGCTGAATTTTTGCAATTTGAAACATTCAGCACAGTCATGTGTAGTACCGAATAATTTATTTTTATCTTGCCCCCTTGTGTGTTGTGGAGTATTTATTTTCGTAGTGACAGTGGACTGGCGGTGCTTTGTTATTTATGGTTGAGTTGCATATTATGCACAGAGCTTTCCGAACACACTGTAGAAACAAATATGAATCTTTCCAGTAAGCATAAAAATTGGTACACTTATATCAGAACTTTTTTTGCTCATGCTGAACGCTCGCAAGACATATAATCAGTGTCACAATTGATAGGATTCAAAATGGATACTTCAGTGCACCCAAAAGGACGCGATTGTGAGTGCTCTCCGAGCTGCCACCCGGGGAGGACATGAAAGGCGAAAGCCCTGGGGCAGGAAGGGGCACGCAACACTACAGTGCTACAGTCAGAGGGGCCTGCTTCACAACAAATGACATTCATTGTGGAGAACATGCTGCTTAAATTCAGGGCACTGGCTTCATCGATATAACTGTATGTGTCTCACCCATTTTTATCAGCTAGTCATTATAATGCTTTTAAAATTAATTACGACTTTTGAGGTTTGGCTTGCCGGGTGTGGTGAGGCACTGTTTGCCCAGGTAACACCAATGGTGAGCCGGGTTTCCCCAGGCCTCCCCTACCAGTTTGGCTGATAAGGCACTGCTATTGCCAATCCATGTGTAAACAGCACCTCATGGTGTCACACACTAGCCGGATCTTGCTACTTGGTATTTTGTTGTTGTTCAAGTGTTTTGCAGCCGTCAGATGTGCATGAGTGTTTGTGTTTTCGTTGTATTAATAACAACAGTGCAGCATGTGTGAACAGGAAGTTTGCAATAAAAGAGGCTGTTCAAGGACAGGTTCACTGGTTGCGAAGGTATCGAGAGTTGGAAGAGGAATTCCAATTCGTGGACAAGGCTGTGAATTAGTGTGCCCAGCATGCAGTTATTTTGAACTCGAGTGTAATAGTGGTGGACCTCTTTTAGATGTTACAAGAGTGGTGGACAGAACAGCTGCTGCACCTAACATTCACTGAACTACGGTGCTGACAATTGGGACAGGAAAGGAAAGAAAAGAAGATGCGAGTGACAAAGTAAGCCCAGCTTGTTTATTACTGGAAACTCCAGGCAAGAAAAGAAGTTATGAAAGACGGGTAACAAAGACGGATGCATCCTTGCAAGATGCAATACGCAGACATGTGTATGCTTATTACCAATGCAAGGAATACCCTACTTTAAATAAACTCAATTTAAGTCTTAAAGAGGCAGTTGTTCAATGGGAGTAGGTTGTTGCTTCAAAATTGTCTTCGTTAGCTCGGTTTCTGGCAAAAAAAGTTTTCTTCTTGGGCATTTATAATGGAGAGAGGTGACATAGTGGCCTGGAGAGACCGGTATCTGCATGCCGTGAGGAGTGTTTCATTTGAAGACATTGTGTGGCTCGACAAGATGTGGGTTAATGCATGTCTCACATTGAGAAAAGGGTATATGGACCGCCCAGTAGAAGGTATGACGAAAGCACCAATAGGAAAGGGTGGCAGGATAAATGTCCTTCACTCTGGCTCTGCTCGTGGCTCCAAATCCGAACTGTTTATTGCTGTTCCGTTCGAGGAAGTTTTAATGGACTAGTTTACTGATGTCCTGCTGCAAAATATTGCCCCGAATTCCACAATAGTTATGGACAATGCACCATACCACTCACTTGTGTTGGACAAAATTCCTACTATGCAGTGGGAAAAAGCAGTTATTTTGCTCTAGGTGGAAGGAAATGTTCCATCGGATAAAGTAGAAGCTGGTATGAATAAGGTGGAGTTAATGGAACTTCTAGCGATGTACAAGCCAAAATCTCCATGCTACCAGATCGACAAATTAGCTAAAAACAAAGAACATCATGTGACTCAACTTCCTCCATATCATGCTCACTTAAATCCAATTGAGAATATATGGACCCAGATGAAAGGTAATGTGGCAAAAAACAAGTAGTAGTTTATGCTCAATGAGGTTGAGTTGCTGACAAAAGAAGCCATCACAAATGTTAACCCACATGACTGGTCTCGTGTTGTCAGCCATAAAAAAAAAAAAAATTGTTGAAGAAACATGGACTCGTGAAGGATTGCTCAAAGAACAAATTGAAAACATGGTAATTTCCGTTGGCTACAATAATAGTTCCGAGCCCGAGGAAGACGACAGTGATGGTTCTTCCCTTGGCGTTGCTACCCATACACCGTAACTGTAGGTATAAAAAATATACATTGATATAGCTGCTGTGTTCATTATTGTCTTTGCTTTACATTTCTGTCCTGTATTATTGTGTGTCTACCAAAACAGAATGTTGGTCCAGGCGGCCGGGTCTGGCCGTAGCCTCACTGTTACGTAGGCGTGGCATCAGTCGAGCTGCCTGCTGGGATGCAAAGCACATGCTGGCAACCACATGCCCCTCCACTCGCTCAACACCGACCTGTCAAAAGTCGCAAGTCATTTTAAACACACTATAGAGATTTTTATTTTGAATACTGGACGACTAGTCTGACGGGCCACTCAAAAAAAGCTCGGAAGGCCACAAGTGGCCCACGGGCCGCAGGTTGAGTACCACTGCACTAGAGACTACCTACCATGGCGCCTGTCTTATTTATTTCAAGAAATGCAGCATGGAAGTGACCATGTAGCCGCACCATCCCGTGTTCACTAGAGAAACTGTCATTCCAAAAGATAGAAAATATGGACTGTGAAATAGGCATTACAGTATAATTGAATTAATACAAATGGATTTATACTGAATATTTTGACTTAATGACTCATCTATAGCAATGCATGGAAAAATACTCCTAAGGAACTGGAATAATACAGCACCACACAATGTTTGTTGGACTGCATATATTGGCAGCACAATGATTTCCCCTTGCATGTCAGCAAGAGTTGCAGACAGGCCATGTTTTAGTGGCTGAATAATAGTAACTGGAATGAGTGTCATGGCTGTGAGTACATTTCAGTAAGTCTGAAAAACATTTTTATCTTTTAGTGCGTGGTTTTTTTTTTTTTTTTTTTTTTTTTTTCCTAGTTATATCTAATAATAGGTGACTTTCATATTGTGAATAACTTGTTTTGCAAATGTAAACATCAACTTACTAATATATACATAATTTTTTTAAAAATCTTAAAAGAGATTAAAATTAAGTTAACAACAATGGAAGGTCCAGTAAGGAATGTTAATAAACGGTAATCTGTCTACATATTATTATTAAAAGTGAGCTAACACAACATCAAAATGATCCTCTCTGATAAATTATTTCTATTACTATTTTATTTAGAATATAATAGTGTTTTTAATGTTCTGGGTCCCCCAAAACTATTTGACAGCATTGACTGTGAAATACTGATAAATCTAGAAAATTATAACATTTGTTCCGGCCGCGGTGGCCGAGCGTTCTGCGGCGCACCAGTCACAGTCTGCACGGCCACTACGGTCGGGGGTTCGAATCCCCCCTCGGGCATTGACGTTTGTGCCGTCCTTAGTATTAGCTAGTTTATAAGTAGTTTGGAAGTTTAGGGACTGATGACCCCGTAGTTAAATCCCATAAGCTCTACAAGTATTTGAACATTTTTATAACATTCGTGGGCAAGAGGAATATGTATCAATAGGGAACTCAAGTAAACCAGAAACCAAATACCTCAAATATTGAGTGTCACAGGTTTCTGGAATTGGGCCATTGCTGTTTAATCTCCATGTAAATGATATAGGTTTTAATGAAAAATAGACAAAAATATTGTATGCGGGTGACATGATGGTATTGAACGTTGGACAAAATATGGAACAACGTGAGACAAGTGCATTTATTTTGGCAATCGCTATAGGAACTAATCATTAAAAAAAGAAAAATACTATGTTTACAGTTTTAACCACCCTCAGCTTTGTTATACTCTAGGCAATTGTCACAATATGCAAACAAACAGCTATTGTGCACTGCATATCATGGTCTCTTTGAACCATACGTGCAATATGGATTGACAAGACAGGAAAAAAAGTTTTTACAAAAGAAAGTGATCAGGATCATCTTGAGAAGGAATTCAGATAGTTGCAGAAATTGCTTTGGAATTCTATGCATCTTAACTTTTACATCTTTCTACATATATGAAACAATAATCTACATCACAAAAGAGATCTCAAAATGGTGTACAAATGCTAGTGTGCATACCCACAAACCTGGGGAAGAATAAAATAAGCATACCACATTGACAGAATCCTTGAAAAAGAACCTCAGTACTCGGGCATCAAGTTGTTAAGAAGCTTGCTTAAACAACTGTGTGATAATATACATGACAAAAACTTTTCAAAGAAACTGAAAGATTATCTGGTGGAAAAAGATTTTTACAGCATTAAGGAGTACTTACTGAATCAATATGGTGCATATTATTTCTCTCTAGTGAATAAGTGAAAATGTACTTTTTTGTTTGTTACTTACATGTCTTATAATATTCTTAACATTAACATTATAAGAAATACTCAGACTTTTTGATGGAAAAAAAATTTCAAGATGTATATGTTGCTCTTGTACATTATGAGATAAGTGATAATTGAAATATTTTGTTATTGACATGTCCCATATTACATGTACATTTACAGTACACAAAGTAATCCTACATAATCAAATAAAATTCAATTCAGTTCAATGCCTACTGAATGTTACGACAACAGCAGCAGCACAGTTGACGTCACAGGCAACACAAGACTCAAACGAATGCATCTCAGTGGGATTTCAAATCATTTGGATTTCATTTCTGATTTTTCTATTTTTGTAAAATACTTAAATTCACAAGGGAAAAATGCTATGAGCATAAAATAATGTAATTGACTACTTAAGACCTTCTCTAGAAAGCAATCAAATACCCTGTTGCAAAGGACTATAAGAGGGATTGGAATGACTCCTTTTCCACTTCCTTAAAACCCACATCCTTCCCTTGTTCCTCCCCTTTTTTCCTCTTTTTCCTGAAGAAGCTGCCAGTGGTGGCGAAAGCTTGTATGTGTGTTTGTGTGTGATTTTATTTGTTTCTATCGACGAGTCGGTCCTTTTGGTAAGTCATCTCTTTTCTATTTTTTATTTTTATATATATATAATTAAGAGATTATTAAGAAATTAACTGTTTATAAATTTCTTAATCAGTCAATTACTAAGTGCAGATGAGGTCTGAAGTGTGTGATCAGTCTAGTCTGGAATCTGAAGTCCACAATTGTCAGATGTACATTTCTTATTAAAATACTTCATAACGGTGAAATTAGACTGCGGCACATTTCTACTGTTAGAACACCCGGAATTTGAAAAAAGATATGTACAGTAATTTTTAACAATTACATAGTAACACAAGGATCATTAAAAGATGTTCGGGTGTGGGAGAGAGGGGATTTGTAATGATAAAACTAGGACACTTGATTTCAATGGCTGCTTTATTACCCATCTATATCTTCTGAATCGTGCAGATGAGAGTTGTTCCTTCTACACATTCTATGGTTCTACAACCACGCCAGCCGCAAACGAAGGTAACTGGTCATCCCTGCACACTTTGCCTAACATTACCCACCTCTCCTCCTCGTTCCCCACTAATTGTCCTGTATCTCTCCATTCCAACTGTGTGTCATCCATTGTTTTAATTTCAGTATCCCCATAATTAATTACTTTTTATCTTATTTATTATTTTCCTTTTATTTCTATCATTTCAAATGCTCTCCTCCCTTCCTACACACACCTTTTATTCTATCCCGCACCTGCCCGTCACTGCATTCAATGTGCATCTCACATTCCCACCTATTAGAATTTTTACAATCAATTATGGAAAGTAGACCATTGATTTGATTGATTTGATTTGATTCTTTCGGGGAAGCCAAACAGTCTTGGTCTAACCCGCCACTGCCCGCACAGAAACTAAGTTTATTGTGCAGTATCACTCCCTGTATGTCCAGTAAAGCCAACCAATGCCCTTGAACAGTGCAAGGAGTCCCTTTACCAGTTCTTTATTAGACACAATTTCTTCGGGTCTGGTTGTCTCAAATGTTCTGAGCCTTTTACTCTCCAATGCAGTGCATTCGAAGATCAGATGTGATGCAGTTTCATCACCTTCATCACAGATCCTACATTTAGGGTCCTCTTCTGTTATTCCCATTGTATGTAGGTGTTTTTTGAAATTCCCATGGCCTGTCAGCAATCCAACCCTGAGTCTAATCTCTGTCCTGTTCAGACCCAGGATTTCAGAACTTCTTTTAAAACAAGGCTTTGGCATCATTACCTTGCCATGTTTTTGTTGATGGACTTTGGTCCAATATTCTACGTGCTGTCTTCTGAGCCAGTTACGTAGCTCCAATTTAATCACTGCCTTGGTGATTGTCAGGACAGGTTCCGGTCCAATAAATGGAGCCTCTGCCCCCATCCTGGCTAATCTGTCGGCATGTTCGTTGCCACTGATCCCCGAGTGGCCAGGGACCCACAATAGATTTACTGTATTGCTTTCCCCTAGCTCCACCAGAACCCTGTGACATTCTGCAACAGTTTTAGACCTTGTTGTAGGAGCTGCCAGTGATCTCAGGGCTGCCTGGCTGTCTGATGCTACGATATTTGTAGCACCAAGTAGACCATTACATCCCCACCCTTATCCCAGCATCCTGGCCCCTTCACTCACCTTCTCACTCACTGTCATGATGCTTGTAGTGCTGGAGTGTCCAGAGATGGTGGTCATGTGTGCTTAGTTATGTCTTAGTGGTTGTGAGAATGACTATGTTTCTTTCTTTTTATTTTTTTTTTTTTATTTAGGCCATTGGTGAAAATTTAAGTTGTGTGAATGTGATGGTCTATTTTACATGCCTGTCAGTGGCTCAGTAATAGTCTTTACTGTGGTATGTTTCTAGTCATTCATGAGAGTATATATAGAATGCTGTATATAAATGAGTTAAGAAAACTTGTCCTCTGGTGACTCCTCTTATCTTGCAGCCTTAGAGACCTGCATTACCTCTCCAAATGCCTCCATCCTATCTTTCTCTTTTCCCTGAGCAAGCAACTATTAGTTACAAAACCTTAGATAGTGTGTCACATTTTTATACTTATATTAGCAATACAAAACATTTCATATCTTGGAGGTAAGTGTTTGCAAGCAATTCTTTTTGCCTAATTTATTAGTAACTTGTATCTCTAATGCTTTTGATTATGGCACCTGTTGTATCCTAATGAAACAAGTACAAAAATGAAAGAGATTAATGATCCACCTAAGTTTTTTTCCATGACAACATCTTTGATTTGATGAGACAAGCTAATATTTACTCTTTGACAATTTGGGATATTGTCATCAGTATAAAAACTTTAATTTGGTTAAAAGTTATATTTACAACAACAAAGAGGAATTTTATAATGCTCAATGAAAGAATTTGTTAATAAAAATCTATTTAATGTAAAAATATATGGAATATGTTTAGATACATTTCCTTTGAATATATTCTATTAAAGTCAACAGATATTTGAAAATTCTAATATTTATGAATAGTTTATAAACAAAAGTACCAAGGTTTTTACAATTTGTACATCTGATACTCTATTCCATTTTTTGGTTATACTAGTTGAAACACAATTTTATTGTTATGTAATATGTTCCTGAGTTGTTGAACACTTTCTGTAAGATTCAGTGCAGTAATAAATACTCTTCAATTCATTTCTCACTGAAGTTGAAAGGTTGTATTCTACATTTGTAGCTGCACACTTAATATTGCAATGTTTTATTTTTAATTATGAGCCAGATCTACTGCTGTTTCTGGTGCCAGGACCTGTAAGCATATATTAAGACATATTTTACTCATGTTACAGTACAATATATTTTTTCTGAAAAATAACAAAATATATCAGATATCTAACCTTTATCATTCCATTACAGTAGATTCTACTCTTGTCCCTTGCCATGGTGTATTTCAATGAAGAAAACATAAAATAGTGCTCCTAAAATTCCTCCAAGATGGGGCCCAACTATTGGTATCCACCAGTAATCACTATTCCTAACACAAAAAGCATATAAACCTTCAGCTAAAAAATCAAGTCATAAAAGCAGATACATATTTATTTATACAGCAATGAGTAGTTCAAAAGAGGACATGGACAGCTACAAATAATAAAAAAAGATTTCTATGTATTAAAAATTTCCAAAGTAGAAAGTTTAGGTTGGAATACTAATAAATAATAATGAGTAGAGTGAGATTTCCATTCTGCATATTAAACTGCTTTGTGAAGGTGAAGGAAATGAATTCTAAAGCAAGATTGGATTGTTAGTCTGAATGATTTTTTTGTTCCACTAGGTTTTTCGGCTTGAATTTGCAAATTTCAAAAAAGAAATTATGAGTATATTAATCTTTATTTGCTGTTGACCATAATTAATATGGAATAGGCTACATAATTTAACATTCTGCCAAGACATACAGTTATACTTAATTTCAAATATTTAGTTGTATATTCACAATCTTGTTGTATAGCTGTCTTAAAGTATATTCAAAATTTTAACATGGAATATGAAGGTGAGTTATTAAACTAAAAAAACTCTGATATTTTCTAAAATGGATTGTCAGCCAACCAGCAGTACAATTTTGTTTGAAATAGTTACAAAGGCATTGTAATTGTAGGTTGTGGTAATTTGTTAAATATTTTTATAGAGCTGACTACAAGTAAGTGGGCTGTTTTCACCAGTCTGTCTGGGAACATAAAATTTAATTTTTCCCCTAGTCTTGTAATTATGTATGTCTCCTCTTATTTGAAATTCATTTATGTTTTTTTAATGAATGATGCTGAGAGGTATATGTAGAAGTTGACAATTGTGAGTATGTTCAGTTTTTTAAAAAGAGGTCGACAATGATCTCTCGGTCCAGCTCCGCCAAAAATTTGAACTGTGTGAATGTCACTCCCTTTCCTAAATGTCTGTCTGTGGTTCATTAATTATCCATGCTATTAACTTTCAATTTCACTTACAATTATTGATTTTGATCCTTCAGCAAATGTGAAAAGTATACAGATTGAAAATTATGACATGAGCTATTTTAGGTGTCGTGAGATGGAAAACAAAAATCAATAATCAGGATATCAGCTATAATAGACACAATTAAAGATGGAAAATTAATGTGATGCAAAATCAATACTTAATGGCCTTCGTCTTAGGAAAGCATTTTCTTCTATGTACAACTAGTGACTGTTTTTCTGTTGTTTAGTCCTTGTCTCCTCTTAGTCAGGATTAATTTTCATTGTACGTATATTAATTTTTGAGGATCATTCCGAAAGTAATGCCTCCTTTTTTATTCATGGAAATTAAAGTAGGTGCACAAGTCACAACAGCACAGTCAGAAAGAGCAATATTTCAGCTAACCTCTTCCTTACCAGCTTTGACAACAGCAATCTGATGACACCATGTCTCATCACTGATGATGATGATGCTTTTCAGAAAATTGTTACTTTCATCTTCATATTGGTCAAGCAGATCACAATAAATTTCCCTTCAATTAGTTTTTCTTCTTCAGTAAGCATCTGTGGTATGCATCTCACACAGACTTTGAGATTACCAAGACATTCCAACAATGTTTCCAAGGCATTACAGCTGACATTAAGGTTTGCACACAATTCTCTGGTCGTTATCTGCCGATGAACATGGATGAGTTGATCGAGACTCTCTTCATCACAAGGGATGACAGCATGCAGTAGCAAACAGGTCTTGGCATCTTTTTTCCTCTAAGGTCAGTCCTTCCACTCCCGGCTTTGGAATGACTCCTCACCCACACCCTTAAACCCCGTATCCTTCCCTTTTTTCCCCTCCTTCATTTCTCTTTTTCTGATGAAGCAGCTAACGGTTGTAAAAGTTTAACATTTGTATGTTTGTGTGTGTTTTTATTTTTCTTTCTGTCAACGAACCTGTGCTTTTTTCCCAGGTAAGTTAAACCATATCTATTTTATTTATATGGCTCCAGCTCTTTCAATGTGGTTTTTATAATACATGCAAGAATCTCAGTTGCTAACTACTTACAGTTTTTATTCTCATGTGAAACTAATGCATTTGGATTTTATATCAAAATATGTAGTTGCGTAATATAAAGTGAAACATGTTCAAAATTTATCTAACATGCATTTATTCTGTGCACCATACAAAACCAGGTCAGGAAATGAACCTTATGAATTTGAGGAGTTTTCAACAAAGATAGGTTCATCTATATCAATGAGACTCAATACAGGATAGAATTTGATATTCCCACACTATAATTTCCATTTAATTTAATTTACAGTGGATTGTTTAGTTATATTGATGCCTATTCATGTGGCCTGATTTAATAATAGTATATATCATTGTATTGTAACTGTGCAATGCTAATTGTATTTACAGTTTTTATTATGTGTACTGGAGAGAAAAGCTAAAAGAAGAATTGAAAACCAAACAATGACAGGAAATTCCATTGTGGGTAAAATAAAATTGACGACCATGGCATGAGGGAGAATACTGTGGGTAATGTATAAAAGCCCTATTCGAATTTTCATAGTTGAAACCACTCCCTGCATTCTTCTTGCCAGTAAAAAAACACTTTTTTTTTTTTTTTGCCTTTGTAGAATTTGTCACATTTTCCTTTCTTCATCCTAATAGCTGATGTACATAATGCAGGTGTGATACATTGTTGTGCAATGATTGTTCTACTGAAATTTGGCACAGTATTTATTTCTGCCGAAAAATTTAATAATTCTTGGCACACATATTTGCTGTGACGCAACAATTTGTGTGTGCATGAAAGTGTTGCATCTCGTGATGTGTGTGAACTGTAGTTCAAATTTGTGGTTTAAAATAATATTCAGTGTGTCAGGAGAAAGCTAAAGGAAAAAATTTGATCAAATTTTAATAGCCAAAACAGAAAGGAGTAACTATCAGACATTGCACAATGGAAGACATGAGGGTGCAAACAGCCTCCTAATGTATGACAGTAGCCACAATGAGAAAGTATTGATCAGGGGTGTGAATGATCTGTTACTAAGTGCAAATATTGATTTGCCTATATCATTAACTTCCGAATTATTACAAGAACAAGAAACATGAAAGCAGTTCTAACAGACAATGCTACAAACTTCACAGGTAGCAAATGAAGGAGTTTTCTAGAGAAACTGTTATCAGGTATATCTGGTTTCATTATAGGAATGACCTCCAAATTAAATAGGAAATTTCAAGCATTAGCATTACACCAAATACATCTGCTGGTGCAGCCATCCAAAGTAACCACAAAAATAGGAGACATTACTTTTGGAATGACCCTTGTACAAAACTACAGAAACCACTAGAAAAATTAATCAATGTAAAATGAAATGGCAAGAAAGAAACAAGAGAGATTGTGACTTATCACAATTACGCAGCAGACAGTTGTATTCAAGGTACATTTAAAAGCAGTCTAAACTATTGGATTGAACACAGTTTTTCCTCACATTTAGGTAAGCCACCCACCCTCCTGCCAACACACAAATACGAGTGAAGCTCATGCAAGAAATCATGGCCCCTGCTTTTTTAACTTGTGAGCTGGGCGAGACCATTCCTCTGTTTTGGAGGCACAGCTGCTTGAGTAGTTTCTTGCCTACTGGTCATGGGGTGCAGTGACAGCCGACTGACAAACAAAGTGTACAGCTTGGCAGTCAATGTGCAACTGAGCTGGATGCCCCTCCAAAACAAGGGAATGGACTCACCCTCTGCAGAACTTGAGAATGCGTTTCTGCACATGGGCCACAAATTCTTCCATGAGCTCTACAAACCACCGTCATCTCCAGGACACTGACACCTGAGTGGAGCAATCAAGCACAAGGCAATAGTTACAGTTAAAATCACTCCATTTCATCGCAAAACTTTTTAGGTACACTAACATTCACCTAGTTTTTTCAAAAGGCTGACCCATACAATATTCACTCCCTCATAATGAGCAGCCCAATGAGAAGTTTTTTTCCAAATCAGGGGTTTACAGTGTTATGTGTACTGAATGTTCAGCTGAATATATCGGTCAAACTGGAAGATCCTTTGCCATTAGGTTTAGCGAGCATCTACTGACTAAAAACGGTCAGTTAATGATATTCTCCCCCTTTGCTCATTATCTTAAATCTTCAGGCCATCAGCCTCCAAGCCTGGAAAACTTAAAAATCCTTAACATGGCAAGTAAAGGCCACAAATTAAATGTGTTGGAGAAATTTGAAATATCTAAACA